>OV277857.1:76847994-78237120 GCA_922989275.2 Gari tellinella
AGATAATGTCTGATATCAGGTCGATTTCGTCTCCTGAGGTATGATTTTTGAGGTGCTCATTTATTTCAGTGATTTCTGTGGTTAGTTGTGTTTTTCTAGTTTTCCAGTAGTCCAGGAGGATTGAAGTGAGCTGTAAGCCGAATTGTATTTGAGCTTCTTCCCATTTGATTTGTAGAGCTGAGTTGATTACGGGTACTTGGGGGGTGAGGTTTACTCTTAAAGATTTAGGAACCGATCTGGAGGAGATGCATCTTTCTAGATACTGTATATGGTGTTCAGTTCTCGTAAGTTGGATGTTGAGTTTTTTTAATACTTTGAATCTTGATACGTTTTCCTGGTTGATTCTCCGTACGTTTGAGTCGTCCCCTGTTTTTCTTTTCTTAGAAAGACGCTGATTGGATGCTGACGCTATTGTTGTCATGGAAGTAACCGGTGTCGACATAGGATTTTCACTATCTGAATCCGACATTTTGTTGAGTATTTGCGGCAATGTCCTCAATACAAGGAATCCGTAATGCCTGGTCCAGGTGGATCCACAGTAGGATTCGTGGAGGTAAAGGACTAGCTAAGCTAACCTCCCACACCTGTTGGTTGACAGCTTGAGGAAATCTGTCGTTGACCGGATCCCCAGCGGGATACTAGGTTCTACTGGAAAAAATGCGTAGCAGGTAAGTCAAGTAGAAACAAACGATCAACGGCTGCAGTAAAGACGGTTTATTTTCGTTCCAACGTTTCGCTTATACAATAAGCTTCATCAGGGATGATTTTTTAAGAAAAGAGTATAACCTGAAGTACATAAAATGCGGTGCCTAAATCACGTGATATTTGTATAAATTGAATGATGACGTCATAAAAGATGAGTGAAGATGATAGATGATATAGTGATAAAAACATGAATGGTGAATTCTTTTTTTGTATATTACACTGATATGCGCTGATATACGTAGTGTAAAATGAACATGGATAGAATGAGTTAGTGATATCACTGACAATAAAGAGCTACTTCATGTCATCGTTTTACTGATTACAAAGATGTGTTTTGACCCTATTACTGCACGGTGTAAAAATGCAACAATAATGGAAAAAACAGACTCAATAATATACCTAACGAATCTGTGAGAATGAAAATCTGTGGGAAGTGCAACAGAACGTCGTTAATTTGAAATTAATTAAAAAAAACACGGAATGTGGGATTCAAACTCGAGACTTCTGCATGAAAGTCTAACAGCATAACCACTCCGCCAATACAGCAAACTTGTACTTATCGGTATTTTAACTAATTTCTTTGTTTACATTCGCACTGTTTTGTAAACAACGCCATCCGATCGTTGTTCTACTGTAGTTTGACTCGGGACCTCCAGGATATGGCACAAGCTGTTACACAGAAATAATCATATTTTGCAGTAATTATTTTTAGCTCACCTGAGCTAGCTCAGGGTGAGCTTTTGCAATCCTTGAATGTCCGGCGTCAACAATTTAAGACTAGTGTTTACACTCTAAAGGTCACAATATTTATCCAATCTTTCTCAAACTTGCTCAGATGGTATATTGCCATAAGAGTTCGGATGAGTTTGATTATGGTTGAAATCGGACAAATAGGTCATGAGTTATCTACCTTTGAATTGCTGAAAATGCCATATTTAACGGTGTTTACACTCTAGAGGCCACAGTATTTATCCAATCTTTCTAAAACTTGCCCAGATTGTATATGACCATAAGAGTTCCGATGAGTTCGATTTTGAATGTCCGGCGTCAACAATTTTAGTGTTTACACTCTAAAGGTCACAATATTTATCCAATCTTTCTCAAACGTGCTCAGATGGTATATTGCCATAAGAGTTCGGATGAGTTTGATTATGGTTGAAATCGGACAAATAGGTCATGAGTTATCTACCTTTGAATTGCTGAAAATGCCATATTTAACTGTGTTTACACTCTAGAGGTCACACATTTTATTCAATCTTTCTCAAACTTACTCAGATTGTATATTACCATAAGACTTCATATTACCATAAGACTTCAGGTGAGTTCAATTATGGTTGTAATCGGATCAATAGGTCAAAAGTTATCTACCTTTGAATTGCTGAAAATGATATATTTAACAGTGTTTACGCTCTAGAGGCCACAATATTTATCCAAGCTCTCTCAAACTTGCCCATATTGTATATGGCCATAGAAGTTCATATGAGGTTGATTATGGTTGGAATCGGACAAATAGATCAAGAGATATCTACCTTTGAATTGCTGAAAATGCCATATTTTACAGCGTTTACTCTCTTGCAACTACAGTTTTCAATGGATTTTGATTATACTTGTACACAAAGGATGTAGCTATATGTTCTGGAAGGAGTGCAATTATTGTTGAAATGTTATCATTGTGGCAATAGTTACCTGCCCTTGATATACTTTGAAATGCTAGAAAAAGGCTTCATTTCAGTATTGTTTAGGCTCTAGTTATCTGCCTTTGATGTACTCTTCTATACTACAGTAGGTCGACAAACTTGAATGGATTTAGAATAAAACGGGTGAAATTCAAAGGTAATTAAAGCTATCAGGCTTCATTACAAATGGTGAGCGATATCAGGGCCTTCAGGCCCTCTTGTTTCAACAAACAGATCTCTATTTGAGAAGTGTAAAACTTTCTGATTTCTTTTTTTCATTTCAGTATTACTTATGAAGCTATTATTTCAAATGTTAACCCATTACCCCATAGCCTGTTTCTAATTTTGAAGACAGGTGATCACTTAAAGCAGGTTGAAAGTAAAGCAGAATGAGCCTGAAGGCGCATTCTGCTTTACTTTCAACCTGCTTTAAGCTCGGTTCATCTGCTAAAATATAGAAAATAGTTCTTATCATACATATTCATAACTTCATAAGTTGGAACTATTTTCCACAATGGAGGAATAAATTTAAGGCGTAAAAAGGCATATTTAAGGGGTTATGGATTAAAATTACCACAATAGGAATGGTTGAACACAGAACAATAATGAGACTACAATTAAATTAATCTCTATTGATTTATAATAAGCCTAGATCGTCTTTTGCTAAAAGCAATTTCTATTAGTTTTCATCAAATGTCAATTGTTCACATAAAAGTTGCAATGCAAATTGGTGAAATCTCCCAGCTATGCAGTATACATACTTTATATCTATGAACCATTTAATTGTGTTGGAATAAGTAGCAGTTTAGTTGTAATCACTGCACTGACCTTTTATGGATAATTGCTTGTGATGTACAAGCCCATTGATTTTTCTCTAAGAGGATGATACAAAAAGAGGAAAGTTCAAAAGAAGCATTAAGAGAGCTTTTCTATGCACCGTGGTTACATAATTGAATGCCATCTTGACATTTGTTAGACACAACTAGAGTATGAGAAAGTATTAAATTTCCATCTTAATCTTCTGACCCCCATCTATTTGATAACATTTACAAACAATTTGAGTCAAGATGGAATGCCAGAATAAATTGAAAACCATAAAGAGCCACACTATTGTCACCTTGATTTTGTTTTCATAACTCTTTCCTCCATAGCTTGGGTTTAGCATTGGTGATAAGGTATATGCTTAAAGCTGGCTGAGAGTAAAACAGAATGCTTCTTCAGAAGCATTCTGTTTTACTTTGACTCTGCTTTAAGCAACCATCCTGCTAGGATATAGAACATATTTCTTACAGTGCATATTCATTCATAACTGTATAAAGTGGAACTATATTCTTTAGTGGAGGAATAAATTAAAGGCAAAAATATGAGTATCTATGCAGTAAAGAGTTAAAGTTAAACTCCCTAGAACGGCCCTCCCCCCAACGTCTCCCTCCTTACAATGACCCTTGTCGCAGTTCCCTAAAAAGGACAATTGTGTCCAATATATTCACGACTACAATGTCGTCTGCTTAAAATTGTCCTTTTTAGGGAACTGCGACAAGTTACATAATGAATATTTTGACAGAAAAAACTTAATGACAATTTACAAACAGCTTGAATCCAGATCAGACTTCGGGCTACACGGCTGTTTGCAAACGTCCTTCCCTATATCGACTCCCTCTAAACAACTCTCATAATTTTTGTCTCCCGTTGGAAGACGTTGTAGAGAGGGAGCGCTGTACTAAAATCCTGATGTCTCGAACAAACCATATGTTCTGACTATACCCATTAGAATCATTTCTTAAGACAATTCTAGTGAATAGTCAAGAAATAAAGGAGAAAGTGTTTGAACATTTCACAATATTGCCGCTTATATGGAAGCCTGCTGGGAATTTCTGCAGATTAGATTTACTGTTGTATTTTCTTGTAAACATTGTTTGTAGTTTTAAAAGTTGCCCGATCTTGGCAATTAATCAGTGGTAGAAAATAGTTTTGTCTACCAGAAAAAAAAGCCATGCAATAATTTCAATATTATTTTTGATTTGTTGATGTTGCTAATTTGTCGGAGTGACTACAGGTTAGAATACTAAAGACAGTTGAACTCTTTATAAGTGACCACTTGTAAGATATCCTTTGTAGTGATTTAGACAGATGATTACTTAGTGCAGGACAAAGTAATGCAGAAAGCTCCTACAGGAGCTTTCTGCATTACTTTTGTCCTGCATTAAGTGTTCACCTGTCTTAAAATATCACCAGAATTCTTCATTTAGTGGTTGCTAAATATAGGTTTGATTGTTGTAGAATCCTTGAGGGACGTGTGGCCATAGACCTTGTATCTCATAGCTAACCCTGTCTCGCCAGTCTTTTGTTTGATATTTTACAGGAGGCCCATGTCTGTGAATCACAAAAAACTTTATTATTCTGGTTGGATTGAATATAAAGTCTCTCTCTCTATCTCTCTTGATTAGGTTTCCAGTGACTTCTACTTAATCTTTGTCAAGGCTACAAATATTGAGGAGTAAATTAAGTCAACATTTCAAACATTTTTGTGCGCCTACTTCACCTTTCGTTGAGGGCTCGAAGCAATCTGTTTTACCCCTGTTCATTCTTTTGTCCGTCCATATAATATGGTCAGCTGTATTTTTGTCAGCGTAACTCCTCCTGGGTACAGTTTGCAAGCTACAACCTTTTATTTATGCTTTTCGGTGGATTACCGGAAAATAGCAGTGGATTATCACTTGGTAATCCACTGCAGTGGATTATCACCAATCGCCGCTTTCCTCGTAGTCAATCGTGTCTTATGGTTAAATTCTGGCAGTCCGAATTGTCGCGAACCACTCAACGGAAGAACACGAATCCAAAATCGGGAGCAACAACGTAATTCGGATGACGTCAAATCAATAAATAAGTGACGTCATCGTACGGGAAACTGTTTCGTTAATGTGTTCGATGTAAGCTTGGGACTCAACACGGGGTAAATCATGTACTTTCGCTTTCACAATTGTCGAACAATTTCGTTTAAAAAGTGGCTTAAAAGCATAAATAAATAGAATAATTGTATTTTTTCAGTATAAGATCGAATTTAATCCATTTCGTGAACATCAGACTGTTATATTTTCACTCAATGGATTAAATTTCTATCTTATACTGAAAAAAACAATTATCCTCTATATAATTTCACAGGACGTTTTGGCATATATAAGAAAGGTGCATATTATTGTCAGAATTTTGATATGTCTCAATTTTTCACAGAATCTATAGTGTGTAAACTAAGTTATGTTTTTTATATACAATGCAAGTAATGTTTTGCATACAATTATACATAGCATGCACCTTAACTCTTACTATGCTAGCAGTGGATATGCCTGCCACAGTGATTATCTCAGCAAACATATTGCGGCGTCTCACCAGGATCCAAACTACTGTTGAACTTCGATATCTCGACCTCGGTTAGGTCGAACATACCCGTATTTCAAAGTTAAAACGTGGCTAAGCCACGTTTTAACTTTGAAACACGGATATGTTTGACTTAACCGAGCATTAAATAATGCAATTCACGTGTCGACAAATCGGATAGTTCGAATTAAGCGAGTTCGAGATATCGAAGTACTGTATTTGACACTCTGATCCTGAATTTAAAAGAAATTTTGAAAATTCTAATTTTTAGATTGATAACAAACGACAATTATTGCAGACAAAAAAATTACCCAACATGCAAAGAGTTAAAGTCACTGACACAGTCGCATCTCTTGTTTCCATCCTCAACAAAACAATACATTTTGAGTAGATGTTATTTATGAATGTAAAGTATACTAAGACGAAAAAGTAACGCAGGGTAACCTTTCAAGGTAGTTTTTAATGGTTTCATTTAATCGAATATTCAGAACGATTATTTTATGTTGACAACTTATCATTATTGAACATATTGACAAAGAACCTGTCTCCACTACATCAGTGGAAAGTTGTTGGGTGAATGTGCCGCTAATCACCGCTGGGGCGTGAGCGACGCTGAGCGGCAAGTGGCACACCAACGTAAAGACGTCAGGCTCGCAGACCGTTGACGCGTAACCAGTTCCGTAAAGTGTCGGCATGGATATGTTGACTATGATCGCCTAACGTGTTATCAGTGGTTTATCTGGCAGTACGGTGGCAATTGCACAGGTGGGCTTGGTAGATAGTCCTGTCCTAACGTGACGTCATGATGTACGGACGTCCCGCTCGCAGTCGGTCTGAAAGGCTTTCCGTCTCTCGCATGCGTCTGACAAGACGTTCTTTAGTCCAGAAATGCACATTGAACGGAGCAACAGCCGGTGTTTAGCCTCGACGTACCAATAGTGGTGCAACAGCTTGCCCTCTCTGAACTTTGATTAAGCATACCTTACCTCGAAGATGTTGAAAGGAGTTTTTAAATCCGTAAATCAATGTGTCAACTTCAAATGTACACCATTGACTTATTTTGACAATTGAATATCTTGTCATCAAAATTTTACACGGGTATTTTGCATTTTCACACCCTACCCGCGTACGGCGAACTTTAACGAGATTGCGTAATTTTATCCACCGGAAATTGTGGACATTAGCCATGATTTTCAATCTACCGATTTTCATAAATTTAGGCCAAGTAATAAAAATATATTGAATATTTTATGTACCCTGCGTTTCTTTTTAGCTCACCTGAGCCAAAGGCTCAAGGTGAGCTATTGGGATGGCCCTGTGTCCGGCGTCGTGCGTTGTCCGTCGTGCGTCGTCCGTCGTCGTTAACAATTGCTTCAAATGACATCTCCTCCTATACCGCTTGACAGAGTTTGACCAAACTTTACAGAAATGTTCCTTGGGTCAAGCTCTTTCAAATTTGTTCAAAGAATTAAAAACAATGCAGAACTCTGGTTTCCATGGCAACCAAAGTGAAAAAATAAGGAAATCTTAAAAAATCTTCTTGTCAAAAACTGCAAGGGCCAGAGCTTAGATATATGGCACATAGCATCATCTACAGGTCCTCTATCAAGTTTGTTCAAATTATGCCCCTGGGGTTAAAATTGGCCCCGCCCCTGGGGTCACAGTTTTACATAGAGTTATATAGTGAAATTTTCAAACGTCTTCTTCTCTGAAACCAATGTGGCCAGAGCTTTGATATTTGGCATGGTGACACTTCTAGATGTCCTTTACCAAAATTGTTCAAATGGTTGTGGTCGGTTGCATAACTAGGTCACAGGAGCTAAAAATAGATTTTTTCAATGAAAACTTAAAAAATCTTCTTGTCTGAAACTACAAGGGCCAGAGCTTAGATATTTGGAACATAGAATCGCCTACATGTCCTCTATCAAGATTGTTCAAATTATGCCCCTGGGGTCAAAATTGGCCCCGCCCCAGGGGTCACGGTTTTACATAGAGTTATATAGTGAAATTTTCATACGTCTTCTTCTCTAAAACTAATATGGCCAGAGCTTTGATATTTGGCATAGTGACACTTCTAGATATATGGCACATATCATCGCCTACAGGTCCTCTATTAAGTTTCTTCAAATTATGCCCCTAGGGTCAAAATTGGCCCAGCCCCGGGGGTCACTGTTTTACATAGAGTTATATAAAGAAAATTTCAAACATCTTCTTCTCTGACTCTAATAAGGCCAGCTAGCTAGAGCTTTTATATTCTGTATGGTGACACTTTTAAATATACTTTACATATTTTATTCAAATTGTTCCGGTCTGTTGCATATCTAGGTCAGTCCTGGACATAAATCAATATCTCCATTTTTCCAATTATTCTCAGGTGAGCGAATATGCCCCATGGGGCTCTTGTTCGTCTTAGTATAGAATGTGCCTTATAGAGGCCATTCTTGTAAAATCTGTGTCAAACAGTTTGTGTTCTGATCTGTGATCAGTTTGTGTCAGTATCTGATCTGGATCCAACCTATTCACTCGGTATAGAACACTTTGTTTACTGCATTTAATATACTGCCAGAGTAATGTGAACGTACAAAACACATAGTTACAAAATCAATTAACAATTTTAATTGAAACTCAGAATAACCATTCTCCGTTAATAACAGGCTGAACATCATTGTAATTATCCCTTAGAACACTGCTGACTGTAGAAATGGACTCTTCCATTGTCTGCATAATGACCAGTTCCCATTGACTCTTGAGGGGACCTTTCAAAACTCATAAAAGATATGGCAAATAATTCAGATCCTGAAGACATATTTTGTTTTACTTTCGGCCCATTATAAGCTACCATCTGCATGGATATAGAAAATATTTCTTATGGTGAATATATTCATGACTGTTTAAAGATGGAGGAATAAGTTAAGGTCATGAAAAGTGGAGTTATGGATTAACATAAGTACAGTCAAACCTCTATTAAGTTACTATTCAATACAATAAGTATAAAAATTCTTCTAAACAGGTGATTGCTAAATGCAGGGTAAAAATAATGCAGAAAGCTCCTACAGGAGCTTTCTGCATTATTTTAATGCTGCATTTAGCATTCACATGTCTTTGATTTCTAAGAAAGCCTCACTCATTGAAAGTTTGAACTGTTTACTTGATTTTCTAACTTTTAACTCTTACCCTGCTAGTGGTGGATATGACTGCCACAGTGATAACCTTTGCAAAGAGCTTGGATCCAGATGAGACACCTCGTTCCGCGGAGTCTCATCAGGATCCAAACTGATTGCCATTCTGACCCTGAATTTGAAAGAAAACTTTGAAAATTCTAATTTTAGAACAGCAGCAGACGACAATTGTTGCAGGCGAAAAAGATTACCCAGCATGCAAAAAGTTAAGGGTAAACTGAGGGACAGGTTGTCTTTCATGATTAAGAACTTCAAGCAGAGTTATTAGACGGTCATCACTCTCATAACACTGAATTATTTATTATTCCGGAGCCAGTATTTGGGGGGCCGTAGAAATTTATAACAATCTTTTTCAGTAATTGTTCCCTTGTGATTTTATGAGGAAAGACAGAAACTGCTAAATATGTTATGACTGGCAATCACTGTCAGATTGGATCCAGATCAGGTGAACAGTGTATTGAAACTTCTGATCTGCAATAAAGCTGATTGCCATTGTATAACTGTGTTTGTTACTTAAAACATCATAAAAAGTAGATATAAAACAAACATGAATTGAATTGCCCTGTGATAGATTTGTTCTCCTTCTGTAGGCTCTGTGTGAATTTGTGATACCTTTGAATTTGCACACAATCTAAGGATCCAGATGAGAAGCCTCAGTAGGCATCTCATCTCGATTCAAATTGTTTGAAACTCTGAATATAGATCTATGTTTGAAATGAAATGCAAATAAATAAACTTTCAGAATTGTTGCAGACAATATAATTTGCAGACAACAATTACATTGCGTACAAAAGGTTAACCCATTACCTCATAAATATGCCTTTTTACGCCTTTAATATACTCCTCTACTGTAGAAGAAAGTTCCAATTTACACTTTCACAAATAAGAATAATAAGAAATAGTTTCTATATTCAAGCAGATAATAGCTTAAAGCAGGCTGAAAGTAAAGCAGAATGTGCCTTAAGGCACATTCTGCTTTACTTTCAACCTGCTTTAATTGGTCACATGTCTTCAAAACAAGAATAAGGCTATGGGGTAATGGGTTAACCCATTACTCTTATAAATGAACCTTTTTATGCCTCAGATTTATTCCTCAATTGCTTTATAAGAATTATGTTCCATATTCTAGTAGATGATAGCTTATAGCAGGCTGAAAGTATTAAAACATTCTGCTTTATTTTTAACCCGGTTTAAGAAGTCAACTGTCTATAAAAACTAGATACCAGCTATGAGGTAATAAGTTAACCAAATACCCCATAGCCTGTTTCTAGTTTTGAAGACATGTGACTACTTAAAGCAGGTTGAAAGTTAAGCAGAATATGCCTTAAGGTGTATTCTGCTTTACTTTCAGCCTGCTTTAAGCTACTATCTGCTTGGATAGAGAATTTTTTTCTTATTGTAAAATAGACCTTTGTTCAGGAACTGTTTAGTGAAGAAGCATGAAGATTTCTAAAAACAGCAGCTAAACGCTGGACGAGAGGGTCCTGAGTGTGCTTTCTGTATTACATCCTTTTGTATCTATCCATTCTCTCACTACTGATGTGTTTGCTTAACGTAGGCTAAAAGTGAGGCAGAAATCTCCTTCATCGTCATAGGAGAAACAGGCAAAGACATTACTGTAACAAACAAAGAAGTGTAAAACCAAGAAAAGGCTTAAGTCAAGTTGAAGATAAGGCTCGAACTGGCAAATAGCATGTAATAGATAAATGTATTTGTTTGAGAGGAAAGCCTTTAGCGACTATCAGTCAATTGTGGGCAGACAACAAATACATTGCATAAAGAACATTAACCCATTACTCCATAAATATGCCTTTTTACACCTCTAGTTTATACCTCCATTGAAGAAAATGGTTCCCCCTTATACTGTCATGAATGCACCATAAGAAAAATATTCCTATCCTAGCGGATGGTAGCTTAAAGCAGGCTAAAAGTAAAGCAGAATGTTTTTAAGCTTAAAGCAGGCTGAAAGTAAAGCAGAATGATCCTTAAGGAGCATTCTGCTATAGATTCAACTAGCTTTAATCAACCCTCTGTCCTCAATAATACTGAAAACAAGCTATCAAGCTATGGGGTAATGGGTTAACCCTTTCCCCAATAGAAGCGCCTTTTAGCGCATATGATATATTCCTCCGCTGAAGAAATTAGTTCCAATTTAATCAGTCATGAATATATATTATAGGGAATATTTTCTATATTCTAACAAAGGATAGCTTAAAGCAGGCTGAAAGTAAAGCAGAATGCGCCTTCAGGCGCATTCTGCTTTACTTTCAACCTGCTTTAAGTAGTCAACTATCTTCAATACTAGAAAAAGGCAATCAGGTAAAGGGTTAAGACAATACAAAACCTTTATTCAGGAACTATTTAGTGACAAATATATAAATGCATTGAAATGTATTTCTATGAGAGAAATGGTTTAGCGACTATCAGTCATGTAGAAATGACCTATGTATCTTTCTCCTAATGGTGATTTGACATATGGTTTGGCAGTATTTCAGTATAGTTAGGGTCAACCATGAATTGACAGTCTATACCCTACTAGCCAGCATACGCTGACTTGTCTTGCTATGAAAATTGCACTTGTCAGGCCAATTCTTTGCCAATAAGGATTTGTAGCATTGATTGCCTTGTTGAATCTGAGTTTTCTCCGAGATTACTCTAGAAAGAGGAATTTTGCATTAATGTAACTTGTGATTTGTCTGAAATTGATGTGATTGAAGAGAAATCAAATGTATCTCAAAAAAGTTATCTCCACCGTAATTTAAATGAAAATTTTGTGGATGGTTTATTTGAGCAAGTGGCAGCCTAATTGCTATTTGTCAGTAAGGATTTGAAGGGAAATAAAAAATAAATCCACTGATCAGAAAGAAAAAAGGTATGTTTCTTTTTGCCTGTATCATTTCCTCACTCTGTTTTGTAACATCAGCAGTAAAACTTGTGTTCATTCTCTTCATGCTGGGTATTTTTTCCCCGTCTGCAACAATTGTCATCTGCTATTGTTCTAAAATCAGAATTTTTCACACAAAAATCCAAACAAGGTCAGAGTGTCAAACAGTTTGGATCTATATGAGATGCTGCACTACACTGCATCTCATCTGAATCCGAAGTGTTTGCACAGATGATCAGGATTCCACCGCTAGCTTGCTATTCAAAATATGTAAAACTGACAGTCTTAAACAAAACCTATGTCTTAATGCAGGACTAAGGTGATGCAGCAAGCTTCTATGAGAGATATATGCATTGCTTTTATCCTGCACTAAGAAACAACTGCCTTCTGAGAGATCTCTATGCATTTAACAGCCATTTAGTTTATGTTTAACTCTTTCCTCCCTAAAACTTTAAATGGACAATTCCAGTTTCCATTTTAGTCTAGTCCATTTCTGACTTTTAAGGGTTGTTTTTGTCAATGTTTGGCATTATGACAAACAGTGAAGACCCTGATCAGAGGGCTCCTTTCGGAGCCCTCTGATCTGGGTCTTCACTGTTTGCATAGGACAAGTGTACTATTCACATGTACACTGTTTGAAAAGGACGCCTATATGCGGGACTAGGGTTCAAAGGGTTAACACATAGCATGCTAGAAGTGAAACCATGATAACCTTTGCAAACAGTTTGGATCCTGATGAGACGCCGCATAGCGCGGCGTCTCATCAGGATCCAAACTGTTTGACACTCTGACCTTGTTTTGAAAAGAAATATTGAAAGTTCAATGTTTAGAATTATAAGTAACAGATGACAATTATTGCAAACAGAAAAATTACCCAGCATGCAAAGAGTTAAAAGTAGTTACAGAAATAATGGTAGTATTCTATGTTTTTGTATTCTCTGTCTGTCTGTTTGAACATGCAGGGCTCCAGATAAGGGGGGTATTTCAAAAACTAAAATCTTTATTTCTGCAATAAACCCTATGGTGTCACTACTCATTAGAATCGTCTCTTCGAGACGATTCTAATAAGTAGTAACATCATAGGATTTGGTGCTAAAATAAGTGAGAAAATGTTGGATTTGTGCAGATTAATTACTCCCTCTTATCTGGAGCCCTGAACATGTATGTTAATTTAAGCAGGAAAACAATTGAAAAGAAAGATATGGAACTGACAGTGCTGCTGGAAAATACCCTGTCTAAGATATTTGGAACAAACTGGATAAAGATAATGAGATATGTCATATAACAATGTGAAATCCATATTTTGGCAGTAACTTGATAATAACAAACATACAAGGAAATGTTTGCCATATAGTGATATATTGACATATATTTTATATTGCAGTACTTAAGTTGCATAAGTATGAAGATTGATGGAATATGAAATTTTAAATGTCAATTATACATATTTGAAGCCCATGGGTAGCATGAACTGTTTGTTTTGCAGCCAGATTTGGTTTCACCCTTTCCCCTTAGAATATTTTGCTGTTTTCAGCTATGGGGTAAAGGGTTTAAATGCTGAATTTTTAGCTCACCTGAGCGCAAAGTGCTCAAGTTTAGCTATTAGGATCGCTGGATGTCCAGCGTCTGTCTGTCTGTCCATCTATCTGTCCAGCGTCAACAATTGGTTCGTTAACACTCGAGCAGCTACAAATTTCCTTCAATCTCTGTGAAACTTGATGACAATGTTTGTCTTGAAAAATCCAGTTTGAAGGTGGGTCATTTGGGGTCAAAAAATAGGAAACTGTGTTAAATCATAGAAAAAAACATGTTATTACACTCTAGAGGCTACAAATCTCATTAGATCTTTATGAAACTTGGTCAAAATGTTTGCCTCATTACAATCTAGTTCAGCTTGGAATGTTGGTCATGTACAGTCAAAAACTAAGTTACAAGGTCAAATTATAGAAAGTCCTTGTTTACACTCTAGAGGCTACAAGGGAAGTTTCATTGGATCTTAATAAAACTTGATTAAACTATTTGCCTCGTTGTAATCTAGGTCATCTTTGAATGTGAGTCTAGTTTGAATATCAGTCATGTCTGGTCAAAAATAAGGTCACTAGGTCAAATCATAGAAATACCTTGTTAACACTAAAGGATATAATTTATGAAACTTGTCAAAATGTTCGCCTCATTGAAATTTAGGTCAAAGTCGAATGTGGGTCATGTCGGGTCAACAACTAGGTCTCTAGGTCAAGTTTTACATTTTTTATACTCAGGTGGGCGCTTAAGGGCCATCTTGGTCTTCTTGTTAAAGATTGACTACATGACATATAATGCCCAGTTGCTGTTGAATTTTGAGAGCTGTTTCCAGACAATATTTATAATGAAAACAAACAGTGCAGACCCTGATCAAGAGGCTGGTTCTTCAAGAGCTCTCTGATCTCTTAAAATCTACAGTTTGCCATTGATAGTAGGTATACTGGTTTCCTGCGCACTGTGTAAGGGTTTAGACATTTCATCTGTGACTACCCTGTTTATATAGCCCATTACCTTGTAGTCTGTTTCTGATTTTGAAAACAGGTTTCCACTTAAAGCAGGTTGAAAGTAAAGCAGAATGTGCCTAAAGGCACATTCTGCTTTACTTTCAGCCTGCTTTAAGCTACCATCCACTAAAATATAGAAAATATTTCTGAAAAAACATATTCATGACTATATAAATTCGAACTATTTTTTTTAGAGGAGGAATAAATGTATGTCGTAAAAAGGTGTAGTTATGGGGTAATGGGATAATGTTCTTTTTCTCTGTGGTGAGTTTGACATATGTCTTTTTGTCAGTGCATCCTTCAATCTGTTCCTTTGTCTACTTACGTCTTATGATGAGCTTTTCTTTGTTGACAAAATGACAGTTAAGTGAAATCTCATCCATGCATATTATTGGGTGTTAGTGTGTCTGACAGATATATTTCATACCAGTTTCTCTCTGAGGGAAATTGAAAATTATCTTATGATGTTTGTTGTGGATATGTAACATAACTTGATCTGTTGCCATGGAGATGCTAGGTATAAATACATTGTATATACATTTTATCAATAGTATAAATAACATTTGCTTTTGTGCTGATGTAGACCTAAGTATAACTGACTTGCCCACATCCTAGTCAAGACATGGTGAGGACAGTTACTCTTTCCTCCATAATGGGGTCTACATCAACACATGTTATTTTTTGGTATATCCCCACTAGATAGTGGGGGCTATATAGAATCCCTTTTCCCCCAAATTGTCTGGAGCATAACTCCTATACTATGCCATGTATGATTACATAACCTTGTGTGTGGATGCATATTAGGAATTCCAAGTGTCACATACCTCTTTTAGGTCAATTTGACCTTGACCTGACCTTGATATTTGAAAATCCATGACCTGAGCATACCTCCTATGCTTTTTCATTTACGATTACCAAACTTGGTGTGTACATACATCTTGAGTTGAGAAGTGATGTGTACCAATTCAGGTCACTTTGACCTTGACCTCTAACCTTGATTATTAAAAACCTTATCTGGAGCATATCTCCTATACTATGTCATCTGCAATTACCAAACCTTCTGTAAAGATACATCTTAGGACTGCCGAGTTTCATTTTCTGCATCAGGTCACTTTGACCTTTGACTTTGATTGTTGTAAAACCTTGTCCAGAGCATATCTCCTATACTATATCAACATGATGCATAGATACATATAGGGATAACAAAGTGTCGCTTACCACTTCTAGGTCAACTTGACATTGACCTCTGACCTTCATAAGTGAAAAAGTTTGTCTTAGCATAACTCCTATTCCATATAATCTAGGATAAATTAAAACTGATGCGTAGAAACAGATTGGGATCGCAGAGTGTTGCATACTACTTTCAGGTCATCTTGACCCCTGACCTTTATAATTGGAAAAGCTTGTCCAGAACAAAACTCCTATACCGTACGTAGCATCTACCATTACCTAATCTGGTGTGTACTTATATCTTGAGGTGGAAGAGTATTGGGTACCCATTTCAGGTCAATTGGACATTGACCTTGGCCTCTGACCTTGAATTTTGAAGAACCTTGTCCAGAGCATATCTCTTTTACCATATAATCCAGGATTACCAAATCAAGTGTGTTTATATATCTTGGGATTGTGGAGTGCCACGTACATTCCACTTTCAGGACACTTTGACCATTGCCTTAACCTTTGACCTTGATTACTGAAAAATATAGTCTGAAGCATGTGACAGGGTGCTGTAGTAGGGGTGTGAATCACTTTTGTGATATTTCTAGTTAAGAATGAATTAATGAACACTTAAGACTTAAAGGGCACATTTACCAAATTTCAGATAAAATGGAGTACTACACTGATAATTTCCTTTTTATTTCCTTAAATTGTCTCTGCAGATCTTATGGTGTGATTAGAGCCCAGTTTGCTGTGATTTATGAATTTTTCAGGATTTTTGTCCCTATTGTGTTCAATTAAAACAGATGGTTGCTGAATTAAAGCTGGCAGAAAGTAGAGTAGAAAGGTCCTTCATGATCTTTCTGCTTTCCTGCCAGCCATCTTTCAGAATATAACTGTTAGGATGCTGGAACGTTTTCCTAGGACTTTTTATCAGGTCATAGAAGAAACATGAATAGGTACATCTATGATAGGTAAAGATGTACAGCGTTCCCTCTCTACAACGACACCCATTGGGAGACAGAACTTGTGTGCGTTGTTCGGAGGGAGTCGTTATAGAGAGGGAAATTGACTTACTTTTACAAACAGCTTGAATCCAGATCAGACGCCGCATAACGCGGCGTCTGATCTGGATTCAAGCTGTTTGTCACTCGTTATTCAGTTTTTTTCTGTCAAAATGTCCGTTATGTATTTTTGAGAAAAACAGCAGATTACAATTTTAAGCAGACGATATTGCAGTCGTGAATAGGTTGGACATCATTTTCTTGTTTAGGGAACAGCGGCAAGTGTCGTTGTAAGGAGGGAGTCGTTGTTGGGAGGGCCGTTGTAGAGAGGGAGCACTGTACTGTGCATTTCTATTGGAGGAGGGGGGGTTACCCATTACTCCATAAATCTGTGTTTTTACGTTTTTAAATTTATTCCTCCACTGAAGAAAATAGTTCCACTATATAAAATCATGAATATGTTTGATAACAAATGTTTCTTATATCCTAGCAGATGATACTGGTAGCTTAAAAAAGGCTGAAAGTAAAGAAGAGTGTGCCTTAAGGCACATTCTGCTTTACTTTCAACCTGGTCTAAGTGGTCACCTGTTTTCAAAAATAGAAACATGTTATGGAGTAATGGATTAAAACCCCAGTGACAGACAATCTTGTGTCAGGTGACTACCCAGCAAAGCACTGAAATCTCAAAACCTAAGTGACTGCTGAATACATGTTAGGATAAGACCTTGATCCTATAGCATGTCGTGTTATAAACAGTCAGCCCTTCCATCAAGAAAAATAGAATCATTAATTGAAACTATGCAGGCATAACTGACTTAATTAAAATCAAGATTATATATATACCACTCTGCCATTAAAAGTTCTCACAAAATCAATTTCACAAGCCTCTCGCTCATAGCATAGTTTGACAGCTTTTACTCTGTACACACTTGTAGTGAATTATTAAAATCATGGATAACGTTTGCAAACAGTTTGGATCCAGATCAGGCCCCACAAATGTGGGGCCAGATCTGGATCCAAAATGTTTGCCATTAACAAATCCAATTTGTGTAAAGCTATAATTCTAAGGGTTGTAAACAATACATTTACTAAGATATCAAAGCTGGCAAAATAACGCTGAAAAATAACTTGGCATGCAAGGAGTAAAAACTGCTGGAAACTAAGTTTGAAATTTTAATGGTTACAATTACAGGAATTAAATCAATAACCATGAAACTGAAAATGTTTGTCCTCATTGTTCTAGATCAGAGAAGTATTTTAACCCATTGCTCTATAAATACACATTTAATGTATTCCTGTTGAAAAAAAAAGATATTGACCTTGACTTTGACCTAATTTGGACTTAGAAAAGATTCCTAGAGGGTGCCACCAGGAGCACAAGCATTTATTGAATGCAGTTTTGTTTTTATGCCCCCCAATGGGCATATAGTAATCACATTGTCTTCGGTCTGTCTGTCTGTCTGTCCCACATTAAGTCAGCTCTGTAACTCCTACAAGGGTCTTCACTTTTTGAATAGGACAAGTGTACACCTTTACTAAAATATTACTTGTAAATGAAGCATTTATGTATCACTAGTTGAAAATGAGTCAAGCAGCAGCCATATAATTGCAGGGCTCCAGATAAGAGTGAGTAAACTGAACAAATCCAACATTTTCTCACTTATTTCAGCACAAAATCCTATGGTGTTGCTACTCATTAGAATCGTCTCTTTGAGACGATTCTAATGAGTAGTAACACCATAGGGTTTAAAGCAGAAATAAAGATTTTAGTTTTCAAACTACTCCCCTTATCTGGGGCCCTGAATTGTCAGGACGCAGGATAAGATTCCTATGTCTCTTTATCAGGACATTACAGGAGCATGTAAAGGTATAGATATAAAAGATACAGGCATCAAATGGTACTTCTTTGGGGAGGAAGAGTTAGCAATGGTATGACTGTACATGGGTAATCTGTTGGGAGAAGGCGTTATGGTTCACCCAATTATTTTATAGACAAGAGAAAAAACAAGACTAGCAGGACAAGGGCCATACATCATTTGTCTTAGACATATCCGGATCAATAGCTATCAGGAAATGATTCAAGTGGGAACAGTAAACACCAGTTAGTGGCCGGGTCGTGTCGGGGTACAGCAATATTAGCAAATAGGCACATAAAATAAACAACAGGAATCATCATCCAAACTTATAAACTCAGGTAACTGACTAACAACACATAAAAACACAAACTACAAATGTTTTCAAAACTAATATACTTGCTAAATGCATATAAAAAACACATAGAGAATGACATTGTCTTCAAAAAATTTAAACTAGTAAAAGCTCATAAAACAGACACATTCAGTATCATATAAACTTATAAACTGGTAAGTTCTCGTAATACAAACACATGCAACATGATCAAAACTTATAAACTGATAAGTGCTCAGTAAACAGACACATGCAAGATTGCCAAAACTTATAAACTGATAAGTGCTCATAAAACATACACATGCAACATCAACGAAACTTATAAACTGATAAGTGCTCATAACAGAAACATGCAACATTCCTAAAGCTGGGAATTGAGATGGTTTTATATTCAAATCAGGACTTTAGGCAAGAGGAACTATAAAGTACGTACATCCTGCTATGACTTCAATATTTTCTTCATGTCTGCATTAACTATCTGTAGGATATCCTGGTTTACTTTTGTTCTACATTCAGCTATCACTAATCATACAACTTCTTTAGTTAAATCGATCATGGTCACTCAATGTTTCTTTAGCTGAAAAGCGAATCTTATACAATATGGTCACATAAATGTTCAATTTTGTAGTCTTCAATACAGATTAAAGCTTAAAACAGGACAAAAGTAATGCATAAAGCTCCTTAGGAGCTTTCTGCTTTACTTTTCTCCTGCATTAAGAAGTCATTCTGTCTTTTGCCCTCTCTTGTTTCTTCGAAAAATAACAGCTAAACTAAAGTTTGACTTTTGCTGTTCAGGAATGATTGTAAGTCAGTATCTCAGACTCACCAACCACCTGCATATGATCCGTTTAGCCCTCACAATGCTGAATTGTCAACCTGACTTGCCCATTTTTGGATAAATGACAAACTTACATTGATTCTCTTGGAGCTTGTCCTCGAAAAAAGTAAAAGTATGACAAACAGTGCAGACCCAGATCAGAGGGCTCCTTTAGGAGCCCTCTGATCTGGGTCTACACTGTTTGCAAAGGATGTATATAACCGGTTGGTTCGAGCATTGTAAGTGTTAGTGAAGTAGGATGTTGTGGGATAAATCAGCTGTGTCTTATTGTTATTTCATGATTGATGGTATGAAGATAAAGGTATCAGATATAAAAACCCAATTATAGATATTCACCTTCCTGTCAATACTAACATCCAGGCTGATGAGAAAAAACATGTAATGTAATTGCGTGGAAACTTGAGCTTTTTATGACATGTTTCTTTTTTCGTAATTTCCCTGGGATTTTATGCACATGTGGATTACAATAATTGGTTCGGTCCTAATGAGAAAAACTACTGAGTTGTTGACGATGAAGAAAGGTTGAAAATTAATTGTGCTGGTGGGTTTATTTTTCTAGAATCGGAATACACGTATTCGATACAATTTATAATTTTGAGAGTGTAATTAGTTTTATGCTCCACTAGAAAGGAGCATAAAGTGTTACCCTTGTCCATGTATTTGCCTGTACATTATAATTTTATAATGGACATCCAAATTGCTTAAAATATTGCATTTAACTTGGTGATGGATAAAAGCACTGCAGCAAGGATCATGCAACTATACATGTTTATGCACCTTAAAGAGTGCAGCATGTTGCATTGCAGTTTGGTGATCTGGACTTTTTACCTTGACCTCTGTGATCTTGATAAAGTTTTTGCATTAAACTCAATTGTGGACTATGTACTGCAGCTGGGGTCATGCACATTCACATGCTTATTGCCATAACTGGCCTTAATGGATACAGCATGTTAAATTGCAGTTTGGTGACCTTGATCTTTATGCTTATATAGGCTTCACATGTATTTCAGCCAGTTAACCCTTTCCCCCATAGAAGCGCCTTTTAGCGTGTTCAGATTATTCTTCCGCTGAAGGAAATAGTTCAAAAGTATACAGTGATGACTAAGTATCATAAGGAATATTTTCTTTATTCTAGCAGATGGTATCTTAAAGCAGGTTGAAAGTAAAGCAGAATGTGCCTTAAGGCACATTCTGCTTTAATTTCCACCTGCTTTAAGTGGTCACCTGCCTTCAAAACTAAAAATAGGCTATGGGGTAAAGGGTTAAAGACTAATGAAGTGTGTACATTTATGGTAAAACATGCCATGAGACAAACCTCTCACGGGTCAATGCAAACCTGGCATTGCTTAGAAAATGGAAAAGTCTCTTTGGAAAGTGAGACTTGTAAGAGTTAGTGCCTTCAGCAGTATGTTACTAGAGTTAGTGCCTTCAGCAGTATGTTACTATTAGCTGGAATAATCTTTTCTATAATAGCAATTTCACACCTTTCTCTACCCATACATCGCCTCAGAAATGTCTTTTCATGTTTCTTCCCTGTCCTGATTAAGATTCTTGAGTCACAGGAAACACTTCCTGGATCCTGCTCACAGGTGACTGCTAAAAGCAGGTTCAAAGTAAAGCAGAAAGCTCCTAAGGAGCTTTCTGCTTTTCTTTGAACCAGCTTTAGGCTGTACGAACTGTCTAAAACAGTGAAAAAGCTATGAAGAAAATAATTCAATCCCACCCTGTCTAACTAAGGAGGCTAACGTGTTGTTTCACTTGCTGGTTGTGAAATGGGATTCATGTAGTTTTCTGTTCTCTCCAGCATCAGCAATTAATTCTTGGAGCATGAAAAGCCCCTGCAGGTGACTTTCTTGTATAATCTTACATTATGGGAATGTGTTTTGCAGACTGTCACTGTCAAACAAAGATAGCACCATCATTCAATGGAGATACAGAGATGTTTAAAGGAAAAGTGGCAAAATTAAGGACCATTTTACTTTTCTTTTGTTCTGCATTTTAGCTGCCACATGTCATATTGATGCATCTTTAAGATGAACATTTGACAGAGGTTTGTCAGTACATGTATATACAAATATACATGACTCAATATAATAAAAGTATTTCCAAGGCTAAACTACTTACATCTGAAAAATCTTTTGGAGACAGTTCTAATGAACAGTCACACCACTGGAATTAGTGCAGACATATAGGTGAAATTGTTGGGAAATGTTTAGTATCTGAATTCCAAACAATAGTTCTGCACAATATATGATTTAAAATCACTTACACAGAAAAATACCAAGATGGAATAATTAGATTATCCATTATTGTCAATATTAATGTGTTAACCAATTAACCCCTAGTGACATATTTTCACTTTATATTCAGAGTACATTCGATTTTGACTTGTGCAAAAAGTGTTGACCCTGATCAGAGGGTCCTGAAAGGGCCCTTTCACCAGGGTCTGCACTGCACAGTAGTGTTTGTCATTGTAATGTATTGTTTAAAAAACACCAACAACAGTGTCATCCTGGTTCACCCAATTACCGGTGATCTAAGGATTCGTCTGACTATTTCTTATCAAATAATATGGTTTTTAACTCAAAAGGATATTTAACATATAAAGTAAACATTTCTTTATGTTTTTCAGCTTCAATATATAAATACACCCATAATTTGACATAAAATAATCATGGTCAACCGTAGCGAGTGCGCCGCCATGTTTGTTTGGCTACTCGTCCTATTATCGGTGATCAGGTAAAATGACACCCGGAATATTTTTCAGATATCGGCTTGAACTTCTATCGAATATTATTAAGAAGGCTATCTGTAAACACGATTTTTAACTGAAATATTGTAATATTTTCCGTCACATTTTTTCACAGTAGGGGCAGTGGAATATGTCACCTCTGCAAAGCACTCGAATTTTTTAACAATATTTTGAAAGTGTCCAATGCTGACATACATCGCACTGAGCACACTTTACTATATCTATTGTGAACTTTTTATCTTGTTGGGGGAAAAGGAAATCTAAAGGAAAAATATCAGACCATTTTTCAATGAATGGCCTTTACTGGAAATTAGATCTGTCAATATTAAAATGAGACCAAAACAAACAAAAAAGCTTGGAAAACATTTTTTTGCTCATAAATAAGATCGAGCTTATTTTATTGTTTTTCAGTATTGGTCAGAGGTTTATGCCAGTAAGAAGCCTTATAAATCCATCGCGTGACGTCACGGCCACACCCCTTAGTCAACAATTTTTTTTGTAGTGAATTAAATCATTTGATATATTGAAAATAGCACCATACAATTAGGTTAAAAGTTTTATATGGGGGGGAAATGATTTTTTCTTGTGGAATTCATTAAAAATGCACAATTTCCCTCAGAAAAGACTTTTTTGCTTTATACACATAAGCCTCGAGTAGCAGCCGAAAGATAGACGGAAGTTACGATTTTACACATGCGCGTAGCGGCGCTATATGCGGAATACTCGGAAATCACTGGTAATAGGATGTCCACGGTAAACGGGTCAATAGCGATAATAGGGCATTCCTTGTTTGAAGTATTGAGATCTCTAAAGAAAGGTGACTGTCTGATACAGGACAAAAATACTGGAGAAAGTTCCACAACATCACTTACACTAAGTTACGTAGAAGAAAGTGTACAGGTGCCCTATTGTGCTTCTGTGAAATAAAGGGTTAAAGACTGTCTGAGCATCTTGTTTTAAATGTGGTACTTGTTGTTATTAGTTACGACTCCTGAGAGGTTTCCTGTGTTTAATGGTATTTGGTGACAATGAAATGTAGATCAGTCTCCTATTTTCCCCCAATAAATTGTTTTAACCCTTTCCCCCATTACTGGTAGCTTGTTTTCTGTTTTGAATACAAGTGATTGCTTAATGCAGGTTTAAAGTAAAGCAGAAAGCTCTTTCCAGAGCTTTCTTGTTTATTTTCAGTCCACTTTAAACATGCATGTGTCGGGCTGTAGGTATAATTGCTTAATTGGACCGTTATAAGGACATGGTAGAAGCATGCAAGTGTACATCTCTGAGGAGGAATAAGTTAATGTGCTAAAAGGTGCTTCTATGGGAAAAGAGGTGTTGACTAATGCTGTGTTGATGTAGCTAATGATGACTTTGTTTATCCTGTGATGATACCAAGGTCAATAACATACACTAATCCTTACATGGCTTAGTTATCTAATAAATGACAAGTTTCGATCACTTACATCAGAGCTCCAGATAAGGGGAGTATTTCAAAAACTAAAATCTTTATTTCTGCATTAAACCCTATGATGTCACTACTCATTAGAATCGTCTCAAAGAGGCGATTCTAATGAGTAGTAACACCATAGGATTTGGTGCTAAAATGAGTGAGAAAATAGAGGATTTGTTCAGTTTATCCCCTTTTATCTGGAGCCCAGCTTACATGTAGTTGATTATTTTTTTGCAGTTTTTCCACAAAAATGGTAAGCCGTACCCTATATCTGACAAGGACAACCTTACTGTGGAGATCAGCAATGCTGGAACAGAGGTCGCCAAGACCATGGTGCTAGGTGGTGTGGACCCTGAGCAAGTGAACTTGGCTAAAGTCTCCTTTACAGTACACAAGTCCGGCGACTACCTCATCTGTGTCATGCTTTCTGCACGCCATGTCAAGGGAAGTCCCTTCACCAAAAAGTTTGAAGCAGGTAAGACTGGGTGTAAATACAGTACAACTTTTCTTCAACCCATTACCCCATAGATATGGTATTTTGTCCCTTTAATTTATTGTTCCACTGGAGAAAATAGTTCCAATTTATACAAGCTTGAAAACCTGTATGTATCATAACAAATATTTTCTTTATTCTAGCAGATAGTGGCTACATGCAGGGTAAAATTAAAGCAGAATGTGTCTAAGGGTGATTCTGTTTTACTTTCAACCTGCTTTAAGTAGCCATGATCTGTCTTCAATACTGAAAACATGCTATGAGGTAAAGCGTTAACCATACTCAAAACAGTCTCATTGTCAGGTTTATAGACAGGTGGCTCCTTGATGCAGGCTAGAAACATTGCAGAAAACTCCTTTTAGGGCAGGGGACCGCCTAATTAACCCATTACCCCATAGCCTGGTTTTAGTTTTGAAGACAGGTGACCACTTAAAGCAGGTTGAAAGTAAAGCAGAATGCACCATAAGGCACATTCTGCTTTTCTTTCAGCCTGCTTTAAGCTTTTATCTGCTAGAATAAAGAAAATATTTCTTATGATTCTTATTTGTAACAGTAAAAATTGGAATTATTTTCTTCAGTGGAGGAAAAAATTACAGGCGTAAAAAGGTGTATTTTTAGGGTAATGAGTTAAAGCTCTCAACATCTTTGATACCTGTCACCTACACCCATAGCTTAGACTTGTTTTGAAAAATAAACCCCTTCACTGCCATGACACCATCTGTTTTAAACCATTTTTGTTGTCTGCTCTTATTTCTCAAATTTAAATTTTAGGTATATTAAGAAATAATGAAAATTTAATGAGTGGTGAACAATTTGGATCCAGATTAGATGCAGCATTGCACGATTTATGGGATCTAATTTGGATCCAACCTGTTTGCTAGAGATACCAAAACCAATTCAGGGCTCCAGATAAGGGGAGTATTTCAAAAAATAAAATCTTAATTTCTGCATCAAACCCTATGATGTCACTATTCATTAGAATCGTCTTGGAGAGACGATTCTAATGAGTAGTAACACCATAGGATTTGGTGCTGAAATGAGTGAGTAAATTATGGATTTGTTCAGTTTACTCCCTCTTATCTGGAGCCTTGCAATTTCCCAAAAGCAATGGATTATATATAACCCTTTCCCTGCAATATTGTCTGCTTTAATGTCGCTAAGTTAGATTAGTTAGAAATATCAACATGCTTATCAGTTTGGATCCTGATCAGATGCTGCATAATGCAGCATCTGATCTGGATCTAAACTTTTAGCAATTATTAGTGATGTTGTCGGTATCAGTATTTTAAGGTATAAAATCTCCTATTTCCTGGCTTGAGGAGAGATGGTGACTGTGATTTCACAGTTTGGCGTTCTCAGTGTTCCTACAAAGATTGTTGATATCCTATATGCCAAGCAGAAGAGTAAGTAGGTATGGATATCAAGCTGGGAAATTAATCTTCCCATGTAGTTTTCTGTGGACCATTCTTGGATTGCTTTAACTCTTTGAAGACTGAGTAAGATTGTCGTCTGCAGCAATTGTTGTCTGGTACTATAATCTAAAAATGTGATTTTCTAAAGTTCATTTAAAAATAGGATTAGTGTTTCAAATAGTTTGGATCCTGATGAGACGCTGAGTTACTCAACATCTCATCTGGATTCAAACCGTTTGCAAAGGTAATCACGGTTTTGCCTTTAGCGTTCAAAGAGTTAATCTACGAGCAGAATTGATTTTCTGTTTGAACAAAGTGCTTTAAATAAGAATGTCAGAGACAGCTTCACAGATTTTCACATGATTTCTGAGCACGATTTCAGAGTCAGTCGTATTTGAATGCTATCTGTCTGGAACTTACAAACAGCACAGATTATAGTCAGGTATTTTCTGATCTGGAGCTACACATTTCGCTCTTTAAAAACCCAAACTTCAAAATTTAACCTGGATCTTTGAATTAATTTATCAAGATTTATTAATGGCAGAGTCAATTCTGAAAATAAAAGAATCACACAGTTAGTTGCAAGAAATGGTATATACACAAAAATCAATCAATACTTATTAATGTTAACCCCCCCCCCCCCCACCCCCACCCCCCCCACCCCCAATTTCAACCTCCTTTACATAGCCACTTGTCAGGATGAAGGTTAATTAAGTTTACTGTGGCTATTTATCAGGATATTGTAAAAGCAGGAATAAATATGTCTATTATGAATAGCTGAAACTGTCAAAAGTCGTTTCTGTGAGGTAAAATATTGCTGAGTGCAGGACAACAGTTAATACAGAAACCTCCTGAAGAAACTGTCTGCATTACATTTAATCTGCATTAACCAGCCATGTGTCTTAACTCTTCATGCTAGCGGCGGATATATCTGCCGCAGTGATTACCTTTGCAAACAGTTTGGATCCAGAGGAGACGCCGCATAACACAGCGTCTCATCGGGATCCACACTATTTGACACTCTGACCATGTTTTGAAAAGAAATTTAGAAAAATTCTATTTTTAAAACAACAGCAGATGACAATGTTGCAGATGAAAAAAATTACCCAGCATGCAAAGAGTTAAAGGGACTCTCAACCGGATGGTGTACTTGTCAAAATAAAATAAAATACTCAAATAAAAGCAAATTTGTGGCATTATTTGGCTTCTGACATTAAAAAAATATGATCAGTCCAAAAAAAGTCTCAAGAATCGTCACCGAATCTTAGATTTTTAGATATTTTCCATCGTTTTTCTATACCGACTAGTAGACGGTATAGTTGTTGTTGTTGCTTCTCTACACGGGCTTAGACATAAACACGAGCCGAATTACGAAGTTGTATGCACTTTCGATAGCTACACATTGAAATACGTTAAATCGATCCGAGATAAACGGATAGTTCCGTGGTCCATTGGTCTAAGCGGTTTCCCCTATTTTGCCTTCTGTCCGCCAATGCCGGGGCCCCGGGTTCGAATCCCACCAGAGACCAATATTTTTTTTTATTGAAATACATTTTTTTAAACAGAATTTCTTATCCTAAACTAATTCTTTACCATTTATATAAGCGTTTGACACATATTTACAAATTACTATTTTTAATGCACCATCTGGTTGCGAGTCGCTTTAACCCATTACTCCATAGATAAAGCATTTTTACACATTTGATTTATTAATTGACCCCACTGAAAAAAATAGTTACAAATTATGCAGTCATGAATATATATCATAAGCATATTTCTATATTATAGAAGATGGTAGCTTAAAACAAGTTGAAAGTAAAGCAGAATGGCCGTAAGACGCATTCTGGTTTACTTTTAGCCTGCTTTAAGTGGTTACCTGTTTTCTGTATTAGCAACAGGTTATGGAGTAAAGGGTTAATAGACCTCTACTGTGTCTTCTCTAAATGGTTGATGATAAGAATTGAAAAAATATTAGTGTATCAAAAGATCCTTTTGGTTTCCAAAGATTTACTGTGTTTTCATGGTTTTCAAGTTATAAATGGGTTCTAAGGTCTTTGGATAAAAATTATCAGTTAAAGAGTAAAAGATTTTGGGTTCTGATTAGTCACTGAATTACTCCATTTCTGATGAATTAGAATGAAAATGTTTTGACATGCTTAATGAAATGATTCTAACAGTCAGTCTTGTATAATGCAACAACTAAATGAGGATATGTGGAGATCTCTAAAAGACAGATGACTGCCAATTATAGGAAAGAAATAATGCAGAAAGCTCCTGCTAGAACTCCTGCTTTATCTAGATCCTGCAATAAGTACCCACCTGTATTTAAGACTACAAGATTGACTGTACATGCAGTTGACTTTCAAACACTGTCATAACAGCATATCAAATAGCGCTTCAGTTCATACAGTAGAGCCTGTTTTAAACTGCCACCTTATAGAGGATGTAATTGCACTCTTTCGTAAGATGACAAGTTAATGCAAGACAAAAAAATGCAGAAAGCTCCTTCAGGAGCTTTCTGCATTACTTTAGTCCTACATTAAGCATAAATCTATATCTGTTATTTTCATAAAATGGTTGCTGAATATAGGTCTAT
This sequence comes from Gari tellinella, assembly GCA_922989275.2. Taxonomy (NCBI): domain Eukaryota; kingdom Metazoa; phylum Mollusca; class Bivalvia; order Cardiida; family Psammobiidae; genus Gari; species Gari tellinella. The sequence continues at coordinate 76,876,226 of OV277857.1, forward strand.
TTGTTACAGTATGAAATTTACCATATTTGAGAAAGAATCCTCTGGCATAATTGCATAAAGCCATCAATATGAAGCCATGTTTGACAAGATAAACGAGATTTTGTTATTCAATGAGAAGTTTTGAATTCATAAATAATGCTCAACCATTGATTTCTGACTGGGGATATGCAAATTCATCTCCCAAGAATGTTCTCCTCAAGAAGTGGACATCTAATTTGGTCTGCACTTGATCAAAATGATAATCACAATAGAAAAACACGCAAGCTGTGATGGATTATATAAGCATGTAGTTTTGCATGATTATGAGTTACTTGGAGAGAAGACTTTAGTTTCTAAATAAATGAGTTTTTGATAAAGCAATTATTTCTACTGCAAACAGTTTGAATCCAGATCAAACTCTGGATATCATAGCTTCTGATCACAGATCAAGCTCCACACTGTTTGCCACTCAGATATACGAAATTAGTAAATTTTTCAAAAAGCCATAATTTTCTCAACTTCATTGAATCGAATTTGCATTTAGTCTCTTTAAAAGTAGAAGAATAATATCTGCCCCTTTGTTTGATGAAAACACTAGGACAGGACTTGTTACTTTAAGGTGACTACTTAAAGCAGGTGGAAAATAAAGCATTCTGTGCCTTAACCCATTACCCCATAAATACACCTTTTTACGCCTTTAATTAATTCCTCTACTGAAGAAAATCATTCCATTTGATACTATCACAAATAAAAATCACAAGAAATAATTTCTATATTCTAGCAACCTTAAAGCAGGCTGACAGTAAAGTAGAATGCGCCTTAAGCAGTGTTTAGGCTGGGCCGCGTTTTTGCGCCATTGACGCGGATTTTTTGAAAATGGCGCATGAAAAATAAAATTAATGGGTCATTTTGGCGCATCGTATATCGGCCCGAAAAAATGACCGAAGTCCGCATCTCAGGTCCGTGTTTTAGCCCAATGTTTCCTGAAGTCGATTCCGGTACCTCAGGCGCTTGATTTTAAACCAGATTCTTTACAATACAGCGCCCAGACGATAACGAACCAAGCTTGTTTTACGAGTCGGTGCGGCGCAGTGAATCAAAACGTCTCTAAATCGTCGTAACTTGAAAATGTCTGCTGAAAAACAGCAAAAGTCTATTCTTTCCCTTTTCGAAACCGGCGAATCGGCAGCAAAGAATAAAAAAACAAGTGACGACCCCTGTAAAGTTCCGCCTTCGGCATAGACCGGTGAGAATCTTAGAAAATTTCAGCAGAAATGGCTCCCTATCAATCCAATTTGGCTTACTTACGATGATAAAAGAAATCATATGTTCCGTAAATTGTGCATAAACACAAAGAAATTTAATGAATTTACACTGGGAACAGACCATTTTCGTTCAAGTTTATCTTAGTTTAGTTTAAACAGTATTTATTTCAAAGTTTTTACACACAATGACACATTGTGTCATATTTACAGAACATAATGTCAAGAAACATTTAAATACGGATTGGAAAACAAGTTACTAAAAACGTATGTGAATTTATCTTGACCCCTAGATTTTGAAAATGACCCACTGTTTTGAGTGGTAATGGGTCAAAATGACCCATAAAGTTAGGATTCTAGCCTAAACACTGCTTAAGGCACATTCTGCTTTACTTTCAACCTGCTTTATGTGGTCACATATCTTCAAAAGTAGAAACAGGCTATGGGGTAATGGATTCAGGCATATTCTGCTTTACTCTCAGGCTGCTTTAAGCTACCATCTACTAGGATAAAGGAAATATTTCACAATTTGCACAATTAAAAGTAAAAATGTGTATCTCTAGAGTAAAGTGGACTTAAGCTGCCAGCAACATTTAACTTTACTATTGAGGCTGTAACAGTTTTGCTTAACTGCTATGATGACTACACAGTATCATGTCTCCTGTTTCTGCACTGTTTGTCATTTATTAACTCTAACCATGCCCATTTATTAACTCTAACCATGCTAGCGGCTGATATATCCTATAGTGGTTATTTTTGCAAACGGTTTGGATCTAGATGAGACGCCGTATAACTAACTGATTAACACTCTAACCAGGATGTTTTTAAAAAATATTTGAAAATTCTATTTTTAGAACAGTAGCAGAAGACAATTGTTGCAGACGAAGAAATTACCCAGCATGCAAAGAATTAATGAACCTTGATGGACATTGGAATTGTCCTTTTGGGGTCTCATGGGTGAATGAGTTACTAAATAGCATCTGCTAAGGACAAACAGTGTAGACCCAGTTAACACACCTCATTATGCAGTATTTAATCAAATTTAAGTCGGCACTGTCTGCAATATAGTTATGTGATTTAAAGCTCTTTGCACAAATATTTTTCTAATGAAAATTAAATATTTTTGCAAAATATGAAAAATTTAAAAACCTGTATAAAATGACCATTCAAAAGACAATATAGATGTGTACTATTTATTACAAGTGGCATTTTTATGCAGGAGAAAAGTAATCCAGAATGCTGCTATCAGATCTTCCTGCATTACTTTTAACCTGCATATATTAATTGGTCACTTCTCTTTAAAGATCATCATGCATCTTCATTAATCAACACAGATTGGCTTGTACATGTCAGTACCAGCTGACATAACTGACAGACGCTAACGGCCAAATCATGATTATATGTACAAACAGTTTGGATCCAGATGAGATGCCGCATAATGCGCCATTTTATCAGGATCCAAACTGTTTGACACTCTGACACTGTTTTGAAAAGAAATTTTGAAAAAACTGTTTTTAGAACAGTAGCATGTGACAATTGTTGCAAATATTACCCAGCATGCAAAGAGTTAAGCAGACAATATTATGGTGTACAAATGTTTAATAATTCATATTATTCATATATCTAATGTAATATCACTGTTTAACCTTTTTCTGTACTTGGAGCCTGTATATGTATACATGTATGTATGTTTTGTAAACAATATTTTACTTGGTCATTGGTCCGAAGTGGAACTGTCCATATGAAAGTGTTAACCCATTACCCCATAAATACGCTTTTTTATGCCTTTAAATTAATTCTTTCAATATTATTACCAAGATTATAAAATTGTTATAGTTAGTTTGTAAAATCAACTTTAAAAAGAGTCAAATAATTAAAAGATCAATGGCATGATTAAAAATTGTGAATTTTTGTTTGGTTTATTTTGTTTGTTTGTTTGTTGTTGTTTTATTGGGTTTTTTAGCTCACCTGGCACATAGTGCCAAGGTGAGCTTTTAGGATCGCTGGATGTCCGTCGTCTGTCAGTCCGTCCGTCCACAATTGTTCGTTAACACTCTTCCGGTTCAAATCTCATTGGATCTTGATGAAACTTGGTCACAATGTTTGCCTCAATGAAATCTAGGTCAAGTTCGAATGTGGGTCATGTCCGGTCAAAAACTAGGTCACTAGAACAAATTATCGAAAAACCTTGTTAACACTCTAGAGGCTACAAATTTAATTGGATCTTCATGAAACTTCATCAATATGATTGCCTCAATGAAATCTAGGCCAAGTTCGAATGTGGGTCATGTCCGGTCAAAAACTAGGTCACTAGGTTAAATCTTCGAAAAACCTTGTTAACACTCTAGAGACTACAAATTTCATTGGATCTTCACGAAACTTAATCAAAATGTTTGCCTCAATGAAATCTAGGTCAAGTTTGAATGTGGGTCATGTCCGGTCAAAAACTAGGTCACTAGGTCAAATTATCGAAAAACCTTGTTAACACTCTAGAGACTTCAAATTTCATTGGATCTTCATGAAACTTCATCAATATGATAACCTCAATGAAATCTAGGCCAAGTTCGAATGTGGGTCATGTCCGGTCAAAAACTAGGTCACTAGGTCAAATCTTCAAAAAACCTTATTAACAATCTAGAGACTACAAATTTCATTGGATCTTCATGAAACTTCATCAAAATGTTTGCCTCAATGAAATCTAGGTCACGTTAAAATGTGGGTCATGTCTAGTTAAAAACTAGGTCACTAGGTCGAATCATCAAAAAACCTTATTAACACTCAAGAGACTACAAATTTCATTTGATCTTCATAAAACTTGATGAAAAGGTTTGCCTCAATGAAATATAGGTCAGGTTCAAATGTGGCTTATGTCTTGTCAAAAACTAGGTCACTAGGTAAAATCATCGAAAAACCTCGTTAACACTCTAGAGACTACAAAATTCATTGAATCTTCATGAAACTTGAACAAAATGAAATCGAGGTCAAGTTAGAATGAGGGTCATGCCCGGTCAAAAACTAGGTCACACAGTGTACATGGTTACATGGTTACCAGGTGAGCGATTTAGGGCTATAGTGGCCCTTGTTTTGTTTCAGTGTAGAGCCAGAGAGTAGTTCACAAATTGTAAAACTAATGTTTAAAACAATACTCGCCGTGTTGTTAAGAGTGATAAGAACTATTTTCTATATTCTAGAAGATGATAGCTTAAAGCAGGCTGAAAGTAAAGCAGAATGCACCTTAAGGTGCATGCTGCTTTACTTTCAGCCTGCTTTAAGTGGTCACCTATTTTCAAAACTTAGAATTGGGCTATAGGGTTATGGGTTAATGTTGTTCAAGCTGTCTGCAGTTCCTTCCTCTGTAGTGGAGCAGCATTTTGCCAGGGTACAATATTATTAGTCATAGATATAAAATATCAGTTGCTTCAAAAAATTTATTCTTCTCATTCAATCGGTTACATAATTACCCGTATCTTGTTTTGAAGACAGATGACCATTTAAAGCAGGTTAACAGTAAAGCAGAATGTGCCATATTGCACATCCTGCTTTACTATAAGCCTGCTTTAAGCTACCATCTGCTGGGATATAGAAACTGTTTATTATGTTGTATATTTAGGATTATTATACCTCAATTTCATTTCCAGTATCCAAATTAGGTCTAGTCCAATTGTAAATATTAAGGTTTGTTATTTTTCTAAAATACATTGCATAAAGACAAATAGTGCAGACCCTGATTAGAGGACTGCAACAGGAACCCTTTGATATGTGTCTACTCTGTTTGCATAGTGCATGTGTACTCTTCACAGGAACAGTTTGTAAATCATGTATATACACCAGTGGGTCTCAATTTATAAACCCTTTACTTCATAGCCTGTATTTGTATAAAAAAACATGTGACCATTTAAAGCAGTTTGAAAGTAAAGCAGGATATGCCTAAGGTTCATTCTGCTTTACTTTCTAGTTATTTTCTGTAGTTTAAGTAGTATGTTTGGATTTAGAAACATGCTTTAGGGTTATAAGTTAACCCTTTACTCCATAGTATGTTTCTAATACTGAAGATGGGTGACCACTTACAGTAGGTTAAAGTAAATCAGAATGAGCCATAAGGCACATTCTGCTTTACTTTCAGCCTGCTTAAAGTTACAAGCTCCTAGGATATATAAAATATTATTATGGGACAAATTCATGACTGTATAAATTGGAACTATTTTCTGCAGTGGAGGAATAAATTAGAAGCATGAAAAGGCATATTCATTGAGTAATGGCTTAAGCTTCTTTATAAGGAACTGCTACGTCATCTGTTTTAGTGGTCTCTGTACACAGAATTAACAGTAGATCGGGATTTGTGTTCTACAAAATTGCTGAACTCCAACTTCAAAAAATGGCATAAAATCCTCTGAATGATAAATATTATCTGTTACAAAAGTGTCAGCCACTGTAAAAATTAGTGCAAGTTGGCTTTTTAGTTTGACAATATATTGATGGGAGTCAAAAACTTGGAATATTTCAGATTAGACCCAAAGTTTCTCAGCAGCCGATCTGAACAGTTTTCCAATGTCAGGTTGCCGCAGAGCCAATTGTTTTAGCTAGATTGCAAAAACGTCGAGATCCAGATCAGATGCTGAGTTAGTCTGGATTTGATAAGGATCCAAACTATTTGTGATTTGGATCTAATTTCTGGAATAAGCAGAATATCACAATGTTTTGATATTTGAAAACAAAATTTTTGAAGCAGACAACGTTACTGCAAAGGTTAAAGGAGTAAGAGTGTCTATTGAGAAATGTGATGGGCCAAACTGCCTATGTTACTCTTTGCAGACTAACAGTGAAACTGGGATTACCTTTGCAAATAGTTTGGATCTGGATGAGAGGCTGCATTATGCAGCCTCTCATCCAGGTCCAAACTATTTGATGCTCTGACTCAATTTTGAAAATAATTTTTGAAAATTCTAATTTAAGAACAGTTGCAGAAGACAATTATTGCAGATGACAATATATCTCAGCAGTCAAAGAGTAAACTCTTTGCATGCTGGGTAAATTTTTCATCTGCAACAACTATCATCTTCTATTGTTCTAAAAATAGAATTTTCAAAAAATCTTTTAAAAACTGAGTCAGTGTCAAGCAGTTTGGATCCTAATCAGATGCCATGTTACGCGATGTCTCCTCTTGATCCAAGCTGTTTGCACAGATACTCATTATTCAGCTGCTAGCATTGGATAGAGTTAAAAGAGATATAGGAAGTGTTGGTGCAAAATGATATTGGTTTGTGAATTGGCTGATTATATTCAATGATTAGTGGACGATATATTTTTAGGAGGAATATTAAGCTATCATTGTGAGCGATACATTTTAGTAGGATATAAAGCTCAATGGAAGTGTTCTCAGGTTTTAAATGTTTGAGTGCTTAGGATGGAACAGCAACAAATATGCACACCACTATGGTTGCCTCAAGTGACACAACCTCGAAAAGTAAGAGTATCATAAGTTAGTCTTCTTCTGTTTTCATCGTCTTTAGAAGTTTTCTTTTTAGTGTTGAATGGCATATTTATCCAAATAAAATTTGTTTTCTGTATCTTGTTTCTGAAATTATATTTCTAGGCAATTTGATTGAATAAAAAACATTGATACATTTCTCAGTTTTCATCCTATGTATAAATTGACAAGACATAAGTGTGAGTTATATTTTAAGAACTTTTGTTTCCCCTAAACCCATGTAGAATTTGATTATATAGGAACATACCATATTATGAATTTGTATGTCATTTAACCAAGACTTTTCCCATACTATAATTAAAGTCAACAGGTATTTTGACAATAATGACTTGCAACTACAATCAGTTTTATAAGCCTTTCCTCCATATAAGTGCCACAATTGCATAATAATTTGCTTAGAATAAAAGAATCAGCTTAAAGCAAGGTGAAAGTAAAGCAGAAAGCTCCCAAGGAGCTTTCTGCTTTACTTTCATCTTGCTTTTAAGCAGGCATCTTCTTTAAACACAGTTATATATTGGTGTTCTGTACTGATGTCTGTGAAGGAAAGAGTTGAAGTTTTTGGAGTTAACCCTTTCAACCCTAAATTTCTCTTGTGGGTATTTACAGTCCTTTTGGACTCTTCTAGTACAGGTATTTTTAGCCAGTCTACTGTTACATTTTCGGAATGACAACAAAAACCAATGAAAATATCAAACAGTGCAGCCCCTGATCAGAGGGCTCCTATAGGAGCCCTCTGATCAGGGTCTACACTGTTTGCATATATAATCAGTAATCTCTACAGAGGGCTGTAGGGTTGAAAGGGTTAAGTAATTAGGCATCTAATCAGGACGCAGATATTGAGATTGTTTTTCCTACAGCATTTAAGGTGAGTTGTATTTTAAACTTCAAGTTTTCCATCAGATTTTAAAGATTTAGATTTATAATTGACACAGTAGAACCTGACGAGTTGCCTTCCTTCAAAGTTGGTAGATGATTTTGGTCTGCACATTTTGCAACATCTGAAGATCCTTTTTCTGTTGACCCATTTGTAACTTAAATACATTAAGGCATCGCCTGGGCTTCCATGTGTCTGCTTGTCTCTCTGTGGGAGGTCCAATTAGCAGGGCTGCCATTTCTCCGGATTTTTCTGAAATCTTTGGATTTTTATCGTAGCAGATTGTAGCTTAAAGCAGATTGAAAGTAAAGCAGAATGTGCCTTAAGGCACATTCTGCTTTACTTTCAACCTGTTTTTTAAGTAATCGCGCTTGAAAAAATTTCAAATCAACTTATGGCAGCCCTGAATTTGCCCAAAGTTGGCAGAAATGGACGTAATTTGAAACAAAACAAAAAATCTTTGTAACAGATAGAAGAAGAGTTGTATAATAGTAATACATCATACTTACACTGACTATTTCATGTTTCAGGTCCAATAGATGCTGCGAAAACAGGTTTTATGAACTACACGTCCACAGTCGTGTGTACCCCCGACACCTCCTATCCACTGACAATCGAGGCGAGAGACTCCTTTGGAAACTTAGCTTCGTATAAGGCAGACCAGAATAACTATTTCAAAATCAAAGTCACAGAGGTAGGAACATTGTTATAGAGAATACTTCTCTTAACCCTTTACCCCATAACCTTTTCTAGTTTTAGAGAAGGGTGACAACTTAAAGCAGGTTAAAAGTAAAGCAGAATGCGCCTTAAGGCGCATTCTGCTTTACTTTCAACCTGCTTTAAGCTATCATCTGCTGAATATAGAGAATATTTCTTATTTTACATGTTCATGACTGTATAAATTATTTTCTTCAGTGGAGGAATAAACTGAAGGCGCTAAAAGGCCCTTCTATCAGGTAAAGGATGTTAGGCTTTGTTAGCCCATTTCCTAAAAGAAACATTCTTATATGTTTTTACCTATTCCTCATGCCATAACCCATTACCCCATACTTGACATAACCTGTTACCCCATAGCCTGTTTCAAGTTTTGAAGATAGGTGACCACTTAAAGCAGGTTGAAAGGTAAAGCAGAATGCTTAGAGCTATACCATCTGCTGTATGAGGCGTATTCTGCTTTTCTATCACCCTGCTTTAAGCTACCATCTGTTAGAATATAGAAACCATTTCTTATGATACATATTCTGAATTATGGCTGTATAAATTGGGACTACATGTATTTTCTTCAGTGGTGGAATAAAATAAATGGACTAAAACAGGCTCCTATGTGGGGAATGGTTGACAGATTCTAAGGAGTAGTCAAAACAAGGAGTTTAGCGGAGATGCATAGGTTTTTAGTATGGTTACTTGAGACATACGGGAGTAATTGTTGGACACTTTACATTAAATTTTATTTCCTCTTATCTGGAGCCCTGTAGAATTGTCTAGGATGTTCAGACAGTATCTAACATTGTCCTCTGTTTTACAGTCTTTACGTGTATTACATAAAATGTAAATTGAGTAATTTTATACCAATAAAGCAAGAATAATAAGCCCGATCTGTGTTCTGGTTATAGTAATAGCGAGCTAGTTGTGGTTCTGGTGCTATTCTAGACACCTATAAACAGCAATGGTTACACAATTATCAGGCTGTCCTAGTGGTACCAGCTGTAACTGTTTTACTGTACAGTAAAACCTCCCTATTATGACCACTTAAATTGTGTTAATTATTAGGTGTTTATGACAGGTGACTGCTTAAAGCAAGGTGACAGTAAAACAGAAAGCTCCTATAGGAGCTTTCTGTTTTACTGTCACGTTGCTTTAAGCTGTCACCTGTCTTTAATACAATTAATTAGCCTTTGTTTCTGTGGTCGTAATAGAGAGGTTTTACAGTCTTTACGTGTATTACATTAAATGTAAACTGAGTAATTTTATACCAATAAAGCAAGAATAATAAGCCCGATCTGTGTTCTGGTTATAGTAATAGCGAGCTAGTTGTGGTTCTGGTGCTATTCTAGACACCTATAAACAGCAATGGTTACACAATTATCAGGCTGTCCTAGTGGTACCAGCTGTAACTGTTTTACTGCACAGTAAAACCTCCCTATTATGACCACTTAAATTGTGTTAATTATTAGGTGTTTATGACAGGTGACTGCTTAAAGCAAGGTGACAGTAAAACAGAAAGCTCCTATAGGAGCTTTCTGTTTTACTGTCACCTTGCTTTAAGCTGTCACCTGTCTTTAATACAATTAATTAGCCTTTGTTTCTGTGGTCGTAATAGAGAGGTTTTACTGTAATTGCGACAAAGAAATCTTCTCAAGTATATCCTATATTTGTAGCAAAACCATGTCTTCAGCAAATATACCTTTATGAAGAAATGGAGATCGTTATGTCACTTTTAATTTCAGTCATTTTGCCACATTTATACCTAGGAGACTCACGAGATGCCCTTTATACACTGTTTCAAGTACAAATCAGCAACGATGTAGAACTGCAATGGCTGCTTAGAACAGAGCAAAAGTAATGCAGATTGCTCCTTTTAGCTGCCATCATGTCTCAAACCAAAAAAAGAGGCTGATTTAAGTGTAACTGAAGAGAGAGCCTTTTACCCTTATCATGCTGAATTGTCATCTGCTAAAAATATTATCTGTAAAAAAAGATAATAATTAATTTTGATCTTTTTTAACTTGAGAAAATATTAATATGAGTGGCAAACAGCTTGGATCCAGATCAGACGCCGCGTTACGCGGCATCTGATCTGGATTGAAGCTGTTTGCGAATATCAGCGAAGTCCCGTTTAGCAGGATAAGGGTTAATGTATGGTTATGACTAGTCTTAAGTTGCTTCGAGAGTGATTTAGAGATATTGTCTTTTACAGTGTGGTTCCCACATTAAACATGTTCCAGCGACGCAGATATTTTACAACTCCCGTCAGAAGCAGCTCACAATGCACATCAAAATGGAGAAAGTAGGTTGTTTCCAGGCCTCGGTTACATATGGAGATGTCAGTCTGAAAAATGGTGACTTCAACATTTTAGTTCTTAGTGGTAAGTAATAGAAATGGTTTAACCCGTTACCCCCATAGCCGTTTCTAGTTTTGAAAACTGATGAGTGGTGACATCTTGCTATACTTTCAACCTGCTTTTAGCTACCATCTGTTACAGTGTTAGTACATGTAAAAGTCGGCAGAATACAATATATATGTAAATGAAGACTTTATAAACTCACACCTTTACCTTTTATAGATATTACTTTTATGCTCCTGTACAATTTAGTCGGGCATATTGTTTTTGCTCTGTCTGTTTGTCTGTCTTTGCACAACTTTAACCTTAGTCATTACTTTGAAACTTCATGTGATCATAGAGATTACATATTTGGCATGTGTACTCAACTCAATGCATCTTATTTATGGTGCAAATTCATGACTATAAAGTGAAACTATTTTCTTCCATATATGAATAAATATGAAAGGTGTATTTATGGAGTAGCATAGTTACATGTAGTGTATTTATGGAGTAGTAGGTTTAACAGGCTTTTAGCTCTGAATTCAACATTCTATAAACAGTTTGTGTGATAGATAAGTTAATCCAAATTTAGGCCCAATTCTAACATTAAGTTTAAACATATTTATTCCAATAATAATTACAAACCAACAAAATGGAAAATATGGTGCTCTGATAACCTATTCCCCCATAGCCTATTTCTTGTTTTGAAGCCATATGTCTACTTAAAGCAGGTTGAAAGTGAAGCAGAATGTGCCTTAAGGCACATTCTGCTTTACTTTCAGCCTGATTTAAGCTATTATCTGCTAGAATATTGAACATATTTCTTATAATACATATAAATAACTGTATAAATTAGATCTTATTCTTCAGTGGAGGAATAAATCAAAGGCGTATTTATGGGGGAGTGGGTTAAGATAAATTCGTGTACAGTGCACATTTTCAACATTTTCTCTATTTTGTCTCCACACAACCCTATGTTGTGACAATTCATTTGAAGCATCTCCATCTCCAAGAGATGATTCTAAACCTTGAGCTCTAAAATTTATAGTGTTAAAGAAAACTTGATAATGCATTCAGTGTGCACTTATTTTTCAGCTGATGATCTCAGTTGTGTAGAGAAGAACATCAACAAATCTCGGAACATCTGGTATGAGGCCCGCCTCTTAGAGTGTAACCATGAAAAACTGCAGAAACCTAAAAAAGTTTTTATATACATCACACCAAAGGTAAGCCTACAATCACAATCCTGTTAACTCAGTTTCAGTTTCTGTTAACTAGTTTTGAAAAACAGGTGACCACTTAAAGCAGGTTGAAAGTAAAGCAGAATGTGCCTTAAGGCACATTCTGCTTTACTTTCAGCCTGCTTTAAGCTAAAATCTGCTAGGTTATAGAACATATTTGTAATGGTTATTGTTCATCAGGGTATAAACTAGAACTATTTTCTTCAGCGGAGGAATAAATTAAATACGCTAAAAGTCGCCTCTATGAGGGAAAGGGTTAAACAAACTAAAGTTGGAAATCCCGTAAAACCTCTCTATTAGGCATTAATTGTCTTAATTATTATGTGTTTACGACGGGCCACTGCTTAAAACAAGGCGACAGTAAAACAGAAAGCTCCTTTAGGAGCTTTCTGTTATACGTCACCTTGCTTTAAGCAGTCACCTGTCTTTCAAACATCAACTAGCATTCGTTTAAGTGGTCTTAAATGAGACTTTTTCTGCATGCTTGACACAGGACATACACACATGCCCTATAGGAGCTTTCTGCATCTCTGTTGTCCTGTGTTAACCTTTAACCTCATTTATCACATAAAACCGACTCTGGCAGTGTAATAAAGCCATTCAATAAACTACAGTGAAATATCAATATTTGTGCTCCGGCCCTATCTGTTCGTCCACAAGCGCTGCATGGCGCGGGGCGCCAAGTGACGTCATTTGCCATGGCGTTACTATATACAACGTCAAGTTTTGGCGGAAAATATATATGGCGGAGAGACTAAAATCTACGGATTCAGTTGACTTAAAAGGGTTTTAAAATGTTTATTTGATACTAGTTCTAGGTTCATAGACAGCTGTTGACCACTTAAAGCATGTTCATCCTGCTTTAAGCTTCCATCTGCTAGGATATAAAAACTATTTCTTATGGTGCACATTCATGGCTATGTTAAAGGGAACTATTTTTCTATAGTGGAGGAATAAAGTAAAGGCATATAAAAGGCACATTTATTAAGAAAAGGGTTAATACAGGTTTGACTATGTATAAAGATATCACAGGGTTTGTTGTACAGGTACTTATTGTACTGAACCAATTTAGCATGTACATTTGTAATAGTATCAGTCTTGTACCAGACTTGATTAATTGTGAAATATATGGTAGGAAATCTGGGTCTCAGACACAAGCCATGCATTAGGCAAACACAGCTCTTTTGATTTTTCTGTCTAACTTTTGTGATAACATATTGGCATTTGTCGTGATAATTTAGGTGGCTAAAATGGAGTTTTGTTCGTAGCCTTTTGGGTGCTGATTGTATGAAAGTTTAGATTGAAGACCCAAATAAAAAGACTCTTGGAACAACAGGAATGCCATTTCTCTAGATTTTTCCAAAATATTCAGATTTTTATCCTAGCAGATGGTAGCTTCAGCAGGTTGAAAGAAAAGAAGAATGCGCCTTGCTTGAAGTAATCACGTTTTAAAAATAGAAAATTTGGAAATCTTTGGATTTTTCTAGATCAATTTATGGCAGCCCTGGAACAACTCTATGATCAGGGATTATGCTGCTAGCCACAGAGTATCCTAAACAGCTTGTTGAGATTGTTTGAACATTGGAATCAAGTGAAAATGTCTTTCCCCCTTAACCCTTCCCTTCATAGAAGCACCTTTTAGCGCATTTGATTTATTCCTCCACTGAAGAAAATAGTCATGAACATGTACCAGAAGAAATATTTTCGATATGTTAGCAGATGGTAGCTTAAAGAAGGCTGAAAGTATAGCAGAATGTGCCTTAAGGAACATTCTGCTTTACTTTCAATCTGCTTTATGTCATTGCCTATCTTCAATACTAGAAACAGGCTATGGAGTAAAGGGTTAAGACCTATTCTGCTGTACTTTTAACATAAAATCACCTGTCTTCAAAACTAGAGTTAGACCATGAGGTAAACGGTTAAGCAGTTCTCTGGATTAAAGACAGATGAATACTGGAAAATAGCACCTTTGACTGTGGAGGAAAGGGTTAAACCTTTACTGCTTCGATACCTATTTTAGCGCATATTTATATCTCTCCTTAAGAAAATAGTTCCTCTGTATACAGTCATAGGTATGTATCATGAAAGGTATTTTCTGTATCCTAGGAGATTGTAGCTTAAAGCAGACTGAAAGCAAAGCAGAAAGTACCATTGACTTTACTTCCAACCTGCTTTAAGTGGTCACCTATCTTTAACCCATTACCCCTTAAAAACGCCTTTTTATGCCTCTTACTTATTCCTCCACTGAAGAAAAAAGTTCCAGTTTATACAGCATAGAATATGTACCAAAAGAAATATTTTCCATATCCTAGAAGATGGTAGCTTAAAGCAGACTGAAAGTAAAGCAGAATGTGCCTTAAGGCACATTCTGCTTTACTTTCAACCTGTTTTAAGTGGTCACCTGTTTTCGAAGCAAGAAATAGGCTAAGAGGTAATGGGTTAATACTTGAAACAGACTATGGGGTAATGGTTTGAAGACTGCTAATCAGTCCTCTGCTGAGTGACTGATACAGACTCATCCTCCTGCAGTATCATGTGTTATAAATGTCAGGGTATATTTGTTGCCTTCATGTCATCTATAACATCATCACAATGCTCTCAACTGAACTTATATAATTGGGGGTGATGAGACACATATATATTAATAATTCATTCATTTAGTACACAAATTGAAGGATATGTCAGCGTATTGAAAGATTTATAAATACAGTCTGCAGTGCTGCAGTTGAGATGAATTTAGCTAAATATTTCCAACATTTAACCCATTACCCCATACAGTGTAGCCTGTTTCTAGTTTTGAAGATAGTTGACCACTTAGAGCAGGTTGAAAGTAAAGCAGAATGTGCCTAAAGGTGAATTTTGCTTTACTTTCAGCCTGCTTTAAGCTACCATCTGCTAGAGTATAGAAAATAGTTCCTATGATACATATTCATGATTGTATTAAATGGAATTATTTTCTTCGGTAGAGGAATAAATTAAAGGCGTTAAAGATGACCACTTAAAGCAGGTTGAAAGTAAAGCAGAATGTGCCCTAATGTACATTCTGCTTTACTTTCAGCCTGCTTTAAGCTATCATTTGCTAGGATTTAGAAAATATTTCTTACGGTACATTTTCATGACTATAGTTTGGAACTATTTTCTTCAGTGGAAGAGTAAATTCATTGCACAATACTCACAGCACTAGTAAATGACATTATGATATAAAGCATTTTTGCCTCAAAGTGTCAGGTTTTTAAATCTTTCATAATTCATGGAACACAATGTAATCCTCTCATGGATTCACACATCCTCTGAGAACAAGGTTGACAATAGCCTTTGTGTGCAATGTCTATAGCAGGATAAACAAAGCATTTTCTACCAGTATAATTATAGTCCTATAGCTAGGTAACTATGACTTTCTCACACATTTATAAAAAGTGGTATTTAAGGTAGATGGCTGTTTAAAGCATGATGAAAGTAAAGCAGAAAGCTCTTGCTTGTGTTTACGACAGATGACTGCTTAAAGCAAGTGCTTTCTACATGACTTCTATCCTGCTTTAAGCTACTTTATTTATTTTAGTAGTGGTAACATTGGGTTTTTACTGTATAAGAAAATGTCCCTGAGGATGTAGGGAGGTGTATTGTTTCTCAAATATACATCATTAACTCTTATCTCAATATTCCGGCCATTGACCTCACTTCCCTGACCTGATAAAGAGCTATAGAAATCATTTCTTATTTCATAATGTATGGATGCTTAACCCATTACCCCATAAATAGGCCTTTATGCACCTTTAATTTATTCATCCACAGAAGAACAAAATTAGTTCCTATTTATACAGTCATGAATTTGAACCGTACGAAATAGTTTCTTTATGTTAGCAAATTGTAGCTTAAAGCAGCCTGCTTTAAGAGGTCATCTGTCATCAACTAGAAACTGGCTATGGGGTAATGGGTTAAAGCACACTGAAAATAAAGCAGAATTCTGCTTTACTTACAGCCTGCCTTAAGCAATCACCAGTCTAAACAATGGAAACAATTATGGATAAATGTTGAGTTTGGATTGAATTAACCTCAAAGAAAAAGTGTCTAGAATCTTGGTCAGCATGTGCTGCCTTTAGGTCTAGATCTGATGCCCATGTTAAGTGTCTAACCCAGGGGAACACATACGTTTTGGGTAATAACATCAAAAAATTCAATATTACTATAAAAGCTTGTAAATGGGTTTTTTAGCCCTGAGAAAATCACATCAGGATTCTACCCTTTCCCTCATAGACAGGCCTTTTTCACACCTTTATATATTCCTCATACAAAATGTCTTCAACTCTTTCAACACTAAGTAACTCTTGTGGGTTATTAGGTTCCCTTGTGGATCATTTAGTCATTAAAACATAAACCAGTCTACTTTGAATTCTGGGTAGTTTGATAAATACATGTACTGGTCTAAATTAGCAAACAGTGTAGACTCAGATCAGAGGGCTCCTATAGGAGTCCTCTGATCAGGGTCTATACTGTTTGCAAATGTAATAAGTATATTTTTACAGGTCCATGGTGTTGAAAGAGTTAATAGCCCTCTGCACTGTCCTGATAAAACCAGTAATAGGATTTTTTCCTCACATCATGAAGGTTAAAGTGAATTTTTTTGCTTTACTTTAAGCCTGATATAAGCAGCCATATGTCTCAACTCTTTCAACTAAAAAGATTGAAACTTTTGTCTGCTAAAATTCTGCAGTTGGCACAGTATAATCAGATACAATCATAGTGACAATCATTAGGGATCCTGATTCGGCCCAACATTCAGAGTGGCCTGGACTTGATCCAAACTGTTTACAAAGATCTTCAGTACAGGTTTCCAGTGTTTAACCCTTTGAACCCTAGTCCCGCATATAGGCGTGCTTTTCAAACAGCGTACATGTGAATAGTACACATGTCCTATGCAAACAGTGTCTGTGAAGACCCAGATCAGAGGGCTCCGAAAGGAGCCCTCTGATCAGGGTCTTCACTGTTTGTCACAATGCCAAACATTGACAAAAACAACCCTTCAAAGTCAGAAATGGACTAGACTAAGATGGAAACTGGAATTGTCCATTTAAAATTTCAGGGAGGAAAGAGTTAAAGGATCAAAAACTGAAAACAAGCTACAGTCAAATCTGTGTTAAGTGGCCACTATAAAGACCGTGCATATATTGTTTTAATGACAGGTAGCAGCTTCATGCAGGGCAAAAGTCATGCAGAAGGCTCCTAATAGGAGCCTTCTGCATGACTTTTAACCTGCATGAAGTGGTCATCTGTGCTTAAATATCACCATGCATCTTCATTCAGAGTTTGCTTATTTCAGGTATGACTGTTTGAGAGAAAGTGTTCCATTAGAAATACTAATGAGTTGCTGCCTTCTGTCTGCCTGCTCTTAAATGTTCTCTCCATGGAGACAATTTGTTGGTCTTAATCACATAAACCAATTCTGGTCTAACGATTTTAAACCTTAACTATTTTATTTTTGTAGGTTGCACACTGTCTGATTAAAACTGTTATTTGCTGTCAATTTAAAATTGACTCATTCTTGTATGTACACTGTATTACCAGAAATACAATCAAAGTTACATTGATATCTGATCCACCATTTGCAAAAGCAATTTCGATCTAGATCAGATGCCAATTTAACTGTTTTTGTACTAACATTGATATCCATTAAGAATGTATACCTTTCCTTAACCCATTACCCCAGAAATATGCCTTTTAACACATTTACTTTATTCCTCCATTTAAGAATATAGTTCCATTTTAAACAGTCATGAATAAGAATGATTAGAAATATTTTCAATATCCTAGCAGATGTTGGCTTAAAACAGGCTGACAGTAAAGCAGAATGCGACTTCAGGTGCATTCTGCTTTACTTTCATCCTGTTTTAAGTGATCACATTTCTTCAAAACTAGAAACCGGCTATTGGGTAATCAAAAGTGCAAATCACCCATATGTGACTGTGTTTATGACAGTATACTGCTTAACAGCAAGAAGAATGTAAACAAGAAAGAGATTTCTGCTTTACTTTCATCTTGCTTGAAGCTGCCAACTGTAATCAATAGCATCAATGAATATTTATTAGTGGTGCTTATGCAGAGGAAGGGGTAAAAACGTCCTTTGGCACTTATACAGAGGAAAGCGTTAACCCGTTTCTATCATAGAAATACAAATGTCGTAGAACCTCTCTATTACGACCACTGAAAAGAAGGCTAATTGTCTGTATAAAATACAGGTGACAGCTTAAAGCAATTTGAAAGTGAAACAGAAAGCTCCTATAGGAGCTTTCTGTTTCACTTTCACATTGTTTTAAGCAGTCACCTGTCTTAAACGACTAATATTTGACACAATTTAGTGGTCGTAATAGAGAGGTTTCACTGTGTACCTTTTCACACCTCTTTGTATTACTCATAGAAATGGCTTTCCCTGCCTCCACTCTGTCTGTATTCAAAGCCTTATGAGACTTTTGCTACATCCTCACATTTGGCTGCTAAATCAGACTGAAAAATAAACAGAACAAAGTTCTAAGCTTGGCAAGAGTTACCCTTTTCCTAAATTATAGCCTGTAAACGTTGGTCACCTCTTCCTACTCCTCCACATAAGTCCCACACATGAGTACTGAATACAGTTGACAGCTTAATGCAGGATAAAAGTAAAGTGGAAAGCAAACTTGTTCTTGCTGTAAGCAGTCATTTGTCTTATATACAGCTTGGTATAACGGATTTGCATTTCTGTCTATGAAGGAAATGTTTAACCTGTTTCTAGTTTTAAAGACAGGAGACTACTAAAAGCAGGTTGAAAGTAAAGCAGAATGTGCCTTAAGGCACATTCTGTTTTAGTACTTTCAGCATGCCTTAAGCTACCATCTACTAAAGAGATGGATTAACTACATTTTACCGTTTCGTCTAGCATCAACACTACTTACTATGATGCTTTGATACTTATACAGGTGTTGCCTTGAACCATTCCCAATCCTCCTATATCACCAAACCTCAATTTGACCTTGACCTCTTTTGGACTTTCAATATTTTGAATTTATTTCATATATATCTTGTAAGAAAACAGTACAGACCCTGATCAGACAGCTCCTTTAGATCTGGGTCTTCACTGTTTTTAAAAAGTGTTTGTATAGGCTAAAATTAAGAGAAGAATAAGACAACCTTCTCAACATGTCAATATTTGTGTGGTGTAGTCCAGCCCTAGGATGGTAGAAAATAAATCACTTGGCATCCTGTAGAACTATATGCCTTACAGGGTCTGTATAGAAGGGGTTCATGCCAAGATTAACATACAGTCAAAACAGTGCCGATCATGACAACACAAATTACAGTGCAAAGGCAGTACTGAAGACCAATGGCAGCTTAATGCCAGAAAACAGAAATGCAGAAATCCTTCAAAGGATCTGTCCGTATTACCTTACTTTAAAAGCTTTTGATTTTCATTTAAATGGTCATTTTACATATATCCATGAGTTGCTAAACCCTCGCCATCATTGCATGTTTTAGTATCTAAAGCTGACTGAAAGTACATATAAAGCAGAAAGCTCCTTTAGGAGCCCTCTGTCTTACTTTCAGCATTTTTTACGAGGCCTTTTGTCGGAATGTAAGAAACGTTTCTCATGGCTCTATAACAGTAATAAGATTGAAGCATTAAGACATGTCTAAGAGAAATGGGTTAAGGTTGAAAAAGATGTTTTACTTTCAGCTTGCTTTAACTCTTTCCTCCCTGAAACATTGAATGGACACTTCCAGTTTCCATTTTAGACTAGTCCATTTCTGACTTTAAAGGGTTGTTTTTGTTAAATTTTTGCATTGTGACAAACAGTGAAGACCCAGATCAGAGGGCTCCTTTCGGAGCCCTCTGATCTGGGTCTTCACTGTTTGCATAGGACATGTGTACTATTCACATGTACACTGTTTGAAAAGCACGCCTATATGCGGGACTAGGGTTCAAAGAGTTAAGTAGCTTCTTGTCAGGATGTAGGAAAGGTTACCTGTAGCTGTCTATAAGAGAAATACAGCCCCTCCCTACATTACTGCTCTCCCAACAACGATTCCCTCCTTACAACAACGCTTACCACTGTTCCCCAAACAAAGACAATTTACTCAAACTGTTTCATTGCTGCAATATCCTCTACTGAAATTGGTCGCCGAATGTTTTCTCAAAGTCACATAATTGACATTTTAACAGAAGAATACATAATGACTAGTGGCAAACAGCTTGAATCCAGATCAGACGCCGCGTTACGCGGCGTCTGATCTGGATTCAAGCTGTTTGCAAATGTAAGCCAATTTCCCTCCCTATAACGACTCCCTCCGAACAACGCACACACTTTTTGTCTCCAATTGGGTGTTGTTGTAGAGAGGGAGTGCTGTAGGTGTAACTACAGGTTAGATTGTAGTCACATGTCTATAGATAGCAATGCTTTCACCCTTTTATTTTCCCTAATTATAAGGGTAACTTATCTATTATTCTGAGACGATATTGTAACAATGTTCTTACACTGCCTACTGATACTATGTCATTTGTTTCTTTTACAGCAATTAAAGTTAAAAGAATATTTCCTCAAGATAATTGGGAAGCGATTATTCACCTACAGAGTTTGTCCTTCAACAAAGGTTAGTGACTCTTACTCCTAATTGCATCCACTGGTCTGTTTATTGTGTTGGGTTTTCTCCCCACTAAGAGGAAGCAGAAACAAGATCAATTTATAGTAAATTACGACCACTAAAAAGAAAGTTAATGGATTCCAAGAAAACTGGCATCTTAAATCAAGGTGAAAGTAAAATAGAAAGCTCCTAAAGTAGCTTTTTGTTTTACTTTTACCTTTATTTAAACAATCTTATGCCTTAAATTGGAACTACAGTTTAACTTCGATATCTGGAACATGCTAAAGACAAACTATCCAATAGTTAGACACATGAACTGCATTATTTCATGCTCGGTTAAGTCAAACATACCCATATTTCAAAGTTAAAACGTGGCTCAGCCACGTTTTAACTTTGAAATACGGGTATGTTCGATTTAACCAAGTTTGAGATATCAAAGTTCGACTGTAATTAGCATATTTTAGTTAGTGGTTGTAATAGAGGCGTTTAAACATTTACTGACATGGTTTTCCATGGCCTGCAGTGTCAAACTTTTGTATTTATATTCGTTATAATATTTCTCATTGTAATACCATAATCTTGTTTCTTGTCTTTTTCGCTCATGGCGAGACATCTTAATCTGCAATTTCTCTAGCATTTTGATATCGTTTTTATCTGAATCAGATGATATGCAAGTCAGTGTCTGAACAGGAGACACCCATAAAATTATTGCACACATTTTAAACCGTAAGTTGAAAGGTGTACTGTTATGCACCCTATGGCACTCACCTTTTACAAATCTTGCAAAATTGTGTCTGGATCCATTTTCAATGCTGCCTGAAAGTGTCACATTTTGCAGGAGATCATTGATATTCAACAATTACGCAGCACCCAGCATGCCTTTTGAGAAAACTCTTACAAAGCGATGTGTGAATGGTAACTTCATTCTACAGGAGCCCAAATGTGCCATACACATCAGAACGTTTTTATGCATTACGGACGTGGAAAGGATTATCAAAAATACTGCTAATGTGGAGTTGAGTTTCTTCTGTAAAAAGAGAAGTTTCAATCCAATTTCCAGTATGATTAAATTTTGAATGTAGATTTAAAAAAATCCAATATGCATAGATGAATATGTAGCTATTCTATGTAAAAAATAATTGTGTGATTTGCAAACGAAAGAATCACTGTCTTTAATTGTTATATATTGTGTATTACAGTTCAGTTTTAGTGGGTTCCACAATGAGTTAGGGTGTCCTATGTTTTCTATTGATGATGGAGCACAGGCCCCTCTGGTGCTGGCTGCCAAGGATCGCAGTATCATTGCTGCCACATTTCTAAAGTTTCTCCTTAGAAATATTGGTAAGTCATAGCATGAATCTTTCCTGCACAGCCAAAATCTCATATATCCCACTGTGTTTAAGGCAGGTGACTGCTTAAAGCAAGATGGCAGTGAAGCAGAAAGCTCCTTTAGGAGCTTTCTGTTTTACATACATGATGACCTTCTGTTTTTAAAACCCATCAATAGATACTCAGTTGTTGGAAATATGTGATAGAGTAGGTAGAGGTGTCCTAAGAGATGTCTAAAGATGCCTTCTTTGGAGGAAAGGGTTGTGAGCACTTTCTTCCACAGAAAGTGTTGGGAGTCATTTATGGTTGTTTTTACATTATTGCATTAGGATGTCTTTAGTCAATGATGGTTGTTAAGACATGTGATATCTTAAACCCTGATGAAAGTAAAGCAGAAAACTTATTCAAAAGCTTTCTGCTTTACCTGCGTCCTACTTTAGCAGCAACTTACAGCTGTTGCTGTTGGGTAGGGAGTTAAAGAAGGAGGTGTTTTTAGCAAAGTTCTTAATCTTATTCTTTATACCTATTTTCATGGTTTGAGAGAAGTGGTTACTTAAGTAGGCCAAAGTAAATGAGAAAGCTTCTTAAGGAGATTTCTTCATTACTTTCAGCCTGTTTTAAGCACTAATCTTTCAGGATGTAGGTAAAGTTTCCTCGACTTCACTATCTGGCTAGGGCAGAAGCATGAAAAAACATCTCATTAACCCTTAGCCTACCACTCACGACTATAGCTCTATGTGCAAACAGCTTGGATCCGGATGAGACGCCGAGTAACTCGGCGTCTCATCCAGATCCAAGCTGTTTGACACTCGGACAACATTTTCAGCAATTTTGAGCAACTTTGAAGCACTTTGAAACTTGAAGCGGACGAGAAATATAGCAGACGACAATTTATTTGGCGGGCTAAGGGTTAAGGACAAGTTAAAGGTGTGAAAAAGAAGGAAAATCTTCAGTTGTCTTACATAATCAATGACTGAATTGCTGGACCAATTTTGTAACATCAACAAGAAAATCAGCTGAGATGACAATAACTCATAAATGTTTCATAGAAATGTGTTGGCAATGTAGATATTT
Organism: Gari tellinella; assembly: GCA_922989275.2. Taxonomy (NCBI): domain Eukaryota; kingdom Metazoa; phylum Mollusca; class Bivalvia; order Cardiida; family Psammobiidae; genus Gari; species Gari tellinella. The sequence goes on from OV277857.1 coordinate 76,899,124, forward strand.
CAATTCCTTCCTGTCTACTTGGCTGCTTAATACTTCACAACGGTTTCATATGGCACAGTTACTTCTACATATATACAGTAAAACCTGTATTGAACAACCTTGCTTTGAAGAAGCATACAGGAGCATACTAAATGCAGGATAAAGATAATGCAGAAAGCTCCTGTAGGAGCTTTCTGCATTATTTTTATCTTGCATTTAGCATCCAACTGTATACATGTAATAGACTGTTTATTGGTGTTATAAAATGGTGTACTAAATGGTTGCTTAATACAGGTTTGACTGTAGCTCTAGATAATGCGAGTCCTAGCAATTAGCCTATTTCTAGAATTTTTAAGACATGTGTCTACCAGTACTTAAAGCGGGTTGAAAGTAAAGCAGAATATGCCTTCATGTACATTCTGCTTTACTTTCAGCCTGCTTAAAGCTACTATCTGCTAGTTTATAGAATAGTTTTCTTACATGGCATAGTCATGGCTGTATAAAAATGAAATTATTTTCTACAGTGGAGGAATTAATCAAAGGCGTATAGAGGCATATTTATGGGTTAATGAGTTAAATGACCACTCATGTATAAAGTGTATAGATCTCTGAAGTCCAGTGTTTACGTAATGCAGAATGAAAACAATACAGAAATGTCCTATAGAAGATTTCTGCATTGTTTTTATCTTGCATTAAGCAAGGAAAATATTTCAATGAGTAGTTATAGCAAAGGGTTAAGTGGAGACATAGAACATAGAACAGAAAATGTTGGGAAAATTGTGTTTATGTCCCATCTTTTTTTGACGGCAGTAAATAATTCAAGCAGGTTTCTGTCTGTCCTCCTTTTTCAGTGCAATATACATTATACACAATAGTCAGACAGTATGAAATCACCAGGAAATATGACACTATAATAATAGGGCTGGTCCTACAATGCATGTGCCATAATTGACATCTCCTGTAGAGTTTAAAATCTGACATCTCCTGGCATTGATAAATAGTCAATTAGGGAATAATTCAAAAGAAGGAACAGTCTTTCAGATGTTGAATGCTGAAAACTCCTATAACCCTTTCCCCCAACTGATAATGTTTTCATTTTTATACGCCCACCTTAAAGGTTGGTGGTTATTGGCATGACCCAGTCTGTCCATCTGTCCGTCCGTCCGTCCGTCCGAGCGCACGAAAGGTCCTTTGTTGGGTAGGGAGAACAATAGATTCCATTCATTCCGTGATTGCCCTATTGTTATTGTTGGGTATTTTAGTGTACTGTTGGGTATTTTCAAAAAAAAAAAATACCCAACAAATGTCCAACTGTGAGAACGTCCGTCCGTCCATCAACATTTAGCTTGTCCAGAGTTTTTCCGGAAAGTTGTTTGAAGGATAGTAATGAAACTTCACATAAAAGTTAAATACACCAAGATCTGAAACTCATTCAACTTTTAGGTTCATTTGATTTGTCGTTACAGAGTTATCTGCCCTTGATGTACTCAGATATGCTATAAAAAGCTGCCAGTGGGCGTATTATGTACCATTTGCAATGCTCTCATTTATTATTCATATTTAGACAAGCATTTGCTTAAAGCTGGCTGAAAGTAAATTAGAAAGCTTATTGATTTTCTCTTTAGCCTACTTTAACCATTTGACCCCTAGTCATGTATATACACATCCTTTGAAATTGAGTACCTGTGAAGCGTACGCTTGTCATATGCAAACAGTGAAAATGTTTAGGAGCCCTCTGATCAGTGTCTGCACTGTTTGTCATTTTGCAATGAATTGACAAAAATAGCCGTAATTATGAAGAAGAAAAAAATGGACTAGACTAAATTGGAAACTGGATTTTTCTGTTTGAAATTTCATAGAGGAAAGGATTAAACATCCACCTGTAAGAATACAGGGAAGTTTCCATTGGTTCTTGATCTGGACAATTAACCCTTTACCTGATAGCATTGTTTCTAGTATTGAAGATATGTGACTACTTAAAGCAGGTTGAAAGTAAAGCAGAATGCGCCCTAAGGCGCATTCTGCTTTACTTTCAGCCTGCTTTAAGCTATTAACTGCTAGAATAAGGACTTAGTATTCAATATGACACGTATTCATTACGGTATAATTTGGAACTATTTTCTTCAGCGGATGAATAAAATGAATGTGCTAAAAGTCGCTTCTATAAGGGAAAGGGTTAATCACGGCCCTAGATAAGAGGGAGTTAAGTGAACAAATCCTACATTTTCTCCTTCATGTCACCACCAAATCCTATGGTGTTACTACTTATTAGAACCATCTCTTTGAGATAATTCTAATGAGTAGTTACACCTTAGGGATTAATGCAGAGATAAAAAATTAAGTTTTTTAAATACTCCCCTTATTGGGAGCCCAGGGACATGGTAACAGCATAAAAAAGTAAATTCAGTAACAATAGGTTCAGGCTTCTTAATTAACCCTTTACCTCATAGCCTGTTTATAGTTTTGAAGACAAGTGACCACTTAAAGCAGGTTGAAAGTAAAGCAGAATGTGCCTTAAGGCGCATTCTGCTTTACTTTCAACCTGCTTTAAGTAGACACATATCTTCAATACTAGAAACAACGCTATCAGGTAATGGGTTAACTCCCTTAAGGCACATTCTGCTTTACTTTCAGCCTGCTTTAAGCTAAAATCTGTGATGCTATATAAGATATTTGTAATGGTAATTGTTCATGAGGGTATAAACTGGAACTATTTTCTTCAGCGGAGGAATAAATTAAATACGCTAAAAGTCGCTTCTATGGGGGAAAGGGTTACGGCATTTGTATGAGGGAAATGTCTTCATTACTTACGTTCTGCATTGAATAATCATCTGGCTTCTATGATCTTCCTGTTTCTTCATAGGACATTCATTCTGAATTCTATTTTCAAGCCTCCATGTTTATTCATTATTCATTGAATATTGTGTAATATTGTATGATTATATTAGACAGTTGTAAATTGTTAAATAGCTGAACACTGTCTGTACACAGTACCTTAGGCATGGTTGGTTGCTGCTGGAGTAGGTCATTGTTGGTTAGGATGCTCAGGCTGTAAGTGTATAAATGATATAATACAGGGACGATAATGGATTTAAATATTAATTTTTATGGTCATTGTTTACAGGTGGGTCAGAAACATTCCAGGACAAACAGACATTTTTCTACAGAGAGGTGCGGACACTTCACCAGCGGAGAGGACACAGTACACTATCACTGAAAATAGACAGAAGTAATCTACTGCAGAGTGTAAGTCAACTGAAAACATTATAGGCAAACTGTGTTATGCATCCTCCGAGAAAAAATAACTGAATTTTAAGGACTACAGTAAAACTTCTCTTTAACAACCATTAAATTGAAGGCTTCTGTAGTTGATTGTATAAAATACAGGTGACAGCTTAAGTAAGGTGACAGTATAATAGAAAGCTCCTAAATTAGCTTTCTGCTTTACTGTCACCTTGCTTTAAGCAGTCACCAGCCTTAAACACCTAAGAACTCATACAATTTAGTGGTTGTAATAGATAGATATTACTTTACAGTCAAAACTGTATTAAAAGACATCTCAGTAAACATGCATTGAGATGTTTGAACACACCACTGAATGCAGGATAAAAGTAATGCAGAAAGGTCCTTATTGGAGCTTTCTGCATTGCTTTTGTACTGCATTAAGTTGACAAATTACTAAAATGTTCAAATTTGCCTTCTTTTGAGTAGTCACTTAACCCTTTGAAGCTGGAGTCAAAAAGCTAACTCCCCTTTATCCAACAGTGTTTAGAACTGGTGACTGCTTAACCCATTACCCCATAGCCTGATTCTAGTTTTGAAGACAGATTATCACTTAAAGTAGGTTAAAAGTAAAGCAGAATGCACCTTAAGGCGCATTCTGCATTCTGCTTTACTTTCAGCCTGTTTTAAGCTACCATCTGCTTGAATATAGAAATAATTCAGATCATACATATTATTAGCTGTATGAATTGCAAGTATTTTTCTCAATAGAGAAATGAATTAAAGGTGTACGTGTATTTATGGTGTACTGGGTTAATTCTTTCCCTGCTGAATATTTGTGTATAAGACACCCCACTATGAATATCTATCATCAGAACTATTGTATTGGCTAATAAGATATGGAAACATTTCCCAAGGATAGAATGCAGACTCATACCACACACATCCTATAAGAAAACAGTGTAAACCCTGATCGGACAGCTCCTTTCATCTGATCTGGATCTACACTGTTTTCAAAAAGCATTGATATACACTATTAGCAGAAGAAAGTTAAAACAAGATACATACACCATCATTTAATATTCAGTTGTGACCCTAATTTAGAAAAATGTGTTGATAGAGAAGTACAAAGGCTCTTCTAACGAGTAAAGTGGGATAACTCTCAACACCATGGACCTGTTTAAAATATACTCATTACATTTGCAAACTATAGGAGCCCTCTGATCTTGGTCTACACAGTTTGTGTTTATTTAGACCAGTATTTATTAAACTACCCAGAATTCCAAGTAGACTGGTTTATGTTTTGGTAATTAAAATGATCAACACGGAATCTAATAACCCACAAGAGTTAATTAGTGTTGAAAGAGTTAAGCCAAGTTTGACTGTACGGGCAAATGTAATTACCCATTCCAGCTGAGGCCTATGTCTCCCAATGATAGTCTCCCTAAGTATTTAGGTCATAAACCAGTTAACCGAACACTCTTTCAAATGCCATTATATCACTGAGGTGTCTTTGAATTATAAATGAAGACCATGGCTGCCATTTAAAACCTGGCTAACCGAGATAGTCACAAATAACTTGTATAAAAGGATTAAAACGGTACACCAGCAGCTAATCTGATTTGTATGTCCTTGTAGAAACAATTATACTGAACAACAGGGCCCCAGATAAAAGAGAATACATTAAATGTTTCCAGAAGGTTTTCCGATGTGTTTCCACCAAACACTTTGTTGCAATTTCTCATTAGTTTTCAGTGATTCTAATTAGTAGTCACAATTAGGTTTGATGGAACACTAGGAGTTTGATACTACCTGTACCGGGATATATGTAATACTATGTTAACTCTTGTAGTATAGAGACCAGAAAGTACCTCATTGAGGGAATGGGTAAAAGACATTTCTACCTGAGCAAACATCCATGACCTACAGTTCTGTTGTACAAATTTGACTTTAATGAACTGGCCAGCTTCAGACATACTCTTGGATACAGTGAAACCTATCACACCACCAAACAAATAACTCTTTGGTGATAATTTTATGAAAGTAAAGCAGAAAGCGCCTTTAGAATTTTCATTTACTCTCACCTTGCTTTAAGCTGCCTCGAACACTAACAGGGAACCAACCTTTGAGAGCATTTATCAAGACATGGTTTGACTTGCCAGAAGCACTAGTGTCTTCAAGTGTGGCAATGCTTCTTCACTGACTTATTGCTTAATACAAGTTTTACTGCTTTTACGGTTGTGCTTTGTTTGTCTGTCTGTCCACAGCTTTCACCTTGGCCAGAATTGCATGGGATAGAAACTTCATACTTGTCATTTGTACTCAACTTAAGACACCCTTAAGCTTAGTACAACCTGGGTAACGTATGACAAAGGTCAAGGTTGTTTAGAGGTCATTGTCACATCAGAGGCAATGGTGTTTCACAAATACATCTTGTTTAGAGTAGACCATGGCATGTTTCCAGTTTTGAAAAAGGATACCATTTAAAGCACGTTGAAAGTAAAGCAGAATGCTACTTATGGAGCATTTCCTCAACTTTCAGTCTGCACTAAGTTCCTATGGCTTTTATATTTCATGTTCAAGACTTCCTCTTTAGGAACTACTTTTATTAGTGTATGTATAGTTAGAAACATAAAAGGTGTGTCAGTGGAATAAATGGTTAATACAGGACAAGTTTAAAGCTCCTATTTGAGCTTTTTGCTTTTCATTTGTCCAGCAAGAAAATGTTCCTGATGTTAAAAACTGATAAACTGTACTCAAGTCTTCATCTGTTGGCAACATGGCACAAGTGTCACTGTGTTACATTATAGTTTGTTGATTTTACTGTGTGTATTTCAGTCCTACAAGGCAACCAAGAACTTTGACGTGTCAGACTGGTGTAAAAACTTTGAAATAACTTTTGTAGGAGAAGAAGGTAAGTTTCCTGGTAATTCTTGGCATTATATTGGTCTTTTAGGTCCACTGTTTAACCCATTACTCTATAGATGTGCCTTTGAATTATTCCTCCACTGAAGAAAATAGTTTCACTTTTCACAGTCATGGATATGTAGCATAAGAAATATTTTCTTTATTGTAGCAGTTGGTAACTTAAAGCAGGCAGAAAGTAAAGCAGAATGAGCCTGCAGGTGCACCTTCAACCTTCTTTAAGTGGTCATGTGTCAAACAGGGTCAGAGTGTCAAACAGTTTGGATCCTGATCAGATGCTAACATGCAAAGAGTTAACCCTTTACCCCATAGCCTGTTTCTAGTTTTGAAAATAGGTGACTACTTAAAGCAGGTTAAAAGTAAAGCAGAATGTGCCTTAAGGCACATTCTGCTTTACTTTCAGCCTGCTTTAAGCTACCACCTGCTAGAATTAAGAAAATAGTCCTTATGAAACATATTTATGACTGTATAAATTGGAACTACTTTTTTCAGCGGAGGAATAAACTGAATGTGCTAAAAGGCGCTTCTATGGGGGAAAGGGTTAAACTGCTTAATTTTCTAATGGACTTTTCCATTTTCTTTTATATGACCAGTTTACATTAATTTTTCATGGGCTTTGTCCCCAAACTATTTAGACATTATAACAAACAGTGAAGACTCATCTTCAGAAGTCTCCTGATCTGGTCTACAATGGTTGCCTAGAAATATATTCTCTGTTGCTAAACTGTAAGGGTAAAAGATATTATTATTTAAGTGATATGTGAAGGAGATTTATTGTAATGTTTTACATTTATCGCACGAGTAACAGCCATGTTTGTTTATCTATTGTGTTACAATTTGACAGGTCTAGACTGGGGTGGATTGAGGAGGGAGTGGTTTGAGTTGCTCTGTACGACTCTGTTTGATCCTAGTATGTCAGGGTTGTTCAAGAGATTGTCAGATGACAGTCAGGGACTGGTAGGTATCAGTACATAGAGCAGATAGATATGTTGTACCTTTACAGTGTTTGATCCTAGTATGTCAGGGTTGTTCAAGAGATTGTCAGATGACAGTCAGGGACTGGTAGGTATCAGTACATAGAGCAGATAGATATGTTGTACCTTTACAGTGTTTGATCCTAGTATGTCAGGGTTGTTCAAGAGATTGTCAGATGACAGTCAGGGACTGGTAGGTATCAGTACATAGAGCAGATAGATATGTTGTACCTTTACAGTGTTTGATCCTAGTATGGCAGGGTTGTTCAAGAGATTGTCAGATGACAGTCAGGGACTGGTAGGTATCAGTACATAGAGCAGATAGATATGTTGTACCTTTACAGTGTTTGATCCTAGTATGTCAGGGTTGTTCAAGAGATTGTCAGATGACAGTCAGGGACTGGTAGGTATCAGTACATAGAGCAGATAGATATGTTGTACCTTTACAGTGCAAACAAGTGGCTGCTTAACCCATTACCCCATAGTATTTTTCTAGTTTTGAAGACACATGGCCACTTAAAGCAGGTTGACAGTAAAGTGGAATGTGCCGTAAGGCATATTCTGCTGTACTTTCAACATGCTTTAAAATACAATCTGCTAGGATATTGAAAATATTTCTTAACATGCATATTCGTGACCAAGTGAAACTATTTTCTTGAGTTGGGAAATAAATTAAAGGCTTAAAAAGGCATGTTTATAGGGTAATGGGTTAAAGCAGACTGAAATTAAATCAGAAAGCTCTTTGTGGAAATATCCCCTCTATGGCTCTTTATATGGGAAAGGTAGATTTCTGAAAGACATTTATAATTAAATATATAAGGAATAGATAAAGAGGTGATAAGGCATTCTTTCCTGTTTGTACAAAACAAAATTTATGCAATTCTATAAAACGTAGAAAATTATAGTTTCTTGCAAATATTGATGTTTTGTTTTTTTCCAAGTGGCAAACGGTTTGGAGTTGCTCGTTTACACAGCATCTGATCGGGCTCAAAATGTTTGCAACAGAAATACGGTAGTAGTTTAAATGTAAACATGTTTATTGGGGAAAAAATATGTCTTCTCCACTGTAAATCTTTATTGGTACACTATTTTATATTTACTTTGCCAGGTTCATCCAAACAGACACAGAGCTGATGAGAACCTAAAGTGGTATGAGTTTGCCGGGAAGATTGTTGGCAAATGTTTGTACGAGTCAGCTAGAGGCTGTACATATCGTCAGTCTTACAGACAGCTGGTGAAGGCTAGATTCTCCAGATCATTCCTTGCTCAACTGATTGGTCTGCGGGTACATTATAAAGTAGGTGTCTCTGTATAAATGGTTAACTCTTTCCTCCGTAGAAGCGCATTTTAGCACATTCAATTTATACATCCACTGAAGAAAATAGTTCTAATTTATACAGTCATGAATCATACCATTAGAAATATTTTCAATATCCTAGCAGATGGTAGTTTAAAGCAGGCTGAAAGTAAAGCAGAATGTGCCTTAAGGCACATTCTGCTTTACTTCCAACCTACTTTAAGTGGTCACCTGTCATCAAAACTAGAAACAGGCTATGGAGTAAAGGGTTAAGATGAAATGTGGTGAGAAATAAGGAATTAGGGGTCATTAAAACAAATAAGGTCAATTAAAGCGTGAAATCTAAAAAAATTACACAAAGAGTATTATATCAAAACAAACTTCAAATGCTCAAAAATTACCCAGATGTTAATCTGGACAAACAGATTTCATAATTAACCCTTTCCCTTATAGAAGCGCCTTTTAGCACATTTGATTTATTCCTCCACCAAAGAAAATTGTTCCAATTTATACGGTCTTGAAAATTAACCATAAGAAATTTGTTCTAAATCCTAGCATATTATAGCTTAAAGCAGGCTGAAAGTAAAGCAAAATGTGCCTTAAGGCACATCCTGCTTTACTTTCAACCTGCTTTAAGTGGTCACATGTTTTCAAAATAAGAAACAGACTATGGGGGAAAGGGTTAAGTTGGTAAGGTCAAAACCAGAGCGTTTCATTATTTGCTTTCAGTATTTTGAGACTGATGATCCGGAGCTATACAAGACAAAGATAAAGTATATTGAGGAGAATGATATCAATGGCATGGATCTGTCATTCTCTGAGGATGAGTACTCCACCGATGAAAATGGACAGGGAGTTGTCAAGGTGAGTAGGACGGGTAATCTAAGATACGGAATAAACCCATCACCATATAGATATACCTTCTTACACCTTTGATTATTCCTACACTAGGAAGAAAAGTAATCCTTCTCTATGAGGTTCTGGAAATAATCATTAAAGACATTTCAGAAAATTTTCCAGAAAGAAGTTTAAAGCAGGCTGAAAGTAAAGCAGAATGCTCCTTTAGAAGCTTTCTGCTTTACTTTCAACCTGCTCTAAGTTGTAATCTTTTTCAAAACAAAGAAACAGACTATGGGGTAATCAGTCAAAGAATTGGTTGTTTATTGCATAAATCATTAGTTATATTTTCAACTTGAATTCAAAACCCCTGGATGATCCTGGGGGCGGATGTAGCGCAATTCAGCGAGAGCTCCTATGCACTTTTTGCTCTGCTCTCACTCGGCCTCAGGTTTTGAGCTCTGTCTGAATCTAGGTAAATATGTAAATCATTACTACTAAATGGTTAATATTGAGCAGGTCTCCACTTGAGATAAGTTGGGGATAAAGCAGAATGCTCCTTAAGGAGCATTCTGCTTTAGCCTCAATCAGTCTCAAGCTTTTAGCCAAAATAGAAATTCACTGTGATCCTTTTAATATGTCCTTTCTCCTAGCAGCTGTTTTACCATTGTTTTACTGCTTACAATTGTTTGTTAGTCGGTTAAAAAGCTTTGCAGCTTATGTTCATTGTTATATGTCTTGCCGACTCAAAATAAAATTTATTTGATTTGATTTGATTTGAGTTACTGAATGTTTTTGTTTGCTTCTCTTGGTATTGTACTATTTGTAACCAGTAGGGATCCTTTGTCTTCTCTGTAGATCAATTCACATGTAATACTCACTTGAGGGTGTATGCCTTATTAACCCATTACCCCATAAATATGCCTTTTTACGACTTTAATTTATTCCTCCACTGAAGGAAATAGTTGCAATTTATACAGTCAGGAATGTGTAGCAAAAGCAATATTTTCTAAATTCTATCAGATGATAGCTTAAAGCAGGCTGAAAGTAAAGCAGAATGCCCCTAAGGCGCATTCTGCTTTACTTTCAATCTGCTTTAAGTAGTCACCTGTTTTCCAAACTAGAAACATGCTATGGAGTAATGGGTTAAGAGATAGATAGACATTTCAGTTGTCATTTGACACCACTAGTATACCAACTTAGGAAGCATGTTTAAACCGATATATTTGCAAACAAATGAGAGTTTATATTGATAGTCATTCTCCACCACGCTGAATGATGTGAGTGCACATCTTCTTGAAATGAGTAGTCACAATATGGAGAAAATGCAAAAATATTTAGTTTTGCTTTTCTGATCTGGGTCCAAAGTCTGAGATCGTTCTCAGGCGTTTGATTGGTCAGATTTGAGCTTTTGCTCAGCAAAAGCTAAAAGATTAATCTGACCAATCAAATGCACTTTATAAACCTTGTGGCCTGGACTTCTGTTTGAAAGCTAATGTTTCCGATATACAGTACAACCTCTCTATTACGACCACTAAAATGAAGTCTAATTGATTGGATAAAAGACAGGTGACAGCTTAAAACAAGGTGACAGAAAAACAGAAAGCTCCTGTAGGAGCTTTCTGTTTTACTGTCACCTTGCTTTAAGCAGTCACCTGTCATAAACACCTTCTAATTAACACAATTAAGCGGTCGTAATAGAGGGGTTCTACTGTATGTTTTTGTCATTTAGGAGATTGACCTGTTACCTAATGGCACCAAGATGCCAGTGACCAATGAGAACAAGCTACAGTACCTCGACCTCTTGGCTCAGTACAGACTGGCCAACTCTGTCCGCGAGGAAATAGACAGCTTCCTGAAGGGCCTTAATGAGCTCATACCAGACAACCTTCTCAGCATCTTTGATGAAAACGAACTTGAGGTATACATTCAGAGCTAAATACAATAATCAGCTGATTAACTTTCTAACTGGGAATTTGGGATGACTTTTGAATCTGGATCATTTGGATCCAAATTGTTTTATACACTGATGATATGTTCTGAAAAAAAATGCCTTTCGCCCTTTTCTTGTATTGAAGATTGATGACCACTTAAAGCAGGTTGAAAGTTAAGCAGAATGTGCCTTAATGCATATCCTGCTTTACTTTCAGCCTGCTTTAAGCTAGCATCTACTTATATATAGATATTTGTTATGGTGCATACCGTATTCATGACTGTATAAATTGGAACTATTTTCTTCAGTGGAGGAATAAATTAAATGAGTAAAAATGTGTATATGTGGGTTAAGGTGGTTCTCGGGTCTGCTTATTTCCTGTCAATCTTCATTGACACCTTGATTAAATTGAAATAGACCATATTTATGGAGAGTGAAAAATTGTTAAAATACAAAGAAATTACAGCACCATTTTTTTCTGACATGGCCTTTTGTGGAGAAAACTTCCATTTTTGATAAACAGGATCATTTTTTTTACAAAATAAAATAACTCAATAATTTCTATATATTGAAGTAAACTGTACAGACAATATAAGATATTGTCCGAATAAAAAAAATCATGAAATATTTACTTGAAATATCAATGTTTAAAAAAAGTCAAAATCTGAAAAAGTCACTAAATTGCAATTTACAAAACATCTAGCTGTTTAACATACATACACTAATTTTAGACTTATTAGATAGTAGATTCTACTAGTCACAAACATTTAGTTAAAATCTACAGCACACGTTACTAGTTATACATGATTTCCAGAAATTCAGACAAAAAAATTAACACAGAGTTACCTCCCTTGAGTTCAACTTTAGAATGCCATAAGTAAATAAAACCATAAGTCAAACCTGTAATAAGAGATCATTGAATATGGCAGCCTGTAGATCTTTAAAGACAGGTGACCGCTTAATGCATGAGAAAAGTAATGAATAAAAGCTCCTTCAGGGTCTTTGTTTTGTGCACTACTTTTGTCATGTGATAAGCCGCCATCAGTCCTAAAGGCTATATATCCACACAATGTCCTGTGTCAGTCATTAACCAAATCGTTATTGGACAAGCTATATAGCGAACATTGATTCTAACAAAAGAAGACTAAACATAATCTGTCCCTCATCTGTGTTATGGACTGACAAGTCAGTAAAAACGGCTTTTTTTTTTAAAAAAAAAAAAAGTTTTGGAACAAATGGGACTCGAACCTAGGACCTTTGGATTACTAGTCAATCACTCCACCTACTGTGCTTTCAAGGTTGACACTGAAACTTGTCAAATAGTTTTTTATGTAATTGTCTAGTATAAGCATGTGCCAAAAAAGATCATGAGCATTTCCTGAACTTGAGATGCGGGGTTCCCGCAAGCGAGTCACCTTAAATCAACTTTGAGAATTGAGAAACATTTATATAGCATGCCGAAGGTTAAATAGGGTATGAAGGCCACTTGGAACTTCTTAAAAGAGTTTATGTAGCCATTAGGAAATGGTTAAAGTTAATGTAGTTACAGATAAGACCGTCAAATCATTTTATGTACTGAGAGTGCCTTGAGATTTTGTAGTCACCGAGCGCAATATTATCTTTTTGAATGCTAAGTGGTATTGTTGTCTGCAGCAATTGTTGTCTTTTCAAAGTAGGGTTGTAGTGTCAAAGAGACTGGATCCAGATGAGATACCAAATTACATTGCGTCTCATCTGGATCCAAACTGTTTGATAAAGTAATCACAGTTTGGCCATCAGGATGCAGGATTAACCCATTACCCCATAAATACACCTTTTTACACCTTTAATTTATTCTTCCACTGAAGAAAATAGTTCAAATTTTTGCATCCATGAATATGTTTCATAAGAAATATTTTCTATATTCTAGCAGATGGTAGCTTAAAGCAGGCTGAAAGTAAAGCAGAATGCGACATAAGACGCATTCTGCTTTACTTAAAACCTGCTTTAAGGGTGTATCAATGTCATGACTTTGGGAACTTTTCAAAGTATATGAAAACACTCTATGATGGTTTTGTATTGAAGAGCTATTTAAGATGAATGAAAAAATAGAAAAAGTGTACATTTTGGTGAACAACAGTTGGCTCTACGGCCATGTAAAATTTACCCCACCCACTTCCTCTTATTTTGTCCTTTTCAAACAGCCCGCTTCAATAAAACCCATTTTAAATGAAAATAAATATGATAATTTGGTTTTGTGTTATTTATTTCTTATCTATGGTAGTATTGCTTCATACAAAAACTAATTTAAGAAAAAAAAGGCACCAAATGTAGAATTTATAAAGCTCTAAATATCATCGGTATGGTACTTTTTTGTAAATTTTGTAAGGGGCGATAACTCTTTTTACTTTAATTACTCAAAATTTTCAACACTGACCTTTCAATTTCTTTTCATATTTTGAACTGCCTTAGCATGGGCTTTCATCTGGTAGAATATAAGAAAAAGTTAAATACTAGAACTATTTCATTTTCAAACTTTTTTACTTTTTTTTCATAAAATAAAAAATCTAATAAAATCATGCCCTATATAAAGCATATTTTTTATATTCAAGGATCCATATTGTTCAAACCTGGTGCCTGCTTTGTCTAAATTTGGTTTATATATGTGAACATACCACCATATACATGAAATAAATAAAGAAAACCCAAATTACCATGTTTGTTTTGTTTTGAAATAGATTTTACTGAAGCTTGTACTCTGAATGGGTAAAATTTGAAGAAAAAAATCCAAATTTGACATACCTTTTTCAAATCGCTGTAGCTCAAAAAAAAGGACACCACCATATATATTTTTTTTCATTTTTTCATTCATCATAAATAGCTCTTCCAAAAAAACAATGATAGAAAAAAAGTTTAATACTTTGAAAAAATGGCTCATGACATTGATACACCCTTAAGTGGCCACCTGTCTTCAAAACTAGAAATGGACTATGGGGTAATTGGTTAAATGAGCTTATGCCACTGAGTACATGATTGAGATAAATGAAGTTTTATAAGGTTATTTTTGGCTTACCTCCCTTTTACAATTAGATATGATCAGGACGGGACTCAGATTGTAGTCTCATGAAAAACTGAGATGAAAAGCTGACCCCTGTGACCTTTACTTCAGGCTCTGCTTGTATGTTGTGAGATGTGCCAACAGCAAGCTTTGTTGTCTTCACACAACTCTTGATCCTTAATTTCATCAGTAAAGTTTAATATATAGCTACTCCCACTATAAACACCTATTATTTGAACTATTACATTGGCTAATACAATCGGAGAAATAAAAGATGAAAAATTCCATTCGGAAAAGAATACAGGCTCATGCCAAATAGATTCTATAAGGTAACAGTGCAGACTGATTAGACGGCTCCTTCAGGAGATATTTGATCTAGGTCTACTGTTTTCTCCTAAAAACTTCAATATATGCTAATAATTGTAGAAGGGTTAATATGTGTCATGTTTTCTACAGTTACTGATGTGTGGTATGAGGAAGTACAGTGTAGCCGATCTGAAAAGTAACCATATAGTGTCTGGGTCATCTCCCACATTCCGTAAGGTAAGACTCGAGAACATCACATTGCCTGAATATCGTATTTATTGTGAGTTGCTTGTATAATATATCTTGTAAATTTTAAAGAAGTGATTCACATAATCTTATACACTGACAACAAGCTATAGAGGAAAGGCATAAATATTGCCCATCAGTCAGATATTATCCGACCTCGTACAAGTTTCTAACTATCTGATTAAAATTTTCGTCTGCTGTTTTACTCAGTTACATAATGGACAGTTGACAGAAAAAAACACTTTAATG
The DNA here is from genome assembly GCA_922989275.2 of Gari tellinella. Lineage (NCBI taxonomy): Eukaryota > Metazoa > Mollusca > Bivalvia > Cardiida > Psammobiidae > Gari > Gari tellinella. Next base: position 76,914,129 of record OV277857.1, read on the forward strand.
ACGAGAGACAAACAGCTTGAATCCAGATCAGACGCCGCATCACGCGGCGTCTGATCTGGATTCAAGCTGTTTACAAAGCTGTTTACAAATGTAAGCCAATTTCCCTCCCTATAACTACTCCCTCCGAACAATGCACACAATTTTCGTCTCCCATTGGGTGTGGTTGTAGAGAGGGAGCACTGCCTTCAGCAACCTAATATATGATGATCTCATGTTATCATCTTCAATGATGGCGGTCACCTTGTATCTATTTCCTCAAAAACAAAAGGTAGTCGGTAGGATAAAAACATTACAAACAGTGTTCAGGTTACCTAATGTGGAATATACACTGCCAGTAATTTCATATGGGAAGAGCACTTGACTCTTGTCTCATAGGAATTTACAGGCAGTGTATATGACATACCAGGTAAACTGAAAACTGTGTAACTTATAGTGTACCAGTGTTTGGAAAACTTGAAATATATCAACTAAAAGCTATACATGTACAAAGAAATCACTCTCTGGAATAATTATATTTGTTCTACTTTGATTGATAATTGCTATTGTGTTTTGTGTATTTCAGACTTTAGACTGGTTCTGGACCATTATAGGTAGTTTTAATGACGAGCAGATGTCTCGTCTGATACAGTTCACCACGGGATGTTCACAGCTACCACCAGGGGGCTTCGCTGAGCTTGTACCAAAGTTCCAGCTGTCTCCAGCCTACACATTCAATACTCTGCCTTCCGCTCATACATGGTACCACAGTTTATCATTTAATCCTTTCCCCTAGAGAAGTGCCTTTTAGCCATTACCTTATTTCTCATTGAGATACTTAATCATGCTTTTACCATGTCCTGTTAAAGAGCCATAGACAATTGTTCCTGAATTATGACTGATGAGTGCTTAAAGCAGACAGAAAGTAAGGCAGAAAGCTCCTAAATGAGCTTTCTACTTTACTTTCAGCCATCTTTAAACAACCACCTGTCTTAATATTGAAAACAAAAACGAAGTTATGGGGGAACTTCTACATTTACTTCAATAGTAAACCTAAAAGCATGGTTGAATGTTAATTTTGGAATAAGAATTTTTCTTTTTGAAAATTTATTGTGACAAAGGTAAAGTATTTGTGATTTCTGTTAAACTTTTCCATCATTTCAAATCTTTTCCTGCTAGAATTTTTTATCAGTAAATACACATTACCAGTTGACAGTGTGATACAGAGTGACGTATTTAGCTCGAGACGTTTTTGGCGGAAATAGCCGATCTGACGAGCGCCTTGGCGCGAGTCTGATCGGTTGTTTCCGCCAAAAACGCTGAGAGCTAAATGCAACACTCTGTAGCACTGCCAACTGGTAATATGTTTATTATATGCCTTGAATACACTCCAGAAACAACTAAATAGTTGTTTAAATTATTCTATATCCAAAATGTATTAGTTATTTGAAGCAGAAAAAGACTTTTTTGCATGCCACAAAGAATAACGCGGCATTTATACATGTACGTAAATGACGTCACGCTTAATCGAAAGCGACGTCAGAGTAAAATACAAAGTGGCTGATACAGACTCTTGTATTTTACTCTGCAGATACACGCGGAAACGCTCAAATCATACGAAGGCATATAATAAAGGTTAAGATCAGATGCAAAGTAACTTGGTATCTGATTAGAATAAAAATGTTTGACACTCAGGTACAAAGTATATATATGTTTTCAGTTAAAAGACATTTAAACTAAATTAAAAAAAAAAATACTAACAGTTATTTTGAGGCAGATGATATTATATAAATATTAGATGGCAGTTTGCGTGACATTCAAATTGTCAACCCGAGAAACAGCATGTCATCCCGAGGCGTAGCCGAGGGTGACATTCTTGTTTTCGAGGGTTGACAATTTGAATGTCACGCAAACTGACATCTAATATTTATTTTATTACACCGAGCTTATCAACCCTGGCTTTGGAATCGCTTTATTCGTCTTTTATAAAATGTGTTGTGAATACCAATTTAGCGCGGACATGTACATAACGCGGGAAATGACGTTGCCGTCTTACGACGTTATATTGTTTATAATTATATTACAAGAAACAAAAGAACGTTATGATAAGTAAATTGAAGAAACAGCGTCTTTACATTGTCTAGGTGGCAAATATCCTTTTCCGAAATGGTGGCAAATCGTTAAGGAATGGACAAAAGGAAGCAACTTGTACAGAAAATGCCAAAAGTTGATTAGAAGTTACCACTCTTTAAAACGTTCCAATGTATCCAATAGCGAAAGTCATGTCAATGCTGACAGTACGTTTTCGGACGGAGGAAAAAAGTAATGTCCTTTAGAGTGATGTCACAAAAAGAATATCATAAAGAGTGACAGTATATTTTGGATAGATGTAAAAGACATGCAAAATGTTAACTGTAGGTCTATGGGAATTTAACATTGTAACTCAAAGCGAGGTGTAATAAACTGGAATAACGGGAGAACACATTGAACCCTAGTGACAAGTATACTCATCGTTCACAAACAGTGTACAGGTAAAGAATACACTTGTCATGTGCAAACAATGTAGATCCTGATCAGAGGGGATAGTTCTGATCAGGGTCTGCACTGTTTGTTATTGTGCAATTGTATTGCAGCAAACAACCCTAAATAACCATGGATGGATTAGACTTAGTTTGGAATTGTCGATTTTGAATTTTCAGGGGTGAATGGGTTAAAATATAGATTATAAGCTGAGCATTTTGAGAGATACTAACATCACATGTTTTATCAATTTCAGTTTCAACACACTATGCTTGCCAGAATACGACAGCATAGAACAGTTCCACAAGTCCATACTGATAGCATTAAATGAAGGAAACACAGGCTTCGGACTGGTTTAGAATATACAACCAGAAAAGTCAAGCAGGACATTTATATTGCTAGACTTGTGCAATGCTTAAACTGTCATATATCAGTGGAAGATTGATTTCATCAAACTGGTCCAATTTTTCACCCCTTCAAAGAGTTCTGTCAAATCTGTGTTGAGCGATTATTAACCTATTCCTCCATAGTCAATATAAAAACACCTCAGGGTTGCCATTTCTCCGGATTTTTCCAAAATCTTCAGATTTTTATCCAAGCAGATGTTAGCTTAAAGTAGGTTGGAAGTAAAGCAGAATGCGCCTTAATGCGCATTCTGCTTTACTTTCAACCTGCTTTAAGCACGGAATTATACAAAACGGAATAGCAACTGAGCGAAGTTGAATAGGCGAGTATCTGAGCTCTCGCAACGGTTGAATTTTGCGAGATTATGTGACATGTGAGACATCTTCACTTTTTAGCTCACCTGGCACGTAGTGCCAAGGTGAGCTTTTAGGATCGCTGGATGTCCGTCGTCTGTCTGTCCGCACAACCGAAATGGGTTAGAGGGCCTTTTCTGGCCAGATAACGGTAAACATAACAAAAGAAGACAATAGAGTTCATTCCGTAACAATAGAATAAGGGGCCGTGGCCCGTTATTCAAACAAAAGAAAATAACAAAAGAAAAGGCCCTCTAACCCATTTCGGTGGCACGTCCGTCCGTCCGTCCGTTCACAATTGTTCGTTAACACTCAAGCAGGTTCAAATCTCATTGGATCTTGATGAAACTTGGTCACAATGTTTGCCTCAATGAAATCTAAGTCAAGTTCGAATGTGGGTCATGTCCGGTCAAAAACTAGGTCACTAGGTCAAATTATCGAAAAACCTTGTTAACACTCTAGAGGCTACAAATTTCATTGGATCTTCATGAAACTTCATCAATATGATTGCCTCAATGAAATCTTGGTCAAGTTCGAATGTGGGTCATGTCCGGTCAAAAACTAGGTCACTAGGTCAAATCTTCGAAAAAACCTTGTTAACACTCTAGAGACTACAAATTTCATTGGATCTTCATGAAACTTCATCAAAATGTTTGCCTTATTGAAATCTAGGTCAAGTTCGAATGTGGGTCATGTTTGGTCAAAAACTAGGTCACTAGGTCAAATTATCGAAAAACTTTGTTAACACTCTAGAGGCTACAAATTTCATTGGATCTTCATAAAACTTCATCAATATAATTGCCTCAATGAAATCTAGGCCAAATTCGAATGTGGGTCATGTCCGGTCAAAAACTAGGTCACTAGGTCAAATCTTCGAAAAACCTTGTTAACACTCTAGAGACAACAAATTTCATTGGATCTTCATGAAACTTCATCAAAATGTTTGCCTCAATGAAATCTAGGTCAAATTCGAATGTGGGTCATGTCCGGTCAAAAACTAAGTCACTGGGTCAAATTATTGAAAAACCTTGTTAACACTCTAGAGGCTACAAATTTCATTGGATCTTCATAAAACTTCATCAATATGATTGCCTCAATGAAATCTAGGCCAAGTTCGAATGTGGGTCATGTCCGGTCAAAATCTAGGTCACTAGGTAAAATCTTCGAAAAACCTTGTTTACACTCTAGAGACTACAAATTTCATTTGATCTTCATAAAACTTGATGAAAAGGTTTGCCTCAATGAAATATAGGTCAAGTTCAAATGTGGCTTATGTCTTGTCAAAAACTAGGTCACTAGGTCAAATCATCCAAAAACCTCGTTAACACTCTAGAGACTACAAATTCATTGAATGTATACCATGAAACTTGAACAAAATGTTTGTCTCATTGAAAACGAGGACAAGTTAGAAAGAGGGTCATGCCCGGTCAAAAACTAGGTCACACGGTGTACATGGTTACATGGTTACCAGGTGAGCGATTTAGGGCCATAGTGGCCCTTGTTTGCCTTGTTGTCCGCCATTTCTGGCGTGAAATTTACCGACTCGAGTGTTTTTATTGACATTTTATAGGATTTAAACGACTTGGTGGACATTCCTATCTATTCACGGGAATAAAAACCCGTGAACAATGCTTCGAAAACACACACTTATCATATTGACTACCGATAGACAGTCTCTTATCAAGTCTCGCGAGTCTCGTATCCGCCGCACGAGATTCCGTCAGTGTATAATTCTGTGCTTTAAGTAATCCTGCTTAAAAATAAAATAGAAACTTTGGAGAATTTAGGATTTTTCATGATCAACTTATGGCAGCCCTGGCACCTATTATCAACTGTGTATTAGTCAGATGACAGCTTAAAACAAGATGAAAGTAAAGCAGAATGCTCCTTTGGGCTACCATCTGTATTCAACATAATCAATGAATGTTTATTGTATTGAATCATCTATGGAGTATTGGCTTGACACAGATTTGACTCCTTACTATTTTGCTTTTTATGGTGTTTGGTCCATTGTTCTGTTTTAAGATTACTTGGATTCACAATATTTGGAGAGCCTTTTAACCTACAGTGGTCAACCTACATAGAATGGTTGACTGAGGTGTTCAAATGACCTCAGTAGTGTGTCAGTAGGTCAAGGTCAAAGTGTTTGATCAACAAAAGGAAAATAGGTACTTACCAGTGACAGACAAACATGGGATCTTATGTGTTCAAAGACTAGTTATATTATTCTGAACCAGTTTTCAACCAATTATCTGTGATGATTACAAGTGAAATAAGTTGTTTGTACCCAGGAACTCTCAAAGCTGAATGTAATCAAAAGGCACCTTTGCTGCCCAGGTTGGCTCAATTATTGTTATGTTTTTAAACTGAAATACAAAAGTTACAGATAACCCTTTACTCCATAGCTTGTTTGTAGACAGGTGACTACTTAAAGCAGGTTGAAAGTAAAGCAGAATGTGCCTTAAGGCACATTCTACTTTACTTTCAACATGCATTTAGCTACCATCTGCCAGGATATATAAAATATTTCTTATTTTGTATATTAGTGACTGTATAAAGTGGAACTATTTTTTTAAGTTGAGCAATAAATTAAAGTCGTAAAAATGTGTATCTATGGAGTAAAAGGATGATATCTATCCAATAATGCCCTTGGAACCTCACAGGGAAAGGCGCCATGCTTAGATTTGGATTAATAGTTGTACTCTGTTTAACCTTTAGCCTGCTATGGCTCACTTTGTGATAACTGTTGCAAACAGTGTGGATTCAGACGAGATGTCAAATAATTTGGCATCTAAAACACGATCCAAACTGGTCAGCAATCTTGATGATATATTCTGAAAAATAGCAAATACAATTACTGCTAGAATTGCTGCTTCTGACTAGGTTATCCCGATAACCAATCATGATAAAGATTAGAGAAAGCACACTAAATGTAAACATGTTAGTTTAACTTAAAAGTGCATCACACAAGCAGATAATAACACTTAGTTTTAAGTTTTAAAAATACAGTCAAATCTTGATAGCTCGAACATATGTAAGTCAAATTAACCCGGATTTCCTCATGTGAATTTCGGTAATTCAAGCTTGATTAAGTTGAACATATCCATATTTAAAAGTTAAAATGTGGCTTAGCCATGGTCTGATTTTGAAATACAGGAAAGTGACTTAACCCTTCACTCCATAGCTTGTCTCTAGTTATGAAGACAAATGACCTCTAGAAGTAGGTTGAAAGTAAAGCAGAATGCGCCTTCAGGCGCATTCTGCTTTACTTTCAACCTGCTTTAAGTAACCATCTGCTAGGATAAAGAAAATATTTCTTACAGAACATAGTTCATGTCTCTATAAATTGGAACATTTTCTTTAGTGGAGGAATAAATTAAAAGGATAAAAAGATGTATTTATGGGGTTATGGGTTGAGGTAGTTCTGGTTATTTAGGTTTGGCTGTGTGTAGAATACAGCACTATTTGACAGTTCAATATTATGTTTCTAGCCTAGAGTGAATGCCACCACTGTATGTGATGGAAGGGTTTATAATATTTTTCAGTACATGAATATACGGATGTTTGTAAACAATGAATATCTATCCAATCATAGTCAAACTTCTTATGTCAAATACCTTTCCATTTTAACCCCATTACCCCATAAATACACCTTTAATTTATTCCTCCGCAGAATGACATAGTTCCAATTTATACAGTCATGAATATGTACCATAAGAAATAGTATCTTTATCTTAGCAAATTGTAGCTTAAAGCAGGCTGAAAGTAAAGAAGAATGCGCCTTAAGGCACATTCTGCTTTACTTTCAACCTGCTTTAAGTAATCATCTATCTTCAAGACTAGAAAGTGGATATGGGGTAATGGGTTAAAAGAAGTATTGACCCTTTCATTCATATCATTCTTCAGTATGAGACTGGTGGTTTGCTTAAAGCATGCTCAAAAGCTTTCTGCTTTATTTTCTGCCTGCGATAAACAGTCACCAGTGTTTACGAAAAGTGTGTTAAATTCAATTTAAAGCTACATGTAACTATAACTTGAGCATAAAGGTCCTGAACAAGCTTTCTGCTTTACTTTTAGCCTATTTTTAGACACTGCCTTTCAGGATATAGGAAAATTGTCCAAGAAGAAATCCAAGAAGTAAAATGTAATTCTTTGAGGAATACATAAATGTATAAAAAGGTGTACCTGATGGAATAGAGGGTTAATGCAGGATAGATTAGTAGTAAAACTTTTGTCCTACTTTAACCCTTTACCCAATAACCTATTTATAATATTAAAGCAGGTTGAAAGTAAAGCAGAATGTGCCTTAAGGCACATTCTGCTTTACTTTCAGCCTGCTTTAAACTACCATCTATTAGGCTATTTAGAATATTTGTTGTGGTAATTGTTCATGAGGGTATAAACTGGAACTATTTTCTTCAGCGGAGGAATAAACTAAATACGCTAAAAGTCGCTTCTATGGGGGAAAGGTTTAAGCTGCCTGATGCATTGAATAACTGCCAATACTGATACTTATCTGTTCATGTACAGGTTTAATGAGGTGTACATATATGTCAATAGTTGTGTTAAAATATTGCTGTAATTGGACAGTGCAGACTCTTGTCATGATCAGAGGGCTTCTACTGGAGTCCTATGATCTGGGTCTACACTGTTTGCATAGGATAAATGTACTCGTCGCTGGCACACAGTTTGTAATTGAAACATATACACATGACTAGAGGTTAATTGTTTACACAAGATGGTTATAAGAGAATTGTACCGAAGATGCCAATGTTTTGTCTCAGCATTGTGAAATGTGGTTGTTGTTGTTGATAGTCTCTTGCCAAAGACAAATGAAGCAGCTCTACCTCAACACAGAATTGTACTTTAACCCTATCCCCCATACCCTCTTTCTAGTTTATACTTTAACCCTATCCCCCATACCCTCTTTCTAGTTTATACTTGAACCCTATCCCCCATACCCTCTCTCTAGTTTATACTTTAACCCTATCCCCCATACCCTCTCTCTAGTTTATACTTTAACCCTATCCCCCATACCCTCTCTCTAGTTTATACTTTAACCCTATCCCCCATACCCTCTTTCTAGTTTATACTTTAACCCTATCCCCCATACCCTCTTTCTAGTTTATACTTGAACCCTATCCCCCATACCCTCTCTCTAGTTTATACTTTAACCCTATCCCCCATACCCTCTCTCTAGTTTATACTTTAACCCTATCCCCCATACCCTCTTTCTAGTTTATACTTTAACCCTATCCCCCATACCCTCTCTCTAGTTTATACTTTAACCCTATCCCCCATACCCTCTTTCTAGTTTATACTTTAACCCTATCCCCCATACCCTCTCTCTAGTTTATACTTTAACCCTATCCCCCATACCCTCTCTCTAGTTTATACTTGAACCCTATCCCCCATACCCTCTCTCTAGTTTATACTTTAACCCTATCCCCCATACCCTCTCTCTAGTTTATACTTTAACCCTATCCCCCATACCCTCTTTCTAGTTTATACTTTAACCCTATCCCCCATACCCTCTCTCTAGTTTATACTTTAACCCTATCCCCCATGCCCTCTTTCTAGTTTATACTTTAACCCTATCCCCCATACCCTCTTTCTAGTTTATACTTTAACCCTATCCCCCATACCCTCTTTCTAGTTTATACTTTAACCCTATCCCCCATACCCTCTCTCTAGTTTATACTTTAACCCTATCCCCCATACCCTCTCTCTAGTTTATACTTTAACCCTATCCCCCATACCCTCTTTCTAGTTTTAATGACAGGTGATCACTTAAAGCTGGTTGAAAGTAAAGCAGAATGCGCCTTATGGCACATTCTGCTTTACTTTCAGCCTGCTTTAGACTACCATTAGTACTACTGTTAGAATAAAGAAAATATTTTTTGAGATGCATATTCATGTATAAATTGGAACTATTTTCTTCAGTGATGGAATAAGTTAAAGGCGTAAAAACTAAACAGGCTTATTGATGGAGTCAAGGGTTATGGACATACACATATAATAATATGTAAAATTTCAAAAGTAGATGTAATGAGTCTTTAAGACTGTTACATCCCGGTTACACAGAGCCATCGGTGATAGATCGTTTTTTTTCCCGCCAAACCAGGGAGGGGACCGATGAAAACCTATTTACTACCGACATCACCTATTGGCCACCTGTTTTCCACCTATCAATAGCTATTAGGTAAAGATGAGTTTCGTCAGGGAAAATCACCAATTAGGAATTTTAAACGTGTTTAAAATTTTCGTTCAGTGAAAATATTTTACAAATAACCGATTGACAACCTGTCTTCTACCGATATCACCGACGAGTCACCGATAAAGCACCGATAAATTGATACTTACCACCAATAAAACAAGGGCCACTATGGCCCTTAATCGCTCACCTGGTAACCATGTACACCTTGTGACCTAGTTTTTGACCGGGCATGACCCTCATTCTAACTTGACCTCGATTTCAATGAGACAAACATTTTTTTCAAGTTTCATGAAGATCAAATGAAATTTTGTAGTCTCTAGAGTGTTAATAAGGTTTTTCGATGATTCGACCTAGTTTTTGACCGGACATGACCCACATTCGAACTTGACCTAGATTTCATTGAGGCAAACATTTTGATGAAGTTTCATGAAGATCCAATGAAATTTGTAGTCTCTAGAGTGTTAACAAGGTTTTTCGAAGATTTGACCTAGTGACCTAGTTTTTGACCGGACATGACCCAAATTCAAACTTGGCCTAGATTTTATTGAGGCAATCATATTGATGAAGTTTCATGAAGATCCAATGAAATTTGTAGCCTCTAGAGTGTTAACAAGGTTTTTCGATAATTTGACCTAGTGACCTAGTTTTTGACCGGACATGACCCACATTCGAACTTGACCTAGATTTCATTAAGGCAAACATTTTGACGAAGTTTCATGAAGATCCAATGAAATTTGTAGTCTCTAGAGTGTTAACAAGGTTTTTCGATAATTTGACCTAGTGACCTAGTTTTTGACCGGACATGACCCACATTCGAACTTGGCCTAGATTTCATCGAGGCAATCATATTGATGAAGTTTCATGAAGATCAAATGAAATTTGTAGCCTCTAGAGTGTTAACAAGGTTTTTCGATAATTTGACCTAGTGACCTAGTTTTTGACCGGATATGACCCACATTCGAACTTGACCTAGATTTCATTGAGGCAAACATTGTGACCAAGTTTCATTAAGATCCAATGAGATTTGAACCTGCTAGAGTGTTCACGAACAATTGTGAACGGACGGACGGACAGACAGACGATGGACGACGGACATCCAGCGATCCTAAAAGCTCACCTTGGCACTACGTGCCAGGTGAGCTAAAAAGATGAGAATTAAAACGCGGGATCTCGTCGGTTTTCATCTGTTGTTAATGGCAGTTCAATCGGTGATCAATTGGTTGCCGCCAGCATTTCATCGTGTTTTATCCGTATTCATCGATTATTGATTGGTTGTTTGGCGCTTTTAATCGGTGGCCCATTTGATTTCATGAGTCGCCAATGGGTCACCAATCGGAGGCTGGGTGGCGTTTGACCGATTGAACAATTATTCATCAACGATACCCGGTATCCTGAAATTAAATCACTTATGACAACCGATCAAAACAGCAAATGATTAGACCGATTGGGTAAAATAAATAAAAAGTAATATACCAAGTTAAAGTCTACTTTCAGTCCGAATGATCGCTCAGCCGACTGTACATTTACTCCCCTGATCATTGAGCCATCTTGCCTACAATATTGAGCACTGCTAACATATGGCGCAGTCAAATGCAGCCGCAGTACCGACTCAGACCCTTCACAGGTACCCATTTTAACCCCTGGGTGAAGAGGAGCAATTCGCGGTACATGTCTTGCTCAAAAACATTCCTGTACATCATCAGGGATTCAGAAAAAATCCCCTATCAAACCGCTGGTCCGGCGGGGGATCGAACTCACGACCCCTGGTACCGTAGTCCAATGTGTTACCACTGCACTACTGCCGCCGGGTACCGATTTAAGCCCGACTGTCTGTGTAACCAGGGCATTAGCGACCAAATGCAGACTGAAATTACATGTAATGCAGAAAGCTCATAAAATTATCGTTCTGCATTGAGCTACATGCTTCTTCAAAAAAATAGTCTTTCAATACAGGTTTGTTTGTTATGAAAAATATTTTAACTTTCTCAGTTGATGTCAATACTAAAACTCAATTATGAATGAATGTGTTTTAATTGAATTTTTATGTCTCATAATTATGTTTTGTCAATTTACTAATATTTTGTTACATGTTTTTTTATTTTTTATTTTTTACCACAGAACAATAATTAATTGCACTATATTAAAGCACTGGGTGGTTTCATGTCACGATGTATATATCATAGCATTTCATATTAATCAGCTGTTACTTTGTGCGCTTATTTCATAGATTTATTTAATATAAAAATGCAATTTTATTTCTTATATCAATTGATCTCATTTTTCTGTGTGATCTAGGTAATTACAGCAAAACACTGCTATTATGATCTCTCAACTGCAAACTCGTTGCAGATAATAGCTTAAAGCTGGTTGAAAGTAAAGCAGAAAGTTCCTTCTTAAACTTTCTTCTTTGGTTTCATATTTTTTACAAGCAGTCTGCCCATAAACCAAGAACAAGCTTCTTTTGAGTGACCTTAACTCTTTCCTCCCTGAAACTTTAAATGGACAATTCCAGTTTCGATTTTTGTCTAGTCCATTTCTGGCTTTTAAGAGTTGTTTTTGTCAATTTTGGCATTACTTTTGGCATTCGGAGCCCTCTGATCTGGGCCTTCACTGTTTGCACAGGACAAGTGTACTATTCACATTTACACTGTTTGAAAAGACGCCTAAATGCGGGACTAGGGTTCAAAGGGTTAATAGCTATGTTTTAATGTATTCACAGTAAAACCTCTCTATTACGACCACTAGAATTAGGCCTATTTGATTGTATAGAAGACGGGTGACAGCTTAAAGCATGATGACAGTAAAACAGAAAGCTCCTACAGGAGCTGTCTGTTTTACTGTCACCTTGCTTTAAGCTGTCATCTGTTCTTAACCCTATAAAATTAAATGGTAGTAATAGAGGGGGTTTACTGTAGTTTAATTAAACCTTTGCCTGCTGGTCGCGACTTTATTGAATTTTGCAAACAGTTTAGATCCAGATCAGACACCGCGTAACGCGGTGTCTGATCTGGATCCAAACTGTTTGACACTCTTCTTTAGATTTCTTTACTTAAAAAATGTATCGATTTAAATTTAACGAACGTTGCAGACGACAATTTCGAAGCAGACGACATCACCGCAGGATAAGGGTTAATGAACAGGGACCTTTATGCTTTGAAGGCTATCTTGCCAAACATACAGCTATGTTTATTTCATTTGTTTGCTATTGTTAACTCTTTGCACGCTAGCAGCGGAATCCTTATCATCTGTGCAAACTATTTGCCACTCTGACCTTATTTTTATTAGAATTTTGTTGGAAATTTCTATTTTTGGAACAGTAACAGAAGACAATTGTTGCAGATGAAAAAATTACCCAGCATGCAAAGTTTAGTTTGTACAACCCTATTCCCAACAGCCAGCAGTGCATATCAAACTATGCTTAAGCTTAGGCTTTACTTTCATCAATTTAACCCTTTCCCCCATAGAATATAGTCATGAATATGAATCATAAGGAATATTTCTTTATTCTAACAAGTGGTAGCTTAAAGCAGGTTGCAAGTAAAGCAGAATGTTAAGGCGCATTCTGCTTTACTTTCAATCTGCTTTAAGAGGTAACCTATCTTCAATACTAGAAACAGGCTATGGGGTACATGGGTTAATTGCAACAAAACATTGCCAGTTTTGACACTCATTTCAAAGTTATTCTTGTAAAGATTTAATATATTTTGAAAGATAAAATAAACAGTTAAACTTTTCTATTACAACCACTAAAAAGAATGTTAATTAGACTTATAAAAGCCAGGTGACAGCTTAAAGCAAAGTGACAGTAAAAGAGAAAGTTTTTAAAGGAGCTTTTTGTTTTACTTGCACCTTGCTTTAAACAGTCACCTGTCTTAAAGCCTGATTACACAATTCAGTGGTCTTAACCCATTGTATGCTGGGTAATATTTGGCGGCCATTTTAAAGTGTCGTCTGCAGAGGGTATAACTCAAATATTTGCAAAATATTTTAGCATTTTCTGTTAGAGTATTGACTTAGCTGCAAACAGTTTTGATCTCAGATCAGAGATCAAAACTGTTTGCCTAGAGGTACACCTAAAAGTGTATCCCGCATAAAATGGGTTAATAGAGAGGTTTTACTGTACACATACAAAGTAGCATTAGTCTAAGCACAGAATTATACACTGACGGAATCGAAACCTCGCGCTATATCGTAAATCTCGTGCGGCGGATACGAGACTCGCAAGACTTGAAAAGAGACTGTCTATCTGTAGTCAACATGATAAATGTGTGTTTTCGAAGCATTGTTCACGGGTTTTTATTCCCATGAATTGATAGGAATGTCCACATAGTCGTTTAAATCCTATAAAATGTCAATAAAAACACTCGAGTCGGTAAATTTCACGCCAGAAATCACGGACAACGAGGCAAAAAAGTGAAGATGTTGTCACGTGACACATAATCTCGCAAAATTCAACCGCCGCAAGAGCTCAGGTACTCGCATATTCAATTTCGCTTAGTTGCTATTCCGTTTTGTATATTTCCGTGGTCTAAGTCACATTTTCACACATAACTTTTGTCTGTTTAATTTCTTTTATTCTTGGTTTATGTATTTGGTAGTAACTTGTGTTTGATTTTAACAAACAAAAAACCGCAATAATGTTTATTAAAGTTTTTGATGTTCAGTTTTTCTACAATTGAACATCTATATCTTGTATTTGCTTAAGACATATCTGTTTTTCAATGTTTAAACTAATTATATTAAACTAAGGAAATACTACTGAGTTTGATTTACACGAGTTTGAGATATGGAAGTTTGACTGTATGTAGACCATTGTGTTTGTTGCAGAATTTGTGCCAGCTTGGTCAACTGACAGAAAAGAATGGGGACTACTGCCATAGTCTGACATGATACAGTAGAAGGATGCCAAAAGGTGTTACCTTTTCAGTGATTTGGATTGATAGATAAATCCATCTTAAAATGATGTATTTGCATGTCAGTCCAAGAACTTAAAAGGTTAAAATCCAGAATACTTGTAACTGGTATTCTGGTCAGGGTTCAAATTGCTAGATTAATACCTCATATTTTTAGATCGATGTAAATGAGGTGTAGCTCTGGTACTTGTCTCCTGGAGTCGCAATATGACTGAAATACTGTTAAAGCAACTTTAACCCCTATTTCAACAACCAATCATGTATACACTTAAACCCCTCTATTAAAACCACTAAAACAAGGTTATTTGATTGTATGAAAGACAGGTTGCAGCTTGAAGCAAGGTGAAAGTAAAACAGAAAATTCATACAGGAGCTTTCTGCTTTACTTTCAGTCTGCTTTAATTGGCCACCTGTCAGTTTGTAATAAAAGTCCCCTATTGTTTCTACATTTGGACAGGGTAGAAGTGTATTAGAAAAAGGTACAGGTATGAAAATTCATTTCTAAAAAGGAAAGGGTTAACCCTTTCCCCCATAAATACGCCTTTTTACACCATTAATTTTTTCTCCACTAAAGAAAATAGGTCCAATTTATACAGTAATAAATATATATCATAAGAAATATTTTCAATATTTTTGCAGATGGTAAGGTTGAAAGTAAAACAGACGATTCTGCTTTACTTTTAACCTTCTTAAGTGGTCACCTATCTTCATAACTAAGAACAGGCTATAGGGTATTGGGTTAACCTAACACCCCATAGCCTGTTTCTGGTATTGAAAATAACTGATCACTTAAAGCAGGTAGAAAGTAAAGCAGAATGTGCCATTCTGCTTTAAGTTCTGCCTGTTTTAAGCTACCATCTGCTTTAATATATTAAATATGAAACGAAACCTTTTTTCTTCGGTGGAGGAATAAATGAAAGGCGTAAAAAGTTTTATTTCTGGGGTAAATGGTTAAACAGTGTAGTTCAAGTATGATAGTATACATGTAGATTGAAAGTATCTTATTTCATAGTATAAATGTTGTTTTATTTTGTTTTTATACAATCGGCACACATGAACTGTTATATATAAGTATATATTATATATGTGTGTATATTATAAGCCTATCAGATATATTGTGCAGTATTGCATGACTAATGGGCAGTGAAGTATTTGTATCTTTGCACTCTTTGTATCACTGGTGAAATTATTGCTACTTGTGTACATTATCATAAACAGACACTAAAATGGTGGCAATGCTTGCTCTTGTTTGTTGTTTTTATTTCGTTTTCCTAAGGTAATAAAATCCCCACACCAATCGTGTTGAACCCATTGAGTCATAAAAATACATTTAATTTATTTCTCCATTGAAGTAAATAGTTCCAATTTATAAAGTGATAAAACTTTGTCATAAATATTATTTAGCAGATTGTAGCTCAAAACAGGCTGAAAGTAAAGCCGAATGTGCCTTAAGGCTCATTTGGCTTTACTTTCAACCTGCTTTAAAGTGATCACATATCTTCAATACTAGAAAGAGGCTTTGGGGTAAAGGGTTAAATTTACTCCCACGTCATACATAATTATGTGTCAAGATATTTTTCAAAAACAAACTCAAATCATTGAGACTACAGATAAGCCATTATTTGTAGGGCTCGCTAAGCCCTTTTCTCCACAGGCTTCAATGTGGATAAATGTTATAAAATATACAGTACTTCTCTGTTTATGTTTTAACCCATAAATACTCCTTTTTATGCCTTTAATTAATTCCTCTACTGAAGAAAATAGTTCCAATTTATACTGTCACAAATAAAACTCATAAATCAGGCTGAAAGAAAAGCAGAATGCACCTTAAGATGCATTCTGCTTTACTTTCAACCTGCTTTAAGTGGTCACATATCTTCAAAACTAGAAACAGGCTTTGGGATAATGGTTTAACGCATAGGCCCCTGAAACTTCAAATGAACAGTTAGAGTTTCCTAATTAAGTCAGGTGCATTTTTAGCTCACCTGAGCACAAAGTGCATATGGTTAGATACATATGTGCTGTAATGTGTCTGGCATGCATTTTACATCTTCAAGCCAACTTGCTCTTAACAAAATCTAGGTCAAGTTTGAACTACATGTATACACATGCCACACTTTTGCCTCAATCGTGATCAAACTTGCTGAGAATTGACTTCAAGTTCAATATCCATAGGTGAGCATAACCAGGACCATCATGGTCCTCTTGTTATTTTTTTTAGCTCTCCTGAGCTTGAAGTCGATATTTGTGTAGCTAAAATAACTAGCCACATTAGCGCGAAAACCTTAACCTGGCCATCTCTTGTGACATTAATTCGAATGCATACTTGCAATGGTTAGATACACATATGTTCACGCGTTTCTTGATGCGTTTCGTCGCGGCGACTCTAGAAGGTAGATCTACAGTCAGTCTTGCATAAGGCAACCGTTCAGTTAAAGACACATTGTGAGAAAGCTAATGTTTATTTACAGGTATAGTTCGAGCGACGATTTTGTACCCAAACTCGACGGGCTGACGAAAGTAAGTACATCGTCGCCAAAAGCGTCTTCACCTTACGCATTATTCAAAATCCTTTCCTTGACCAATTTGATTAGCCCGTTATCATTTGATTCAGCTTCTGTCAAGCCAAATATTCGCATAGAACTTTTCAATCTACCTGATTCAATTATATTTAGCTGATGTTCAATATTAGCTATACGCTCCTCGTGTTGTTCATGCTGCATCGTTATTGCCCCGAAGTCACTGGCTAATACTTCATGCTGATATTGTGTACTGCTTAATTTTTCAACAAACTCGTCAATCCTACCAGGAACGTAGATTATATCTATAATATACGTTCCTGATCTTACCTTTCATTTGGTACTGAGTAGCCTTAATGTTGCCCACTACAGTGTGCTTTGCAGACTTTATGGTAAGCACTTCATCGCAAATACCTTCAATATGATCTTTGACATTATTAATATCATTATTGTTGCCTTGTATAGCGCAAAGAATTGTTTCAGTGTTCTCATTAGATAAGTCTGATCCTGGCCCTGGGTTAAGCTCAACTGTTACGCTAGGAAAGCGCGCTATTATAGAGATGACGCGAGTGACGTCACATCCTAGTTACGTTGAAAAGAAATAAAAGAACCTTTAAAAATCTAGTGTATTTCACTCAGGAAATCTTAAAGGTGGACAATCATTGAGGTATCTCAGCAAGCGGCTGGTGGCGCCTACTCTATAACGCTTTGATTGCATCGAATAGTTCGAATAAACGTCGTTACACGTCGGATTCTGTTAAAAGAGTTTTAGAATACCTTTGTAACAGCGGGAAAAATAAGCGTCTCGGTGAAAAAAAAAAGTTCCGGCTACAGGTCATGTGGTCACTTGACATAATAACATCGGTCATGTGACCACATAGCATAATAAAGCAAAGTTTATCTGTCACCTCTTTATCCGTCTGGAAAATAGGCACGTGGCAGGATAAATAGAGAATAATATGTCATTGCAGGATATAGGACTTGTTTATTCTGCGAGAGGAGTAATCATTGACCACGAGGCTTGCCGAGTGGTCAGTGATTTCTCCTCGAGCAGAATAAACAAGTCCTATATCCTGCAATGACATATTATTCGATTTATCCCGTCACTGACTGATTCTGGCCTTTCAAATGTACAATAATTCTTAATTTGACAAGTTTTATGTAATTTCTGACATACAAAAAAATAATAACCGCTCCCAGCCGAATTGCGCTTAGTTATACGTACACAACAGAAAAAAATGACCATAACAAAATGCTTGGAGTGACAAACTGGCAACAAACTGGAAAAGTGAGTCGATTCAAATTTGACAAGTTATACATTTTAACTCAAATAGGCTATACTTTACGCTTCAACTCAGAAGTTAAAATTGCCAAAAATAACGACTGGAAATTGTCACCAGTTTTCGCGTTACTCGTCAAGGTTGTTTATTGTTTTGGAACAGTTTCTTTTCTGACCGCTAAGATTCAAACTCTACATCCCATCCAATGATTATGTTGTAATTTGCTACTAAAGCGGGCTTTCTGCTTTGTTTATAAGCGTACCTAAAGTTTCCTTCAACGTGTTGCTCTACAGTACACAGTACATGTATTGCTTTAGCCACAGGTATTTGACATATAGATCTAGATCTATAAAAAACTAGACTTCTATTACCGTATATATTAAGACAAGGTATACAACGAGGATCTAACAGGTAGTCTAAACTATTAACTAAAACTGATGCTAAAATAGAGTAGATCACCGGTATTCTCTTGTGGTGCCCTCGGAAAAAAAACGAAGTCAAGTACCTGTGGCTTTACTTTAGTAGAAGTAGGCTAAAAATAGAATCAGAGACGATTGCAGAATGGTTCCTAAAAGCGTAGGTCCATATGAGAATAGAAATAATGTATGGATATGTAGCTTGATTTGTGAACTTGTTTTTAAAAAACAATGTTTATTCTGGTTAGTTTCTATCTAAATGATTTTTTTTTTTAAAACGTGTCAATATACAAACTTTATATAACTTAAATCGACGTCGCTTTGTATGTGCCCCTATGGTCCAGCGGTTAGCATCGACGTCTCCCATCACGGCGATCCGCGTTCAAAACCCACTTGATCCAAACTTTTTTTTTTTGGTTAATATTTTTTTTCTATTTTTGTGGATGCTAAATCGTTATCAAACATATTAAGGGTGTTTTTTGCGTCTAAAATCAACGTCTTCGCTATTTGCTTTGAGTAATGAAAATAAAAATAGTTCCGGTGTATTCATACAGCTACTATACAGATAAACCTGCTACTGTACAGATAAACCTATTGTTTATTATGCTACCCCTTTATTATGTCACCGGAGGCTGTAGTGACGGGATAAAAACATAATTATTTATATGCATAATAACATGTGCAAAGAGATTGGGCTACAAGTTACTACATTATCATAGGCCCTTTCCCTAGATATATACAAAACAGTAGCATAGCATACTAAAGTAGGAAATATAATAGTTACTTTGCTAGAATAGCAATCGATGGCACAACCGGGGTGTTGTTTATATTCGTTTACTTTAATACAATTTGTTTGTTTAACGATTTTCAAAAAATGTTGTAATCGACTATAGTCATGGTATCGATAAAGTGCTTAGTAGGATAAGACGAGTTTCAAATACTCTTTGAAGTACAACTTAATGGCAAAATATTGGGTATAACCAGTTAAACTAAAGCAAAACAACATAACTATATATAAAACTAGCATAAACTTATTGTTGCGTGTTTGTTGAGAATCGTATGATATCGGTGATGTTCTAATGGACTGTCTGAAAAGTATGCATATTCAAATCGATTCATCTCCAGATTAAAGCAGATCTAATGTGACTTGATATACATGAGACAGGTTGATTAGCGTAATATTTCGTGTTTGTGTGTATAATGGACATTCAAGAAAAAAAATGAAATGAAAAAATGAAATGAATTCTCACAAGGACTTCTGCATCTACATTTGAGCGTTGAGCATGGTTAGAGCGTTGACATGGTAAGCCAGAGGTCCTGGGTTCGAGTCCCAGTTGAGTTACAACTTTTTCATCAAGTTACATTTGGCGCCCAACGTAAATAACCCTCGGGTAATTTTAATGAAATATGTGTAAAAATAAGAAACTCGTGGAGTGTTCTTTGATTAAGAATTCGGGGCGAATTCTTGTGTAGAGAAGGTGTGTATAGTCGGATAGAGATTATGGTGAAATTGTTGACTTTACTAGCTGACTTAGTAGCTTAGTGGTTAGAGCGTTGGCATGGTAAGCCAGAGGTCCTGGGTTCGAGTGCCAGTTGAATCACATTTCTTTTCACCAAGCTACATTCTATTATACTGCTACATAATGTTCTGTGTGTGTGTGTGAAACGATGTAGATCCAGATGTGTCGCCGCTTGTAGATCTGCACTGTTTGCAATGCAATAAGTCTTGCTTTCCTCGGTCTCGTTTGTATTCGAAATACATAATTACAAGTTGTTTGGTTCTTGATCAGAAATTACACTGCATCTGATAATGCACCAAACAGTTTGTAACTGAACTTAATGCAAATCCAAATTTTGATAAGTATCTGTCATTTTCTACATTATTTTCACTGTTTGTCGCTTCGTAATATTTAAACGGGGACTACTGTACCTTATTTGTATATGGCAGTATGTATATAAAGCGTTTGCGATGCGACCGAGATCATTATCAAGCTTTTGTTTAGTCAAATTTAAGCATTCTGGTAAAATCTTATCAATAGAAATAACCGACTGATTATGCCCCATATTACCAAAGGCTTTAAAATGATCTCAGACTCAACAGAAATTCGTCATAACCATGGCTCAGGGTGTATTTGATCTATTTATCTATTAATTTTACAAAAGCAATATTGTTTTAAAGAATGTTCGCTTACACATATAGACTGATTTCCATACATATTAGTTCTATCTATTGAGCCTAGCACACGGAAATCGGAACCAGTCGTGAGTTCGCCGTAAGCTTCAAAAAATGCATTTCCAGGAACTGTTTGTATAGATACCAAATAGCCCCGTCGATTGGTTTCAGGTTTTGAAAACCGAAAGATTGAATATTTGTAATATATGTCTCCTGTATGTTTTAATCCAAGCCATCTTTCTTCTGCGTGTAGAACCTTTGATAGGGTGAGTTTTTCACACTGTTTATGTGCTATTAACAAGTTATTGATATGCTCCACTATCTGCTCACCAATTGAACGCAGTTCGGGATGTGTGTCTATATCAACCGGTTTCGACTTATAACATGCGCAAAATTCAGTAGAAATCCAGGCATCGAGGCAAGATATGTCCTTATTCATCGGCTGGAATAGTGATATTCCCCGTGTCCTTCCTTTTACGACTTGTTTAGACGGTTTATCAAAATTACTATTGGCGACGTCTATTAGAGTCTGGTGTAAATCGTACATAGTTACAAGCCTCTCCGTGTTTACTTTTAAACTCGTATGCAACGAGGGGTATTTTCGCTTCAAATGCTCTGGAATAACTATATTTAAAACAGGCATTCGTGATTCAATGCGGCCAATGTACGTATTCCTTATATCTCTATACCGTGACCCATGGTCGCCAAATAAGACGAATATTGTACGATCTAAGTAACCTTCAGTTTTCAGCCACTTGAGAAAATCTACGAAACTTTCGTCACCATAATTAAGGAAGTTGATAAAATTGTGACCGAGTTCGTTGAGGAACGAAAATGCAAATTTTCGTTTTCCTTTGTAAAACTGGAAGAACTGTTTTATATAGTTGATTTGCACTTTGTGGTTCGGTGTGTTCTGGTTGCAGAAAACAGATGATTTCCCCACCTTCACTCCTTTATCTTCAAAAAATCTGAAACGAGAAACAAATGTTAGCTCTTTCACCACGAATTATTTATCTGCTTTAGTCATTACACCATAGATACGCATTTTACGCAGTTTATTTATTCTTCCACTGAAGCAAAAACATGTACAGCATTCCCTCCCTACAACGGCCCTCTCAACAACGACTCCCTCCTTACAACGACCCTTGCCGAAGTTCCCTAAACAGGACAATTATTCCTAACGCTTTTACTGTTGCAATATCGTCTGCTTAAAATTGTCGTCTGCTGCTTTCTCAAATGTACATATTGGACATTTTGACAGAAAAAGACTTAATTTCAAGTGACAAACAGCTTAAATCCAGATCAGAAGCCGCGTAAAGCGGCGTCTGATCTGGATTTAAGCTGTTTGCAAATGTTAACAAGTTCCCTCTCTATAACGACTCCCTCCGAACAACGCACATATTTTTTGTCTCCCATTAGGTGTCGTTGTAGAGAGGGAACACTGTATGTCCACTTTATACTGTAGACATAAATATGTACCATCTGTTATAATTCCTATATCCTACATGCCAAACAGAAATGTTATATAATAACTATTTTGTACAACAAACATGTTATTATCGTTTTAGATTTAACACTTTAGCCCGTTTTCTGTTTTCATTTTTGCAGACAGATAACCATTTAAAGCAGCTGGAAAGTAAATCAGAATGCATCTTAAGGCACATTTTGCTTACTTTTAGTCTGCATTAAGCTACCAACTGCTAGGATAAAGGAAATACATATGTATTTCTTTTGGTGCATATTCACGACATTATAAAGTGGAACTATTTTCTTCAGTAGATAGGTGAATGCAATGCAACATAGGCGTATTGATGAAGTAGAGCGTGAAATACCCGTTATCTTTTTGTAACTTACTTCGTGGCTTATTCTTTTTGGCCATATCTACCAAATAATAGAAAATCTGCTATTTCTATTCCATTATTAGAGGGACAGGTGTTTGATGCATAGTCATTTCGATTATCCTTTTCTGCAATTTAGTGGTTGTTTTACGTTTGCGTGTAAAACGGGAAGAATAACGTTTTCACCACTGCAGCAGATGGGATCATCTCGGTCTAATAAACAGAAAAAAAATCCCTGTGACAAATAATCCCCAGAACCACAACAAAGGTAGAGGAACAGACTGCCTATTAAATACAGGTCTGACTGTAAATCAAACCTGTGGTACATGCCAAACATGTTTTCCTAAATTAACCCTTTACTCCATTGATACTCATGTTAACACATTTAATTTATTCCTTCACTCAAGTAAATCGTTTAATTTTATACAGTCATGAATATGCACAATAAAAATATTTATCTAAGCAGACTGTACATAGTTTAATCAGACTTGAAATAAAGCAGAATGATTCCTGCTTTAATTTCAGCCTGCTTTATTCAACCATCTGTCTTCAATACTTAAAATAAGCTATGGAGTAAAGGGTTAAATATCTATTGCAATTATTGAATGCAACATACCAGCCATTCATTATGAAACCAACTTTTACAGTCAATATTGTATTAAGCGATCACTCTAGTAAAGACCCATATTTTGTCTTGTATGGAGCTGTCTGTTTAATGCAGGATAAAACTAATGCAGAAAGCTTCAGTATGAGTTTTCTTCACTATTTCTACCCTGGGTTAATTAGGCTAGTGTCATAATGACACACTTATTCGTAAGGTGGTTGCTTTATACAAGATTGACTGTATTTTTCACATTTCTTGCTGGAGAATATTGTTTATCTTGCAGAAAAGAATTTGTAAAACAGACAATAGCTATTAAATTGACAATTCTTTGTGAATTCAACAAGTATTTGCAAATGACAGTGCATGTTACACCAGCAAACTTCAATTTTCATTGATTTTTCTTTCCCACAAAGTTTGACCTGTCTCAAAAACAATTTCATTTTTCTCAAGTTACATGAGGTCAACCCTCCTAATTTGTTTTTTTATTTTGTTCTAGAGACATGGTAGATAATTTTAAGTGTGGTCACTATGAATGCCCCTGCCTAATTTTTGTAAAAATCTCAGTTTTACTAAAGTGTAAAAAAAGATTTTTAAGAAAAAAATGGACTCATCAATTATTTTTTCCGAAATATAAGACTTTATTCCATGTATTATGCAAAATATTTAATTTTTCTACCTGTATTAGTATATAACAATGTCTTAGGTATAAATGCATAAATAAATTTTGATATTTTTATTAATATTTGTATTTTTTATCCTCGGAAAGAAAAAAGAGGGGTATTCATTTTAGGACGTTTTTTGAAAAGTAGGGTACCAAGACAAAAATACTCATAATTTCAGTTATAGTTGGTGAAACTCTTTTAACTCTGGAAAATGGTGTAGAATTGAATACTGAATAAGATGGTGTCTAGCTTTTGCGGATTCGTTTCGGACAGCATTACACATCTAAAACCTTAATGTCCTAGTTGATATTCAAATCTTCTCATACCAACAGATACCAGAACAAGACGAGCTACACTCTATCTAACATGCAGACAAACAGACTCATGAGAACTGTTTCATGTTAATATAGCACTTGGTCGTTGCGTTCTTAGACACAAATCATCATAAGTGTTCTGGTGCTGCTTTCAACGGGTTTCAATGTAAATGAGCATTTGTTTGAAACAATAACCGTTATATATTCCATTGTTCTTAACCCTTTCACCGCTGCCTTATCTTGCGTACAATGAAGAAATTAAGAACAGATTTTTTTCGTCGTTCAAGCGAAATGAACAACAGCAAATTATCGGTAAATACCATGAATCGCGCTAGCGATTCATGGTAAATTTGCCGATAATTTTCTGTCGTTCATTTCGCTTGAAAACCGAAAAAAATCAGTTCATTTCTTATATTTGCACGTGCACTGGAACATACGTTTCACTGTAAACAGGGTTTACACTGGATCAGCGACAATCGGTACTTTTCAGCGATGAGTCTCGGTTTACCGTAAGCCACGCAGAAAACGCATTTATCTCTGTAGAAATGAACGACGTGACGCATTGGGTGGGGGCAGTACTATGGTCTGGGTTGGGGTAATCGTAACTCTGAAAATTGACTTGGTTATTATTCCAGGAAATGCCAATCAGCGTTACTTCAAAATTTAAATAACACAGAGATACAATTGATGCAAAATAACGGACCTGGTATTTTCCAGCGTGACAATATAAAGCCTCACACGGCGCGTATCACCAATTCCTTGCCAAAAGCTACGTTAAAGTCTTATCTTGACCTGCTTTATCCTCGGATATCAGCCCATAGAACACATATCGAATGAATTGGGTAGCAGGGCCAGGTCAAATAATCAAATTTAGACCATAATGGCCTCCAAAGTGTACGTTCGTAGTTGAAGCGTTATGTAAAATCAATGAGGGGACGTATAATGCAATACATTCAAGTTTTTCAACACATGCAATGTCTTCCTTAAGAATGGATACTATAATACATGATAATAGTGTTTCCATATTGACCTGACGAGTGCTTTGTACAAATACGAAATATCTTTTCGCAATGTAATCATACATTCTGATTATTAAAGAAAATACACTGTTGGGTTTGTTATTTCTTTCAGCTATATGACTACTTACTTTTTAGACCTAATAAAAGATAACCCCTAAATCCCCCTTTTCACTAGCAGACTCAATGTCCGCTAAGTTCAAAGTATACTGGTAATATTGGTTGTCTCTTCCAAAGTGTATGGTACTGTTATTTTTTCACATTAAAACGCAACTGCCACTTTGACCATGTGTAAGGCATCTAAATCTGAATAAGGGGAGCTCCTTTGAAAGCACAGAAAACAAAGCAAATACTGTAAATTGCAGACTCTGTTTGATTGAGTCTGTTCATGAGTAATACTGAAATATGCAACAGTGCTCACGCTCCTAGCACCAGCTTAAGCGGAACTCAACTTTCAACTGTAAATGCGCTGAAATCAATGTTTCCAAAGAACCAGAAAGTATAACAACACTGAGAATGAAGTACGGGGCGACTTTTTACAGCCGCCACACAAGCACTTAACATCTGCTGTTGTGAATTATATAAATCTGAATAAGGGGAGATCCTTTGAAAGCACAGAAAACAAAGCAAATACTGAAAATTGCAGACTCGGTTTAATTGAGCCTGTTCATGGGCAATATTGAAATATGCAACAGTGCTCACGCCCCCTAGCACCAGCTTAAGCGGAATTCAACTTTCAACTGTAAATGCGCTGAAATCAATGTTTCCAAAGGACCAGAAAGTATAACAACACTGAGAATGAAGTACGGGGCGACTTTTTACAGCCGCCACACACGCACTTAACATCTGCTGTTGTGAATTATATAAATCTGAATAAGGGGAGATCCTTTGAAAGCACAGAAAACAAAGCAAATACTGAAAATTGCAGACTCGGTTTAATTGAGTCTGTTCATGATCAATACTGAAATATGCAACAGTGCTCACACCCCCTAGCACCAGCTTAATCGGAATTCAACTTTCAACTGTTTCCTGTTTTCTAAAACGTTTGGATACCAGATGATGCGCACATTACATCTAATTTGTTTGTTTGTAAGTATACAGTTATGTTTTTTACGTTTTTCATGCATATACAGTTCATATTGTCAGTTCATTTGTTCCTTTTTAAACTATATCATTTGTGTTTGCAAGCTTCTTTAAACGAGTAACGGGAAGAAATTTATATAAGATATAAAACACCCTCAACTGTTTTCTTTTCTCATTTATAAGACATGTATATGTTAATAAATATTCAGTCGAACTTGGATTATTTAGATTGCATGTGCATCACCTCTGCTGTACCCATAAGCCGACCTAAATGCTGTTTCAACATTTTAAATGAAAAAAGAATATTATATTCGTCAATACTGCACAACATTTTTATTAGCTGTAGTTATTCTAATATAATTGCAAACAGAGTGTACATATTATGCCACTGGGTCGAAATTGACCCTTCCCTGGGGCCACAAACATCATTCAAATTGAGCGATACCATTTAGTGCGGGGGTATTCACTCGTTTGATTATAATAGTTTAAGCCATCAGTTAGAATTAAAAATTGTCAATGTATCACTATGACTCAGGTGAGCAATTTAGAGTCAATGTGGCTCTTGCTTATCTTGACGTGTTGCTTATTATCTCGGTCACTGCCAAAGACGCAGTTATGTGCCATTGAATATAATGCAGTCTTACAGTGGAGATACGTTATTCTTTCCCGTTTAAACCTACCTTTACGCAAGCGCATGAAAGTAAACTGTAGAAAAAGACATTTTTAAAAAAAATCAAAAAAATCTCACTACATGTATTTTTTTTATCTGAGTGTCAAACAGTTTGGAGCCTGATCAGAGGCCTGGTTATTCGGCGTCTGATCTGGCTCCAAACTGTTTGCAACGGAAATAATACTGTATCTCAGACAGGTGTCTTAGATGGGTGTACACTATTGTATATAGCCCATTAAAAAGGATTTTTTTTTTACTCGTCGTTTTTATTTTACACAGTTGTTTTCGACAGCAACACTTATAAATGAAACCCTCTGTGACTTTATGCAGTGACTGATAACATGGTCATATGCATCAAACGTTTCTTTACAGTAGGTACACCTCAGGTCCATTATCTGAAATGGAAGAGAAATGTCGGTAAGAATCTGTATCTTTCATCATAACCTCTGTCAAAATCCGTAACGCTATCTGTCCGAATCTGTACCGAAAGGCGCGATCAAAATATCGATTACTTCAGGATAGAGTCTTACAAAACAAATTGAATCGACAATCGCTGGAAGTATTGATCAAATATACGCCTTACTTAGGCAATTGAGGAAATAACCGTGACATGCAAATTTATAGGCCTTGTTTCGAAAATCAAAGAAATCGTTTCAGAAAACTCGATTTTCAATGTAGTTCATCACTTTACGAATTGCTGACATATATTCAACCAGGATAGACATACATAAGGCTTGGAATTAATCGAAACAACAGAAATACACAATGTTTATAACATATTTCTTTGATATTAGGCTTGAATTACCTGATTTTACATTACCTCCGCTCTACATCTACAACCGCCATGGACGGAATCCGTAACACTTCTATGTCTGAATCTGTAACACAACTCGTTCTGAAGCGCGCCCCATTGTAGCGGAGTTGTAAGCGGGAGAAGCAGTCATCTGCTAATTAACACAATTTTGTGGTCTTAAAATCAAGATTTTTCATAAAAAGTGTATATAGATACCTGTAGATATTTGACAGTTTATATTGAAGGGCATCGAGTGAATTCAACCCTAGCCAGAAGGGGCGCATGTAGTGGTCGGTCGGTTGTTTTCTGAATCCCTTATAGTGAAAACTGTTAAAGGTATTTATGTACGGCATATCCTCTGCATAAAATGTAGCGTAATGGCGGGACGAAAAATTATTCCACAGAAATGGTAAGTTGTCAAAGGGTGTAGTCGTATATCCCGGACATTCTTCTTCATTGTTTTGATTGCCCGTCAACATAGGTAGTACATTTCCGATCGAGCCGTCCCCGACTTTCATAAAGCCCTTGAAGTCATATGCACCAAGTTCTTTCAAGTATTGAACCGTTTTCGGTAGGTACCTAAATGCCGCTGACCTTGCCACCGAATCAATACCAAATAACAAAACACTAAGCTCGGTCTCTGACTCTGTGCCAGTTTGTTTTCCTGTATTGTGAATACCATGCACAACATTATCAAACACAACTCTGTCACTCTTTGTTTTACACACAACGTGGTTGAAGTCATGTGTTAATCTGAATGGCAGTTTATATACCATCCTTGTATCCGAAAACTTAATGTCCTTATCATTGTCATCACGATCAACTTCTCTAACTTCACACACTAGTTTAGCAGCATCTTCAACCTTATAGAAACCCATAGCAGACATGTTAATCCTCAATGTGTTGTTAAAATCCACCACAATTAACGAAGGACTGCTATCACACACGAGCGGATCTGGTTTCCAGAAAAACCTCTTTAAAGACTTGTCGAAGGGATCCGTCACAGGCAATGTGCAAGATTCCGTGTGACCGTCACTGTGAAACAGGAACATAACAGGATTGGAGGCCAAGATAAGAAGATAAACTAGAAACAGTAGGAGAGTCAGCGCTATGCCAACGAGTTTTAGTGTTCGCCACCGGATGGACATACTCATTGTACTAGTACACTACTGTCGCGTTCGATGAGAGCATAAGGCATTTCTCGCCTACTTCGATGACTATGTGTACCCTGGATGGCGATATTTACAATGGTACAGTGGAGAATCTGTTATTCTTTCCCGTTTAAACGCAAACGTACGCAAACGCAAAGCAATAAAACGTAGAAAAGAACAACTTTTGGACAATTCTGATAATTCTTGTTTATCTTGGTGGCAAACAGTTTGGAGCCTGATCAGACGCCGGGTTACCCGGCGTCTGATCTGGCTCCAAACTGTTTGCACTGCAAATAATAGTTTTAGCGTAAACGCGTTTATTGGGAAAGAATAACAGATTCTCCACTGTATAATCCCTTCACTGCCGCATCACTTGCATCACAAGTATATTGATTATTGGAGAAGTGTAGCCAGTAGACCTTTGATAATGGATAAAAATGAAAATATAAAATACAGTGAGGCTAACCTAAACCAGTTCATTTTGATTTCCAATATGTTAAATCACTGGTTTCAATATTGTGAGTGTCAAGAGACTTTAAACAGTTACTCATATCTAAACAAAACCCGTGTTTTAACCACTCATTTGAATCATGCTTATTTATGCAAACAATCATAATGACTGTTTTCATTGTTTGTTAACTCAAGAAAATTTGAATTTAAGTGCTAGATAATGTGGATCAAAATACAAACACCCCATTACATAATGTATGCTTTAGATGCTAAATTGTTTACTAGTTGTCACAATTTTCCTTTCAGTATTAAAAATTGTGCTCCCAGATTCGATGTTAGAATATTGGTTTTATTGGCATCTATATGAATTTCCAAGACTACGGGTGTTTTCTATTTTTATATACATATATCGCTTCCAACATACAATATTTCTTTGACAATATAAGACATGAACACTCTACATTAAGTTAACAAGGCACAGTCCAAATCATAGTGCTTATGTTCTTTATATTACAATACTTATGGTATCTTTACACTTAAAGAAATAATCTCAACCCCTGTTACACTATGATAAGGGCTTTGACACTGGACACCATCGGCTTCACCACACTATTAACCCTTTGGACCCTAGTCCCGCATATTGGCGTCCTTTTTAAACAGTATACATGTGAATAGCACACTTGTCTTATGCAAACAGTGAAGACCCAGATCAGAGGGCTCCGAAAGGAGCCCTCTGATCAGGGTCTTCACTGTTTGTCATAATGCCGAACATTGACAAAATCAACCCTTAAAAGTCAGAAATGGACTAGACTAAAATGGAAACTGGAATTGTCGATTTAAAGTTTTAGGGAGGAAAGAGTTAAACCACAGACCAAACATTCATGAATAGATAACTGTCCAATAATTCCACATAGGAATATAATAAGCCATGTAGGCTAAAGTCATTACAGTTTCTCCACATAGGAATTGCAACATGCAGCGAAGGCAAACGCCTATAAACTATCCACACAGGAATATAGCATATAGCACAAAACAAGTGCCTTTAAACTTTCCATATAGGAATATTACAAATCACACAGATTTAATGTCTAGTTTGGGTTTCACACAGGACTGCTATAATAACGCACACAGCGTAATGTCTATTATAAGAGCTTTCACACAGCAAGCAGCTTAATACAATACAGCATGGTTTCACACAGAATAGCAATGCTTTTCTCCATTGGCACGAAATACAGACAGCTTACTCATCATGTCTATATTTACAGTCATACCTGTATATTCATAATACTCTGATATTTGAGCAACTTATCTACAGACTTTTCTGGTCAGGTCACAATATATAGTAACGTCAACGGGTGTGGCATCACCGACAAACATATTGACTCAACATCATGGACAACATATAGGACATAGCATCGTTGACAAACAAAGGACGTAGACGGACGTGGTTACTGTGACAGACATAGACATAAAAGGGCGTAGATGGATTCAGGCTTTAGACCAATACATGTAGCCACCTACAACAAACAAGGGTTACGGACACTAACTAAACTATTCAATAATTAAAACTGTAATTAAAATAACAAAGGCCAATCCACGCGAATAAGAATGCCAATAATTACTACGCTAACTGCAGGACAGGACTGGGTGGGGGGAAACTTACATTGTTTCCAGTTCTTCCTTTATCTACTTCTTATCAATGTTCCCTGTACGACTGCTTTAATCATTGTCGACACGACTGCAATTTTCGGACGTTGGCAGGCTGTGGCTGACGTGGACGTAATCGGCGTCCAAGGGAATCCCAGGGGTGTTCAATGGGATTGCAGTCCGGTGAACACGCAGGCCAAGGCAAAACGTTAATGTTACAGGGGCCCGTTTCATCAACATTTGGGATCGTATCGTATATTTATGTAATCGCAAATTTACGATAGGTTTACGATGGTTGATGAAACGGGCCCCATGTCTGTAAAAAGTTCATGGTGACTCGTGCAACATGGGGTCGCGCGTTGTCATGCTGGAAGACCAGGCCTTGACGTTTGCAGAACGTAGGGACAGCCACATCACGCAATATATATGGTCAATGTAACGCCTTTAATTGAAGTTACCTTGGCACACGATGAGTTGGGACTTTAATCTATAGTTGATGGCTGCCCAGACCGTTACGCCGCCCCCACCGTAACGGTTGTGCTCTACAAAGGCGTTGTCAGCGTAACGTTCATGGCGTCGTCTGTAGACACGGATACGTCCGTCGGCTTTCATATGTTGAAACGTGACTTGTCACTAAACACAACGTTCTGCCAGCGCTGACCGAGATGTAAGAGGTATGGTGATAGTGACGTCGCGTAAGAACAAGGCTACGATAGGGCCTGCGGCAGACACTACTTTGCTATCTTATTCGATTTCTTAATGTAAATCGACTAAACAGGGCGGCCACAAATACCTACCACTAGACGTGATGTGGATTCAGCCGTTACAAATCTGTCACGATGGCATTGACGGATATAATTATCCGTCCGTATTGACGTGACACGCGGGCTACCGGAACGTGGTCTATCATTAAACGTTCCTGTGACTCGAACACGTCGAACGAGACGCAATATTGTTGAGCGAGAGACGCTAAAACGTCTAACGACTTGTTCTTGCGTTCGCCCACATCCAATCATGGCCAAAACTCGTGCCCTCTTTTCAGAATTTAGCCTCGGCATTATCAAAAGCCTGCTGATTGTCAGAAAATCTCTGAAATTATGGTGGTGTGTCGACTAAAACATATACAAGTGCAATCATCACCATATAAAACCACATGGTCGACACGCACGTTCTGCACGTGTAAATGGTGCGCAGTTACATCAATTTAGCAATGCGCTGGATAAAATCGTTCAAGTTTTAGTTTGTTCAATTTGTCGGTCAGAGCACATGTACACCTCCAATTTTAAGCGAATGTAACGAATTCAACGCCAAATGTCGATGAAGCGTTTCTTTATCTCGTCAGTATACATTAAAAATGTCTCGTCGTTTTCATTTATTTCCCTGTGGACATAAATACTACCCCTTCTCCTCCATTCAATTCAATATTTTATTTCGTCCATATTGGCGATGCATGTCATAAAATTCAAATATACAGTGTACATGTAAACTCTGTACATGACGACCACTAAAAAGAAGGCTAATTGATTGTATAAAAAAGACAGCCTAATGCAGTATTAAAGGAAAACAGAAAGCTCCTTGAAAATACCATAGGCTATTAACAACTAAACTATTTACAATCCAACCTATAACCAATGCCTTCTGATTCCTTTCCTTCATATTTTTGCTACACACTTTACACCAGTCAAAAGTACAGAGATGTAGCATAAACACGTAGTTGTTACACTTTCATGCAAAGAAACTTTGCACCAGTCAACGGTACAGTGATGTAGCATATAGCTGTTACACTTGCATGCAAAGACACTTTGCACCAGTCAAGAGTAGATATATAGCATATAGCTGTAACACTTGCATGCAAAGACACGTTGAACTTGTCAAAAGTACAGTAATCCAGAACATATTTGTTAAACTCGCATGCAAAGACACTTTGCACCAGTCAAAAGTATAGAGATGTAGCATAATTAATTATATTGTTAAACTCGCATGCAAAGACACTTTGCACCAGTCAAAAGTATAGAGATGTAGCATAATTAATTATAGTTGTTACACTTGCATGCAAAGACACTTTGCATCAGTCAAAAGTATAGAGGTGTGGCATATAGTTGTTACATTTGCGTGCAAAAATACATTGCACATGTCAAATGTACTGGGATACAGAACATATGTGTTACACTTGCATGCAAAAAACACTTTGCACTAGTCAAAAGTACAGAGATGTAGCATGTAGTTGTTACACGTGCATGCAAATACAATTTGCCCAAGTAAAAGGTAATGGAATGCAGATCATACCGTATTTGTCAAAGTCGCATGCATGATTCACATTATCAGCCCTAATGAAATCCCAACCCTCAAGCAAGGTTGCACTCAAATCATTGTCGTCAGCAGGCGTATTAAGGGTTGACGCACGCATTTGTCAATGCTGGGAAACTTCATTATAGATAGACAAGGGTAATCAATCTTAAGACACTGCAGTGTTTGTCCATTCAATAAATAATTTGATATGAAATAATATACAGAGCAGAGCCTGATGAGACACCGCGTAACGCGGGTCTACACTGTTCGCCAATGTCTTCTTTAGTGAACACTAGGCTTAAATAAATACAAAAGACTCAAGCAGGAAACGCAACAAAAACAATACACCCACCTCTCAAGCAGAACAACCACACAGTCATACCATAACAAACACACACACACACACACACGCAATACCATTCCTTCATCTACACACTAAATAGAAAACAACACGCAAGACAAACATAAAGCAAAGTGAATGTAGGAGCCCGCCTTGGTACGGTCAGTAGCAATCAATAATTAATTATAAACTAACCATTAACAACCACTCGGGGGTTAAACCTGGGTTTAAGGGCGCCCAACCTCACTTTTATCTCCTATATTCACCTATAAAGACGAACAGTGTACATAAAATATAAACCCTGTTCCAAAGTCTTACAATAAAAAAGATTGTATTGATTAACCCCTTCACTGCCTTACCCCGAGTACACTTGTAATTTGAAAACAGTTTGGATCCGCGTAACGCGACGTCTGATCAGGATACAAACTGTTTTACATTCTTTTCAATATTTCATATGTCAAATTAACAAAATATTTAATTTTTGAAATAAAAGCAGACGCCAATTGTTTAAAATGGATGACTTTAGGCAGTGAAGGGGTTGAATGCGTTAATGTGGTCATTTCTGTTGGAGAAAGTGGGAGTGCCCTAGGAAAACCTTTGTGTCCAGACAGGCGACCTCACTCATACTTGCCCGGCCAGGGATCGAACCCGGGACCGCATTTGGTGTGAAGCGGGATCGCTAACAACCACCTTCATCTCAACCCATAGTGACATTATACAAGTCCGTTTCAAACAGTGCACCTGTGAATAGTACACTTGTACTAAACATACAGTGTAGACCCAGATATGTGGGTTCATGCAGAAGCCCTCTTTTCCGGGTCTAAATTGTTTATCATTTTGCAATATACGTTACAACACTAAATTGTCCAAAACTGGACTATATTTCACTGGAAATAGGAATTATCTATTTGAAGTTCCAAGCGTTGAATGAGTTATAGCCGCATTGTGTTTTGGGGAAACCTGCCTAAAACGGTTGTTTGGGATCCCATTTGAACTACATAGTACGTGATTCTTCCACGAAAAGCGGCTTTAAGGGTTAATATCAATGTCATGACTTTGGTAAATTTTCAAAGTATATGAAAACACTCTATGATGGTTTTGTATTTAAGAGCTATTTAAGATGAATGAAAAAATAGAAAAAGTGTACATTTTGGTGAACAACAGTTGGCTCTACGGCCATGTAAAATTTACCCCACCCATTTCCTCTTATTTTGTCCTTTTCAAACAGCCCGCTTCAATAAAATCCATTTTAAATGAAAACAAATATGATAATTTGGTTTTGTGTTATTTATTTCCTATCTATGGTAGTATTTCTTCATACAAAAACTAATTTAAGAAAAAAAAGGCACCAAATGTGAAATTTATAAAGCTCTAAATAGCATCGATATGGTACTTTTTTGTAAATTTTGTAAGGGGAGATAACTCTTTTTACTTTAATAACTCAAAATGTTCAACACTGACCTTTCAATTTCTTTTAATATTTTGAACTGCCTAAGCATGGGCTTTCATCTGGTAGAATATAAAAAAAGTTTAATACTAGAACTATTTCATTTTCAAACTTTTTTAATTTTTTTCATAAAATAAAAAATCTAATAAAAGCATGCCCTATACAAAGCATATTTTTGATATTCGAGGATCCATATTGTTCAAACTTGGTGCCTGCTTTGTCTAAATTTGGTTTCTATATGTGAAAATACCACCATAGACATGAAATAAATAATGAAAACCCAAATTATCATGTTTGTTTTGTTTTGAAATAAATTTTACTGAAGCTTGTACTCTGAATGGGTAAAATTTGAAAAAAAAACGTCCAAATTTGACATACCTTTTTCAAATCGCTGTAGCTAAAAAAAAAAGGATACCACAATATTTTTTTTTTCATTTTTTCATTCATCATAAATAGCTCTTCCAAAAAAACAATGTTAGAAAACAAGTTTGATACTTTTAAAAATTGGCTTATGACATTGATACACCCTTAAGGGTGTATCAATGTCATGAGCCATTTTTTTCAAAGTATTAAACTTTTTGTCTATCATTGTTTTTTTGGAAGAGCTATTTATGATGAATGAAAAAAATAAAAAATATATATATGGTGGTGTCCTTTTTTTTTAGCTACAGCGATTTGAAAAAAGTATGTCAAATTTGGATTTTTTTTCTCAAATTTTACCCATTCAGAGTACAAGCTTCAGTAAAATCTATTTCAAAACAAAACAAAAATGTTAATTTGGGTTTTCTTTATTTATTTCATGTCTATGGTGGTATGTTCACATATAAAAACCAAATTTAGACAAAGCAGGCACCAAGTTTGAACAATATGGATCCTTGAATATATAAAATATGCTTTATTTAGGGCATGATTTTATTAGATTTTTTATTTTATGAAAAAAAGTAAAAAAGTTTGAAAATGAAATAGTTCTAGTATTTAACTTTTTCTTATATTCTACCAGATGAAAGCCCATACTAAGGCAGTTCAAAATATGAAAAGAAATTGAAAGGTCAGTGTTGAAAATTTTGAGTTATTAAAGTAAAAAGAGTTATCGCCCCTTACAAAATTTACAAAAAAGTACCATGTCGATGATATTTAGAGCTTTATAAATTTCACATTTGGTGCCTTTTTTTTCTTAAATTAGTTTTTGTATGAAGAAATACTACCATAGGTAGGAAATAAATAACACAAAACCAAATTATCATATTTGTTTTCATTTGAAATGGGTTTTATTGAAGAGGGCTGTTTGAAAAGGACAAAATAAGAGGAAGTGGGTGGGGTAAATTTTACATGGCCGTAGAGCCAACTGTTGTTCACCAAAATGTACACTTTTTCTATTTTTTCAGTCATCTTAAATAGCTCTTCACTACAAAACCATCATAGAGTGTTTTCATATACTTTGAAAAGTTCTCAAATTCATGACATTGATACACCCTCAACTAAGAAATTCGCGTTTTAATTTTTTTTTTCAATTTATGGATATTATATCCATAAAAAGAGTTTAACCATGTGAATGGAAAGAAGGACAACTCTGTAAATACAGGGCTCCAGATAACGGAAGTATTTCGAAAACTAAAACCTTTATTTATGCTTTCAAACCCAATTGTGTCATACTCATTAAAGTTGTCTCGAAGAGACGGTTTAATCAGTAGTAACACCATAGCATTCGGTGCTGAAATGAGTGAGAAAATGTTGGATTAGTTCAGAGTACTATCACTTATCTGGAGCGCTGAAAATGAAGCCGTTAACCCTTATTCTGCTGCACAGACGTCTGCTTTGACATTGTCGTCTGCAAATTTTGTTTAGTTTAGATTTATGCATTGTTTTAATTAAACAAACCTTAAGACGAGTGTCAAACAGTTTGTATTCAGGTGAGACGCCGCGTTACGCGGCGTCTTTCTAGATTCAAACAGTTTGTAAACTCCGTAAAGTTACGACCAGTAGGCACAGGGTTAAACTATGAGATCCAGTCAAAACGTGTAAATAATATTCACAGGGGGTAGAGCGTGTAAAAAAATACGGATAATCTTTACCAAGCTTGCTGTTTCAGCCTTGTCCGCTCTCTAACTCAAACACTTCTTTTTGGATTTTCACCAAACTTGCTACAAATGTTTATTAGTATAGAATCTAGGTCAGGTTCAACAAATAGCAAAATCGCATGAGGCATGTCTGAGTTATTGCCCTTGAATAATTAAAAAATGACTGTTTCAGCATTTTCTGCTCTCGAACACAAACACTTTTTATTGGATCTTCATCAAACTTGCTGACAATGTGTATTGGTATTAATTTTAGGTCAATAACAAAATCGAATACAGTTGAATGAAAATCCTTCAAGAGGTAAAGGAGAAATGCAGTGGTCATTTATTACTTAACTTATTACCAACACGGCTAAGCTGAAGCACATGCAGCCATTGACCGAATATTTGTCTAAAAAAGAATAAAAATTGGTCCTTTTACAGAGTGGACAGGGCAAAAATAAGGATAAAATAGCAAAATTTAAAAAATTGAGAACCATAACTCCAACATGCCTTCGGCGATTCGGGTATTCATAGAACTGGACCAAGATTTTATACAAATATTATTTTCAGTAAATTTGGTGAAGATCCAATTAAAACTGTTTGAGTCAGAAAGCTGACAAGCCTGAAGTAGTCAATTTTTAGTCATTCAAGGGCAATTACTCCAACATGCCTTGTGCGATTTTGGTAGTTAAGATGATTGACCTAGATTTTACATTAATAAAAATTTTCAACAAGTTTGGTGAATATCTGATACAAACTGTATGTGTTAGAAAGCAAAAAATGCTGAACATTCATTTTTAATACTTAAAGGGCAAAAAATCAGACATGCCACATGCGATTTTTGTAATAATCAAACTAGACCTAAATTTTATATAATTAAACATTTTCAGCAAGTTAAGTGAATATTCGATTAAAACAGTATGCGCTAGAGTGCAAAAATGACTGAAACAGTCATTTTTTATTAATAAACAGGCAATAACTCATACCTTACGCGATTTTAGTAGTAATCAAATTGAACCTTGATTTTATATCAATAAACATTTTCAGCATGTTTGGTGAAGATCCAATAAAATGTATTTGTGTTAGAGAGCAAAACTTGTTGAAAACAGTCATTTTTTAATACATAAAGGGCAAAAACTCAGATATGCCACATGCGATTTTAGTAATAATCAAATTAGACCTTAATTTTATATGAATAAATATGTTCAGCATGTTTGGTGAATATCCGATAAAAACGGTTTGTTTTAGAGTGCAAAAATGACTGAAACAGTCATTTTTTATTAATTAACAGGCAATAACTCAAAATACCTTATGCGATTTTAGTAGTAATCAAACTAAACCTTGATTGTATATCAATGAACATTTTCAGCAAGTTTGTAGAAGATCGGATAAAAAATATTCGAGTTAGAGAGCGGACAAAAAGTGTGATAGTCTAACTGACTGATGGATGAACGGGCGAAGATAGATACGGTTGCACACTGTGAATTGATTCCGGCTGTATCACATGATACTAAGCCGTGTGGTAATGTTTATGTCAGACGTTCTATTTTCGGTTTGTTATGATTTTAAATCGCCCTTTTTGGTGATTTAAGTCCGTCTTCATCATTCTATAGATCAGTTTGGCCCATAAGAATGTTCAAACATTATTATTAACCGTTATTGTATTTCAGACATTAAGAAAAGGTCTGAAACACAATGGGACTTTAAGCATTCTGCACACGATGGTCGAGTTTGCGATGAAATGAATTATTTAAACAATTTGTACTCAGGTGTGACGCGTACTGTACGCAGATCTAATCTAGATCAATGGAACGATAATCGATATGCTAGTCTTCCGCAACAACACGCAGACACATCCAATATGAAAATGTTGCAGAGAGCATTAACCCCTTCACTGCCGTGACGTCATC
Source organism: Gari tellinella (assembly GCA_922989275.2). Lineage (NCBI taxonomy): Eukaryota > Metazoa > Mollusca > Bivalvia > Cardiida > Psammobiidae > Gari > Gari tellinella. The sequence continues at coordinate 76,953,172 of OV277857.1, forward strand.
AAATTTAAACAATTGTCGTCTGCTTTTATTTCTTAAATTTTGATTTTTGCTATTTTGACTGAAGAAATATTGAAATGAGTGTCAAACAGTTTGGATCCTGATCAGACGCCGCGTAACGCGGCATCTAATCAGGATCCAAACTGTTTGCAAAAAAATGATATGCTCGGGTTCAGGCAGTGAAGGGGTTAAATTTTGTAATAGATACTTTTATAAATGCATATGTGCCGACACAAATTACATAGCGTATCAAACATAAACCCTTTGGTCGTCAAATGTACCCGTCTGCTTTTAACCGTCTGTCACCACTATAACGTCTCTTTTAATCCTTTTACCGTCAAAATATCGTCTGCATATGGAATTCCATATACGACAGCCAACTGCTAGCTGCTTACTGCCAACTGCTTCCTGTCAATTATTCAAAATTCATGTATAGGGATTAAAAATGGAGGATCTTCTGGTAAAATACTGCCCGCTGCGGCAACAAAACTTCACATTTGACCAAATAGCTGCCGTATTGGAAGTAAAACATGAAGTATCGTACATGTATGGAACGTACAGTAAGTAGTTGGCAGTAAGCAGTTGGCAGTAGGCAGTTAAGAGTAGACAGTAAGCAGTTGGCAGTTGACAGTAAGAAGTTGGCTGTTGTACATGGAACTCCATAGCGAGGAAAACAAAATATCACATGCATTTGTTGTCAAATGTTTGGATAGGAGTCAAACAATGACGTTTCCTGAATGCTTTTTAGGCGCCCCATTTCGAGCTACGAGTACATCTGTATATCAATACGTGTTGGAATAGTGGCGAATTTCCATCAATTATTGATATATAGTACTTATAAATTTGGAAAATAGAAGAAAAAAATAACCTAGGAAAGTTTTACAGATAAAAAAAATAAAGTGATATTCGTCTTCAATATCACGACACTCACTAAAGTTACAATATCTTTCATTTCTTGCAATTCTGTTTCTACCATACCTGCCAGTTTCAATCCTTAAGGAATGAGAAGATAATCTTAACTTAGCTAGATATGGCATAGTTTAAAATACCCTTTGTAAGATTTGTATGTGTATACTATGTTGTAACCATGATGAGACTATAATAAAGAATATAAACTAAACTGCAATGGGGAAATGGGTTCTACCAGGAATTGACACGTCCAACAATACCAATAGATGCTCAGCATTGCTATGAAATAAATGGCTTTATATACTGTCTGATGGGTGGCAGTGTGTCTTGTGTTAACACTATAATAATAAGTATAATTACACTGTCTTTCTAAAGGCAGATGATTATTCAAAGTCATAACACGTTTAACCGTAATTCAACGTACAGAGAAACCCCTCTAAACCGGACGTGTGTGAGGACATAAAAAATGTCCGGTTTAGAGGGATTTCCGGTATAGAGGGTTTTTAACCGATATCTTGTTTCTAGTGTGGGAGATAGCTGATCACTGAAAGCAGGATGAAAGTAAGCAGTACTGCTTTACTTTCAATCTGCTTGAAGATAATTTCTGATGATACATATTTATGAATGTATTTTCTTCAGTGTAGGAATAATTCAAAGGCATAAAAAGGCCTACTTATGGCGTAATGGGTTCAAATAAAGAAGGGTTGGCAACGGAACCAAAGTTTTTGTCGAATTTAGAAAGATTTCTTGTATTTGGAGGTTCCAGTTTAGGGGGATTCCATTGTATTGTTTCCCTTAATCAGTATACAGCCATGAGTACCTATCATAAAAACAGATTTTCTAAATCTAAACAAATGTTAGTTTAAAGCAAACTGAGCGTAAACTTGCGGCAGAATGGTACTCCAGTGTATAAGTTTGAAAAATGATAAAGGGCCTGTAGACGATGCGTTGTATCATATACATGTATCTAAGCTCAGGGTACTGCTGTTTCAGAAAAGAAGACTTTTGAAGTTTTCATTGAAACAATCTATGTTTTAGCTTCTGCAATTCGATATATCCAACCAGTAGTTTAGATGTCATTTACAGAAATTGTTATCGACGAACGGACGGGCAGACATATGACGGACGGGCGACGAATGGCCACGGACACAGGACGATCAAACAAGAGGACCAAGATGGTCCTACTAAAGAAAACTTTACAACATTACTATCTTGACAATATGGGCGTTCATATTTATAATACACTTTCCTTGGAAGCAAACTCCGATGGGGATGGGGTTTGCACACATGAGGGGCACAGGTAGACCACTTGGTGTACGCACTCTTACTACGCTCCTGGTGAAAGGTTTTCTTTCAGCCATACCCCTCCTACTCTGTTCCTTTTGGTCTTAGTTAATTGGGCATTACTCATCATCTAGTTAGTCATTCAAAAATGTATTTGCTCTTTGTTTAGAGTGTAGAAGAATTTAGTATTTTGACTATTTTCATCGAATTAAATTGGATTTACAGGCATTTAGGATATGCAACTTGGGGGCAGAGGCATAGCTAGACCTTTTTGATACCCCGTGATTTTTTCTTTCTTAAATGGTCTCTGGTGCGTTCTGAATGCGTTTCGCACATTCAAAACAGGTAAAATACTTGCATAAATCTATGTAAAAAGTTTGCTTACCCTTTAGATTGTATAAGAATTCAGTATTTTCAACAAATTTTAATTTGATTCACAGGCATGTAGGATATGCAATTTGGGGGCACAGGTCAGAGGCATAGCCAGACCTTTTTGCTTCCCTATGATTTTTGCTTTCTTAAATGGTCTCTGGTGCGTTGTGAATGCGTTTATTTATTTATTTTTTTTTGGGGGGGTACAGGGGCAAAATTATTCCGGGGAGGCACCCCCGGGATCCCCCTTCCCCCCTCCTTGTTCCTATGGGTCTCTGTCCGGTTCAAACACAGACCAGCAGACCAGGCAGGATTTGATAGCCCGAGATAAGAGATTGTAGGAAAATCTTCCTTCTTTCGCAGTTTATAGACTACAGGTAGTTGCCTAATTCATTTGCTTGACACTATTAAATGGAATTCTTCAAAAGGCCTGTATATTGGGATAATAATGTTAGATCTACAGAAGGCATTGACCACTACTGCACGCTTGTTTAGGCGGTATTATCGAGCATGACAGTCATTGACCACTATTGGACGCTTGTTTAGGCGGTAATATCGAGCAGGACAGTCATACAGTTCCATATAGATATACATTTTTGACACCGACCAAAGCTGATTTCTTCTCAAATCATTGCCGTTCCAAAAAAAGCTTACATGTACAAGAATAGCTTTACTGCCGATGAGAACATGCGAATTTGTTGTTGAGTATAAATCAACTTTGATCAGTGTCAAAAATGGATATCTATGGAACTGTATGACTGCCATGCTCGATATTACCGCCTAAACAAACGTACAGTAGTGGTCAATGCTGTGTCGGCTGTGAACGAACCCCTGTCCTGTTTTCCAAAATTCGTTGATTTCTGAGTAAAAATTAGTTAGGCCTACTGTTGAAAGTGCATGCTTACAGTTGGCTTTATGTTATGTTTTTATGGAAGGGTACTATATATAAGCTAGACAGAAAAGCAACAAAAGTGTCGGTTCATCAATATTTATTCATGATATCATATGCCCGGTTTTGTTGAGATAGGGTGAGAATATACTGACAATCAGTTGTACCCCTTGTCTCTAATAATACCTTCTGACTATTTCTTCTGTCTGATCCCTGTGCCGGGTGGGTGGGTGTGCGTTTGAATACAGTCACAAGGCCGATTTTACCTAAGGCCGACCTTAATTTGTATAGTAGCCCTATAGTCACAAGGCCGACCTTATGTTTATATAGTAATTAGGATTTCACACCACTTTTACCGGCATGTTTTTGATGGTAGATTGTATATAACTGACACGAGCCGGCAATTGTTGCAAAGATCAAATGATAGCTCATATCCAGATCCTAACAACATTAATATGTTTATTCAAAATCATGTAATTTAAAAATAGACATGTAATTGTTAATAAATAAATATTAAACATTTATGTTTTTATATAACCGACACGAATCGGCAATTGTCGCAAAAACCGTAATAATAGTTCAGATCCAGATCATGATCGCCATAATAGATGACAGTAGATGATATGCTGAGTTATTAATTACTTACTCATAAAAAGCTAAATATAAAAGAAAATATAAATGCATGTTTTTATTTTATTCTATTTTCAGAGTGTGTAATATTAGTAAGTATATAGTGACACGAATGAAGAACGTTCTTCATTCGTGATAGTGATAAACAGTGAAAAATTATATTAATTACCTTGGATTCGACTTTCAAATATGAAAGGGGTGCAAAATGCCCATGTCCCTCATCATACTGCACATAAAAGAATGAGATATCTTGCTATTAAATCATCTTAAATTCGATAAATTTTCTCTATTTATAATGTCATTACAGTATCATAGAATGAATGAATACAAAATAACAACAATGCACACAAAATAAAACATTTTCTATACATTCAGGAGATTTTGATTAAATTAAATAAAGGTGTGGATAAAATTAAAAAAAAATCTAAACAATTATATTATTAGGGAGAGCTGGTTTTGAATATATGTGTATTGCTTCTTGGTGTGTTAAAGGAAGAGAATATTAACAATTTCAAAAAACGTCGAATTCTGTTTTATTTCCTTTCCCTATAGAAAATCTAATCACTGTTTACACATTGAATTCAAACAATGTACACTCTGTAAAAGATACAAAACATAACGTTATCAAGAGACTTTTGGATCTGGGTCTTAACAGGGATAAGATATGTCTAAAAAATCTCTACAAGCAGATTGCTCCTGTCTTGCAGCTCCTTTTCCAAAAGTCAACTGATACAGGTAAGATCCCCAAAATCTGGACATCTGCAAATGTCACACCCCTATTTAAAAAAGGCAACAAGGAAGACCCAGCCATTTATCGCCCTATTTCATTAACTTGCATCCTTTGTAAAACCCTTGAACATATTATTGCATCGAAGCTCACTGAACACTTTAACAAATATAACATTCTACATGATTTGCAGCATGGTTTTAGACAAAAACGTTCATGTGAGACACAGCCGCAGTATTACAACTTGTTGATGAAATTACACAAAACCTGGTAAATTACACAAAACAAACTGATCTCGTCCTCTTGGACTTTAGTAAAGCCTTTGATAAAGTTAGCCATCTTAAACTGCTGCACAAATTAGAAATACATGGGGTAAGTAATTCTGTTATCAAATGGATTAGGAACTTTCTGATCGGTAGATCTCAGAAAGTTGTTCTAGAAGGAGGTCAGTCGTCAGAGGTCCCAGTAACATCTGGGGTACCTCAAGGATCTGTTTTAGGCCCACTCCTTTTTCTATTATATATTAATGACCTTCCCGATTCTGTTACCTCCCAAGTCCGTCTCTTTGCCGATGATACGGCTGTATACTTAGCCATAAATAACGAACAAGATTGTGACCTCCTACAAAAGGACCTTGATAGTCTCACTAAGTGGGAACAGACTTGGGACATGGAATTCAATCCTAGTAAGTGTGTAGTCATGTCCATCTCGAAATCTAAGAAAAAGTTTCTCTTTAATTATAGACTTCATGACCAAGTTCTAGAAAATGTAGATTCTGTCAAATATCTTGGAGTAACACTATCTGATGATCTCTCTTGGAACAAACATATTGAAAAAATATCAACTACAGCAAATAACACTCTTAGTTTTCTTTCCAGGAATATCCAGACAAAAAATAAAAAAGTTCGAGAATTTGTATACAAGACTCTGGTAAGACCTCAATTGGAATACACATCAAGTGTATGGTCACCCAGCACACAGGTAAATATCAATAAATTAGAAAAAGTACAAAAAAGAGCTGCGAGATGGACAACGCACAATTACTCCACCTATGACAGTGTGACAGCGCTTCGGGAGGGTCTGGGGTGGTAGACCCTGCAAGACCTACGACGTGACAAAGGACGGCTCATCATGTTTTATAAAATCACGTATGGGTTGGTAGAAATACCATTGCCGTCCTATCTAGAGAGGCCTACGAGAATGACCCGTCACATGCACCCTTTATTCTTCCGACAGGTACATACCACTGCGAACTACTTTAAGTTCTCCTTTTTATGCCCCCAGAATCTACGATTCGGGGGCATATAGTTTTTGTCATGTCTGTTGGTTTGTCCGTCCGTCCGTCTGTCCGTCCGTCTGTCTGTGCCAAAAACCTTAACCTTGGCTATAACTCTTGCATTTTTGTACCTGGACCTTTTATACTTGGCATATGTCTTCCCTGAATCAAGACCTTTCCATCCATACAAACCTTTTTGACCTTGTGACCTTGACCTTGACATTTGACCTACTTTTGTAAAAATCTTAAAATGGCTATAACATTTGCACCAGTAGGCCCAGCGCTTTCATATTTTGTATGTATATATTTTTTGTCAAGACCTTTCCAACCATACCAACATCTTTGACCATGTGACCTTGACCTTTGACCTATTTAATCAAACTTTAACCAAAAACCTTAACCTTGGCTATAACTTTTGCATTTTTAAACCTGGGCCTTTTATACTTGGCATGTGTATTCCTCATGGCAAGACCTTTCCAACCATATAAAACTTTTTGACCTTGTGACTTTGACCTTGACATTTGACCTACTTTTGTAAAAATCTTTAAATGGCGATGACATTTGCACCAGTAGGCCCAGGGCTTTCATATTTTGTATGTATAATTCTTTTGTCAAGACCTTTCCAACCATACCAACATCTTTTACCATGTGACCTTGACCTTTGACCTATTTAATCAAACTTTAACCAAAAACCTTAACCTTGGCTATAACTTTTGCATTTTTAAACCTGGGCCTTTTATACTTGGCATGTGTATTCCTCATGGCAAGACCTTTCCAACCATATAAAACTTTTTGACCTTGTAACCTTGACCTTGACATTTGACCTACTTTTGTAAAAATCTGTAAATGGCTATATAATTTGCACCAGTTGGCCCAGGGCTTTCATATTTTGTATGCATATTTCTTGTGTTAAGACCTTTCCAACTATACCAAAGTCTATGACCATGTGACCTTGACCTCGACCTTTGACCTATTTAATCAAACTTTAACCAAAAACCTTAACCTTGGCTATAACGTTTGCATTTTTGCACCTGGGCCTTTTATACTTGGCAGGTGTCTTCCCTGTGGCGAGACCTTTCCAACCATACAAAACTTTTTGACATTGTGACCTTGACATTTGACCTACTTTTGTTAAAATCTTTAAATGGCTATAACATTTGCCCCAGTAGGCCTATGGCTTTCATATTTTGGTTATATATTTCTTGTGTCAAGACCTTTCCAACCATACCTACGCTTTTGCCCTTGTGACCTTGACCTTTGACCGGCTTTTGTATAAATCTTTATATGCCTATAACATTTGAACCAGTAGGCCTAGAGCTTCCATACTTTGTATGTACATGTACATTGTATGTTTCTTGTGTTAAGACTTGTTCAACCATGCCAATGTTTCATTTAGCATGCGACCATGACTTTTGACCTACTTTTGCAAATAAGCATTACCTTACAGAACATGACGCTGGCTGGGGGCATTTGTGTTTCACAAACACATTGTTTTTCATCTGATCTTCACCAAACTTTCTGAAAATGTTTGTTGACATAAAATGGAGACCAATTTGGATAACCAGCGGCACCAATTTATGCTAGGCCCTTTGGAGTAATGGCCCTTGAAGTCCTCAAAATGGCGCTCCACTACAGTTTCAGCTCTCTAACTTTTACGTTTGATAGTCTGGATTCCCCTCCCTGTATCATCGGGGCATTCGTGTAACTGGGACACGCTCTTGTTTCCCTATACAGTGGTTATGTGGAACAGCCTACCAGCGGACACAGTCCTCCAGCCTGATCTCGAGGGGTTTCGAAACACCTTGAGCCCCTCCCTTATTTCAAACCGCCCCTGAGGCCTGGGATCAGTGTTTTTAGCTTCTTTGGTTTCACCTATTTTAACACCTGTCACACTTTATTTCTTCTCTCTATCTTTCTTTGAAGTCTCCCTTTCACAAACTTTTATTTGCTTTTAATCTGCACGACGCACAACCCCCATGCCGATAATACACGAAAGTGGAGTCCGGCATTATCGATAGATAGATAGATACTAGATAGATAGTTATATATTAGCCCTGGTCTTAACTACCTATAATATATACAGCAACAACTGACAATGACCTGGGTCTGAGGTATTATGTAAGTTAATTACTCATAAATACGGTAATGAAATTTTGCAATGTCACTCACATCAAATATCATATAAAGCGATTATGATCTGGGTATGAACAATAATTATGCTTCTATCGATAATTGTCACCACGCGCCTACAGTAACATACCTGTAAAATAAGTGTGAAACCCTAAATTGAAAAATAAATGTGACTATAGGTCTACTATACAAATTAGGCAGTGGCTAGACGTCCGGAACCGGACGGCTAGCCCACCCTCACAGTGTAGGCTAGACGTCCGGAATAGATTTTCTTCAGAGAATATACTGCTTTATACGTGGGTTAATGCCTGGGTATATACGGGAAACAACTATAAATCCATTTAACTATCTAAACCATCAATTAGAACGAAACAAAAATCAAATTTGAAGGAATTAATGTCCCTTTTTATAAGTAGGTGAAGAGCGACGTTCGCGACCGCCATTTTAATTGATGGTTGACTTAGGTATCTATGTCCAGGTTTGTACGCTGACACTTTCGCACCTTGTCGCTATCATAACTGACTTGGTTTATCACACTTTCATCTTATATGTAAGAGAGATCTGGATCTAAACCATATGTATTGTAGTTTATATTACATGTAGGCAAATGTAAATCAAATATTCTGTCGAAGTAATGATGCTTAATTACGCAAAGTGCGGGTAGCGAAACATCTGCATATATGTACGACCCGTGGAATCCAAGCTATATCAACCCATACACCATTTATATAACTTTCTTTGGAGCTAGCCATACCTTATCATTTAGTGGCCACTTAAGACAGGTATATATACCTATATAGACCAAATAAATGAGATGTTAGGACGGATTTTTTATTGAATGTAACGAGATATGATACATGCAGGTGCTACAAGTACACGAAATAGATCGACACATTATCACATGTACGCTCGTATTTCTTTGTGTTCTGTTGCTTTGTTTGTAATTAATGCATGAAGAAGAGATCCATTGATTATACTAAAATAAGGGGTTAAAATTTCAATTGTAAGTCATAATGATGATTAGGCTAATCATGTTGCCGAAAGTATTTTTAGTACAGATATTAACTTATTAATTGTCACGGCCGGTATCTCCTTGTTTCGTCACAGGCAGCAAACTGTTAAGTGTTAACCCCTCGGAAGTAACTAAGCAAGCATCCATGCAAACAAAACCCACATACCCGACATAAGTTCTAAAGGGGTAGATCAACGGTCGGGTCTATTTACATATATGCAGATATTTCGCTACCCGCACTTTGCGTATGAATAAAGCATCGTTACTTCGACAGAATATTTGATTTACATTTGCCTACATGTAATATAAAATACAATACATATGGTTTAGATCCAGATCTCCCTTAAATATAAGATGAAAGTGAGATAAACCAAGTCAGTTATGATAGCGACAAGGTGCGAAAGTGTCAGCGTAGCGGAGCGTACATACCTGTAGATACCTAAGTCAACCATCAATTAAAATGGCGGATGCGAACGTCGCTCTTCAGCTACTTATAAAAGGGACATTAATTCCTTCAAATTTGATTTTTTTTGCGTTCTAATTGATGGTTTTGATAGTTAAATGGATTTATAGTTGTTTCCCGTATATATCCAGGCATTAACCCACGTATAAAGCAGTATATTCTCTGAAGAAAATCTATTCCGGACGTCTAGCCCACCCTCACAGTGTAGGCTAGACGTCCGGAACCGGACGACTAGCCTACACTGTGAGGGTGGGCTAGCCGTCCGGTTCCGGACGTCTAGCCACTGCCTACAAATTAAGGTCGGCCTTAGGTAGGGTCGGCCTTGTGACTATCAGCCATTTCGCTTTGAAATTGTTATACGGGAGACAACCGGTCCATGGAAAAACCCCATACGACTGGCACACTACTGGCACACTACTGGTATGGCTGCCCATACGTATCCATACGAGTTGAATCTATACTATAGGGGCTTTTTTATGGGTTTTATTCTATCATATATGATAAATATGATCTTTATGAAGATATTCCATTAAAAAAATTACATTAAATCCCATTATTAATCATATAATATCGATATTTCCAAATACGTATGAATATCCCATACGAGTAAATGACCATACGAGTTGAATCTATACCGTAGGGCCATTTTTATGGGTATTATTCTATCATATATGGAATATCTTCTTGATGCACTGGCAAATTTCTTCAGTAGTGTATTTACAGATGAGCCAGAGGGCGATACTCCAACATTAGAAGAACTCAATGTACAATATGAATGTAAAGTGGACGAAATAGTAGAAAAGGACGTTTTGGACCTCCTGGAAGAACTCAATATAAACAAGTCTACAGGCCCTGATGGTTTACACCCAAACATGCTCAAAGAGATAGGAAATGTCATTGCAAAACCACTGACAATCATGTTTAACACATCATTATCAGAAGGGGAAGTCCCAGATGTATGGAAAATAGCAAATGTTGTAGCTCTCTTCAAAAAGGGCGACAAAACGGATCCTGGAAATTATAGGCCTGTAAGCTTAACAAGTATTGTATGTAAACTGATGGAAAAGCTTGTGAGAAAAGTTATAGTAAATCATATGAGCTCTAACAATTTCTTTAGCAAACAACAGTTTGGCTTCATATCGGGGCGGTCAACTACATTGCAACTACTAAAAGTTATAGATGAATGGACAGAAATTTTAGATACTGGGGGAACAATAGATTCGGTTTACATGGATTTCATGAAAGCATTTGACAAGGTACCTCATCGTAGGCTGATCAAAAAGATGGAAAGATATAAAATAAGTAAAACAATAATATCCTGGGTAGAAGCATTCTTGCAGAACAGATCTCAGAAAATAACTGTAAATGGAACAGAATCGCAGAAACACAAGGTAACAAGCGGGATCCCGCAAGGAAGCGTACTAGGCCCGACACTGTTTGTCATTTACATTAATGATATGCCGGAATGTGTACAGTCTCCGATCTATCTCTTTGCAGACGACACAAAAATCTACAGGGAAATCAAAACAAGGGAGGATGAAAAGATTTTACAAAATGACTTGGACAATTTACAAGAATGGTCAAATAAATGGTTGTTAAAATTTCATCCGAACAAATGTAAAACGTTAACAGTGTCAAACAAAAGCAGGGATTTAGATGGGGGGAAGTATCACCTTTACGACGAAAATGGAAATAAAATTAAACTGTCACAAACAAAAGAAGAAAAAGATATTGGGGTAATGGTAGACCAGAATTTACAATTCAAAACACATATGCAGCAACAAATAAACAAAGCCAACAGTATAATGGGACTTATTAGAAGAACTTACACGTACCTAGACGAGCAAAGCTTTAAATATCTTTTTCAAGGGTTAGTTAGACCACATTTAGAATATGCTGAAGCTGTTTGGAATCCATACAAAGTAGGGGATATAGAAAAATTGGAAAGCGTACAAAGGCGAGCAACTAAACAGATACCATCCCTAAAAAATATGGAATACCCAGACAGACTAAAAAAACTAAACATGCCAACTCTAAAATACAGGAGAACAAGAGGTGATATGATTGAGGTATTCAAGATCTTATCCGACATCTATGACCCAAAAACAACAGAAAACTTTTTACAAAGAAATACTTCATCAATCACAAGAGGACATGGAAAGAAATTAAAGAAAAACTTCTGCAGACTAAATTTAAGAAAATTTTCATTCACACAAAGAATAGTAGATATTTGGAACAGCCTACCGGAAAAAATAACAGTAGCTGAAACAGTAAAGAAATTTGAGATAAGTCTCGACAAGCACTGGGCAAATCAAGAAGTAAAATTCAACTTTACAAAGGACATAATAACCGGAAGTCGCGTTAAGTCGGGCATAAGTAGTAAAGAAGACAAGTTAGATGCGGACATAGTGGTCTAGGCCAGCGTCCACAGAAGATCCTAAGGTATCCTAAGGTATAAAAAAGATTAAATTAAATCCCATTATTAATCATATAATATCGATATTTCCAAATACGTATGAATATCCCATACTAGTAAATGACCATATGAACTAGGGCCAAAAACGAGTTGAATCTACACTGTAAGGTTCATTTATATGGCTGATATTCTATTAGAAACAATAGATATGATAATTAGAGATCCAAATATTTTGTTTTAATTTAAATTCCATTTTATCCTATAATATTCCTATGATTAAATATGTGAACCCGAACCCCATACGAATTAAATCTATAATACATGGCCACAAATTTAAATGCACACACAATTCGTAAGGTATGGAAAACACAAATAAATTCACAATTGAATAGAATCTATAATTTATTTTAATATATGCTGACTAAATGCTGATAATAAAAACGACAATAAACGCAATAATAACATTAATTCAGAATAAAATCAGTTTGGTGTATATGCAGATCAGATTTTTACGATAAGGATACATACTATTCAATAAATAATATGAGACACGGTCCTTTTGATGGGTTATTTCATTGATGCAAAATATCAATTAGACTCGATAATCACTTATAAAACATGGAGGGTGTCATGCTGAGACCTTTAATTACATACCACTAATCCCCTTTAACAAACCGCAAGGTGATAGTCGCTTGGCTTTAATGTGCCGCCAAACTATTATCTGTTACCTGTGTTGATTGTCAACAAGCGAGTTGAATCTAATGCATGCATGTTAAATATGATCATTATTTATTAATTCCATATAAATGGAATTAGATTAGATCCCATTATTTGTCCTATAATATCGATATTTCCAAATACGTATGAATATCCCATATACGAGTCAATGATCATATGAACCAGACCAAATACGAGTTGAATCTACACTATAAGGAATATAAGCATGCAGAGTATAATCGAAACCAAAATTTGCCAGGGATAGTCGGTAATACGGAACAGTCTGTATATGGTTATATTTAAATATCATGATTATTAACTGCTGCGAAGAGGGACTTTGATGATATCGAACTATCCAGTAATTCGACACATAAAATGCACAATTTATGTTACGTTTTAACTTTGAAATACGAGTAAGTCCGATTTAACCTAGTTTGAGATTGATGAAGTTCGAATGTACATACATCATATACACAATCAGCATAAAACAAATCATACATGCCAAATCTTTGCATTTCTTTTTACAAAAATAACGTCGTCTGCTTTCTTTATTAATATTCAGAATAGTAAAACAGACCACTAATAAAGTTGAAATGTTAATTTTTAATCTATTTCTTTTTTCCCACAAGTGTAACACTAACGGGAATGTGTTCAAACATATTTAAGCGTTGTCGGTTTGGAACCGAAACCGAAGACATTTATTTTTCAAGCATTTGTTGAACAGAACTGCTCTGTTCAATTCTGTTCTGTTCAGTTTACAAGCATGTGTTCTTTAAATACAGCATGTTGTTGAATGCAGTAATTTAAACAGTATTTAACTGTCATCTTGCTCATAAAAATATTGATTGCTTTTTTCTTATAAGGTTGTTTCCTTAACACTGAGAACATCGATTAGGTGCAAACAGCTAGTTTTTTCCTTAACACTGAGAACATCGATTAGGTGCAAACAGCTAGTTTGGATCGTCATCAGACAAATGTCCAAATTACTTGAAAAATAATTTATAATATAAAAGCAGACGACAATTTATAGTGAATGGGGTTAAAGAGCACGCGCCATTTAGAGTGTGAGGTCAATACACACAAGCATTTTATGACACTTTTTGGACACTTTTAGGTATTTTGTTTATATTTCGGCATTTTTTTCCCAAATTTTGGGGCTCACGAAAGCTGGGTTCTCGTCCCGAGCCCCGAGTGCATCAACTTATACTAGGCATGCAACAGGCGGTATAAGATTTGATGTGGCGGAAGCTTTCTTCCAAAACTCGTATCCTGAGTGCAATTAGGGGCACGTGCTGTTACCGACACGTGTTATTAAAAGCGACACGTGTTACAGGAAGTGATTGGCAAAGGTGTTAAACATAGGCGAGATCAAGCGTGTTTGGAATGTACAAGCTTAGCTTGAGTTACACGTTCAATATTTGTATATTTTATAAAAGACCTAATAGAATATCTTTATCATAATTAGAAAATGGAGAAAAAAACTTTCTAAAACGTGTAAAATTATAATTATTATCTCTAATAGAAAAATACTAGTTTCGTGCCTTTTCTGACATTTTTGGGGAATTTTGATACATTATTAAAAAAAACCCAAAGATATAGCTATATGTTTATATTATGGTCATATATTTTTTATATAGACTTATGTCCACACACGTTCACCTACGGTATGGATTCAACTCGTATTTGGCCCTTTTACTCGTATGGGATATTCATACGTATTTGGAAATATCGATATTATATGATTAATAATGGGATTTAATTTAATCTTTTTATGGAATTTCTTCATAATGATCACATTTATCATGTATGATAGAATAATACCCATAAAAATGGCCCTACGGTATAGATTCAACTCGTATGGTCATTTACTCGTATGGGATATTCATACGTATTTGGAAATATCGATATTATATGATTAATAATGGGATTTAATGTAATCTTTTTTATGGAATATCTTCATAAAGATCATATTTATCATATATGATAGAATAAAACCCATAAAAAAGCCCCTACAGTATAGATTCAACTCGTATGGATACGTATGGGCAGCCATACCAGTAGTGTGCCAGTAGTGTGCCAGTCGTATGGGGTTTTTCCATGGACCCGGAGACAACGAGTACATGACACTAATTCTGATTACCCCCCTTTATCTTCGTCTTTCGATTGGTTCATTCGCAGCCGGAAGCGAGTATTTACGTGGAAGGCATCAACATGGCTGACAATTTAGCTAATGGAATAAATTCATTGGAATTAAATGATGAAAGTAGTGAAAATAAAGTTGAAAACGGAACAAGCTCCGGCTTCGAAGATTGGGCGTTTCCTCTGGAGGAGTTATACAAACTTGCATTGCAATTTTACCGAGGTAAAGGTTCGACTTGCGGGTCGCAGTTCTGATATGGTTGAGGTTTCTAGCATAAACATTCTGGCCTTGTCAAAAGTAAAATCGATTTGGATTAATGAAAATATGCATACCCTTGTTTAAACATACTTAGGATGTTGTTTTACAGTGTCAAGCGGATAGTCTCTCAGCAATGCACCAGTACAGTACTATTGATTTTTTTCTCTTGACAATTCCGGCTCACCGGTTGATAAATCAAAACTGTCAAAAAAGAATCCATAGCATAGTTGTCTCTGTGGAAAATGAGTGCACTCATTTGCAAATTGTACTGTACTGTCAAACCTGTATGAAGTGACCACTTAAAGAGGCTCGCAACCGGATTTAGCATTAAAAATAGTAATTTGTAAATATATGTCAAATGCTTATATAAATGGGTAAGATTTAAAAGTTAAAGATAATAAATTCTGTTAAAAAATGCATTTCAAAAAAAGAAGAAAAAAAGCTGTGGTGGGATTCGAACCCGTGACCCTCCATGCGGAGACAAACATGAAAAATGAGGAAACGCCTTTACCACCTCGGCTACCAGCTCTCTCTCTATATATGGTAGCGAATTAACATACTTTACTGGTAGCGATTGATAGTACTTTATTCGGCTTAGGGTTTATGCCTGAGCCCGTGTAACAACTATACCGTCAGCTGACGCTATAGAAAAACGATGGAACATATCTAAAAAACTAAGATTCGGTGACGATTCTTGAGACTTTTTTTGGACTGACCATATTTTTTTAATGACAGAAGCCAAATAATGCCACAAATTTGCTTTTATTTGAGTATTTTATTTTGACAAGTACACCGTCCCTTTAATATACAATATATTTGTTGTATTATTACGGTGCTCACCAGTAATGCTGCACACGTTTTCAGGACATTTCACTACCAGGATTTTCGCTACCTTAGCATGTTCGCTAGCCTACCTTGTGGTTTTCGCGGCTGCGCTGGTTTTGGTTTTTTCACTACCTAGCTTTATTTTTCACACCTAATACAGGGCTCGAACTTCGTTCTTGCGAACTCGCAAAATGCGAGTGGAATTTTGAAACAGCGAGCTGAAAAATTCAGCGCTTGAAAAAAATTGCGAGTGTATATTTTGATTTTCAGACGTTCCAAAATGTAAGGTTAAATTGGTAAAGACGAACACGGTGTCTAACCCTTCTTTTAAATAATTATCGCCTCTCGCCCATTCTGTTCTTTTCATATCTCGCATGATTGATAGCCCGGCTTCATATGTCCCAACGCCAAATCAGCATCAGAAAACGGGGAACCAGTCTATTAGCTAGTGATCACAAACTGCGAATGGCGAACTCAAATATCAACGTCCTTCTAGCGTTTATAAACGGAAGGCTGACGAGACATTTAAGGAAGAACATTCGAACACAGACTGAAAGCTTTCCCAAACCAAGTTACGAAACTCACAAAGTAATTGGGTTTTATTGCTTTGTGCGAAAATGGGACGAACCACGGCAACGCTAAAATCTGTCCTAAAAATGGTAGAAAGAAATGCACATCTTTCTCGAACATAATATTATTGACGATAGTGAAAGCGTTTTCGAAATATAGTGTACTGTCTGCCGACTGTCTTCACCAAAGATAAAAAAAAATTATCCATAAACATCGAACTCTGAAAATATAACACAGTCCTTTCGCCCCCTTGACAAAACGACCCAGTTACAAAGTTTCAGCTATGGTCCGTATTTAATTAATCTGCGAACCTTGCTGTTTTGAATGAAAATTGACTATATGGGATGGACTGCAAATAAAGACTTATTTAAAGTTAAGAATAGTAACTGTGCAGTACTGTAAATACACAAAAATACACACACTCTAGTTATTATTTTTTAAACTTTATTTACATGAGTAATCTAGCACAGAATGAGATACAGAATGAAAGTTCAACAAAGTTATGTTTATCTTATAATTTTGATCAAAATGATGTGAAACATCAATTTGTAGATAATCGTATTGAAAAAGCAAGTTGGAACCTGGTTTTGCAAGTAGAAAATATGGGCACTTGCAAAAAAATGCAAGTGGGAAAAAATCTAAAGTTCAAGCCCTGCTAATATAGTCCAAATAATGAGGACACATGATGAATCTAACGTCCAAGTTCACTTGCTCAATTCCCGATAGCAATGGAACAGATATCGTGTTGACACTAACAAGGTCACTTACGCAGACTAAAGTTCTATTATAAGGTCAAAAAACATTTTTAAATAGCATTCTGCACAAGTAAAAAAAATTCCCTACCCTTTTTCTGCTTTATTTCACAACTTTCCTCAGTTGAGCGAGAGAATAAGAGTTGAATCCTCAACTTCCTGTGAACAAAACATCAACTTCCGGTTAAAGAAATAAGAAGAGTAAAATTACAAACGAAACCAAATATTAAACTGGACTGGGAGCCAGCGAGCTGATTTTCATTCAAACCGGAAATGGAAATTGGTATTTTTGTTTTATACATGACCTTTGTTCCACAATGGCTGAGTTACAGAAAAAATGTGTATTGTTCGGATTTAAACGATGGAATAAGACGCTAAAGGTAGTTGTTATTATAATTTTTGTCAAAATATTGAATAAAAGGCATAAATTGTAGACTACACCACAAACTGTGTGCAGACAAAGTTCAAATTAAGAGAAAAACGTGTTTGAAGTCCCGCTTGATTTTGAGGTGTAACTTGCTATTGGAAAATGACATATTAGCGAAAGACCCTGGTTAGCTGAAACTGAAAAATGTAAAAAATCAACATGATAAATGTGAAATGATAAAAAAGTGTCTTTCTAGAAGGACTATGTAACCCCTAAAACCCCCACTTTGGCCTCTTCAGTGACAAGTCTCTCTACTGTGCAGACTTATTGGACATGTAAACAGCCGCTAGATGGGTGGGGTGGGTAGATGTTGCGTTCACTAGAAAGGAAATTAACCCTTTCCCCCATAGAAGCGCCTTTTAGCGCATTCAGTTTATTCTTGCCCTGAAGAAAATAGTTCCAATTTATACATTCATAAATATGTATAATACAAAATATTTTCTATATTCAAGCAGATGATAGCTTAAAGCAGGCTGAAAGTAAAGCAGAATGCGCTTAAAGCACATTCTGCTTTACTTTCAACCTGCTTTAAGTGGACACCTATATTCAATACTAGAGATATGCTATGTGGGAAAGGGTTAACAAAGTATTTCTTAAATCTTTTTATATTGAATAAAATCTTTTTATTTTTGTTGAAAGATAAATGTTTATTCTTTCTTCTGATATACAGGTTTCCATACGATTATCCGCTTTATAGGGGAAAATAACTATTTTCTTCAATGGAGAAATAAATTAGAGGCGTGAAAAGGCATATTTACAGGGTAATGGGTTAATATGTCATATGCCATAACTGGAACTATGATGTCAGATCTTTTACTGCTACGCCCTGCCATAGAATGATAGAGAAGTTTAAATATTTTATTGTTTATTTTAGAAAAAAATGGAAAGGGTCTTCACCTGACTTACAAAGACAAGCTGAGAATGGTTGCCCTTACAAAGCAGGCTTCATTTGGCAAATACAGGGCGGACGTATCACCTGATGTCGGCTTTCTGGATGTAGTGGGCAATGATAGAAAGTAAGTATAGTCGACCCTTAACCTCCTGGTTGGTTACTACTTGAAGCAGTTTGAAAATAAAGCTTTACTTTTAAACTGCTTTAAGCTTCCAGCTAGAAAGACATTGGAAATGCTTCTCTGGTTAATGTTCAGGACTGTTTTGGTTGGAACTAGTTTGCATCTAGTGAAGAAATAAAAGTGTAATTTTGAAGTAATTGGTTATAATTGCAGGAACTTAATTATGCGAGCTTTCTGCA
Source organism: Gari tellinella (assembly GCA_922989275.2). NCBI lineage: Eukaryota > Metazoa > Mollusca > Bivalvia > Cardiida > Psammobiidae > Gari > Gari tellinella. The sequence goes on from OV277857.1 coordinate 76,972,218, forward strand.
GCCACCTATCTTAACCCATTTCCCCATAGCCTGTTTCTAATTTTGAAGATGGGCTAGCACTTAAAGCAGGTTGAAAGTAAAGCAGAATGCTTTTTAAGGTGCATTCTGCTTTATTTTCAACCTGCTTTAAGCTACCATTGTCTAAAATAAAGAGAATATTTCTTATAGTGCTTTTGCATACAATTTCTTCAAACATATACTTCTTCAAAACCACTGGCCTGATTGCAACCAAACTTCACAGGAATGTTCCTTGGGTCAAGCTCTTTCAAAGTTGTTCAAAGAATTTGAAACAATGGAGAGCTCTGGTTGCCATGGCAAGCTCTGGTTGCCATGGCAACCAAATTGAGAAAATAAGGAAATCTTAAAAAATCTTCTTGTCAAAAACCATAAGGGCCAGAGCTTAGATATTGGGCACATAGCCTCATCTATAGATCCTCTATCAAGATGGTTCAAATTTTACCCCTTGGGTCAAAATTGGCCCCGACCGGGGGGTCACCGATTTACATAGAGTTATATTGTGAAATGTACAAACATCTTTTTCTCTGAAACCAATATGGCCAGAGCTTTGATATTTTACATGGTGTAACTTCCAAAGATCCTTCACATATATACATGAATTGGTTCCGGTCTGTTGCATATCAGGGTCACCGGAGCTAAAAATGGATATTTTCAATGAAAACTTTAAAAATCTTCTTGTTTGAAATTCTTTGACCCAGCTTAGTGTCATCATGGTCAGGTGAGCGATCAAGGGCCATTCTGGCCCTCTTGTTTAAGTGAGGGAACAAATAAAAGGCATAAAAAGGTGTATTACTGGGGTAATGGGTTAAGAGATCTCAGTGCTTCTGCAGTGGACTAGTTGCTTGCTGTATCCATGATTTGATTGTATTGTAGAGCTGTTATGTTGAAATACACAAGTCACAACCTTATTAGAGAAACTTGTGTTTATGTTTTTAGCTCACCTGGCACAAAGTGCCAAGGTGAGCTATTTTGATCGTGCTGTGTCCCTCGTCATCTGTCGTCAACAATTTCTTTAAACTACATCTCAAAAGGAGCATTCTGCTTTACTTTAAGCCTGCTTTAAGCTATCATATGTGAGGATATATAGACAATATTTCTTACGTTGCATTTTCTTGAAGTCCTGTATAAAGTGGAACTATTTTCTTCAGTGGAGGAGTAAATTAAAAGAATAAAAGGCTTATCATTTGGATAATGGGTTCATGCATTAGTTTTGTCTTACATTAAATAATCATTGATGCTTTTTCAGTGAATAAACCAGTTCACTCTTATCATATGTTCGACTGCTTTTTCGGAAGGGCTAGACCGATAAGTACTATAAAGTCTATATGGCTGTTTGGTTTGTATTGTTCACAGACAGGCATGGATGAGCCTGGGGGAAATGACCAAAGATGATGCGATGGGGGAGTTTGTAAAGAGCCTGGATCAACTATGCCCACTGTTCAAACCACACGTAGAAGCACACAAAGCCGAGCAGGAGCTGCTGGCACAGAAACAGTAAGTTATACCTGCTGTACCCTTTATCCCATAGCTTGTTTGGAGGGTTGAAAACAGGTGATCACTTAAAACAGGTTGAAAGTAAAGCAGACTGCGTCTTGAGGCGCATTCTGCTTTACTTTCAGTCTGTTTTAAGCTACCAACTGTTAAGATGTAAAAAATATGTCTATTCATACTTATTCATGACTGTATAAAGTGGAATATTTTTTTCAGTGGAGGAATGAATTAGCGTAAAAAGGCGTATTTATCCCGTAGCTTGTTTAGTGTTTTGAAGACAGATGACCACTTAAAGCATGTTGATATCATAAGTTCATGAAAGGGTTGGTTATTATTGAAATCGGATCATTGTGTTAAGAGTTTTCTCACATAACTACCCTTGTTTTCTATAGCCAACAACGATGACGAGTATCCTTATCTCGAACATGTGTGAGATCAATTTGATGACGTCACTATTTATAATGGCGATTTGACGTCACAGGGGTTAAAAAAAATGCCTATTGCTTTGAAAAATAACTTACCGGTAATTTGTTGGTTATGTGAGAAAAAGAATCTGTTACTCTTTGATGTTTAAGACAAGTTGATCTCAAACTCGTCATAGAAAAGTTATTAATATCACCAAGGCTCGCTTAATAACATTTCGATTCTAGTCTCGTTTGAGATCAGCCTGTCTTAAACATCGACTCATGACAGATCCTATATATCTGCCCTTGGTGTACTCAGATATGCTACGAAAGGCTTTATTTCAGTATTGTTTATGCTCTCAGAGCTCTAAATGTCTACAAATTAGAATAGATTTTGATAAAACTATATATATCTTTGCCAGTGGGCGTATAATGTACCCTTTGCAGTGCTCTCGGTGGGTTAAGTTTTTTGAAAGACAACATTTCTCAAAAACTATGAAAGGAATCCATTTGAAATTGAATATCAAAAGTATTAACTTCAAACTTTGAATACTTGTTCACTATCTAAAAGAGTAATTTGTTACAACAAGGCAGCTAACACTGTGATTAGTAACCCCTTTATTTGACTTTAGATTTACTTTTAATGAAATTTCTCAATTACTATCAAAGGTATTCACTTGAAAATTTCAATACTTACTTGTTCACTATCTAAAGAGTATTTTTAATGTCGTGTGTCCAGCACCCACTTGGGGTGTTCTTGTTTTCAATGGATGAATAAATTAAGATCGTAAAAGGATTATTTAACCCATTCCCCCATAAATACGCCTTTTTACACCTCTAATATATTCCTCCACTGAAGAAAATAGTTTCAATTTATACTGTTATAGATAAGAATCGTAAGAAATATTTTCAGCATTCTAGCAGATAAAATCTTAAAGCAGGCTGAAAGTAAAGCAGAATGCGCCTTAGGGCGCATTCTGCTTTACTTTCAACCTGCTTTAAATGGTCAGCTGTCTTCAAAACTAGAAACAGGCTATGTGGTAATGGATTAATGTGTGATGGGTTGTAGATGATACACTGTGCAAAACAATACTACAGATGTAGTATATTTCAGATGTAGAGTTTTAAGATTTACCTCCCTTAGTATAGATCATCATGGTACACTAATATACCTACAGCTGTTCTGGTATTAACCCTTTCCCAATAGAAACACCTTTAACCCTTTCCCCAATAGAAGCGCCTTTTAGTGGATATGATTTATTCCTCCGCTGAAGATAATAGTTCCAATTTAATCAGTAATGAATATGTATTATAGGGAATATTTTCTATATTATAGCACATAATAGCTTAAAGCAGGCTGAAAGTAAAGCAGAATGCGCCCTAAGGCGCATTCTGCTTTACTTTCAACCTGCTTTAAGGAATGACTATATCTTAAGTACTAGAAATAGGATATCAGGTAAAGTGTTATCACCCTTTCCAGTTGTAATACGCTCGACTACTAAACCAGGGGTCGTGAATTTGATCTCCCACCGGACCAAATCCTTGGGATGAGATTTTTTAAAAACTGAGGTCTGATATATCCTCGTTTTACACTAGCCATCCGAAAGAACCAGAAACCTCTGTCGATAATAAGAGTAGGGTATTGCATCCGGGTTCTTTGCATCAGTTCCCCTCTCTGGGGCATCCAATTAGCCCTGAGATGGTAGAAAGGGATGTTAACAAATAAACCAAACAAAACCCTTTCCTTTATCCCAGAAATATATTTCATGCTTGTACCAAGTACCATGCTCTTATTAACCCCTTCACTGCCTTACCCCGAGTACAACATTTATTTGCATACAGTTTGGATCCTGATCAGACGCTGCGTAACGCGGCGTCCGATCTGGACCCAAATTGTTTGACACTCTTTTCCATATTTCTTAAATCAAAATACATAAAAAATAAATTTGAGAAATAAAAGCAGACGACAAATGTTTAAATGGATGACGTCACGGCAGTGAATGGGTTAAAAGTAATATGGGAATTTTCTTGCATCCTGACAGCCACAGGTGTAAGCTTCACATAACACGTACTGTGAGTGTCGATTCTGTTTTAAGCAGCCACCTTTCTTTAATATTGAAAACCAGCTATAGGGGTGGGAAAGGGTTAAAAAAAGACAAGAGGAGGATCGCATTTATTGTTGCTTAATGCAGGATAAAGAACAATGCTGAAAGTGCCTGTATTATTTTCATGCTGTATTAAGCAGTAACCTGTCCGTAGGAATTTCTGTTCTACTCCCAATAATTGATTGCAAAGCTCAAGCTTGGTTAGTTATTGATTATACTCTGCTCAGAACGATACAGCAGAAGTAATGTTGATCTTCAAGATTTATCTCCGATAGTATGGTTATTGTAAAGTGATAGTTAAACAATTTCCCTAAGAACAGAACAGCTTTTGCTATGTCCCTGTGGGCATACGCATGGCCTAGTTTATGGTAAAATTTTAGTAAATGACTGTTTTTATGCTCCCCTTTAGGGGGGAGCATATAGTCGCCATTTTGTCCGTCCGTCCGTGTTTCCGTCTGTCCGTCCGTCCTCCACGCTTTTTTGTCCGGAGCATATCTCTTGAACGGTACACCGTAGGCTGATGAAACTTGATACAGTGATAGAGAATGACAGGAGGAGGTGCAGTACACAAGAACTGTAACTCTCTCATCTCCCAATTTTGAATTATCTCCCTTTTTCTCATAAAAAAAAATCAATTTTGTCCGGAGCATATCTCTGGACTGTTACACTGAAAGTTGATGAAACTTGTAACAGTGATAGAGGATGACTAAAGGAAGTGCAGTACACAAGAACGGTAACTCTGTCATCTCCCAATATTGAATTATCTCCCTTTTTCTAAAATACAAAACAATTTTGTCCGGAGTATATATCTTGACTGCTACACCGTAAGGTAATGGAACTTGATACAGTGATAGGTGAAGACATAAGGAGGTGCAGTACACAAGAACCATGACTCTGTCATCTCCCAATATTTAATTATCTCCCCTTTTCTATTTGAAATTTTTTTTTCTGGAGCATATCTCCTGAGCATTGCATTGTAAGTTGATGAAACTTGATGAAGTGATACGAGATGACAGAAAGAGTGCTGTACTCAAGAACCATAACTCTGCCATCTCCCAATATTGAATTATCTCCTTTTTTCTACATAAATTTTTTAAAAAATCAAATTTTCTGCCGCACTGTAACTTGAACCTTGATACTGTGTTAGCAGATGACAAAAAGAAGTGTAGTACACAAGAATTATAGCTCGGTTATCTCCAACTATTGAATTGCCTCCCTTTTTCATAATAAATTCATTTTTGTTCGAAGCATATCTCTTGAATGTTACATCGTAAGTTGATGAAACTTGTTACTGTGTTCACCTATTAAACATGCTATACCTTGGGCTTTTTAGCTCACCTGAGCCAAAGGCTCAAGGTGAGCTATTGGGATGGCCCTGTGTCCGTCGTCGTGCGTATGTGCGTCGTCGTTAACAATTGCTTCAAATGACATCTTCTCCTATACCGCTTGACAGAATTCAACCAAACTTTACAGAAATGTTCCTTGGGTCAAGCTCTTTCAAATTTGTTCAAAGAATTAAAAACAATGCAGAACTCTGGTTGCCATGTGAAAAAATAAGGAAATCTTAAAAAATCTTCTTGTCAAAAACTGGAAGGGCCAGAGCTTACATATTTGGCACATAGCATCATCTACAGGTCCTCTATCAAGATTGTTCAAATTATGCCCCTGGGGTCAAAATTGGCCCCGCCCCGGGGGTCACAGATTTACAAAGAGTTATATAGTGAAATTTTCAAACGTCTTCTTCTCTGAAACTAATGTGGCCAGAGCATTGATATTTGGCATGGTGACACTTCTAGATGTCCTATACAAAAATTGTTCAAATGGTTCTGGTCAATTGCATAACTAGGTCACAGGAGCTAAAAATAGAATTTTTTCATTGAAAACTTAAAAAATCTTCTTGTCTGAAACTACAAGGGCCAGAGCTAAGATATTTGGCACATACCATCGCCTACAGGTCCTCTATCTAGTTTGTTCAAATTATGCCCCTGGGGTCGAAATTGGCCCCGCCCAGGGGGTCACAGTTTTACATAGAGTTATATAGTGAAATTTTCAAACCTCTTCTTCTCTGAAACTAATATGGCCAGAGCTTTGATATTTGGTATGGTGACACTTCTAGATGTCCTATACGAAAATTGTTCAAATGGTTCTGGTCGGTTGCATAACTAGGTCACAGGAGCTAAAAATAGATTTTTTTCAATGAAAACTTAAAAAATCTTCTTGTCTGAAACTACAAGGGCCAGAGCTTAGATATTTGGCACATACCATCGCCTACAGGTCCTCTATCAAGGTTGTTCAAATTATGCACCTGGGGTCAAAATTGGCCCCGCCCCTGGGGTCACAGTTTTACATAGAGTTATATAGAGAAAATTTCAAACATCTTCTTCTCTGACACTAATATGGCCAGAGCTTTTATATTCGGTATGGTGACACTTTTAAATATACTTTACATAATTTGTTCAAATTGTTCTGGTCTGTTGCATATCTAGGTCAGTCCTGGACCTAAATTATTATCGCCATTTTTTCAGCTATTTTCTCAGGTGAGCGAAATATGCCCCATGGGGCTCTTGTTCTTTGTGGGGAGCATCCATCGTTGGGAATGATATTCTTGTTTTAATCCCCTACTGACATGACCCAACTGCTACATACCTCAGCAAACAGGAGCATGAGACATGTATTTATTATACTGCAAAGTAAATCCCTTACATCTGATTGGCTAAAGAGCTCACTGCTGACAGGGTACATAGAAATGCAGCTATTGCATTTGCTGACAGGTCCCTTAGTCATGCTTTGCAGAAAAAAAGATGGCAGACTGCTCAACAGGATTGTATGCATTCAATCCTGCATCCTCTTTTTTAAGCCCAATAAGGCCAAGAACCAAACAGGGTTTAGATTTTTTAACAGCCACATTTTTTTCTGGGAAATTTTAAGCTGACGTCTATGAGCGTGTCCATTTTCTTTTGAATAACAACCGTCAGAAACTTGACGTCATTTACGCTTAATGTCATCTGTTTTGACGCGATTTTGTTACTGACTTAGCACTGAACACCATAAATTCCGAAATATTTAGTTTCAACAGTGACAACTTTGCAGTAAAATAAATACAATTTCTTTCCAGGGTACATGTACGTACCCTGGGAAGCAACTGTATAACTAATATTATCCTGATCAAAGGGCTGCTTTAGGAGCCTTTTAATCAGGGACTACACTGTTTTTCATACTTAACTCTTTCAATATGATGGACCTGTTCAAAATGTACTCATTACATTTGCAAACAGTGTAGACTCAGATCAGAACCCTCTAATCAGGGTTTACACTGTTTTGCTGAATTTGAGCAATATTTATTAAACTACCCAGAATTTAAAGTAGACTGGTTCATGTTTTAGTAACTAAAAAGATCCACAAGGGAACCTAATAACTCACAAGAGCAACAGATAAGAGTAGTTTTTCAAAACTTAAAATCTTTATTTCTGAATTAAACCCTATGGTGTCACTACTCATTAGAATCGTCTCGAAGGTGCTGAAATGAGTGATAAAATGTTTGATTTGTTGAAATAACTACCTTTTATCTGGAGCCCTGACTCACTTTAAGAGATGCTGAGTGTTTTAAGAGTTGATAATACTTTTGTGACCAACCCTTGAGGGTCAGTGTAAACAGGTCGTATCCTTTAACACATTACCTCATAGCCTATTTCTAGTTTGAAAAATCAGATGACCACTTAAAACAGGTTGAAAGTAAAGCAGAATGTGCCTTAAGGCACATTCTGCTTTACTTTCAGCCTGATTTAAGCTACCATCTGCAGCTTTCTGCTAGAATATACAGAATATTTCTTATGATACCTATTCATAGTTGTATAAATTTGAACTATTTTCTTCACAGGAGAAATATATTCAATGTGTTAAAAGGCGTATTTTATGGGGTAATGGGATAAAACAGATGAGATCATTTGAATGTTCAGCATGATAAGCGTTATTAGAATGCCAGAGGAATCTTTTATAAAACAGATTAACAAGTAAATTGATAGACTTAAACTCCCATCAGTTAATCTTCTCTAATGTTATTGACAGCAGGCCTGACTTGAATACAGTGAAACAGATTCAATGAAAGTACATATACATACGCTCTAAATGGCATTTAACCCATTACCCCATAACCTGTTTTATGTTTTGAAGACAGGTGGCCACTTACCGGTAAACAGGTTGGCACAATCATCAGGACAACACTTGACCCATTACCCTGTAAATTCGCATTTGTATCATCAGAAATATTTCTTATATTCTAGTAGATGGTAACTTAAAGCAGGCTGAAAGTAAAGCAGAATGCGCCTTAAGGCACATTCTGCTTTACTTTCAACCTGCTTTAAGTGGTAGCATATCTTCAAAACTAGAAATGGGCTATGGGGTAATGGGTTAATAGTACACTGTCTTTGCAGTGCTTACTGATGATTGACAAATAGTATTGACCCATTTTACCCGTTACAAAGTTTACACCATGTATATAATACACCTTTTTTACGTCTTTAATTTATTCCTCCCATTTGGCACTACAGTTGATCTCAGTCTACTCTGTTTGTACTGATATACTGTTTACTTTCATTGCCTATTTCAATTCTCATTGAAGGAAAGAGGAAGCTGAACAACAGAAGAAAGAAGATGAAGAGAAGGAACGGAAGCTACTGGAGGAAGAAGCCCAAAGACAACTGCAGATGGAGAGACAAAGACAGTTAGAACAAGAGTAAGTATAGATATATTAATCTCAGTCCATGGTGTGCATACAATAGGGAAGATGTTATATCCTTTCTCAATAAACGTGTTTGTACAAAAAGAACACTTTCGAGCCAGATCAGATGCTGGGTTATCTGGTGTCTAATCTGGCTCAAAACTGTTTGCCACTGACACTCGTATTAAGCTAAATGGTCTAAATGTTTGCCATTTCCCATATTTTATTGTATTGCATGTGCATTTAGGTTCGTTTAGATAGGAAAGAATAACTTCTCCATTGTACATGTAAAACTGTTGTGTTTGAATTTCAACATACTGTTTTGAAGATGACAATTTTATCCATGGAAAATCAGAAGGAGCTTTCAGCTTTAACCTTTGAACCCTAGTCCCGCATATAGGCGTCCTTTTCAAACAGTGTATATGTGAATAGAACACTTGTCTTATGCAAACAGTGAAGACCCAGATCAGAGGGCTCCGAAAGGAGCCCTCTGATCAGGGTCTTCACTGTTTGTTATAATGCCAAACATTGACATTGACAAAAACAATCCTTAAAAGTCAGAAATGGACTAGACAAAAATGGAAATTGGAATTGTACATTTAAAGTTTCAGGGAGGAAAGAGTTAAAGTGTATGGTTGATTAATTAAGCTATTACCCCTTAGCCCTTTTTAGCTCACCTGAGCTAACTCAGGTTGAGCTTTTGCAATCCTTGAATGTCCGTCGTGCGTCGTCCGACGTCAATAATTTTAGTGTTTACACTCTAGATGCCACAATATTTAACCAATCTTTCTCAAACTTGCTCAGATGGTATATTGCCATGAGAGCTTGGACGAGTTCTATTATGGTTGAAATCGGACATATAGGTCATGAGTTATCTACCTTTGAACTGCTGAAAATGCCATATTTAACAGTGTTTACACTAGAGTGAAATCTGATAAATAGATCAAGAGTTACAGCGCATGTAAAGCGCCCCTCTCTACAACGACACTCAATGGGAGACAAAGATTGTGTGCGTTGTTCAGAGGGAGTCGTTACAGGGAGGGAAATTGGCTTACATTTGCAAACAGCTGGAATCCAGATCAGACGCCGCGTTACGCGGCGTCTGATCTGGATTCAAGCTGTTTGTCACCCGTCATTATATCTATTCCATCAAAATGTAATTTTGAGAAAAAACAGCAGACAACAATTTGAAGCAGATGATTTTGCAGCAGTCAAAGTGTTAAACATTTTGTCTTGTTTGGGGAACAGCCGTAAGGGTCGTTGTAAGGAGGGAGTCGTTGTTGGGAGGGCCGTTGTAGGGAGGGAACACTGTATATACCTTTGAATTGCTGAAAATGCCATATTTAACGGTGTTTACACTCTAGAGGCCACAGTATTTATCCAATCTTTCTAAAACTTGCCCAGATTGTATATGACCATAAGAGTACAGATGAGTTTGATTTTGGTTGAAATCGGACAAATAGATCAAGAGTTATCTACCTTTGAATTGCTGATAATGCTATATTTAACAGTGTTTACATTCTAGAGTTTGCAATTTTTATCCAATCTATCTCAAACTTGCTCAGATTGTATATGACTATAAGAGTTCAGATATGTTTGATTATGGTTTAAATCAGACTTATAGGTCGAGAGTTATCTACCTTTGAATTGCTGAAAATGCCATATTTAATGATGTTTACACTCTAGAGGCCACAAATTTTATCCAATCTTTCTCAAACTTACTCAGATTGTATATTACCATAAGACTTCGAATGAGTTCGATTATGGTTGTAATCGGATCAGTAGGTCAAGAGTTATTTACCTTTGAATTGCTGAAAATGATATATTTAACAGTCTTTACGCTCTAGAGGCCACTATATATATCCAAGCTCTCTCAAACTTGCCCAGATTGTATATGACCATAAGAGTTTGGAAAAGGGTGATTATGGTTGGAATGGAACAAATAGATAAAGAGATATCTACCTTTAATTGCTGAAAATGCCATATTTTACAGCGTGTACACTCTTGCAACTACAGTTTTCAATGGATTTTGATTATACTTGTACACAAAGGATGTAGCTATACGTTCTCGAAGAAGTGCAATTATTGTTGAAATGTAATCATTATAGCAATATTTACCTGCCCTTGATATACTTTGAAATGCTAGAAATTCAGTATTGTTTCGGCTCTAGTTATCTGTCTTTGATGTACTCTACTATACTACAGTAGGTCGACAAACTTGAATGGATTTAGAATAAAATGGGTGAAATTCAAAGGTAAAGCTATCAGGCTTCATTACAAATGGTGAGCGATATCAGGGCCTTCAGGCCCTCTTGTCTAGTATTGAAGATAGTTGACCACTTAAAGTAGGTTTAAAGTAAAGCAGAATGCACCCTAAGGCACATTCTGCCTTACTTTCAGCCTGCTTTAAGCTACCATCTGCTAGAGTACAGAAAATATTTCTTATGATACCTGTTTTTGACTGTATATGTTGGAACTATTTTCTTCAGTGGAGGAATAAATAAAGGTGTAAAAAGGTGTATTTATGGGGTAATGGTTTAACGCTTTCCTCCAGTCATATGTGCAAATCATCCATATCCAACTTTGCTTAAGGTAGGATACTGCTGAAATAAAGATAAATGTATTTAGCATAAAGCTCCTATATTACTTCATCTGCCACCTGTAATAAACAGCATCAATGTTTATTGATTTTTGGCATTGTTTGAGAGGTAGAGGTGTCCTACGGTGTGTATGCTGAGTGAAGGGTTAACCCTTTCCTCCATAGAAGTGCCTTTATGCAAATTTAATTTATTCCTCCACTAAAGAAAATAGTTCCAATTTATACAGTCATGAACATGTACTATAAGAAATATTTTCTTTATCATAGCAGATGGTAGCTTAAAGCAGACTGGAAGTTAAGGTGCTTTCTGCTTTACTTTCAACTTGCTTTAAGTGGTCAACTTGCTTTAAATGGTCCCTTAGCTTTCTTCAAAACTAGGAATAGGCTATGGAGTAAAGGATTGGTAGAAGTTGGACTGTGTTACATGTCTATAGATGTCTATAAGAGTCGGTGTTGACCTTCAATATCAGTCAGGTCTTAGAGACATACTAAGTTATTCTAGGAAAATTGTCTTTACAAATGACACTTTGCTAAACTTGGGAGACAACTCTTAACCCTTAGCCTGCCACTCACGACTATAGCTCCATATGCAAACAGCTTGGATCCGGATGAGACGCCGAGTAACTCGGCGTCTCATCCGGATCCAAGCTGTTTGACACTCTGACAACATTTTCAGCAATTTTGAGCAACTTTGAAGCACTTTGAAACTTGAAGCAGATGAGAAATATAGCAGACGACAATTTATTTGGCAGGCTAAGGGTTAAATTGCTAATGGTGACTTCACAGGGCTCCAGTTAACAGCAATTAAACAATACATTTCCAACTGTGTCTCCTTTATGTCTTCACCAAACCATAACCCATCACTTCATAGATTTTTACGCATTTAAATGATGACATGTACTCCACTGAAGAAAATAGTTCCAATTTATAATGTCATGATTATGTATCAGGGTTTTCCCTAGGCATTGACAAATGGGGGACATTGTGTCCCCCAGGTTACTTAGTTTGGGGGACAAAACTAATTTTTGGGGGTCACTTGTCTCGACACTGCTTTTTAACTTTCAAATAAAATTTTATGACATCATGCATTTGCAGCATTGCTGGTTGGTAGGTAGCTTACTTTATAATTTAGACTAATAGTATACCCTTCCATCTCTCAATAAATCCTCTGAAAACCAGACACTTAGTTGTATATGAATAATCTAGAGATGTAAAGAGTGTTGGTTGCTTAATGCAGTGTGACAGTATTGCAGAAAAACCACCTACTAAAAGACAAAGATTATGGTCTTCAGAGTTTCTTCTGTTTCATGTTTTAACACGTAACATTTTGTGATCACTGTGATGTATTTTCAAAGTTGCGTCAAATTTGACCCCTAGTAAAAATGTTTGAGGGACATTTTGTCAAAAAGGGGGTCATTGGCGCGCATTTTGTGCGCCAGGGAAAACCCTGTGTATCATAAGAAACATTTTCTATATTCTAGCAGATGGTAGCTTAAAGCATGCTGAAAGTAAAGCAGAGTGTGCCTTAAGGCACATTCTGCTTTACTTTCAACCTGCTTTAAGTAGTCACTTATCTTCCATACTAGAAACGGCTATGGAGTACATGGTTAAGCTGTGACTGTGTATAGTCACATGCTAGGGTTTGGATGAGACTTAATCTTTACACTGCATACCGTCCAAATGAGCTCTTCCATTTTTCTAGACCAGTTAACATAGTCTTCCATGGGATGTATTTCCAACATTATTAGATTTGTGACAGCTAGAATAAGGCTTAACGATTTTAGCTGTCATCTTTGAAGAAGATTGGGTTTGAAGATGACACAATGACATTGTTTATACTACATGTATGTCTGCTGAATCACTAGCTTGATTACTACAGTGCTCAGTATTTTTAGCTCGCCTGTTTGAAGAAGAGCGGCACTGATGTAGTAAAGTCGGTGTTGGCGTTGGTTAAGGTGGTTGATGCAAGTATTGCGATTCACTAATACTACATGAAATATTTGCGCTAGGAAGGTGATATTTGGAATGGAGGTTCCCTATGGGTTGATCATTAATCAAGTTTAGTTCAAGCAAAAAATGTTTTGAATTTTTAAAGAAAAATTGACCTGTTTTGGACTTAGCTTTTTCTGCTGAAATCTGAAGGTTAATGTTTGATGCAAGTATTTGATGCACTAATACTATATAAAATATTTGCACTTGGAAGCTGATATTTGGAATTGGGGTTCCCTATGGGCTGAACATTGGTGTCATGTAGTTCAAACAGAACAATGTTTTGAATTTTTATGAATTTTTTACCTGTTTAAATTTTTGGATTCAGCTTTCTAAATTAAGGTTTTGATGCAAGTGTTGAGATGCACACATACTGAAAAGGTATATTTATAGAGAGATGGGTTATGGAAAAGGTAACTGACCTTACAGGCTTATGTTGATAAAATGATTTAAAATTCTTATACCTAAGAACGCAGCACTTTTCCCCCGAAGGTCCACCTCAACATTCTGTAACAAGCGGAAAACATTAATGTGACAAGGAAAAGCAATATACCATTTTGCTGCATGTGTCATCATTGACATTAACAAGTTGTTGCCGTGTTCTAAATCCTGCAAACAACAGTAGAGACATTTGACAAATTCATCAATTGGCCTATTTTCTCCCATGTATTGGCCCATTGATACTATCAGTGATGACTATATACATTTGCTTTACAAACTGTATCTGAGAAGAATACACATTTCCTATACAAACAGTGTAGACTCTGATCAGTCTACACTTTTTGTCAATTTGGAATAAATTTTTAAAAAAAATGACCTAAAATATTAAAAATGGACTATATTTAATTGGAAACTGGAATTGTCTATTTGAAGTTTCAGGGGTCAATGAGTTATATCTGGTGTACAGATGTAGGTGATAATTGCTTGTGCACATGCTGTGAAATGAGTGCTATAGACATTATGCAAATGACTGCTGTTCCATGTAAATACAAACAAACACATCCACACCATGTTTTTGTTCCAATTCAGTTGTCAGTTGGACTATTGATTTTTCCTCATCTTGCAGAAATCAGATACGAGCAGCGCTTAACCAGCAAACAGCTCAGCAGTTTAGACAGTATGCTGAACAACAGTGTCCCGGCAATCTCAAACAGGTAATACGGAATTATTGTATTGTAGAGTATGAACAAGGACATAATACCGACAGTCTCAAACAGGTAATACGGAATTATTGTATTGTATATACATGTAGTATGATTATCAGCCAATATCAAACAGAGATGATTGTAATATGTAGTGATATTATAGGGTAGTTTGAGACACAAGGATGTTGAAATACTTCATCTAGAGCTCTTAAGTACACAGTATGTGGGTAACTTTCGTAAACTGTTAAACTATATCTGTATCTGTAACTTATACGTCGTAGAATCCTGTAAAGGCTTTTACACAATTGGTCTTGTATTTCAGTTTTTCGTCCCTTTCTAAGAGTGCTTAGAGTTTTATGGAATTTATGTGCATGTTGCCTACTGAAAGCAGAGGTGACACTAACTGACTAAGGGATCATTTTTCTGTCTGTTAGTCTGCCTCTCTGTCATGCTTTCGTCCTCACACTATTGTTTTGAGATATATTCTGAGATCAGATGACACATGTTATATGCGACGTAAAATCATAACAAATCAAATTAAATTAAACTCTTTCTTGAAGACAGGTAAAGGGTTTAACTCTTTCCTCCCTGAAACTTTAAATGGACAATTCCAGTTTCCATTTTAGTCTAGTCCATTTCTGACTTTTAAGGGTTGTTTTTGTGAATGTTTGGCATTGTGACAAACAGTGAAGACCCTGATCAGAGGGCTCCTTTCGGAGCCCTCTGATCAGGGTCTTCACTGTTTGCATAGGACAAGTGTACTATTCACATGTACACTGTTTGAAAAGGACGCCTATATGCGGGACTAGGGTTCAAAGAGTTAAGCAGACTGAAAATAAAAGCCAAATGTTCCTTAGGAAGTCCTGTGCTTTACTTGCAGTCTGATTTAACCATTTCCCCTCATAGCTCGTCAGTATTGAAGCCAGATTGTTGCATAAAGCAGACTGAAAGTAAGGCCTCGAGGAGCATTCTGCTTAATTTTCAGCCTGCTTTAAGCAACCATCTGCTGGGACATAGGGTGTTTCTGTTTGAGAAATTTCATAACAAAGGGCTTATCTGTTGCTCAGACATATTATTTGTCTTTGGTTTTAATTCTGTATCAAAGAGTTGCTTTATTGTTTCAAGTATTTACAGTGTATTGGGAAATCTGAATTTTCTCTTTAGTTGGCAAAAATTACCTAATTCTTTGAATATTGGAAACAAGGCGACTGATGTATGCAAACAATGTAGACTCAGATTAGGGGGCTTCTATAGGAGGCTAGGAGCCCTCTGATCTCAGTCTACACTATTTTTCAACAATTAATGTGCTTTTTGGTTAAACAGACTTAACCCTTTACCCCCATAGAAGCGTCTTTTAGCACATCTAATTTATTCCTCCACTGAAGAAAATAGTTCAAATTAATACAGTCATGAACATGTACCATAAGAAATATTTTCTATATCCTAGCAGATAATAGCATAAAGCAGGCTGAGAGTAAAGCAGAGTGGGCCGTAAGGCTCATTCTGCTTTACTTTCAACCTGCTTTAAGTGATCCCTTTCTTCAAAACTAGAAACAGGCTGTGGGTGTAAAGGCTTAACCATAAATAACGATAGAAGAATGTACAATGAAGTTTCAGCACTGACAAAGAAGCTGTTTATGTCTGGGCTAAGCTCATCTACCCGTGTTTATAAATGGAAATGTTTATGGTTCGGTACAAATGGATTGCAATTTTATAGACCTCAATAAATATGTGCCCAATAGTGTCTGCGGTTTGATATCAAGTGATCATGTCATTGGTTGTCTCTTTGATCTAGGTGGTTCAATGAAATTGTGATTTTGATGAATAGTTTTATGCAAATGAACTAGAATATTGTCACATAATTTGTTACACTAATATGACTTGCAGAAGTTTTGCAGTGTCATCATCTGATCAGGATCTAAAACGTTTGTTAACCCAATACCCCATAAATACGCCTTTTTACGCCTCTAATTTGTTCCTCTACTGAACAAAACAGTTCCAATTTATACAGTCAAAAATATGTACCATAAAAAATATTTTCTTTATCCTAGCAGATATTAGATTAAAGCAGGCTGAAAGTAAAGCAGAATGTGCCTTAATGCACATTCTGCTTTACTTTCAACCTGCTTTAAGTGATCACCTATCTTCATTACTAGAAACAGGCTATGGGGTAATGGGTTAAAGCAGGCTGAAAGTAAAGCAAGATGCTCTTTAAGGAGTATTTTAAAGCAAGCTAAGCATGTTATTCACTTTACATTTTCAAGTGTGACTTAACTTCTGATTTGCAAACAGTTATGATCCAGATCAGATACAGAGTAGCTCAGTCCCAGGTCTGGATCCAAACTGTAAGACATTGATTCATATTCATGGGTGTTTTTTGCAGTCAAATTGTCTGAAATCAAAGTTAACCCATAACCCCATAGACTGTTTCTAGCACATGGGACCATCACAATAGAAGTCTGAACCCCAAAAGAAAAAAAATGTATAAACACTAGATATATAGACATGGGGTCGAACTTCCAATTTCCGAATTTTACCACGCTCCCAAGTTATGCCTCTATTGACACTCGATCAAACAGTATATCGGGTAAAGCTATTTGCCAACAAGTAGTATAATGTATAACCTTCGTAAATGCAAAGCGAAAAACTCCTAGTTAAAACGGTTCTCAGATGCCACAAGGCAGAATCCTGAGAAACACCGCAATTTTGACAGGTCGACAACGACCTCACAACCACCCCTTACCAACTATAACAGGAAGCGTTCCCATGACATCACGTAAATGGATGCTCAAAGCTAAACAAATGGTTTGGAGACAATTTCATTTGTCCAGCAGTATACATAAAGTTGATCGAACGCGGTTTTCACAGTAAGTGTCATTGTTGCCTTACCTACTATTGCATGAATCCCTGATTCTGACTGGCAAGCATTCTAATAATTGTATTATGTGTAAGCGGGCGGTTGCGAGGTCGTTGTCGACCTGTCAAAATTGCGGTACTATTAAAACACCAATTTTGAATAGTGTTGGTAGAGAAAGTATTAACCCTTTGAACCCTAGTCCCGCATTTAGGCGTCATTTTCAAACAATGTACATGTGAATATTGAATTGTCCTGTGCAAACAGTGAAGACCCAGATCAGAGGGCTCCGAAAGGAGCCCTCTGATCAGGGTCGTCACTGTTTGTCATAATGCCAAACATTGACAAAAACAATGCTTAAAAGTCAGAAATGGACTAGACTAAAATGGAAACTGGAATTGTCCATTTAAAGTTTTAGGGAGGAAAGAGTTATAAAATGCATTGTATAACCCATTACCCCCATAAATGCACCTCTTTAGGCCTCTAATTTATTCATCCATTGATGAAAATATTTCCAATTTCTACACTTATCAATATGCACCATAGGAAATATTATAAACAAGCTAAAAGATGTAAGTTTAAAACAGGCTGAGAGTAAAGCAGAATGTGCCTTAAGGCACATTCTTCTTTACTTTCAACCTGCTTTAAGTCGTCACATTTCTTCAAAACTAGAAATGTGCCATGGGGTAATGGGATAAAGGCTTTATTCAGTGTTTTTATAACTGACTGTTGCGTTTAATTGGCAGGATTAGAGCCTGTTGTCAAGGTGACTGAAAGTAATTTGAAATAAGGCAATTGATTATTTTCTAGGGAACAAAATACCTAGAACCTTCGTTGGATAATGATTTAAAATTGCTATGAACTAGGCAATAATAATCCCTTCCAGCAAGTATAGTAAGTGTTATGGCAGAAAGTATCAAACTATGTCACCTGGTGCTACAAAAGCATTTCATCATCGCTCCAGATAACAGTTACTAAACAGTTAGGCTTTTATTTCTACATCAATCCCTTTCTTTCAAGTGTACCCAAAATTTGCAGAAACTGGTGTAAATCAAAAAAAACAAAACAATTGCCTGTTGTCTACTGTCAGAGATGGAGGGGGACTAGATTTGTATCCATCTGTTTGTCTGCCCATCCATCTGACTGTTTTTTGACAGTCTTCTACCTTTGGTTAGAGTTTTGAAAAGAAAAACACTAAAAAACATAGGGTTTTGAGGAGGCATAAAAGAGACAAAAAGAGATATATGTTAGTAGTTTACACACTCTTATCTGGAGTTATATACACTTTTTTCGCAAAATCATCAATAAATGATGTTAGCAGGAATGGGAGGGTTAATAGGGAAGTGTGTTATTACATAGCGGTGTGTGAACATAAAACTTTATCAATTATGTCTACAGCAGACTCCATGTGATATCCTATAGATGTCATTATCTTATAATCCTTTGGGGATTATTGAGCCAGTGCTTTGATCAATAGTTTCCCTTGATCTCTGTAGAACTTGTTTTTCATTTTCTTCAGGCAATTAACTTGGATGCAGTTGGGGAATGGAAGGCAGGATTTCTGTAATTATTTTGACTCAGTTTGTGTCAGTAAAAAGTATAACCTGTGAATGACTGTCACTGGAAATAAGATAAATTTGAAGTATTTGTTTAAAATGCATCAGCTTAACCCATTACCCCTTAAATACGCCTTTAATTTATTCTTTCACTCAAGAAAATACTCTCAATTTATGCAGTCACGAATATTTATTATTAGAAATATTTTCCATATTCTAGCAGATGGTAGCTTAAAGCAGGTTGAAAGTAAAGAAGAATGTGCCTTAGGACCCACTTTAAGTGGCCACCAGTTTTCAAAAATAAAATCAGGCTATGAGGTAATGGGTTAATTATAAAATAGAAAAATTGATGCAGAAAGATCCTTTTGGAGCTTTCTACATTACTTTTTCCCTGCATTAAGTAGTAATTTCTTAAGTGCCATATTTCTGTATTGAGTGACATAGTTGTTAACTTCCTCTTATTTGGATCGAAGCCTTGCACACTATTGTGAGATAATAGTTTCACTTTGTACACTTCCTGATTGAAATGTTTGCAAAAAATTAGCTAACATTATGTACAACTGATCGCTGGTACTTATATTTTGAATGCATGAGCCTTTACTGAACACAGTTTGCTGTTTATTTTATGACACCAGTCAAACCCAGGTCAGATGCTGTAAATAGCCATGAGTATCAGGGTAGTAATGGTGTTTAGTTTTGTCTGCTACAGCAAGAGAAGCAGAAAGACCAGTTACAGTAGCAGCATTTTCAGCAGTATAATTATACAGTATGGCTATCAGCTCAGTGATGGTTGTTTTTGTTTTGTCTGTTACAGCAAGAGAAGCAGAAAGACCAGTTGCAGTAGCAGCATTTTCATCAGTATAATTATACAGTATGGCTATCAGCTCAGTGATGGTTGTTTTTGTTTTGTTTGTTACAGCAAGAGAAGCAGAAAGACCAGTTACAGTAGCAGCATTTTCAGCAGTATAATTATACAGTATGGCTATCAGGTCAGTGATGGTTGTTTTTGTTTTGTTTGTTACAGCAAGAGAAGCAGAAAGACCAGTTACAGTAGCAGCATTTTCAGCAGTATAATTATACAGTATGGCTATCAGGTCAGTGATGGTTGTTTTTGTTTTGTTTGTTACAGCAAGAGAAGCAGAAAGACCAGTTACAGTAGCAGCATTTTCAGCAGTATAATTATACAGTATGGCTATCAGGTCAGTGATGGTTGTTTTTGTTTTGTTTGTTACAGCAAGAGAAGCAGAAAGACCAGTTACAGTAGCAGCATTTTCAGCAGTATATACAGTATGGCTATCAGCTCAGTGATGGTTGTTTTTGTTTTACTTGTTACAGCAAGAGGAGCAGAAAGACCAGTTACAGTAGCAGCATTTTCAGCAGTATAATTATACAGTATGGCTATCAGCTCAGTGATGGTTGTTTTTGTTTTGTTTGTTACAGCAAGAGGAGCTAATCACCCAGCTACAGGAGCAGCATTTTCAGCAGTATATGCAGCAGGTGTACCAACAGCAACTTCTGCATCAGCAACAACAGTATCAGCAGCTGCAGGCCATGCAGAATCAGAACAAAGTGGCCCCTGCAGAAGCCCCGCCTCAAGCCCTACCCCAGATCCCACCTACAGCAGTACCTAATGGTCCAGTGGCTCCACCTCCCAAACAGGAGACCACAGTCACTCAGAATGGAGTGGATGAGGATTCAAGGGAAGAAGGTAAGGAATATGTTAGTAGGAGATAGCACAGTCTTATATAAAACACAAACAAATACAGCACAGTGTAATATACAACAAAAACATAGCACAGTGTCATAATTATACTACAGAAACAAATATAGCACAGTGTAATATAAAACAAAAACATAGCACAATGTCAATAATACAGAAACATAGCACAGTGTCATATAAAACAGAAACATAGCACAGTGTCAATAATACAGAAAACATAGCACAGTGTCATATAAAACAGAAACATAGCACAGTGTCAATAATACAGAAAACATAGCACAGTGTCATATAAAACAAAAACATAGCACAGTTTAATATAAAACAAAAATATAGCACAGTGGCATATGAAACAGAAACATCGCTCGGTGTCATATAAAACAGGAAAAAAAAGATCGGCTGTGTTTGTAATGTAAAGTTCTGCTTTTAGAACCAATAAAAAAGGCTTGGATTGACGTGTAACCCTTTCCCCATAGAAGTGCCTTTTAGCACATTTAATAATTCCAATTTATACAGTCATGAACATGTACCATAAGAAATATTTTCTATGATCTAGCAGATGGTAGCTTAAAGCAGGTTGATAGTAAAGTAGAATGTGCCTCAAGGCACATTCTGCTTTACTTTCAACCTGCTTTAAGTGGTCACCTGTCTTCAAAACTAGAAATAGGCTATGGGGTAATGGGTGGATATTGCTTAACCCATTGAGCCCTAGTGACCAGTAGACACATCCATTACAAACACTGTACCTGTGAAGAGTACATTTGTCCTATACAGTAAGTGTAGACCTAGATCAGAGGACTCCCAAAGAAGTCCTCTCATCAGGGTCAGCACTGTTTGTCATTTTGCAGTAAATTGTAAAAAAAAAGATCAATTTTTTAATAGTAAAAAATGGACTAGACTTTATTGGACTCTGGAACTGTTCATTTGAAATATCAGGGGTGAATGAGTTAAAGTGGGATGGAAATAAAGCCAAAACCTTCAGGAGCTTTCTGCATTATTTCCATGTTGCTTAAAGCTGACACCTGTCTTGAACATCATCAGTGAATCTCCTCCTAAGGGTATTTGTGGAATAATACCATATATCAAGAATGTCACTAATGTACACAAGCAGCGTTGTCTCCTGTTAAACTCTTTCACTGCCAAAGGCGACTTTGCAAACAGTATGGATCCTGACCAAACACCGCATCATGCAACGTCTGATCAGGATCCATATTGCTTGAGGCTCATATTGATATTTCTTCAGTCAAAAAGGCTCTAAATCGGACTTGAAAAAAATACTCCAGACGACATTATCAATGCAGACGATATTTTGGCAGTGACAGGGTTAAAACAGATGATAAAACTTGGCAATGAAAGAGTTAAATGTCATGAATTGGAACTCATACCCATTCTCAACCAATTAGTGATAAATATCAAGTTGGTCTTTGCACATGGAATAAACAATGCATGCTCAAAATGTCTTCTGAAATGGAGTGAAGAACTATTGAAGTGTGAATACAGTTCAAGCCCAATTAACTACCGGTAGATGTAACCAAGTCACTAGATGGGTCTTAGTACTCATTTCCTGTGTTAATAGAGTCAGATTTGTCACCAGCGTACATGATCCTTGCACTTTTATGCATTGTAGTTATCATACAGCAAAGGAACTGTGTAAGTGGTCACACAAAGTAAGATTAATGAGCAGTCATACAGAAAGGTGACACCATAACCCATTTACCCATAAATACGCCTTTTTACGCCTCCAATTTATTCCTCCAATGAACAATATAGTTCCAATTTACACATTCATTAATAAGTTTCATAAGAAATATTTTCTATATTCCAGCAGATGGAAGCTTAAAGCAGGCTGAAAGTAAAGCAGAATGCACCTTAAGGTGCATTCTGCTTTACTTTCAACCTGCTTTAAGTGGTCAACTAATTTCAAAACTAAAAACAGGCTATGGGGTAATGGGTTAATGCAATAAAACAGTAATGCAGAGAGCTCCTTTAGGAGCTTTCTACAATCCCTTGTACTTCATTAAGCAGTGCCCTGTCTTTAACTTGTTACCCATAGCCTGTTTCTAGTATTGAAGATAAGTGACCATTTAATCAGGTTGCAAGTAAAGCAGAATGTGTCTTAACTCTTTCCTCCCTAAAACTTTAAATGGACAATTCCAGTTTCCATTTTAGTCTGGTACATTTCTGACTTTTAAGAGTTGTTTTTGTCAATGTTCGGCATTATGACAAACAGTGAAGACCCTGATCAGAGGGCTCCTTTAGGAGCCCTCTGATCTGGGTCTTCAATGTTTTCATAGGACAGGTGTGCAATTCATGTGTACCCTGTTTGAATATGACGCCTATATGCGGGACTAGGGTCCAAAGGGTTAAGAGGAATTCTGCTTTACATTCAGCCTTTCTCTAAGTTATCATCTGCTAGAATATAGACAATTTTTCTGATGATAAATATCCATGACTGTATAGATTGGAATTATTTTCTTCAGTGGAGGAATAAAATTAATGAAAGCATAACAATTGTGTATTTATGATTATGGAGTAATGGGTTAAAGATATCCATTCCTGCTAATGGAATGGCAACTGAATACATGAATACATGTACAGATTTTTTTTTTTTTTGTTAAATCAATATCTATGTTGCACTCAGAAAAAGAATGAAACAAAGAAAAAAGTAAAACAGAAATTTAAACACATTTTGTCAATTAAAAAATATCACACAACATTTCATACTCCAGTTTCTGCTAAACCTAGAGGAAGGGTTTCCTTGGTGTGAGACTAATTGAGTTATGATACAAATACAGTCAAACTTCGATATCTCAAACTCGCTTAACCCGAACTATCCAATAGTTCGACACATTAACTGCATTATTTCATGCTCGGTTAGGTCAAACATACCATATTTCAAAGTCAAAACGTGGCTAAGCCACGTTTTAACTTTGAAATACGTTTATGTTCGATTTAACCGAGTTCAAGATATCGAAGTTTGACTGTACATGAGAAACTCTCTCATTCATAATTCCATTTAACACCTCTCTCTCTGATTATGCCTGAGGGAAGATACTGAGACAGTTTTTCCCATGACGTTAACAAATCAGACAAATAGAATTTCCCTGCAATAAATATAAACCTACCCAATATGGCAAATTTAACCCTTGTTATGCTGAGTTTTCATATGGACTTTTCCACTTTTGAACAATGACCTGTGAATGATGATTTATAGGGGTGACTTCAGAAACTTTTTCAGAAAATTAAGATTAAGACAAACAGTGCAGAACCTGATCAGTGGGTTCCTTAAGGAGCTCTCTGATTAGGATCTACACTGTTTGAAAAATATACATATACTGTTTTCAAGCATAGAAGATTACCATAAGAATATTCTTAAGTACCTTTGGGATATGGATCTGTTGGCTAAACCCGTATCATGCCATTCATGACTTGACTGATATTTGCTAACAGTATGGAACCAGATCAGATGCTGCATGGTGGATTGTCTGATCAGAATCATTATAGTTTTACCCTTGATTTTAGGATTCTTTAAAGTACACAAACCATTTAAACTAAACTGAAGTATTTTTTGCAGACAACAACAATTGTAACTGTAAAGCAGACAGTGTTATTGAGGGGAAATAGTGAAGTGCCTCTGGAATTATTGTATTGTGATTTTTCTTCATTCAGCCCACACATTAAATCACGTTTTTTAGATGCTAAATATGAACATGTGTAGTCAATCCTTGCTCAAATCTAATAGAAAATATTGTACAATGTATATAGCCTTATAGAAGACTGCATATTTTTTTAATCCTAGAGATATATGCAGGCCCTTTACAAATATTTTACCTGTTGCGAGAACATTTTTCCTATGCAATAGGTGAAGACCCAGATCAAAAGGATCCCACAACAGCCCTCTGATCAGGGCCTGCACAGTTTGTAGCTCACCTATCACATTAGCATTAGTTAAGTTTTTGGATAAGTGTTGAAATGTACTAGTACTACTTAAAATATGTGCCATAGGAAACTGATATTTGGAATAGGGGTTCCATGTGGGTTGAACATTGATGTAGCATATTAAGTCATAATTTCACCTGTTTTGGACGTAGGTTTTTTGGCTGAGATCTCAAGGTTAAAGTTTTGGGGTAAGTGTTGAAGTGCACTAATACTACATGAAATATTTGCCCTAGGAAGCTGAATTTTGGAATAGAGGTTCCCTGTGGGTTGAACATTGATGTAGCATAGTTAAAATTGAGAAAGAAAATTGAATTTTTGTCATAATTTCACCTGTTTTGGACGTAGGTTTTTTGCCTGAAATTTCAGCGTTTTGGAGTAAGTGTTGAGATGCACTAATACTATTAGAAATATTGTCCCTAGGAAACTGATATTTTGAATTCAGGTTCCCTGTGGGTTTAACCTTGTAGTGTATTTAATAGTAGAAAAATATTATTATAATTTTTTACACAACTACACCTGCTGCTGTAGACTTGGGTTTTAAAGCTTCAGGTTTAAGTTCTGGGGTAAGTGTTCAGATTCTCTAATACAACATAAGATATTTGTATTAGGAAGCTGATTTTTGGAATGGAGGCTCCCTGTCATTGATCATTGATATAACTTCCTTTAAATTTGAAAAATATTTTATTTTGTCAAGATTTCATGTTTTAGACTTAGGTTTATTAACCAATTACCCCAAAAATACACCTTTTCACGCCTCTAATTTATTCCTTCACTGAAAAAAACAGCTCCAACTTACAGTCATAAATATGAAGCATATGAAAATAGTTTCTATATTCTAGCAGATGGAAGCTTTAAAGCAGGCTGAAAGTAAAGCAGAATGTGCCTTAAGGCACATTCAGCTTTACTTTCAACCTGCTTTAAGTGGTCATCTATCTACAAAACTAGAAACAGGCTATAGAGTTATGGGTTAAGTTAAAATTTCATGGATAGTTACATGATGACATGACATGTTTGCCCTAGGAAGCTGTTGTTTGGAATTGAGGTTCCCTGTGGGTTGACTATTGCTTTACTGATATGCTTTTCTATTGATAGATACCTATTTTAAAAGGGTTGCAGTAGGCAAACTTTGCTGTTCTCCAACAGCTCTTGTTAATTTTGCAATATTATCAACTCGAATTAGCCAGAAATGGACTAGACTTAATTGGTAACTGAAGTTGTTCGTGGAACATTCAGGCTCAATGAGTTAATGCTGGACAAAAATACAACACAGCTTTCTGCTTTACCTTTGTCCTGCATTAAGTATGTGTAGTCTTAAAGATATGAAAGTTTCTTCAGAGACTGGCCATTTAACACAAGTTTGAGAGTAACATGAAGCCAGTTTGTGTATACAGTGTTCCCTCCTTACAATGACCCTCCCAACAACAACTCCCTATTACTGCTGCAATATTGTCGGCTTAAAATAGTCGTCTGCTAAGTTGACATTTTAGTAGAAGATATATATTGACAAGTGACAAACACCTTGAATCCAGATCAGACGCCGCATTACGCGGCGTCTGATCTGGATTCAAGCTGTTCGCAAATGTAAGCCAATTCTTCATTTTCCCTCCCTACAATGACTCCCTCCAAACAACACACACAATCTGTGTCTCCCATTGGTTGTCGTTGTAGAGAGGGACAGGGTTACAGATAAGGTTTTGATGCAATTGGGTATTTACTCCTTGATATTTTACAGAATTGGATTTTTGCATTTTTTATTGGGTATTGGGAGTTTTCGTAATTGGGTATTTATATTCATATTCTGATTAGGTTTCCAAAATTTCTTTGCTTTTTTGCTACAATTCTTTGCTTTTTAGCTCACCTGGCACGAAGTGCCAAGGTGAGCTTTTAGGATCGCTGAATGTCCATCGTCCGTCCGTCTGTCCGTTCACAATTGTTCGTTAACACTCTAGCGCCTACAAATTTCATCCGATCTTCATGAAACTTCATGACAATGTTTGTCTTGATAAAATCTAGGCCAAGTTCGAATGTGGATCATGTCCGGTCAAAAACTAGGTCACTAGGTCAAATCATAGAAAAACCTTGTTAACACTCTAGAGGCTACAAATCTTAATGGATCTTAATGAAACTTGGTCAGAATGTTTGCCTCATTAATATTTAGGTCAAGTTCGAATGTGGGTCATGTCTGGTCAAAAACTAAGTCACTAGGTCAAATCATAGAAAAACCTTGTTAACACTCTAGAAGCTACAAATCTCAATGGATCTTAATGAAACTTGGTCAGAATGTTTGCCTCATTGATATCTAGGTCAAGTTCGAATGTGGGTCATGTTTGGTAAAAATTAGGTCACTAGGTCAAATCATACAAAAACCTCGTTAACACTCTGGAGGCTACAAATCTCAATGGATCTTAATGAAACTTGTTCAGAATGTTTGCCTCATTGATATCTAGGTCAAGTTCGAATGTGGGGCATGTCCGGTCAAAAACTATAGGTCACTAGGTCAAATCATAGAAAAACCTTGTTAACACTCTAGAGGCTACAAATCTGATTGGATCTTAATGAAACTTGGTCAGAATGTTTGCCTCATTGATATCTAGGTCAAGTTCAAATGTGGGTCATGTCCGGTTAAAAATTAGGTCACTAGGTCAAATCATAGAAAAACCTTGTTAACACACTAGAAGCTACAAATCTCAATGGATCTTAATGAAACTTGGTCAGAATGTTTGCCTCATTAATATTTAGGTCAAGTTCGAATGTGGGTCATGTCTGGTCAAAAACTAGGTCACTAGGTCAAATCATAGAAAAACCTTGTTAACACTCTAGAGGCTACAAATCTCAATGGATCTTAATGGAACTTGGTCAGAATGTTTGCCTCATTAATATCTAGGTCAAGTCCGAATGTGGGTCATGTCCGGTAAAAAACTAGGTCACTAGGTCAAATCATAGGAAAATCTTGTTTACACTCTAAAGGTTGATTGTGGGTCATGTCCAGTCATAATCTAGGTCACTATATGTCAAGTTTGCCATGGTGTACCAGGTGAGCGATTTAGGGCCATAGTGGCCCTTGTTGTTACTCCTTGTTGTGAAAAAAAATGCTTTTTCCACAATTTTAATTGGATAAATACCCAAATACGCGCCTTATCTGTAACCCTGGAAGGAGCACTGTACTTCAACCTTGAGTGTCTCTAGGTTGCGGTTTATGGAGATTGGTTATCACATAGCAACATGTGATTAACCCATTACTCCATAGCATGTTACTAGTTTTGAAAACAAGAAATAACTGAAAGCCTCTAGCTTTAAGCTTCCATCTGGAATGGGAATGGAAATGCCTTTTACATTGCATGTAGAGGACTTCCTAGCTGGGGACTTAATTTAAGTAACATTTCTTGGTGTATGAATAATTAAAAGCATAAAAAAACGCATTTATGGAGTAAAGAGTTAATGAACTGCTTACATATTGGGAATATAGTATGTTGCATAATCTGAATGTAAAACTATTAAAAATAAATATGGACATCTGACCTACTGATATTACGAACTTGAATATTCATATGTGTATTCTGCTTATACTAATGTATATACTCAAGGCAAGCACTTAAATGCCTGAAATTTCGAGTGATTGAAGGATAATTACAACAACTTAACCCATTACCCCAAAGTCTGTTTCTAGTTTGAAGAGAGATGACTACTTAAAACAGTTGAAAGTATAGCAGAAGATTCTGCTATACTTTCAACCTGCTTCAAGTTACCAACTGGAAAGATACTGGAAATGCCTTCTGTGGCTTATGTTCAGGACTTTCTAGGTAAGGAATTCTTTTCTGAGAGTAGAAATAAATAAAGACATAAAAAAGGCATATTTATGGAGTAATGGGTTAAATCGGGATATTTATTTTTGCTTTACATTTGACCTGCATTAAGCAGTTGCCTGTGTTTAGTTAACTCCATTCATCTACAGAAAGTGTCCTCTCCACCCATTACGTCATAGCCTGTGTCTAGTTTTGAAAACAGGTGACCATTTAAAGCAGGTTGAAAGTAAAGCAGAATGTGCCTTAAGGCGCATTCTGCTTTAGTTTCAGCCTGCTTTAAGCTACCATCAGCTATGCTATGGAAAATATTTCTTTTGGTACATGTTCATTACCATATGAATTGGGACTTTTGTCCTCAGTGGGGAAATAAATTAAAGGTGTAAAAAGGCACATTTATGGGGTAATGGGGAATATCAGTTACACTGTATTCAAGGATGTCTCGGC
This sequence comes from Gari tellinella, assembly GCA_922989275.2. Classification (NCBI taxonomy): domain Eukaryota; kingdom Metazoa; phylum Mollusca; class Bivalvia; order Cardiida; family Psammobiidae; genus Gari; species Gari tellinella. Next base: position 77,000,999 of record OV277857.1, read on the forward strand.
ACTACTCTATCTTTGAAATGCTACAATATTTTAAATATTCATAAATATCTTTAAAATGCACTGCAATCTTTTGTTGCCTTGGAACCATTACGGACTGGAGTTTCAGATAACATGTATTTAGAAACTGCATTTGTAAAATAAATGCAATTCGTGTTATATTAAATTTTAAACAAATCCACCCAAGATGGAGGGCAATATCCAAACATCTCTTAACTGCAGTCAACTTTGTGGCAAGAAGGGCTCTAGGTAAGGGGAGTATTTCAAAAACTAAAATATTTACATCTGCATTAATAAACCCTATGGTGTAACTACTCATTAGAATGGTTTCTTCAAGCTGATTCTAATTTGTAACACCATAGGATTTGGTGCTGAAATGATAATTAAATTTTGGATTTGTTAAGTTAACTCCCTCTTATCTGGAGTCCTGGGCAAAAAGCAACAGTTTGTAGAAGCATGGAGCTCTCTAAAGACAAGTGAAAGCTCCTATAAAGAGCTTTCTGTTTTTCTTTTCTTCTTTAATAATCAGCCTTAACTCTTTCCTCCCTCAAACTTTAAATGGACAATTCCAGTTTCCATTTTAGTCTAGTCCATTTCTGACTTTTAAGGGTTGTTTTTTTCAATGTTTGGCATTATGACAAACAGTGAAGACCCAGATCAGAGGGCTCCTTTCGGAGCCCTCTGATCTGGGTCTTCACTGTTTGCATAGGACAAGTGTACTAGTTACATGTACACTGTTGGAAAAGGACGCCTATATGCGGGACTAGGGTTCAAAGGGTTAAATGAGAGACTAATATTTTACTGCAGGTTGACGAAAGTTTTAACATCATTGTAACAAGAAGTAAAGTACATGTATTCAGATAAATGTTAAATTTTGGATGTTTCTTGAAATATGATACTTGTATGTTTTCATGAATGTAATTGGCTGAAAATGATCTACAGGGTGTTAAATATATTTTGACTAATTCCCATGTTGTTAAGGAAATAAAATAAAACCATGCAGGCCGAAATACTCCTCAGCACAGAATTATCGTGAATGTATTTCAATATTTCATTTGCCATAAATCTCTGTTTAAGACAAGTATGCTTCAATAAAACAGAAATGCTTTGTGTTGATGGTCCAAAATATTCAATAGATGGTGGTCTCTGTTCAGGTTTTCAGCTGCCTGGTGCACACAAACTGGTGTTTTTATTACAGTTGTGATAGAAATTACAGTGCTCTCTCTCTACAACGGCTTTCCCAACAACGACTCCCTCCTTACATCGACCTTTGTCGCAGTTCCCTAAATAGGACAATAATGTCCAACCTATTCACGGCTGCAATGTTGTCTGCTTAAAATTGTCATCTGCTCTTTTTCTCAAAGTTACATAGACATTTTGACAGCAAAAACAACTTAATGACGAGAGACAAACAGCTTGAATCCAGATCAGACGATGCGTTACGCGGCGTCTGATCTGGATTCAAACTGTTTGCAAATTTCCCTCCCTATAACGACTCCCTCTGAACAACGCACATAATTTTTGTCTCCCGTTGGGTGTCATTGATGAGAGGTAGTGCTGTATTATGCTAAATCAATATTACATAGCTCCAGATAAAGGAATATTTCAGCCACTGAAATCCTTTTCTCCTCCTCAAACTATATATGTCATGACTACTTAGTCACAATATAGGGCTTCCTTGAGTCTTAAAGAAAAAAATGATTTAAAATTGTGTGTACTCTCATCTTATCTGTCGTTCAGTCAGTACAATGGTGCTTATGACATGTTGATAGAGGATATTGCCTATATAATGGTGGGCAAGCATGCCAGTCATAACAGGCTTGCATGTAGGAGTGTTATTAGACACATCAGTTCTGTACCAGCAAATAAAGTGCTATTGATTGATAAGGTTTTATATGGATATATCCTTGAACAGAGAGGCAGATTATGTAAGAGGGTTGTTGGATAAGTTTATTGACTGCATTAGTAAATATAAAATCTCAAAACAAAACTGAAGCATGAGTATATAGGTTCTTTTACTCTTTACTCTTTGGAAAAACTGAAGCAGTTATATTATTGTAGATAGTTAATGGGATTTTCTATTACATCATGAAGAGCCTCATTTGAACAATTAATGTTTTATAATTTGATCAATAAGGTATATGCTATATAGTTCTAGTAATAAAATAGTATGCTCCAAAGTATAAAACACTCATTACCCATGTAAGTACTTACAGAAGATACTAAATGATAATAAATGATAATAAATAAAATTGATAATAAATTAATTTTATTTCATTAATAAGTTAATATACAAAATTTGTTTTTGTTATCAATAAGATATTCTGCACTTTCATGCCAACTGCAGAAAATTGTAGTGAAATTAATTCATTAACCCCTGATACTTTTAATGGACAATTCGAATTTCAAAATAAGTCTTGTCCATTTTGACCATTATGGGTTGATTTTAACAATATATTTCAAAATGACAAACAGTGTAGACCCTGACCAGAGGAGCCCTCTGATCAGGGTCGACACTGTTTGCATAGGACAATTGTAATCCTCACAGGTACACTGTTTGTAAATGTCGAGTATATGTGTTAAGTGTAAGAACTTATTGAACAACCCTGATATTATTTATGTTATTTTTTCCTGCAAGACTTGCTAATGGTAAACACTATTGTGCTCATCCATCCATCAGGAAACTAGGGCTTTTGTCTTGCCATGACAGATTTTAAACCTAGTACTCCGGGGAAGTGTCATATTAGATACGTTAATCCTCTCAGCATTAGAATAGTTCGCAGTAAAATCCCATTACTAAAATAAAACACGACATTCTGTTTCAGGCAGGTGGGTGTTTAACCAATTACTCAATAAGTATGCCTTGTCGTGCCTTTAATTTATTCTTCCACTGAATACAATAGTACAATAGTTCCTCTTTATACAGTCGTGAATACCGTAGCATACCGTTAGAAATATTTTGTTTATCCTAGCAGATGATAGCTTTAAGCATGCTGAAAGTGAAGCAGAATGCATATTAAGGCACATTCTTCTTTACTTTCAATCTGCTTTAAGTGGTTACTTGTCTTTAGAAATAGGCTATTGGTAAATCGGTTAAAGCAGGATGAAAGTAAAGTATAAAGCTCATTCAGGAGTTTATTGCTTTACTTTCACCATGCATTAACCCGTTGGCCCATAAATACGCCTTTTTACACCTCTAGTCTAATTCATTCCTCCACTGAAGTAAATTGCTCCACTTTAAACAGTCATGAATATGTATAATAAGAAATAATTTCTATATTCTAGTAGATGGTAGGTCAAAGCAGGCTAAAAGTAAAGCAGAATGCGTCTTAAGGCGCATTCTGCTTTACTTTCAGCCTGCTTAATGTGGTCACCTATCTTCAAAACTTAAAACAGGCTGTTGGGTAAAGGGTTAACTCTTTCCTCCCTGAAACTTTAAATCGACAATTCCAGTTTCCATTTAGGTCTTGTCCTTTTCTGACTTTTAAGGGTTGTTTTGGTTTATGTTTGGCATTATGACAAACAGTGAAGTCCCTGATCAGAGAGTTTCTGTAGGAGTCCACTGATCTGGGTCTTCACTGTTTGCATAGGACAAGTGTACTATTCATATGTTCACTGTTTGCAAAGGACGCCAATATGCGGGACTAGGGTTCAAAGGGTTAAGCTATATACCACCTGTCCATAACACTATCTATAGGTGTTTAATTTAAAATGCTCTTGCTATAAATCAATTATAATCCAAGAGAAACTGTCTTAGAAATATGCATTAATATTATTTATTGGATTAGTTGTAGTTAAATCAAATTTCCAAGTTAATGTTTTCATTCACAAACATTTCTAAGAGGGTTTCTGGTAAACTACTTTAGGTTAGGTATTTAAATGAAGATCTTAACTCTCTGCCCACTAATGGTTCAAATAGTTTGGATCCAAATGAGACGCCACATAACATGGCGTCTCACCTGGGTCCAAACTGTTTGACACTCTGTCCTTGGAAATTCTATTATAAGAACAATAGCAGATGACAATAAGTGTTGCAGATGAAAAAATTATCCAGCATGAATAATGAGATGGATTCTTGTAGGGATAATATTCTGTAATTTTGAAAAAGAGATGCCCTTGTCATATTCTGAAAGTATTTTATTTAAGTGTCATTTTCAGAAATTGCTGAAAATTAAATCCTGAGAGCTCTGTATTCCGTGCAAAAACAACCAAAACTGAAATTACAGGAAAATAATCCTCGAGGATATTAGTCTTCTGAGAAATACAAAACTAATACTGCAAGTTGTAACCAAATTGCTTCACTCTTACACTGTCACGCTCTTCAGAACTAATTTATGTGCAAACAGTTTGGATCCAGATCAGAATTAAGCCGTGTTCTACGGCATCTGATCATGATCCACACTGTTTTACACTTATATTTATAAACGCTTATTAAGTCAAGATGCCTTTATTGCTAACTTTTAGAAATAAAAGCGGATGATATGTTTTCAAGCAGACCATGTTATGGCAGAGAGTATGTTGTACAGGTTATGACTGGCAGTGAAAGGGTTACAATGGCAGTGATCATTATGTTTCTGAAGAACTACAGTCAATCAACTATGTCAGTCAGACTAGAACTCAAAGTGAGATGAAGATCAAGCAGAAATCTCCTAGTAGTAGCTTTCTGGTTACATTATTATTATTATTTATTATTATTATAATTATTATTATACCAGATTTATATAGCCCTCTTTTCACACAGGAGTTGTATGTTCAAAAGTGCTTGACAAGAAATTACATACATGTACTTACAAAGTGAGAAAAGACAAATAACCATATTTACAATAAATAAGGATTTATTTTTCAGTATGAAGAGAATTAAATCACTTTTAAAATACATTGTAGGTTGAATCCAGATCGTAAGACTGCATCTGATCAATTTAAACTTGCATAAAGCTGAATTTTGACAAAAATTGCAGGTGACAATTTCAAAGCAGATGGTTTTATAGTAGGATAAGAGTTAAGTTGTTACCTGATTAACCATTTTCTCCACATAAGCACCATTTGACACCGCAACCTACCGTACTCTGTTACAAAAGTGCCAAGAACCATTATTATTTTACAGTGTTTAATAAAAGGTGATAGCTTAAAGCAAGCTGACTGTAAAGCAGAAAGGTATAGGAGCTTTCTGCTTTACTTTCATGTTGCTTTAAGCTATCACCAGTCTTAAACTTAGTTGGATAAAGTTGATTTGCACTTATGACTTAATATATATGGAAGATCGGGTTAGACGCTTGTTTGACTGTATTTATACTTTTAACAGCCAAAGGCAATGCGTGGTACTTCTCTGACGTGGATCCGTTAGATTTCCCTTCGATAGAGCCAGCGAAAATGTGGGTGAGGAAAGAGGTAGATGAGTTTCGTGGAGATATGGCCCAGTGTAAAGACAATGTTATACATATAGGCTCACTGTCTTCTGCCACTGTGAGTCCATGTACAGCTACAGGTTTCCTGACTCGCTGTTTTAGTTTGGTTATGTTTTGTTACATTGGCATGGCTGCTAGAAGCTCTTGAGTTGTTTTATTACGACCTGTGTTGAGATATTTCTAATGAACAAATTCTCACAACTGAAAACGGGCAATAGGGGGAAAGAGTTAATCGAGTTTGCTTTATGGAGATTTGACAATACAGTTGAACTTCGATATCTCAAACTCAATAAGGTCGAACATACCTGTATTTCAAAGTTAAAACGTGGCTTAGCCACGTTTTAACTTTGAAATACGGGTATGTTTGACTTAACCCAGCATGAAAAAATGCAATTCATTTGTCAAAAAATCGGATAGTTCGAATTAAGCGAGTTCGAGATATCGAAGTTCAACTGTATATAATAGCTAATTGAATAGGGTAGATATCTCGAAGCTTCTATCAGACAAGCCTATGTGTTCTGTTGTATCTGTTGATAGATATTGTGGTGCTACAGTTCCATGTTGTATTGTGTTTTAGACGATGAGTTACCTCCCATTGCTGCTGCTTCCATGTGGACGAGGAAAGATATAAAAGAGTTCAAAGAGTCGTTAAAAAAAGACAAAGATTCTGTGATAAAAGTCGGGTGTGGGGAGACTGTAACAGTAAGTATATCCCTGTGCCTGGGCCCCAGAGAGATGAGGACTGTGGAACTTTTCACACCCTATCTTATATGTATAGTGCAGTCCTTTGTTGAGTTGCATGACTCAGTAGAAGCTCAATTTAAAATTGACATTCATACATAAATTTTTTAGCTTGATCAGGATTATATATGCAGAAAGCTCTTATACAAGCTTTCTCCTATTGGAGCTTTCTGCATATCTTTTGTCCTGCATTAAGCAATGCCTTAGAGAATTTTCTTCAATGATTGGTTGTTGACTGTAAACATTATTATGGTCATAAATCAGTGTATTGATGTAAGGGTGGTATATATGCTTTATATACTGATAATAAATTATTGCAATATTGCATGCACATTATGTGCAGACATTCACAGGCTCAGAAAATGTATAGTCTCAGTCTGCAGCAATAAATTTGAGAGTGAATTGTTTGGTATAATACAGAGAAACTTATGGTATCCATGTTTCTTGCTGATTTTGGACTGAACATTGGCTTTACTGTACTATAGGCATAGACATCAGTGATTTATAGAGGAATATATGTAGGAAAACTGTTCACCCTTTACCCCATAGCCTGTCTGTAGTTTTGAAGACAGTTGACCACTTTAAGCAGGTTGAAAGTAAAGCAGAATGTACCATAAGGCGCATCCTGCTTTATTTTCAGTCAGTTTTAAGCTAACAGAAAACTGTTGCTATGATATATTCATGACTGTACAAAACAGGGCTATTTTCTTTAATGGAGCAATGAATTAAAGGTCATAAAAAGGAGTAGTTATGGAGTAATGGGTTAAGAGAAAAGGCATGGGAAGACCATGAAACATTTGATCATTGGTAAAATATAGATCATACACTCTTTTAGCACAATATCTGACATATAGCTCGAGATAAGGAATAAGAGTTAACATACTAAACTTCTTACGTCTTTACCAAGCTCTATTCGAATCCCAGTAGGGTCGTTCGGATTTTTCATATGGGGAAGCCTTCCAGCTGGCTTGCGGAAGGTCGGTGGTTCTACATAGTAGACAATTTGTGTCTGAAACAGTGCATAAAAGGCTTCTGGGGTCTTCCTCCACCTGTTATTAGCTGGATGTCGCGATATGACTGAAATACTGTTGAAAGCGACGTAAAATCAAAACAAAACAAACAAACCAAGCTCTATATTGTGACTCCTCATTAGAATCATCTCTGCCAGCTTTCTACTTTACTTACATCTTTCTTTGAGTAGTCACAACAGAGTGCTTGGTGGAGGTGTTAAAGTAGGGTCCAAGGTTATAAACAGTTTGAGTTGAGTCTGAGATCTTTCTCAAGCATTTGATTGGTCAGATTTGAGCCTAGGCAGCCTAGGCTCAAATCTGACCAATCAAATGCTTGAGAATGACATCAGACTCAACTCAAAAGCTAAATATAACCTTGGAGCATGAGAGAAGCTGTTGGAAATCTTTTACTTTCTCTTATCTAAAGCAGTAAGGACACTCGACACACACATGCACACAGTCTTTACAGTGTGCTTTAATTTATGGCTCTGGTGTGTTCACACTTTACTTTACAATAAAACCTGCATTAAGAGACCATTGGATCAGGTAGCCTGTTTAAATTTAGAAATAGGTGACCACTTAATGAAGAACAAATTTTTCATTATTATTGTTGTCCTGCATTAAGCTGCCACCTATCATATAGGCTATAAAATACCTAGTCTTTGAGATCATTTAACCCATTACCACATAGCCTGTTTTTGGTTTTAAAGACAGGTGGCCACTTAAAATAGGTTAAAATTAAAGCAGAATGTGCACATTCTGCTTTATTTTCAGCCTGTTTTAAGTTACCATCTGCAGTCTGCTACAATATAGAAACTATTTCTCATTGTTCATGAACATATTCATGACTGTACAAGTGGAACTATTTTCTGCAATGATGGAATAAATTAAAGGCATAAAACACTGTACTGTATTTTAACAATTAAGTTGATATAATATGATGCATGTTTCCCCTTTTTCTGTCCTATGAATGTATCTTGCTTGTTTGTTTGTTTACATTGTCATTTTAATCTGTATGAATGTGTCTGCCAACAGATGTATGGGCAGTGTTTGAGATGTTTAACCCATTACCCCATAGCCTGTTTCTAGCATTTCAGATAAGTGATCACTTAAAGCAGGTTGAAAGTAAAGCAGAATGTGCCTTAAGGCACATTCTGCTTTACTTTCAGTCTGCTTTAAGCTACCATCTGTTAGGATATAGAAAATGTATATTATAATAAATATCATTCACTGTTTAAAGTTCAACTATTTTCTTCAGTGGTGGAGTAAATTGAAGGCGTATTTATGGGGTAATGGGTTAAGGGAATTGCTATATGAAAACAAATGTTATGCAGGCAACTCCTGCTTTTAATCACCTTCAAACTTTATTGGGTAGTCAACGATTCAGCCTTAGGCCAGAATGGTGTATTCTACTGTATATTTCAGTCTACTCTAAGCAGACACCTGTCTCAAGAGACTGACATAATTCATTATTGAATAACTGTTCCACACAGGCTTGAATCTACCTTGAAACACAGCTCAACATCAACACCCCTAATGTTTCTATTGCATGTGTCTTTCGTGATTGTTTTGTATTAGTAGTGTACACGTCTTCTGTTTGTTAGGGTGTATTAATGTTCTGTTTTGTGAGAATTTAAAGGTCTTCTGATATGCTTTTACTCCCAAGGAGATTGAAAATCTGAGGCATACTGTTTTTTGTCTGTCTGTCTATCTGTTGGGTTGTTTAGCCTTTCTATCCACAACTATAACCTTTCCAATAACTTTAGAAGTACATATGATGAAGACTTCTTACTTATCATGTGCACTGCAATCAAGAAGCCATTGAACTCAAATTGGGTCATGTCAAAGTTAGTCAAGTAGGCTGAATTTAGCCTTGGTCATCAGTGGACATAGTGTTTCACAAACACATCTTATTCATTTTATAATGAGTACACAAAAAAGTCATAATAGTACCTACCAGTATGTACAGTAGAACCCCTCTCATATGACCATCAAATAGAAGGCTAATTGTCCATATAAAGGACAGGTGACAGCTTAAACGATTAATATTTGACACAACTTAGTGGTCGTAATAGAGAGGTTCTACTGTATTATTAATTTGCATAGCTAGACATTGATATATAGGTACAGCTTTAGTTCAAAAATTAAGAATTTCTTAACACATAATTTTTAAAGGCTCTACATGTACCTTAGTCTCTGTTTTGCTTCTTTGTCTTTGCAAGACATCTAATTTTGTGGATTCTTGTCTTATTTGACAATTTGCATCATGCTGGCTGTTAAAATGGTCTTATCATACAATCATTTAGAGACTTTTGGAATTGACATGTAAGCCTTACAGATACATTCTTTACAAATAGTGTAGACTCAGATCAGAGGGCTCCTGAAATAACCATCTGAACAGAGTCTGCACTGTTTGTCATACGGAAAAAAGGCTTGCCTTTTTTCCGTTCTTAAGTAATGCATGATAAAAATCAAAGGTATTCCAATTTTATTCAATCACTGACAGACTTTGAAAAGTGTTTGATTTGCGCGTGAATAATTTCCTCAAAACTAGGCAACTACAAAACATGGGGGCTGACATCTTGGATGATGACGTCACGGCTTTTACGAAGAGTTGTGCGTGACGTTTCGGAATTCCCGATTTCGGTGCTATTTTTAAACCATTTTAAGCATGAATAACCCCCAACACTCACTTGAAATGATTTTCTCCAAAGGACAAAGCTTCAAACAGTTCAATTCATACCCTTAAACGCTTAAATGAACGTTATTTACAAAAATCTACTTCTCAATCGAACCGATAAAAATAACGGATTACCAATACGCCATCAATATAAATAATGACGTCATTATTGGTGGTCATATGACTTCCAAAAATAGTTTCAGATTGCATTATAGGTGTACGGAGGAGTTTTAACTTTAACATTGTATACACGGGTGCTTATAGATCTATTTGATTATTTGGTTTAACAACATATAGATCTTGTCCCAAACAATTTAGGTATATAATAAAAGTTCGAGTCGGTTGTGTAATCCAGATCTCAGTCACGAGAGGCGTAGCCTCGAGTGTGATCTGGAATACACAACGAACTGATACAAGAGCGCTGATCACACACTGGTGATAGATCTATTCCGTTTTCATTAGTATAATTTTGCTTTTTTCCATCCATAGGCAAAGCCTAAATACATATTAGTCTTGACTCTTATGGGAACCCAACCCTCAGTTGTCATTACTAAATAGTCATTTTTTTAAAATGAAATAAAATCTAATAATTATGAATGTCAGCATTGTAAAAGTTTGAAATGCCAATTGAACTTGAATAGCTAGACTTAAGGTCAGGCTCGTCAAGCCCAGTTTTAATGTATTTACTGACCAAGCTCCTTTTTGTCTTCATAGAAGTTTAATTGTTAAAAACATGCTTGCTTAAAGCAGGCTGAAAATAAAGCAGTCTGCAGAAATCTCCAATTTTCTGCCTTACTTCCAACCTGATTTAAGAAACCAACTGTTAGAATGAACAAAAAGATTCCTGTTATCCTTCAACAGGACATGATCAAAGCATAAAAAAATATTCTGTTCGAAATATGTAAATTTCAAAGGTTTTTACTATGACTGAAAAGATTTACGATTAAGACAGGTGAGACGATAGATTTTGTTACTCCTTTTTGCAGGTGCGTGTCCCTACCCATGAGGATGGTTCCTGTTTGTTCTGGGAGTTTGCCTCCGACTATTATGATATAGGTTTTGGGGTGTATTTTGAGTGGACAATAGCACCTAGTAATACAGTCAGTGTTCATGTGAGTGAGTCTAGTGATGAAGAGGAACTGGAGGAAGAAGGTATGTCACTTGAAACTTGTGTTCAGTAGTGAAGACAGGTGGTTACTTAAAGCAGGTTGAAAGTAATCCAGAACGAAGGTGCATTCTGCTTTAATTTCAGTCTGCTTTAACCCATTACCCCATAAATATGCCTTTTTAGGCCTTTAATTAATTCCTCCACTGAAGCAAATAGCTCTAATTCATACAGTCATGGATATGTATCATAAGAAATATTTTGTATATTCTAACAGATGATAGCTTAAAACAGGCTGAAAGTAAAGCAGAATGCGCCCTTAGGCGCATTCTGCTTTACTTTCAACCTGCTTTAAGTGATCACCTGTCTTCAATACTAGAAACGGGCTATTGGGTAATGGTTACCATCTGCTATGATATAATTGTAAATATTTCCTTTATTTATAAGCCAATGTTCAGATGATAGATGTTCATAATTGGCCAAGTTATGTACATGTATATGAATATTCAGTTGGAGGAGAGATAATATGACCTAAAATCAATATACCGGTAGATATCCTGAAAAAGCCTGATGTTTATCTTGCTCCATATTTCGTAATGAACACAAATGTTCAATGTTTGTTTTCATAGTTGATTAATTCTGCTGTGCAATGATATCTGTGTTGAACAACCATTCTAAAGAAAATCAAGAGATGGTTTTTAACCCATTACCCCATAAATAGGCCTTTTTACGTCTTTTATTTATTCCTCCACTGAAGAAAATACTTCTAATTTATACAGCTAAGAATATGAAACATCAGAAATATTTTCTATAACCTAGTAGATGGTAGCTTAAACCATTTCTGTCTGCTAAAACATAATGTAGTGGAAACATTATTGATTACTTGGAAAAATTAGATTGACACTCTGTAGGATATGGCTTTATAGGCATTGCTTTGTTCCGTCATAGCTTCAGTCTTCCTACTCTGAAGTCATCTTTGATGCTGCAGGATTTGTTTAACCCTTTCCTCCCCTGGAGCACTTTTTGGACTAGGGGGTGTTTGCTGATTTCCCCTTAGAAATGCCTTAGGACACTTTTAGTCTGTCTTGATAAACACATTCATTTAACTCTTTGCATGCTGGGTAATTTTGTAGTCTGCCACAATTGTCGTCTGCTAACTTTTCTTTAAAATTGTTTTTCGAAATTTATTTTTCAAACAGGGTCAGAGTGTCAAACAGTTTGGATCCTGATAAGATGCCGCGTAATGCGGCATCTTATCAGGATCAAAACTGTTTGCAAAGGTAATCAGTGTTGCAGTCATATCCGCCGCTAGCATGCGAAGAGTTAAAGGAGTTTTTTATTGTTTAACTCTTATCATGCTGAATTGTCATCTGCTTCAACCATATTGTCTGCGAAAATAAATAAAAATTAGTTTTTAAGAATTTCAAACTGATGAAAGGTTGAAGGTGAGTGGCAAACAGTTTGGATTCAGATCAGGCGCTGTGTAACTTGGCATCTGATCTGGATCGAAACTATTTGCAAATGTAAGCCAAGGAGAGCTTAGCATGATAAGGGTTAATACAAGGTGCTGCTTAAAGCAAGCAAAATGAAAGTAAAGCAGAAAGTTCCATATTTTAGTTTTGTCCGAGGTAGATTGTTTGGTAAACATTTACCAGACTGTTTTAGCACTAGTTATTATCTGGTATTGGAAGCCTGTGGAAATGTGGTAGACAATGACAAACATCAGCAGGTACTAAACTATCTCTTACATTTCATTAATCAGTGTGTTATAGAGGCCATGGCTTATAATAATAACTTCACTTTAGTAAACTCTTATTCTATTACAGAGGACAAGCCTATACCATAGATTTCATTGAACACTTCTCTACCACATTTCATTGACCTCTGTTCTAGTTACCACATTTCATTGACCCTTATTCTAGTTACCACATTTCATTGAACTCTACTCTAGTTACCATATTTCATTGACCTCTATTCTAGTTACCATATTTCATTGACCCTTATTCTAGTTACCACATTTCATTGAACTCTATTCTTGTTACCACATGTCATTGAAATCTACTCTAGTTAGCACATTTCATTATACTCTACTCTAGTTACATTTCATTAAACTCTATTCTTGGTACCACATTTCATTATACTCTACTCTAGTTACATTTTATTGAACTCTATATTTAAACATTTCATTGTGTTCTATTGTTGTTACAATGTGTTGGTGTCTTTTCTTGTTACAGAGGCCAAGCCTAACGATATAGAGAAGGGAGGGAAGAAAGATGACCGACCTCCAATGGATGAGATCATTCCCGTGTACCGACGCGATTGTCATGAGGAGGTGTATTGTGGAAGCCATGCTTATCCTGGGCGGGGTGTGTATTTACTGAAATTTGACAATTCCTATTCCCTGTGGAGATCAAAGACACTGTATTACAGAGTGTATTACAGTCGGTGAAATACTGCCCTAGTGACTTAGTGTAACTGTGAGAATTATATTGTTCATTCATTCTCAGGGCTCCAGATAAGGCTGGAGTGAACTAAACATCAGGGCTGCCATTTCTCCGGATTTTTCCTTAATCTCCGGATTTTTTCCAAGTTCATGGTAGCTTAAAGTAGGCTGAAAGTAAATAAAGCAGAATGCGCCCAAAGGCGCATTCTGCTTTTCTTACAGCCTGCTTTAAGTGGTCGCATGTCAACAAAACAAGAAAAAGGCTATGGGCTAAAGGTACGATTCGTTAAATCGCACTTGAAAAATGCAAATTTTGAATTCTTAGGATTTTTAATGTCAATTTATGGCAGCCCTGAAACATTTCCAACCTATTTGATTACACCAGAACATCCAGTGATATGACTTCTCATTAGGATTGTCTCTTGGAGATGATTATATGATTAGTCACATCATATGGTTTGGATTAGACTTAAGGATGTTAGTATATTAGAAATACTGACCTTATCTGGAGCTCTGTTTCGGCATTGATTGTGTGTGGTACATGACCTGTCCCAGTCATCATGATACTTACCCTACCACCCAGTGCATTACTTAGCTATAGACAAAAACAGTTATACATGTTAACTTACAATTAGGAAGAAAATCATGTGCTAGAATTCTAGATTTTATGAGCACATCAATTCAGTCAAACTTGATGTTAAATGGCCACTAAAAAAGGGTGAATTAAAGGTCTTTAATAGTGGCAGAGTAATGGGGGCCTAACTTAAAGCAGATAGCTCTATCTGCTTTAATTTTGTCTTTCATGAAACAGTTGCCTTTGAACCTCGCTATTACGACCACTAAAACCAAGGCTAATTGATTGTATAATAGACAGGTGACAGCTTAAAGCAAGGTGACAGTGAAACAGAAAGCTCCTAAAGGAGCTTTCTGTTTCACTGTCACCTTGCTTTAAGCAGTCACCTATCGTAAACATCCTAATAATTACCACAATTAAGTGGTCGTAATAGAGAGGTTTTACTGTACATGCTTCTTCTTTGAGTCACCACTTAACACATGTTTGATTGTAGTAATGTGGTCATAGCAAAACTTTAAAACTTCAGTTGACTGGTCATTCAAATGAAGTTGATATGGCAGTGTTATAGAAAGGAGGTAGTATAATACAGGACAAAGTTATATTTGTAACATTTTTTAACCCTTTACTCCATAGTCTGGTTCTAGTTTTGAAGACAGGTGACCACTTAAAGCTTAGGTTGAGGGCCTTAAGGCACATTCTGCTTTGTTTTTAGTCTGCTTTAAGTTACCATCTGCTAGGATATAGGAAATATTGATTATGTTGCATACTTGTTACTGTATAAAATGGAACTATTTTCTTCAGTTGAGGGATGAATTATATGCATAAAAAGATGTATCTATGGAGTAATGGGTTAAACAAATCCATTGAGCTCTTCAACATCTCTTTGCACTGTTAAAATAACACTTACAGTTTGTGTCGAGACCATTTAGTGATGAAGTATTGCAATCACTTCCAGCAGAAGTTTTCAGCATTACTATTGTCCTGCATTAAACTGTTACCAATTATCCCATGAATACGCCTTTTTACGCCTTTAATCTATTCATCCACTGAAGAAAATGGTTTCAATTTATACTGTTACAAATATGAATCATAAATATTTTCTATATTTTAGCAGATAATAACTTAAAGTAGGCTGACAGTAAAGCAGAATGTGCCTTAAGGCGCATTCTGCTATACTTTCAGCCTGTTTTAAGTGGTCAAGTATTTTCAAAAATAGAAACAGGCTATGGGGTAATGGGTTAAGGTTGTCATTTCAGCTTTCTTTGAAGTTCAGCTTATTTCAACTCTAAAACTTACAGATATGTGACCATGGGATGTAGTTTTTACCACCATAGGTTTACAGTAAAATGTGCTATGCTGCCAATAGAATTATTGTATTATTTTGAATTGGTAATACAGTCTAACTTCGATATCTCGAACTCAGTTAAGTCAAACATACCCGTATTTCAAATTTAAAACGTGGCTTGTTCATCTAAATCAAGCTTGAAATAAGGCAAATTAATATTTCTAAATATCGGATAATTCGAGTTTGAGATATCAAAGGTTGACTGTATTTTAGCAAGACCAAGCAAAATACAATCATGTTTTATGGATCCAGCAACTTTTCTCTGTGATGGTGTTTTAAAAAATTTACTGTGATGAGGTAGCTGAATCTAAATTTACTCCAATGATCCAAGTGTTGACAGGTTGCACATTCGGTTGCAGCTTTTAACGGACGTCAAATTCTATTTTAGATTGTGTTAAGATGACTTGTAAAAGAGATGTCTTGTATCTGTTACACCTGTCACATGCATAAATTGAATACAGTTGTTAAGATTTGTAATTTAAATAGCTTTGAGTTTAACTTCAATGCCAGAGAGCTTGTGTTATATTATCTATATTATATTAGATGTGTTACAAATTTATTCAAATAGCCTTGTGGGATATTGTATTTTATGTATACAGTCAAACTGGTGTTAAGCGACCATTCTTAACCCAATACCTCATAAATACACTTTTTTATGCCTCTTATTTATTCCTCTACTGAATGAAATAGTTCCCAAGTTATACTGTCACAAATATGACTCATAAGAAATATTTTCAAAATTCTAGCAGATAATTGCTTAAAGCTGGCTGAAAGTAAAGCAGAATGCGCCTTAAGGCACATTCTGCTTTACTTTCAACCTTCTTTAATTAGCTGGACGTCGCGATATGACTGAAATACTGTTGAAAGCGACGTAAAATCAAAACAAATCAAATCAACCTTCTTTAAGTTGTCAACTATCTTAAAATCCAGAAACAAGCTATGGGGTAATTGGTTAAGAAGATGGATCATTAGACTTTAATACTAATAGCAGCTAAATGCTGGACAAAGGTAAAACAGAAAGCTCCTACAGGAGGTAGTTCCTACAGGAGCTTTCTGTTTTACCACCATCCAGCATTAAGGCAGTCATTTTAGAGATCCAGGCTTCAATGAATGGTTGCTTAGCACATGTTTAACCCTTTACTCCATAGATTGTCTCTAGTTTTGAAGACAGGTGACCACTTAAAGCAGGTTGAAAGTAAAGCAGAATGTGCCTTAAGGCACATTCTGCTGTACTTTCAGCCTGCTTTAAGCTGCCATCTGCTAGGAAAATGGAAAGTTTTCTTATGGGACATATTCATGACTGTATAAATTGGAACTATTTTCTTCAGTGTAGGAATAAATTAAAGGCATTTAAATATGTCTCTATGTAGTAAAGGGCTAACTGTACAGGAATCATTAAGCTTTAGTCCTGCACCATAAGGATGCACCATTTCTTTCACATAGCTAAATGCACACAATTTGTATTTTAATGCTTCCAAATTAGTTTAATCTATTTATTATGTGGGTTAAAAATATGAATTGGGAACTGAGAGCTATTGTTGAAACTGGTTCTACAACTACACTTATTGTATGGTATAGTCCACTATTGTATTAAAATCTATCATATGTTCATAGTCCTTTATAGGGAGGGAGTTTTAACGTGTAACTATAAGCAGTCAAATTTGTGTTTAACACTCACTCGATGAAGAAGCAGTTGTGATACTATTTTATTATTTGAACACAGTAGATTGTATAATGCAGGACAAATATCAAATGCAGAATGCTCCCGTTTGAGCTTTCTGCATTACTTTTGTTCTGCATTAACCCATTACCCCATAAATACACCTTTTTACGCCTCAAATTTATTACTTCACCAAAAAAATCAATTCCACTTTATACAATCATGAATATGTACCATAAAACATATTTACTTTTTCCTAGCAGATTATAGTTTAAAGCAGGCTGAAAGTAAAGCAGAATGTGCCTTAAGGCACATTCTGCTTTACTTTCAGTCTGCTTTAAGTGGTTACATGTCTTGAAAAGTAGAAACCATGCTATGGAGTAATTGGTTAAGCTATCTTAAAAACTAGAAATTTATCCTTTTATCAGTAGTTGCTTTGTACAAGTATGACTTCTTCATGAACTCTATAGAATGTTGATGGCAATTTCAGTAACACTTGTAGACAGCTAAGTTCAAGGTCAGATGCCAGGATCCAAGGTTATAAAGGCTTTCAGTTGAATCTGATATTGTTCTCATCAATTGATTGGTCAGATTTGAGCTTTTGCAGAGCAGAAGCTCAAATATGACCAGTCAAATGCTTGAGAACGATCTCAGTTTCAACTCAAAAGCTTTATGACCTTTGAGCCTGGATTATTATATTTGCCACTATTGTTCAACAATTGATAAACTGTTGTCAGAATTTGGGTAGACAGCACATTTTGAACAGACAGCATTTAGTAAGTGTTCAAGTGGAAACCATTAAGTTCCATTGACAATGCCGGTGCAATGTATCTCATATTGTAGTAAATTATTAATGGTGTACACTGTTTGTTTTACTGTTCATCTATTCCTGTGCATAAGTAGGACGTCTTCCTTGTTGTGGTAAATGCTCTCAAATGTGTTGGTAGCTTAAAAGCAAGATGAAAATGAAAGAGACAGCTTTTGTAGGATTTTCTACTTTACTTTCATCTTGCTTTAAACAGCCAATTACCATACACAAAGAATAAGTATAATTGATTTATTGTTTGGATATACATGTAGATGATTTGTATGAATGGCTTTGGAGGAAAAGATTAATGCTTTCGCTGACATAGTCAACTTTGCAAACAGTTTTGGATGCTATGTAATGCAGGGCTGCCATAAGTTGATCATGAAAAATCCTAACATTTCCAAATTTTCAAAATAGGAGAAATGGCAGCCCTGGTAATGTGGCATCTGATCAAGAGCCAAACTCGTTCCAATGTCTTCAATCAGAACTTGATTTTTTTTAAAATAAATTTGCACATGACAATTTTAGCAGACGATAATTATTTTGTTCGCCAAAGGATTAAGAGAGACTGATCAATTTGGCAGTGAAAGGGTTAAATCATTTTATCCTCTGTCGGAGTGTAGAGATGGTGCTCTTCAAAAAGGGAAATGTTATCATCATGTGCTTTGATGCACTCCCTCTTAGAAGTATAAGTCATTTGCATTTACATGTATGGAGTGATCTGTTGAGCAGTTGCTAATGGTATATGTTTCTGACTGTTGAGGCTACTTGGACGATCCACCGGCAACAGTTTTCATGGTCTTTATGTTCTTGTTGACACATATTTGCTTTTGTAGTTTTATAGAGGTTCATTCAGTGCTTTATGACACAATCATACAAGTATGGATGACAGTAGGCATTTGTTTCATCACTATATTTATTTACCTGTTGTAAATGGCCATTCATGTACTACTTAATCCTTGCCCTCATGGCTTGTTTCCCTTGATTATGAAAAGTGGTTGCTTAAAACCTTACCCTATAGCCTATTTCTAGTTTTGAAGATAGGTGAACACTTGCAGCAGGTTGAAAGTAAAGCAAAATGCACTGTAAGCACATTCTGCTTTACTTTTAGTATGTATTAACTTCCATCTGCTGGGATATAGAAATATTTATTATGATGCATATTCTTTACTGTATAAAGTGGAGGAATAAATTAAAGGCGTAAAAAGGCTCATTCATGGGGGAAAGGATTAAAGCAGGCTGAAAGCAAAGCAGAAATCTGAAGTGTTCCTATGATCATTTATCACGAGAGGTATGAGCATGAAAGACATTGTTATGAGGAATATGTTATGGCAATAAAATTTTCAATGAGGGTATATGTTATGGGAAAGAAACATAATATTATCTTGTTACTAGAGCTTCTGCACACTGATGTCCAAAGTGTGTACCTACCTTAGCTTTGATGTAAATTACGGTTAACCCTTTCCCTTATAGAAGCACCTTTTAGCGCATTCAGTTTATTCCTACGCTGAAGAAAATAGTTCCAATTGAAACAGTCATGAATATGTATCACAAGGAATATTTTATTTATTCTAGGAGATGGTTGCTTATAAAGCAGGCTGAAAGTAAAGCAGAATGCGCCATAAGGCGCATTCTGCTTTAGTTTCAACCTGCTATAAGTTGTCATCTATATCAAAACTAGAAACAGGCTATGGGGTAATGGATTAAGATGCACAGCAATGCCCAGCTGTTACAACTATTACCCCATAGCTTGTTTCTAGCTTTGTAGACAGGTGACCACTTAAAGTAGTTTGAAAGTAAAGCAGAATGCTTCTTAAGGTACATTCTGCTTACTTTCAGCCTACTTTAAGCTACCATCTGCTAGTATATAGAATATATTTCTTATGTTACATTTTCACAACTGTATAAAATGGAACTATTTTCTATTCTGTGGAAGAATACATTAAAGGCATGAAAATGTGTATTTAGTGAGGGTTAAATCAACACTTAAATGGTGTGAAGAGGTGGCAGCCCAAAACAAGATTAAACTAAGCCCTCTACTTTACTTTCGTCTTGTTGAAAGCAGCCACCTGCCTTGAAGGCTAGACACTGACATTTCATTCCAATGGTATTAATAGCAGTAATTTACTGTTTAAGTGTAAACAAATGCCCTCAATTAGTATGTCATTGTTTCATTACAAGTATTACAACTTACAATATCTGTATTATTTAGTTAAATATTTGTTGATCAAGCTACAAACTTATTTAAGTTAATCCATACTGTGCAGGAATACAATGCTGGGTATATGTATCCTTTGTAAACAATGTAGACCCTGATTGGAGGGATCCTTCAATAGCCCTCTGATTAGGGTCAGCATGGAATTCCTACTAGCTGCTGCATTTGAAACGTAACGACTGATCAAGGGCTTGCTCTGTATAAATTACAGTGAACAATGTACTATTCATTCCTGCTGGAGATAAACAGTGTAAATCATGATCTAGACTCATTTTAATTGCAGTGGCTGGTCTGAGTCTACATTGTTTGCCATCATACTTTGCCACTGATTATGTGGTTCGGATACAGTTGGACGTTGGTTTCTCAAACTCACTTAGTTGAAAGTACCCATATTATTTCCTTCACATGATTATCAAGCTCCTTTCAGTCAAATTGACCCTTATTTCAAAGTTCAAATGTGGCTTAACTTTGAAATATAGGCAAGGTTGACTAAAACAAGTGTGGGTAATTGAGGTGTTATTTTAATACATAAGTGCACAATGTAACCACTCTAAATCTATCGCTGCTCTTCATCTTTGAGGGCATAACAATTTGCGGGTAATTTTTCAAATCGTTTGAAATGGTATTATTCATTAGTTAACTGCACCCCTAGAAAACTAGCATATCAACTGTCTCTTACTATGGAATATATAACCATATATAATTACAGAGTGTCAAGGATAAAGGTTGACAGTGTAGTAGTACAGAGTGAAAATAGCATCTAATAAGACCTTTTGTAAGATGTTTTAACCCTTCCTCCACAGAAGCACAGTAAAGCACCTCTGCATACTTCTTCTCATAAAAGTTCAAAACTAAATTAATTACTGTGGTGAAATTCAATTGACAGCATAAAGCAAGATGAAAGTAAAGCAGAACACTCCTTTAGGAGTGTTCTGCTTTACTTTCATCTTGCTTTAAGCTTTAAGCAGCATCACAGTTAGATACAATTATGTAATTTACACTTTAGACTATGGAGGAGAGGGTTAAAGGGTCTGTATTATCTGGTATATGTATAACAGTCAGATTTGTGTTAAATGACCAATCACAAAACATGCATTGATGGTCTTTATGACAGCTGGCAGCATTAATGCAAAACAAAGGTAATTTAGAGAGCTCCTCCTGGATCATTCTACATTACTTTTGTTGTGCATAAAGATGTTTACCTGTCTTTAGAACTCTCCATGTGTCAATGACAGGTCACCTAACACATGTTTGGCTGTGTTTTCTGTTCATTTCAATATTGTCCAACACAGATAGATGACTCAAATTAATGTGCAGACTTGTTCCCAAGCTAGTGTGGATAAAAGCTTTTGATGTTTAGTTTAGTTGACCTCTAGAAATATCAAATGGACGAGTCCAGTGTCAAATTAAATCCAGCCAATTTTTGACTTTATAGGTTGTTTTGTTGTTTCCAAAATGGTAAACAGTGCAGATCCTGATCAGAGGGCTCCTACAGTATAGGAACTCTCTGATCTGGGCCTACACTGTTGGCATAGGACAAGTGTATTTTTTACAAGTACACTGTTTGTAAATGACACAGTTAGGACTCACTTAGTCACTAGGGGTTAATGTGTTAAAGTCAAGTTCCAGTCTGTTATCATGTTTCTATGTAAATCCATAAGGTCTGATCTGTTTCAGTTTGGGAATGTATATAATATTATATATCATTTAAATATATTTAAGACGACTATTTGATTTTGAATTTCAATTGCTTTATGTTGTTGTTAAGGATGGGAGACATTAGTTGTGAAGTACAAAAATTATAATAAACAAAGAAACGATACTTCCATTCTGTGATTTCTATTGAATCCTGGTCAAAAACTTAAACTCTGTTTCAGAGCACCAGATAAGGGTAGTTTTTAAAAACTTAAAATCTTTATTTCTGAATTAAACCCTATGGTGTCACTACTCATTAGAATCGTCTCTTCGAGACGATTCTAATGAGTACTAACACCATAGGATTTGGTTCTAAAAAGAGTGAGAAAATGTTGGATTTGTTGAAATAACTATCTCTTATCTGGAGCCCTGCTGTTTTATGAAATTTTGCGTTGGCTGTTTCCATGCTGCCATGAAGGATTGAAAGTGAGAATAAGGTACAATGTTCCCTCCCTACAACAGCCCTCCCAACAACCACTGCCTCCCTACAACAGCCCTCCCAACAACCACTGCCTCCCTACAACAGCCCTCCCAACAACCACTGCCTCCCTACAACAGCCCTCCCAACAACCACTGCCTCCCTACAACAGCCCTCCCAACAACCACTGCCTCCCTACAGCAACCCTTGCTGCAGTTCCCATAACAGGACAAGAGTGTCTAACGTTTTAATGCTGCAATATCATCTGCTTTAAATTGTCGTCTGCTGTTTTTTCTCAAAGTTACATTTAGGTGGACATGTTGATAGAAGAAAAATATAATAACGAGTGACAAATAGCTGGAGTCCAGATCAGATGCCGCAGTACGTGGTGTCTGATCTGGATTCAAGCTGTTTGTACATGTAAGCCAAGTCTTAATTTTCACTCCCTATATTGACTCCCTCTGAACAACACACACAATCTCTGTCTCTCATTGGGTGTCGTTGTAGAAAGGGAGCACGGTACATGTATTGCTGTTCTGTCAATGGCGATGTAGAGTCACAGGTAGAGATTGCCAGTCTCAAAGTCTGTGCTGAATTGGTGGCTGTTGCTATTAAAAGTCTACAAAGTGGGGCATTTTTTATGCAAGCAAACTCTCCCTCAGTCCATCCATTAACATTTTCTTGTGTGCAAAACTAGTAAACAGCTCCGGCCTGAATAAATTGTGATCTGGCATGTGATTTGTATATGAAGCTTTGCATATTGTAAAATTGAGAGGCTGCTTTTTCTAACCAAAAAATGCTTTGGTGGCATAATAGTAATTGAACTACCGGTATCCGTCTGTTAATCCATCAGAGCTATCCTTTGTGTGGCTAGGAGAACAAGAGAAATAAACTAGACACTTAGGAGAAATTTTTTAACCTGGCCATCTTTGTGAAATTTTAACCTGGCCATCTTTGTGACAATAACCTAACTATTAGTGGGAATAGGGTTAGGATTAACTTCTAGATCATTATATTCCAAAGTATTTCCAGAGCAAAAATAAGTGTTCTACAAAAGAAATAGCCACACAAAGGTTAAATGTAGGAATGTCTGTCTGGACGTACTCGCAACCTTTTTGTTATGTGGCTATTTCCTTAACTCTTTTTTATGTGACTATAGCCACATAACCAAAACTTCTCTTGGCTCTAATGTAAGAATACATTAAACTAACCCTAACCCTAACTCATAAAACTTTGTGCGATAAATACGGTCTTAACTCAAAACTTTAAAATACATTTAATTTCTGATTTCCCTATCTAATCCTGTCTTGTGACATCACTTTGGAATCGTCTTTTCAAGACGATTCCAAAGAGATGTCACAAGACAGGATTAGATGGAGAAATATATAATAATTGAGACTTTTATAATCTGACTTACAACAACATTTGTCCTAAGAAGTTTTATGAAATGGGCACCAGATTAACGTCACAAGAAATGATCAGGACAATATGTCAAGAAATGGCAAGGTTAATGTGTTTTCACTTATGTGGCTAGTTATTTTGGCCACATAAGCATTGATTTATGAGCGTGTCCTTCCATCTGTGTAAATCCTTCCAAAGCATATGTCCTATAATACCATGGAGAAATCACAGATTTCTGTGATTTCTCCATGATAATACTTTGGGTAGGAATGCTAAAGTTTGTGTGTGGATACATCTTGGGATGGCAGAATGTCGCCTACTATTTTCAAGCCACTATGACCTTGACCAGTGTCCTCAATTGTACAAAAAGCGTGTCCAGAACATATTTTCTATATTACTTGGGCTAGGAATACCATATTTGGGGTGTGGATATCTCTTGGGATGACAGAGTGTTGTGTACCATTTTAAGGTCACTGTAACCTTGACATCGATCTTTGACCTCAGTTGAACAAAAAAACTTGTCCGGAGCATATCTCCTACACTTTTATCAGCTTGTCTGGCATGAATGAATAACATTCGTGGCTAGGGATATAAAGTTAGTGTGTGACTGTATCTTGGGATAGCTGACTTGCATACTTTATTTTGATAACAATCCATTTCATTGTGATTATTTTGGGTTAACCATTCCTATGATGAACTTTTTTAGTTATAAAGAGTATAAAAAGGTTTGTAAGTATGAAAGGAACCTAAAATTTTGGAGTTTTTTCTTTTCAAACATTTTTATCTAATTTTGTATGATTAATAACTTTAAAGAGACTCGCAACCAGATTTAGCATTAAAAATAGTAATTTGTAAATATATGTCAAATGCTTATATAAATGGGTAAGATTTAGTTTAGGATAATAAATTCTGTTAAAAAATGCATTTCAAAAAAAAAAGATGACCCGTGACCCTCCATGCGGAGACAAACATGAAAAATGAGGAAACGCCTTTATCACCTCGGCTACCAACGCTCTCTATAAATATGGTAGCGAATTAACGTACTTCACTGGTAGCGATCAATAATACTTTATTCGGCTCGGGTTTATGTCTGAGCCCGTGTAGAGAAGCAACAACAACAACTATACCGTTAGCTAACGCTATAGAAAAACGATGGAAAATATCTAAAAAAAACTAAGATTCGGTGACTATTCTTGAGACTTTTTTTGGACTGATCATATTTTTTTAATGTCAGAAGCCAAATAATGCCACAAATTTGCTTTTATTTGAGTATTTTATTTTATTTTGACAAGTACACCATCCGGTTGCGAGTCCCTTTAAAAGCAATAAAAAATAATTGATTCGATTTTCCTTGTAAACTGATTTATTTTGCATTTGTTTTAGTTACCGCAAATAACCGTTTTGGGACATTTTTGATGATAAAACCCTTCATTTCTAAGGGAGATAAATCGTTCTCTCTTCTTGTGCACATGGTGTTTTCAGTAGTTATCGTTCGTGATCGGGCACCTGTTGGCTTGGTGGCGCTACACACTTGACAGCAAATTGTCACTACAGAAGCTTTTGGCGCTAATAGGTTTTATGTCCCTAAAAAGGTGAGTGAAATTTGCTAATTTTAGCGTTTTTTAACTTGAAACACATATTTCCACTTGCTCAATGTCTAAATGTTCGATTATTCCGTATGTTTGAGCTAGATAACTATAAAATGCATTTGCTAACTGAACTTAGAAAGTTCGAAAACAATCTGACAGGTCCGGGCTAATGTCTAGCAGATGACATGTCCGGCGTGTTGCGGACTGTACCGTTATAAAATTATTACAGGTAATTATCACCTCAGACCCCTCAGCACTGTTACATTTGCTCAATTAAGTAATATTTGTTTCAGAATGTCATGTTTTTAGAATGTATCGGTTAATTATATATTTTTCTATACGGTTTAACTGTACAAGTTTGTGCTTGTTGTTAATTTTCAATTTGGCTAACAATCCCACTATTATTAATCTTAACCCTACCCCATGTGCAATCTGTCATATTCATTTTATTTGAAGGCGGGTTGGGATTTGTTGTAAATCTTTATGTGGCTGTAATTGAATCAGGGGTTTATTGCCCTATGTCACGGTTGAAGATCTGGATAAACAGTAGCCTTAAATATTTACTAAAGTACAAGAGATTATTTAAACACTATTTCGTATTGGCTGCATTTAACAGTTTTGCAGTTTAATGGTGGAATGTTATTGGCAAGATAAGACCTATTTAAATCAAGCTTACATGCACATTTTCCTCTCCTTTGTACCAGTGTACATGTGATTAGATTGGAACTATGTAATTAATAATTTAAATAAAATGAAGCTGAAAAAAATGTGCAATCGATAAAAAAAGTATGAAAAGTAGGTACGGATTATGTTACTAACAAATTGAAGATTTTTTTTGTTAAATTTATGTAAATTTTACATATATTTAAGGTAGCTGTATATGATCGATACTGCAAGCGGATTTTTCTAATTAATTGTCGTGATTGATGATTTTCCCCCCAATTGTATAGCTGACGGATGAAAATGGTACACATCCCATCAGAAAATGTCAATTTACAAAATATATTTTAATTTTTTACGATTTTATAAGAACATTTAAAAAAAATTTCAAACAACGATATCAAAGCCATCTTTATTTGTAACATGATTAAAATTGCCCCAAATACTCTTTATAAACATATCTAGGGATCCGTGTCTCAGATTTTTAAAATACCGCTTCAAACCTTTGTTATGAAACATCAAAGTTTTTTTTACAGTTTAAAGTCGACCACTATTACGTAACGCTTTATAACGGACCACTGGAGCTACTTATACAATTTCTGAGACAAATTTCCCTCGGGGAGATAATACCCTTTCATCTGCTTCAAACCGCAAGAAAATCGAACCCCAACAGTGAAAGTTAGGGGGAGTCAAAAATACCGCTTGCTTCAAATTATGTAATGCCGGAAACTCCAATTAACTGACTGATGTGTCAATTAGGCTCCCGTGACCGCCCGGTATTCAACTAAGACCTTCTGTTTCAACAAATAACATGACCCGGCTTATGATCAACCATTTCGTTAAACTCCGCCCCCAATTAACAAAGCCAATCATATAAAAATAACGATTTTAATAGGTAAAAGTCGTAAATCACCTCTGACAGCTTCGGAATAAACCACCTATCTAGTCACGTAATCTACGCAATTGAGGCACCCAGCGGGGATTCTGACGTGTGATTTACCGGTAAAATGACCGAGAAAGCAAGAGAGAATTTGGTAACTTGTAGAAAATACCCTTATCTATCAGGATTTGTAAAAAAGTATAAAACGACTATTTTACCATTTATTTCATAAAACGCTACCTTAACAGATATAAAGTAAAATAAACATGGATTTAGAATGCATAATGATTTTGTTGTATCCATATCCAATGTGGCATTTGATTAGGGTCTTCACTGTTTGCATTGGCAATAGACCGTGATTAATCAAATGACTGGCAAGAAGCAGATATTGTACACACTTTTTGGCATTATTTACACTAACTGAAATATATCTTGATACTTGTCAAGAAAGTCTTAAGCATTTAGAAGGGGAAACACTTATATAGAGAGGAACAAAGTATATATAAAAATCAAAGTACATGTAAATGTAAATCCATGTCAAAAGTAGCCAAATGTTTGAAAAAGCAATTTTAGCATGAACCTCTCAAACAGGTGTCGGACTGCTTAATGCAGATTAACCCATTACCCCATAGCCTGTTTTAAGTTTTGAAGACAGGTGACCACTTAAAGTATGTTGAATGCAAAGTAGAATGCGCCTTAAGGCACATTCTGCTTTACTTTCAGCCTGCTTTAAGCTAATATCTGCTAGGATGTAGCAAATATTTCTTATGGTGCATAAAATGAATACTGTTAAAACTGGAACTATTTTCTGTAATGGATGAATGAATTTATAAAAAGCATATTTATGAGAGAATGGGTTAAAACTAAAGCTTATAGTCCTGAGCTTTCTGCTATACTTTTATCCTGCATTAAGCTGCCACCTGTATCAAACACTGATAATTTTGGGTGGACACAAAACTTCAGTTTGATTGTATAAAAGATAAGGGTAAACAATATTGTGTACTGACTTGACAAGCAGGCAGGCATTCTTTAGTAGAGACTGTCGATTTTTACCCTTATAATTCTGAATTTTACAGGGCTGCCATTTCTCTGGATTTTTCGGAAATTTTAGGATTTTTATCCAGCAGATGGTAGCTTAATACTGGTTTAAAGTAAAGCAGAATAATCCTTAAGGCACATTCTGCTTTACTTTCAACCTGCTTTCAGTGGCCACAAGTCTTCAAAACAAGAAACACACTATGGGGTAAAGGGTTAAAGGTGCAATTCGTCAAATCGCTCCTAAAAATAGAAAAAAATGGAAATCTTAGGATTTTTTATGATCAACTTATGGCAGCCCTGCTTTTAAAATGGACCCATTTGTTCTTTGATAAATGACTAGATTAAACTTTACAGACACCTCAGGGGTTAGTTCCCTACATAATTTGAAATATTACAAACCTACAGTGTCTGCAAAGGGTTGTTATATTTGTGGTACCAGTGCTACAAGGGTTGAGTTTGTAAATATACCAATCACTTTCAGACCTCTTTTCTACAGGCCCAATTGCTGATAAGGGAAGTTTAAGATCAAAAGTTTACCACACTGAAATTGGAGTTTATCTTGGTGTCTACAAAGTGGATTTATAAAATGATACGTGAAAAGAAGGTCAAAGAATTGTCTTTCTTGAGATTGTGACATGTTTATCCCACTGTGGATTATTACTGAAGGATATGATGACATGCCATCCGATAAGAATTTTTTAGGTTATTATTGTCGATTTAATTCAGTATGTCACTGCTTATGTAAGCATAACTGATTATCTGATAACAATTCTTTGCTGACAGAGAGTGACAGTTTAAAAAAAATTTGTCGCTTAATCGAAAATCTTGAATGATTATGTTGCCTTCTAATTCAACCTGTATTTATTCCCAAATTCAAGCATTCTTTGCGCTATCACTCCAGGAAGAAGAATGGGATTTTCTATTTATTATATTAAAGACAGTTGACTGTTAATTAGACAAAACAAAAACTCTCTCAGTAGTTACAGCATTATTCCTTTTGTGCAGTAATTTGCCACTTGACTGCAAAGTTTTCACTATATCCACTTATTTAGCTCAATTCTTAATAAATCTGACACATGTCTTGTAAGGCCAACGATCTAGACCAAACCAAGTCACAGCAATATCAGAGGCGTATATTCTGACCAGGATCTACACTGTCTTGAGATTATTAATACTTTGTATACTGTCTTGAGATCATTAATACCGGTACTTTGTACACTGTCTTGAGATTATTAATACTTTGTATATTGTCTTGAGATCATTACCGTAATACTTTGTATACTGTCAATTCATATTTTGTACACTGTCTTGAGATCATTACTAATCATTGATCTGTAATCACTTGACTTATCATTAACGGGGCTGACTACAGATTGTAGTTTAAAGCATGTTGGAAGTAAAGCAGACATCTCCTCAATAAGGAGAAAATCTGTTTCTCTGAAGTTAATTAGAAAACTGCAGTGAAAGATTATGTAAGAATTTCAATAAGCTTACAATGATGCCATGACATGACTGTGCATAAAATTGGCTAAGTTTGAATGTGTTGTTGATTATCTTACTATGAAACTTAGGATAACACGTTTGATTCATTATAAAAGGTATGCCTTTAGTTGATTTAGTTACTTAGCATTTCTGTAAAAGTATTTCTATCTAAGAAGAGATGTAATTTACATTTATGAAGTATAAACATATAAAACAATTTCAGTCTGTAAAACTTGTAAGAAATTATTGCAATCCCTTTTTGAACTGAACTCCATCCTTGGTCAAGAATGGTTTATTTTCAAAGGTTTGATTATGATAGTATATGCTGGTGTCCAGTTAGTTCATGCCACTGCTTACCTATCTACTGATCACTTGTATGATCAGTGATTCTCTGTGTTTGTACTAGCCTTATTATGTCTACATGAAGTATGTTGTTCCAACCACTAAGGCTAATAAAGCCATTGTCAAGTTTTCATTAGAACTCACAGGCATCGACAAACACTTGGGCTTGACCATTACAATGCTGCATTGTCATTGGACAGTTCCAATTCCTTATAAATGGTCCAATTATGTTACGTCTAAACGGTTTTGCTCCCACATTATGAAAAAGTATGACAAACAGTGTAGACCCTGGTCAGAGGGCTCCTGAAGGAGCCCTCTGATCAGAGTCTACACTGTTTGCAATTTATGTATATACATAGACTTATAGTACCATACTGAGTCACAGCAAGGGTTAAGATGGGGAAAGGTGTAGTAAAGTCTGAAGACAATTAAACTTTGAGGTAAATGCCCCTAAATAAGTCAATATTTACTGTAGGAGATTTATATATACCAAATGTTTGAGACAAATATTTGAAGCATTGAACATTATTTGAAATCCTGTTATCTGATCAGTACAGTCCTGTGGTAGTGAAAGAAATAACTCTTTAATGCTGAAGCTTCACTATGTAAAATGTTATGTCTCATCAAGATTTTCACTGTTGGCACTAACTATCCTTTACCCCATAGTCTATTTCTAGTTTTTAAGACAGATGACTTGTAACTTAAAGCAGGTTTAAAGTAAGACAGAATGCACCTTATAAGTTCTGTCAGCCTCCTTTAAGCTACCATGTGCTTGAATATAGAACATATTTCTTATGTTGCATATTCATGACTGTATTAAGTGGAACTGTTTTCTTCAGTGGATGAATCAATCAAAGGTGTAAAAGGCGAATCTATGGGGAAATGGGTTAATTGTCTCTGTATATATTGCAGACACAAAATTCAATTTCTATCACACTTACATGAAGCTCGATTGAACTGCATTTGATCTGAATAAAAACCACTTGCAAACGACAACTTAAAAATTGGTGGAGCATCTTATGAACAAATTTATTTTCGAACAAAACTTGAGTTCATATGTACTAAATTCTCCTGATCTAAATGCCTAGGAAATAGGGATGGGACCGAATTTTCGAATATTCGAATATTCGCATAAGGGCCGAATATTCGAATCCCATTTTAGTATTCGAATAGTTGTCTCTGAAATTTTATTTTTATTAAAAACATAATATGGATTATTTAATTTATTTGAGAGACTGTTTCATTTTCTCCATCCAGGCTAAGTGTTCGCCATTAAACCTCGTGTGTAGGGTGATTATCACCCCCGGCTAGTCAGTGTTTTGATAGCGCCTGTCAAGTTGTACACAGTTTGCAAACATTACCCGCTGTGTTATGTAATCGACGGCGCTTCCCTTAATTGACATGTTGGGGAACCCTAGTTGCCAAACAAAAGAGGGGTGTTTAGCACAGGACATTTAAGAGCATCCAATCAAAACAAGACGAATACTTGTTAATATCGCCAATCATAGCAGCTCAAATGACGCTTTTCGTAAACGACCAATATCTCGCAAACACTATTTAAAAATATCAAACATTTTGGTTAAGACGTCATGAAAGCTTCATATTGACCATACACAAGACCTAGATCTATAACAATCAAATTCTTACTAAAACGCAACTATGTCACCGGCTACTGCTTCGCCTGTGTGAAAGATTTCACTCGTTCTGCCGACAAGAAATCAGCAACCTGTTTTGTTTATTACGTCCATTTCTGCCTGTTACATCCGCATGTAGAAACTTGATAGTGTGTGTTCAGATTAATTTTAAAAGCAGATAAAACATAATTTTCAAAGCCGACAAAATATTTACGCAAAATAAGTTAACTGATTCTACATGACGGAAGACTTAATTCGAAACTAATTTAAATGCAGATATAG
Source organism: Gari tellinella (assembly GCA_922989275.2). Classification (NCBI taxonomy): domain Eukaryota; kingdom Metazoa; phylum Mollusca; class Bivalvia; order Cardiida; family Psammobiidae; genus Gari; species Gari tellinella. The sequence continues at coordinate 77,032,403 of OV277857.1, forward strand.
ATGTTGCGTTAAACACGAGTTGCATCCCTTACATACGGAGACCGCCATATCTACAAAGATTAACGGTAGTAAATGGTTGCAAAAGTTGATAAGTTAACCAAATCAGACGATTGTCACAGAATACACATTCTGCTCAGGGTTTGGTCCATTTAAGAGAGGTATTTCTACGAAGAAAACATTGAATAATTGCATTTGATGGTGAAATTATATCAACTCGGATCGGATACCCCCCCTACCGGAAAAAGCGTTTATTCCAGGCGAATTATTCGAATTATTCGAATACTTCAAGCGAATATTCGAATAGCAATTTGGGTCCGAATTCCCATCCCTACTAGGAAATGGTGCATATATTGATTAAACAAGTCCCAATTGGTAATAGTGCTAATATTTTTATTGCTGACAATTTACTCTCAAGTACTAAATAAATATTTTATCAAAATCCAGTACGGTATATAGATTCTTTGAAAAGTTGGTTTATTTCTTAAAATTCTATGACCTTGAGTTTTGATATTTTAGCTATTAGATTCTTGTATCGTATTACTGTAAGATTTGCCCATTAACAGACGCAGTAAACCCTCTCTGAAGTGACACGAATAAACTTCATTTATGGTATTTATAATTATGACAGGTATAGTTTACACTTAATGCAGAATAAAAGTAATGCAAAAAGCTCCTATAGGAGCTTTCTGCATTACTTTTTTCATGCATTAAGCAGTCTCTTTCCATTAAAGATTTATCCTTACTTGTAACATTGGTTGTTCAAGAAATGTAGTACTAACTATGATTTATTACTATTTTTATCCTAATTTAATGTCTTATGTCATTCACAGACCTAATATACCTAACTGTTTGAAGGTCTCAATGTAGATAGGCCTTAATGACTACCATATACCATATTTTATGGTAAATTAAGTTTCAAATTACAGGTGTCTGTGTGAAGGTTTATATAAAGACAACCTATTGTCGCTGAGAAGCAATTCTACTTCATGTCTTCATATCTTTTAAATATTATTGACATAAAACTGAATGAAAACACAGAGTTCAAGAGAGATTTCTCTGTTTAAAGAAAATAGAACCAAATAATGTCAGCTAGCCCATTGCAAGGGTAATTTGGCTGGATTACAAAAGAGCAGAACAAGCATGTGAGATTTTCAACTCTTTGAATGCTTAGAATGTTTTTGTCTGCATCAGTTATGGCTGCTACTTTTCTAAAATTAGGATTTTCTTAAATTTCTATAAAAAAAATGTTGGATTATCAAACACTGCTTTGATATTGGTGAACCACTGAATGCTTTCTTAATTGGATCAAAACTGTTTGCAAAGGCAATCACAGTTTTTGCCGTTTGCAAAGAGTTAATCCGTCAAATATCTGCAGTCATCAGAAAATGCTCAAACTTGGCCGCCTGTCAAGGTTTTATTCAGCTTGTTGGTTTGTATGTATATGGATATATACCTATATATTGATCACCAGATGACTGATTTGTATTGTGCATATAGAGTTTGATTTAAGTGGTCAGCTGAATTAATCCTCTTGCTATTCAAGAATGTTGATGACTTTTGCAAAGTTTGGATCCAGATGAGATGCCAAGTAACTGTTACTAGCCATCTTATCTGGATCTAAACTGTTTGACATTTCTGATTGTATTTCCACAAAGTCAATTTAAAGTACCTGGATAGAGAAATGTTTTCTAGATGACTGCTTGTTCAACAAGACAATGGTTAAAGCAGAGCCCAGGATAAAGGGAGTATTTCAAAAACTGAAATCTTTTATATTTGCATCAAATCCTATGGTGTCTCTGCTCATTAGAATTGTCTCTTCATGCTGAAATGAGTGAGAAAAAGTTGGATTTGTTTAGTTTACTCCCTCTAATCTGGAGCTCTACTTAAATGTCTGAAAAATTGACAGAATACAGACTATAGTATATTTAGAAATTAAACTAATTAACATCAGATCAATTGACATTGCATGATTGTCAATTTGTTAAGAGTATTTAAGCCATTTCCCCATAGCCTGTTTCTTAAGTTTTAAAGAAAGAAGATCACTTAAAGCAGATTAAAAGTATAGCAGAATGTGCCTGAATGCTCATTCTGCTTTACTTTCTGAGCCTGCTTTAAACTTAAGCTATTATCTGCTAGAATTCAGTGGAGGAATAAATTATAGGCGTAAAAAGGTGTATTTATGTGGGAATGGGTTAATTAATCACTCTGGCACAATTGAAACCATTTAGTGGTCGTAATAGAAAGGTTTTACTGTATATAGTGGGCCGTGTTTCATATATGAATATTCAGTGGTAGAAGGGTGAAATAAAAAGTTGAGAAACATGTTCTGACATTACAAAATGTTTGGTATTCTACTCTGTTTTAACTTTTAGTAAAACAGTTTCACTAGCAAAATACTAAGAGTAAAATTGTTTGCTATTTCATTTAGGGCATATCATTAGAGTGTCAAACAGTCTTGATGTAGACGCGATGTTGAAGTACTCAGTGTCTCACCTGTATCCAAACTCTTTTCTTTAAAAGGCATATTTAGGGCGTAATGGGTCAAGTACTCAAGTTAATACATTTCCCCATGCAGAAGGTTAATTAGGTTTTGAGATAATTAAATTCTACTTTCATTTTCAATTTCCAGGGCATACAGAAAAAAGCGGATGTAGTGAAACATTAAATTAACTAACATCAAGTGAGGTAGAGTGTGTTTTGGAGATTTCACGATGAACTATTGGTGACATACGTTACCACAGTGCAGAGTCAGGTGTCGTCAATTCTAACTGACGCCCAGACCCAAGGTGAATGGATAGAAGAAGTACAGGGATCAGCCCAGCAGGCTCAATGTCTTCCTTATCCGGCAGCTTCAGCCCCAGGGACAGTCCTGGCCCCATGTCCCCGGGCGGAGCATCTGGATTTGGCAGTGGCGGATCCAAGAAACCCGGAGGTGCCGGGATACAGATGCAGATTCAGCAGCTGCAAGGTATGTTGGAAAAACTGTTATGTCTAAAATCTTGTGGACAAAATCTAATGTCAAGGTGCACTGATTGGTGTAGCTACCCATGATCTTATTGAATTAACACATGTTTTCATTTAGCATTTATCATCTGAACCATTACATTGGCTAATATTTAAGATACAAGTTATCTCTAGGAACAAGTACAGTGGAACCCATCTATTACGACCACTTAACTGAGTTAATTATAAGGTGTTAACGATATGTGACTGCTTAAAGCAAGGTGACAGTAAAACAGAAAGCTCATGTAGGAGCTTTCTGTTTTACTGTCACCTTGCTTTAAGCCACAGGTACTTGACACATACTTTATTATCTATTAAAACTTAACCCCCCCCCCCCCCCCCCCTTTAAAAAAAAAAAATTTTTTTTTTTTTTTTACTATACTTCTATTATAGATACAAGGTAAACAGCGCAATTCGACACCTAGTCTTTACTATCCACTTTTACTGATGCTAAAATAGACTCGATCGCCGATATTCTCTTGTGGTATCCTCGGGAAAGGATTATTTTATCAATATCTACTTTTTATTTCATCAAATTCCGTCAAATAACGCCACAGTACGTGAATTATAACGAAAATAAGCATAAAAAAGTTTTCTGTCGTTCTCTTGGTACAGAATTTATTGCCCAAAATAAGGGGTAATCTAGTCGGTTTGCACATTTAACGGCCTTTACGGCTGGAACTTTCACCTAATTTCATTAGAGCAAACGCGTTTGTGTCGGAACATGACCCTCTTCACTATCAGCTATATGAAATATACATGTAATTTGGCATGAAATTGACAAGTGAAAGACTCATTTCATTGTGAATGCCATTTTGAATACCGGAATGAATTGAATGAACGGAGCGATCTCATTGGTCAAAATTAAACAGGTAAAGTTTCTTTTAATTTTGCATTCTATGTAAATTATATAAAACTGATAATATTTCATTTAAAGATGATTTATAATATTTGGTGAAAGTTCCAGTGGCATAGGCCGTTTATTGTGGACAAATAACAGATCACCCCTACATGTACATTCGTTGCTATGTACAATTCTGTACCAAGAGAACGACAGAAAACTTTTTTATGCTTATTTTCGTTATAATTCACGTACTGTGGCGTTATTTGACGGAATTTGATGAAATAAAAAGTAGATATTGATAAATTAATCCTTTCCCGAGGATACCACAAGAGAATATAGGCGATCGAGTCTATTTTAGCATCAGTAAAAGTGGATAGTAAAGACTAGGTGTCGAATTGCGCTGTTTACCTTGTATCTATAATAGAAGTATAATAAAAAAAAAATTTTTTTTTTTTTTTTTTTTTAAAAAAGGGGGGGGGGGGGGGGTTAATAGATAATAAAGTATGTGTCAAGTACCTGTGCTTTAAGCAGTCACCTGTCTGTTATCCAATCAAATAGTATTCATTTTAATGGTCGTAATAGAGAGGTTGTACTGTACATACTCTTGTCAGACTGATCCTATGAGAAAACAGTGCAGACCTTATCAGGCAACTCCTTCAGGAACTGTCTGAACTGGATCTACACTGTTTTCACTAACTGCTAGAGAAGCGTTTCTCATCCAAATTCTAAATGTTAGGACTACTCATTAGAATAATACTGAAGAGAAGATTCTAATGAGTGGACATGATAAGGATTAAGTTATTTGGAGAAACTATTACACATTTGTAGACTACTTCTCCTATCTCTTTTCTTTGCTTGGCTTTGAGTGCAAACTTTGACCCAGTCAACAACCTTTAATTTGACCTTCATATTTAGAAATCTATGTTATAACATCTTATCTGATAAAAAAACCAATTAAGCTAACAACACTACTTGGACCTTTGTTAATTAATTAACCCTTTACTCTGTAGATATAGACCTTTAATTAACCTCTTCTGAAGAAAATAGTTCCATATTATTCAGTAATGAATGTGCAATAAATATTTCCTATGTCCTAGCAGATGAAAGCTTAAAGCAGACTAAAAGAAAAACAGATTGTGTATTAAGGCACGTTTTGCTTTACTTGTAACCTGCTTTAAGTGGTCACCAGTCTTCAAAGCAAAGAAACATACTAGAGGGTAAAGGGTTAAGGTCTTCTTGATTTAGAAATGGTTCATGTATTTCTCAAGTTCAGGGCTCCAGATACCGGTAAGAATAACCCCATAACTAATATTTTCCAACATTTTCTCTTTCATGTCAGCAGTGACTATAGCGCTCCCTCCCTACAACAACCCTCCCAACAACGATTTCCTCCTTACAACAACACTTGTTGTTGATCTGCCTGCAAGACATTTATGTTCAACCTTTTCATGACTGCAATACCGTTGGCTTAAATTTGTCGTCTGCTGTTTTTCTAATAGTTACATTCAAGTGGGCATTTCGATAGAATAAATATAATGATGAGTGACAAACAGCTTGAATCCAGATCAGAAGCCGCGTTATTAGGGGTGTCTGATCTGGATTCAAGCTGTTTGCAATTGTAAGCCAAGTCTTAAGTTTCCCTCCCTATAATTACTCCCTCCGAACAACACACACAATCTGTGTCTCCCATTTGGTGCTGTGTAGAGAGGGAACACTATGCTTATTAGAATAGTCTCTGCTAGATGACTTCTAAGTTGTCACACCAAAGGTTTTGTTCAGACATAAGGATTGAAGCTTTGGAAGTACATACCTTATAATCTGGAGCCCTGTAAGTTGAAAAATATTATTAAAGTAAAGATATTCGTCAACATTCCACAGGAATCAATACTTCTGTAATATATAACAATAAAACTCTATACAAACTTATCTTGAAAGTTTGACATTCCTTGAGAACTGAGCGATTAAACTTTCAAGTGACACACATTTTTTATCAGCCTTTGAAAGATAGGTACTGTTTTTCAGTTACAATGCTTGCTTTTTTGTCGAGATTATCAGGGCTCCAGATAAGGGAGTAAACTGAACAAACCAACATTTTCTCACTCATTTCAGCACCATAGGGTTTAATGCAAAAAAAAAAAAAAAAATTTGAAAGACTCCCCTTATCTGGAGATATAATGCAGTCAATTCAACTATGATGACTGAAGCATGCCTTTACCAGTTCCTTAATTAAGTTGTGCCTTTCCATTCTTCTCACCTGTCCATATACAGAGCTCTAGAAATACTTTAGTAAACAGGTGGTATTCATTACTGTATTAAGTATTTTCTTCAGTGGAGGAATAAATTTAAGTTGTAAAAAGGTTTATTTATGGAGTAATGGGTTAAATGCTTACACTGCTGGCAATTGGGGGGGGGGGGGGGCACAGTGTATTACTGGTGATTTATAAAGTGCTTTGCATGGGGCCAATCATGGTTTGTCAATGAAATCACTCAACTCGCTCTGAATGGGCGTATTTTCATTTAGTTGTATCCCTGCTCATCTTAATGAATGGTGTGGGATAATTCTTGTGACACTGACAACTCATTTAACCTATTCAGCACAATGCTGGTAATCGACCTGGCTGTAGTAGCTCTCAATCATAATCTAACCTTCAACATTTAAATGTGGGGAACATAAGACATGCTATAAATATGACCTTATTGGAAATCTACAATAGGTCGGTCTATACTCAAGGATCGATATACAATCAGACCAATGTCATAAAATGACCATTCAATGAAATAGCTTGGCTGTATCTGAATCAGATTTATATTTAATGCAGGATTAAAGTAATGCAGAAAGCTCCTGAAGGAGCTTTCTGCATTGCTTTTATCTTGCATTAAGCAGCCACCAAAAGTTTTACAGATTATTCAGGCATAATTTGTTAAATTAGTTGCCTCGTGGAGGTGGGACTGTAGATATTAAAAATAATTATAGGTGTCACAGAGAGAGTGGGGGAAATGGTCTTGGACAAGTCTGAATGTGTTCAATAAGTATATAGGAGGTATGTGTTGTATTGAGTGCTTACTGGTCTGGGTTTTATAGTATGCCCATCATGTTTGGGTTACCTGAGACTCTCAATCAGAGACCTTAGTGTCAATAATCGCAAGGACCCTGTGACAATTATGTATCTAAGAGCTTAACCCTGAGATTACAGGAGACGAGGTGTAAAGACTTTTGCAAACAGTTTGGATCCAGATCAGGCCCCACAAATTGTGGGGCCTGATCTGGATCCAAACTGTTTGTCACTCAGGTAGTATTTCAGCACATTTGTTGAAATGAAGACTAAAGTTGGGAATTTTCAATAGAAGACAGTTTGTGCAGGTGGCATGTGTTTAGTAATTTTAAGGGGTAGATTGATATTTGTCCATGAAGTTTAATCAGGTGTTAGAAAGAACTGGAATCGTTTAAAGCCAATAAGGAACCACTGTGTTGTTTTTTAAGAACCAAATTATTTTTTATGTATTGCGTTAAGGCATGTGTCTATATAACTTAATACTGTTGGTGGAACAATAAACCTAACTCACTCACTCACTCACTGTGGTTCAACATGAATAGTTGTGCCAAATTACAAGTTGTGCCCGTATATCAAACTTAAATGAATCATCAGGATTATTTGACAGACAAATGCAATTTGCGGACAGTTCAGGAAGAATATATCTGTATTTTGTTTGCTTAGAGTTGGCACTTTTCTGTAAGGCTTTTGAATGGTCTTACATACAAATATGACTAAATATATTATTTCTGCAAACTGGCTACTAATAACCTTATTACTCTGACTGGTAGTATTCACTTAAATAGCACTGATTCTGTCTTATTCTTCTTCACCAGTCAGCCTTTTTAACAAGCACTGCAAGTTATTCAAATATTTGTCGTTGTGCAGACACTATTTGCAATGGCCCATGATTATATTTATATAAGCACTCAATGGTAACAAAAACCATCATAAAGTATTTCTGCTATAGTTGTTAAAGTGCATACCCAAACTTGAAGTGATCATCTTCCCTGCTGATACACCTCCTCTAACAAATATGAACAGGTACTTAAAGTCTTGTTACACATGCTTGTTATTTCATTTTTCGGCGGAGCTGACTGTTTTCTATTTAGACACACTTAATTTATATTTGGCCACACATTTCAACCAATAATATTTGATCAGAAATTTAGAATTAAGAGCACCTGTTGAAACTGAATAGTCTGATTGGATAGTAGCCAGGGCTCCAGATAAGGGAATTGTTTCAAAACTTAAAATCTTTATTTGTGCATTAAACCCTGTGGTGTCACTATACATATGAATTGTCTCTTCAAGACAATCAAAATGAGTGGTAATACCATAGGGTTTGGTGCTAAAAGAGGTGGAAAAATGTGATTTGTTTAGTTTACTCACTCTTATCTGGAGCCCTGTAGGCTGGTTTATGTCCCATTACAGTTTTACATGTTGTGGACTCTGGGTGTAAAATTTAGAGATACAGGCTGGCTTTTACTACACACTGGGCTGATGAAATAGGCCACAGAAGTTAATTATGCTTCTATTTTAAGATATGATGATTGTGGTGTATGCTATAGTTTGTTTGAATGGAACAATAGATTAATGTGAGGATCTCCTACCAGTAGCTAGGATATGAGTTAAATTATTGTTTTGTTTTGCATTTCTGTACATGATAGTTTTGCATTTTAAATAAAAGTTAGTTTCAATTGAATACTTGTATTTTTTGCTTTTCAATCCAAGATATTACAATTCTTTGAAAACCTCAATTTAATTCAATTTTGCACACCCATCTATATAGCCTTAGTTCAACCACTCATTCCGCCGAATATCTTTTTTAAAGATATTTCTTGTTATTACTATGACATAAATTTACTGTTTTACTAAAGGACAGTGTCCTTTAAACACCCACAAAAATATCACCATCTTAATAATGTATAAATATTTAGTAGACGCTTCGGCTGCCTTAAAAGAAGGTGGCAGCTATGTGAAGATTGTAATGCAGATTTGACCATAACTGAAAAAATAAATATTTTTTAATTGATTTTAACATTCTGGAGCTTTAATATAATGCTGTAAAATTATAAATCCATGAGCAGGATGGTGTTAATGGTACTTTCCTCATGCTAAGAGTGGAACATTTGAAGCATATTAACCCTTTAGATGAAAGTAATTGATTTAACATGAACTCAGAGCTCTGATGGCTCCTAATCATTGTCTGCACTGTTGGACAAGGGGATACTCTATCCTTAAAAAAAAGCCTCTTTTAGAATTACTTGAAAAGACAATATAGTAAATTGGCATGTTCCAAACATGATTGTGAAGTAGTTGTCTAGTTATGCATTTTTGATACATATCAGTGAAACAGGAAGATGAAAATTGCTGAGTAGTTATTGGAATGAATTGGAGCTTCAAACAACTTGTTTTGGATGAAGGAACCGTCTGTCATATAGACTGCTTTTGCATCTCTGAGGGCAGCTCAACACAAGTTTTGTTATATATAGTCAAACAAGTATTTACTGCATTAACTTTATCCTGCATCAAGCGGTCTATCACCACTCTTTAAAATTCACATGCATCTTCATTAAATGGTCGCTTAACACAAGTTTGACAGAATTCTCCTTGGAGGTTCTGCAAGTGAACTATTCTCATGGTTGTTTGTTCCTGTTGTCAGTGTTGAAAATTGAAGAATGGCTAGGGTCTGTTGGTGTTTCGGGGAGAAATTATCAGAGCACCTAATTTAATCTCTTGCATGACCAAATCAAATGAGGGTCATGCCAGGGTCACATTGGCGGTAATAAGAGATGGTGTAACAATTGCATCATCCAGACATGCAGCCAGCATGAAAGTGAAAACACCTTGCCTAGTTTTATTCCAGTTTCCCGGGTTTTCCAGGTTTCTGAGAGTTATGGATGCAGTTTTTGCCTGTCAATCAATCATTATCTGCCAGTCTGACAGGTTCCCTGCGTCCCCTGTTGAGTGTCTGATTGGAACTTGATGGTTTCCAGCAGGCTTGGGTGTGAAGAATGAGCATTACTGAGTTATGAGTTCCACATGGGTTTTGGACATAAAATAACAAACCCCTAGTTAACCCTTGTACCGAACATTTATTGTCGACACCTGTAGCAGAAATTAATCTTTCTTTGAAGCATAGATTTCTCAAAAGATATGTCTGCTTGATACAGGAAAAAAGTAAACAGAAAAGCTCCTAATCACATTGAGCTTAATACCACCCTGGCTTTACACACAAAGTTCTCTAACAAATTTGATATTATGTTGTTTCTGAGGCATTCTAAACTTTGCTTTTTGGCCTACAACTGTCTCGTCTGGAAACAAGTCAAGCTTCAGATTTCAGTCGTTTAAGTCACTTCAGGCATTGAAATGTGTGAGCATATAGCAGGATAATTTGAGATTAATTGCTGATAAATATTTACAAATTTGTCAATATTGAAAGTGAAAGCCACTACGCAGAAGAAAAATGCTACTATTCATACTTGGGAATTTAGATGATTTTGGTAGCGTGCCAGCCTATAACACTGAACAGTGTTTATTATACAACTTTCCTTTTACATGCATGTAGACAGGGTGTATGAGGTTGCCTATGGTGGAAAATTTGCTCTTAGAACAGTTTTTTACTGTAATAGCTAATTAGTGCAATACTAATTTTTATTGGTAAATTATGTATCTTGATCAAGTTAAAAAACAAAAAAACAACACAGATCATTTCTTTCATAGTCAAATGTGTACTTCTATCTGATATTATCTCTTCAATTTGTGTAACCTGTTTGTAAATATATGTATCACTAATATGCCTGATCACTTGCCTTTTTGAAACATTTAAAGAATTGAAGCTGATTATTTATGAAACCCCCCAGATCTGTAGAGAATGTTCTTGCCCTGAGATATGATAGAGATTGGCTGACCTATTATCAGGACAATCTACAGGAGAACCTGTATGATGTGTGGTGTTAACTTTGAAATTATACTTTGGCAGACACCTTCAAGAGAAATACTTTCAGCTACAGTTGAAACTCTATACTTACTCAAACTTACCTGTATTTCATAGGTTGACTTTCAATAATTGATTAACTTTCTCTCGCTTAAATCAAACATATGTCTATAAGCCATGTTTCAAAGTTAAAATGTGGTTAAACCATATTTAAACTTTGACACGCGGGTAAGTTTGACTTAAGTATGTTCGAGTTATCAAGGTTCAGCTGTATATCAATAGTACCTCTCTCGGTTACAGTTGAACTTCGATATCTCGAACTCGGTCAGGTCGAACATACCCGTATTTCAAAGTTAAAACGTGGCTAAGCCACGTTTTAACTTTGAAATACGGGTATGTTCGACTTAACAGAGCATGATATAATGCAATTCATGTGTCGACAAATCGAATAGTTCGAATTAAGCAAGCTCCAGATATCGAAGTTCGACAGTATAATATTATGTCTTTCTTAGTATAAGAGAGAACAGCTTTGTCAGAGAGCATAGCAAAGTGGTATTTAACTGGAGCACAATAATTTGTGCTTAGCCAGATATGCCTAACATATACCCCAACCACAAAGCAAATTGCTGGGAAAAAGTGAGAGATGGTGTTTATCTCCTGGAACGGCTGAATAATTATAAGGTTACAATCTGCCATAATACTGTTGTCTGATGGAACTTAAGAATTTACTTTATTCCCAGTCATTTCCCAGAAACAGAGTCGGTTTGGAATGTAGAGCAGACAGTTTGATCTTCACTCAAACAATGTTCATGTGCAAATGAAATCATAGATATAAATTATACTTAGCAATTGACTAGTATTTTTTTCGTCTGAAAATTGTTGTCTGCTACTGCTATAAAATTAGAATTTTATAAAACATCTTTTCAAGTTAGGATCGGAGTGTCAAACAGTTTGGATCCTGTTGAGACGCCGAGTTACTCGGCGTCTCATCAGGATCCAAACTGTTTGCAGAGGTAGATACAGTTTCATCATGAGCATGCAGATAGTATAAGTGTTTATAAAGCTGGGTGTATGTTGTATCAGCTGGTGAAGAGTGCAGGCACGGTGAAGGTGTCAATGACCTCGTACATATCAGCTGCTGTTGGCTTGTTTTTCTGAAAACAACGAGCAAATTGGATAAAATTAGCAAAATGATTTTATGCCCTTTCCCTTAACTCTTTGAACCCTAGTCATGCATATATGTGTCATTTGCAAACAGTGTGCATGTGAGGAGTACACTTGTCCTATGCAAACAGTGTAGATCCTGATCAGAGGGCTCCTAAAGGAGCCATCTGATCAGGGTCTTCACTGTTTGTCATTTTGACATAAATGGTTAAAATAAGCCCTATAAAGAGTCAAAATTGGACTAGACTAAATTGAAAATTAGAAGGGTTTAATAGCAATTTGTTAGGCAGGTAACTGCTTAAAGCAGGCTGAAATTAAAGAAAAAATCTCCTTTAGGGTGATAGCTGCTTTACTTTCAGACTGCCTAATGCTTTTATATATCAGGCAAGTGTGAAATTTCCTATGACTCTTGATCAGAACAGAGCAAGAGTTTTTTGAGAAATAATTAAATGTATGAAAATGTATATAATTATGTACAGTTGACTAAATATTGCAGAATTATTCAAACGATGTTGCATTTAGTGAAATATAGACATTTTAAGGAAGTCCGACACAACTCTTAATGTGTTTTACTTCAGCTACTTGTAGGCAAAGTTCATCCACCCCCATAGCTTCACGTGAATATTTAGTGACCCTTTGGTTTAGCAACCATACATCAGAAGAATCATTGGCAGTCTTTGATGCAGGTTGTTGCTTAATGCAGGATTTATATAATGCAGACAGCTTTTACAGGGGCTTCCCTCATTGTTTTATATTGCATTAAACAGTCACCTGTGATAAGAGATCTGTTTACATTTGTCGATGAACAAGTTTTTATGCAACTCTTTTGCTTTTCATGTGTTTACAAGTATTCCAACCTATGTCTATAGACCATTCAATAGACAATTGTTAAGACTATTGACAGCTTAATGAAGAAAAAAGTAATACAGAAAGCTCCTTTTGGAGCTTTCTGTGTTACTTTTATTCTGTATTAAGCTGATAGTAAATGTTGTATTAAAAGATTACCATGCTTTTTCATCAATTTGAATGCTTGCTGAACGCAAGTGTGATTGTATATTTCAATAACAGCATGACTTGAGTGATTCAAGGATTGCACACTTGCTGGATTGTGCAGTTCACAAACAGGGGCTCGATTCATTACCCTAGGCTTCCTCATACAAAATACTTAACACTTATAATGATGACATTCCAGATACACTCTTACATTTTTATAAATAATGTACAGTATACATTGACTACCAAATGATTTAAAATAATGGCAAACAGTGAAGACCCTGATCAAAGGGACACTTCAGGTCTTTTCTGTTTGCAAACAGTGAATGTATTCTTTCCCTTTACAGGAAGGGTAAACCCCTTTGCTTGCTTGCCATAAGGCTTTCGCACACAGCATAGACTCGAATAAAGGATACTCAGAATCTGTTTCCATGGCTGGTTCTGTCATATTTTGTCATTCTGATTACATTTAAAACACTAGTTATCCCAATTGAAAAGTTGTGCCTTTAAGTCAGACAGTTAAAGAGTAATTCATGCAGTACTATTTACATGCAAAGTGTTCACAGTGGAGAATATAAGTGAGAGGAAATATTCTCCTCATGCTTATTATGTATGGGAATTAAATATATTTCCCGCTCATTCAGTATGCTATAATTAGACATCAAAAAGGTTTTAGTCACTGCTATGGCTTTGGGCGTTCATTGTTTTTGACGTAAATTAAACCTTTCAGTATAATGATGTGACATTAAACTTGCAATAAGCAACTGCTGAGTAAAGAAGTGCAGAACAAAACTACATTACTTTGGTCCTGAATTGACACCTTTCTAGAATCATAACTTAAACTTTCAAATTATTGCATAATGTTCAACTTTCTGCATTACTGTCATGCATTTAGCTGACACTTTTCTTTTGCTGGATACGTATCTTTTAAATCATTGCATAATGAATGTTGGACTGTATATTAACATTGGCGCTGTCCTAAAAGTCTAATTTCATAAGATCAGTGCTTTATTAAAAATATTGCATTAGATATTAAACTATTCCCAGCTTGAGAGAAAAAAATGTTATTTCTGTTTTGTAGAGCAAAAGGCTGTTATCAATGCAATCAATATGCTGCATAGTTACATACACGTTATGACATATCTGACCCATAGACATACTGCAAATTGTAGTCAGTGGGAATATTGAGGGTATAATTACCCCTTTCCTTCAATGTAAAGCCTTTTCATGCATTACCTAATACCTATATTCCTCATGTAACTATCTTTTCATGACCATAGAATCCCTGCCCTGATAAAGAACAACAGAAAACTTGTTCTGCACTCTGACAGGGGATTATGCTTGAAGCAGACTGAAAGTAAAGCAGTATTAAAGCACTTGTCTTACCATTGAAAAAACTTATAAATAAAAAGTTTATTTTTTCAAATCTGTTTGAAAATACTACCAGTATTTCTTGATCAATGGAAAGTGAGGAAAACACATCCAATTTCGTTTTTTTTACGTGACAACTTAGATAGATATTTAACTTAAATAATGTATAGCAATGAAAAGGTTGAAGTATGTCTAAATTGCATCATCACAGCGGGGGAAGAGAATTTTGGCGGGCTCATTATATGCAAGCAGATAATATCATATGGTAAAAGTTTGAGAAAATAGGTTTTCAGTCTGCAGGGTTAATTTGTATAAAACAGCATTTAGTAAAGTAACACGGAGATCTGTACAGTCAGGATGCTGCTTAAATATTTAATGCAGGACATTATGAAATGCAGAAAGCTCCCAAAGGAGCTTTCTGCATTTCATAATATCCTGCACTAAGCAGCCATGTGTACAGATTAAAGATAACCCATAGTTTTAGATGATTGTTTAACACATTTCTCCAAAGTCATTTGTGGAAAAACAATTGTCAATTGACTGCTTAATCCATTACTCCATTATATACACCTTTTAATGCCTTTAATTTATTCCTGCAATGAAGAAAATAAATTCCATTTTAAACAGTCATGCATATATGCACAATAAGATTTCCTATATCTTAGCAGATTGCAGCTCAAGCAGGCTGACAATAAAGCAGAATGCACATTTAGGCACATTCTGCTTTACTTTCAACCTGTTTTAAGTCACTGGTCACCTGTTTTCAAAACTAGAAACTGGCTATGGGGTAATGTTAAAGCAATCTGTCTCTCAACACAAGTTTAAGAATTTGAAATAAATGCAAATTTATATTTATATCTTTATTGCTCATTTTAATGATATAGTTTCACACATAACCAATTCATCATGTCAGTTTTGGCGGGAAAGAAGAAAGAAAAGATAGCTTACATGCTGAGAAAGTAATTAGTCCTATCACTTACATAGCCCGCCTCCTGTGAATCGTGTCATGCATGGTGCAACATCACACCTGTATCATAGGCTATAGATGACAGTCTCCTTACTACGGCTATAAATAACAAGGATTATCATTAAAGAAAGGTGATCACTTAAAGCAGGTTGAAAGTAAAGCAGGCAGAATGTGCCTTAAGGCACATTCTGCTTTACTTTCAGCCTGCTTTAAACTACCATCGACTAGGCTATATAAAAATATTTATGGTATTTGTTCATGAGGGTATAAACTGGAACTTTTTTTCAGCGGAGGAATAAATTAAATATATGCTAAAAGTCGCTTCTATGGGGGGAAAGGGTTAAGCTTGCCTTCAATGGTAATGTAATGAAGAAGCATGAAAATCTCATCTGTAAAAACAGGGGGCTAATTAATGCATAATAAAAATAATGCAGAAAGCTCCTGTAAGATAATGTCATCTTGTATTAAACTTTCTCCTGTACACAAGTTTGACTGTAAATTAATTTTGATGTACTCAGATTTATTTAAATTTCTGCTATCATATCTTCTTTAATTAACTTGAAGTAAAGCATGCATGACTACCTGCCCATTTACCTGTGTCTACTGTCTAGACAAACATAACAGAGGTGAAGGTCATTCAGCAGCAGCATCGTATCACTGATAGACAACAAACTACCTGTGACTTACTGAATCAACCAACATTGTGAAGGGTACATGCTGAACCCTTTACTCCATCCCTCTTTCTAGTTTTGATGACAGATTACCACTTAAAGCAGGTTGAAAGTAAAGCAGAATGTACCTTAGGTGCATTCTGCTTTACTAGCAGCCTGCTTTAAGATGTCATCTGTGAGGAATAAATTGTGTATGGTGCTTGTTCATGACTTCATAATTTCCAACTATTTCAGGGTGTCCACGGTCAGGGATTTGTTTTTTCAAGGTCAGGGAATTTTGAAATTTGTCAGAATTTTAAGCAAAAGTAATTTTCTTCTGTGGATGAATAAAGTAAAGGCATAAAAAGGTGTATTTATGGAAGAATGGGTTAATCCACTAGCGTGCTGGATACTTGCTTATAAAGTGGTTCAGAATTAAATGGCCATTAATTCTTTATTCTGTTTACAGTTAATTGTCAGTATCTCTGAGGTATGCAAACACATTAAAGCAGAAAATGTATGAGATCCTGATTTGGCTAATGTATGCTGCATGTAATATGAAGTTATTACCGTATAAGTGGTTTTTTTCGCGAGAAGGAAATTTTCGCTATTTTCGCGTGTGCATCAAACTCGCGTAAATCTAATCCGCCAAATATTCCTACCTTTCTCTAGGCCTATTTCATTTTCTGCAGCAAAGTCCGATCGAGGCAGTTTGTCGTAAAAAACCCAACCAAAAACACAATTTCTTCGTTCCCGTGTTCTTATTCAGGACCAGGCCTATACCCACGTTCAAATTAATGCATTTTTTATGAAAGAGATCTAAAGACGGATGTCAAACAATTTGGATCCAGATTTGTCGTGTTTTTTGGTGCCTTATCTTTACTCAAACTGTTTGCCAATGCCAATCAAGTTGTGATAGGCAGACAAAGGGTTAATCGCTTTCACAGTTTGACCTATGGTACTCACTCGTAAATGACACCTCGTCTGCTTGCAACGTTCTCCATTGTCAACACGTATATACAGGTAAATCGAGTGTGAAAAGTTTTGGATACTTGAGAGACATTGATTTACCCGGCGTCTCATTTGTACCCAGTGGTGACTTTCTGCCGCCTCAGTTCATTACGGAGGGAAGACGGAAATTGCATCCGATCATATTGTAAACAAGTGCGCCATATACCGGCACTTTATGAAGGGAAGATAGATATCCGTAGCCGTGAATGTTTAAATAGTTACTTCCCTTAGTTTTGAATGCGCCACTTACGTATGCGGATTTATTGACAAGATAAAACCCAAACGGTAAAATAAAATATGCTTAAATATCATAACCGCAAAAAATAGATTTTCAATAAACGTTTGCGCGAAAAATTAATACGCTAAAAATTCATTTAGGGTTGAATCGCTAAATTTGCGTCTCGCGTAAAAAACCACTTATACGGTAAATATATTTATGATTCCAATAAATGATTAATGACTGAGTGCAAACGTTACTTACAGACATGTATGATCTATAGCATGGTTATGAAAGAAGTAACGGGTAAATTAGCATGGAAGAGAAAACACTATATATATAATGTTGTAACTGAAAACTGTAATGGGCAGCTGTTTGTATAAGTATGTGTATGTTTATAAATGTGGGTTTCTGTACTGTATGTATAATTTACCACTTACCCTGCACAGTAGTACTGTATAACACCCCTCCCCCTTAACCCATTACCACATAGCCTGTTTCTAGTTTGGTAGACAGCTAGGTGCTCTATTATATATATACTTAAAGCAGGTTGTAAGTAAAGCAGGGTGGGCCTTAAGGCACATTCTGCTTTACTTTCAACCAGCTTTAAGCTATCATCTGCTAGGATATAGAAAATATTTTGTATAGTCCATATTCATGACTGTATAAAGTGTAACTATTTCTGCAATGAAGGAATACATTTAATGCGTAAAAAGGCATTTATGGCACAGTGGGTTAAACATCTAGAGGGGCAAAATGCAAAATCCAGAAAGCTTGAAACCAGGCTGAAAGTAAAGCAGAATGCTCTTTTATTCTTTTTTGTCACCAAACACAGGTTTGACTGTTTCCTGCTAGAAGTCCACATGTTTGGAATGTTAACCCTTCTGTGACTGAAATCTTCATCTCTACAACTCCGCCCACTATGTACATCTATTATTTGAACTATAACATTGGCTAATAAAAGAAAGAAAGTTGTGCCAAGGAAAGAGTGCAGACTTATTCCTTACAGATCTTATAAGAAAACAGTACAGACCCTGACCAGACAGCTGTAGGAGCTCTCTGATTGCTGTCCTATCTATTTTAAGAAATCATTGCTACAAACTTAAATAGCAGGATTAAGGTTAAGAGCTTAGTGTTTGAGCTTTGTTGTCTGTGAGTATAATTGCACAGCTAGAGCATGTTGAGCTGACATGATATGTAATAATTTGAAAGTCTTAAGATCTCTCTGATTCTTAACTTCCTGGTTAATATGCTGTAATAGATATTCCAGACTTTTGCCGCCAAATGATGAGAGCATTGAACCATTTTTTGCTTAGCACAGAACCTGTCGGTGACAAATGGGGCCTGCTCTTGATCCACACTGTTTGCCATAGTCTTCACTGCAGGTTATCAGTGTTCAAATAATTGAAATTATTTTAAAGCAAGTTCTAGTGTTGAAAGGCTCCTTCAAGAGCTCTCTTTGAAGGAATCCTCTGATCTGGGTCTACACTACTTGTGAAAGATCCATTTGAAAATTCAGCATTTTAACCCATTACCCCATCAATACTCCTTTTTACGTCTTTAATTTATTACTCTACTGAAGAAAATAGTTCCAATTTATAGTGTCACAAAAAAGAATCATAAGAAATATTTTCTATATTCTAGCAGATAATAGCTTAAAGCAGGCTGAAAGTAAAGCAGAATGTGCCTTAAGGCGCATTCTGCTTTACTTTCAACCTGCTTTAAGTTTTCACCTGTCTTCAAAACTAGAAACAGGCGATGTGGGAATGGGTTAAGGGCTAGGAGCTGTCATCAAACCACTTGAATTCTGGAGATTACATTACAGAACTGTAAGCAGACTAGTAAGTAGCTTATTTACTGTACCACACCCAACAAGGCCGGCTGGCACTGTTTTAGCTAACACTGCAGAAAAGCTAAAAAACAGCTGGTAAAACAATACAGGTTATCTGTGAGTCCGGCATGAGTTATCCTTCTTGAGTTGAGATGGAATATTTTGATGAACAAACATTCAAAAGAAGATGCATAATTATGTTACAGACAAAAGGCCACTTATGTATCCACTCAAAGTTTGCCTTTCATTGTTTAAGACAGGTGGCTGCTTCAATTTAATCCTTATTTCCCATAGTCTATTTCTAGTTTCTTTTCCCCATAGTCTGTTTCTAGTTATGAAGAAAGGTTATGATCTCTTAAATCATGTTGAAAGTAAAACATGTTTAGGACTTCCCAGGTAGGGACTTATTTGTTGTAATAATTGGAGATGTTAAAGGGACTCGCAACCGGATGATGTTCTTGTCAAAATAAAATAAAATACTCAAATAAAAGCAAATTTGTGGCATTATTTGGCTTTTGACATTAAAAAAATATGATCAGTCCAAAAAACATCTCAATAATCGTCACCGAGTCTTAGTTTTTTAGATATTTTCCATCGTTTTTCCATAGCGTTAGCTAACGGTATAGTTGTTGTTGTTGCTTCTCTACACGGGGTCAGACATAAACCCGAGCCGAATAATGTTCTATTAATAGCTATCATTGAAGTACGTTAATTCGCTACTATATATATAGACAGCGTCCGTAGCCGAGGGCGTAAAGGCGATGCCTCATTTTTCATTTTTGTCTCCGCATGGATGGTCACGGGTTCGAATCCCACCAGAGCCTCTTCTTTCTCTTTTTTTGGAAATGCATTTTTTAACAGAATTTATTATCCTAAACTAAATTTTACCCATTTATACAAGCATTTGACATATATTTACAAATTACTATTTTTAATGCTTGATCCGGTTGCGAGCCTCTTTAAAGGTGTATTTGAGGAGTACTGAGTGAAGCAAGTTGCAAGAAAATAGTAAAAACAAATTCCTTTGGAAGATTTCTTCAGCCTGCTTTAAGCAGCCACCTGTAAGGATGTAGGAAATGTGTCCTGGCTAAATGATCTGCATCAGGACACTGGGTAAAGGCATTTCTTTGATGAATAGATGAAGGCTGGATATTGAGACGGAATTTCTTTGAAGGAAATGGTTAACACCTAATTTGTTAATGCAGCAAGCTCCCCTAGGATTCTGTTTTACCCACTGGGGATTCCAATGCTTGAACATTCATTTGTCACTGACAAACATAGGGTTCACCGTACAGGAAATAAGTACAGTAAAATCTCTTTCTATAACGGCCACTAAATTGTGTTAATTATAAGGTGTTTCAGACAGGTGAATGCTTAAAGCAAAGTGAAAGTAAAACAGAAAGCTCCTAAAGAAGCTTTCTGTTTTACTGTCACTTTGCTTTAATCTGTCACCTGTCTTTGATACACACAATAAGCCTTCCTTTTAGTGGTCATTATAGAGAGGTTTCACTGTATATAATCACTAGCAAACAGTATAGACCCAGTTTAGATGGCTCCTTAAGGAGCCCTCTGATCAAGGTCTATACATTTGCTTTTATTTTTATTTTCAATATTTTTTTCGGCGGAGCTGTCTGGTTTCTATTTAGCCACACTTTCTGTTTGGCCACACATTTCAACCAATTATATTTGATCAGAAATTTAGACTTGAGAGCACCTGTTGAAACTGAATAGTCTGATTGGATAGTAGCCAGGGCTCCAGATAAGGGAATTATTTCAAAACTTAAAATCTTTATTTGTGCATTAAACCCTGTGGTGTCACTAAACATTTGAATTGTCTCTTTGAGACAATCAAAATGAGTGGTAACACCATAGGGTTTGGTGCTGAAATGAGTGAATAAATGTGATTTGTTAAGTTTACTCCCTCTTATCTGGAGCCCTGTAGGCTGGTCTATGTCCAATTACAGTTTTCCCAGATATGGCTGGGAGTGTAAAATTTAGAGACACAGACCAGACTGTTTACTACACTGGGGGCTGATGCAATTTAAGATGACATCTGAAATACAGAGGAAGCTAGGTGTTTTGTAATTGTTTACTACCAATTGTTTTAATTGTTAACTATTTGTACACATTTACCATACATTAAAAGCAATATTAAATATAAATGGCCTCAAGTGAGTTAAACACAATTGTGTGGTTTCATCATTATTTACAAGAGTGAAGTAGAGCAGACTGTTGAATCATGCTATAGTTTGTTTCAAGAAACTCTATGAATGAAGTTTGATATATAGAACAATAGATTAATGTGAGGATCTCCTACCAGTAGCTAGGATATGAGTTAAATTATTGTTTTGTTTTGCATTTCTGTACATGATAGTTTTGCATTTTAAATAAAAGTTACTGTTTCAATTGTATACTTTTATTTTTTGCTTTTCAATCCAAGATATTACAATTCTTTGAAAACCTCAATTTCATTCAATTTTGCACACCCATCTATATAGCCTTAGTTCAACCACTCATTCCGCCGAATATCTTTTTTAAAGATATTTCTTGTTTTACATAAACCTCTCAAGAGTCAATGTAAACTGGTTAATTATGATTGAGAAATCATTAAGTCCATTTGGAAAATCAGTCCATGTAAGGTGTAACAGTTAGCATATGATTGCTATTATTTCAGCTTTATAAAGAGCTATCAATATCAGAGCAACGATTAGCTCTATTACACTTTAATTGATTAGTCATAGTGTGGTTGATGTTTGCTGATGGGTAGAACTATAAGATTTCATGATAATACTATTGTATAGATAGAGACAATAGAGCAAATATCTTCTTAAAACCAGTGACCTAAGCCAGCCCAGTGCATGTCTGTTCAAGTGCACTCCCAGTATTTCCTTTCAGACTGAATTCTTCAGATTGTACATTTAACCCTTTCCCCCATAGAAGCGACTTTTAGCGTATTTAATTTATTCATCCGCTGAAGAAAATAGTTCCAGTTTATAACCTCATGAACAATTACCATTACAAATATTTTATATAGCCTAGCAGATTTTAGCTTAAAGCAGGCTGAAAGTAAAGCAGAATGTGCCTTAAGGCACATTCTGCTTTACTTTCAACCTGCTTTAAGTGGTCACCTGTCTTCAAAACTAGAAACAGGCTATAAGGTAAAGGGTTAACCCGACATGTCCTTCATAGCCAAATAGTGCAAAACACTTACATCCAGTTGTGTTTAATACAGATGATTATTTAAAGCAAGATGACAGTAAAGCAGAAAGAACCATTAAATTGCTACCTTTATTCTACATCACCAATGAACATCTATCTTAGGTGCTAAACAAATTAACCCATTACCCCATAGCCAGGTGAGCACTTAAAGCAGGTTGAAAGTAAAGCAGGATGTGCTTAAAAGTACATCTGCTTTACTTTCAGCCTGCTTTAAGCTACCACAAGCCATGCTAGGGAAAAGACAATACATATATATATATTATGGATTATATTCATGAATGTATAAAATGGAAAACTTTTCTTCAATGCAGGAATATATTAAAGGTATATTTATGGAGTAATGGGTTAAAGTGGATGAGTATACAGGTAGGGTCATCCTAATGGGATTCTGTGGAGGAAAGGGTTACAATAGCTGTCTTGTAAATGATAGCCTAAAACCCCTAAACTAAACCCAAAGCCTTTATACTGTAGATTTTGAAAATACAGGGCCCCCCTCGGATCAGAATCTGCTGTTTATTTTCATTTTAAATGTTGCATGGCTGGAAACATCCCTCAATATTAAACAAAAACTGGTCATTTTTCAAAAATAGAAAGCTAGGGTTTTCAGTTATTGTATATCGATCAAGGTGTACTCAATATTTGGTCTCCTTAGCTATCTATTCTAGTCACAGGGAGAGGGCTAATATAGGCAGCTTTACCTGTAGACCATAGATAGCAGGAGATAGTGAAATTGTCTTCCATCTTCACCCGCAACATGTGGTCTTTAATTATCACCTGAAGTCATTTATTTAATATGTTTCAGTTTTTTAACCGAGAAAACATCAATAATAGTGCCAAACGGTTTTGATCCGGATCAGATGCCATGATACATTGGATCTAATCTGGATCCTAAATGTGTGCCTATACAAGTCTTGTTTGGTTTAGCACAGTAAAGGTTAGACCATGAGCTTCTGTTAACTTATCACCTGCTGTACATAATTAAGATTGGAATTCACAAAATGTTTGGGTCCAGATCAGATGCAAATAAGTAGTTCATGTTTGATCAGGATCCAAAATATGTGGCACTTATATTCTCCTCTTAAAAAGACATTTTAACTCAAATTTGCATAGAATTGGAAACAAGGATTTAGAAGCAGATGATATTATAATAACCAGCATTTAGAAGCGTTAAGGTTTTATGATTGGTAAATATTTGAGTTTGAATGTCCCATACCAAGGTTTGGGGAGCATTGGGCCCCAACATGGAATGACTGATAGGTAAATGTTTGGCAAAATGAGTTTTGATGAGATTTACCTATATACTGACTGAGATCTTCTGATCTCATGTGTTCAAATGTTTACCCATTTGATGCCCTAGAATGAACTTTGCCGATTAGTAAAACAAAAAGTTTTGAATTTAACTACCAACCTTTTGCTGAGGGAATGACTTTGTTCTATTTTAGAAATGATAAATGTGTTTGATAAATTATTCATCATCCAATGGCAGTGGTAAATTGATATGTAATAAATGAAATTAATTTTCTGTTTGCATTTAGTTTGTCAAGGCAAAATCAATATTGAAGATGAGTGTTTCACACAATGTTGACCCAGATCAGATGTCTACAGTCATATGGGCATGTGTTTTCAAACTTCTAGTGTTTAGACTTCCCGATGAGGAGAGCAGGGCTCCACTCACTGATATTAAGAGGGAGTGAAATAAACAAATTCAACATCTCACTCATTTCAGCACCAAATCCTACGGTGTTCTACTCTTCGAGACGATTCTAATGAGTAGTGACACCATACAGTTTAATGCAGAAGTAAAGATTTAAATTTTTTGAAATACCCTCTTTATCTGGAGCCCTAGGGGTGTCTTAATCAAACACTGTAACCTTAAATTGTCTCCATCAAACTCTATGTTGTGACTACTCTTTAGCATTGTTTGGAAGAGACAAATCTAAAGTTACAAGTCACAACATTGAGTTTGTTGGAACATAAGGGGAAAAAATGTAGAAAATTTTAGTTTTGTTCCTTATTCTGAATTGAACAAAAGCATTCCAATAGTGTTATTGATATACTTACCATAACCTATTACTTCATAAATAGGCCTTTTTATGCCTTTAACTTATTCCTCCCTGAATAGAAGAAAATAGTTTCATTTTACACAATCATGAATATTCATCATTAAAATATTCTATAATCTTTGCAAATGGTAGTTTAAAGCAGGCTGAAATTAAAGCAGAATGTGCTTGATTTACTATCAATCTGCTTTAAATGGTTATCTGTTTTTAAAACTAGAAACATATACTATGTAGTGCTAATGGGGTAATGGATTAAGCATTGATTTATTGTTGAAATAAAACCTTATAGGCTCTTATACTATATGTAAACGGATGTTTGTTTAAACTTGATGGCATAGATTTATTGATCATATTCATAGATCAATAAAGGAAGGGTATTTAACAAATAACAGTATATAGCAATAAGTTAGTATCATTAACACGTTCCCCCCACATTAGCCTGTTTCTAATTTTGAAGACAGGTGATCACTTAAACCATATTGAAAGTAAAGCAGAATGTTCCTTAAGGCACATTCTTCTTTATTTCCAACCTGCTTTAAGCTAATACCCGCTAGGATATGAAAATATTTCTTATGATACTGTATAAATTTGAACTATCCTCAGAGGAGGAATAAATTAAATGCATTAAAAGGCACTTCTATCCGGGGAAAGGGTTATCATAGAGCTTATAATGTTCCATATCAGATGCCGAGTAAATTGATGACTGATCAGGATCTAGGTTGTTTGTATTTTAAATTGGAATGTTATTTTGAATAGTATTTGAATTATTAAAGCAATTTGAGAATTTTCTAATGCAGAAGATATTTTTTAATATATAAGGGGTTAGAAGAACTAAGATCAGCCATATTGGCATATACATGTCAATATGGTTTTAATTAAATCTAACACTTTCTTCTATAACCCAAATTGCGATTTAACTTTATACAGCTGTTAACTGCAGATGACTGCTTAAAGCAAGTGATAAATGTAAAGTAGAAAGCTCCTTTAACAGCCTTCTGCTTTACTTTTATCCTGCTTTTAGCTATTGATACTTTTCAACACTATCTATGAATATTCATGAATGATGCCTGCTTATATGGAGAAGTAGGTATAGGAGTCCTAAGGTACTCCTGTTTGTGCAGGAAAGGCTTAAAGCAGGCTAAAAGTAAAGAAAAAGTCGTCTGTGGGAAATTTTTGCTCTATTTTCAGACTGTTTTATGCATTTCCTGTTTTTAACCTTGAAACAGAAAATGGTTAAGATTCTAATCAGGACATGCTGTTTGCCAACCCAAGTTCAATTTAATCATAATTGTGATATTTTCTGTTAGGTCGCAACATTATTCAACCAAATGAATCAAATAGTTTATAATCCACACTTCTGCCTCACAACCTCAGTTCTATTGTAATCATCAAGGGATCAGTTCCTAATTAATTGAGTATTAAGCTTCTTATCAATAAAACATACAGGTAATCATTTATGGAGCAATCACTAGAAAGATGCTGCATTGGCAATTTTTAATAAATATCAAAACTATACTACAGTGCTCCCTCCCCACAACGACACCCAATGGGAGACACAGATTGTGTGTGTTGTTCGGAGGGAATCGTTATAGGGAGGGAAAATCAAGACTTGTCTTACAATAATTTTGTTATGTAGTAAGCATTTTCCTGTCTTTTAAGACCTTAGGAATTCATCAATGACTTGTCCCTGAACACAGTATATTAGCTGGATAATTCCTGGATTATAATCCATGATCAGGAAATACTATCAATAACTTTCTCATACATTCCACTAGAGGAGCCTGGTATCCACAGTAGCGTATTGTTTGAGCTCTGTCAATGTCATAAAACCCTTTGAAACAAACTATTGATCTTCATTGAGAGAAAAAACTGTTGACAGGTATTTTACGTGGCCATTTATAGGTAGTTTGCTGAATAAACTGACCTAGACTTGATATAAACTAAGTATCAGGATTCTTGATATCTATTTATACCATTAGAAGAATTTGAACTTGAATGAATCAATGAATAAATAGGGACATGTTCGTTGAGTACGTAACAAGCTTTCTCACTCTACATTTTCGGACAGGCATGTGGTACATGTTAATCCAAATTCCTTGTTATTACAATCTTGTGAGGAGTTTTGCAAATTGTATTTATCCAGATGAAATGCCAAGTTCGTCCTTAGCAAAGAGTGTAGGCCAAGATCAGAGGGCTCCTCCGGGAATTCTCTGATCTGGATCTACACTACTTAAAAATTGTCATTTAAAACCTATTACCCCATAGCCTGTTTCTAGTTTTGAAGAAAGGTGACCACTTAATGCTGGTTGAGAGTAAAGCAGAATGCACCTTAAGGCACATACTGCTTTACTATCAACCTGCTTTAAGCTACCATCGGACAAAGAAAACATTTCTTATTGTGCATTATTCATGACTGTATAAATTAGAATTATTTTTTTCAATGAAGGAATAGATTTATGGTGTGAAAAGGTGTATTCATAGAGTAATGGGTTAACCCCTTTCCAATTCGGAGGAATGAGAGAGGTGGGGATACTTCCAAACCAAAGAGATTAGATGGATGAGTTGGTATTGGACTATAGTTAATACAAAAAGTATGGTCTCATCTGGATTCAAACATTTGCAATCCGTTGTGAGAAAGAATTTAACTCTTTCAACGCTTTGTAATTTTTTTGTCTGATAGAATTGTAACGTCATACCACTGATTTGATATTAGAATTTTCTAAAATTTCTTTTCATAAAAGGGTAAGTATGTCAAACAGTTTGGATACTGATGAGATGCCAAGTTACTAGGTGTCCCATCAGGATCCACACTGTTTGCAAAGGTAATCATGGTTTTGCTATTAGTGTGCAAAGAGTTAACTCTTTGCATGCTGGGTAATTTTTTCGTCTGCAACAATTGTCGTCTGCTTTTGTTCTAAAATTAGAATTTTTCAAAATTTCTTTTAAATTCAGGGTCAGAATGGCAAACAGTTTGGATCCTGATGAGACGTCGCGTTACGCGACGTCTCATCTGGATCCAAACTGTTTGCAAAGTTTATGATTGTGGCAGCTATATCCGCCGCTAGCATGCGAAGAGTTATGTTATGGGTCTATGCCAAAATCAACAATTATTGTGCTTGGGCTTTGAATTCAGCCGATTGCCTTAAATGGTGTATGTATTGAAATCTGTTAAATGCTCGTTTTAATCAGCTTGAATATTGGTCATGCCATTCAGGGCTTGAACAGTTAATGATAGAGGAGCAATTTCCTCGTTTTGTGGGTCGCCATGCCAGGGTTGATTCAAAGACCAAGTACTACCGGTACCAACCTTTTACAGGCCACACATTGATAACACATTAACCCATTACCCTATAGCCTGTTTCTAGTTTTGAAGATAGGTGACCATTTATAGCAGGTTGAAAGTAAAGTATATTCTTCAATGAGCATTCTGCTTTACTTTTAGCCTGCTTTAAGCTACCATCTGCTAGAATATAGAAAATAATTCTTATGATACATATTAAAAGGCATTTTTATTGGGTAATGGATTAAGTCCTGAAGTAATTGTCTTTCATGTACATAACAAAACAACACTTTGGAGTCCAAGTTGGTTGAAAACATTTTCAAAACATTTAATCTTGGCATTAAAAATTCATTTATTTAAGAAACACTTGAAAATGTGTGTAAAAATAACTATGAGGCCCATAGATAAGATGTTTATAGTGTAAAGGATCACCAGGTCTAGTAGTCCTCCACCTTGATTTTATAAGTCATAACCCTGGCGTAAAAAAAGCCCTTTAGGGTAATTTATTTGACAGTATCGATTATTATAGATGGAAGTAAAGCAGAAAACTTTCTGCTGTACCTTTACTTTAATCTTGCTTTAACAACTGCCTGCCTTAACCCATTGCTTCAAAATATAAATGTGCCTTTTAACACCTTTCCTTATTCTTACACTACAAAAAGTAGTCCTTAGCTAGGAAGTTCTGTAAATGAAATTTTAATCCATTTCCCCATAATTATGCCTTTTTACACCTTTAAATTATTCCTGCACTGAAGAAAATAGGTCCACTTTTAAAGCCAGTATGTAGCTGTCAAGTAGCCAAAATCGCGCATTTCTTAAACCTGAACATTCAGGCACATACGTAATCTAAACACATAAAAAGAAGTAATCCACTATGTATATGGAGGCAACATTGCTTACAAACCCATGAATTTGGTGGAAAGAAGTCGATTTTGGTTTGTTGATATCTGATCAACGGCGGAGATTTTCCGAGTTCGTTCGGCTTGCGCCCGGTAAAGATGTTTTCATAGTGTTTTCTTCTGACTTGGCATAGTTATTTTTAGATTGGAACATTCTAAAACTTTAAAAGGGATTAGTATTCCCTACATTCAGCAAGAGACATTGATAGCTGTATTTATTGTGTGCAATATACAGTAGAGAATACATTTTTCTTTCCGGTTTAAACGCAAACGCAATTCACTACACTGTGGAAATTTACTTTTAGCAATTTTAACTATTTTTTTAATCTGAGTAACAAACAGGTTGGAGCCTGATCAGACGCCGGGTTACGCGGTGTCTGATCTGGCTCCAACCTGTTTGCAATGGTAATAATAGTTTTGTTTATAAATGCGTTTAATTTGATAGAATAAAATATCAGTAAAGTTAGCGCAGCGTTCTCGTGCTGCACGATGATCATACTTATCTCAAGTAGGAATGTGTACGACTATGTATTCGATGTTACCTTCCTTACAGTAGAGAAAATATTATTCTTTCCCAATAAACGCGCTTGCGCTAAAACCATAATTTCAATTGCAAACAGTTTGAAGCAGATCAGATGCCGGGTAACCCGGTGTCTGATCAGGCATCAAACTGTTTGCAACTCAGACTAACATGAATGGTCATAATTGTCTAAAGGTTGTGTTTTTATGCGTTTTATTGTGATGCGTTTGCGTTTCGTTTGCGTTTAAATGGGAAAGAATAACCTTTTTCTCCACTGTTTCCTATTTACCATTATTAACTATTCTGTTCTAAAGTAACACAGACAATTCAGAAATATCGGATCGATCACGTGACTCTTATTCGACCATGCGGAAATTCTCGGAAGCTGACACGAAGATTTGTTATGTAAACAAAGAGCTTATTTTTCCAACCATCTCGATAAGAAATCGGCACATT
Organism: Gari tellinella; assembly: GCA_922989275.2. Lineage (NCBI taxonomy): Eukaryota > Metazoa > Mollusca > Bivalvia > Cardiida > Psammobiidae > Gari > Gari tellinella. The sequence goes on from OV277857.1 coordinate 77,061,860, forward strand.
TATGTATGATTCTTAAAGAAAGGGGGGCATATGTCAGGCATCTGACAACCGTTTTCGCTTAGTTTTAATACATAGAAAATGTACATATATAAGAAATTGCACGTTTTAAACATCCATTTGGGCGACATTCTGCCTTTAATAGTCATAAATATACATCTTAAGAAATATTTTCTGTATTCTAGCAGATGGTAGCTTATAGCAGGCTAATCAAAGACGTGCTCAATATGTTATATTTGTGGAATATACAATGTACATGTATATGGTTTGGACTGTATGCTATGGAGGAAGGGGTTAAAAATGTAGGTGATAAACATTAAGAAAGTATATCCAGTCTGGCCAGACGCGTTGATTTGATGCCAACTGTCAATACTGCCATGGCTGATTAATGCTTGTTTGTAGTTCAGCCACAGCAATGGTATGAACCATTTCATACATTTAAATCATTAACAAACTTTTAAATCTGCTGTTTTAACCCTTACAATGTGAGGGCGGAATATATAAATAATATGCAAACAGTGTAGACCCTGATCAGAGGGCTCCTAAATGAGCCCTCTGATCAGGGTCTTCACTGTTTTAGGAGCCCTCTGATCAGGGTCTACACTGTTTGTTAAACTTTTAAATGTTTTTTGTGACAGACCCCATTGAGAATCAATTAAAGCTGGTAATTAGAAAAGAGAGGAGTTGGTTTGAAAATTCAGCTTTGTAATGGTTATTTTAATCCTTCATTATAAGACGTAGGCTAAACTTGAATGACCTGACGATTGTAAGCTGAAGTGTTTTGTAAACAGAAGAGTTCCAAGTTGTGCTTGAAGACACCTTTTGTTTCGTAAACTCAAACAACTGAATCCATTTGGTAAATGGATGTTTGTATAAACTATTATTTGTGGCACAAAACCCGCACCACTTCAATATAACCCCGGATATACTAACACAGTTTAATCAGGCTTGGTGCTTATTTACAATCAAACCCTGTCGATAGTAGTGACAGATTCAATGAAGAAGCAGTACATGTAAAACATGTAACAGTTTAACCCTTTACTCCATAGATATGCTGTTTTACACATTTAATTTATTCCCTCACTGAAGAAAATAGTTCCACTTTATACAGTCATGAATATACACCATTAAAGAAATACCAGTAGATGATAGCTTAAAGCAGGCACATTAAGGTGCATTCTGCTTTACTTTCAACTTGCTTTAAGTGGTCACCTGTCTTCAATACTGGAAACAGGCTAGCAAGGTGGACTTAAAGCAGAAAGATTATTTTGGAGTGTTCTGCTTTACTTTCTCCCTGCTTTAAGCGGTGATCTACCTTACAAATTCTACACTGACGGCTATCAGAAATGTCTCAGGGAGTTTACTTTTGTCCTACATAAAGCAGTCACCTTCCTGGAGTTATTATTACCAGTGGCTGTAGGGGAAAAGTAAACACTGGCATGATTGTATTGAATTCTCGGTCAGGTATTGAACTGTTATGGACAGTTGACTTGTTCCATCATGTTCCCAGTTTTAGAGGGAAGGCAATTACTTGCTATATGCTCGATACAATCTTTTACCTCATTTGTTTTCATACATTTACAATTTAGATTCAATTCCTGTCAGGTAATAAAATATGACATCAGTGCACTATTATATAACCAAACTTATGTAAGCAGTCACTTGAAATTAAGATACATTTAAAAATTGTTGGATAGATTGCTGCTTAACCATTACCTCATAGCCTGTTTCTTGTTTTGAAGACAGGTGATAACTTAAAGCAGGTTGAAAGTAAAGCAGAATGCGCATTAAGGTGCATTCTGCTTTACTTTCAGCCTGCTTTAAGCTATTATCTGTTAGGATATAGAAAATATTTCTTATGCAGTGTTCATTCTGGGATGCGCCCTTGCGGGATTCCCGCATAAAAATCACAAATGGCGCAAATAGAATTTTGTATGTGGGCCATATCGGCGCAGAGAAATCCGTAATCCCGCAACGAAATCTTACTTGAAGGGCCATAGATTTGTCTAGTTTCACTTTCGTGTCCAAATTTCCGTGAAGACAGCAGCGAATACTAGACCCAATTTCATTGGTTTATTAATAAAATCACGCTTCCCGGTAATGGTGCTCAATCGAGATCTCTCTTCGACATTCGTTTTATCTGTACATGTCCGAGTAGCTGCGATTGCATGTTGCTTAGTTACAGCCTCCGGTGATAAGTATTGATAACTTTGATTGGTTGTTGATATATTGCGGCCGGTTTTCGGTCTGCGATTGAATCACATGTCAGTGTTGTTTTGAAAAGCAAAGTATGTCGAAACGAACCAAACATGGATGCGAGGGTGAAACTCTAAATTGCATTTCTTTATTACACAGCCGAAAACAAATTATAATATCCCAACACAGATCGAGAATGCGTCTGAACGACTCGCACCCCGACTAAATCGAACTCGAAAAAATGGCCGACGATCACAAAGCCTAGCTAAATTCAAATGGCTACGCTACAACAGTGGTAAAAAATAATGAAGTTGTGAACTATGCAAAGAGAACACTCGGCTAACAATTTTTGTTAACGGCTGTGAAAATTTTAGGAGAAACACTTTGATAACACATGCTTCGAGTAGCGATCGCTAGTTCTGTATTAAAAGTCAGCAAAGAATAAGCCATTATCAATTGCTTGAAGACAGCTCACTATTTGGGTACAACAGACCTCCCACTTACCAAGTATGAATTTCTTGTGTCAGGAATACACCTGATATTCATGAAATAGACAGTGTATACTGCATGGTCATCACTATAAGAGACAACACTAGGTAGGAAAGTGTAATTTTATTTCCACATTGGTTTATTTCAGTTCTTGATGCATGTTACAGTTTCTGTTCTGCTTGTTTTTTCAGTAATCTAGGTGTTTTAAGCTCGGCCCATCAAAAATGCCAAATGGCCCACTTCTCTGATGACTGGTGGGCCAATGGCCCACCAGTCATCCAGTCCAGAATGATCACTGCTTATGATACATATTCATGACTGTATAAAAGGGAACTATTTTCTTCAATGGAGGAATAAATTATAGGCATATAAAGGCATATTTATGGGGCAATGGGTTAAGGAGTTTTCTACATTACTTTTATCCTGCATGAAACAGTTACATGTTTTAAATTTCATAATTCCTTTAATTAGCAGTTGCATAACAGGGTTTGACTGTTTTGAAATTGGTAATTGGAGACAGCCTTAATTTCTGTTGAAATCAATACCATGTTGATGCAGTTATATATTGAAATTAAAACATTTGTGAGGTTTTAGATGTGAATTGGATAGGCCATCAATTTTTCATGGCAATTTAGTTTGTTGATCATTTACCTGTGCAGGAATGGCACTTGACTGAAATGAAATTGGATATGTGACCAGGTATTTCAGTCAATTAATTAATCAATGCATGAAAGTTATTCCCAGAAAACTAAACAGGGTCTGTACTTTCAGCTATGGCGTATGTTCAGCTTTATTTTGCAAACAAATATGTTATTAGCTATGTTTATACAGTAAAACCCCTCTATTACGACCACTAAATTGTGTTAATTATTAGGCGTTAAGAACAGGTGACTGCTTAAAGCAAGGTGCCAGTAAAACAGAAAGCTCCTACAGGAGCTTTCTGTTTTACTGCCACCTTGTTTTAAGCTGTCACCTGTCTTTTATACAATCAATTAGCATTCGTTTTAGTGGTCGTAATAGAGAGGTTTTACTGTATCAGTAAAATCTTTTTCTTCACCATAAGAACACCTTTACTTTCAACCTGCTACACAAGCATAAGCTGAAAGTAAAACAGAAAACTCCTAAAGGAGCTTTCTGCTTTTCTTTCATGTTGCTTTAAGCTGTCACCTAGTCACATTTGGATGTAGATGAGATGCACATATGGCTATTTAGGCATCTGACAATGAAGCTGGAGATTGCAGGTATACTATAAATTATGAAACATGTAATATCCCTATATCTTGTACTTGCAAAATGAGAGCATTTGTTTGACTGGTGGTTTAAGGATGTCAAGAAAATTTGACTGACTAAACCCAAAGAACATTCTCAGAGCACTCAAAGGGGGGTCTTCTGTACTTGAAAGCAACTCTGGTTAAACAAAATCATTTTTTCTCCCCAAGGGTGAAAACCAGTTTAATCAAATTTGTGATTTCTTTAGGGATATTGAAAGTAATTTGTTGTGCATGCACTTGTCTGTTTATACCGTGATCAGTTAGACAGTATACAGTCTGTATGTCACCAGTGATGTAATCACAGAACTTAACCTATATCACCCTCAAATATCATCTGCTTTAAAATGGTAATTTGCAAAAATTATCATATATTATCAGTTGGTACCATATGTATTTTTGACACACCCCCTATTAATATACAAGCTAACAGTCTTAATCCTGATTAGACGTTTAGTCTGACTCTGCGTCTAATCTAGATCCAAACTGCTTGCAAGTGTTGGTGAAGTCAGGTTTAGTGTTATCAGGGTTAATAGGATTATAGTGGTACAGTCGAACTTCGATATCTCGAACTTGCTTACCTCAAACTATCCGATATTTCGTTGCATGAATTACACTACTTCTTCCTCGGTTAATTGAACATACCCATGTTTCAAAGTTAAAACCTGGCTGAGCCACGTTTTAACTTTGAAATATGGGTTTGTTCAACAAAACCTAGTTCGAGATATCAATGTTTGACTGTATATTGGTAAGGCTCAGGGTAATATGATTATTGGAACATTAACTCTCATGCTCTTACTATCATTATCACCCTGCCACAATGTCTTATTAACCTTACAATGGTGATTTACTAATAACATACTTGGATAATCTTTGCACAGAAATATAATATATATGTGTCAATGTTGTTTGAGAATAAACCTCCTAAATACAGTCTGTAACTCTGTATAGTACTTATCTGATAAATTTGACACAATCCCAGTTACTGTGACTTAACTGTAGATGAGAGTCAGAGACAGACAGACAGACAGACAGAAACAGACAGCCAGATAGAGTGTCTGCTAAGTCTTGATTGTGTTTCTAGAAATACTTGTATTTTTTCATAACTAGAAACAGGCTATTGAGTTTAGGAGTTTTTTGCATTAAATTACTTTCAGGCTGTTTTTAGCAGTCACCTGTCCAGATGTTGTAGCAAAGGGTGGGGTTGAAGCAAACATTTTAAGTTGTAAACAGTAGCTTTCTTTCCATACGGCATTTTAAGGGTTGAGCTTCAGATGAAAGCCTGATCATCTTTACCTGATCAATCCTGAACAATTAATGAAGTTTCATGTTCAGCATATTTTGGCTAATCCAAGCTCTTTAAATTGATAATGAAAACAACCTTTTGATGAGTGGGATGTGAGGTTTTCCACGTGGTTTGCTAATCTGATTAAATACTGCTTGAATTAGTCTGTTTCATAGGGCTAGATTGTGCATATGATGTGGTGTAAGTGGCAACAAGTTTAATAGACCTATAAAACCCATTCATTGTAAGGTTTAAGCATTTGGTATAAGGGAGATAACTCATACAAAAAGTTTGGAAATTTTATATTGGTTATCTGCCTTATACAAAATTGTTGGAAAATTTTGTAATGATTATTTACCTTTTCCTATTTCCCCTTCAGGTTTATCTTATAATATTCCAGAAATAGGTAGATAAGAAACATTACTAAAATGTTCACTCTAGAAATCTTGAAAGATCACTGTAGAATCAAAATATTCACAAAGAATTATTTTGAACTCTCTTCAAAGGGCATGTGTCTATCATAATTTAGGACTATTTGGCTAATGCAAAGGGAAACAAGCTATAACCCAGTGTACTTTCTTGAAGCTGGAGTGATACACCTTTGTTTATCCTTTCCTTCAAAGACACACAATTTAAATCCCATTTCTTTTTCTCATAGAGATGCTTTTTCATGCTTCAACCTCGTTTTGATTAAGAGTCGGTGAAGATGAACATGAACCTGATCTGAATCCAAAATGTTTGGAACATAGATTTCTAGATCCCCCAAGTTAGTTTGAAACACTTTTAATATTTTCTCCCAATAGAAGCACCCTTTGATGACTTTCAATGCTTATATTTTGACCTGGGAGAGAGCCAACAGAAACACAATCACCAAAAACAGTTGGATGCTTAAAGTAAACTGCAAGTGAAGCAAAAAGCCCCCAAAGGAGCTTTCTGCTTTATTTTCTATATACTTTAAGCAATATTCTGTCATAGTCACTGAAGAAATGCTATGTTGAAAGGGTTATCTATATCCTAGCAGATTAAATCAGGCTGAAGATAAGGTCTAAATTCTGCTTTACTTTCAACCAGCTGTAAGTGGTCTCCTATCTTCATTGCTAGAAACAGGCTATGGGGTAATGGGTTAATCATTGAAAACAACCTATGTAGGATAGGATTAAATTATTATAACATAATGTTTGAAACAATACCTGTGTAAGGCTAATGCCCTATACCAGTAGTAATAGGTGAATAAGGCATGAATATTAGCGGGTAGTATGTCCTTAATGCCTGGATTATCTACTTAAGTCATCTTTACTTGCTTTGTCCTAAGCCAAAGAATTCATTCACCTGTATATTTTATCCTGATCCAGTTTGACTAATCTATAATTAACAAATCACCTGTAAACCCATTTTACAAAATGCCAAAGTAGGTTTAGTGACCAGTCAATCTTGTATTAAGCAACCTTTCTTTGAATAGGTGTACAGGTAATCAGGGAAAGGTGACTCAGCTAATTGCATGAGAATGCAAATCCTACGCAAGAGACAGCATATGGGCATAGAATTGAATAGTCACAGGTTTGACTGTTCTAACTTTTAGAGTGCAGTAATGACATTTTGATGGATTAAGGTTTTGCCTGCAATGCAGATCTCAGTATAGGTTTGTCACCTCTCTCATATTGAATATTCACTTAACCCATTCCCCCATAAATACGCCTTTTTACGCCTCTAATTTATTCCTCCACCTAAGAAAATAGTTCCAATTTATACAGTTACGAATATGTATGATAAGAAATATTTTCTATATTCTAGCTTATGGTAGCTTAAAGCAGGTTAAAAGTAAAGCAGAATGTGCCTTAAGGCACATTCTGCTTTACTTCCAACCTGCTTTAACTCTTTGTGCCCTAGTCCCGCATATAGGCGTCCTTTTCAAACAGTGTACATGTGAATAGTACACTTGTTCTGTGCAAACAGTGAAGACCCAGATCAGAGGGCTCCGAAAGGAGCCCTCTGATCAGGGTCTTCACTGTTTGTCATAATGCCAAACATTGACAAAAACAACCCTTTAAAGTCAGAAACGGACTAGACTTAAATGGAAACTGGAATTGTCCATTTAAAGTTTCAGGGAGGAAAGAGTTAAGTCATCATGTCTTCAAAACTAGTGATAGGCTATAGGGGAATGGGTTAAAAAAACTCCACCAACTATGAATATCTGTTTATCTAAACTTTTACTTTGGCTAATAAAAAAAGGAAATTTGTCTCTTGGACAAGATGACTGCTGTCAGAAAACAGTGCAGTCTGATCAGACTGCTACTTTGTACTTTCAAAAAGCATCAATAGGCACCAATAGCAGAAAAATGGCCAACTACAATCTATGATTATACAAAACAAACACAATCTATGAGTTTATATAGAGTTAATTTGCATGTTGAGTGGCTATTTCAGGAAGACAGAGATTGAATAGTACAGGTAGGTCTGCCTTCTGATAAACTAGAGGGAAACAGGAATGTGGTTTTATTATCTTCAATTAGAGTTTTACATTTGGATCCTTCAGGAGCTGCCTGATCTGGGTCTATACTGTTTTCTAAAAGGGTTAATATATATCAGTAAAAGCAGGAGAAGGGTTAGTTATATATACATTAATTGCTATCATTCATCAGGTATTCTGGGATTGTGTAGTATAGTAAAACCTCTCTATTACGACCACTAAATATTGTTAATTAATGGGTGTTTAAGGCAGGTGACTGCTTAAAGCAAGGTGACAGTGAAACAGAAAACTCCTTTAGGAGCTTTCTGTTTCACTGCCACCTTGCTTTAAGCTGTCACCTGTCTTTTATACAATTGATTCCCCTTCATATTAGACTTGGTGGTCGTAATAGAGAGGTTTTACTGTATATCATGCATTTGCTTATTACATTATAGGGCTCCACCCTAACACGGGTACAGAGTTGGAATATTGCCACGCTTATCCAATATCTTGCCATATTATTTCCTACTTCAACTTTCGTCTTAGAAAACTGTCAAATTGAAATTTATCAAATTTAAAATACCCTCTATATCAGTGTAAAACAGTTTTAATCCAGATTATAGACATTGCGTTACGCAGCATCTGATCTTGAACCAAACTGTTTAAAAACACCAATGAAATAATGATTGGCAAGAAAAGGGTTAATCGAGATGTAGCCAATGAGTCAGTTGATAGGCTTTGAAAATTTAATTAATATTCTAATTGTTGATATGTATATGACAAGCTAATTAGTTCCATAAAAGGATAAAATATTTGAGCAATGCAGCTATTTGGCAAGGAGAACCGGCACTACGCCCATTCTCTATGACTTAACCTTTAATAAGCATAAAAACTGTTTGCTTTAAAAAAAATTGTGTCAGGCAACTCTTCAACAGAAGATGAAGAGACAGTTTTTAAGACAACTTATTGAGAATTAAAGTAATGCAGAAAGCTCCCAAAGTAGCTTTCTGCATTACTTTTGTTCTGCATTAAGCAGTTACCTGTGTTTTAGATATTTGATGATTTCTGTTTCTTTATCACACAGCTTAACTTAGATTAAAAGGTTAAAAAAAAGATATTTTTGATTTTATTCAAGTTTAGAGAATTATATCCTTGTTAATTTGCTCCGACATTTTTAATGAATGAATGCCCATCAGCACAAATTGACATTTAGAGCCAAAGTCATTATGCTATGTATGAAAACACATAAAACTTTTCATAGCCTTTTTCATTTGTTTTGTGTAGCTATCTGTCTAGATGTATGAAATATGTTCTATTTGACTCTTATCAGCAAAGAGTAGAAACTGAAAAGGCATCTAGATTAGGAAAAAGGTTCATGCATGAAACGCTGTTATTATAACAGAAAGGGCTAAAAGAGATATACGAGCTTAAAGGCTGCATTTGGCCTGTTCGGCTTCCTCTAAACCATTACTCAATAAATATGCCTTTTTACGCCTCTAACCTATTCTTCCACTGAAGAAAAAAGTTCTGCTTTATACAGTTATGAAAATTTACCCATAAGAAATATTTTCTATATCCAAGCAGATGGTAGCTTAAAGCAGGTTGAAAATAATGCGGAATGCACATTGAGGTGCATTCTGCTTTACTTTCAAACTGCTTTAAGTGGTCACTTCATCAAAACTAGAAGCAGTCTATGGGGAAATGGGTTAAGTGGTTTAGTGTTAACTATTATTAATTCTGATGGTTCGATACCGTTGTCTGGCTTGTAATCTGCAGATCTTGTGTCATCCTAAAACTAGTGTGATTTATTAGTCCTATATTGGAAGGGTTGATTTATGTTTGTAGCTTACCTAATAAGGAATGGTAGAAGTTTGATGTAAAGCTCTGATATACCTACACCTAGTTTAATGGCTGTCCTACAACATTCTCAATATATTCCATGGCACCTACCATAGTTAGATTGAAGATAACAGGCCATGTTAGTTTGAACAGAAGATAAATACTTTAACCCCCAGTTTATATACTCACATGCAGGCTTGTTTTCAGTGTATGCTTGAAGTAGGATGAAAGTAAAGCAGAAAGTACCATATTTTGCTTTAGTTTCAGTTTGCTTTAAACATTACTCCATAGCTACGCATTTTAACACCTATAATAACTATTCTGCAACACTAAGAAAAGTTGTTTGTATGTAGGAACTTTTAGACATGAAACAGGGACTGCATTTGAAATACTTTCCAGATAGAAGCTTAAAGCAGGTTGAAAGTAAAGCAGATGCTCCTTCGGGAACATTCTGTTTTACTTTCATTCTGCTTTAAGTGATAGCTTGTCTTCAAAACTAGAAACCGCCATGGGATAAATGGTAGCATGCATATAGTGTAGACCAATATCATAGGATTTCAAAGCAGCTGATACCATTTGCAATATCTCTTGATGAAGCTGCTGATATGTTTTATCCAATCTAGATGTATCCCTTTATTTTCACGTCATTACATTCTGCTCCTATTAACCCATTAATACCCCATAGCCTGTTTCTAGTTTTGAAGGCAGGTGACCTCTTAAAGCAGGTTTGAAAGTAAAGCAGAATGCGCCGTAAGGCGCATTCTGCTTTACGTTCAGCATGCTTTAAGCTACCATTTGCTAAAATATAGAAAACATTTCTTATGATAAATATTCATGACTGTAAATTGGAATTATTTTCTTCGGTGGAGCCATTAATAAGAGGTGTAAAAAGGCGTATTTATGGGGTAATGGGTTAAATGTTTAATCCAATGGCTAATGTAGAAATGAAGCATGACTGGGCATGTTTTATGTATGAAGACTGATATTGTATGTAAAGTAAGATGTTATGTAAAGTTTAAAAGGGCCTTATCTCTACCCCTGTATTGTAAACATATAAATGTGAATTTACGGTTTGGCCTCAACCAATTATGTTATTCATATACCTACAGTCCAACTTCAGTTTAGTGACTATTCCATGAAAACACAATGAGATCCCTAAGGACAGATTTATATGCTAAATGCAAGACAAGAGTAATGCAGAAAGCTCCTCCTGTTGAGAAGCTAAATTCTGCATACCTTTTGTTTTATAGTTGCATCTATGTTAATGAAGCAATGTCAATACATCTTTTAGATGATTGTTAAACACAGTTTTTATTGTACAGACGAACTTCAATATCTCGAACCCGCGTAAATTGAATTGACCTGTATTTTTACTGTCCATTTTCAATATCTTGAACTTACTTAAGTCAAAGTATCTGTATTTTAAAGTTAACATGGCTCAAACGTGGCAGCCACGTTTTAACTTTGAAATACGAATATGTTCAATTTCATCCTGTTAGAGATGTCAAAGTTCCACTGTACATTCATAATGTATGGTAAATATTTGCTGGTCTCAAATTACACTGGAACAGTTCAAGGCTTTTTGACATTAACAGATTGGAATTCAATAGAATCTGCACTATGGTGGTGGATTTCATTTCTATTGATAAAACTTTTTATCTTTCATTTGGTTTTCTCTGGTTGAAAAATAAATAGCAATTTTAATTGAATATTGAACTTGAAAGTTTAGGAGCTTTTAGACCTAAGACATTGCTGTCTTTGCAATGTTACTTTATCAGTGCAAAAGTGTTTTTAATCTTTTTATATAGTTTTGAGCTAACCCATTACTTCATAAATACGCTTTTTAACCCTTTTGATATATTCCTCTGCTGAAGACAGTATTTTCATGAATATGCACCATAAGAAATATTTTCTATATCCTACAAGCTGGTCCTTACAGGCAGTCTGAAAGTAAAGCAGAATACACCTTAAGGCACATTCTGCTTAAAATTGCCTTCAACCTGCTTTATGTGATCATTTGTCTTCAAAACTAGAAACAGGCTAGGTATGTGGTAAAGTGTTAAATAAGTTAAAATGCATTCATCCTATAGCAAGGGACTGAACTAACTATTGTTCTGTTGCCAAAATCAAATAATTGAGTTTTCATTGTTGTTTTATTAACTTTCCTATACATATTAAATTTCATCAGTCAAAATGTGACTTTTAACCCCTTTCCTCCATAGCCATTAGTGTAAATTACCTACAGTAAAACCTCTCTATTACGACCACTAAATCATGTTAATTGTTAGGGGGTTTACGATAGGTGACCACTTAAAGCAAGGTGACAGTGAAACAGAAAGCTCCTTTAGGAGCTTTCTGATTCACTGTCACCTTACTTTAAGCTTTCATCTTTCTATTATACTGTCAATTAGTCTTCGTTTTAGTGGTCGTAATAGCGAGATTTATCTGTACATCCATTTGCTATAGCATACATAGAACTTCAGTGTTTTTACCCACTACCCCATAGCCTGTTTCTTGTCTTGAAGACATGTGACTACTAAAAGCAGATCGAAAGTAAAACAACTGATTGCACCTTAAGGTTTCTAATCAGTTGCTTTAACCCATTACCCAATAAATACACCTTTTTACGCCTTTGATTTATTTTTCAACTCAAGAAAATATTTCCAATTAATACGGTCATAAATATGTGTCATAATTATTTTCTTTATCCTAGCAGATGGTAGCTTAAAGCAGACTGAAAGTAAAGCAGAATGTGCCATAAGGCACATTCTGCTTTACTTTCAGCCTGCTTTAAGTGGTCAACTGTCTTCAAAACTAGAAAAACAGGTTATGGGGTAATGGGTTAAGCTACCATCTGCCAGGATATAGGACATATTTCTTATGATGCATACTCATTACAGTATAAAGTAAACTATTTTCTTCAGTGGAGAAATTAATTAAATGTGCTAAAAGGTGCTTCCATGACAGAAAAGGTGAATGCGATTTGCTGCTTAAAACAAGATGTAAGTAAGATTAGGAGCTCATCTTTAGGATCTCTCTGTTCTGGGTCTGCAAATTGTCATTGTTGCACTATATATTTCACAGTTACTCATACATACAGTCATAATTGGTCTATACTTGGAATTGTCGATTTAAAGTTTAGGGGTTCTGTGAGTTAAATAGCTGTCTGTTTTTATTTGTTATTTTTCCTCTTTTTCTCATTCTTCACTTCATCAGTTATCAGTTGGTTTAAAATGTCATTGCCGAAGTGATGAGCTCTGCTGAGGGTGATATTGGCCAATTTAATGAAGCAGTAATGATATGCCAATCTATCAAATCAAGACAGAAGCAATTATCATGAAAGTATTACCAAACACATCAGTGCTGATGGGGACAATGAATAAACACTTCTCATTATAATATGGAAGCATGGTTTAAATGACCAGATCATGATTCATCAGTATTCTTAACCCATTACCCCATAAATATGCATTTTTTTTTACGCCTCTATCTAATTTATACCTATACTGAAGAAAAAAAGTTCCAATTTATACAGTCAGGGTAATGCCATATGAAATATTTTCTTTATTCTAGCAGAGGATAGCTTAAAGCAGACTGAATGTAAAGCAGAATGCCCCTTATTCTGCTTTACTTTCAACCTGCACTTTTAGTCCATTGATTGTGATTGATGTCTTGTCTTTGGATCCATTAAACTTTATACCAGAAGATAAATACAAGAAGATGTATGCTGCTCACGGGGCATGCATTGAAGATGCCTCATGTCTGCTTAACCCATTACCCCATACCCATAGGGGGGGGGGGGGGGGGGGGGGGGGGGGGGGGGGTTGTTAATCAGGGAGCTGTTTAAAGCAAGAATAAAGTAAAGCAGAATGCTCCTTTAGGAACTTTCTGCTATTCTTTAAATCTTACTTTAAGCTGACTGCTGTCTTAAATTCGCCCATTAAAGTAAGTTTTCATTTTCATCATTGTAGTAGCGGGACTTTAGTGTAGTAACTTACTGATGACCTGACGTCCATCAGCGATTGATTTTTCACTTTGAGCTGTGGGAAAATTGTATACTTCTCCATTAACCTATTGTCAGCCCTTAAAGTGCTGGATTTTAACCCTTAGCCTGCCAGTCACGACTAGCTCCATATGCATACAGCTTGGATCCGGATGAGACGCCGAGTAACTCGGCGTCTCATCCGGATCCCAGCTGTTTGACACTCGGACAACATTTTCAGCAATTTTGAGCAACCTTGAGCACTTTGAAACTTGAAGCAGACGAGAAATATAGCAGACGACAATTTATTTGGCGGGCTAAGGGTTAATGTATACATACTTTGCAAACAGTGTTGACCAAGGATAGAGGGCTCCTGATTAGCCTTCTAAATCAGAGTCTAGCTGTGCTGGTTGTCATGCTATTAAATATTGTAGAGAGTAGAGACAAACTCACTTCAAACTCAATGTTTTAATTGGCTATGTCAGAAGATGGACAATTCCATGTAAACATTCAACATTTTAAGGGTTAACTATCATACCAACCATTCTCTACTGAATAACTTAACTTTATTTACAACTTTACATCAACATTATGTATCTGATTGGCTGAATTCTGCTTCAAATGGGCTATACTTGAATTCATTTGAAGAATATTTATAGTTTATATTGAAAACCAAACAAATACAGTTGTTCGTTCCTGGGTTTCGATATTCAAATTACTTTGACCAGTTCATTTGTAGAGAACGATTGTGGACGGAGAGAGAGATTTGATAAGGTTGTTGGCCTGTATCTTGAGAACGTGGGGAGACATTTTAAAATTTGTTTACTCAAGTTATGGATTTTCTGAACTAGAAAACTCTGGCATTCGATAGATTTTAAATATTGAATTTTGGCTTAAATAACGTAATACAGAATGTAATTTAATTGTTCAATAGGGTTTGGGTATACCCTAAAACTAGGGGTGAAATGTTGAAAGATCGTATGACACTTTTTGAAGCTGGATTAATAGTGCTATATATGCTATTTTATATGGATTGATGTCTTTGATATAGGATTGTTATGAGAGCTGTAAATATTTGCCCTAAAGTGTTGTAAAGTTTGTGCCAGTTGGCAGATGACATGGTCATTTTTACTGTCCCAGTACTTCATAAGGAAAGTATTGATTGAGAGAGGTTTGGATTTGACAGTTCTACTGCAGGAGTTTTGACATGGGAGAGAGGGGAACAATGGACCTCATTAATATGACCGTTAATTAGTGAGCTGGGAATATTGGAGGCTCAAGGCTCAGATGTTACAGAGGCCAGTAAATTCCAGGGAATCCTGATGGACAGTTAATACTGCTCAGTATGGCCAGCATATTTGTAGAGCATCAGGCACAGCTAATGGGATATTGGATATGACAAATTTGGACAGAGCCTGCCAATACATGGAGCTTTAGCAGTAGCATCAACAGTGGACAGTAACTGTTAACCCTTTACCTGATAGCCTGTTTCTAGTATTGAAGATATGTGACTACTTAAAGCAGGTTGAAAGTAAAGCAGAATGCGCCCTAAGGCGCATTCTGCTTTACTTTCAGCCTGCTTTAAGCTATTAACTGCTAGAATAAGGAAAGTATTAAATATGACACATATTCTTTACGGTATAATTTGGAACTATTTTCTTCAGCGGATGAATAAAATGAATGTGCTAAAAGTCGCTTCTATAAGGGAAAGGGTTAAACATGTATTAAGTGACCATTCATTAGAATATGCCTGAGAGGCTTTAATGCATGTGACTGCTGAAGCAGGATAAGAATATTGAAAAAAGCTCCTACTAACCAATTACTCCATAAAAATGCATTTTTATGCCTCTAATTTGTTCCTTCTATGAAGAAATTCGTTTCAATTTATATACAATTATGAATATGAAACATAAGAAATATATTCTATATCCTAAGAAATAGTAGCTTAAAGCAGTCTGAAAGTAAAGCAGAATAAACCAATGGCAAATTCTGCTTTGCTGTCAACCTGCTTTAAAATTGGTATAACATTCTTTGATAAATGAGCAATGAAAAAGAAGTCCAAAATTCGCTTATGAAATGTAATCTTTCTGCTTTAATTACTTTTATCCAGTATGAGTATTCACCAGTCCTTTGAAGCGTAAATGTTTCTTTATGGAATACTTAAAAATGGATACAATTTTTTAATGGACAACAATATGCATGCTTGGTTTCAAACAACATGACGACTGGGGACAGTGCTAATAGTATACAAGCTTTAAATTATAAAATTTCAAAGTGCTGTTTGCAATGTTTATCAAGCATCATAATGTTTATGACAACGTTCGGATGTATGATGTATTATTGTGAACATGTCCGAGGTCATCAGGAGATAGTTTTATGACAGGGATCAATACATTGATCACGGTGAGAGTCAAGTTTAATTTTAAAAGTGAAAGTGACCTGATTATAGGTGGCATGGCAAGGTGCTGATTTGAGTTGTCAGATGGAATTCTTACACCTAATCCTTAATGAAATACTAGAAATGAGTATTCAAGACCTTTGCAAACAGTTTGGATCCAGATAAGGCCCCACTTACGTGGGGCCTGATCTGGATCCAAACTGTTTGCAACTCTGATAGTATTTTACGCATGTACAAAAGAAAGAGATAATTATTGGGAATTTTATTGGAGGATATTTTTGCACAGATGACAATTATTAAGTATTTAAAGGGGTTTTAACAGCAAGAAGTTAATCCAGTTCACTGCTGGTGAGTGGTGGCTAAATCTGCTTAAACCCTTTAAACACTGAAAAACACCCGTCATCTGTTGATGAAAATGATTTCTGCTGTAGAATTCTGAAATTAAATTGATCTACTTTGTATTTACATAAACTGTATCTGAGGGACAAACAGTTCGGATCCAGATCAGGCCCCACCATAGTGGGGCCCTGATCTGGATCCAAACTGTTTGCAATTAAGGTGTTCCATATTGGTTTTCAGTGATGAAAGGGTGTTAATTCGATGAACGGTAATGCCTTCATTCTTAATTTTGATTTTAACATATCACAAGGCACACAGTCACCATGTCCTTGAAAGCACCTTTTTCTGGCTACGGAGAGCTATCTAACTTTATAACGTAACAGGTGTTTAGAGAAGTAAATGTACTGCAAATGGATTTAATCGTGCAAGTAAAGATTTGTTTACCATCATGCTGGATGACAGTAGGGTAAAAAGTTGGACAATAGAGTTTCATGTAATGTATAAACTTTTTGGACACGACAGTTTGAAGAGTGTAAAATTCTTGAACAACCAGATTTACATAAGGATACATTGGAATTAGCACAGGGCTTAAGGACTTATAGGGGTTTACGGGCAATCTCCCCTCTGTCAACTCGATAAAGTTCAGCCTCACTGGTAGAGGTGTCAATCGCTGCGTACACAGTATAATTACGAATTGGGAAAACCTAGTTATTTACGAGTAAGAAACACGGTAGTTACTGAAGACATTGGCTGGAATTGAAGTACAGTAATATCTCTCTTTAATAACCTAGCAATAGGAAAAAATAGTAATTGTTAAAGGCAGGTGGTTGCTTAATGCAGGATAAAAGTAATGCAGAAAGCTCCTAAAGGAGCTTTATGCATTACTTTTATCCTGCATTAAGCTGTCACATGTTATAAAGTTCAATTATTAGGCTTATTTTGAGAATTGTTGAAGATAGGTTTAATTGTAGTAATGGCAAACACTTTGGAACTGTAACGAGCCAAAGAAGTAGAAAACGGAACGGAGTGTATCAGTAATGTGAGTTATGATAGTGTTAGTGGACAGTTGATGCATGGATAGCACGAGGAAGTTTGCTAAAACATCTGTATGGCTGTTATTATTGGGGGGCAATTTGATCACAATTGCTAGAAACTGGACTGGAAGAGAAATTGATTAAGCATCTAGTGGACATGCTTCTGGACATGGTTCTCATGAGAGACAGTAAAACAAGATTATATTTCCATGTCTCGGCATGATCGGAGGAGTTTTTGTTTTATAATCTAATAAAACAGCAGCTGGATTGGTCACACTTCAATATTGACTGATGGTCAGTTACGGTCCCTGGAGAAATTAATCCTTTCTTATTTTAAGTGGCCATGTGACATGGTTGCATGCGGAGGGGGGCAGTGTGTCATTTATGTCCAAGAAAAATTATTGCAAGCGCATGCACATGCATTTGGGAAACTGGTGCAATTCTGATGAATTGTGCTGCTAGTGAAATGGTCAAGATTTTGTGCTAGGAGGGAAATAACTAAACAGTTAATAATGAAGATTGTGTTCAGCAATGAAGTTGTGAAAGTTTTGACTGCAAGCTAGGACCACACAAGGACATATTAATTCAAATTTGTATTAAACAGCCAAGTCTCAGCAGGTTATTTATCATTCTTTAAGACTGTCAGGTAGCAGCTTAATACTTATAAAATTATTGATATTTTTTTACCAATAGCTTGGAGCCAGATAATCTGGATACACATTGTTTTGACTCAAGATTTAATTTCTGAAAAATTGAGCTTGAAAACAATACATTACTAAGGCATGGAAGCTGACAAAATAAAATTTGGAAATAACATAACCATTCATAGCATTCAAAGAATACATGGCTGCTTAACACATGTTCGGTGTAAGTAATTTTATTTTGTTGCACAGGACTAGACAATTAGGCTGATTGTTATTACCCAGGACAGGGGTAATTTCTGCAGGATGGGTTGTAATACAAACAGTTAGTACTACCATTGCTGTCAGCCTGGCTGACTTTAATGGGCTAAATGGATGCTAATTAAACAGGAGAGTAACGGTACCCTGTGTTTGACAAACTGCTGGACATCTGTATAGCCACTGGACTGATGACTTAACAACAGTGGCCAAAGGTCACACCTTCCAGGAAAAATACGATCAGTGGGGGTAGCAGATAATGCTGGACTAGAGTTATCAATGAAAGTTGACAATTCACAGCTATTGATAAGTAAAATAGTGAATACCATGGTGAAGTATTGGTTACCAGAGACAGGAACTTTATTTGGAAGATGTAGATTAAAAGGAACAATGTCTTGATGAAATGAATAAATAAACTTCAACAATTGTGCAATAGATAAAACAGCAATAGGGCATATCATATTCATTTTGCATTGTCACCAAAACTCAACTGATCTCATAATTGATTATTATTATTATAAGAAAAGTGGAATCGGTATGAACTTTCACTGTAAGGAAATGTTCAAGAATGGAGTGCATCATATGTAAGCAGAACAATTACTAGAATCTGGATGAAGAGACTAGTGTAATTTGGTGGATATAGACAGGCTATAATGGTTGAGATTGTTTGTAAATATGGGAGATACTTCAGGAAACACGACTTACAATCTATACTGGATTATGAAGGTAAGACAAAATCATGTTGATTGTGACACTCTTCTTTCATGGCTGCAAATATTCCTAGAATTTTCTACTTTATGTCTTCTTTATGTTTTATGTTGTGACTTCTCATTAGAATAGTCTCCAATAAGAAGTCACAGTATACTACTTTATGGAGATATAGGAATTTGACTACAGTAAAGTTCCGCTTAACGACCGGTCCGAAATTAAGACCGGTCCGAAATTACGACCACTTTTTAAAAGAACGGAATATATCCCTTCATAGTGTAATGGTCGTATGGTCCGTTATTAAGACCGGTCCGCTATTCCGTATTACGACCACTAATCCCAGAACAAAAGACCGATTAGTGTTGTTTTAGGGTCCGATATTAAGGGCAGGCGTTCACACTTCGCCGGTCGCGACAAAAGCCAGTTTGACACTTTTACGACAAACACCGATTACTTTACGGCAGAGGTCAAGGCCGATTAAACAATAGGGATGCTTCAACGAGGGAAATGTTTTGATAGCAGATAACTCAAAATAATGCGAAAGTATGATGAATACGGCACTTGTTTAATCTCTTGATTGCTCTATTGGTACATGTATATTTCGTTTATCTCGCATTAGGCCAAATATAGTTACAGAAAAAACTGTTTGTAGCGCATACATCGGACTCGATGACAGAGGGAGAGATAATTGGGCTAATTAGTAAAATACTTACAAGCGTGTGATTTACTAATTAAAATGTTAATTTATCACTTTAGACTTTCATCTGATCCGCCCCAATCGAGTTTTATGTTTGATAAATTATTTTTTATTGGTTATCTCGAAAGATGATTTTTGTAAACAATGAAATAATTGGTCGAACTTTGGATAATTAATAATATTAAACCCGACGAATTTCTTCATAAACATGTCGTGTGAAGGATTAGATCCAGATCAGATATCAAACAATTTGGAATCTGTTCAGGATCTAAACTGTCCAAAATGATATTTCTTTGTCACTGAAACTCATAGACTATGTGCTAAGGCCCATCTTTATGTGCTAAGATTTTTTTATTGAAACATCGTTTTAATTCAGATCAGACATCAAGTAATTTGGAGTCTGGTCAGGATCCAAACTGAAATGCCACTTCTTATAGATTATAGTCTATGTGTTACACTGCTAATGCCCCTCTTTATGTGCTAACATTAATAATTTATTCAACTAATGAATCTTCATAACATGTGTATGACAGTTTTTAGTTTCTGTGTATATGTGTATTTTCAAAAATTAAATTATGGTTGTTTGAAATAGGCTTTTTTGTGCCGATCTATTCAAAATAGGTTCAATATACCTATCTATCTATATCTGACCAAAAAATCCTCATCGATATCAAGGGTCTCAATAATAAGACCGACTCGATATTAAGACCACTTTTTGTCAGTACCACAGGTGGTCTTAATAGCGGAACTTTACTGTATTTGAAATACTACGCTTGTCTAGAGCTATGATGCATGATGAGATATTCATATAACATTTTTATTCTGCACCTGGCAAATACTGATTTTCAAAATGCAGGAAAATCATCTATTACGACTAAATAAATTAATACATGTAGTATTAAAAGCCAGGTGACAGCTTGAAACAAGTTGACAGTAAAAGCAAAATATCTAGGATTACATTAGATTAACCCATTACCCCATAGCCTGTTTCTAATTTTGAAGATAATACTATTGACCACTTAAAGCAGGTTGAAAGTAAAGCAGAATGCGCCTTAAGGCGCATTCTGTTTTACTTTCAGCCTGCTTTAAGCTATTATCTGCTAGAATATAGAAAATATTTCCTATGATTTGTATTTGTGACAGTATGAATTGGAACTATTTTCTTCAGTAGAGGAATTAATTAAAGGCGTAAAAAGGCGTATTTATGGGTTAATGGATTAATGTGAAGACAATGAATGAAAACCTGAACATTATTATGAATAGTCCATGGGCTAACAGTTTACTTGATGATGTTATGCATCTTTAAGTGAAGTTAGTCCTTCTTTGGACATGAAAGTGACTTGGCCATGGTCCAGAGTTGTTACCTTGAGTTGTCAGGGCTGCCATTTCTCCGGATTTTTCCTAAGTCTTCGGATTTTTATCCTAGCAGATGGTAAGCTTAAAACAGGCTGAAAGTAAAGCAGAATGCGCCTAAAGGCGCATTCTGCTTTACTTTCAATCTGTTTTAAGCAGTCACGTGTCTTCAAAACAAGAAACAGACTATGGGGTAAAGGTATGATTAGTAAAATTGCGTCTGAAATATTAAAATTTTGAATCTTAGGATTTTTAAGATCAACTTATGGCAGCCCTGAGTTGTGCAAATATTTGCAGTATAGCAGGATTTCATCCTTGACTCTGTTGTGTTACAGCCTGGCTGAGGGTGGTTACTATTCCTATACAGATTAGCCACATATCTACTCTTTACATCTGATAAAAGGCATTGATATGTTGCAAAATAGTTTACCTCATTCTTCAATGTTAAAAGAAATAATTGAATTAAAAAAAAACTTTTTTAAAGCATATAGCTATGACAGACTTTTATGCCATGTTGTAGGTAGGACAAATTCAATTTGAAGTGGTGTAATAAATCTTTTACAAGGCGTCTAATCAAACAAGCTTGTGTGTTCTCATGTCAAACTATTAAAATTAAAATAGATTCAAGTACTCCAACACACAACTTCTACAGTTTAACTTTAAAAATAATATTCACTGAAAGATAATGACTGCACAATTGGAAATGTGTTGATTCATTTTGTTTTAAAGCATATATATATTTCACAAAATACATTATTCAAATATTAGTGTCCTTTTTTCCATAGATAAAAGTGCAATTTTGCTTTATCCAAATGTGTTAATGCAGGTAAATGTATAAAACAATATTAAGGTAAAGCAGAAAGCTCCTGTCGGAGCTATTCGTTTGCTTTCATCTCGCTTGAAGCTGCTACTTTATAAGCAACACTATTATTGATTATATTAAAATTTGTGTTATGTATGTGAAAGCGTCCTAAATAGGCATTTCTTCGATGACTTGGATTAAAGGGCCCTTCGATGGAGCCAAATCTTTAATCATTACTAAGACAGTAATACAGTACTGGCTTTGTACCCTTTATATGTCTCAACATTTGTTTCCCATCACCTGTTAGTTCATTGATAAACCAAAGATATAATTAGCAAAAATTCTCTTGAGCAACCAAACAGTTAAGGAAGAGTGAAGATATATAAAGATGAGTGACTTCCTAGTACAGGACAAAAGTAATGCAAAACAATGTTGTGAATGAGCTTTTTGCATTACTGTTGCTCTGCATTGGGCTGCTGTCTGTTTTAATCCTTAGCCTGCCACTCACGACTATAGCTCCCATGCAAACAGCTTGGATCCGGATGAGACGCCGAGTAACTCGGCGTCTCATTCGGATCCAAGCTGTTTGACACTTGGACAACATTTTCAGCAACTTTGAGCAACTTTGAAGCACTTTGAAACTTGAAGCAGACGAGAAATATAGCAGACGACAATTTATTTGGCGGGCTAAGGGTTAAGACGGATAATTACTTATTGTGAATGTCATGTTATAGAGGTTTGACTGTATAATATTGATACTTAGATAAATTGTTTGCTGGCTGGATTTGTACTTATCTAGCTATAGATATGACACAGGGTGTTTCTTTTCTAAGTATGTGCGGATTGTTTGATGATGATAATGCTAAAGCAACATGTTCCTTGTTTGATGATGATAATGCTAAAGCAACATGTTCCTTGTTTGATGATGATAATGCTAAAGCAACATGTTCCTTGTTTGATGATGATAATGCTAAAGCAACATGTTTCTTGTTTGATGATGATAATGCTAAAGCAACATGTTCCTTGTTTGATGATGATAATGCTAAAGCAACTTGTTCCTTCTATTCTAGAGCATCTCAGTTGTTATGAATATACAGCGCTCCCTCCCTACAACGGCCCTCCCAACAACGACTCCCTCCTTACAACGACACTTGCCGCTGTTCCCTAAACATGGCAATTATGTCCAACTTATTCACGGCTGCAATGTCGTCTGCTTAAAATTGTCGTCTGCTTTTTTTTCTTAATGTTACATAATGGACGCGGCGTCTGATCTGGATTTAAGCTGTTTGCAAATGTAATCTAATGTCCCTCCCTATAACGACTCCCTCCGAACAACGCACATATTTTTTGTCTCCCATTGGATGTCGTTGTAGAGAGGGAGCTCTGTATATCAATAAATCTTTAACCCTCCTCACAATTTGTAATTTTGAGATGATTGCCATTAACTCATAGTATTCTCAATTTGTCGAGAAATACTTGATTAGTGGCAAGTAACATTTTGATCAATGCTCACAAAATATGCCAGGGGTCTAATCTGGATCAAGACTGTTTGAAAAGTTCTTTAGTAATTGCCTGCATAGAAAGGGCTAAAGGTTACTCTAGAAAAGACCAACGAAAAATATGGAAACAGGAACATGTATGCATCATAACAGATTATTTCCAAGAATTTCATTCCTAATATAGTGTAATCATTTTGAAAATCATATACATTTCTATATTGGTTATAAAAAGTATATTCTTACAATTGTGATCTTCTCTTAGTAACATGATGGCTAACATACCAAAATACTATATTTTCTATTGATTGTCAGTTTGATATATTCATGATGATTATTATAGCTTGTACAAAAACACCAATCTCCGGAAAGCTAGGCACATCCATTTGTTGACCATTTCCATAAACCATTGGTCAGCCTTTAACTATAGATATATAGTCAGCCGTTCTGTGTTGCAGTCCATTTGAAAATGATGATTTTATTTCTTGAATTAAGGACAAACCAATAGATACTTTTTGTAACTCTGTAAATTTTAATACACAATGCTCCAAATGAAATAATTACAAGTCTTGTTTTTATCACACATTTTATTTGACATTTCAAGGGCAAGTCACATGAGGGAACATTTTAGTACAGTCAGCCTTATGTCAAACTATTGACACTCCAAAAATAAATTAAGAAAATAAATTTCCATCTTTAATATAGGTTTGCTTTATGCAGGTCAAAAGTTAAGCAGAAAGCTCCTTTAGGAGCTTTCTGCTTAACTTTTGACCTGCATTAAGCTTTTATCTCTCAATATAGAGTTCAATGCTTCATCAAGGAATGCCTGCTTTATTTGTGTTTGATTGTATTTCTGGAATATCTCTACCAGCCTTGGCCAGAGGCTATCATTCTGTAAGCTCTAATGTAATTATTACCGACAATGATAACTAGGGAATTGAACTGTACTGACTCCTAAAATAAGAGGGGTTCTCGCATCATTGGAATTTTTCTTGGGATTCTGGTTAGTCCTTATAAGGTATTGATTTTTTTTGCCCATAAATTGGCTTCATGATGGAACGGATGAGTTTATAAATGCTGGTGGTCCTAATGAATCTCTGTAGTGTTTGGAATCTTGTTGAATGAAGAAATGAAGTACAGTCAAACTTGTATAACTTGGCCACTCTTAAGAAAAAAGCATTGGACCTTGTAAAGATAAATGATATTAAAATTTACTTTTATTTAGAGCATTAACCCTTAGCCCGCCAAATAAATTGTCGTCTGCTATATTTCTCGTCTGCTTCAAGTTTCAAAGTGCTTCAAAATTGCTCAAAATTGCTCAAAATGTTGTCCGAGTGTCAAACAGCTTGGATCCGGATGAGACGCCGAGTTACTCGGCGTCTCATCCGGATCCAAGCTGTTTGCATATGGAGCTAGTCGTGACTGGCAGGCTAAGGGTTAAGTTGTTAGCAGTATTAAAAACTTAAATTCACATTTTTGAGTGACCTTTAAACAGAAGTCTGACTGTAATTGGAAAACAATATGTTAGTATTTGCTTTCAGAAATCTGAATGTTCAGAAAATGAAAAGCAAACCCTTTGTTAATTTATATTTGTTTGAGAGTGTCCAGGACAAGAAACAAGATCTTTGTTCTATATAAACAAAAAAAGCGGTTTCTTAAGTTATTGCTGCAAAAGGCTCTCAAGTTGACAGGGTTCTGCATTGGTCAGCGGCAATGTTAAAGGTTAATGTAAAACCCCTCAGCCTGTGACAATATAACAGTATTTACCCCGCTAGTCCTCCTGCCTACTCATCAGTACAAAAGGCACTAGCACGTCCCTAGCTAGTTTCCAATACATAAACAGCTTCTGTGATTTTCTACAAACTTCAGAATTCTTTGAGTGGCTAAAGAACAATACCATATCTGACACTATACCAAATGCAAGCCAAAGAATGTTTTGCTGTTTAAAGTAATTTTATGCTGGAAATAGATTTGACCATTTACAAAACAGAAGAGACAACTACTGTGATGTATGCCAGCCTTATTCAAAGTAGATTGTTTCCCCGGAAACCATAGGGAATATTTAAATGATACAGTAAAGCTTATTGCTACATCCTCTGAATAAGAGCACTATTGTTGATGGTATTAAAGGCAGCTTAAAGTAGAATAAAAGTAAAGCATAAAGCTCCTGCAGGAGCTTTATGCTTTACTTTCATCCTGCATTAAGCAGTCACCTGTCTTACACATTGAAACAAGCCTTTGTTTTGGTGGTTATAATAGAGGAGTATTACTGTAGATTCTTGCAGAACTAAATACTGTTTAAGACAATGGATAGTTACTGAGAATCTTTAATCTATATTTAGAATACACAGACCTTTAACAACTAAATAGTCTTTTGAAAATGTGCTTTGAAAATAACCTGAATAGTGATTGTGTTGTTTTTTGGCAGTCTATTTTATTTAATTTTTGAATACTATCAGGAGAAATAAGTTTGGCATGTCATTTTGAAGTTTGTATAATATACTGCTTACTTTAAACTGTCTGGCAAAAGTCCGTCACAGTGTAATACCTTATAAGGTATAATACAAAATAAGGTTTTAATTTTCATGATACCTTCTAGAAGTGACTCTTTTGAATGCTTGGTATTTAACGTGTTTGCAGAAACGTGTTTTTTTGTGTATGCATACTTAGCGTTTACAAATGTTGAAGAGAGCATCTCACAATTTGCTTTTTTGAAAAAAAACAAAACATATTTCATATCTTTTTGCTTCCATGATTGATTAGGATCAAAGTTGTAAGCCAATTGGTGTTAGAGTCGGGTGGGTGGTGGATAGGGTTCCACAAACAATTTGGGTTTTTCAACTTATTCATGGCTCCAGTTAAGGGGAGTATTTTGAAAACTAAAACCTTTATTCCTACTCAAAATCCTATTGTGTGACTACTCAGTTGAATTGTCTCAAAGAGAGATTCTACTGAGTACTCACACCATTTGGTTTGGTTTAACTCTTTGCATGCTGGGTAATTTTTAGTGTGTGCAAAAATTGTCGTCTGCAACTGTTCTAAAATTAGAATTTTCAAAAATTTCTTTCTGAAACAGGGTCAGAGTGTCAAACAGTGGATCCTGATGAGACGATGTGTTATGCGGCGTCTCATCAGGATCCAAACTGTTTGCAAAGGTAAAATATTGATTTACACCCTGTTATCTGGAGCCGTGGCTCCGAGGTTATAAAACTTTTGACTTGAGTCTACACCCGTTCCCAAGCATTTGATTGGTCAGATTTGAGCCTAGGCTCAAATCTGACCAACCAAATGCTTGGGAACACACTCAGACTCAACTAAAACGCTTTATAACCTCGGAGCCTGAAAGCGTCTTTCTTATGGCAAAAATACAGATCTAGGATGAGGGTATGTAGACATGTTCCTTGTCAAGAAAACATCCTTTTACAATCTTACATATACATATTATCTTTACTTAGGCCTGTTGGTTGTTTATTAATGGTTGTTCAATGACAAGAATTTTGAAGATCGATGGGGCCAAGGATGTCGTCCGATTGTTTGCGGGGAGCTGCATGTACAAGAACTATTTCTCCTAATGTTGATATAAGACTTGGTGAAGTGGTGCCCACAAAGTATGCAGCCCATATTTATCAAGTTTAATGTTATCTTGTACACCCTGTCATATTTTAAGATCAAGATAGGTCAGTGAAAATTTGAAACCATGCAGAGAATATTAAGTCACTTTGGCAATATTGCTAAACCTAGGATGCAAAATTGTTCAAAAGCTTGCTGGAGGACATATACTTCGTGTAGTCTTTTATTGTAAATTTTGTGATAAGGATAATCCTCATTGGATGCAACAACCGTGAAAATGAGCCTTTGGTTAAGTAAGTTATGATATTTTTTTGATACAGTCAAACTTTTGTTTGTAGACCATTTGGTGAGCTCTGCAGCAAGGTAGCTTCTTATCCCATTACCCTGTAGCTTGTTTCTAGTATGAAAATCAGACGATCAATAAAGCATGTTGGAAGAAAAGCAGAACATGCCTGAAAGGGCACTCTGCTTTAATTTCAGCCTGCTTTAAGCTCACATTTTAGGATACCATTGGTTTTCAAGAAAATGAAATAACAAATATTTGTGTAACAACATTCTGACAAACATAAATTCGCTTTCTGTGAGTTTCCAGATTTTATCCTAGGTGAATGCTGTCTTTTTTCCTTTACATTTTTACTTGGCCAGAGCACTTAATACTAAAATTTTATAAAGTTTTGCTTTTGTTGACTTTGTATGTTTACATTTTCATTCTAAATCAATACT
The DNA here is from genome assembly GCA_922989275.2 of Gari tellinella. Classification (NCBI taxonomy): domain Eukaryota; kingdom Metazoa; phylum Mollusca; class Bivalvia; order Cardiida; family Psammobiidae; genus Gari; species Gari tellinella. The sequence continues at coordinate 77,089,381 of OV277857.1, forward strand.
GCCTGAAACTGAAATTATTAAGTAAGTACACTACAAAAATTAAGTCCAAAGAAAGCAAACATTTTCTCTTTTATATCACAGATTTTCTTTATGGTGGTGATGTCAACAGAGGCAAAACAAACAACATTTAGCTGCAAACAGTTCCCCTTTTAAATACATACTTTCATTACAAAGTAACAATACCCTTAGGTTCCACTTTTAATTCTTTATTGCAGCGAGACAGCTAATCTCTTCAAACTTGTACAGATTTCAGAGTTACAGATTCCTTTACTGTGATTTATAAGACTGCTCAGTTGGAGACTAGTCAATGACCTCTAGTTCTGACTTCTGAAACATACTAAAACTCTTACTATAACACAATAACTCTGTTTCTTATAAGACCCTAATACCATTCCAGATGAAGCATCTCAGAAAAAACTTTTCCTCCCTCTAGTTTTCCATAATAAACTCTTTACAGCGTCTCTAGCAATGTTTCTTGGATGTTTTGCAATGCCTTTAAAAAAGGCATTGCAAAACATCCAAGGAAACATTGTCAGAGACACTGAAAAACAATGTTGACTTGCCTTTTTTCTTTTTGACCAACGGTAGCCTAGCAAGTAAGTGGTTTGATAGACACATGTATACACCAGTACTGACATTAAGACTCCTTAGGTGTCACTACAAATCTGTACTGAACTCCGATACCTTACTGTCTGATGCAGGCACATTATACAGTTCAAATATCCCATTATCTATCTCTGAATGGCAGATGTGTCAAATATACTTAGTTTCACTTTCTTCTTTCCCTTTGGAAAGCAAAATGGTTTCATGACATTCAGTATTTTGTTCATTTTTGAATCTCACTGAATCTACTTTTTCTACATTATTTTATATATTTAAGTTTTAATATGTTTAGAGGATGTGCATTTATCCAATTGTAAATAGGTTGAATTGGAATACAGTAAAGCCATGCTTTTTGGTACCCAAGAATACTTATTGATAATGTTAAAAGCAGATGTCAGTTTCAAACACCCTTAAATGCCATGTAAAGAGTTAACTATGGTGTTCAGCTAACATGAAAGATAACTCTGCTGTTTTCTACATCTATACTGATCTGAGTTGTCTCCCCTGCTAGTTATTTTTTTGCCAATTGCAGTAGTATGTAAAACAGTGCATTCAAGTGTTTGTTTGGCCGCCAAATTTGAATTTTCATTGCTTCAGCAATTTATGACATCTTGACAATGTGAACTTTGTGGTGTAACACTGACAGGTCATGCTGCAAATCTAGATAGCATTAAACTTGCACTGAGCAACTTCTTAGGAAAGAAGCATATTTGATTAGAGATCTCTGAACTTAAATACCTGATTAATGTAGGCCAATAGTAATGCTCCTGTAGGAACTTTCTGCATTAGTTTTGACCTGCATGAAACAAATTTCTTTCTAGTTGTCTTCCAAATTTTTTTTTCAGTTGTTGGTTATCATGGTTTGACTGTATACAAAGTAAACAGTATGTGTGCAATAATAGTTATAGTTTGGTTGTTCATTCTGCCTGAATCATGAGTGAAGCTTTATAGATTGTTTACTCATTGCATTCCTAAACCTTGGTTACTGTTTTCGGAGATTGTGCACATTTGGAGAATTTCTTGACCTGTAGTGACTAAACTGGAGATAACCAAAAACAAAATGTTGTCTGCTTAAAAAAAACTTAATTCTTTAGCTCATATAGCCTGTTTCTAGTTTTGAACAGTAAGGTGCATCGTTCTTTACTTTCAGCCTGCTTTAAGCTATCGTCTGGTAGGACATAGAAAATATTTTTAGCTCACCTGAGCCGAAGGCTCAAGGTGAGCTATTGTGACCGCTCATTGTCCGTAGTACGTCTGTCCGTCTGTCCGTTCACTTTTACTTCAAACGACATCTCCTCTGAACCCGGGGATTGTAGGGCGGATTCAAACTGCTCATGATGTTCCTTGGATGCTTCTCTACAGAAGTTGTCTAAATGAAAGAGAAAAAGCAAAAACTCTGCTTGAAAAAGCAAAAAAGCAAAAAACTTTAAAAAATCTTCTTGCTAAAAACTACTAGGCCCTAAGCTTTGATAATTTTACAGTAGAATCTCCTGGTCAATCCCTCTATAGTTTGTTAAAATGAAATTCCTACTAGGGTCACACTTGACGCCACCCTGCACAGTTTAAGTGCTGCTCTAGGCAGGTTTCACAGTATTTTTGATGAAACAAAAGCAGAACTGTATTTTACCTGAGTTACTCTTAATATACTAAGGGCAAATAGCCAATATTTGCAAACATTTTGGATCCAGATCAGATGCAACATAATGCTGCATCTAATTTGGATCCAAACTATTGGTACTCATTTACCAACTGAACATGTTCTAAATTCTTTTATTTGTCATTTTTCGCATACAGTAGGTTTTAAGCAGATATCATTTCAGTCTGGTAAGGGTAAGCCCACAGAGCAGTTGCTAATTCTACCATACTACCCAGTATTTGACCTCAGCCACTGAACTGATGGTCTTAGCTGAACATGTTGTCTGCTAAAGTTTAGAAATGGATCAGTCTGCTTCATACTTAGAGAAACAGGGTCTGGAAGTGATCCACTGACAGTTATGTAATTATGTCTTTTGCCATATTTATACATATGTTTAATATACAAAATATGTATAGCAGACAGCAATTCAGCATAATAAGAGTTAGACCCTAGCCAAATTTCCTACTGGCAGAGTTACATAACTGAACTCTGGTCAGCTGATGAGGTTGCATGATGGTGGTGTCTGCTATATATTTATGCCCTGCAGTTGGGGGCATATTGTTTTTGTCTGTCTGCTTTTTTGTCTGTTTGTCCATTTGTTTGTCTGTCAGTCCACAACTTTAATCTTAGCCATAACTTTGTTAAAGTTAGAAACTTTATAACTTGGGTCATGTCGTACAAAGGTCAATGTCAATTTTGAGATATTTCCCAGTGTCATATTTTCTTGTCTTTGAGATAACTCCAGTTCTACTGATGTTAACCCATTACCCCATACATATGCCTTTTTACGCCTTTAATTTATTCCTCCTCTAAAGAAAATAATTCCACTTTATATAGTCATAAACATGTAAGATATAAGAAATAGTATCTATATCTTAGTAGATGATAACTTAAAGCAGGTTGAAAGTAAAGCAGAGTGCGCAATAAATAATCATATGGAAATACATGTAGCTTGATAAGAAGAAGTGTCATGGATAAGGGCCATAACTCTGCCAACAATATTTTTTTAAGTTATTCCAATTTGTCATGTTTTTTTTGTCTGGAAGATAATTCCATTTACAGCTATATTAAAATGTTGTCTTGCCTATTAAGCTAAGGCACAATGACCTCAGGTGAGCGAATTAAGGGCCATGGCCCTCTTGTTTATTTTGCGTATTCATTTCTGTATAAGGTGGAACTACTTTCTTCAGTTGAGGAATAAATTTAAGTCGTAAAAAGGCATAACTATGGAGTAATGGGTTAAATAACATTATTGGAACTGTCTTTAATCAATTACAATCCTGCTCAGACACTGAGTTATAATTGTGTTAAGGAACCATTAAGCAGTGATGGTTAAGGCAAATTCTGCTTTACTTTGAACCTGCTTCAAGTGGTCATCTAGATTCAATACTAGAAACAGGGTATGGGGTAAAGGTTTAAATAAAGTCCAGTTTCCCTTCGGGCTTTTGTAAATAAACACTGTCCAACTCCTTGCACCATTTGTTCGTTTTATTTAATACTGGAGAGCTAATTAGAAAATACGCCATAAAATCCTAGGAAAACATGGTATTGTTGACAGAGTATTGTGTGACCATTGCTAGTTTGGAAAGCTGAGATAAGATCAATAGATGTGTGGCCACAGATTATCTGCTCTATGACTCTTATGTACATTGTGAAGAAAGTGAATGTTTGTGGGGGAGCAGATCCTTGTGTGACATGGCTAATCCTCATGAATATTCATATTCAACCCTTACACTGCCGATTTGCTCAATAATGGCCAGTTTACATTGTCTCAAGAGTTTGTCTCAAAAATCATTTTAACCCATTACCCCATAAATACGCCTTTTTACGTCTCTAATTTATTCCTGAAAATAGTTCCAATTTATACTGTCACAAATAAAAACCATCAAAAATATTTTATATATTCTAGCAGATAATAGCTTAAAGCAGGCTGAAAGTAAAGCAGAATGTGCCTTAAGGCACATTCAGCTTTACTTTCAACCTGTTTTAAGTGGTCAACTATCTTCAATACTAGAGACATACCATGGGGTAAAGTTATGGCAAACATAATCTGATCTGGGTCTACACTGTTTGTAAATGATGCACTTACACATTCCATCACATTAAGGGTTAAGGCTTTAGGCTCGCAATAAAGTGTGACTTTCTTTAATTGTTTATTGCTATTTAATTAATAGATCTAAGAGATGCATTGTGCAAAGGTTATAATTTCAGAGATTAAAATGCATGAGTATATGAAGTCTAAGGGCTTGCTTGTATTTTTCAAGCTGTTTCTGGTCGCCATTGAAATGCAAGGAAGTGATTTATTGGTTCATTTAGTATGGAAGAAAAGCCTCCTGAACTTCTATTCAACCCTGACATCTTTTTTGTCAATGGACAGAACAAGAAAAGCCAACTCAGGAAAATGTTAATCCCTGAAGTTGAGCCAGTATATAAGATGAATAGATAAATTGGCAGTTTAAAGTTAGCTTGCATGAGAGTAATGCTTGAAGTTTTTTTTAACCCATTCCTCCATAGGAGTGCTTTTAGCGTATTTAATTTATTCCTCCACTGAAGAAAATAGTTCTATTTATAAAGTCATAAACATGTACCATAAAAAATATTTTTTATATCCTTAGGCAGATGGTAGCTTAAAGTAAAACAGAATGTCCATTCAGGCGCATAATTCGACTTTACTTTCAACCTGCTTTAAGTGATCACCTGTCTTCAAAATTAGAAATCAGCTATTGGGTAAAGGGTTAAAGGAGCTTAATTGTGCATTATTTTCATCATTCAATTAGCAAATCATCTATCATGAAGAAAATCTTTCTTTTTTGATTATCCAATGTGTTAAAATCATAGATGATCGCAGTGGTTATAGCGTTTTGTATATGAATATTCATCAGGAGAAGGGGTTAAGAGTGATGAAGGTTAAGCTAGTTTCAAGTAGGTGTATCGTACCTTGTTAAACATCTCATTGATTTCCATATTACACAAGGCCGAATACTTAACATCTATTATTACATCTTAACGTTGCATAATGGCTGCCAAGCCATTGACATGACATTGGCTAAATCAATGTACACATACGGTCAGACTTGTGTTAAACATCAATTTTTCAAAAAAGCTTGAAATTTGTTCACGATATATGATTGCTTAATGCAGAAGAAAAGTAAAGCAGAAAGCTCCTTTAGGAGCTTTCTGCTTTACTTTTCTCCTGCATTAAGCTGGCATCTTTTTGAAGCTTTGCCATTTCCTTTTGTGTGGTAGCTTTAAATACAAGTTTGACAGTATAGGTAATATCGCATACTAATCAGGGGAGGACAGGGTATTAGCCAATCAGAGACAAGATTACATATATGGTACTATAAACCATTGTCAACTAGTTAAGGTTGGTTACCTCAGCAAATGGCGGGAATCGTGTGAGAAATAGTAGTGGATTATAATAGGATATTGATCATGTATGGGGTAGTATAGTAGAGCTGCGGTTGTCACAGTCAGTACTGGAGGACTGAGGGAGGTGTGAGCAACATGTAGATCACGGCCGCGAACAGAAATCATGTCAACCATGGTGTCATAAATATTCAATCATGAATATTTGATTTTCTTTTCTACTTGTATTTTTTGTTTTTTGTCCTTGTACATAAATGCCTTGGGATCTACTTGACTTTTAAACGTATCGTCTGTATTTTATTGATGACCTTGGATTATTGAGTTGTTACTCTCACGATTTCTTAGAAACTACAGAGTGTTTGTGCTGATGATATGTATTGGGAAATTCCAGAAAACAGGAATATATTATCTCAATGGATTACATGTTTTTTTCGACTTTGTGGTTGCTATGGAAACAGATTTGTTAATCAGCATCTTTGAAATGTCTCCAATGGAAAATTAGTTACAAGCATCAAATATGGCAAATTACCAGAATGTGACTTACCAGACGAAGGTGTTTGCCGAGAGAGTGGCAACACTGAAAGGTAGGATGGGTTCTAATTGTTTTTCCATATATAGGATTGTATATTGAACAGTCTCAGACAGAATATGGCATATCTGAGAGTTACCCTTTCACCCTAAATGATGCCAAAAAGCGCATTTGCAAATAGTTTGGATCCTGATCAGACGCCGCATAATGCGGCGTCTGATCAGGATCCAATCTGTTTTTCATTCTTTTTGAAATTTCTTCAATCATATATACTGCCTTAAATTAAGCTTTGAAACAATATTGCAGACAACAATATTGAAGCAGACGACAATGAAACAGTGAAGGGGTAAAAATCTCACGATTTCTTTGGCAGCGAAAGAGTTAATTAATATTTGCAGTTCATGGTTCATCTTCCCTTCTCACAAACTGCCTTTTCACACCTTTCCCTATTTCGCCTATAGATACTACTTCTTACTTGCATCCTACAATAAAACCCCTCTGTTACAACCACTGAAAATAAGACTAATTTGAGGTATTAAACACAGGTGACGGCTGAAAGCAAGATAGAATATAAAGCAGAAAGCTAATACTTTCATCTTGATTGAAGCCGCAACCTTCACAACTCACCGAAAATATAACGTAATAGAGGGGTTTTACTGTATAAGCTTGTTTTTAATAATTTAATAAAGAGTCGAAGGGAACTTTCCTTACATCCTTGCAGGTGACTGCCAAATGCAGACTGAAAGTAAAGCAGAAAGCTCCTTAGGACCTGTAACACCTGTATATGGTTGCAGCCCATCTCACACTCTATATGGCCATAATATGACCTGGTCTTCACTGATGTATGAACTGATCTCTTTCAACTCAGCTGGTTACTATTGATATAAACCTTGACCATCAATGTGTTACATGAATAGAAATATGAATAATTTTATCCCTTTGGCGGCATACAGAGAAAACTATTTTAAACAGCTTTTCACTGAAAATAGTATTTATATCTAAAAAATGTAGATATCTGCTTAATGCAAAACTAAAGTAATGCAGAAAGCTCCATTAGGAGCTTTCTGCATTACTTTTGTTCTGCATTAGGCAGCAGCTTTCCTTGAAGCTTTTACATTTTATTTCTAATGTTAGGATAATGTTAGGTTGTACTTGTGTGTCAAGAGGGTGTTTAGAGGGAGTTTTAGGTGAGAAAGTTTGCCCATGTATGACCAAGTTTGCAGAGATAGTAGTGAAAGTTAATGAAGAGTGAAATGCCGTCATTGTGAAAGATCACAGGATCTCTCGGGTTCCTCGTACAGTCATGCAACAGTGAAACTAGGCTTTACTGTGCTTGGACCTCTAGTTGGCACATTATAATGATTTACTCACTGACATATGCAAACAGTTGAGATACAGATCAAATGTCTTACACTCACTTTGCGTTTCATCACATGAGTAGATGTTGCTGACAATCTTAAATCTTGTAATGCAAGAACTGGATATAAGCATTCTATGCAAACAGTCTAGATCCAGATCAGAGGGCTCCTTCAGGAGCAGCGGCCCTCTGATCAGGGTCTGCTCTGTTTTGAATACTTATTATTTAGGGGCAAACCCTAATATAGAGTAACGTAAAGCAGTCATTTATCAGAAAAAGAATGTTTCCATTTGAAAATTCTGCACGGTAAGATTTAAACAACTTTCAAGAAATAAGATTGTTTTAAGTAGTAGACAAATAGAAATGAAGCTTATATATACCTGTACTGCACTTTACCAATCGGGCTTAAGTAAAGGAAATTTGTTTACATTGCACACACGATTTACTTTTATAGATGTAATTGGATTTTTAACTGCATATGCCTAGTATTAAGAATTGATTGCATGAATTTTGAACAAAATGACATGGCCATGCATACTTGTATCATTATAATCTCATTTGTGCCATAATGTCACAGGAAAGGTCTTCCTGCTGGTGGAATTCCAGCTCATGGTACAAATCATACAATAAGATTCCTACAATACATGTTTGTCTTACCCCATATCAAGTTAAACATTATAAGAACATAAACTTGCCAACTGGTAAAATAAGATCGTACCACAGGTTGTTCATGTGATTAATTTGTATCATGGAATAATTATAGCATTCTGATAAGGCAATAAGAACTGGGAATTGAAGTAGGAGTCCTGATTTCAGTCTACCTTGTTTATGATCTGGGTCTACCTTGGTTGTACCTCCAATACAGTTTTATATGACATTAACCCATTACTCAATAAATACACCTTTTTACGCCTTTAATTAATTCCTCCTGAAGAAAACAATTTTTATTTATACAGACATGAATTTGTATGATACAATATTTATTGCAATATTCTAACAGATGATAGCCTAAAGCTGGCTGAAAGTAAAGCAGAATGCGCCTCAAGGCGCATTCAGCTTTTCTTTCAACCTGCTTTAAGTGGTCACCTATCTTTAAAACTAGAAGCAGGCTATGGGGTAATGGGTTAATCCTTGCAATGCAGAGGTTTTCAAATGGGTTCCTCCACTTCCTGACAAATCACCAGTTCAATTGACTCTGAAAGGTTTGTTCCCAAACTTTAAAATATGATAAACAGTGCAGACCTTCAGGAGCCCTCTGATCAGGGTCTACACTGTTTGCAAATTATATAATATATATTCAGGTTCCCAGCACTTTTAAGATTTTTACAAGTGTTATAGTGTGATGGTAGGGGTACCAGCAGTCTTAGGGAATATTAAGTAGGCCTAGGAATGGGGTTAACATGGCTTGGCTTGGTTACACATATCGGATTGTTTTAGGTTCGGTAAGGAATAATTAATGTATTGGCTATTGATTAAACTTACAACAGTAGGAGGTACCCATTGAGGTATTGCTACAGTAAAATCCAACAAAATCAACCCCTCAAACAATGATCTATTGGTGTGTTATATATAGACAGGTGGTAGCTTAAAGCAAAATGAAAGTAAAGCAGAAAGCTCCTAAAGGAGCTTTCTGCTTTACTTTTATCTTGCTTTAAGCAGCTACCTGCTTTGAAGACCATGAATAGGTGTTCAACTGAGTGGTCATATACCAGCAGGACTTCGCTGTAATAGGTAGCTGAGAATAGACTGCGTGGGATAGCTAAATCTATATAACTTACTCAGCACAAGTTCACAAGCCTCATCTTAAAGTTTGGTGGCTTCACTTAGTGATCACTATAATTATCGTCTTTTTCCCCATTTTTGAACCCAACTGATTAGTCTTTATAATCAACTGAAATTCTGTAATCTTACTCAAGCTTTATATATTTGCTCTACATCTTAACTATAATATTGAAATACTTATAAATATAAAACCAGGTTGATCTTCTTGACAATTTTAGCTGTATTAAAATTAAACCGCAAAGTTCAAGTTTGAGTGACTCTAAAGATATCCAAGAGATTTCTTCCAACTGTTTTGTGACTATTGTCTAATCTCGCCTATTATTCCCTACCTATGATTGTTTGCTGGAACAACTTTGGTTCAGTGCTCAGACACTATTCCAAGATTCAAGACTTACCTATTGATGATGTTAACCCAATACCTGATAGCCTGTTTCTAGTTTTGAGGGCAGAAGATCACTTTAAGCTGTAGGTTGAAAGTAAAGCAGAATGTTCCTTAAGGAACATTCTGCTTTACCTTCATCCTGCTTTAAGCTACAATCTGCTTAAGATATAGAAAATAGTGCGTACGGTGCATATTCATGACTGTATAAAATGGAACTATTTTGTGAATTAATAAATTAAAGTTGTGTTAGCTGCGTATAAATGGCGTAATGGGTTAAGACATCCCTTCAGAGAGACACACAACTAACCTGATATCTGTGTATGAGCTAGCTAATCATGTTAATGACAAACCCTTCTTCCATTCTCTTTGTTAATGGATTAATTGCTTTCCTTCCAGACTGTTTTATTGCTGTGGTGACAGACTGGTGTAGAAGACAAAAAATAGTCTTGACTGAATCAATGCTTCACTGAAAAATGTTGAAGACTTTGACATTAGAATGAGTTCTCCAGCTTGACCAGTTCACAGTGTATGTATTGGTCTACTGTGAGTGGCTATCAGTGCTCACAGACCTAACTGTATCTGGCATTTTAGAAGCATTGTACCAGGATCTAGAATTGTGCAAATGTGTGTTCAAATCACTTAGATTGGTAGAAACTTATTAGAGGACAAAGGCAGAAACTAAATGTAAGACAAAGGCAATGTTTTCTCCTAGCTGAGCTTACATCTGTGCACCATCTGAGCAAAATCATTTGTCACTTCACTGTCCATATATATGCCACTCACTCAAGGTTCTTAACCCTTACTAATTAGCTGAATTTCCAAAAATGTATGGACTCTTTCTTGTTTCCTGATGCATGAAGTACCAGTTTACATTGATACTCAAGGGGAAGTATAACTATTTAGAGACTATATGGCAAAAGAACAGACCCTGGTCAAATACTAGCTCCATCATGCAAGAGTCCTCTGATCTGGGTCTATACTGTATACAAAGGATGTATATATGATGATACCTGCTGTCAGTGCTAAGGGTTAAAGCCTTTTTGATCCCTACCCTTCAGTATCTCTTGGTGTTCTTTGTAATCCTTTACAGCTTTGTAATGAAGCATGGCCAGTGAAATATTGTTAATTACTTTCACAGGTAATACCTTGTCTGGCCACTTGAGTCCACTTGAGTTTGGCCAATCTGCGTGGGCAGCCTCTTGAGAACCTGCAGCAAGCAAATTAGTGGCTCTATATATAATCTAAGCTTGTATGTCAAAGGAAATTGAGGAGCTTATAGCAATAGTGCCATGTTGGTCACATGTTTCCTTCTTAGTCAAGACAAAATCAACATACAGGCAAACTTTAACATGTTTAGAGGACTGGTGATTCTTTGAAATGCTAAACACTCTTTAAGGATCATTGACTGTTTATTGCAAGACAAAAGTAAAGCAGAAAGCTCCTTCAGGAGCTTTCTGCTTTACTTTAGTCTTGCAATAAGCTGTTGTCTGTATTTACAGACTGCTTATATTGATTATTTTGAGTGGGAGTTGACCACAAGTTACAATAGTGAAGATGTAATTGGCTATCACCCTTTGGTCAATGGCTAGACATGTAGGTAACATATTGCTTTGAACAATACATCAAAGACAGATACTTCCTTAACCTATTACCTCATAGCCTGTTTCTAGTTTTAAAATTATGTGACCATTTAAAGCAGGTTGAAAGTAAAGCAGAATGTACCTTCTTTATGCTTGCTTATGCTAGGATATAGAAAACATTTCTTATAGTACATTATTGTTACTGTATAAAATGGAGCTATATTCCATAGAGGCGGACAAAATTAAAGGTGTAAAATCTTTGTATTCAGAATGATGACCGTAGAGCATTTCTACGAGGAGTTAGCTGCTCTACCTTAACCCTAAATGTGCAGGGAACCAGTATGATATATCCTTTGCAATACAGTGTATATATAAATATATATAGTCGAACTTCAATATCAACCTCGCTTAACTCAAACTATACGATATTTCGAAACTTGAATTGAATAATTTTAAGCTCGGTTCAGGAGAACATACCCGTGTTTCAAAGTAAAAACGTGGCTTAGCCGCATTTTAACTTTGAATTTATACAGGTATGTTCGACTTAACGGAGTTCAAGATAACGAAGTTCGACTGTTGACTTAACGGAGTTCAAAATAACGAAGTTCGACTGTATATACTGATGAGAAGGCACTCTTAAGGGACCATCTGATCAGGGTCTGCACTGTTTGTTTCCATCTGAAATACTGTGTGGGAACAACAGTTTTGCTCAAGGTAAATTGGAAGACCTGTATGCTTTGAAACTACAGCGTGTTTTCTAGTCAGTTGTTTTCAAAATATTGGACAGAATTTATCTAAAGTACATTATTTTGAAAACAGCACTTTCTATCAGAAAAATCCCTTATCACCATAGGACCTTAAAATGTTTGGAAAATATAACAAACAAGATGATGGGTTGTATTGATAGTGTTGGCTTCTAATGGACCAGCATATTGTAGTACAGCATCTGATCTGCTGTACTAACACAGAGATAAGGGCACTGTTTTCACATCTTGCTATTCAAAGATGCCTTATCCAGTGTTTAATTGATCTGTTGGATTTGTTCAGCTTCTAATGTGGAATTGTTGCTACTTAACCCATTACACCATAAAAACGCCTTTTTACGCCTTTAATCTATCTCTTTACCCAAGAAAATACTCCCAATTTATGCAGTCATGAATATATATTAAAAGAAATATTACCTATATTCTAACAGAAGATAGTTTAAAGCAGGCTGAAAGTAAAGCAGAATGTGCCTTAGGCACATTCTGCTTTACTTTCAACCTGCTTTAAGTGGTTACCTGTCTTCAAAAATAGAATCAGGATATGGGGTAATGGGTTAAATGTCAAACGCTTTTCTTTTTAGTTTGTTTTCTGTGTTTATGACAGGTAACTGTTCAAAGCAGATTGAAAATAAAACAGAAAACATACCTTTGGAAGTGTTCTGTTTTAATTCAATCTGCTTGGAGTAGTCAACTTTTAGGACATATGAAATGACTTGTATTGTATGGCTTTTTGTTAAGACAAGGTATATAAGTATATATTTCTATGAAGAAGAGGTTAAGGCATATAAATACAAGTCTGATGAGCAGCTTAAATTAAGGCATATAGGTGAAAAGGGTCATCACAATGGCAATAATGTTTATCTTGATGGGAAGATTGATTTCATCTTATCTGACTTTAGTAAGCAGTTTGCAGTAGTTTTGTTTATATTATGGCTAATCAAGGTCCCAGAGCTGCAATGTTTGTAGATGGACAGATAGCATGATTATTAGCCTTTTGGTAGTTTGGTGTGTGGGGCAGTTTGATCTTCAATACTGCTTGATAGTTATAAACATACTGTGAACTATCGTTTTCCCGTTACTCCATAGCCTGTTTCTAGTTTTGGAGACAGGTGGCATCTTAAAGCGGGATGCAATTAAAGCAGAATGTGTTTGCATGGCTTACTTTCTTAAAGTTGAAGAGTTTTCAAAACATGCTGAATTCCAGCATAATTTAATGTTAAGGTGGGTATTCAAAGTTTCAGTATTCAATACAAGACATCTCTAAAACAGGAAAAAAGTAAAGTAAAAAGACAGCTGTTAAATGAGCATTCTGTTTCACTTTTGTTCTGCATTTAGAATTCAACAATTTTTGAAGACATTCATTGTTCTTAACTCAATAAGTGATTAAAACACGTGTGTTTAGTCACAGAGTTCAGGGTTCACTTCTGAGTAGGATCGCATAGAAGTTTATGTTTGTTGAGCCAGTCTGTACCTATGAGATGTTGCTACAGAAGCTGCTCCTTGCAGTATTTACTACTGACCATCTATCTACAGGTGCAAGGTGCTGACAAATTAGGGATCATATTAATAATGGACTACCTTGTAAGCCATCAAAACTCATCATAGAATGGTATATACCTGGAAACGCTGTATGTATAATTATTATTATTCATTGCTTTTGAAAATTTAATTTTGAATTTTTTAATTATGGTCGACATGTTTAAATCGGAAGATAAGTTGGTTGAAATATTTTTTCATGGTAATTTAACTCTTGATTGTTTATTCTATATATCAGTAGAAAAAGTTAACCTTTTACTCCGTAGCCTGTTTCTAGTTGTGAAAAAAGTGACCACTTGAAGCAGGTTGAAAGAAATTAAGGCAGACTGTACCTTAAGGCAGCTTTAAGTTACCATCTGCTATTTTTCGCTCACTTTTATTCACATGGATTGGCAAATTTTCTGAAGAGTTTTATACTTCTTCAATGGATGGCAGTTTAACATAATTTGGACTAATAGTTGCATCAATTTTATCTATTGATTATACTCCTGTAGTTACATGAAATTGATGTGAGCTGAAAAAGTTCAGCAGTACTTTGACGGTTTCATCTAAAGTTAAACATTTCTAATTCACAATTTAAATGTACAATTTTACAATACACCATACCTAATTAAATCACCCAATATATAATCATGATTTTAAACCCTAGAGTAAACGTATATGCAAATAGTCATGTGTATTTGAATGTTATCGGTCCCACTGCCATTGGAGTGTGGCTCTAAAATCTAAAATCTATGCATAAAATATTGTTAAGTTCAATGTTATCAGTAACAATATTATCAGGTTTAAGATCGGTCACACCAAAATCATTGTTGAAACAATGGTTTGTGGTTTGGTCTTATCTTCATCAAAATGGGTTGGTGTATATGGAGTCATTCTTCAAGTACAGTCAAACATGTGTCAGACAGCTACGAAAAAGGATTTGTTTTATCAGATGTTAGCTTAATGCAGGACAAAACTAAAGCAGAAAGCTCCGAAAGGAGCTTTCTGCTTCAGTTTTGTCCTGCATTAAGTAGTAACCTGTCTTGCTAGGGACTCAAGCTTTCTTTTCGGATTTGTTGCTTAGTACAACTTTGACTGTGTTGGTAATTTAAATACTAATTGAATGGCTCAAGTCAAGCATGCGACTGGTTATCATTGAATGGGTAAATTTTGTATTTGAATAGGGATATAGTTTTATTTTATGATAGAACAATATATTACAATCAAAACTCAAGTAATTCAATAGAAAAAAGCAGAGGTAACCATAATTATTAAGATTAACCAATTGATTTTTGTGTGCTAAAGTTCAGTGTAAAAAGCATTATAAACTTGTTAATTATCAATGGCTCAAAATGAGGTAAAAACTTGATGTCAAGTTTTAGATGACATAGTAATTTGGTTTGTTCTTTTTAACCAAATATTTTAAAAATAATTCCAGCATATATTTTTGGCAGAAGCAAACATCAGAGCACCAGATAAGGGTAGTTTTTCAAAAACTAAAATCTTTATTTCTGAATTAAACCCTATGGTGTCACAACTCATTAGAATAGTCTCTTCGAGACGATTCTAATGAGTAGTAACAACATAGGATTTGGTGCTAAAAAGAGTGAGAAAATGTTTGATTTGTTGAAATAACTACCTCTTATCTGGAGCCCTGAAACATGTATGAATATTGCAAATTACTTATTATCCAATGGTGAAAGCATGATGAAAGAAATAATGACCTGAAATCAAAACCATAAATGTACTCAATTGTCGGTTTGTTGCACTAATAGAGGCACACTATTTAGACAATAAAACTTTAAAAGAAAAAAAAATAGAACAGAACAGGGAGCGCTCTCTATAGCAAGACTTTTAAAATTAAAGCAAACATACAGTAGGATCCAGTTAACATTTTGTGACTAAGAAATGTGACGTTGCTCTGATATCTAGTAGAACCTGGACTGCTTCTTTTGTTTACAAATTAAACTCTACAAATTGGCCTGATCATTTTTGTCTAGGCTCAGATTAGCCTATAAATCATTGCCCTCTATTGATAATCTATTAATATTGCAGACATGATCACTTTCTCCTTGAAATGTTGGCACATACTGGGCTGGTCCATGTTTGCTTTGGTATTGTATAGCTAGCAATGATGGCATCTTTCACATACATCAAAGGCAATAACCTCTCACGTGTTATCTAATGAACAACAATAGGGCAATAGGCTGTAGTAGGTTTATTGATTATCAGCTATATTTGTAAGACATGTGGTATATACCCATCTTTAACCATTTACCCCTTAATACACATTTTTAGACCTAATTATTCATAAACTAAAATGAAGTTGTGCTTTTGTGCAGCTGCTTTACACAAGTTTGATTATATGAAGTTATTACAATATATATAGGTCTCTATTTTCATGTCACCCCTGTGGGAAGGTATTGAATTATTTTAGAACTATTCCAGAATAAATTCTTGAATATCTAGAAATGGCCATTTAACATTCATGAATATTCTGCAAAAAGTCTTGAAATTTGATGGTTTTAGAACCATTGTTCTAGAAATACAAAAGTTCTTGAACTCCTTTAGTAGAATTTGTAAAGTAATTCTTAAAGCTCTAGAATAATTCTAGAAGCGGCTATTTAACATTCATGAATGTTCTTAAATTCTTTTCACAGGGTCATGGAAAAAGACAGTTGATCTCTTGCCTTGCTTCTAAGATTTCAATAAGATACAGAAGGTCACATTATAATGACATTGCTCAAAATATTTATTTCAACTAATCAGTAGGTGTTCTTGGTAGTTTAAGATAACCGCTATGCACACCTAGTCTATAGCAAGGGAAGCGTTCGTCTGAAAATCACACATAGATATATACCAGTAGCCATATTATTGTGGTCTCCAATGAAGACAATTCAGATAAATTGACACTAATTGGCACTAAAACAGTAATGTAAAACCCTTGGCAACCATTAATATGCCAATTCTATACTAATATTTGTACTATACGATCCTGTACCATCAGTTAATTGGTAGTAAGGTGAGGTAATTACCTGTGGTCAGTGCCAGTCTGTGGTCCAGATGTGGGTTATGACCACCTGATTATTTCAGGTGCAACTCATTGTGCAACATGTATTGGAATGATGATTGCTTGCTGTCAGTTTGTATTACTTCTTGCAAGAAGTAGTATAGACACTGAACCTAGCTGATACAATCAGATCTGTGTTCAGGATGGTTTTATGAACATTCATGAAGATTTCTAGATACAGGTGACTGTTAAGTGCAGCACAAAAGTTATGGAGAACACTCCTAAAGACGCTTTATTCCTTTTAATTGCTCCGCATTAAGATGCAATGTATCTTAAAGTCAGCACAAGCATCTATTTTTTTTTTAAAGATGGCTTAAACAAGATTGGGTATTTTAAGAAGTAGAAAAGAGACACATTTATCTCATGGTTATGATAATTGGTCATTGGTCAGTTTGTACTTGTAAGATTTTAAAACTGTAAATAGAGACACAGTTCCATGGGTCACTGAAAGAATACACTTACATGTAAGTGTTGTACAAGGTCATAGAAAGAAATGTAGTAAATAACAACACATTAAAATTTGGTAAGCATGTAGTATTTCAGTAACATAAATGATAGTCACATTTGTCTTGCACAATAATTTTGTAGCCAACAGAGCAGCATTAACACAGTGAAAACAATCAAAATAATGCTTTTAGTATTTGTCTATGAATTTCTCTCATTCTATTTTATTTATTTTCTTGTATAAATGTGTGTCAATCTGTTAGGTTCTAAATTTATGTCACTTGTGTATTTTGCATGTTTAATATTTCATGCCCCGTCGCCGTATCGTCGCCATTCAAAAATTAAAAAGCAATAATGTGGCTGTATAAACTGTAAAATATAGTGTGTTGTAGTTAAATGATTATAAATACAACACCTGATCATGTCCCTGGAGGGGGTTTGGTGTGATAGATTATATTTCCTGTGCGAGCACACATCAGTTACAATATTTACTGTCACATGGCAGCATTGTACGAGGGTTAATTTGCAGATGTTTTGGCTAATAAGGCTTTGCTGTCTGTGCGGGTTCAGATCAGTACTTGAAATAAATTAGTTGTTAACGGTGTAAATTTGTATCTAGTGATAGCTTGATATGGATAATTGCTGAATGCAGGACATTAGAAATGTTCAAAACTCTCTGGCATTACTATATTCTGTATTAAGTTTCCGTTTGTCCTAAATATTGCTAATTAAAGCCCTTTCTTTTAATGATGGCTTAACAGGTTTGCAGAGCTCCAGATAAGGGGAGTATTTCAAAAACTAAAATCTTTATTTTACTTTATTTCAATATTAAACCCTATGATGTCACTACTCATTAGAATCGTCTCGAAGAGACGATTCTAATGAGTAGTAACACCATAGGATTTGGTGTTGATATTAGTGAGAAAACACTGAATTTGTTCAGTTTACTCCCTCTTATCTGGAGCCCTGGGTTTGACAGTGGTTAACATCAAACCTTAGGAACAAAACAAGCCTCTGTATATATGTCGTATTTACAGTGGATGACATTTTTATATGATTGAACATATACATGTAGATTCATCACTTATTTACTTACATACATACATACCCCTTCGGGACCATAATTATGTTTGAAAATCTCATTACTGGTCCTTTGTACACATTAAAATTTAATGCTTTAATTTAAAACTCATTACACTGAATAGATGATAAGCTAACAACATGTAGATCATATCAAAAAATGGAGTGAATGTCATTTTGAAAGCGATCAGCAAGAATTTTGCTTTGAAATTTTGTTTCGTGCAAGACCACTAATTGAAAAAAGCTAGAAATTTTTAAAGACGAGTGTTTGTTGAATGCAGAATAAAAGCAATGCAGAAAACTCTTAGGAGCCTTCTGCATTGCTGTTACCCTTCATGAAGCGAATCTTTTTGTAAAAACTGGACTGGATTCTCATTTATATGATTGCTTGATATGAGTTTTTGATTAAATGTAAGTGTTTTACTTCATTGGTGGGAGTATATTTAGTCTCACCTGTATGTAAAACTGACAACTGTTTAGATAGAAATGAGTAATTGGTACAATATTTACCTAATTGTTACAAAACGTTTTCACTTCTGAGATAATTGTGTCTTTGATGTTTCAACATACAATGTCAAAACAGTGATAAAAGGGTTTTGTAAACTATTCTGCATAGTGAGTTGTGTTTTATATAAAGTGAAGTTTGCTGCATTTGTATAAAGATTAACCTTATTTACCTGTTCATTATATCTTTGAATTCTTATTTATTCACATATCCTGTTATTGATTGCAGGAAAGTTATCAGTTACACATGCAAGAGGTGGCTGACAGGTTAAGGTGAATATACAGTCAAACTTGGATATCTCGAACCCGTTTAACTCGAACTATCCAATAGTTTGACACATGAATTGTATTATTTCATGCTCGGCTAAGTCGAACATACCTGTATTTCAAAGTTAAAACGTGGCTGAGCCACGTTTTAACTTTGAATTACGGGTATGTTTGACTTAACTGAGTTCGAGATATCGAAGTTCGACTGTATTGTAATTGTTGCAAACAATTGGCTCCTGATGAAATGGCGAGTAACTTGGTTCTCATCATGACCTACACTGTTTAATGCTGATGACCTTTTCTGTAAGAATCAGAAAATATTTGTAAATTTATTAATCGCCTAAGGAAATGAAAACAGGTAGTTTGTTAAAACTTAATGTAAGACTCAGTTGTGAAACTGTTGTAATTGTTCATGCATAGAGTTCAAGCATTAACATTGAAGGTGTATTTTCACTTTAACATCTCATGCAGTGGTAAAAGTTAGCGTCTTTATGGCTGATTAGACATGGTTCAGAACAGATTTAACTGATTTGGGTGTAAGGGTAGAGTTGTAAGGGGAAAACTCAACCTCTGTGTGTTCTTAATTGATAAAATTGAATGTTTTTCAAGTTTAAAACTGAATAATTCTCCTACATGTATAAGGTATATGCTTTGCTGTCAAGTAACATAGCGACCTTTGCATGATTGATAATATCAAACATTTCTTAAACTTAAACAAAGTTGACAATTTAACATAGTATGGTTCGGTTTGTTCGGCATGTCCCTTTAGAAATAAGGTTACATTGGGACTTGAAAGACCAGAGAAACATGGAATCCACATGGATTTAAACATGCAACATGTTTGTTACACAGTGAACAGCTTATTACCATTGTATCATAGAGGACTTTCCTCCATCATAACTCATATGTGCAAATTACCAATATCATGCAGCTATGTTAAAGGCAGGTGGCTGCTTAAAGCACGATAAAAGTAAAGCAGAAAGCAAGCTCATTTAGGAGCTTCCTGCTATACTACCATCTTGATACTAGCTGTAAAGGTGTCCTAGCTATTATGCGGGAGAAGGGGTTTAGCCTAGATGTCTCTAGTATATAATGGCTTATTTCTTCATATTTTTTAATTTCAAATTACCAGGACTATGATTTGAGCTGTTTCTTTTCTAAAATTTATAGAACGTGTATGTAAAAAATTTGATAACCAGACTGTTAAATTTATAAAAAAATGCTCAGTTCTGTTTCTATACACATTTAAAAGATATGTGCTTTGAAGCTAGACCTAATACATTATTCTGTTGAATTAATGTATTGAAATTTCATCAATGCCGTCACCGGATGCTGATGGAGAGTATAAAGCCTGTTGCATTGCTGGTTATGCATGCTTGCTTTATTCAGTGATTAACCCACAGTATGCTTAACTCTTTGCATGCTAGCAGCGGATATATCCTCCACAGTGATTGCCTTTGCAAACAGTTTGGATCCAGATGAGACGCTGCCTAACACAGCGTCTCATCAGGATCCAAACTGTTTGCCATTCTGACCCTGAATTTAAAAAGAATTTTGAAAATGCTAATTTAAGAACAGTAGCAGACAATAAATGTTGCAGACTGAATTTTTTTTACCTAGCATGCAAAGAGTTAAAGTAAAATGTCATACCTCCACTCTCATATTGACACTCTAAAATCAGCATGTTGTTTTCAATATGAAAATCAACATCTTTATTGGAATTATAATCCAATTGACAAAAGGTTTGGATCCTGATCGGGATCCAAACTATTTGCAAATGTCTTCAAATACTCATATGACATGGAATCTGATCTTGATCCCAATTACACATATATGCAAAAGTCTAACTCTCCAATACTGTAACCTGACGTTTAAAGGTTTAAACTTGCATTAAAGTTATTGGACTTTCTTGTAGCATGTCACTTACAGTTTGTGCAGCTTGCATGCAGCACTGTATCATGTTGGTTACAGACATCATCAAAGAGTTGTGATGGCAGATGCATCACTGATACTGCATGCAGTGTATGGTAATTATTGATCCAATTATCACTACAGCTTCATTGAATGGCAAGGTGGTTTTCCGGGTGGCTGTGATTGACAATAAGCTGAATACTCCTCACAGCCCTGGTTTTGATTAAATAATGTTTGTATACATTTCTTTTCAGAAATTGTTTGTATCTATTCTTCTGCAAGTATCTGGCCCTGAAATTGCTGTTACCTCATGGTTTATAACAGCTCTTGCTTCATTTGTAAACAGTGTAGACCAAGATCAGACATCTCCTAAAGAAGCTGTCAGATCAAAGTCTCCCTGCACTGTCTTCTTATAGAATCTGAATGTGATGTGAGTTTGCCTATGTTTGAAGTTGAATATAGGAGATTACAGTACTACATTTTGCTGTGGAGGAAAGGGTTAGTAACCTGTCCTTTGAAATCTCTAACCTTCCTTATTGAATAAATAGACCCATCATTGACAACACATACACACTAAAGTCCCTAGTACATGGTCCAGGAACACAGTTACTAC
Organism: Gari tellinella; assembly: GCA_922989275.2. Lineage (NCBI taxonomy): Eukaryota > Metazoa > Mollusca > Bivalvia > Cardiida > Psammobiidae > Gari > Gari tellinella. The sequence goes on from OV277857.1 coordinate 77,110,790, forward strand.
AACATCAGCCATAAAACTATATTGAGAGTGATTTAAACTGTTGTAAAATAGCAATAAATGTCACCAGTGAAGTTGAACCATTAGTGAGGTGTGGAAAATACTATGATGTTAGGTGAATAGTAATCCAACCCTTCTCCCACTGAGTATATATTCATATGTAAAATTTAACTCTGCACAATATGAACATCTATCATCTGAACTATTACTTTGACTAATAAAATACGGAAAACTTTTCCCCAAGAAAGAGTGCAGACTCATGTCAAACAGATCCTATTTGAAAACAGTGTAGACTAAGATCAGACAGCTCCTGATGGAGCTGTCTGATCTGGGTCTTATACACATTTTTTTTTAAAAAAAAACCCATCCAATTAATATATGCTTAAGGAGAATTAGGGTAACATAACTATTTTAGTTCTAGTAGTGAATTGATTTGCATTTGCAAACTTCATTGATCCAGATCAGATATGGAGTTACTCCATTTCTGATCAGGATCTAATCCAGTCTGTAAAGAATCTCAAAAGACAGTGAGTGGTTGATGATTAATGCAGTGTCAATAGGAAAGCAGAGAAAGCCTAGTTTGTTTTCATATGAAGGTAAAACTGTTATCTTTGAGAGTGTTCATAAACAATTTCTGAAATTGAGATTTTGATCATCAGTTCTTTGGAATTATTACCATAGTTACGCACAGTCTGAATTCTTATAAATCACAATCAATGAACTGCTTTACCCCAGGCCAACCAAAGAGTAGATTAAACTGTGCAGCTCTTTGAACTCTGAATAATCGTTGGCGCTGCTACAAATCGCCATCTGATTATTAATGCTAGTATTGAAAACAATAACAAGTTTAAGAAATACAATGTAAGAGGTATAGTTTGAATCCAGATTAGAGGGTGCATTACCTGATGTCTACTCTGTGTTTAAACTGTTTACAAGATGCAAATATTTACCACTAGCACTTAAATAGTTGGGACACTAAATATTTGTATTCCGCTAAAATATCATTTGCTTTATTTATAAAATTAGCTTGATTTTTATAAAAACAACTGCATTAAAGTCACAAGCACTTGGAATCCAGATATAAGGTCCCACAACATGTGTGAGCTGGTTCCAAACTGTTTGCAAAGGTCCTCAATACTAGTTTTCAGTGCTGGAATGGTTTAATGTTGGAGCTGGCTACAGGTATCTGATAGTTTTATCGGATTCTGAGGAAAATATAACAAGGTCAAGAACACTACCTGTACTATTTCTGAATCCTGAAAATGTAAACATTTCCTGAAACTGGGGCGTATACCTGGACTGATGTTGGGTTTTACCTAGTAAACTACCTCATTCCTTTTATTGGAACTTACAAATTTTGTATAACAGGAATTAAATTACCATATTAATAAGTGTATAGATTGGATCTGTATGCAATGGAACTAATAAATAATTCTATCTACTGGATTCCATCATCAGTACGACTGGAAAATGGCTCATGGTTTGTATAAACATCGGTGATTTTGTATCAGACTGACTGGCAACTACAATTCTTAGAAATACACGGGAGTTTGAAAGATACTTTTCATCTGTATAGTCAAACCAAGGTTGAGTGACCATTCATTAACCCATTACTGCATAAAAACATCTTCAAACCTAGGCCTTTAATTTTTTCCTCCACTGAAAAAATAGTTACAGTCATAATAAAATTATATAGACTGTAAGAAATATTTTCTATATTCTAGAAGATGATCAATAGGTTAAAGTAGCCTGAAAATAAAGAAGAATACTTGACTTTCAACCTGATTTAAGTGGTCACTTGTCTTCAAAACGAAAACACGGGTTTTTCAATACGATAAAGTATTAAAGATGTATCAGTTGTAATCAGGGTCAGTATGGATTACCTGCTGCCTACATGCATATTGCACAGTAATAGACTCCGGCAGTAACTGCCCCATACAGTAATAGGTTAGTTGCAGGACCCACTGCTGGGGGATTAATTCACAGATAAGATGTAGCTTACAGAATCACCAGATTAGGCTAATTGATAATTAACAGGTAACACTTAAACAGTAGTCAGGTTGCCAAAGGTCAATTAGGTTGGTGCTTCCTTACCTTTTTTCTGGCACTCTTGGTTGAGGTTTGGTGCAAATTCTAATTGTTCTTTGAACTTAAACCCTGGGTTTCAGTTATGCATTAAAGTGGATTTTGAAGAGTTCTGATAATATGCAGATAATGCATTATGAAGTATATCTGGGCAGATCATCTTGGAAACATCTTTATTGCTGAACAACCTTGTATTTTCTTAGCAGCCCTCCAGTGTTATAATCTGTACTGAGGGGCAAATAAGAATAGGTGAATTAGTAGTATTAACCCATTACCCAATAAATACACCTTTTTACGCCTTTCATTTATTCATCCACTAAAGAAAATAATTCCAATTTATACAGTCATGAATATGTATCATAAGAAAGTTTTTCTATTTTCTAGCAGATTGTAGCTTAAAGCAAGGCTGAAAGTAAAGCAGAATGTGCCGCTTTACTTTCAACCTGCTTTAAGTGGTCACCTATATTCAATACTAGAAACAGGCTATGGGGTAATGGGTTAATGCAGCTTAAGATTAATACAGAAAGCTCCTACATTGGTTTTATGCTGCATTATGTAGCAATGTGTCTTAAAGATTGCCAATGTTTATGTTCCATGTTTCTTCGTAACAGATTTGACATTATTACTCTGTATATATTTCTGGAGCTGATTTGGTCCATGAATTTAATGGTACTGTGCCTAATTAATGGAATGGGATGTGAATGTATGACTGCCTTATTGCAGCTTGACATGCAATATTCCAATACTGCAAACACAGTTAACTTAATGTACTCTCAGAGACTTTTATAACATAACAGCATGCAAACATTGATGAACCAGTATGTTTGCGTTTCTGTCATTTCATATTTTAGCAATAATTTCAAAAACAACTGACACAAAGTTGTAAAAAACATTTTGTTTATATTTCTCCATTGTCTATTTTCAGATGAACAAGAAAGAGTACAGAAGAAGACTTTTACAAACTGGATGAACACATACCTCAAACAGGTAAATTGTAAAATATTATACCAAGATCTACCAACCATTGCTCTCCCCTGTTATGAAAATACAATGTTAGTTAAGTCAATTATGGTGTTAAATAAAGGATGCAGTTTGAGGCAAGACAAACTCATGTAGATAGATTCTACAAGATATTTTCATCTTTAAAAAATCCTGCCTTAAACACAGGATTACATATGCTATATTTGTCAGAAATCGATAGAAAGTCTGTCGAAGAAATATTTCAGGAAATTATGATTGATTCACCAAATAATATTTATTTTAAACATTTTCCACTATAGTATTCATATAAAACTGCTCATTGTCAACATCTAACATCTATCATCTAATCTACTGCAGGCAAATAATTATTTTAAAGAAAACAATAGTAGAAACATTAGTAATGAGTAGAAAAAAATCCCCAGGGAAAAGTTGCATGACAACTCATGTCAGACAGATCCTTAGTATAATAAGACATTGCATACCCCAAGGAGCTGCCTGATCTAGGTCTACACTGTTTTCAAAAAGCGTTGATATTCACTACTAGCAGGAAAAGGGCTAAGTTATAGTTCCTCTAACATTTTTCAAAACAAAATTTCATGGTCCGAGGGCTTTGTTTAAACCTTGGGCCTACTATTCCAAGTTAACTTTTAGCTGTTAACTTCATTATAATGCCATATTTAATCTATTTATAAACCATCCATATAATTGGCTTATCATGCTTGTCTGATTGCAATTAAGTTAATCCCTGTTGAAATTTTGGCATAGTTAACTATTCTCCCACTGAATATTCATTACTATTAACATCAGTTCTATTAACTGCAATATTACATTGGCAAAGAAAATAAGAAAAGAAAATTCCAGACATATCAAACAGATCGTATAAGAAAACAATGTATACCCAGCTCAGACAGCTCCTTCAGGAGCTGTCTGATCTGGGTATACACTGTTTTCGAAAAGTGCCAATGTAGTGCCACAGTTATAGTAGGAGAAGGTTTAAGATATGGTCTAATCTTTCTTACTCTGATTAACTGGTCTTCATAACCTATTAGAACTTTATCAGGAAAAAGAAGAAATCCAATTACCTGTGAACAAGATTCTGCACTTTCAAACCCCACCCAACTGCTTCTGCTTAATATTATGTGAAGAAGGCCTAATGTTTAACCCTTATATTGCAGAATTGTTAAATGGCCACTTCCCTATTCTGATAAATGGCCTCTTTACAGGTTGTCTCAATAATAATTAAAAGCATGATAAACAGTGCAGACTGCAAGTTTCTTTAGAAGCCATCTTATCTGGGGTTACTCTGTTGGCAAAGGATATAATGCTATCTGTTCAACCCACTGTATGGGCAAATATTACTTGTCGTAAGCTACATTAGTATTAAAATGAAAAGTTACACATGGCAAAGTTTCACTTTAATGTTGAGAAAGTAGCATTGAATACCTTTGCAGATAGGTTTGATCCAGACCAGGACCCACAAATGTGGGGTCTCATCATCTGATCAGGATCCAAACTGTTTCACACTGAGATATAGTATTTTTGTAGATACAAGAAATGAGTCAGTTAATAAATTTCAGCTTATGACAATACAGTATTTATTCAGCTTCCTAAAGGTTAATTATGGATCTCTGCTTTACCCCCCACAGAAAATATGGATGTTTTAGGGCGGAGATGTAACAGCTAATTTTGCTGCAGCTGTGTGATGTTCTTCAGAATAGCAGAATCTTTGATAAAATGATTAAACTAATGATTTATTTTTAAACTGGTACTGTTTTGTTCTGGTAATGCTTTTGAGCTAAATTAACACATTAACCCTTAGCCGATATCTAGTTTGGGAGACAGGTGACCGCTTAAAAAATCAGCCTGCTTTAAGCTACCCTCTTAATCTTGTGAATATAAAATCATTTCTGATAATGCATATTCATGACTGTGCAAGGTGGAATTATTTTTAGTGTACAAATAAATTAAAGGTGTAAAAGGGCATATTTTTGGAGTAATGGGTAGTCTGGGCTACAGTCCTTAACGTAAAGATTTCAAATAATTTTTCAACTTTGTCATCAGACACAGCACTGAATCCTTACGTATGACTATGTACGGTAGTACTTTTAGAATCAATTTATCTTCAATGTAGGGTAGTGTACGTATACTAAGGATCTTTATGATTTGTCATGTATAAGAAGTTTTGAATGTGGGAATTGCTTTTCAGTGTAAATAAATTGCATGCTGTAGGCGTCTAATAGGAAATAAATCGATGTTGGTTCTCGTCATCTGTTAGGATGAATAGTATTGTTTCAGGATAAACAGGAAAACAGATAAACTACAAGCATTGTTATGGCTGCTGTTAAAGATCATCCCAGATAATTGGCTTTCCTCGTCAAAGATAAATGAACAATTTCTGTTTGATGACTTTAACCCTTTACCAGGCAAAGCCTATTTCTAGTTTTGAAGACAGTTGACCACTTAAAGCAGGTTGAAAGTAAAGCAGAATGCACCTTAAGGTGCATTCTGCTTTACTTTCAGCCTGCTTTAAGCTAGCATCTGCTAGGATATAGAAACAAATTCTTATGGTGCATATTCATGACTATAAGTTGAACTATTTTTTTTCAGTGGCGGAATAAATTAAATGCGTAAAAATATGTATCTGTGGAGTAATGGGTTAAGATCCTCCCAGATAATTGATTTTCCCTGTCAAAGATAAATGCACAATTTCTGTTTGATGACTTTAATGTGGCCGTCATGCTGTGATGATGTGGGCTATCATTCCATCAATCTATAGCAGTCTCACTTGTTTTTTCAAATCTGTGTACCCTGATCAACTGTTCTTTGGTACATGATCAATGTGGTCTCCAATCGACTGTTGATCTTATATCACGATTACTTGACTCTATGATATCTGGAAGGTTATAAGGGGAAAAACAATTAGACTGCTCTTGGAATAGAACATTTTGTGAAGCGGACATTTTCTGCTGTTTAAAGGAGTCTTGCAGAGATGACAGGACAAATGCATTATTCATATTAGATTCCTATGAGGCTGTCCACCCCAAAGGCAATGCTATATAACACTTCAATAACCATGCCACCTGATGATAGATCTGACACCAAGCTCAAATCACTTGGGTTGCACTTTCATCTCAGTCTCCAAAGAGTTGATGCCATTAATATACAGTCAATCTTGTATTGAATGCCCACTCCGATGCAGAAAGCTCCTACAGAAGCTGCATTATTGTCTATCATGCATAAAGCACACACCTGTTTTAAGGTTTCAATTCTCCTTCATAAATTGGTCACTTAACAAAAGACTGTCTACTTTCCATCAAGTTAGATTGTGTTCAAGTTAAATCAATATAATAACAGTGCTGTAATATTAATTTAAACTGTTGCAGTTGCTTTTTGGGCCTGCAGTCATGCGTATAGTGATTAAAAAAAGTTGAACATGGGAAATGAGTTTTGAACACCTTTGCAAACAGATTGTACCCAAATGTGGGGCCAAATCTGAATTTTAAAATGTTTGCTGTTGGGCTCTCATTTCTTCAAATATATTGGAAAGCGTTGACATCATTTTAGTTTGAGTTACCGATTTCTGCTCATTCTTTGGAGACCATACCAGCAATAGATGCTTTGATATTTTATTCATATTTTCCCACACAATGAAAAACCTACACATAATTTGACCACCTAGATATACATTAATTTTGTCATAAGTGGCCATTCAAATAAGATCCATATACAGTTTTTACCACAACTCTGACTTAATGTACATTTATTTCAAGATAGCATCTTCTGATCATAAATTTTATGAAAATTCTTTTAAGCCTAAAGGGTTAATGTACTTTCATTGTAATTCATCCGTACCAACTCAGTCTGCATTTTCACCTGTAGTGTTTTACCTGGCAGTTGATAATTAATTAGCCGTAACCTTCATTATACAGTCGAAACTCGATACTTCGAAATGGTTTACATCGATCTTACCAGTATTTCGTAAGTTGAATTTTGATAAGTCAACCTCTCGCTTAAGTCGACATACCCATATTTCAAAGTTAAAACGTGGCTAAGCCACGTTTTAACTTTGAAATATGGGTATGTTCGAACTAACAGGGGTTCGTAGAATCGGGTTTTTACTGTAGTTTGGTCCCGAGGCAGTGATGGTATCACACACAGTCAACTAGGGGTAATTCCCTGTAGTTAGTATGATAAAGACATGTTGGACACCAGTGATTTGTAGGGTAATGTGTCTGGACAAGTAATAAAGTCACACTGACTGCATCATGAGCGACTGCCCTCCAGGCACCTGTCTGACTTTGGTCATCATGAACTTGATCTGTCAAATGATTTGTCAGGCAATTTGTAGGTCAATGACAGTGAAACTTGTATTACAACCATTTAAAATATGACGTATTGGCAAAGGTTTAGATATATAGTAGCTGAATGAGAGGCCAATTCGCAACTGTATAAAGTAGAACGTTTTGGCTCGGGCGAGCCTATTGTTATTAAATGCGTTAAAAGGTGTATCTATGAAGTAAATGTTTATAATGCCAATTATCAGGTTGATATAGGTGATTTGCATTGTTATGAAGGAAAGAGTTTAATGAGTGAATTAATTAGAACCTGCCCTTCAGTGGAGCGTATCTATTGTTCTATATTCAAGCTCAACCATGAATATCATTTTATTCTTATAAACAACACAGACATCTCATTCAGGGATCTGAAAGGGGTTTTCACCTCAAAAAGCATCCATATACACTAATGGCAAGAAAAGGTTAGATATTGGCAATATTTGGATGTTTGTAGTGGTTATGCCAAAATAGCCAGTATGTTGTCTGTTATCTGGTTATAGTCGTCTCTTATTATTGCATTAGCTATTTGCACAGGCCATGGAATATGGTCAAAAATCAATGGCATACAAAACCCTAATGCTTTCTGGTAATTACCCTTTCACAAGGTCATGGTCATCCATCTGTATTACATATGTCAATCAAGTCTACTCTGGCATGCTGAGGGTGGCAATACTCATACTGTTTAACCCTTTACCCCATAGCCTGTTTCTAGTTTTGAAGATAGGTGGCTACTTAAAGCAGGTTGAAAGTAAAGCAGAATGTGCCTTTAGGCACATTCTGCTTTACTTTCAGCCTGCTTTAAGCTATAATCTGCAAGGAAACTGAAAATAATTCTTATGAATTATATTCATGACTGTATAATTTGGAACTATTTTCTTCAGCGGAGGAATAAATTAAATGCGCTAAAAGTCGCTTCTATTGGGGAAAGGGTTAACTTGTTACCCCATTGCCTGTTTCTTAGAATTAGTGTTGAAGACACTGGTGACCACGTAAAGCAGGTTGAACATAGTTTAAGGCACATTCTGCTTTATTTTCAGCCTGCTTTAAGTTACCATCTACTAGGGTATAGAAAATATTTCTTATGGTGCATACTCATGGTTGTATAAAGTATAACTAAATTGTTTTCTTCAGTGGAGGAGTAATATTAAAGGCATAAAAGGGGGGTATTAATTGGAAAATGGTTAACCTTTACTATCAATGACATCAGTTTATGTATCCTTTGCAAACAGTGTAGACCCTGGTCAGAGAGCTCTTGCTTTCACATTCCCCCCCCCCCCCCCCCCCCCCCCCCCCCCAATAACATTTGGTCACAATTAAATACAGACAGGTAGTTGCTAATGCAGGTTGAAAGTAATGTAGAAATGTCCTTTCTGCTTTTCTTTTAGTCTGCTTTAAGCATCCACCTGTTAGGATGCAGGAACGGTTGTCTTTTGGATCTTTGGATATGTTAGAAGCATGAAACAGCATGTCTATGAGGAATTTTTAAAAGCTTCAAAAGGTGTTTCAAAAAAAGGTTAAGCATCCACCTTTCTGGATGAAGAAAACATGTCCTATTGCTTCTTTTTCAAATCATAAAATGAAAAATAATGTTGCAATGTTTTGTGTCTTTCAGAAAAATCCCCCATTGAAAGTGGAGAACTTGTTTGAAGACATCAAAGATGGAGTGGTTCTACTATCACTTCTTGAGGTCCTTTCAGGAGAAAAACTGGTATGTATTAACTCCAACCCCCTTTATCACCCCCTTATTAGCTTGTTTTCAGAATTGAAGACAGGTGGTTACTTAAAGCAGACTGAAAGTAAAGCAGAATGCTCCTTAAGGAGCATTCTGCTTTACTTTCAGCCTGCTTTAAGCTACCATTTGCTAGGACATAGAAAATATTTATAATGGTGCATATATATTTATGAACATATAAAATGGAACTATTTCCGTCAGTGGAAGAGTAAATTAAAATTGTAAAAAGGTATATCTATTAAAGGTAATACATTTAAGGACTCTATAAGGAGGATATGGAAACAAGGACACATGCAGTTTAGATAATATATGCCAATTTTAATAACATATTAACACAGTCTAGATGCCAATTAATGTTAATGTAAGATTAAGTATTAAAATTAAGATAACCTGTTGTTTAGCAATTAACTGGTCAGTGTATTTTATGTGAACCATGTTCTCTGTAAATATTTAAGGCACTTTGCCAAACACTTCACCTAGACTAACCTTTAACAATATTCACATGTTTACAGCGAAATTATTAAATCAAATGTATGCATTGTAGACCAAGATCAAATGACAAATGGTTATAAACAATGACCAAAAATGCAGTAAATTGTACTCCAATATATTGATTAGGACATTAAGTTTCTCAGTTTTAATTTATTTTATGTTAAGAATAGGCCAAGCCAATCACTAAGTATTCTACAGGCAAAGTGCTAATGTAAACTGTTCCATCTCAAAGTTCCATGCCCTTGACTCCTTTATCTTGCTAGAATTTTGCAATCATATTAGTGTTTCTGCCTTTCTAATAGAAGAAAAAAAGTTACATGTCAGTTTTGATCCTGATAAGGTGTATAGTTAGTCAGCATCTGATTGCAATGACATTTATAAGTCCTATAAAGAAGTGTTACCTCTTTCTTAGTTAATGTCAAACTTGTGTTATACAGTAATGTGATATACAAGGTATTAACATTCTTTAAGACAGATTACAACTTAATGCGGACCAAAAGTGAAACAGAAAGCTCCTACAGGAGCTTTCTGTTTCACTTTTGGTCTGTATTAACCAGTCATCAGTTTATAGAGATATGTTTGCCTCTTGAAAGAATGGCTGTTGAACACAAATTTGTATATGTTTTCCATCCAGTGACCAATGTGACATACATGCGAATGCACTCCCTAATCAAGCAGGTAGCATGTACATGAATTAATGTTCAATAGATTGGTCAGATAAATCCCTAATGTAATGTCAAACTGAGATTAACATATGTTGATCAACCTTGTGAGAATGTTTGGGTTCAGCTCTAATCAATGTAAATATCATGTTTAGCTTATACTGTTTGGTATTTGGTCAAGGATTTTGTGTCCGCGGCCCAAACATTGTGCTGTTTATATAGGATATTTAGCATGCATATATTAGACATGTTTTGCAAGTGCGATTCATATCAAAAGTGATGCAACTGTTTTATAGTTTGTATTGCACCTCTGCCATTTTGAAAGTAACAAGTTTGTAACTACACTTGCTTAAAGAATTGAAAACAATGAAAGCCTAGATTAGAAGAAAATGGGTCAAGTTCCTACAGCTTTGGTATTTGACATTATATGTTACAGTAACAAATAAGAAATGGACAATCTTACAGAAATGTACAGAAAGGTTATTGTTGAATGTTAGACAAATTCATGGAGCTTTCTGCAAGTCTTTAGTTTAATATTAAGCAATAAACAGTCATCAGACATAGCCATGACTGCTCAACACAAATTCTGCTGTATGATAATGCACAGTCATGTAAGCATGAGAATAGCTCTATTAACCCATTGTATGCTGGGTAATATTTGGCGGCCATTTTAAAATGTCATCTGCAGCTGGTATAACTCAAATATTTGCAAAAGGTTTTAGCAGTTTCTGATAGAATATTGACTTAGCTGCAAACAGTAATGATCTCAGATCAGGCCCCACAATGTGGGGCCTGATCTGAGAACAAAACTGTTTGCCTAGAGGTACACCTAAAAATGGGTTAACATTTTGCATCAACTACCATACCCATATAAGCTGTGCCAGAAATGTCAGTTTCACAGACTACCAGTATCACTACCATGGTAACCGTGTTCTATGATCAAGAGTGCATTAAACTGTGCAGTAGCGTTCAGTGATTCTGGTCCTGATAAAACACCACATTAAGGCGACTACAAAGTTAACCCTGCTGACATAGTCTATTGATCAATTTGTCTAATTGCTTTATTGATTTGGAGCAGGCCTAATGATGACATGTACTTTACTGCAGCATCAGCATACTCCTATAAATAAATTAGTAACTCTAATTTGTGTTAACCCATTACTCCATAAATATGTCTTTTTATGCCTCTAATTATTTCTTCACTATGAAAAGTAGTCCCTTTCCATGTATCTAGGTCAGGAAGTCCTGAACATAAATCACAGAGAGCATTTCCAGTACCTTTTAGATGGTAGCTTAAAGCAAGCTGAGCGTATAGCATAATGCTCCTTTAGGAGCATTGCTTTACTTTCAATCTACTTTCAGTTGTCACATGTATTCAAAACTAGATACAGGCTATGGGGTAAAAAAGGTTATTATATAAGTAATCATTCATTAAACAAGCTTAGCGAAATAAAATTAAAAAAACACGAAGTGACTGCTTAATGCAGGGCTAAAAAAAAAGTGTAGAAAGCTCACATAGCTTTCTGCTTTAATCTTAGTTTCACTAAAGCTTTCACATTTCTCAATATATTCAAGCTCTTCTTTTAAATAGCTTTTTAATACAAGTTTGGCTTTTCATTGACATTTTTTCCTGCAGTAAACTGTCACCTGTTTTAGAGAATATCAAGTGAGTTGAATGACCAATTAATGAAGGTTATCATAATTGCTAATAAATCCTTCAACTTCAAGCGACAAAGATAATCTTTGAAAATGTCAAGGCCAAAATGGATGTCACTTATTTATGCAGTGATTGAAAGATTGAAAGTCTCAGTCTGGTGCTGTTGCTTTTCCCACTCTGACCATTGTCAAGCCTGAACCTGAAGGTGTCACTGCTACAGCTTATTATCATAACACAGTTCACCCTGCCCTTTAACCATTGAACTGTTCCCATTCCTTCATGCCATTTACTTGTCATACATCATTTGCAAACAGTGTATACTCTGATTAGAGGGCTCCTTCAGGAGCCCTCTAATCAGAGTCTGCACTGTTTGATTACATTAACTTTAATATATTGTCTGGAAATTCTACATACACTGGTTATGTTTTACTTACAGTTCAATCGTCTATTTGAATAAGTTAGCATTGTAAAGGGTAAAGTTAGCCATATCTAAATCTATCTATAAACATAGAATTTACATAGATGTACTAGAATAATAATACTCCATACACACTACCTGATTTGTAGAATTCTTTGCTTGTTTAATTTAATCATTCTCTTGGATGGTGTCCAAATTAAACAAAATAGTTTACCCTTATGCTGAGGTTTGGAAGTGCTTAATTTGATACTTGTTTATTCAGATCAGTTGACAGTTCTTTTTGTTTGTCTTCTTAAACTATCATGGTGAAAAAAATAAGCATCTTGACCATAACAATATTTTACATGTATTTCCAAAATAAAAAAACCCACCCTTTTTTCCACGCCAAAACTTGAAAATCTAGAATTGTTTGAAGAGTCTAATGGATATTAACCCTTAGCCCACCAAATAAATTGTCGTCTGCTATATTTCTCGTCTGCTTCAAGTTTCAAAGTGCTTCAAAGTTGCTCAAAATTGCTGAAAATGTTGTCCGAGTGTCAAACAGCTTGGATCCGGATGAGACGCCGAGTTACTCGGCGTCTCATCCGGATCCAAGCTGTTTGCATATGTAGCTATAGTCGTGAGTGACAGGCTATGGGTTAACCATTTATAATACAGGTGGCATGTATTGGTGACATTCAATTGTGCAGACAGTTTTGATTCAGATTATGACCTACGAAATATGGAGCCTGATAGTGATCCAAACTGTTTGTCACTATGTATGTACATCAATGCCAAAGGAAAGCAAGAATTCAGACTTTTAGCCAAAGACATTTTGAGATGTCAATAAATTAGTATTCAAAGGGTTAAGATAAGAATGTATGTACAGTGTAAGCTTGGGTTAGTAGCTTCTCAGGGAATACTCCAATGTCACCAGTTAACACAGTCAATTTGCACAAGTCAGCAACTCTTGGGCTTCTGCTCAAATATTTGGGGTGATCCCCTGGCTTGATAGTTTGCCATACCTTTGTTCAGTCTGGACTCTTTCAATGCCACTGGTGGCAAGAGAAACATTGTCAAACCAAGTAGAACTATAACAGCCAATTAGGTCAATGTTTTGCCTCTAAAGTATGTCTCAGTGACTTGCCCTGTGAAAATATAAATGAGAGATTATCTTCCAATAATTTTTGTATGTATCCAAGTTGATTTTGTCATCAGTTAAGTTGATTATTGGAATAAATTTGCATTTTCAATATTTAGACATTGACTCTGCATTTGTTAGCTTAGGCATGACAGGATTGCCAAGAATTTGTTGCTAACACTCCACAATAAGCAAATACTGTTTAGATTATTATGTACCAAAAGAAATTTCTCAAAATTTAAGAACCCGAAACATGAATGGCAAAAGCTCTTTAGGTCTCTCAGAGTATTGTACAAAGAACAGTACTAGTACATGTATTCCATTCCTGTAAACCATTTTATAGCCATCATCTCGACAAGGGCATTTCAATCATCCATCACAAACACTTCAAATCAAATAGAAAACCATGGATTATTAAAAAAACCTCCAATAAAACCTTTGCAAAGTGGCCATTCAGTGATGAGGCATGGGGATCTCCAAGACAAGCTTTTGGTTCATTCATCCTTTAACCCATTACCCCATATAGACACCTTTTTACGCTTTTAATTTATTCATACACTGAAGAAAACAGTTCCAATTTATACTGTCACAAATAAAAATCATACAAAATATTTTCTATATTCTAGCAGATAATAGCTTAAAGCAGGCTGAAAGTAAAGCAGAATGTGCCTTAAGGCACATTCTGCTTTACTTTCAACCTGCTTTAAGTAATCACCTATCTTCAATACTAGAAATAGGCTATCAGGTAAAGGGTTAAGAGCTCTCTTCATCAGTTTTGTCCTGCATTAAGCTGCTACTTTTATGATAAGCCTGTCAATTTATCTTGTTTGAAGTTGCTGCTTAACACAGGTTTAACTGTATTTGAACTGCTACCCTCACAGATGAGACAATACACCATAAACATGCATAAATGAATCAGATGTTTCTCCGACTATTCTAGCTATATGGAGATGTATACTGATAGAATTGTTTTCTACTTTCAGCCGATGGAACGAGGAAAACTCAAACGTGTACATTATGTCAGTAACTTATCTACAGCGCTCAAATTCCTGGAAAGTAAAAAGGTAGGTGTGGCAAGAAAAGTACTTCCTGTAAATATGAAAATAATAAGTATGGATGTAATTTTTATTTTTCAGTCAAAATATAATTATCAGGAGTATATAGTTGCTGTTTCTGGTAAACTGTACTCCATGCTTGTCTATTTCCATCAGGATTATTATTTTGTTCAAACTATGTAAAGGAACGAGTCTTAAAGAAATTATTTTCAGTTTCCTTCCAGCAATGCAATATTCATAAAACTATTTTTGTTGCAATATTTATACTCTTTTCCTTTCAGATCAAACTTGTAAATATCAATGTGTCCGACATCGCTGATGGCAAAGCCTCCATTGTACTCGGTCTGATATGGACCATCATCCTCTACTTCCAGGTAGGTGGCACTGTTAAAACTATGTCATGCATATGTGTCACATGATCATCATTACGTATGTCACTACATTTTTCACTATATACCCAAGGCAGATCTGCCCTAGGGGCTAATTTATCCGACCATGCACCCAAAGGACAATTTTTCATGAGTGTAAAAAAATTCACTATGACTAATAGGATCAACTACAAAAACATTCTTATATCCTTTCTTTTGACCATGCTCATATTACATAATCATTGTAAGGTATTTTTCATCCACCAAATAATTAACCATTATAAAATACTTTTTCTTAAAAAAATTACTTAATATTTCAGGTTAATTGAAAACTTGAATGCTTTCGGGTGAAATTGAAACTTGACTACAAAATATATAGTCCAGCTTTTACAGCCATTGTAAATAATGGGTTTTTAGTTAAGTTTTTAAAGCAGATAGTTGCTTAAGTAAAATGACAATACAATTGAAAGCTCCTGTAGAAGTTTTCCACATTATGTTCACCCTGTTTAAAGCTTTCACCTATCTTTGAATACCATGACTGAGACTTTTGAATTGTTGTATTTGCTTCAATATTTGTAAGAATCTGGGTTCAACAGTACATAATACAGAGCCATATCTTAACTCTTTCCTCCCTGAAACTTTAAATGGACAATTCCAGTTTCCATCTAAGTCTAGTCCATTTCTGACTTTATAGTGTTGTTTTTGTCAATGTTTGACCTTATGACAAACAGTGAAGACCCTGATCAGAGGGCTCCTAGGAGCCCTCTGATCTGGGTCTTCTCTGTTTGCATAGGACAAGTGTTCTATTCACATGTACACTGTTTGCAAAGAACGCCAATATGCGTGACTAGGGTTTAAAGGGTTAACCCCGTAGCCTGTTTCTCATTTTGAAAACAGGTGACCACTTAAAGTAGGTTGAAAGTAAACAGAATGCACCTTTAGGCACATTCTGCTTTACTTTCAGCCCAGTTTAAGCTTTCATCTGCTAGGATTATGCATATTCATTTCTGTACAAAGTGGAACTATTTTCTTCAGTGGCAAAATAAATGAAAGGCTTGAAAATGTGTCTATCTATGGAGTAATGGGTTAATTCCATGTTTTCAAAGTAAATGAGTATTACTGTGTTGATTGACAGTAAGGAAGAAAGGGAAACAGGTGTATGCAAACATGCTGCTATAGATCTAAGACTGTGTATGTCATTGGTTGACATCTATGCAATGTTGTACTGCCATAAACTACAGATTTGTCTTATACCAGATCTGTTCTATGTAAACACTTGTGAACTCACTCGTGTCAGCTTGACACTATTTGACAAGTCCTTCAGTAAAAAAGTTCACCTTACGCTTTAAAAAAGCTTAAGATCAAGCAACTATGTCAACCTCTGGTCTGGGTCTGCACTTGCACTGTTTGTCATACTTTAAGATATTTTGGAGACATTAGCCCCTAAATAGTCAATTGTTATTTGGTCATTTATCAGAAAATGGATGCATCTATTCGAAAATTGAGCATTATGTAGGTTAATGGTGGAATGAGGATAAACACGTTCTATAAGGAAAATCTCATTAAATATTTAGTCAGCACTTTAAATGCTCTTTTATCGATCTCTTTAATTGCTTTAACATTCCACAAATGTTGTTCTTTTCCAAAATGGAAGAACATATCTTAAATGTCTTTTTGGTTAATATGTTCTCTGAACAAAACCTTGAAAATAACACCTGTTTTTCTCACATCACATAGATATATAATATTTGATAAAATTGGACATTAGTTTAGTCTACATTATTTAGAATCAAACAGCTGAGTTGATAAATGAGAAAACGAGACTTGCACAGTCAAACCTTGTAGAACAAGCACTGTCATCATCTCAGACTCTGTATCTCAGTTTGGTCTACACTGCTAAAGATAGTACAGTTAAACCTCTCTATTACAACCTCATATGTTTGAATGAAAGACATGTGGCAGCTTTAAGCATGGTGAATGTAATACAGAAAGCATTTTCAGGAACTTTCTGTTTTGCTTTCCCCTTACTTTAAGCAACCACCTGCCACAAACACAAAATAATTATCTTAATTTAGTGGTCATTATAGAGAGGTGCATACAATGCTGTTTAACAAAATGCCGTAGATGCTTGTGACTGTCAAACAGTGTAGATCCTTGATTTAGTAGCTACATCTCTGATGCAATGGGTCGTCTGGATCTACACTGGTTGAAATGCTATAAATCTTATTTTTCTCAAGGCACAGCTCAAATCTATTTACACCGTGTAGAATGTCATTACATTTAGAACTCCAAGTGTACAGCACATTATATATGAGATTGATTAGTGTGGATGAATATAACATAGATATCTATAATCAGAGAAAATAATGAGAAAGACAAACATAGTTAAACCTGTGTTAAGTGGCAACTCAGTATTGAGACATGAGGATCTCCAAAGACAAATTATTACTTAATGCAGGGCAAAAATAATGCAGAAAGATCCTTTCACTGCTTCAATTTTGACCTGCATTAAGCTGTTGCCTTCAATAAATACAAACCTATCAATTAATAATGGTTGCCTTCTTGGCCAAGTGGTTATACCCGGTAGTCACTGTGACTGAGTCAAGCTGGTAGTTGTGATATGACTGAAATACTGTTAACCCATTACCCCATAGCATGTTTCTAGTTTTGAAAACAGGTGACTACTTAAAGCAGGTTGAAAGTAAAGCAGAATGTGCCTGTAGGCACATTCTGCTTTACTTTCAACCTTCTTTAAGCAATTTTCTGCTAAGATTTAGAAAATATTTCTTATGATATATATTCATGACTGTATAAATTGGAACTATTTTCTTTAGTGGATGAATAAAATAGAGGCGTAAAAAGGCATATTTATGGGGGAATGGGTTAAGCAAAGTAAAATCATAACAAATAAAGGCACATTCTGCTTTAATTTTACCCTGCTTTAAGCTAAAATCTGCTAGGGCATAGAAAATATTTCTTTAGTATATGCAGCTAGCCAGTCACCTGGAAGCCCACTGTTGTGGACAATGCTCCCACCCCTGCACGTTAATCAAAATTCCATTGATGATGATGATATTCATGACTGTTTTAAGTGTAACTATTTTCTTCAGTAGGGGAATAAACTAAAGGCATGAAAAGATGGGATAAATGGGGGTAAATTGCACATAAACACAAGGTTGATAGACTTAATATGTTTCCCTTGTACAGTGCTCCCTCCCATCAACAGCCCTCTGAACAACAATTCCCTCCTTTCAACAATGCTTGCCGCTGTTTCCAAAACAAGACAATTATGGCATACCTTTCCATGGCTGCAATATTGTTTTTATAAATTGTTGTCTTCTGCTTTTCTCAGTCACATAATTGACATTTTGACAGAAAGAAACTTAATGATGAGTGACAAACATCTTGAATCAAGATCAGACGCCACATTAAATGGCATCTGATCTGGATTTAAGTTGTTTGCAAAATTTAATGTAAGCCAATTTCCCTCCCTTAAACAACTCCCTCTGAACAACACACATACTCTTTGTCTCCCATTGGGTGTTGTGATAGAGAGCGAGCACTGTATGCATTAAAGGAAAGAGACAATATAAAATTGGTTGTTATTTTATTATTTCCACCTGGAAGCATCTGGAGAAAGAGTTTGTAAGTGTGTCTCAGATGGAGCTGCTATTTTATATTTGTGTTAAACATTTTGATTTTAGGTCCAAACCACGCCCTATTATTTTGAAAGTATAGAGCGAGTCATTTATAGGGTAAATGCACAATTTGTTCTGCATTATGCTCATGTGCAAAAGTTGTGTTTTTTGCAAAGCATGTGATAAGCAATGAAGATTATTTCTATTTCCTGGTTGTCTATTTAGAAATCATTTGAAAGCAGTGAAGCATGTAATTGTCTTGTGATTGTAGTCCTTTTTTGAAATGTTTGACATTTTTTAACTTTCAAATTGGATTTCATTGTAATGATAATAGTAAAATTATATGATGAAGCATTTAAGCTGAAGATATTTGAGTACAAAGCATTATTGTACTAATGTCAAGATTTAATGCCAACACTTAGGAAGTATTTTAACTTGGGCACTACTATATGGATGCAATATGGTATTGTTTACTAACAATTCAGTAGGCGCATGAATTAGTGAAGTTCATACTACTTGTGATGTATCCTACCCAAAGACTGAGAATATCTTGAAGAGCTGACTATTTTGTTTTATTTCTGTCACCAGGTCAAATAAATATATTTGAAAATAAAATCAGTTGACTACATTTTACTATAATTATTAATAATTTGACAAACTGAACATAGCTTTTGCTAAGTTTGTTTTAATTTCTCTTGAATATTGATTAGTGAATGACAAAGATCCAAACTATTCAACCAATGGTTATGTTATCCAATAAACTTTATACAGTGAATGGCAAAGATCCAAACTATTCAACCAATGGTTAAGTTATCCATTAAACTTTAAACAGTGAATGGCAAAGATCCAAACTATTCAACCAATGGTTATGTTATCCAATAAACTTTATACAGTGAATTGCAAAGATTCAAACTATTCAACCAATGGTTAAGTTATCCATTAAACTTTAAACAGTGAATGGCAAAGATCCAAACTATTCAACCAATGGTTATGTTATCCAATAAACTTTAAACAGTGAATGGCAAAGATCCAAACTATTCAACCAATGGTTATGTTATCCAATAAACTTTATACAGTGAATTGCAAAGATTCAAACTATTCAACCAATGGTTATGTTATCCAATAAACTTTATACAGTGAATTGCAAAGATTCAAACTATTCAACCAATGATTAATAATTTATCAATTAAACTTTATACTCTTTCTAAATGTAAAGAAATAATTATTTTTAGATAAAACTCGACTTTCCCCCGTAGGAGTGGCTTTATGCCTTTTCCTACTGGCATTTCTCATAGAAATTATTATTATTATTATTATTATTATACCAGATTTATTATTATTATTAAATATCGTGAAAACAGGATTGTATAGCATAGATCTAGACATCTGACTGTCCAGATGGTTTAGCATGAATGTTGAATTCCCCATGGATTTTGAGATGTACTGACTGTTGTCTGTGTTTTCAAAGTTTACTAATATTTTCTTTAAACATTTATTACCGGGTATGTCCATTTATTGTAGCTGGTTTATTGTAGAAAAGTTAAAATCAGAATTAAAACATTTCAGAATAAGGCTGAATGTTGGTTCTTTAAGGGGGGTTTCTCAGATTCTTTAAACATGAATGGATTTCTACACCAGACAACAATAGCAAGTTAAATGTGCAACAATAGTTCCTAAACATATACTTACTTACTTAGTTTATAGCTCTAGACATGACTAATTACTTAAATCCTTATTTTCACCACAAAACATGAGCTTGTAGCAAAGTGAAGATAAGCAGAAAGTTCCTTCAGCATTAAGCTTTCTGTTTACCTTTCATCTTGTTTAAACTACCTGCCATAATTAACTCTTTGAACCCTAGTCCCGCATATAGGCGTGCTTTTCAAACAGTGTACATGTGAATAGTACACTTGTCCTGTGCAAACAGTGAAGACCCAGATCAGAGGGCTCCGAAAGGAGCCCTCTGATCAGGGTCTTCACTGTTTGTCACAATGCCAAACATTGACAAAAACAACCCTTAAAAGTCAGAAATGGACTAGACTAAAATGGAAACTGGAATTGTCCATTTAAAGTTTCAGGGAGGAAAGAGTTAAAGAAGTACTATATTTGGTGTATTTGGTAGATATAGGGGATTTGCACTGATTGTTATGGAAGAAAGTGTTAAACATTACATAATTTGTACCTCGGCAGATTGAAGAAACCATGACAGTTGTTCAGAATACTGAGGGGGAACAGAAGCCTCTATCAGCCTTGGACAAGTTCCGCATGAATGCCAAGAAGGCTCTCCTAGCCTGGACAGAAAACGCCATCACAAAGTAAGTTACATAGGCAGAAGCCAAGGTTGGACCCACTGCCAAATACTTTGCCATGCTTTCACAAACGTTTTGAGGTTTTAGTTGTATATTTTTAACATTTGCAATGCCGATGTTTTGATATCATTATCTCTTATACAGTAGTTGAACATGACTTCTCTTTAGTGACCAACCAGTTAGAAAGAATGGGAATCTTTATGGGCTACTTAATGAAGGGTGAAATAAATGCTTTCATCATGTATATAGAGGATCTAACATGAGTGCTCATTAATTATCATTTTTAATAAACGAGTTGACTAAAACAATATGACGCGAGCCTTGGCGAGCGTTATATTTGTTTTAGTCAACGAGTTTATTAAGAATGATAAATAATGAGCACGAATGTTAGATCCTATTTATCACATAAACATTTTAAAACCCTTTTAAGTGAACTGAATCCGTAGTGTTTTGTCTCTCCGCCATATGTATTTTCCGCCAAAACTTGACATTGTTTACAGTAACGCCATGGCAAATGACGTCATTTGGCGCCCAGCGCCATGCAGCGCTCATGGTCGAACAGGTAGGGCCGGAGCCCAAATATTGATATTTCACTATAGTTTATTGAATGGCTTTATAACACTCCCAGAGTCGGTTTTATGTGATAAGAATTAATAAGCAACCACCTGTCTTAAACAACATTTTGAATGTCACTTAATTCAATAGAGATTTTGACTATGTGTAATGGTCAGATTAACCCATTACCTCATATCCAGTTTCTAGTTGTGAAAACAAGTGACCACTTAAAGCAGGTTGAAAGTAAAGCAGAATGTGCCTTAAGGTACATTCTGCTTTACTTTCAGCCTGCTTTAAGCTAAAATCTGCTAGGTTATATAAAATATTTGTAATGGTAATTGTTCATGAGGGTATAAACTGGAACTATTTTTTTCAGCAGAGGGATAAATCAAATATGCTAAAAGTCGCTTCTATTGGGGAAAGGGTTAAAGCAGTTTTGTACAAAAGAATTATGAAAAAACATCTTCCTAAAGCACTCTTAAAGTACATTTGTTACCAATGTATCTAACACAATACTTTGATCATTTATTTCTGTGATTCCTTTCAGACGTTATGGAATAGAAATCCGAGATTTTGGAAAGAGCTGGCGAGATGGCCTTGCCTTCAATGCTATTGTCCACACCATCCGGCCGGACCTGGTGGACATGGAACAAGTGAAAAAACAAAGTGCTCGAGTCAACCTAGAAAATGCCTTTTCCTCAGCCGAGAATCACCTCGGCATAGCCAGACTTCTAGACCCTGAAGGTAAACCTTCACAGACAAAATAACTCTGGTTTTATGATCAGATTGTTTTATAACCTTGAAAACATTTTTACTAAAAATTTATGTATTATGATGAAATTGGTCAATATGTAGGTACAATTTTCAATTAGTTTTGAAAAACATAAACTGAGTCCTTATTAACATCCAAAGTGTTAAATTTATGGAGGCAAGGGTTAAGACTGGATAGCGTTGATGGATCGTAGTTCAGAACAAAATAAACTTCAAAGTTTTCAAAGGCGATTTATGATTTAGTTTAACTGCTTTGAATCTTGACTGTTCTCTTTACTGACGAGGTCTGATATAGAGGAGTTCTGATATAATCTTGTTTTGTTTTCTAGATGTTGATGTTGCCAAGCCTGATGAGAAGTCTGTGATGACATATGTTGCTCAATTCTTGAAAGCCTACCCAGAGGCTGGAGAGGACCCATCAGTAAGTCTACTAATTCTACTGACAATTCTATGCCATAAGAAAACAAATTTAAGGGTCTTTTGCGAATGAACTCATGTTTATTTGTTTAAATATGGATATTTTGACTACAAAAATGATGAAAAATATACATACATCTGTTTGAAAGTTTTTATGGTAAAGTATATACTATCCGACTTGTAGAGTTGACATTCTCTGAAGAAGTATGGAAATGCTGGAAAACTAGGAACTGCAGAACAAAATTAATTTTGCCTTACCTAAATTCTGCATTACTGATACCTGGCCCAAAGGTTATAAAGAGTTTGAGTTGAGTCTGAGATTGTTCTCATGCATTTGAGAACAATCTCAGACTCAATTCAAATGCTTTATAACCTTTGACCCTGTCATAAAACTTCAGTAATGTTATTTGGAGTAGCAGTTTACCATAAATACACATTACCAGTTGACAGTGCGATACAGAGTGATGTATTTAGCTCGAGACGTTTTTGACGGAAATAGCCGATCTGACGAGCGCCTTGGCGCGAGTCTGATCGGTTGTTTCCGCCAAAAACGTCGAGAGCTAAATGCAACACACTGTTGCGCACTGCCAACTGGTAATGTGTTTATTATATGCCTTGAATACAAACCAGAAACCACTAAATAGTTGTTTAAATCATTTTACATCCAAAATTTATTAGTTATTTGAAGCAGAACGAGAAGTTTTGTATGCCACAAAGAATAACGCGGCACTTATACATGTACGTAAATGACGTCACGTTAAATCGAAAGCGAGGTCAGAGTAAAATACAAAGTGGCTGATACAAGGTGGCTGATACAGACTCTTGTATTTTACTCTGCAGATACACGCGGAAACGCTCGATATCATACTAAGGCATATAATAAATGTACATATTTGTGAGTTTACTTATTTCCGTGTTACAGTTACGTAAGAAGATTAAGACCCCAGCAGAGCAGGAGCTTGCGGACTACCAGGACTTGATGACGTGGGTGACAGAGGCAGAGGAGGTGTTACAGATTGTGGAACAGCCCGTCACAGACAGGCAGCAAGAGTATATGGTACGCCCCTCATAAATACCGTAGTCCTTTCATAGTGATGAAAATATACAATGTTGTATTTAGTGACCACAAATTGAAGTAGCTTTAAGATCTCTAAGTACAGGTTACTGATAAATGCAAGATAGAAACAATGTAGAAAGCTCATTAACCCTTTGAACCCTAGTCCCGCATATAGGCGTCCTTTTAAAACAGTGTAAATGTAAATAGTACACTTGTCCTATGCAAACAGTGAAGACCCAGATCAGAGGGCTCCGAAAGGAGCCCTCTGATCAGGGTCTTCACTGTTTGTCATAATGCCAAACATTGACAAAAACAACCCTTAAAAGTCAGAAATGGACTAGACTAAAATGGAAACTGGAATTTCTTATTAAAAGTTTCAG
This sequence comes from Gari tellinella, assembly GCA_922989275.2. NCBI lineage: Eukaryota > Metazoa > Mollusca > Bivalvia > Cardiida > Psammobiidae > Gari > Gari tellinella. Next base: position 77,134,818 of record OV277857.1, read on the forward strand.
GGAGGAAAGAGTTAAGAAACCACCTTTGTTTAAGTGCAGACGGCTCCTTCATGCTTTCTGAATAAAAAAATTTCTGCATGAAACCGCCACCTTTCATAATATTATTGTATTCTCATGCAATTTCTATTTGAATGGTCACTCAGCACAGGTGTGACTGGCTGAATTATTAAATGGACTGTGAGACCCTGTGCCACATAGTAGGACATAATCACACATTTACCTAGTAATCATAGTAATGCATTTTCTGCTGCTACCATATCTTGATAAATAGCACTTTTACTACTCTTTGACAGCCAGCTGCTCAAAACATGCTGAAAGTTAAGCAGAAAGCTCCTTTAGGAGCTTTCTGCTTTACTTTCAGCATGTTGTAAACAGACATCTGTGTTGAATTACTGAAAACAAGCAATGGGAGAAAGGTTAAGAACCATTGATTTTTAAGTGAAGCAAGTAGCTTTTACCTCATTCTGTAATAAAAAGACTCGTTAAATAACTTTGATATGTAGAACTGGGGTAAATAATTAATTCTCATGGCTATTTACGGTAACAGCTTAAGAATCACAGAATCTTGACCATATTTCTAATATCTACTATTCCAGGACTATTTAGCTTTTAAAGCAGAGTTTGACCGACGAGACGTAATCTACAAGAAACTTGAAGAGAAAGTAAAAAGCGGCAAAGCCGTGAAAATAACACCAGAGAAGTTTGAGCCTCTACAAGAGGTGTGGAAGAGAGTAGCTCGTCAGACGAGGCTGTGGCTGTGGAAACTTGACGCCAGTTTACCGGGGAAATTGGGGAAGTTTGGAGACTGGTTGAACCAGGCAGAGGAAATACTGGAACAGGAGGAGGAACTGTTAGAGAACCCAGAGGAGATGGCTACACAGCTGGGAAATATACTACAGGAACACAAGGTTAGTGAACATGTCTTAGTGCTTCTACACCAGTCTGTAGTTGTTGTCTTGTCATTTCTTGGTGGACATAATTATTACCAAAGTACATTGACAAATCTTTGTTTCGCTTTGTTTGTTAGATTTATTTAAGTTGTCAAATTTGTATTAAGCTACTTCGGTGATTTTCAATGTTTTGGGGTCAATGTAGACTGGTCATTATTAAGAAAATGGATGAGTCCATTCCGAGAACTAGCATAGTAAGATTTTATGACTGCTATGCCAAAGTTTGAATGTATGATTTGAATCGTTTGTTTTTGGGTCTAGGTCAATATTTTGGATGTGCATTGTTACAAATGGGATGAGCTAGTAAGTGACTATGTATATCACTGTTTATACAACACTCACCTCGCACATAAATATCGAAATTTATAGATGGGTTGCAGACAAGAGGGAGTAAACTTAATATTGATATGTGTTTTGTGTCTTAACCAAACCATAATTTTATTGTGACTACAATCATGTACTTGTTAACCCATTACCTCTTAGCCTATTTCTAGCTTCGAAAACAGGTGACCACTTAAAGCAGGTTGAAAGTAAAGCAGAATGTGCCTTAAGGCACATTCTGCTTTACTTTCAGCCTGCTTTAAGCTACCATCTTCTAGGATATGGAAAATATTTCTTCTGGTACATATTCTTGGCTGTATAAACTGGAACTTTTTTCTTCAGTGGAGGAATAAATAAGAGGCGTTAAAAGGCGTTTTTAAGGGGTAATGGGTTAAATACTCTTAGGTACAAGTTTTAGTTGACATATTTTATTCGTTTCATGCAGCATTAAGGTGCTAACAATAATTGTAAAGCCTAACATCATTATGCATATTCCTCAACCCTCCTTCTGCTTATAGTGTATATTGACACTTTTTGAAAACGGCGTGGACCCAGACTCAACAGCTACAAATGGAGCTGTCTGATCAGGGTCTGCACCGTTTTCTTACAAGATCTCTCTGACAGGAGTTTGCGATTTTTTCTTGGAGACAGTTTTCCTTATTTTGATAACTAGTTAGTAGTTCAGATGTTACATATTTATAGCGGGCAGAGTTTTATATATAAATATTGATTGGGAGAAGGGTTAAAATGGTCACTGAAAACTATATTTTATATATGTTCACTTTCCTATTGGTTGTTTATGATATACTTCAGCAACTCTATAGCAACTTGAGTAAAATTATTAATATCATTTCAGCATACATTTTATTGGAACGATTGATTTACAGGCAAACACTAAATGTAATTTGCAGCATTCTTGTTTGTAAATGAGAATGCTGTTAATCAATTATATCTGCTCTATATAAAATGGGGTGGGGGAGATATATCTTTCTGTCCGTCCGTCCATCTGTCTGTCTGATAGCTGTATCTATGGGGCTTCCAATAAGCCCAAAGTTGGCAGAAATGGACATAAATTAAAAACAAACAAACAAAAGGAATCATGTGGTTTATGTTTTCCCCAAAACAAATTCTACTTACATTTAGTGTTTGCCTGTTATTATGAATCTAAGAATGATTATCATTATGTGCATCACTGAAGTTTAACAGTATCACTGGTGATAAGTTTTGTAACCTTTATATTACAATATATGCCTGATAGATCACTGAAAAAGTCTTTGAAGCTGTACACAGATATCATTTTAACTTTAAAAGCGGTGGATATATCCCTACAGTGATTACCTTTGCAAACAGTTTAGATTCAGATGATACGCCGCATATCGCGGCGTCTCATCAGGATCCAAACTGTTTGACACTCTGACCCTGTTTTAAAAAGAAATTTAGACAATTCTATTTTTAGAACAGTAGCTGTCAACAATTGTTGCAGACAATAAAATTACCCAGCATGCAAAGAGTTAACTCGTTTACTCATTGGCCCCTAGTGACATGTATTATGCATCCTTTACACAACTGTGAATGTGCAGAATACACTTGTCCTATGTAAACAGTGTAGACCCAGATAAGAAGGCTTCTCTAGGAGTCATTAGATCTGGATCTGCACTGTTGTCATTTTGCAGTACATTGTAACAAAACAACCCTAAATAGTCAAAAATAGACTAGACTTACCTTGAAATTGGAATTGTTCATTTGAAATTTCTGGGGTCAATGAGTTAATAAATTAATTCTATAAACCCAAGTAGCATTCTTCTGTTTTGTTCACATATGAAGGATGGTTGTTCTACTTAGCTACCGATTTATACCTGAAACAGTGTATGAACAACATCTGGGGTCTTTCTCCACCTGTAATTAGCTAGACGTCATGAAAATACTTTTTTCAGTTTTAAAATGTTACCACCAGGATAAAAAAAAAAATGATGTTTTCCTTCCATATTTTTTTTATTTTGAAGAACATTTACGTGGTAAGATGTTTTCATTTTGTGTCCTTGCAAATTCTGCGATGCTTTTTGATAATTTTAAAGTTCAATTGAACATGCACCTTTTTAGCTCGCCTGTTCGTAGAACAGCAGAGCAAATGTCATACCCCTGGCGTGAGTGAGCGTGATCGTGAGCGTGAGCGTGGTCAAGGTTAAAGTTTTTTGGACAGGTTGTTTTAAAGCTTAATATTTGTGTTAGGGTGCTGAAATTTCGTATGGATGTTTATTAGGGGTTAAACATTGATGTTATGAAATTGGAATTTAAAAATAATTTAAATTAATGTCAATTTTCAACATGTTTTGGACTTTTGTTTTTCGACTACAAATCACCAGGTTAAAGTTTTTTGGACGGGTTGTTTTAAAGCTTAATATTTGTGCTAGGGTGCTGAAATTTTGTATGGAGGTTCATTTGGGGTTAAACATTGATGTTATGAAGTTAGAATTTAAAAATAATTTAAATTTATGTCAATTTTTAACATGTTTTGGACTTAGGTTTTTCGACTACAAATAACCAGGTTAAAGTTTTTTGGATGGGTTGTTTTAAAGCTTAATATTTGTGCTAGGGTGCTGAAATTTTGTATGGAGGTTCATTTGGGGGTAAACATTGATGTTATGAAATTGGAATTTAAAAATGATTTAAATTAATGATTTACATTATTGTCAATTTTCAACATGTTCTTGACTTATGTTTTTCGACTACAAATCACCAGGTTAAAGATTTTTGGACAGGTTGTTTTAAAGCTTAATATTTGTGCTAGGGTGCTGAAATTTTGTATGGAGGTTCATTTGGGGGTAAACATTGATGTTATGAAATTGGAATTTAAAAACGATTTAAATTAATGTCAATTTTCAACATGTTTCGGACTTATGTTTTTCGACTACAAATCACCAGGTTAAAGTTTTTTGGACGGGTTGTTTTAAAGCTTAATATTTGTGCTAGGGTGCTGAAATTTTGTATGGATGTTCATTAGGGGTTAAACATTGATGTTATGAAGTTGGAATTAAAAAATAATTTAAAATTTTGTCAATATTTGACATGTTTTGGACTTAGGAGTTTTGCTACAAAACACCAGGTTAAAGTTTTTTGGACGGGTTGTTTTAAAGTTTAATACTTGTGCAAAGGTGCTGAAATGTTGTATGGAGGTTCATTAGGGGTCAAACATTGATGGTATGAAGTTGAAATTGAAAAATAATTTTAATATTTGTCAATGTTTGACAAGTTTTGGACTTAATTGTTTTGTCTACAAATCACCAGGTTTCAAGTTTGGACGGGTTGTTTTCAAGTTTTATATAACTAGACTAAGACTCACCATTCATTTAATAATCTTTCTTAACTGAAAATTGATTTGCTTTCGATACAAGATGTTTTTTAGACTTAAACTTTAAACAGGCGAGCATCAGGTGGCTTTGACACCCATTTCTGGTTATTTATAATTTTTGTATCCATTACAGAAATTCTTCAAAGAACTAGAGTCATGGCGTCAGTTCTTTGTTCAAGTGAAGCGGGCCGGCCGGTATGAGGGCGAGTTCCTCCCGGGCCCACAACTTGACAACCTGCACCAGAGACTTCAGAAAGTGTGCACACAAGCCCCACAACGAGAACGCAGACTGGAGTTTGAAGAGTTGAAGTACCAGCTCTTAGCTTACCTCGTAGCCTCAGAAAACAAGCTCAAGATATGGACTGTAAAATATGGCCGACAGGACAGTGTGGAGATGCTCCTAGCTGATTATACGGTACGTCTGGGTTTGAACCAACATCTCTGAGCAATCAGCTTGATCAATATATAAGAAATATCAGTGACAAAATGGTATTTTCTTTGCTGTTTTATTTAGTGTGGTTTGACCATAATTTTTCAAACTGTTCGGATCTAGATCAGATTCTGAAAAACCTGAATATGAGTTTCAAAATAGTTTGGATCCTCTGATTATATATAACTCCACATCTGATCAGAAGTTGAAATGTTTTGATAGATACTCATATTTAAAAAAAATATTGTAGATCTATTTTGACACAACTCTTCAATATTTCTATCTTTCAGGAATTTGTACATACTGGAAACCTATTCAAAAATTACGACAAGACGTATGAAAACTGCAAGAGAAACGCTGACAACTACAGAAAGGCCAAAATCGATAAAGAAGAAATTGAGAAAATCTCAGCCTACTTTGACGAGGTGAATGGCAGATGGAAGAAAGTATCTGTGGAGATCAAGAGTGTACAGTCTATGCTGGAGGAAGTGATAGATTGCTGGAGACGTTACAATGCCAGTGTCGACATACTCACTGTGTGGCTCACTGATGGAGAAAAGGTCATGTCCCGAACAACAGAGGAAAAACAGGTGAGTCGAACGGTATCCAAATTGGAATACAGTAAAATTTCTGAATTTAGTTGTCAATACATTGAAAGATTCCTTTTTAGCATGTCTGTTTTTGGAAGGAAAAAATGAACTATTGTTGTCACTGCGGCGTGGCGTCATAGTCATAGTAGTCAGAAATCTTAACATTGGCCATATCTTCTTCAATTTTTCATCTACTACCTTCCTATTTGGTATGCATGTCCTATCCCTGAAAGGTGAGAGAAATATATCTGAATCTTATCAATTCCCTTTCCAGCATTTCTTTGAGGACCTCGCCCAGTATGAAGAGAAACAAAAGATTCTGAATGAGTCTGGTAACTTCCTGATTGAGACTGTAGAAGAGCCTATAGCAGCTGAGATCAAACAATCACTGCTCATGTTGAACCGACGCTTCAAGGACTTGGGCGACCAGTTCCAGCACTTCAAGCAGGTGGAGGTTGTGGGCAAGGCCCGTAAGGAGTACAATGAGGGCTTGCTGAAGCTGACACAGTGGTTGAAGAATGCCGAAGAGATGATGGCCAAAGAGGTGCCCTGTAAACATACAGTACTCAAGGACTACCTCAATGAGCTCGATGTAAGTGAAAATGATGATATACAGTCGAACTTCGATATCTCGAACTCGTTTAATTCGAACTATCCAATAGTTTGACATATGAATTGCATTATTTCATGCTGGGTTAAGTCGAAGATACCCATATTTCAAAGTTAAAACGTGGCCTAGCCACGTTTTAACTTTGAAATACGGGTATGTTCGACAAAACCAACTTCGAGATATCGAAGTTTTACTGTAGTATCTTTATCTCCTCATTATTAGATTAATATTAAAACACATTTTACATCATAAATATCTGGATGTTTGCAGAAATTTACAAAGTAGATATCTTCAATTTCTTTTAGGGAATATCAGTCATTTGACAGAGAACAGGGTATATTATATTTTTTGAAATAATATAAACCTGATATGTATCTGTGTTATTTTAGACATGTGCTGGTGAGATTCCCGCTATTGAGAGTGAGTTCAAAGTGACAACCAAGACTGCCCAGTCCTTAGTGAAGGAGAGCTCACAGGAAGTGGTCACAGAAATGCTCCAGAGCCTGAACATACAGAAAGAGGTGCTAGTCAAACTGCGTAAAGAGATCCCAGAGAGAATCAAATACATGAAGGCTGTACTGCCCAATATAGAGTCCCTGGAGACAGGCTTACTGGACCTCAGCAGGTGGCTAGATGAGGGAGAGGAGGTGCTAGCCTCACACAAACTAGACGGAACACAGGAAGAGACAGAACAAAGACTAGAGAGACACAAAGTAAGGCTAAACCCTTTACCCTATAGCCTATGTCTAGTTTTGAAGACAGGTGATCACTTAAAGCAGGTTGAAAATAAAGCTTACAGGCACATTCTGCTTTACTTTCAGCCTACTTTGATATACTATCTGCTAGGATATAGGAAATATTTCTGATGATGCACGTTCATTATTGTATAAAATGGAACTATTTTCATCAGCAGAGGAATTAACTAAATGCAATAAAACCTATAATTATAAAGACCTCAATAATTAATGAATTTAAGAGTTAAGAATGATTTATTTTTAGAGATTTAGATGAAAGTGATGTTTTTAAAGATCAGAGCCTGAGATTTCATGTTTGAAAGTAGAAATGCAATTGAAATTTTGTAATAAAAACCTTTAAAAGCTTTTGAAAAGTTGAATTTTGCTCTCATATAAAATTTTGAACAGTTGGTTTAATTTTAAATCCTCTTTCCGTCCCAAGGCTTTCTTCTCTGAGATTACCTACCAGAAGTCAATAGTTGAAAGCAAGAACAAGGTGCACCAGAAGGTGAACAGTACCAAGCCCAAGCTGAAGAATGTTGACTTCGCAGTCATTGACCAACCTGTAGAAGAAATGAACCAAAGGTTTCAGGTAACATTGCAAGCCGATGACCATCTCATTACTAGAGGATTAACTCCAAACCCTGGTCATACTGTGGTAGCAGTAATGGTACAAATAGTTTGGATTCAATCAGGCAATTAATATGATTGGGACAAAACTATTTGTACCACATCAGGGCTCCAGATAAGGGGAGTATTTCAAATACTAAAATCGTAATGTCTGCACTTAACCCAATGGTGTGACAACTTTTTAGAATCGTCTTATTGAGAAATTTCTATTGAGTAGTCACATCATAGGGTTTAATTCAGACATGATGGAGAAAATGTTGAAAATGTTTACACCCTTTTATCTGGAGCCCTGCACATGGTTCCTGTTTGAAAATAATTCTATGAAAGTTAGCCAAACACTTGACAACTAGCATACTGTATACCAGGTACAGAGGTTTACATAATTGATTAGAATATTAGAAAGAACTTTAACAATTCGCTTTCATTAATGATGCTGTCTGAATGTGTAGCATAGTTTAAAATGTAACTTTTTCATGCATAAATCTTAATTATTAAAACACACGAACCTGGCCATTGGCGTAAAGCGACAGGTAATAAAGAAGTGGGTTGCTTTTCAGTTTTTTGGCTTCCTAGATATAATTGTAGTAGGCCTGGTTTTCTCTTCACCATATCTGTGAGTTGCTGTAAATGTATATATTTTGATGCCAGTTTTTTACTACAGTAGATCTTGTGTAAAGTAACTTCATTTGAAGCAGTGTGTTTATTGCTAAAGACAGAAAACAGTTTAATGCAGGATAAAAATATTGCAGAAAGCTCCTATAGGAGCTTTCTGCTATATTTTCATCCTGCATTAAGCAACCAAATTTATAGAAAGATCTTCTTTGGTGGCTTAATACAAGATTTTCTGTCTATGAATGCATAACTTTTCTCACTCACATGCTGTGTATTGGCATCTAATGACTTGCTTGATTAGTAGAATGTAGATGTAACACTTGATTGAATGAATCGTGTTCTGATGTTCTAGATACAGAACATATGCTAAAGTTCCAGCTATATAGCTTCCAGCCTTAAAAATGTATCACAACATGTAGTCAACTTTTGCTTGTGTGCCTGTAAAGTTAAGCAAGAACAACCCGCCCACATTTCAGATTTGCATAGCTAAAGCCAAAGACTGGGAGAAGAAGTTGGACAACTTGTCACGTCTTTGGCGTGTCTTGCACCAGAAGCAACACACTCTGGAGGCGTGGCTTGACCAGGCTCAAGCTGTACTGGAAGACACCGAGGACGATTACGAAAGTCTCATACGCAAACACAAATCCTTCTTTGTGCGTGTGGACGAGCGCATGTTGCAGGATTACCTGCGTGCATGTCAAGATATATTCATAGTACTAGAGGAGGAAGACCGGCCAGCGCTTACTGAGTCTATGGAAAATATGCAACAGCGCTGGGAGGTAAGAGCTGCTGTTTACATGTTGCTCGCCTGATGAGCGTCTGACTTACTTGATCCCCCATTCTTCATACCTTTGGTGTTACTCTATCTTCTTTGCATGGCTTCTGCCATTTGGAACAAAGCCTGTGTATTTTCTGTGTGAATAAGGTATCAATGGTATTTTTTCTCACTGCATCATCCTATTTAGTCGTTTATACCAAAAAGCCAGTGTATTGATACGGAGCATTCTGTAGATAGGTAAAATTTCGCGAGATTTTCGGGAACATGGAAGTGGACACTGCTGTTAATGTCTCAAGTTAGTCAGAGGTCAGGTGAGTGCGTGTGAGTTACACTTTCCTGCAGTTTGTAGCTTAGAGTTTTTCTGCCAGCTTCGAAGGCTTCAGTTGTTGTCTTTTAAAGTGTGGCTAAAATCACCATCTCATCAGTCATTATACACCTACCAAGTCCGTTATTATAGACCTCTCAGTCCATTATTATAGACCTCAGTCCATTATAGATGCGTTATAGTCCAGAGCACCAGATAAGGGTATTTTTCAAAAACTAAAATCTTTATTTCAGAATTAAACCCTATGGTGTCACTACTCATTAGAATCGTCTTTTCGAGACGATTCTAATGAGTAGTAACACCATAGGATTCGTCGCTGAGTAAGTGAGAAAATGTATGATTTGTTGAAATAACTACCTCTTATCTGGAGCCCTGATAGTCCTTTTAATGTGTTTTAAATGAATCTTTAAGTTATGAGTTTCATAATGTAAAGTAAGAGTTAAATAAAAAGAAATGTGAAGTTAAAGCAATTTCACATCAGAAATCATATAAGAGATCTTTGATGGAACTTTTTTGCTAGGCTAGACACAGATTTGTTATATAGGTGAAACTTTGCCTGCAGTCAGTTATGTCTGTGCTAAACATGTCAAGTTCATAGCATTTCTCACCAGGCATTGCAGTATGGGTCGGAATGCTTTAAACAAAGCTAGGATGTAAGAATTGTTTCAATGTAGCCACTTACTGGTATTTCCAAGCTGTCTGGTAATGCCTCCTAGAAGAGAGATGTTAAGTGAAGCACAGACAAGAGTCAAATACAAGTTCCTTGCATAGAATTCTTTCATAACATACCATCTCATAATCATATGCTGATATTGTTTTTATTCCTTTTTTCATAACAGAGAAAGTTCAAGGTATTTGTTTGCTTATCAAGCAGAACATATTGGGATCATTTGGGTTACATTTTGAGCAAACAGTAGCTTGGGTACTGAGACTCCAAACAGTTGAAATAGATTTTGATTAAGAGTACATTCAAACCTGTGTAAAAAGCCTTTCTTCTGTATTAACCATTTTTCCCATTACCCCATAAATACGCCTTTTTACGTCTTTAATTTATTCCTTCACTGAAAAATTTAGTTCTAATTTAAACAGTCATGCATGTGTATCATAAGAAATATTTTCCTTATCTAGCAAATTGTAGCTTAAGCAGGTTGAAAGTAAAGCAGAATGTGCCTTAAAGGCACATTCTGCTTTACTTTCAACCTGCTTTAAGTGGTCACCTGTTTTCAATTTAGAAATAGGCTATGGAATAATGGGTTAAAGACGGATGACCACTGAAAACTGGTTAAAAGTAAAGCAGAATACACCTTTTGGCACATTTTGCTTTTCTTTCAACTTGCTTTAAGCTACCATCTGCTAGGATATAGAAAAAATTCTCATGGTTCATATTTATTACTGTATAAAGTAGAACTATTTTTGTCAGTTGAGGAATACATGAAAGGAATAAAAGGACATAACTAGTTATGGAGCAAATTAAATTCCGAGCAATGGGTTAAGGAAACACCTATCTCTAGAAATCTTCATTTTTCTCTATTATATGGCTGCTCCCACAAGTTTGATTGTACTTAAATTTATTTTGGTTGTGTCTTTATCATTAGCTCATCTTTGGAGGTTGGTGCCTATGGTAGCCTTTGAGAATGGCTTAAATGATTGGTGTCTGCATAGGAACCTTATAAAACTGGGGCTTAAATAGTGAATAAGGTGCAACTGCATGTAATTTATTTCAATAGAATATACATGTATATGAATGGCTAAGCTTTTAAAGAGTTGTCAACCAATTAGCATTGCTGTGTGATTCAAGACTAAAAGTTTCACTAGTGATTTATTTTCTGCCCCATTCTTGCCATACAGTTAAACTGCCTTCATGGTTAAAGTCACTGTGACTTACAATCACTAAGCTCCTCAACGCTGTGGGTTGGTATCCCGGTCTGGGCACTTTGAATTTTTCTTGTCGGGAAGCTTTCCAGCTGGCCTGCGGAAGGTCGTGGTGCCTAAAAAACAGTGCTTAAAGGGCTTCTTGGGTCTTCCTCCACCAGTAATTAGCTGGGCATTGTGATATGACTGAAAATACTGTTAAAGTAACGTAAAATCATAAGAAATCCAAATCCGTCATGTTCATCTGCGTTCTTTCTCTGGTGTGTGTGCTGCATTGTTTTATTTGTAACAGCCGTTTGAATTGTCTTTGAAGTTACAAATATCAATGACAGAATGGTTTGAAAATCAACATAAAAAATATTCTTGACTGATATTCCAGGCTCCAGATAAGAGGAGTATTTCAAAAACTTAATCTTTATTTCTGTTTTAAACCCTATGGTGTCACAACTCATTAGAATCGTCTCAAAGAGGCGATTCTAATGAGTAGTAACACCATAGAATTTTGTACTTAAAAGAGTGAGAAAATGTTGGATTTGTTCATTTTACTCCCACTTATCTGGAGCCCTGTAGATATCACACAATAATTATTTCTGTAGTGACTTTTACGTATTCTACTTACCATCAGACATTGACTAGTTTTGGTTGGTCTGTCTTTATTTGGAAAAGTTTTGAATTTCTGTAGATAGTAGATTTTGTTTTTCATAATTTCAGTTTTTTAACATTGTATTTTTTTCATGCATGAGTTCAACAAAATAATTTAACATCTAACGTTCTTCCATTGAGTGTAAGTTTAACATAAATTTTTTCGGCATGAATATTTCAACTTGAAAAGCAAAATTAAATTTTATTTATAAGAACATTTGAATTATAACAATTGTATGAAAAATTGTATTGCTTACCTATATGACTGTATACATGCAGCAAATATACATTGATAATGCCTTGAATTGCCTTCTCTATATACCAGATATTCATGTATAATCATATAATAATTGAATGTTTGGAAGAGTGTGTACAATAAATATTTAAGACAATTTATTACCGTAAACGGTATTTCTTAAAGAATAATCTTAGTATGCTCTAAAAAAACAAAAGCAATTATAGTCTAGATTAGTGCTTTTTTGCTACAATTTAATAGAATTTTGTTATTTTTAGTTTTAAATTTTAGTTTCGTTATGTTTCCCCTCTTCAGTTGTGTAATAGATTTAGTTGAAAGGCAAGGCTAGTTAGAATTTATTGAAATTAAATTTCTTCTTTCAAACTCTCTGATTAGAATAGCCTCTTTTTACATAGTTTTTATTGAAAATGTGTGTAAATATCAGAAACATAGGTTTTGTCATTTGGCTTTTGGCTATTAATAACTTATCATTAAGGTACAACTTCAGTGACAAGACCATCTGGGTCCTAGAAAATTTGCTGGAGACCAAGAAGGCTATATTGTAGTCCCTTGAGTAGATTAGTCAATCCTGTTTTAAAATGAAATGAATAGGTAGATGATTGCTTAATGCAAAATAAAAGTTATGCAGAAAGTTCCTTTGGGAGCTGTCAGCATAAGTTTCAGCCTGCATTAAGTATCTCCTTTCCTTTGAGATCTATAATTATGCATGGTCTCTGAAAATCTCTCAGTGTAGATTCGACTTTTGAATATTCCTCTCAATATGGCTTGATATAAGGCTAGTATACAACATTGAGTGGTTTGTACTGTAGATAGCGAGATGTTAGTATGGAAAAGCACATTTACCTTAGCCTTTGTTACCTGATACATGCAAAATTAAATCTAGAATAAGTAAAGAAATGAATAAATACAAGTTGAATATGAAACTTTTTAACTGCATTGAAAGACATGGAAAGATGCTTATAATAGCTATGGTTATTGCTTGCCTCACATTTTTAGATAACAATATACGTGGAATTTAAAGACTTAACATTTATTATTCTTTCTCCTTCATATTTACTGACAGCACTGTGTGTTTGTTCTTCAGCAAATCCAGACACTGGCCCCCATTAAACTTGTCAAGTTGGAATTCTGTGTACAAGAGGAGAAGTTCATTGGACTTGTTGAGAATGCAGAGAAGACCGTCAATCAGCAGCAACAAAAACTACAACGCAGGGAGAATGTCAAAGAAACCTTGCAGAAACATAAGGTATGTGTCAATACCAGGACATACTAGACAGAGTCAGCTAAAACTATTTCCATACCAAATCTTAAGTTGTGACTATTCATTTGAATCATCTCCTTTGACTTGATTCTAATGAACAGTTACAACATAAGGTTTCATTCAGACCTAAATATTTTAGTAGTTTAATCTTGAAAATTTACCTTTGCTTACATTGACTCTATCAATATTTTAATGTGTACATGAGTTAGATTCATCTTAAATTTGACTGTATAGATAAGTTTATATTAGATGTTTAAGTTATTGAAGCTTGATTCTATTTGGGTACTCCTTAAATCTGGAGATGTATGTATACAGAATTAAGACTTTTGACACTAAGTAGCTCTAGTGAGTTGTTAGGTTCAAAACATGAGCCAGTCTACTTGGAATTCTATAGGAGCCCCTCTGATCTGGGTCTACACTGTTTGCAAATGTCATGAGTATATTTTAAACAGGTTCATGGTGTTGAAAGAGTCACAAGAAACTGAGAGGCATGTCTGTAAAATAAGGAATTTATATTGTGGGCCATTTTTTCATGCAAGTTGTTTTCTGTAACTGCTTTGATAGCTACATGGTAGTTTGTGAAACTTTGAAGAGAATGGTCACATGGTTGGGTCCTGGTTGGTTTATACCAAAGTTTTTAAAAAATGGCACTTAAATTAAAGCTTCTTTTCTCAATAACTGTTTATTTCCTTCTAGCAAATGTTCCACCAAGGTGACTTTCAGAAGAATTGTGTTAAGTGTCTTGAGTCCATGGACAACCTGTCTAAGGACCTACTGAGAGCTGACAGTCGAGACAATACCCTGAGAGAACAATACAACATACACAGGGAGCGCTGGAACAAACTGAAGGAAGCCCTTGATGGCACACTTCTGTCTCTCAAACAACTGCCCGAGAGATGGAAAGAATACAATGCCAAGTAAGTCATGCCTTGTATGTTGAGAAATATTCACTAAGATATGTATCATACAGGTTACAGTGGAGAAAACGTCATTCTATCCCGATAAACTTGTTTTATGATGCTGAAACAATTATTCCCATTGCAAACAGTTTGGAGCCCGATCAGACGCCGGGTAACCCGGCGTCTGATCAGGCTCCAAACTGTTTGCCACTCAGATTAACAGAAACAGGCAGAATTGTCAACATCTTGTCATTTTCCACATTTTAGTGACTTGAGTTTGCGTTTCGTTTGCATCTTAACGGGAAAGAATATTGTCTTCTCCACTGTAGCGCATGCTACCAGAGAAAAGAGAAGTATTGTAAAGTTATTCATATTGGAATGTTTCGCTTGTTTGTCATATACATGTAGAAAACTAGTTTAAGTTTTCCAGTTAAGCAAGTTCAAGTTTCTGTTGCTTAGCCATTTCAACTAGCATACTGAAATTTCCGCTGCCTTACTGAAAATAATTGTTATTTATAAACAGTTTGGATGCTGAATAGAAGCTGAGTAACTCCGCCTCTGATCAGAATCCATAATGTTGGACACTCATAAAGATATTGCTTTAGTCAATTTACCCGAAAAATTCATAAATAAAAACTGATGACAATTGTTAAAAGCATATGATGTCATGGCAGTGAACGGTTAAACCCATCTCCCCATAAATACACCTTTTTATGCCTTTAATATATTTCTCCACAGAAGAAAATAGTTTGAATTTATACAGTGATGAATTTGTATAATTAGAAATATTTTCTATATTCAAACAGATGGTAGCTTAAAGCAGGCTGAAAGTAAAGCAGAATGCGCCTTTATGGCGCATTCTGCTTTACTTTCAACCTGCTTTAAGTGTTCACTTATTTTCAAAACTAGAAACAGGCTATGGGGTAATGGGTTAATACCATCAGAACTCTCAGAACATAATTAATTGTTATTGTAAACCGGCTGTTGGAGAGTTATTGTTGTATTTCTGTTCCCAGACTTGGAGAGTTTAGCAGCTATGTGGAGCAGGTTGAGGACCTGGTGAAGAAGTTACAGAAGGAGGATCTCACCAGTGATGAGTACAAGGACCTGCAGGCACAGTTCCAGGTGGGTGTAATGGACCATACAACATACAAACATGTGAACCCTAGTCTCTATAGAAATCATTTGAGCACCTCTACCTACACCTCTAATATATTTTAACCATATACTCCACAGAAGCGCCTTTAGCACATTCAATTTATTTCTCCACTGAAGAAAAAAGTTCCAATTTATAGTCATTAAAATGTATCATAGGAAATATTTTCTATATTCTAGCAGATTATAGCTTAAAGCAGGCTGAAAGTAAAGCAGAATGCCCATTAATGAGCATTCTGCTTTACTTTCAACCTGCTTTAAGTGGTCATCTAACTTCATTACTAGAAACCGACTATGGAGTAAAGGGTTAAGCACCATACATGGGTATCCAGTGATGTGTTTTGATACATGTGGCAGTTTCAAACCATATGAAAGTAAAGTAGAAAACGCTGTTTTGCTTTTCATGTTATTGTAAGCAGTCACATGCATTTAACACAGATGGATGTAGGTGATTTTCTATAGTGAAAAGGGTTAAATGACTGATCAAAAGTAGATGAATTGACAGAAAGATGGAAACTCAATAATGAAACAACATAAATAGGTGTACATGGTCGAGATAGCAGTTATTGAAATTTAAAATTGTCTTCAAATGCTTTGAAATCCAAACGCAAAGTGATGATTTCTTTTGCAAAAAGTAACTTGGCATATTATCAGAATCCAAACTGTTTGACACACTGACCCTATGTTGAAAAGAAATTTTGAATTTAGAAAAGAATCATATTTATGACATTTGCTTTAGAAGACAATATAACTGAATATGTTGAAAATTACTGGTGATGCTATATAGTGATTCACACTGAGACAATAATAGATTTCCCATGATATTTTAACAGAAAGCCTTGAAAAACATGAACAAAGCTGGAGAAGACGCCAAGTGGCTGAAGGGTAACTTGGAAGAGCTTCTTGCTGACTCTGATGACAATGACGCTAGACGAGAGCGCAGCAAACTGGATGACATGACAGCCAGGTTCAACAAGCTGTTACCTAACATGGACAAGACCTCAGACAAGTCTGCAGCATTCTCCAAGGCCTATACATTTAGAGATGGCCTGGACAAGCGTTCAAGCTTCCTAGATGACACCCAGAGACAGGTGATGGAAGAACCACTAATTGATGGACTGGAGGATGCCAGGACCTACCTGCATGAACATGAGGTATGTCAAACTGTTTAACCCATTACCCCATAAATACAACTTTTATGCCTTTCTTTTATTTTCCTCTGAAGAAAATAGCTCCACATTATACAGTCATGAGTATATAACATAAGAAATATTTTCTATATTCTTGCATATGGTAGCTTAAAGTAGGCTGAAAGTAAAGCAGAATGTGCCTTAAGGCACATTCTGCTTTACTTTCAACCTGCTTTAAGTGGTCACTTCTCTTCAAAACTGGAAACAGGCTATGGGGTATTGGGTTATACATGGATAGATACATAAGCCTTTTGTAGTTTTTCTGTTCACAACTAATACAAGGATATTTCCATTCATTCTTGCAATTAGTTATATCCATAACAGTTCTCAATAATGCAGTCAATTTCTTTTATAATAAAAGCTTAGAAACATAAACAACTCCTGACCAGTTTACATTGACTCTTTTAGGGTTTGTCCCCAAAGATATTTTAAACCATGGCAAACAGTGCAGACCCAGATCAGAGGGCTCCTTCAGGAGACCTCCCATCAGGGTCTACAGCACTGTTTGCAATGCTATATACTCATTTCCTGCACAGTAAGGATCAGCATATAGAATATAATCAGTTTTCCTGTTTACTGTATCACCTATTATTTGTCTGTTCATCAGAGTTTAATGGCTCGGCTTGATGCAGAGAGGGCAGGCATTATGGCTGACATAGAGCAAGGCAAGAAACTCCAGAAGGACAAGAACGCACCATCCTTCATTGGCAAGCACATACAGGAACTGGAGCGTAAACTCAAGGATACAAATGAACTAGCCAAGGCAAAACATTCCAAATTGAAGGTAAATTTATAGCTTTAGAAAGGGGGAGTATTTCAAGCATGTAAGTCCTTATGTCTGAATCAACCCCCTATTGTGTGACTACTCATTAAAATCATCTCTTCCAGACGATTCTAATGAATTGTCACACCATTGTGATTGGATTAGACAAAATTAAAAAAAAGAGTCAGAATTAGTTTATTTACTCCCTTTTACCTGGGTTTTTGTAAAGCTATTGTAGACCTAGCTTCTATTAGATTCAGATTTCAGCAACTATGAAGTTCTTCAGTTTGGCTGCATCACCTTCCTGCATGTTTTCATTGTTTTGTACATCACAAGCGTAGATCTGACATCTGCACCATGAATCTGCTTGGGATCTTTCTGTAAACTCCAAGTACTGTAGCAAATTAGTTCTCTTTAAATGTATGCCATGAACAGTCCATGGTAGAGATAAAGTGCAAGAGTATAAGTCAAAATGTGTGATAGTGAGTAAAGCTGCTTTTTAATTATTTGTCAACCTATCTAGAATCATAACTGCTGCCATTTTTGCTAGTATTTTAGGGGTAAATGCTGCTACATTTAACAGTAGGTTCAGGTAACATAACTTCTACATTTAATAGTAATTTCAGGCAGTGAAGCTGCCTCATAAGGAAATAAATCTTCCACTTTAATTTGTAATTCCTTTTAACAGGTAATAAATCTTACACATTTCATAGTTATTTTAAGTAATAAATCTTACACATTTCGTAGTAATTTTAAGTAGTAAATCTTACAAATTTTATTGTGATTTCAAGTAGTAAAGCTGATTCATTTAATTGTACATTTTGGTAGTAACTTTTCCAGTTTTAGTAGTAATTTAAGGTGGTAAAACAGTCACACTAAATTGCAATTTCAATAAATAAAGCGTTGGTTAAAACTTATTTTATAAGTCAGAATATGCTGTGATTTTGTTTCAGAATGGTGGCCTAAAAGTACAGTATTTTGATAAGTTCATACCCCTTATAAAAAGGAAATTAGATTAGTCAGTGGTTTCTCTGTCCTAACTTTATTGTTCTGACAGCTGAGGATTTTTAAGTTTTAGGCAGTTACCCAACTAACACAGGCATACAATTATGTTTTGAAGTGAAGACACTCCCAATAATTGAGGGGAAACTTTACATGCTTTTGTGTGGAAAACTTTGTCTTCTCTTTCTTTCTATAGATGTTGAGTGTCAGGTTATTCCTTTTCTCCATAGCCTGAAGTGCAAAGAGTAGAAATCAACATTTGTCATACGCAAACAGTATAGATCCAGTTCAGAGGGCTCACACAGAAATACTCTAGTCAGGGTATACTCTGTTTGTCATTTTGCAATGTATTGTAAAAAAGCCACCCTAAATGTCAAAATTGGACTAGGTAGACTTAATTGGAAACTAAGATTGTCTATTCAAAAATGTGGGTCAGTGTGTGTTAAAGCAAGGTGAAAGTAACACAGAACGTTTCTAAAGGGTCTTCTGCTTTACTTACATCCTGCTTTATGCTTACATCAGTATTAAACATCATAAATGAATTCATTTGTTGTAGTTATGAAAAGGAGTAGGTAGAGGCGTTCTTAACCCTTTCCTTGATAGAAGCGCCTTTTAGCGGCATTTAATTCATTCCTCCGCTGAAGAAAATAGTTCCAATTTATACAGTCATGATTGTGTACCACAAGAAATACTACCTATTTTTTAGCAAACGGTAGCTTAAAGCAGGCTGAAAGTAAAGCAGAATGCACTGCTTGACTTTCAACCTGCTTTAAGTGGTCGCCTGTCTTCAAATCTAGAATCAGGCTATGGGGTAAAGGGTTAAGCACTGACATGGAGGAAAGGGATATACAACCATTGTTAGTGTCATCATATTTCTGCAGACCCTTATTGCTTGTTCATGCTAGATGTCATATAGTTAACCCCACCTCCCTGTAAAGATGCACCACGTAGCTAATTGGATAGGCATTACAATGTTAAGGTAATCATGGTTAATCGTGAAACATTAGGAAACCTGTGTCAATAGTATTGCCAAACCTTTCCCAAACCAATAGTTTGTACCAGGTTGTCACCTGCAGAGCAGGATGGCAAAAAGTAGTAACACATGTTCCTATACAAGTATTTTTTTTAGTTAGATGTGAATTATTTTATAAATAAAATACTTTTAGATTTGGGTACTAAACCCTTTACTCCATAGCCTGTTTCTAGCTTTAAAGAGACTGATCAATTTCATGTACAGTCAAACTTTGGTATCTCGAACTCGATTATGTCAAACATATCCGTAGTTCAAAGTTAAAACATGGCTTAGCCACGTTTTAACTTTGAACTACGGGTATGTTCGACTGAACTGAACATGAAATGATGTGATTCACATGTTGAAATATTGGTTAGTTCGAGTTAAGCGAGTTAGAGATATCGAAGTTCGACTGTATCTATTTCTAGTTACAAATTCGAGATTTAAGATTTTCAGCAATAGTGCATCAAAGTTTAAAGCCTGTAAATGGTTCTTTCAAAATAATCACATGTTCTGATTGTGTTTCTTGTTTGATTACTTTATATAGTCAAAATATTGTGTGAAGCAGTCATTCTTTGATGAAGAATGGAGATCCTTTAACCCATTAATCTCTAGTGATATATGCAAACAGTGTACTAGAGAAACGTACATTTGTTATTATGCAAACAGTGCAGATCCCGATCAGAGTGCTCTGACTGCACTGTTTGTCATTTTACAATATATTGTTAAACAACTCTAAATAGTAACAAATGATCTAGACTTTCTAGACTTAATTGGAAGCTGGAATTGACCATTTGAAGTTTCAGGGGTGAAATGAGCTAAGGCAGGTGCTTAATGCAGAACAAAAGTGAAGCAAAAAGCTCTCATTGAAGTTTTGTTTTATTTTTGTTCTGAATTAAGCCAAATGTTTTAAAGATTGATATTGTCGTCTTTTCATTGGCTGCTTAACCCAAGTTTCACTTCATTAATGCTTACCCTTTTTGGTATTGTCTGCTTTAAGCTGGAATTTTCAAATATTTTTTATGATATTTCAAGTGAACAGATATTGAATTCATTCTTCTTACTGTTTTGGTTAGTACCATTTATATTTTATTTTTATTAACGATGTCTTATCTGGATCAGAACTGTTTAATTTAAGAAAACATGGTTAATAATTATAGAGGTGTTGAAAGAAGTTCCAGAGTATAATGAACATGTTTAAGAGTGGAGGTATTTAAAGTTTGATGGGTTAATACTCTATGATAAATAGAGAAATATTTATTTCTATAAAGATTACTGTAAAAAGGCTTGAAACTGAAACTGCATGTCAATGATTGCAAAAACAAACCACACAAACTTGTTTTTGGGCCACACATTTTGCAAGATTAATCCAGTTTCTGATTAACAAGAAGATTGGAGTTATTGATATTGATATTAGCCCTTTCCCCATAACTTGTTTTCAGTATTGAAGACAGGTGGTTGCTTAAAGCAGACTGAAAGTAAAGCATTTACTTCAGTCTACATTAAGTTGCCATCTGATAGGATACAGGAAATATTTTTTACGTTGCATAATCATGACTATAAAATGGGCCAATTTCTTTAGTTAAGGAATAAATCAAAGGGGTAAAAAGGCATATTTATGAAGTAACAGTTTATAATTATATTCTCTGTGTTAATGTCTGTTGTCATCATCTTTCAGCAACGGGTTGCAGACTGGGAGAAGTATGAGAGTGAGAAGAACAACATGGTTCAGTATCTAAAACAGGCCGAGGCTGAACTGGAGAAACCTCCAGCTACCACAGGCCATGAGCTCGCCAAGAAAGACTACTCTACCAAGAAGGTAACTGCAGTTACTTCCCCTTTTACTACAGAACTCTTCCCTCACAAGACACAATATCACACAAACAAACAAAAAAACAAATTGGGTCCTTACTAAAAATTGCTGTTTGGACATATTTCAGCAACAAGGCAATTGTTTCTTTTATTTATAGCAAATACTGACCAGTCAAAGCAAGAAGTTCTTTTTAAAACATAGAGATATAATTTGGTCAAATTGTTCTGCTTTTCTGAGACGGTAGGCATACAGGTTATCATTTCTTCCTTTGAGGTTGCATCATGGTATTAAATCATTTGTTGGAGCTTTCTACTCTAACTCAATGAACCCTAGAGACAAATATATGCATCCTTTAGATATTGTTTACCTGTATAGTGTACACTTATCCTATGCAAACAGTGCAGACTCAGACCAGAGAGGTCCTACAGGAGCTGTCTGATCTGGGTTTGCACTGTTTGTCATTTTGCATTATTTTGTACTAAAACAACACTACGTGGTCAAACATGGGCTAGACTTAATGAGTTAATTGATCGTTAACTCTTTGAACCCTAGTCACGCATATATGCGTCATTTGAAAACAGCGTACCTGTGAGGAGTACACTTGTCCTATGAAAACAGTGTTGACCCTGATCAGAGGGCTCCTTAGGAGCCCTCTGATCAGGGTCAACACTGTTTGTCATTTTGACATATATTTTGAAAATCAACCCTAAAAAGTCAAAACTGGACTAGACTAAATTGAAAACTAGAATGGTCCATTTGAGGTTCAGGGAGGAAAGAGTTCAAGCTGCAATCTGTCTTTAACACTACTACTGGTCTTCATACTAGACTTTACTGTACAAAGTTTATCTCTCATTGTGGCTTATTTCCAATGTATGTCATTCTTCACTATAGGAATTACAGAACACCCTCAATAAACTGAAAGGCAGCCTGAATGAGGTGCAGAAACTGAATGCGTTATTGTGTGATGGAGCTAGTCGGGAGAGACAAGGACCCTTGAAGGGAGAGATGACAGACATTGACAAGAGACTAGACAATGTGTCAGTGAGGCTGAATGCCAAACTGTCTGATCTCGAGGCTACTATAGCCAAATGGACAGAGTATTATAAGAGACTGACTCACTTCTGTGACTGGTTAAACGAGAAGGAGGAGAAGTTGAACCATGTGTATGAGGACAAGAGGAACACACCCGAGGACCAGTTAGAACAGGCAAAGGTAAATAATGAGTGCTGTACAATCAAACATGTCTTCTGATCAATAGATATGCATGGAAGTATTTATTTTGAAGTATTAAGATATAAAAAGAATTATATAGGTAAAGCCAATTAGAACCTGTTGCAAATACTTCAAAGATGCATTATGGCAGTATGAATAGATAGAAGTGTGTATTGAAAACCAAGCAAGTTTATGGTATCTTCAAATACAAATTTAACCTATTATTCAACCTTAGCTAAGAGTATACTCCTTGTCTTTTATAAAAAGTGTACCTGTGAAGAATACATTTATCTTATCAAACAGTGTAGACCAAGATCAGAGGACTCCTTAAGGAGCCCTCTGACCAGGGCGTGCATTATTTGTCATTTTGCAATAAATAGTAAACTACCTATACTTTATTGTAAACTGGAATTATCAATAAGACGTTTTAGGAGTGAAGAGATAAGTGAATGATTTGTTTGAGGGAGCTGTGTTGCAATACTAATGAGAATTCTTGCTTATAGGCTATCTCCTCAGAGGTTTATGAAAATCACATCACCCTTGAAAACCTGGAGAAAGATGCCAGAGGGCTTTCACAGAACTTCCGATCTCGAGAGACAGCAGCTCTCAAATCAAAACTCTCCACCGTGAGGCGTCAGTGGGAGAGCCTGTGCGCCCGGGCGAAGGACCAGAGTTCTGACCTGAGCGGGCGACTGGCTCACTGGCAGATGTACCAGAGTCTGGCCCAGGAACTGATGCCGTGGATTGTGAAGGCAGAGAAGTACTGTGCTACTGAACTGCCCAAGTGCTCCAGTATGCAGGAGGCCAAGGACATGTATGACCTCCACCAGGTGGGTAAACACAGACAACCCCAACACATTGTCATTTCTAAACAGTAGTATCCCATTCCCCTTTAGCCTGTTTTCAAGTTATAAGAATAGGTGGTCACTTAAAGCAGGTTGAAAGTAAAGCAGAATGCACCTTAAGGTGCATTCTGCTTTACTTTCAGCCTGCTTTAAGCTACCATCTGCTGGGATGAATATAGTATTTCTTATAGTATGTGGTCACAGCTGTATAATGAGCAACTATTTTCTTGAGTGGAGGAACGTAATAAAGCCTTAAGAAGGCATATTTATGGGACAGATCAAAGGAGAAAAATTAAAGAATTACAAATCTGCATTTAATATTGTGTTTTAAGGCTTGGCTAGTTTTATATTAACTCTTCTCCTCCTATTAGTGTATATTGACACTTTTTTTTGAAAAACATGAAAACCAAAATCAGACAGCTGCTAAAGGGCTGTCTGATCAGGGTATACACTGATTTCTAATAGGATCTGTCCAGTATTAGGTTGCACTCCTTCCTGGGGGAGAATTGTCAGTATTAATCATACGAGGTATACGATTTATTTCAGCAATTCCTCCATGAGTGTGAGGCAAATTTACCCATATTTGAGAAGATGACTACAGAGGCTGGGTATATTCTGGACCAGCCTAACATGCAGAAGGACCTGGACAGTCTCCAGCGTCGTTGGAATGATGTGGTCAGCTCGGCTGAGGAGCGCAGTATTAGGGTAGACAAGATGCAAGGAGCGTGGGTGGCCTATAACCAGGAAGTAGACAACATGGAGGAGGTACTGGTGAAGTTTGAGAACCGACTGGCCCAGGAGCCAAACATCAACTCTACAGACCCACAGGTCCTTGAACATGAGCAGGCCCTGTGCAAGGTATACATTGCAAGCCATGATCAAAACTTGTATTAACCCTTTGAACCCTAGTCACGCATATAGGCGTCCTTTTCAAACAGTGTACATGTGAATAGTACACTTGTCCTATGCAAACAGCGAAGACCCAGATCAGAGGGCTCCGAAAGGAGCCCTCTGATCAGGGTCTTCACTGTTTGTCATAATGCCAAACAGTGACAAAAATAACCCTTAAAAGTCAGAAATGGACTAGAATAAAATGTAAACTGGAATTTTCCATTTAAAGTTTCAGGGAGGAAAGAGTTAACTGGCCATTTCTTGAGGAAATATTATGTCCTCTTAACCATTTACCTCATGACTTCACTTGAATAAAAAAGTAAGGACAGCACTTTTAGCGACAATTTGTGATAAATATTTAATTACTCAACAGTGTTTAACTTGAGGTATGCATTTAAAGACTGTTAGCAAACAAAAAGATTTTTAGGAGAAAACTGCCTAGAGTGTTACCCAAATAACCTTTGCAAATAGTTCGGATCCTGATGAGACATTGAGTAATTCAGCGTCTCAAAAGAATCCAAATGGTTTGACACTCAAACTTTATTTTGAAAAGGAATTAGAGAAAATTACGATTTAAGAATTGTAATAGGCGACAATTTTTGCAAACAACAACTTTCGTTTGAGCTCAAAGAGTAAGACTATGAACAAGCATGATTTCTACCTGATTGTTGAATGAGGCCTAGCCCCAAGTTATAAAGCTTTTGAGTTGAGTCTGAAATAATTCCCAAGCATCTGATTGATCAGATTTGAGCTTTTGTTGAGCAAAATCTCAAATCTGACCAATCCAATGCTTAAGAATGATTTCATTGATTGATCATATTTGAGCTTTTGCTGAGCAAGATATCAAATCTGACCAACCAAATGCTTGAGAATGATCTCAAATTCAATTCAAAAGCCTAACAACCTTGGACCCATGCCAGTTTATCAACCTATGTTGTCTTTTTCACCAGACCCTTCAAGAAGAGATTAGAAACCAGCAGCCTCATTTGAATGCCTTACAAAGACAGTTTGAGCAGGCCAAACAGCATGCCACACCAGATGGAGTCCGTGATCTCAAAAACAAACAGGACAATGTGAAAGCCAAGTGGGAAAAAGTCTCCGCTGATGCTGTGGAGAGACAGAACATGCTCAATGCTGCACTCAGACATCGGCAAGACTTCTTTGGCAAACTTAATGAGTTTGAAAAGTGGATGAAAAAATCACAGCGTAAATTAGACACTGGAAACGAGATTTATTCTGACGAAGTTGGAGAAACAATGCAGAAACTTAAAGCCCTAAAACGAGAATGTGATGAAAATGAACCATTGTTTAATGCTCTTGTTGAGGAGTTTAAAGAGTTAGTGCAAAACTGCAATGATGACGAGGCAGCTATATTGAGAGACAGGTTTGACAGGGTTATGGAAGGGTATACTAAAATAGATGACTTATTAACCAATCGGGACAAATTGTGTGAAAACTGGGACAAATACCAGCATGAACACAGAGATACTCAGGCTAAACTTAAAACACTACAGGCTAAGCTTGCCTCACCAAACATCAAGGAAGAAGAGGTTGCAGCAGTGAATGAGGAAGTAAGGGCTCTGAGAAAACACATGGACAAGTGGGCAAATGATGCTGAAGCTCTCGATGAACTCATGGCAACCTCTCAGTTAACCATCAAAGATCGGGCAACTCAGAGAACTCTTCACTTTGGATCAGAGTTACAGGCCCTTGATGGTATGTGTGAACAGGTGTTGTTCAGCTCTCAGCAGAAGCAAGAACATCTTGGAGAGTTGGCTCACCTGTGGAATGACTTTGAAAACAAGCAAGGTGACTTGCTAGATAAACTTGGTGATATGACAGAGAAGGTTGGAGCAGCCAAAGTAAAACAGTCCTCATTACAAGGAGTGAAAGATCTCATTAGAGAGATAGAGGTAAGTACACTTGGCAGCTTGGCAATAGTTTCTATTCAATGTATCTCTTTCCACCATATAATCAAACATACAAATCATCTAACTCTCTGTTAGGTATTATAATGCTTAAAGCAAGATGAAAGTAAAGCAGAAAACTCTTAAAGGAGCTTTCTGCCTAACTTTCATCTTGCTTTAACCCATACCCCATAAATACACCTTTTTACGACTGTAATTTATTTATCCACTGAAAGAAATAGTTTCAATTTATACAGGTAGGAAAATGTAGCAAAAGAAATATTTTCTATATTCTATCAGATGATAGCTTAAAGCAGGCTGAAAGTAAAGCAGAATGCGCCCTAAGGCACATTCTGCTTTACTTTCAATCTGCTTTAAGTAGTCACCTGTTTTCTAAACTAGAAACATGCTATGGGGTTTTGGGTTTAGCAGCCACTATGTATTCAATACTATATTTGAAATCTTATAAGTTTAATTAAGCACTTATGTGGAGTGGTAGATAGAAGTGCTCTGAGGCACCTCTATGGAGGAAAGGGGTATGAGAGTTTTTAGGTTCATGACATTATTGAATGGGTTTATATACTTGGCAGTAAAAGCTGTAATCACTTAATCTCATGAAGTTTTGTAAGTGGCTTCTCTTGTTCAACCTTATACATGTATTCATTATAAAAATGATAGGTTTGTCGTATGCAAATTTTATTTAGTTATCATTTTATCTGTTAACCCATTACTCCATATATATATGTCTTTTAATACCTCTAATTATTCCTAAACGAAGGAAAGCAGTTACCATCTAGAAAGTCCTGAACATAATTTTAACACAGAAGGCATTTCCAGTATATTTCCCGACAGTAACTTAAAGCAGGTTGAAAGTAAAGCAGAATGCTCCTTAAGGAGCTTTCTACTTTACTGTCAGCCTGTGTCAAATGATTAACTGTCTTCAAAACTAAAAAGAGGCTCTTGGGAAATGGGTTAAATTGAAATAAACTAACAAACCTTGTCTCCTGACCTAAAGAGTCTTATAGAAAATCTTTGATCATTTTACTCGTGAAAATGCCATTTAGTATTCGTATCAGTTGACATCAAACATTCTAAATATAGAAATTAATAAAGCCATTTGTTGTTCACCAGGATGTTAAGGACGAGGTATTTGCCTGCAATCCTGAATATGAGCAGCTTCGAGACCTTGGCCGCCAGATAATGCAAGCTGATCCCAGTAAGAGTAATGCCGTCCAGGCTCGTCTAGGTAAGGTAAATGATTCCTGGGACAGTGTACAGGCCATCCTAGGGGACAAACTGCAGAATTACAACGGTGTGGCCAACGCCTGGCAGCAGTATAATGACCAGAAGCAGGGTGTCATCAAGACACTTGATGATGTCAATCCACTAGTAGATTCTGACATAGCCTTCAAGACACAACCTGAAGTGAAGAAATCCCTTGACCAGCACAAGGTAATACCAGCTGACATGTGATATAAACAAACACTGTCATAGAATTATTAACCCATTCTTATGATGAACTTTTCATACGGACTATTGCGCTTTTAAAATATTACAAGTTTGCATTGATTTTAGTGTAGTCTTTTAGAAAATGTTTCAGAAAAAAATAAAAGTAAAGTAAAGTAATCAGTTCAAACCCTGATCAGAGGACTTCTTAACCAGTCATTTAATCAGAATCTACACTGTTTGCAAATATAGTTGTTTGGTTTCCAGCATGGAATAAAAAGTGGGAATTTACAGAATGTCAATCTCTAATATAAATGTCTTCAGTAAAACCTAATAAGCAAGTACAGTAATTGTAAAAATGTGTAATGCATACATTATGTATAACTTTATGATAAGACAGCCATGAAGGTGCTATTTACTTAACTATTCCTAATGTTTTTTTTGCTATCCAGAATGCTGAGTTTGAACTTCACGCCAACCAGTCCCAACTTGACCAGATGAACAACAAAGGTCTCCAGCTTCTTGATGACCTCAAACACATGCCTGACTTTGACGTTGCTATCCTAGAACAAGACTTGGATGCTGTCAACCACCAATGGGAGACATCTTGTTCCAAGATTGATGTGCACAGGCAGAACCTTGAGGCCCAGCTCAACTGCTGGGACCAGGTGCAGTCTGGGAAGGAGGAACTGGAATCCTGGGTAAACACCATGGTTACCAAGCTAGATGACAGCCTCAAGAACTTTGATGATCCTGTTGGTGTAGAGGCTTGTCTTACCAAGTTCAAGGTCAGTAAAGTGCTTGTATGTCTATTAGATATGATAGTGTGGTAAAGAGTCTAACCCTTTTAACCCTACAACCCTCTGTAGAGATTACTGATTACATATGCAAACAGTGTAGACCCTGATCAGAGGGCTCCTATAGGAGCCCTCTGAACAGGGTCTGCACTGTTTGATAGTTTCATTGTTGTTTGTTGTCATATTAAAAATCCAACAGTAGACTGGTTCAAAATGTCTGTACTAGAAGAGTCCAAAAGGATAATAAATACCCATAAGAGGTATTTAGGGTTGAAAGGGTTACAGACTGATGGCTGTGTAGAGCATGAGGAAAGTAATACAAAATACATGTAGTTCTTTTTTAACTTTCTGCTATACTTTTATTCTGCTGTACGCAGTGACCTGCCTTCATAAATAATAAAGAATGATTATAACAACATTGTTTGGCAATGCTCTGAAAAGAACTTTGAAATATATGATATTAGTAGACTTATACATAAGCAAAAAAACTAAACAGCAATATATGGAGAAATATGCAAACCTTGGATCATACAGCGAATAAAAATGAAAGAATTCATTCAAAAATTATTGTTTACTCTTAACAGGATGAGTCACCATATTATGCTGAAATTCTGGATGAGATGAGGCAGAAAATAAGTGACCTGCGAGAGATGAACAAAGATGAAGACATTCCACAGCTTGTTGCTGAGCAACAGGCAATCCAGGAACAATTTGACAAGGCCACTAAACTGGCCAATCAGCTGGAGGGTGTGATGGCTAACTTCAGTGACGAGAGAGGCACATTGCAGAAAGAGATAGAGGATGAAACAGAGTGGCTCAACCAGATCAAAGATAAGCTGGGCAAGTGTGATGATGTGTCAGGTACTGATGAAGACTTGGTGAAGAGACTACAACAGTGCAAGGTAAGTCCATACACTCAGTGGAAGTTACATTGTAATCTATCTATGAATAGTCTAAAGTGGTACAGTTGAAACTCAATAATTTCAACTCGCTTTAGTTCTAACATACCCATATTTCAAAGTTAAAACGTGGCTTAGCCACGTTTTAACTTTGAAATATGGGTTTGTTCGACTTAAGCCAGATCGAGTTATCGAAATTAGACTTATGAAATACTGGTAAGGTGGATTTAAACGAGTTTTAAGTATCGAGTTTCGACTGTATAAGGTAGTCAAGAGAATAAGAATAAAGCCCTTGAACCCTAGCAAAGAGTGTACACATCATTTACCCTGTACCTGTGAGGAGTACAAATTTCCTGTGCAAACAATGTCGACCCAGATCAGAGTGCTCCTGTATCTGATCAGGGTCTACACTGTCATTTTGCAATATATTATTATTGATACGTTTAGATATCTATAGCATCATACAATCATGTTTCTTAATTGACTGAAGGTGTTGTATTGAATTTATTTCTATCAGTTATTCTGTTGTCCATTCAAAGGCACTTGAGGCAGAAATGGCCAAACACCAGGACAAAATCAACGCCCTTCTTGACAAGACTGAGGCTATGCAGGCCAAATTCCCTTCAGCAGAGACAGCTAACCTGGCTAAAGATGCTGCAGTACTGAAGAAGAAGCACGACTCGGTGGTGGCTCGAGCTGACAAGATTGAGGACATGTTACAGGGTACACTGGAGCAGCACTGCCAGGACGCCGTGCAGCAACAACAGCGCTGGCTTAATGCTGCCAATGAGAAGGTGGCTTGGTGTGATGATATAGCTGGGGATAGATACAGCGTGGAGGCCAAGCTAGCCACTATAAAGGTAATACTGTCAGTGGTTCAATAGGAAACTTGAAGTACATGTATATAAATATATACTGTAAACAGGGTATACCTGTATTACATACAGTAGATACTCAAAAATAAGTGATTTTGCAGTCTTATATCAAGGTGGCAGCTTGATGAAGGACAAAGGAAATGCAGAAAGCTCCTACAGGAGCTTTCTGCATTACTTTCGTCCTGCATTAAGCTGTAATCTGTCTAAAGGGATCATCATATTTCTTTATTGTATGGTTTGAAAACGTACCTGAAAAAGGGTACAAACGCTAGTAAAATGTTATAATTTTATACTCTTTTTATACTCTTTTTAATTTGTTTGTTGTCTCTTTTCATCTAAGTTAATCCATCATGATTTTGATTTGTTTTTCAGGATCTTATTAACAGTTCCAATGATGGAGAACAGAAGAAGGAGGTGGCGGAGGCCAAGATTGAGGCCCTGAAGGCCGTCCTCCCCATGGCCAGGCAGGGAGATCTAGACAGCACCAAGAAAAATGCTGCTGCAGAGTGGAGCAAACTCAGGAACTCCATGCTAAATACACAGTGAGTAGTCATACATTGTACAATATGTAAACACTATACAGTCATACTTGTATTGAAATGCAATTTCACGAAATAGGATGGTGCCTGCTGACTGCTTAATGAAGGACAAAAGTAAAATAGAAAGCTAAAGGAGCTTTCTGTTTTACCTTTGCCCTTTATTAAGGTGCCATCTGTGCAAAAATGTTAGTTTATTGTCTTTTGCTTGGTAACTTGATACAAATATATCTGTATAATTATTGAATATGTTGCACATTAGTTGGGTTGGAAAGAAAACCTAAAGTTTCTAATACAGACACTTTGATATCGGTTTCATTTCACCAGTGTAGTAGTATTTATTTCAGTTTTTATAGTATGCAGACAAAATAGCCTTTGCAGGATCATTTCAAATGAAACAGCTACCTAATTATAAACTTGCCTTTTCAGGAACAAGTTGGAGTCATCTATTGATCAGTGGCAGGCCTATGACAAGACGTATGACTCTCTCTCCCAGTGGCTCAAAGACACTGAAGGCAGAGTACGCAATGAATCTAACCTGAAACCTGACCTACCTGCCAAGGTGGAACAGTATGAGCACATGAAGGTAAACATCAAAGGCCAACAACAACAACAGCAGATTTTTACTATAACCCATTACTCCATAGCCTGTTTCTAACTTTAATGACGGATATCAGCCTGCTTAACTCTTTCCTCCCTGAAACTTTAAATGGACAATTCCAGTTTCGATTTTTGTCTAGTCCATTTCTGGCTTTTAAGAGTTGTTTTTGTCAATTTTGGCATTACTGACAAACAGTGAAGACCCTGATCAGAGGGCTCCTTTCGGAGCCCTCTGATCTGGGCCTTCACTGTTTGCACAGGACAAGTGTATTATTCACATGTACACTGTTTGAAATGACGCCTATAGGCGGGACTAGGGTTTAAAGAGTTAAAGCTACCATCTGCTAGGATAAGAAAAATGTTTCTTATGGTGCATATTCATTATTGTATTTGGGTAAAACAATCTAATAGCACCATATTTCTTTAATGATACATGTTACTTTAGTTTAGCACTGAATTTTAGGAAACTGTTTGCAATATTTGAGCAATTGGACTGTAATAATGTCCTACATTTTGAAGGGCTCTATCTGGGTAGAAACTGTTTATAAAGTAATTATTTCTCATTCCTGGATAAGTGACTACTTTAAACTGAAAGTGTTCTTTGTTTCTACAGTACTTACCAAACTGTTATCATTGTGTTACAGGCTATCCAGAAAGATGTGTTAGCTCACCAACCAGACTTTGACCGTGTGAAGGATTCTGCCCAGAACATTAGCAAGTCTACTGGAGATGGACGTACAGCATCATATGCTGGCCAACTTCTGTCTAGATACCAGACACTGGCTGATACAGTACAGGTAGGCACACATTGTCACAGATTATTATCCTGTTAACATATAATACTGTCAAATAAACATTTCTATTCATGGTACAACATTTCTGTAGTATAATCATTATATATTCAGTCTGAGATCATTCTCAAGCTTTTCATTGGTCAGATTTGAGTATCATCCCAAATGCTTATAACCATGGGTCAATTTCTAAATGTTTCAGTGAAAATGGCTAATGTCAATATCTAAATTGCGTGTTTACAAATTACATCCGCCGATCTCAAGGGGAAATTTATGTACATATGAAAAACCAAGAAGTGGCTTTTAAAGAGTGTAATGAGTCCCAAAATTGGATGATCAAATAAAAAGCAATTCTTTGCCAAGGAAGTAATTCTTTGATAATGTACACTTTTATGGCAGTGAAAAAGTAATGTTGAGAGTTGATGTTGAATATTTGAAGAGATTTAAAGTTTAACCCATCACCCCATAGATAAGCCTTTTAACGCCTTTAATTTATTTCTCTACTGAAGAAAATAGTTCCAATTTTTACTGTTAAAATAAGAGTCATAAGAAATATTTTGATAGCTTAAAGCAGGCTGAAAGTAAAGCAGAATGTGCCTGAAGGCACATTCTGCTTTACTTTCAACCTGCTTTAAGAGCTCACCCGTTTTCAAAACTAGAAATAAAATATGGGGTAAAGGGTTAATGATGTGATTGCTTGGTTTCAGGAACAAGTTGATAGAAGTGAACAGAACATAGATGATCATGAGGGCTACCTACAGAGGTTCAAGGACAGCTTACACTGGATACAGGGCCAGCAGCAGGAGCTGAATGGCTGCTCAGACATGCCTAGTGACAATGAGGCCCTCGAGGCCAAACTAGACACCATGCAGGTACGGGAATATCTATAGTAAACTCTGTCTTAAACAACAACAGCAACACTAGTGGTATTGACTGATTTGGAATTGATATAAAACACCCACTGTCCTGCAAAGAAACATTAAAATGTTTCAACACATTCAACCTAGCGACGAGTAGAGTACTTGTCATTTAAAAACATTGTACCTGTGAGCATTACACTTGCCCTATGCAAACAGTGTAGACCCTGATCAGAGGGCTCCTTACGGAGCCCTCTGATCAGGGTCTACACTGTTTGTCATTTTGAAATATATTGTTAAAATCAACCCTTAATACGGGTAGTCAAAAATGGACAAGACTGATTTTGAAATTGGAATTATCTATTAAAAGTTTCAGGGGTGAATGAGTTAATGTTTATTGTATTAGTAACACTGTTAGTAGATATATGGGATATTCATTGTGTGTAACTTATTAATTCCAAGCCATTATTAATTCCAAGCTACTGTATTTCAGGCGTTGACAGAGTCCATTGATGATGGACAAGAGAGGTTTAATGCTGCACTAGAAACTGGAGAGAGACTTTACCCAAATACCTCCAACGAAGGTCGTGAAGCTATCCGCAGAGAGCTGCGATCTCTGAGAGACCAATGGGAAACCTATAATGACAACCTACATGAGACCCAGAGGAAGCTGGATAGCTGTCGCATGCAATGGTCATCATTTGATGAGAACTTTGAACAGCTAGAGAAATGGGTGGCTGATAGTGCCAAACAGCTAGCTGAGGATAAAGAAGTGAAAGATACACTGCCAGAGAAGAAGGCAGCTCTACAGCACCTCAGGGTAAGTAACGTTGGTAGATTTGTTGATATTGTTTCATTATGTCAAATATGGTAGTAGAATATAACGTGTAATCCATTACTTGATAGCCTGTTTGTTTCTAGTTTTGAAGACAGGTGACCGCTTAAAGCAGCTTGAAAGTAAAGTAGAATGGGCCTTTAGGTATATTTGCTTTATTTTCAGCCTGCTTTAACATCTGCTAGGATATTGAAAATGTTTCTTATGGTACATATTCATAACTGTATAAAATGGAACAGTTTTCTTTTTAGGTGGATAATTAAAAGGCGTCAAAAGGCATATGCAATGCATTTTATGTTGTAATGAGTTAAATGGTATATTATTTAGGAAGTGAAAATTTGTTATTTGTCGAGGGAATTGTTATGTTTTCAGTTGAAATCTGTTTGCAGGTTGTTAATAACATAAGAATGCTTAATGTGATTTGGAGTAATGTAAATCCAGGCTTATATTTGGTCCTTACCATTAGTGTAACAATTTATACATAATAATTTGATATGTTCCAACATACTTGTCTGGCAATTGACTTGATGACTGCATGATAGTATAGATTTATAACTTCAGGTTGTCTTTAAACTACTTTTCCATGTCAGACATAGTTTATTATGGATTTGAAAACTTTAGGTTTAATTAAGATGATGTTTCTTTGAATACAGACAAGATGCCAGGACATTTTATCACACCATTCCATGATTGACAGTATCGGAGACAAAGGTAGTGCATTAGCCTCTGCTAAGGTGAAGGGCAAGCTGAACCAGCTCAATGCTAAATACAACACACTCTGCCAGGAGGCCCAGGTCAGTACACAAACACTATAGATATAGACCATCTCAATGCTTAACCATATTAATATTGTAGCAGGAAAGTTTTCTGTTTTAAATTTATTCATTTTGAATAAATGTTTCCTGAAAAAAAAATAGTGAAATAAAGTTAACAATTTAGATATATACAGTTTTAAGTAAAGAAACCTAAAGGCACACAGTTGGGATCCTGATCAGACACCGCATTACGCAGTGTCTAATCTGGATGCAAACTATTTGCAAGTTGCCTTTATGCAACTTTGGAGCCAAAATGGTTAATGGCGTTACAAAGCATCAGTATGGTGGAAGTGGTATTTGTTTAACATTGTTGTATTTTGCAGGCTCAGGTGAAGAAGGCTGAGGCTGAAGTAGACCAGCACCAGAAGTTACAGGACGCCTACCAGCAGTGTAGGGACTGGATGACGGGAACCAAGGACAAATTGGCTGTGTGTGCCGAGGCTAGTGGAGACAGACAGGCACTACAGAACAGGCTCGACAAAGTACAGGTAACATCTCATCATGATCATTACACATTATATTGGTTAACCCATTACCATATAGCCTGTTTCTAGCTTTAAAGATTGATGATTACTTAAAGCAGGTTGAAAGTAAAGCAGAATGTGCCTAAGGGCACATTCTGCTTTACTTTCAGCCTGCTTTAAGCTATTTCTGCTAGGATATAGGAAATATTTCTTATGATACATATTCATGGCTATATAAAAGGGAACTATTTTCTTCAGTGGAGGAATGAATTATATGCGTAAAAGGGTAAATTTATGGGGGAATGGGTTAATTAAGCCTAAGTTATGTGAAGTGCTGTTTTACGGAATCATTGGAGCTGATTATATATTTTCTTTTGAAATGTAGATCTCGTGTCTGTTGATGTTTGCTTGCTTCAGTTTGATTACTCTCTTGCATTAAGTAATGAAATTGGTGTAATTTCCTTTTTGCAACAAGAGCGTCAGATTGGTTGGTTTGAACACAATATGAGGTAGGTTAGGTTAAGGTTCTAACTGCATGTTTTAATATATATTTCAGGACTTGGTTAAGTCTATGCGAGATGGAGAGGCTAAGATCAAGGCTGTACATGTACAAGGTGAGAAGACTATTCCCCAGACTGGAGCTACTGGCCAGGCAGACATTCGCCAGGACCTTGAGTCTATAACAGAGGACTGGGAAGCCCTGGCTAACAGAATGGACAGTACTCAAGAAAACCTCATGCATGCTCTACAAGCCCTTACTGCCTATGATGGCTCATGTGACCAGCTCAACAAGTGGCTGAGAGAGTGTGAGACAACAGTGAAAGACATTGAACTCAAGAGAACTCTGGGTGATAAACAAGGCCAGGTGGAGAAGCTGAAGAAGTTACAGCAAGAAGTGAATGCCAGACAGCGACATTTTGATGAGCTACAGGACATGGTGTCACACATGCAGGGCGCTGACTCTCGCCTTGTCAATTACGCTGCTCAACTCAACACTAGATATGAGACCATGAAAACAAATCTAAGGGTAAATTACTGTTTGTTATTCCGGTATATATACATTATATGTGTGTCCCAAGTGAAATACTTGATACTAATATTTGATGGCATGCTTGCATAAACAACATAAATTTAAAGGGTATGGAAGAATCTGGAAACTAAATGAAAAGGTTTGAGATTATTCTGATATCTTGAGTGTCATTTAGACAAGTTACATTGTATTAACCCATTACCCCATAGCCTGTTTCTAGTATTGAAGATAGGTGACCACTTAAAGCAGGTTGAAAGTTAAACAGAATGTGCCTGCTTTAAGCTATTATCTGCTAGAATATAGAAAATATTTCTTATGATTCTTATTTGTAACAGTATAAATTTGAACTATTTTCTTCAGTAGAGGAATAAATTACAGGCGTTAATAGGTATATTTATGGGGTAATGGGTTAAATAGTTGTATACAGCTGTAAGGATAAATAGAATTTTATTTTATTTTGGTTAATTGAATGTTAAACTGTTACATTGTTGATTGTTTCATTACAGGACCTGATTAACCGATGGCAGGACTATGTATCTGAGCACCAGAATTACTCCACCAACTACAGTGAGTGTGTAGAGTGGGTGGAAACACTACACCAGAGACTCAATGTGTGTGCAGACCTCGCTGGTGACAAACAGGATGTCGAGGACAGACTCACAAAACTACAGGAACTACAGGCAGAGAAGGAACAAGGAGCTGCCAAAATACACGCTACTGTAGAGAGTGGGGAGAAACTCTACCCCAGCACAGCTGCTGAGGGAAGGGAGATAATCAGACAAGAACTAAGGTAGGTATTCCAGTAGATTGATGGATGTGTCAAACTCTGTAAAAATCATAATTGTGAAGCTTTAATTAGGCATTTAAGTTACATGTACATGTACTATGTTATAATATTGTGTCAATATTTTACTTGTTTAATATTTGTAACATTCAATTTTTTAACTACATGTATCATGATTATTCATATTCATACATCAATATCATGACATCATCAACAATTAAAACAAGCCTAAAGATCATTTAACAAATATGCAATTAACATTTGCTAAGTTTACGCATTTGTTTGATTCTTGTTTTATTTATTTGGCAAGCATTTCATTTTGCTCATAACAGGATCTGTTCACCTTTAGTCTATGTCAGAGGGAAATATTTTAATTTCTGGCTTTATTTTGCTTTATAATATTTTTTGATTACTTTCATTTTAAAATGCTTTAATGTGTATAGTTTAGATTGAGGGAAATCATTTTGCTTGGTTTTAAATAATTTATTTTATTTCAGCTAAGTTAAGTCAGTGCCTGTAATATCTTAACTAGGTTTATCTTTTGCAGGTCAGATCTTATCGAACTTTTACTTTTGACATATTTGGAATGTATGTACAGTCAAACATCTTGTATTAAACAACCATTCATCTGGAGATTCATTGATAGTACAGTAAAACCTCTCTATACGACCACTAAATAGTGATGATTGCTAGGTGTTAATGACAGGTGACTGCTTAAAGCAAGGTGGCAGTAAAACAGAAAGCTCCTTTAGGAGCTTTCTGTTTTACTGTCACCTTGCTTTATGCTGTCACCTTTCCTTTTTATTATAATCAGCCTTCATTTAAGGGGTTTTATTAGAGAAGTTTTACTGTATTTACTATTGCATAATACGAGAAACGTTAGTAATGCAAAAAGTGCCCTTTTGAGCTTTCTGCAGTATTATCCTGTATTATACAATCGCATGTGTTCAGAGATCTCAATGCTTCTTCAATGAATGGTATTTTTACAAGTTTTACTGTATGGTATAGAAGTATTTTGATTGGTTAATTCAGAACACTAAGGGACCAATGGGAGGGTGTGTGTGATCAGCTGTCAGACACCCAGCGTAAGCTGGAGGCATGTCTGATCCAGTGGTCATCATATGACGAGAACTATGAGCAGTTACAGAAATGGCTGCTCGATACAGAGGTACAGCTGAAGGAAGACACAGACCTCAAGGCCACACTGCCAGACAAGAAAGCCCAGCTACAAAACCACAGGGTAAGCATGATTGCTGCTGTATGGAACATTATCCAATATTTTTTCTGTGCTCATGAAGAAGCATGTTAGAAGTAAGAGAAACAAGAACAAACAAACAAAGAAGAGGAAAATGGCCAGTCAGCTGCAGATGATTTTTGAATTGGCAAATAATGTTGACTAGTTTTTGTTTTGCTTAGATTCTTCTGAATATAATGGGGCACAATTGTTTTTGCTGCTCTATTAATTTCATTTTAAAATTGACTTTTCAATGCATTAAAATGAATGAAGGATATTGATAAAAAAAAATAACTTAACTTGAATACCTAATGTTACAACAAATGGTGATTTCAAATTTGTGTCATTTCAAAGCCTTTTAGGTTTAGATCCACATGCCTTAACCACCTATTAATTCACACACTTTAGTGGTTGTTATAGAGGTGTTTTACTATAGTGTTGACTGTACATGGTTGCTAATATATAATCATGAATTTTTCTGTAACAGGTGCTACATCAGGACATCATGTCTCGACAACACATTGTGGACAACCTGACAGAGAAAGCACAGACACTTACACAGACGATGCAGGTATCGAAGGTGAACAAGTTTGTTGATGAGTGCCAGAAGAAGTACAACAAGCTGTGTACCCAGTCTAAACAGATGTCCGAGAAGTTTGAGGTGGCAGTGAAAGACCACCAACAGTACCAGGACGCCTACCAAGACTGCCAGGACTGGCTCAACTCATGTAGAGACAAGGTGGAGGCCTGTGCTGACACCTCGGGAGATAGAGTCTCCATACAGAATAAACTGGACAGACTGAGGGTAAATATAGTCTCTCTGTAACTAGCATGGATATATAAACAGTTGACACTCTACTTACCGCTTTGTGATAAACTATGCAAAAAGTTTGAATCCTGATGAGAGGCTGTGTAATTTAGCCTGTCATCGAGATCTAAACTGTTTGACACTTTGACTGTATTCACAATTCTAACAATAATTGTGCTGGCTTTCTTTGTGCTATGTTATGTAATTCAATCCTAGATAAAAAAAAACAAAAAAAACCAATATTGTTATTGATAATTTGAAAAAAAAATTTTGCTGATTACATTAGTAAGAAAAAATGCTTATAACGCAAAATGTTAAAGAATTACATTTTAAAAATCTGAAAATTAAAGCTTATCGCAAATGTATGGAAATATTGCAAACTTTCTTTGGTAATGTAATGTGTTGTTAGTTGTATGTTGACAGTGAACAATGTTGTATTGCAGGAGTTTAAGGCCCATGTTGGTGACGGGGAGAAGAAGTTGGTACTGACTAAGGAGCAATGTACAAAGACATGCAAGAACTCATCCATGCCTGGTAATGAGGTACTGAGACGTGAGATGGACCACCTCCAGTCTGAGTGGCAGGACTACACTGCCAGAATACAACAGGTACGTCACAGTCTTCAGTGATACTTCTATGTAGCAAGTTAAACTGTACCTTTACAGGTCATTACATCGAGCAAAAGGAGTATGGATATGCATCTTATGGTGTAAACGAACAGTATTCAATTATGTCGATACTTAGTTTTAATCTAGTACAAGATGTATTCATGATGTCATATTTGTTCACGTTATAAATGTTTTTTTATCCCCAGGGAGAGGAGGACCTGATGCATGCCCAGTTACAGTGGGGTGACTTTGAGACCAAGTTTGATGCCTGCTCTCACTGGCTCAAGCACATGGAACAACAAGTCAAAAACTACGAGCTCAAATCAACACTGCAGGAGAAGAAATCTCAGGTGGACAAATTCAAGGTAAGCAAACAATGATTCTGTTACTTGGCTTTCTACCAGAAAACATGGCATAACTGTGGAGCATCAATATACTCCTCCAACGTTATGAAAATCCAGAAAGTACATGTGGATTATGTGAAATTTATTCAAAAAAGAATTACAAATACAATGATACTCAATACAAGCTTAACGTTTTATTTGTAAAAGATGATTGTTTTATAGACAAGAAGCTGTGACTGTTCTGAAATGAATTCCAGATACACATGTACTTAAATATAGTGAATAAAAAAAGTCCCTGTAGAACATTAGATAATTATATCTTGTAACTATAATACTTTATTTCTTGTTCTACAGAAACAACGTGAAGAGATCCTTGCCCATCAGCCCGACTTTGATCGTTTTACTGATGACGCTCAGAACCTGATGCACACTAGCACTGATGTCAGACTGAGTACCCAGGTCTCACAACTGACCAATCGCTATAGGGGTCTACTGACCCTTATCAAGGAGCTGATTGGCAAGTGGGACAAGTATGCTCAGGAGCATCAGGCATTTGAGAACAGGTATGAGGAGTTCCGTAGCTGGATCTCCCAGGCTGATGAGAAACTAGAGGCTTGTCAACAACCAGCAGCAGACCAGGCCACCATGGAGGAGAAGAAGGCCATGGTTCAGGTAGGAAATATATACAAGATTATATACGGTAGTATGTAGTATATGTCTACAGTAAAACCTCTCTACAACGACCACTAAATTTGGTTAGTTAACATGCGTTTAAGGCAGGTGACAGCTTAAAGTAAGGTGAACGTAAAACAGAAAGCTCCTTGCTTTAAGGTGTCACCTGTCTATTATGTAGAGAATAAGCCTTCTTTTTAGTGGCCATAATAGAGAGGTTTTAGTAGAATAGTGTTACACATAATATTTCAGATGTTAATGCAGATACTTGTTTTTGTTTTGTCATCTCAAATGATTTGCACGAGCAGTTTTATACAGAAAATACCTGTGTTTAGCAGTCATTCAATGAAGAAACAAAACATTATTTGAACACAGGTTACTTCTTAATGCAGGACACATGTAATGCAGAAAGCTCCTCAGAGCTTTCTGCATTGCTTTTGTCCTGCATTAAGCTGTGAACTTTATGAAACACTTCCAATACAATAGGTATGTAAGTGACTACTTAGTATAAGTTAAACTGTAAATCTGGTCTGTTATAGATTCTACTGTCTGAGAAGGACCATGGCTTGCAGAGTCTCAACTCGGCCATCGAGGCTGGGGAGAAACTATACCCTGACACAGCTGCCAATGGCCGTGAGAAGGTGAGGCAGAGTATACGCCAAGCTAAGGAAGACTGGGAGAGACTGTTCAGTTCTCTCAATGACACCCAGCGCCGTGTAGACAACTTCCTGTTACAGTGGACCTCATACGCTGAGGGACAAGACCAGCTGGTCAGGTGGATAGCAGATACGGAGGCTACCTTGAGGGCAGATGTAGATTTGAAGAACACCTTGCAGGAGAAACGCATGCAGCTTCAAAATCACAGAGTAAGTACACAATGGTCTTTGTATCATGGATATGCGATCATATTTCAGTTGAATTGTTTATAGGCACTGTTTAAGTTTGATCACGAGTAATTTTAAACATATGGTATTTATAAGATAATGTATCAAGTTGTGACATATTTTGTCAGTTTAATGACTGCATCACTAACTTTTCATTTTCATTATACAATAACTGAAGATTGAAGAGTGTCTGCTTCAATGTTATCTTGTTTTAAGCAGCTACAGTGGAGAATCTGTTATTCTTTCCCGATAAACCCGTTTACGCGAAAACTAATTTTTCTTTAACAAACAGTTTGGAGCCAGATCAGACGCCGGGTAACCCAGCGTCTGATCAGGCTCCAAACTATTTGCCACAAAGATAAACATGAAATATCAGAATTGTCCAAAAGTTGTTCTTTTCTACGTTTTAGTGCTTTGCGTTTGCGTACGTTTGCGTACGTTTGCGTTTAAACGGGAAAGAATAACAGATTCTCCACTGTAACTGCTTCTAACTCCATTTAAATGGGTTTTATAGATTTTTGTTGAAGCTAGACTTTGATATTTTGTAATTTTAGATGTAATGACAAGACTTTATCCTTTAACTAAGCACGACTGGGCTGACTTTTGCAAACAGGTTTGATCCAGATCAGATGCCATGTTAACTCTTTCCTCCCTGAAACTTCAAATGGACAATCCCAGTTTCCATTTTAGTACAGTCCATTTCAGACTTTTAAGGGTTGTTTTTTGTCAATGTTTGGCATTATGACAAACAGTGAGGACCCTGATCAGAGGGCTCCTTTCGGAGCCCTCTGATCTGGGTCTTCACTGTTTGCACAGGACAAGTGTGTAATTCATCTTTACACTGTTTGAAAAGGACGCCTATAGGCGGGACTAGGGTTCAAAGGGTTAAATGGCATCTGATCTGAATCAAAATTGTTTGTCACTCATATTCAACTTTACTTCAGAATAAAAACCATTAAAACCGATTTTGATCTTTTTTCACAGGCAATATATTTGTAGCAAACGATCATTCAGCATGATAAGGGTTAATACATTCAAGCCTTTTCTGTTACAGTCACTACTTCAAGACATTGCCTCTCACCAGAGGATTGTCGACTCTGTGGTGGAGAAAGCTCAGGGCGTTCTCAAGTCTACATCTAACTCAAACGTGGCCGCGTTCATTAAAGACATAAGCTCCAGATATGAAGCCCTGGCTGAAGGAGCAAAGGTAAGCTAGTTCTGAAAGTTGAAACTGGTTGTAATAGTTTTTGCACTTCCTGAATTACTGTTGTAAAATTTAAAAGACAAAAACTTTGTAAAAACAATCTGCAGACTTTAACCATTACTGTGCAGGAAATAAGTAAACCCATCATTTGCAAACAGCGCAAACCCCAATTAGAGGGCTCCTTTAAGAGCCATCTGATCAGAGTCTGCATTGTATGATCATTATGGAAACAAATCCTTAATAGTCAGAGTAAGCAGGTCATTATTTCGAAAATTGGAAAGTCAGCCGTGTAAGGATTTAAGAATAAAAAATCACACTTTTATCAGAGAATTTGTAAAGGAAAACTAGAGATTTCTGCATATAACCATTTTAAAAACAAGTTGAAGCTGAAGTGTGTTTGAAATTTTAGTCAGATTAACTGTCAGATGCAATTGCTTTCAAGACAGCTACTTGCTTATAGCAAGCTAGAAGAAATCTCCTTTACAAGTTTGCTTTACTTCCAGTTTCCTTTAAAAATGTGCTTTACTTCCAGTTTCCTTTAAAATGTACAGGGCTAGGCTCTTTAACAGGGCATGGTAGAAGCCATCTTCATGAGGAAAAAGTAAATGTGATAAAAGGTGCTTCTAGGGGGGAAAGGGTTAACATATGACCACTTAAAGCAGGTTGAAAGTAAAGAAGAATGTGCCTTAAGGCACATTCTGCTTTTCTTTCAGCCTGCTTTAAGCTATCATCATTCTGCTAGTATATAGAAACTTTTTTTTATAGAACATGTTTATGACTGTATCAGTTGGAACTATTTTCTTCATTGGAAGAATAAATCAAATGCGCTAAAAGGCGCTTCAATGGGGGGAAGGGTTAAAATAGTCACTTTTAAGATGACTGCTATTTATGTATATGTTGTTAATGATCAGAGCCAGATCCAGCGAGCAGAGACTAGTGTTAAGGATCACCAGGCTCACCATGATGCCCTACAGGCAGCTATAGACTGGCTGACTCTCATGAAGGACAGACTGAGCACGTGCTCCGACACAGCTGGGGATAGACACACCCTGCAGAACAAACTGGACAGAGTCAGGGTAAGGATACATACATTATAGGAATAGATATAAACAGATGTACAGATTTTAACGGCCAATTATATTTGATAGAACTTGTCAATTTTTAAAATAAATGAGCCTTATTATTAATGCGGTAACTATATACATGTATTATCTTTGCAATGGATACATCTTAATTGTTATTAAAGATTGACTTACTAACAAAAAGATCGTCATTGATATTTCTGATGATACTGCAGAGTGAAATAAGTTTAAAAACTAAATTCCAAAAGTTCAAAACCTCAAAAATTTGGATATGTACGAATTTGCAGCACTGGAATAAGATCTGAAGGTGATAATGCTGATGTGCTAGTAACTATTGTATAACTTATTATTTTAATACAACCATAACTCTAACTTTTGACTATTCAGGAGTTGATGAGCACACTACCAGAGGGTGAGGCCAAGGTCAGACAGTGTGAGCAGTGCTCCGAGTCTGCCATGGAAACCACGGCCTTGAAGGGTCGTCAGATGATTCAGCAGGAACTGGACGTACTACGACTAGACTGGGAGGACTACAGTATCAAGTTGTCATCACTACAGGACAGTCTGGAGAAGGCCATGACCCACTGGGGTCAGTATGATGACCAATA
The DNA here is from genome assembly GCA_922989275.2 of Gari tellinella. NCBI lineage: Eukaryota > Metazoa > Mollusca > Bivalvia > Cardiida > Psammobiidae > Gari > Gari tellinella. The sequence goes on from OV277857.1 coordinate 77,179,040, forward strand.
CGCCATCATCTCACAGTGGGTCAAGGACATGGAGAGAAGAATCAAAGACTTCCCTCTCAAGTCTTCCCTGGAAGAGAAACAGGCACAACTGAAAAAGACACAGGTAAGCTTGAGTAATGTTTGAAGAGATCAATGTCTCGACTATTTCTAAATAGGCTAGCAGTATGTAGTAAAAACCTGTATTCAGCAGTCATTCGTTGAAGAAACTTGAAATCCTCTATAGACAAGTAACAGTCTAATGCAAGAACGAAAGTAATGCAGAAAGCTCCTAAGTAGGAGCTTTCTGCATTATTTTTGTCCTGCATAAGGCTGCAACCCTTATAAAAAATATAGACCTACTTTTATTTAGTTTTTATACTCCCACCTCTAAAGGTGGTCATGTATTGGTGTGGCCTTGTCCATCCGTCTGCACGTTCATTCATTCGTCCGTCAACATTGGTTTATCCAGATTTTTTTTCCGGAAAACTATAGGAAGGATATCAATGAAACTTCACACAATTGTTATATGCATAAAGATCTGAAACTGAGTAAATTTTAAAGATACATTCGATTTGTTGTTACAGAGTTATCTGCCATGGATGTACTCAAATATGCTATAAAAGGCTGCCGGTGGGCCTATTATGTACCATGCTCTCATTTTGAGTGGCTGTCTGTATTATTCTTTTCCTCCTGTATTAGACTACTACTATTTATTTAAGACTTCTATTTTGTTTGTTAAGTGGCTGCTCAACACAGGTTTAACAGTAATGTATTTATTGAAATATTTGACTTAGAATTAGAATTACAAGGAGAGTACTCACAGCACAGCTTTCACCAATGGTATTGTTTTGGTAGCTGTACATTGTTCTATCATCATAGGGGTTTACAATTGCTTGTAACACATTCAACCCTAGTGACGTGTATACTCATCATTTACAAACAGTTTACCTGTTAGTATTACACTTGTCCTATGCAAACAGTGTAGACCCTGATCAGAGGGCTCCTTAAGGAGCCCTCTGATCAGGGTCAACACCGTCTGTAATTTTTAAAGATATTGTTAAAATCAACCATAAATAGTCAAAAATGGGCAAGACTTATTTTGAAATTGGAATTGTTCATTAAAAGTTTCAGGGGTGAATGTGTTAAAGCATTTACATCATTTCGTATACATGCTATCGGATGCATTATAAGTGCTTAATGCATTATGTGGCTTCTGTCATTCATAAAAAAGTTAATAAGATATCATCATACTTACATCATATTTCATGACATCATAGAATGCTTTGTCAGGCACATTAGTAAATCAATTTACATCATTTTGTTTCCATTGTTCCATTGGCTTGTTCATCTTAAGATGTTTGTATTAACTCATTCTACCCTAGTCACAAGTATACTTGTCATTTACAGACATTGAACTAGTAAAGAGTACACTTGTCCAATGCCAACAGTGTAGACCAAAGTCAGAGGGCTCCTGCATCATCCCTCTTATCAAAGTCTGCACTGTTTGTCATTTTGCAATATATTATAGAGAATAACCCTAAATAGTCATACATGGGCTAGACTTAATTGGAAATCCGAAATCCATTAAAAGCAGTGATGAATGAGTTAATATTAGATCAGGTAAAACTTGTCTAATACGACCTCAACCTCATACAGGAAAGATTGTGTTAAGTGTTTAAGGCAGTCAAATCTAGTTGAAATCTTGCTTTAACCCTTTGAACCCTAGTCCCGCATATAGGCGTGCTTTTCAAACAGTGTACATGTGAATAGTACACATGTCCTAGGCAAACAGTGAAGACCCAGATCAGAGGGCTCCGAAAGGAGCCCTCTGATCAGGGTCTTCACTGTTTGTCATAACTCCAAAAATTGACAAAAACAACCCTTAAAAGTCAGAAATGGACTAGACTAAAATCGAAACTGGATTTGTCCATTTAAAGTTTCAGGGAGGAAAGAGTTAATTAAGCTGCAACCTGTCTGCAAAATGTACAATATGCTGTGTACAGTGTATTAAATGGTCATGTTGAGAAGTTTTACTGATTGTTGACCAGCGTAGCTATATAGCACCAACATTTAGATCAAGATTTTTTGTCAAGAAAGGTAAATGTAAATATGTTCACATTTTTTGCCATGCTTGCTCTCAGGGAATGCTGCGAGATATTGAGGACTGGGAGGATGTTATTATTGTGTTTGCCCAGGTTGAAAATGTAAGAAATGACCTTGACCTACTTATGGCAACTCTGACCTAGTTTTGACTGGTTGTCATGGCTTTGTCTCAGCACATGGTGTTGGCCGTTCTGTTTAGTTCACATGATTTTGTTCATTTTCAAAACTTTTACATATTTTTCACGTTTTAGATGGGCTTAATTCACATATTACGATTATAGTCAGATGTTTTACCATTTCAAATGCAAGTTGTGGCTTTGTAGTGTTGCAGGGCTGCCATAATCGTGAAAAATCATAAGATTTCCAAATGTTATATTTTTTCAAGTGCAATTACTTAAAGCAGGTTGAAAGTGAAATAGAATGTGCCTTAAGCCACATTCTGCTTTACTTTCAGCCTACTTTAAGCTACCATTTGCTAGGATAAAAATCCGAAGATTGCGGGAAAATCCGGAGAAATGGCAGCCCTGGTGTTGTTTCTGTGTAGCTGCAATAAAGGAATGAACATGGGATTAAGGCATTGCCTTTCCAGTGTTTGTAGACAGCAATGTCTAAAGCCCTGTCAACAATTTAGAAGTTTTGTATTTTCACAATTACAGCAATATCAATGTCTCATGTTCACTTCTCTGTTGTGGCAAAAAACTTGGTGGAATTCTTTTGAAATTGATACACATATTCATTTGTTCACCAGAACTCCAGATAAAGGTTTGTAAACCACCTATTTCCAACGCTTTCTCCTTTATGCCTACATAAAACCCTATGTTGTGACTACTCAGTAGAATCTTCACTTTCTAATGTGTCATATCATAGGGTTTGGTGGAGGCATAAGGATTTTAGGTTTTGAAATACTCGCCTTATCTGGAGCTCTGTAGTTCACCCATTTTGACACAATGTTTTATGTTCTTTTTGTTACATATTGATTTAGGAGGAAGAAGATGTAGATTCCATTTCACTATTTATTTGCTTAAGTCTACCCCGCAATGGGCATGCTTATGGTTGTCTGTGTACATGAACATCATATCAGCCATTATGTTGCATCAACCCTGGCTTCATCCTGCTAGAATCCTTTCCTCCATAGCAGCCATGGCCAATCACCTATATCTAACCGATACACCATACAGAGCACTGATGTAATTAGCTCATTGAACCATAGCCATGAGTATACTAAGTCTTGTCACTGACAAATGGCCTACATTTTGAGTGTGCACATGTCCTATACAAACAGTGTAGACCCAGATCAGAGGGCTCCTTCAGGAGCCCTCTGATCAGGGTCTACAATGTTTGCCATTTTGCAATGTATTAAAATCCACCCTTAATAGTCAAAATTGGACTAGACTTATTTCAAGTGATATCTTATGCCATGAATGCGTCTTCATGGGTGCATTTTATTGGGACAGGATAGAGGTGTATATTGAGATGGCATAAAGCGCATCTGTGGAGGAAAGGGTTAATTAAGGTTGCAAGTAGTTTAAATGTATGTTCCTACTTAATCCATTTTCAATGGTAACAGATGTAATTTTAGTTTTAATTGTCCAATGATTGTTGTATAGACAGTTGTAATATTAAGATTTACAATTGTCTCTGGAACAGTCAGTTCAGAGGCCAAGATACCTAAATACAACTTAAAGAAAATACCAAGATTACCTTGAGACAACTTAAACAAAGCATACGAATGAAACATTCTAAGATATAAACTACTTGTAACCTTCATTCATAAGCTTTAACAAGTCTGTCATTGTTACTGGTCAGGTATTAAGCCCATTCAATAAATCATTTTATTCCTTAATTTGCAAAACAACAATCTGAGTCACAAACAGCTCATATCTTGATCAGGTGCATAGAAATGTGGCTTCTGATCTGGATCTAACTGTTTGCAGAGGTTTTGAATATTCACTCTTTTGTACTGTCTGTTGCATATTGCTTTGAATAAATATTCAAATATAATGAGTACATTCATAGAATATATTTATTGAGGAAATACTTTGACAGCTGTCCTGTATTTATGCTTCATTTTCATATATTCATGTTGTCATAACTCATGTCATTGGTCCACCCGGGGTTAAGTCCCTTAGCTTCAGTAACAGTTGCATCCAGTATTGGCTTCATCATGTAAAGCAACACTCATATTGATCATGTAAATAGAGCTTCAGATACGGTCAGTATTTCAAATATTCACACCAGTTTGTCTCTCCCAAACCATATGGTATGACTACTCATTAGAATTGTCTCTTTGAGACAATTCTAATGAGTGGTCATAGCATTGGTTACCAAAACAGTATTAAAGATGTTGGGCTTAACCCTTTACCTTATAGAAGCGCCTTTTAGCGCATTCCGTTTAATCCTCCGCGGAAGAAAATAATTCCAATTTTATCAGTCATGAATATATATTACAGGGAATATTTTCTTTAATCTAGTACATGATAGCTTAAAGCAGACTGAAAGTAAAGCAGAATGCGCCTTAGGGCGCATTCTGCTTTACTTTCAACCTGCTTTAAGTAGTCACCTATCTTCAATATTATAACTAGTTATCAGGTAAAGGGTTAAAAAGGAGTTACTCCTTCCCAATGAGCCAAGCAATGCTCTTCATCTACAAGGTATAGGGTTTGAAGGAGAAATACAGTAGAAAATATCAGAAATGATCAGTTGATTGACTGTTATCTGGAGCCCATTTCAAATAGAAATTCTAACTATGACAATGGAATGATCATATCCTCTATACCCTGAGAATGTCAATTCTTACAGTTCTGGGTTAATGTTGTTAGCGTCAAACTTGTCATAGGCTCAAATCTTAACTTTCAATAATAAGTGAAATTTGATTTGTGTCAAAAGTATGATCTTGGTGGTATAGAGTTTGAATTCTAACCACACTCCATGCAGTACAGTGGCTTATATTGATCCACACTGTTTGCACACATTTGCCTGCTAGCACTCTAAGAGTTAATACTTTGTTGAAGACTATTTTGAATGTGAGTTATTGCAGCTTTCTCAGGGTAGTAAACATTGACATCTCTGACCATGCAGAACACCATGTCTTGTACACTGGTAGAAATTGTGCAATTTGTCTTGAGGTTAAAATACTATCGAGGAATTCCTCTGCATGACTGTCATTTTCTTATATTATAATTGCACGATTGATCTTGTTATGGCTCAATTTACGCAATTATGCAAACAGTGTAGACCCAGATTAGAGGGCTCCTATAGGAGCCCTCTAATATGGATCTACACTTTTTTCTAAGTTAAACCAATATTTATTAAACTACCCAGAATTCTATGTCGACTGGTTCATGTTTGGTAGCTAAAAAAGATCCACAAGAGAACCTAATTATTCAAAATAGTTACTAAGTATTGAAAGAGTTGATACAAGTTTGACTGTTTGCACATTGTGAAAAGGTCTTGAAATATTCACACAAAATAGTAAAACATCTATTTATTGGAAATATGGTAAGTTTGGGTGAATGTTTATCATTATATGGCAAAGTCCCGCTATTATGACAACTAAAGCAGTTCTTAATATGTAAAAGATAAGTAACATTTTTTTCTGCTTAAAGCAAGATAAAAGAAATAAGCAGAAAGCTCATATAATTATGTACTTTCTGTTTTATTTCCATCTTGCTTTTAAGCTGACACTTGTCAGAGCACCAGATAAGGGTAGTTTTTCAAAAACTAAAATCTTTATTTCAGAATTAAACCCTATGGTGTCACTTACTCATTAGAATCGTCTCGAAGAGACGATTCTAATGAGTAGTAACACCATATAGGATTTGGTGCTGAATAAGTGAGAATATGTTTGATTTGTTGAAATAACTACCTCTTATCTGGAGCCCTGACTTGTACTTGACACTGTTATGAAGTTATTTTATTCCTAATAGTGGTCATAATGGAAGGATTTTACTGTATTTGGCTATGTTATTCTAGTATGCTGGTAGAGGATTTAAAGTCATGAGGGAAGACCAAGCACTGGTAATGGTACAATACAGCATTTGTATTCAAAGCTGATCTGTATGTTACAGGGATTAATTCCACACACTAGTACTCTAGTTGAAAACTGAGAACCCATAACTTGCTGCAATTGTATGTACAGACGAACATAGGGTTTACTGGTCATATTGATTGTAAAATAAGTTTTGATACCAGCGTCCAAGGTTATATAAAGCTTTTGAGTTGAGTCTGTTTTCATTCTCAAGCATTTGATTGGTCAGATGTGAGCCTAGGCTCACATCTGACCAATCAGATGCTTGAGAACAACTTCAGACTCAACTTAAAAACCTTGGCATCAGGGTTCTGATACATGTAGTTGGAGAAAACCCTTGTATAGTAATGGGATTGCCATAGTACCATAGCAGGCAGGCAGATATGCCATTCAATGTGCTGTAATTGCATGCTAGTTTAAAGTCTACTTTAGAAGATTTCTGAGAACAAATCAAAGACTTGTTTAAAAAATATTTTAGTTGTACCACAACGATATTTCAGCATGTTAAGGGTCTCAGATGCTTATGTGGAGGACTTGCAAGTTTACATTTCAGCTAACTCATGTTCATTCAGAATTGGATGTAAATTTTGTAAAGTGTCAGTTTATCATCATAATTGTTTTCATCAGAAATGTATTTAAAATTCCTTTAAAGATTTGTTAAGTGGTTGGAGTCATTTTGATGTACAGTACCTTTCATTTGTTGTACAAAGAATGGAAGTCATGATTCATACTTAATGTAAAAATGTTACAATAGATAATTGTGAGTTACTTGCATACTAGTCAGGTATTGCCTTAATTTAGTTTTAACCCTTTACCCCATAGCTTGTTTCCAGTTTGAAATCAGGTGACCACTTAAAGCAGGTTGAAAGCAAAACAGAATGTGCCTTAAGGCACATTCTGCTTTACTTTCAGCCTGCTTTAAGCTACTATCAGCTAGAATATAGAAATTATTTCTCATGGTAAATGTTCATGAATGTATAAATTGGAACTATTTTCTTTTGTGGAGGAACAAATCAAATGCGCTAAAAGGCGCTTCTATCACGGAAAGGGTTAATTTGACAATTTGTATAGGATATAATCACAAGTAGCTATGTTATATTGTGGTTTCACAGTCTAGTTTGTCTTTCAGGACCTGATGCAGGAGATAAAGTCTCGTCAGCGAGAGGTTGACGTGTTCTCTGATGAGGCCCAGACTCTACAGCACCTGACTGGAGAGACAAGAGTGACATCATCAATATCTCAGCTTACTTCACGGTACCAGGCCATGCAACAAGCAGTCAAGGTGAGTTAGGAACCAACTAGAATACAACCACATACATTTGCTTTGTTAGGAATTTTTTTTTATACAATTTGTTTTGTAGGAATAATATATATGTTACAAAATGATATACAATGTAAATGGAATATGTAATAACATTGTTAACCCTGTAACTATATATTACTATCAGTTTTAAGACAAGTGATTGCTTAATGCAGACTGAAAGAAAAGCAGAAAGTTCCTTCAGGAGTTTTCTGATTTGCTTTCAGTCAGCTTTATGCATCTACCTGTCATGTTGGAGGAAACAATTTATATGGCTCATTAACCCTTTACCTGATAGCCTATTTATAGTACTTAAGATAGGTGACTACTTAAAGCAGGTTGAAAGTAAAGCAGAATGCGCCTTAGGGCGCATTCTGCTTTACTTTCAGCCTGCTTTAAGCTATCATGTGCTATAATATAGGAAATATTCCCTATAATACATATTCATTACTGATTAAATTGGAACTATTTTCTTCAGCGGATGAATAAATCATATCCGCTAAAAGGCGCTTCTATTGGGGAAAGGGTTAACAGGGCATGAGAAAAAATCTCTATTAGGAATAAGTAAATGCACTAAAAGGCATTTCTACGGGAGAAAGGTTTAAATAACTGAAAGGGTATCTTGGATAAAATTGAAATGTTGTAAATTTGAATGGACATTTAATGTTTCATTCTTTTCTTTGTTGTATAGGATAACCAGAAGAAGGCTGATCAGAATGTGACTGATCACAAACTCTACCAGGACAAGTCCCGTGACTGTGCCCAGTGGCTGGCTCACGCCAAGGACCGCTTTGCTAACAATGCTGACACCTCCGGCACACGCCAGGAACTAGAGGAGAGACTGGAGAAGATTCAGGTCAGTCACAAGTCGAGGAATATATTGTGTCCCCATTAGAAATATTCTCGATGAAAATGCTACATGTAAAATATAAAATAAAATAAAAGTATATAACTGAACCATAGAAGCAATTGTTACTATCCTCTGTATTCAAGTTAAACTTGTTCAGAAGCAACTTAACAAGATGAACTGTTTGTCTTTAATACATGTAGCAGCTTAATGCTGGATGAGTTCCTACAGGAGATTTTTCTGTTATTTTTATGCTGCATAAAGGAATCACTTGTTTTTGCATATTTTCAAAATGTTCCAAACACTGATAAAATATAATGATGGCTGGCCCCTGTTGTTTAATTTGATATCCCCTCAAAGTGTCCTTATTATTTTCATTTAAAGCTGTTACTTTATCTCTTGCCTTAAACTTAATGATATTGCCACTTTTTGAAAACAGTGTAGGCCCAGATCAGACGGCTCCTGAATCTGTCGGATATGTCTTTTCCGTAGGACATTTTATTGCTATTTTATTAGCCTATGTAATAGTTCCGCTTATAGAATGTCACAGTAGGCAGAGTTTTTTATATGAATATTAATAGGAGAAGGGTTACGTAGAAAAGGGAGAAAACCTGTATGTTTTGCCTGTATGTAAAACTTGTCATCTAAAATACTCAATATCTGGTTTGAATATTTCAGGAGTTAATCAATGAGAGAGATTCAGGATTTGCCAAGCTCAGTCAGGTCATTGAATCTGGAGAGAAACTGTATCCTAACACTGCCACAGATGGACGAGAAAAGGTCCGTCAAGAATTGAGACAGCACAAACTGGCCTGGGAGAGCCTGTTTGATGATCTGTCCTCGGCTCAACGTAAACTAGAAGTAGCGCTGGTACAATGGACCACCTTTGATGACAGTTATGGTCAGGTGGAACAATGGCTGCGGGATGCTGAGGTTCAGCTGGAGGGAGCAGTTCCTCTCCGCTCTACACTGGAGGAGAAGAAAGCTCAGCTCCAGAACTTCAAGGTGCTACACCAAGATGTACTGTCTTACCAGCGAGTTATAGACTCTGTGGATGACAAGGCTCAAACCTTGGTCCAGAGCAGCAGTGACCCCAACCTGTCGAACTTTGTGTCTCAGACAGGAGCAAGATATACCAAACTGTGTACATTGGCCAAGGTATGTGTGAGACTATAAATCTTACTGCTTAGGTTTTTCAAGAGTATGATTAGCCCATTACCCCATAACCTGTTTCAAGTTTTGAAAATAGGTGACCACTTAAAGCAGGTTGAAAGTAAAGCTAAGGTGCATTCTGCTTTACTTTCAGCGTGCTTTAAGCTTCCACCTGTTGGGATATACAAAACATTTCTTAAGGTGCATATTCATGACTGTATAAATAGAAATATTTCTTCAGTGGAGGAATAAATAAAATGTGCATTTATGGGGTAATGGGTAATTCAAAGACCTAAAATTAGTGACATTTATTTAGTTATCAAAACTTTTGACGCTAAATATGTATTGAAAACTGCTGCTGACAATGTAAATCAAGATCAATAAAGTTAAGCCAGATCAGAACCCAATATGTTTATAACTCTGCGTTTGTTTCTGTATATGACATATAGAATACTAAGTCAATTTCAGAATTTAACAGATAACTGTTGATCAGCAGTGAACGTGTAATACATGTATTTAAAGCTGTGTGGTTTTCTCTTGATAGGAGCGAGTGACACAGTATGAAGGTTTTGTGGCCGACCACCAGCAGTACAATGATGCTTATAATCAATGCATAGAATGGCTGAACAGCATCAGAGAGAAGCTGTCCCTGTGTGCAGACATAGCTGGGGACCGACACACCATACAGAGTAGATTGGACAAAATACAGGTACGGGTACCAGGCTAACTTACCAATCAGTTTCTCTGTTTCAAAACCACTTGCTGATCTTATCCAATCAGATATTTTGTCACTTCCGACTAACTTAGATAGCTTGAAATTCTTGTCATGGAATATCTGATATTTTTTACTTCTGAAATCTTCATAATTTTGACTTCGTTAATTGTTTGATATCAGTATTACTATCGACTTCTGCAGAAAAAAAAGTTTGACTTGCTAATCTAAATGTAACCTGCATGATTATTTTGTTTGCTTGGCAATTAGACTTTTGCCCAATCTTGGTTTGAATGAATCTTGTGCATTAGTAGTATTTATAATTGTTTTTTAATGTCAAAAAATTTAGAAAGCAATAAAGATTTCTGGTAGTCTTACTTGTGTTGAAAAAGCATGAAGATCTTTAAACTCATTTAACCATAGCCACAAGTATACTCATTATTTACGAACATAGTAGCTGCTGTGAAGAGTATGTTTGTCCTATGCATACAGAATAGCTCCAGATCATAGGACACCTACAGGAGCCATCTGATTTGGGTCTACACTGTTTGTCATTTTGTAATTCATTGTGAAAATATATATTGTCAAAAATGGACTAGACTGAATATGAAATTGAAATTGTCCGAAGAAGGTTTCAGTGTTGAACAAGTTAAAAGACAAGAATTTAGAAATTTAGAAGGCAGTATAAAAGTTATACAGAAAGATCCTGTTAGAGATTTTTTCATTTCTTTTGTCCTCCATGCCAATGAAACTTTTTTTATACACAAGTTTGACTGGACTATTTCAGTTTGCTTATGGCAAATGTTACTTGATTGTTTCAGTCAATAGATAAAGAAATTTTAAAGAAAGTAAGCTGGTTTATGTATAAATGTTGGTTATGGGAAAATATTGGTTTTTTGCAACGGTCATTTGTGGAATATGTAATGACTTGTAAATAACAATGTCAAAATGTACTATAGTTTTTATATGTGTTTAAAAAACAACAACAACAAACAATATTTTGAAGTGACATTATCAGCATAGAGGCCATTGAAAATGGAAAGTAAATTTAGGTTTTGCTGTTGATTCTTTCACCTTAAACACCCTATTGACATTTGAGATGCTCTCAGCAAAACAATTGGGATTCCATTGAGATGTCAAGTATCTATGAATCTCACCTGGATCCAAATTGTTTGACAGCCATATAATGTATATAACTACATTTTTAATTTGAAAAAGAAATTACAGACACCTTTAAATTGTAGCTGAAGAACTCTTCTGTTGAAAGAACTATAGGAAATCAGGATTTTTTTTATTATTAAAGTCACATGACTGTATTTATAGTTTAAAAATCTGATTTTTTTTTTTTAAACAAGTAAAAACACAGGTAGATGGAGATATGAATCTATGAATAAAAACCAATTGGTGTGTTCCATTTTCAAGGGCCTTGTTTCTGTTTGAGCTGTTTCTAGAGTGGTTTTTTTTTTTTATCTAACTTCCCAAATTTTGTGCTCTTACCTAAACAGCGACGATGTGTAAGTGGCTTACCTCCCCTTTGTGAACTGCCTGTCCTACTTGCTATTTTCTTTTACTCTGTTTTTGTTTGACTTAGTGTCTATTTGGACAATCACAGTCAAATCTGTGCTGAGTGACCAACCTGAATAGGATGAACTAGACACAATATAACACATGCTCAATGCCTTTATATTAATATTTCACTGCTTTGGCCTGAGTGCACGGGCATTTGTAAACAACTTAGATTCAGATCAGATGCTGAGTAACTCGATGTCTGATCATGATTCAAAACTGTTTGACACTTGCGCCTTAAGGTGCATTCTGATTTACTTTCAGCCTGCTTTAAGCTACCATCTTTTAAATATAACATAGCATAACATAATCTTTATTTGGCATTAAAAAGCACAATGGCATAATTATATAATATATATTATATCATTTCTAAACTATAGAAAACATTTCTTATAATACAAATTCATGACTGTATAAATTGAAACTATTTCTTCAATGGAGGAAGTTCTAAGTAATGGGTTAAGTTTCATCTGTGTCTAGAGATGTCTATATGTTTCCTTATAGTTTGTTGGCTCACCACAGGTATGGCTGTAGATCTATATAAGAGTTATGAGAGATTATTGCCACATGGGTGACCTCCAGTTGTAGACTGGTACAGGGCTGCTTTATCAGGTCCTTTGGCTGTGTTGATATTTGGCTAGACTAGAACAATCCTAGGGCTTCAGTCTGAAATACCACACACTCAATACATCATTAATGTCTTAAACAATACATGGCCTAACAATTCTGTGATATACTCATTGGTATACTGTTTATTAGTGGACTAAGTATTCTTTTAACAGGTTTTTCCGAGCTTTTTGTACATAGTAACAATTGTTTTTACTAAAATGTTCCTGTTTTATTTTTTTGATAGGGGTTTAGTAAAGTAAGGTTGAATTTATTTAGGCACACTTTTGTACCAGTTTTTAAACAGAGCTCCAGATAAAGGAAGTATTTCAAACTCTGAAATCATGTCTCCACCAAACCCTATGATGTGACTGCTCTTTAGAAGTGTCACTTTGCAATGATTCTTTTGGGCATGTAGTGGCACAGGGCTGCCATAAGTACATCTTGAAAGATTTCCACATTTTCTATTTTCAAGTGTGATTACTTAAAGCCGGTTGAAAGTAAAGCTGAATGCGCCTTAAGGCTCATTCTGCTTTAATTTCAGCCTGCTTTAAGCTACCATCTGCAAGGATAAGAATAAGAAAACTTCGTTAGAATCTGGAGATGACAACCCTGGTCGCAACATATGGTTTACTGGAGGCGTAAAGGACGACACATTAGTTTACTCCCTCTTCTATCTGGAGCCCTGATGAGTAGATGCAATATCAACAGTCCATATGCCTAGTTTTTGTACATTCATAGTGCTTTTCATTAAAATAAACATTGAGAAACTCCATTAACCCTTTACCTTATAGCCTATTTCTAGTATTGAAGATAGGTGACTACTTAAAGCAGGTTGAAAGTAAAGCTGAATGCGCCTTAAGGCGCATTCTGCTTTACTTTCAGCCTGCTTCAAGCTATCATGTGCTTGAATATTGAAAATATTTCCTATAATATATTTTCATGACTGATTTAATTGGAACTATTTTCTTCCGCGGAGGAATAAATCATATTCACTAAAAGGCGCTTCTATGGGGGGAAAGGGTTAAGCATATTTATCAGCATAGTGTAACACAGTTAATGTTATAGATCTTACTGCAATGGTCACAATGCCACACATAGAAGTTTGATAAATAACTTAAGCTAGCAGATTGTAATATTTTATTAGCCAATTTATTTCTTAATTTTACATTCTGTTAACATTTTCTATATATTATATTTAGTTTATCATTTTTTCATAATTTCATTATTTTCATATCTAGTCTGGTATATATTATGCACTAAATGTTTTTGGCTGATACATTTTGTAGAAATGAATTAAAAACAACACCTGAAAGTTTTTGTTCTGAAAGAACTGATACAGAAAACTTCCATTAATAAAAGTTTAATTGGTCATTGGGATTAATTGTTTGCCTCTATTAATATGTTGGGATTGGCCATAACAAAAAGTCTTGATATACTATTATATTCAGTAATATCATTCCCAGATCTTTATATATAAGAATCCATTAAATACAGTCAGACCAGTCTAAGGCAACCATTCAACAGAAGTCTTTGAGAAAATGTAAAAAACTGCAAAGGAAAGAGCTTACTCATTTTATTTTATATCTGTCTAAACATATTTAAATCTGGTGATGATCATACTCGTCAGTGTACATAAATTATAATGAGTACACTTGTCCTATACAAACATTGTAGACCCAGGTCAGAGGGTCTGCACTGTTTGTCATTTTGCAATATACATGTACTACAAAAAAAATCCCTTAACTCTTTGAACCCTAGTCCCGCATACAGGCGTCTTTTCAAACAGTGTACATGTGAATAGTACACTTGTCCTATGCAAACAGTGAAGGCCCAGATCAGAGGGCTCCGAAAGGAGCCCTCTGATCAGGGTCCTCACTGTTTGTCAGTAATGCCAAAATTGACAAAAACAACTCTTAAAAGCCAGAAATGGACTAGACAAAAATCGAAACTGGAATTGTCCATTTAAAGTTTCAGGGAGGAAAGAGTTAAGTAGTCCAAAATGGGCTAGACCTAATTGGAAACTGAATTCTCCACCAAAGAATTCCGGAAGAGAATGGGCTAACATATCTCAATGCGGCTTCATTGAATGGTTGCTAACCCTAGGGTTTGACTATATATTGCTATACACAGTACTGTATCTCAGTTATGAGCATTCAAAAAGGTGGCAGCTTTAAACAGGATAAAAGTAAAGTAGAAAGTTCTTGGGGCCTTTTACTTGATTTCTATCTTGCATATAAGTGGTTTTTAATGGACAATATAACAACATCATTGCTTCTAATTTTAAATGTATGCAACCACTTAAAGCAGGTTGAAAGTAAAGCAGAATGTGTCTTAAAGGCGCATTTTGCTCTACTTTCAGCCTGCTTTAAGCTACGATCTACTAGGATATAGAAAACATTTGTAATGGTACATATTCATGACTGTGTAAAGTGGAACTATTTTCTTCAGTGGAGGAAAATTTAAAGTCGTAAAAAGGTGTATTTATGGGATAATGGGTTAATCAAGCTGTCAGTTAGTCCTCAGTCCAAAATACTAGAAGCAAGTCTTCTCTTGAGTGTTCATAATGGTAGAGCTGTACTGTATATACTAAGGACTGAGTGTATCATGTGACCATTTTGTTACTCCCCCCAGTGGCATGCAGATAGCATTCTATCCAGACTGGTATGAAATATCTGTGTCCAGTTGACATGTATATATGAGCAAGCAAGCAAGCAAGCAGTCTGAGAAATCTTTGAACATCCAAACATAAAATATTCTGCAAGTTTAATGTCTTGTTTGTGTCTCTAGTTACTTCTGGATATTCTATAACCTTTCCGTTCAAAGACAATAGTGTAAATAATCTACTGTGTTTAAAGCATGTGGCTGCATAAAGTAAGGTGAAAGTAAAGCAGAAAGCTACTCTATGAGCTTTCTGCTTAAAACTCATTTTGCTTTAAGCAGTCACCTGTATCTTATACCAGTATGAAGCTTTCAACATATTTAAAATTTAATTCACCACATTGATGTTCAAACATTCCTCAGAATCTGCTGTGGCTGATATTGTATGAGTCACCTTACAAGTAAAAAGGGTTGTAGAGATTTCAAACAGTGTAGACTTATTTGAGCTTTCACACAATGTGTAAATAGGATCTACACTGTATGAAGTAGCATTGCACAATTTACTGACAAATGACGGTGTATATCCTGATTACACTGTCCATTGTGCCAAATGATGTTAGTCTACCAGGGCTCCAGATAAGAATGGGTAAACTTTACATTTCTAACATTTTCTCTGTATATAAATGTCTTCACCAAACACTATGCTGTGACCACTCATTTGGATCGTCTCTTCGAGACATTTCAAATGAGTTGTCACAGCGTAGGTGTAGATGGAGAAATAAGGAAGTTAAATTTTTGCATAACCACATACAGTCAACTTCGATATCTCGAACTCGGTTAAGTCGAACATACCCGTATTTCAAAGTTAAAACGTGGCTAAGCCACGTTTTAACTTTAAAATATGGGTATGTTTGACTGAACCAAGCATGGAATAGTGCAGTTCATGTGTCGAACTGTTGGATAGTTCGAGTTAAGTGAGTTCGAGATATCGAAGTTTTACTGTACTTTAACTTGAGTTTGGTCTCCTCTGCTACATGAGCCCTTTTTACTTGAGAAGAAGATCATAACAATATAACAGATAAAATGTTGTTTCACGCTCAAGTTCTGAAAAGCTCACTTTAATAAAACAAAATGGTATCAGTTGTTAAAATATAAGATTTTAGCAGAAGATCATCATACTTCTGTTTTTTCTGACTGTTCATTCGGTTTTGTTCTTTTTTCGTTCAGGCACAAAAATCATCTAATCTCAGTCACTGTTTTCATTTGTTCACTTTTAGTTTAATTTTAGTTAAATTCACAGTTTTGTTTTAGAGAGAAATACTTGAGAAAAGTTGTCATGCAATTTACCTACCTCCAATCCAAATTGTTATTTGTTTTTATCATGTTCATGTATTTAGTTAAAAAATTCTGAAAGTTAAAAGTACTACCTGAGTGCCAAATAGTTTTGATCCAAATCAGATCCAACTGTTTTCAAATGTCATCAATAATTTTCAAACCCTTTACTCCATAGCCTAGCTGTTTCTAGTATTGAATGTAAGTGACTAGGTAAAGCAGAATGTGCCTTAACCCGTTACCCAATAAACTGTTTCTAGTTTTGAAAATAGGTGACTACTTAAAGCAGGTTGAAAGTAAAGCAGAATGCGCCCTAAGGCGCATTCTGCTTTACTTTCAGCCTGCTTTAAGTTACCACCTGCTTGATTTAAGAAAATATTTCTTCTGATACATATTCATGACTGTATAGATTGGAATCATTTTCTTCCGCGGAGGATTAAACTGAATGCGCTAAAAGGCGCTTCCATAAGGTAAAGGGTTAAGGTGCATTCTGCTTTACTTTCAGCCTGCTTTAAGCTACCATCTGGTAGAATATTATAGAAAATATTTCTTATGATACGTAGTCATGACTATATAATGGAAATATTTTCTTCAGTGGAGGAATAAATCAAAGCCGCTAAAATGTGTATCTGTGGAGTAAAGGGTTAATTGCAAAGAAAGGGGTACAAGACATTTTCAGTAAATTATGTTGTTTACTTACTTGGACAAATGATGTTTCATTGTTGAATTTTCTCAGTTGTAAATGTTTATGACAACTTTTCTTTTTGATCATTTCATTGTTTTTGGGTGACTTAGATAAGCCTTATATTATTATTTTTTTATTTGAATGGATCTTAACCCTTAGCCTGCCAGTCACGACTATAGCTCCATATGCAAACAGCTTGGATCCGGATGAGACGCCGAGTAACTCGGCGTCTCATCCGGATCCAAGCTGTTTGACACTCGGACAACATTTTCAGCAATTTTGAGCAACTTTGAAGCACTTTGAAACTTGAAGCAGACGAGAAATATAGCAGACAACAATTTATTTGGCGGGCTAAGGGTTAACTATCTAAAAAGTCAATTAAATAAAAATATTGTGTAAACCATGAACGAAAGAACCCAAGTCCCAACAGTATAACCAAAGTCTTAACAGTATACAGTATAATTTGAAAATCTTAAACAAACACCCTGCCTGATTGCCCCCTTGCCTATTTCTAATATTTAAGATAGTAGACCGCTTAAAGCAGGTTGAAAGTAAAGCAGAATGCGCCTTAAGGCCCATGCTGCTTTACTTTCAGCCTGCTTTAAGCTACCATCCACTAGAAAATAGAAAATATTTCTTATGATAAATATCTATAATTGTATAAATTGAAACTATTTTCTTCAGTGGAGGAATAAATTAGAAGCGTAAAAAGGCATACTTATGGCGTAATAGGTTAAAGCCTTCGGATAAGTAGTGATGGATGGAATTCTGAATTGACTCAGTTTCTCCTTACGTGCACTTTAAAAACAAAGTTTGGGTTCTGACCAAGTCTAGTGAATGTTTTGTTGGCTCTGAACTTGAATTTAACTGTCCCAATAGGAGTACAATACTTGTTTCCTATATTCGAAAGTGTAAAAATAGATTTTAACCCTCTCCTCCATCGCCCAAAGTGTATAATCACCTCTGTCCCACCGTGTTAAGGTAGGATACTGCATATTATCACTTTATATTTACATTTTACCCTCAACATATTCAGATGTATCCATCAGTCCTAAGATTGCCCATGTGACCGCATGTTGTATAGGAAATGCATGTTTTATAATCCTTTACACGTGCACATCTATGTATGCATAAGTCTGCATGGCATACTTTGTTTTTTCCATTACATAGACACTTTTACATTCCTTTCAGCATATCATCTGTAAACAAGTATTCTCTACGTTTACAGTGTAAATACACCTTCGAGAAAATCAAATAAATCTACAGCTAAACCTATGGATGAGTGACTTGTCAAGTCAAGGAAAAACTGTAAAACAGATAGCTTCTTAACCCTTTACCTTATAGAAGCGCCTTTTAGCGCATTCCGTTTAATCCTCCGCGGAAGAAAATAATTCCAATTTAATCAGTAATGAATATGTATTAATTATAGGGAATATTTTCTATATTATAGCACATGATAGCTTAAAGCAGGCTGAAAGTAAAGCAGAATGCGCCCTAAGGCGCATTCTGCTTTACTTTCAACCTGCTTTAAGTAGTCACCTATCTTAAGTACTAGAAATAGGCTATCAGGTAAAGGGTTAATGCAGGACTTAATATGATGCAGATATTGGAACAAATCGGCCTTGATAACAAGTTTACTTGTCATTTACAAATTGTACATCTTTAAATTGTATATATCTTTAAAGAGGACACTAAGTCTTGTCATATGCAAACAATGTAGACCCAGATCAGATAGCTCCTACAGGAACCCTCTGATTAGAGTCCCCCACTGTTTGTCATTTTGATATACATTTCACAAAGCAACCCTAAATAGTCAAAATATGGACTAGACTTGACTGAAAACTGGAATTGTCCATTTAACCCATTAACCCATAGCCTGTTTCTAGTATTGAAGATAAGTGACCACTTAACCCTTTGAACCCTAGTCCCGCATATAGGCGTCCTTTTCAAACAGTGTACATGTGAATAGAACACTTGTCCTATGCAAACAGTGAAGACCCTGATCAGAGGGCTCCGAAAGGAGCCCTCTGATCAGGGTCTTCACTGTTTGTTATAATGCCAAACATTGACAAAAACAACCCTTAAAAGTCAGAAATGGACTAGACTAAAATGGAAACTGGAATTTTCCATTTAAAGTTTCAGGGAGGAAAGGGTTAAGCTATCATCTGCTGGAAAATAGATACTTTTTTTACCAATACCTATCCATGAATGTATAATTGGATTTATTTTCTTCAGTGGAGGAATAAATTAAAGGCGTAAAAAGGCGTATTTATGGGTTAGTGTGTTTGAGGTGAATGAGTTGAAGCTTCCTTTGAGATGTAACTGTACCATAGGTTTGGCTGTATTTAGAAAGCATGTTATATTGCATGCTCCTCAGTTTATTTGCCGTGTGATGATAGACAATAGTACTGCTGTATGATAGAGTTGGTTTCCATGGCAATGTTTTAGCAGAATAGTCAGTAGGTTTGCATCAGCTGTCTAGTGAGTGATAGTTATGGAATAGTACCATGATTGACAGATGATATTTAAATTTAACACTAAATTAGGCATGGTAGGAAAGACATAGTTATGTTTATAAATACAGCATGGAAAATAATTGCAATCTCTGAAAGTCTAGCATATAATAAAATATTAACAGGTTAGCTGTATGTTGTAAAATTTATAATTCTCATTGATGTATTGCAGCAAAAATTGTTATTCCTTATTTGCAGAGCTCCAGATAAGGGGAGTATTTTAAAAACTTAATTTTTTATTTCTGCATGAAACCCTATGGTGTCACTACTCATTAGAATCGTCTCGAAGAGACGATTCTAATGAGTAGTAACACTGTAGGATTTTGTACTGTAATGAGTGAGAAAATGTTTGATTTGTTCAGTTAATTCCCTCTTATCTGGAGCCCTGATATGATAGGAAATGAATGCTGATTGTTAACAATTAAGGAGCTATAATAATTATCTTTAATGCAGATTGTCATGATGCTAACCCTATCTATATAAGAGTTTTATGTTTTGTTCTACAGGATATTCTGGCCACTAAGATGGAGGGTGAGCCAAAGGTTAAGAACATTGTGGCCCTGGCTGAGAAAGTGTTACCTAACACTGCCCCACAGGGCAAGGACAGCATCGTCAGGGAAACAGAAGCTCTCAGGAAGGACTGGGAGGCATTTGTTACTGCCCTCCAAAAGGTGGGTACCCCTAAACACTGACATTAACTTGTTACTGCAATTCTAGTAAATGTTTAACAATGATAATGTGGAATATTTTTAGCTTTGCAAATCTTCCACCCATGCACAGTTTTGTTTTGTATTTCTGGTATTGGTAAAGTATCATTAGCATATCATTATGCCCATATTCCAGACAAAGAAGGACCTAGAAAGCTGCATGGACCAGTGGAAGTCTTTTGATTCCTGGTTTGAGCGCTGTAACAACTGGCTGAAAGAGGTGGAGGTCAAGGTCAAGGACACAGAACTCAAGGCCACTCTCAAGGACAAACAGAACCAGCTAGATAGACTAAAGAAGCTACAGGAAGAGTTGAACTCTCGCCAGGGAGACATTGATGCCCTCAGTGATGCTGCCCAAGATCTCGTCAGAGTGAGCACAGACACAAGGGTCATCAGTCAGTCTTCACAGCTAGCAACAAAATACCAGACACTCAGAGTCAATGTCAAGGTAAGATATTTGATACCTGTACGCTGTGTCACATTCTAGAGTGGGGAATAAAGAAAGTGTGATAAAAGAAGGAATTTAATGACCCATTGATATAGGATTTCTATTATTTAACTACATTTTGACTTTCTGAGAGAGCAAGCTTTCTTTGTTTTTACAGTTTAACCCATTATCCCATAAATACACCTTTTTACGCCTTTATTTTTATCATACACGAAAGAAAATTGCTCCAATTTGTACTGTCACGAATATGTATCATTAACGAAATATTTTCTATATTCTAGCAGATGATAGCTTAAAGCAGGCTGAAAGGCGCATTCTGTTTTACTTTCAACCTGCTTTAAGTAGTCAAATATCTTCAACACTAGAAACAGGCTATGGGGTAGTGGGTTAAAACAAAGGGCATGTTGCCTAGCAGTTTAATATCATAAAATCCTTTTGTCAGTAAATTATAACACACTTTAGAATCATATTAAAAATACATTTAGCATTTCATGTTTCAATTCTGTTCTTTGAGTTCACTTTCTTGACAGTAATCTCAATATTAAGCATGTATATTTGTTTGTTTGTTTGTGATTGTAGGAACTGTGTAGACGGTGGGAGCAGTACGTATTGGACCACCAGGCCTACACAGGCTCGTTTGACCAATGTAAGACCTGGGTCGTGAACATGCGTAAGAAGCTTCAGTCACAGAGTGACGTCAAGGGAGATAAAGCCTCAGTCCAAGAGAGGATTGAGAAATTACAGGTAAGGGAGATAACTGGTGTCTGGAGTTGGAGGAAATGAGTGCAGTGAGCTTCTCAGGTGCATGCTAACAGTAGCACATAGTACTGTTTTAGGTTAACATAGTACTGTTTTAGGTTAACATACAATTACATCAAAATATTGTTTCTACTTGCCTGTAACTTTTGCAAGGAAGCACTTGGGTGTTTAATGTTCAGGCAACAGTATCAACATCTATCAAGTCCTCTAGTTCAGTAAGCTGTGTGCTGAATCATAAAAATGAAATTAACCAATTTACTTCGCAAAGAACATTGACAACAAATAAAGGCTTGTACATTAACCCATTACCCCATAGCCTGTTTCTAGTTTTGAAAATAGGTGACCACTTAAAGCAGGTTGAAAGTAAAGCAGAATGTGCCTGAAGGCACATTCTGCTTTACTTTCAGCCTGCTTTAAGCAAAAATCTGCTAGAATATAGGAAATACTTCTGAAGCTACATATTCATAATTGTAAAAATTGGAACTATTTTCCTCAATGGATGAATAAACTAGAGGTGTAAAAAGGAGCATTTATGGGGTAATGGGTTAAGCATAAAAATACGAGTCTAGTAGAATACGTTGCTGTCACATGAAGAGCAGTCTGAAGTCTTTTAATTTCATGTTTCACACATTTCACTTTCATCATGTCTTCATTTTATTTCTCAGAACGTGTGGGTAAGCAAACTTACTAAGATCATCTCTCTAAGCATTACCAGCATTTTGAACATACAGTAAAACTCCTAGGGGCGTGACCACTCTAAAGATTAAGGCATGTTATCTCGGTTCAACCCAGGATGAAAGTGTAGCATGAAGCTCCTTCAGGTGTTTTTTGCTTTACTTTTATTCTGCTTTAAGCTGAAACTGATCTTTAACCCATTACCCCATAGCTTGTTCATAGTTTTGGAGACAGATTACTACTTAAAGCAGGTTGAAAGTAAAGCAGAATGTGCCTTAAGGCACATTCTGCTTTACTTTCAGCCTGCTTTAAGCCACCATCTGCTAGAGTATAGAAAATATTTCTTATGATACTTATTCATGACTGTATAAAATGGAATAATTTCTTCAGAAGACGGATAAATTAAATTAAGGGCGTAAAAAGGTTTATTTATGGGGTAATGGGTTAACAGTATCAGTGTGTCTTTTGATTGGTTATAACTGGAGGGTTTACTATAATTCCATCTCTCTCATACTGGTAGTTATTAAGGTATAAACATCAATGTCATGGAGGAATGGCTTCTGTATATGTGAAGGCTTATACATAGCTGCGGTGTATGGGGTTTGGTTTATCTTCATGTTTTCATTTTCACTTTTGTCAAGGATATGTATCATAATATGGTATTGTTAAGATAAGGAATAGATGTTTTGTCTTTTAACCCATTACTTTATAGATCATAGATGTGCCTCTTTACACATTTAAGTTACTCCTCTTTTGAAGAAAATATTTCATCTAAATACTATCCTTGATATACACCATAAGATATTTTCTATATCCTAGCAGATGGTAGCTTAAAGCTGGCTGAAAATAAAGCAGAATGCGCCTTGTGGCGCATTTTGCTTTACTTTCAACCTGCTTTAAGTGGTAATCTGTCTTCAAAACTAGAAACAGGCTATGGAGTAAGGGTTAATGTAATACATGTTCTGCTTCAAACTCAATAGGTATGGTTTGGTATTTGTTTTATAATATGCATTTTACAATGACTAGAATGATATAACCATTGCTCCAGATGATTGGGAGTACCCCGTATTTCAAATACTAAACACCATGTGACTGCTAAACCTGAGGTTACTTCTAGATTGTTATAACGATAAACTCAAATATATGGTTAAGTGGAGATCTCCTTCTTACCTGGAATCTCGTCAGAAATGTATCTTTTCTAAGATTTTCTTATAGCTATGGTGATTTCTTATGGGAAAGTAAAAGCTTAATGGCAAATGGTTACATTTCTTAAACCTATGAACCCTAGCATATTGGCGTCCTGTGCAAACAGTGAAGACCCAGATCAGAGGGCTCCTAGGAGCCCTCTGATCAGGGTCTTCACTGTTTGTCACAATGGCAAACATTGACAAAAATAACCTCAAAAGTCAGAAATGGACTAGACTTAAATGGAAACTTGAATTGCCCATTTAAAGTTTCAGGGAGGAAAGAGTTAAACAAAGCTTATGCATGTAGACTTGCTGCTCTATTTGTTTCAATGGGAATGCTTCCTGTCATGCATTGAAATAATCTGGGGCCCATTTCATAAAACTTTGTACGACAAATGTTGTCGTAAGTCAGATTATAAAAGTCTCAATTATTATTTATTTCTCCATCTAATCCTGTTTTGTGATATCTCTTTGGAATCGTCTTGAAAAGACGATTCCAAAGAGATGTCACAAGACAGGATTAGATAGAGAAATCAGAGATTAAATGTATTTTAAAGTTTTGACTTACAATCGTTTTTGTCGTACAAAGTTTTATGAAACTGGACCCTGTATTGTAATAAGGGCTTCAATCTAAGAATGGCTAATCACAATGGATCAGATCCTCTGACTTTTAACACTTTCATTGTAATCATCTTAACATTTTGCATGTCACCATAAGTCCTTGCATCCATACCTCACAGATGATTTGAACAGTCTATTCAAATCTGTTATTCACAGAGATTAAAGAAATATCTCATTGACATGTTATTTGTGGTGAATAAAACAGTAGCGTAACCATTCCTCATAGTGTCCCTACTTCAAGCTTTAACCTTTTCCTCATAGAAAGGCCTTTATTTGTTTGTACCCTGTCCTGATCAAGGAGTGATGACTTCATCCTGAAAGGTTGCTGCTGGAAGTAGACTGAAAGTAAACAAAAATAAAAAATCTTTGATGGAGAATCCTGCTTTACTTTCACCTTGCTGTAAGCTGTTGATATTTTTACCAAGATCTGATGTATTAATTCCCATATTGTTACCAAGATCTGATGTTTTATTTCCCTTATTTGACCAAGATCTGATGTATTATTTCCCATATTTTTACCAAGATTATTTCCCATATTTTTACCAAAATCTGATGTATTATTTCCCATATTTTTACCAGGATCTGATGGCTGACAAAGAGGAAGGGATGCACATGCTTCAGATCTCCCTGGACAATCTCCAAGTGGTGCTACCCAACACTAATGTAGCTGGGCGTGACCACATGCGTAGAGAGATCCAGACTCTACAGGCAGAGTATGATGCCCTGTCTGCTGACCTCAGTGAGACCAGGAACAAGTTAGATGGTACCCTGTCTCAATGGACAGTGTATGATGACAGTGTAGAACAGCTGAGACGCTGGCTCAATGACCTCGAGAACCAGATACGCACCGAGACCCAGCTACAGAATACACTACAGGAGAAGAAACTCCAGTTAGAGAGAATCAAGGTAAGTTGTATAAATTTAAACCTTACTTGAAGCAGGTTTGAAGTAAAACAGATAGTGCCTAAAGGTGCATTTTGCTTTACTGTCAGCCTGCTTTAAGTTAATTTATTCTTTCATGCAAAATATGGCCGATTTTTAACATTCTGATTTAATTTTAAAACAAACGGCTTAAAGGACTGAAAAGGTACTCTAATTTATTGATACTTTTATTTCTATAAATGCAAACAGCACAGTGCTACAATTAAAACTGAGTGAAATCACCTGAATACATGGAAAGTAGAAAATACTTCAAAATCCAGAATAATGGAATTTTCCATTGACTCATTGAGCCCTAGTGACGCATATATGCGTCCTCTACCTAAAGTGTACCTTGTCTAATGCAAACAGTGAAGACCCTGATTAGAGGGCTCCTACAGGAGCCCTCTAATCAGGGTCTTTACTGTTTGTCAGTTTGTAATATATTATAAAAAAAACAACCTAAATAGTCCAAATGGACCAGCCTTTATTGTAAACTGGGAATTGTCCAATGGAAGTCTCAGGGGATAATGAGTTAATTAGAATGTTTGGTAAATTACTTATATCTGTTATGCTGTTATATGGTATATTTCTGTGACTGTAGGTGCTCCAGCTGAACATTGGTACCCAGCAGTCTACCATAGACAATCTGAATGAGAAGGCCCAGTCCTTACAACAGTCCAGTAGTGACCCCAGCCTCACTGGTCAGATCAAACAGATAGTGGCCAAATACTCACAGCTCTGTGCTGATGCCAAGGTGCGTACACCCAGTACTATTAATTCATGTTTTTGTTCAGCTACAGTCAAACAAAAAGCAAGCAGCTATTCAAAAGAAGTTTAATCCTTTACAGTTTTACTCCATAGCCTGTTTCTAGTTTTGATGACAGGTGGCTACTAAAAGCAAGTTGAAAGTGTTGCAGCATGTTAAGCTACCACCAGGAAAGATGCTGAAAAGTTCTTTTTGTAAACAACCCCCCGCCCCTCCTGAAAACATTTTTTGTTAAACTTTCATTTATCAGTTGGAATTGCTTTCCAGTAAATTGTGAGGAAATTATTTAAATGTCATGGTGAGCAATATGACTGCATTTTGGCGGATAATGAGGAGAGCTGTGTTATGTTTTGTTCAGGGTACCATGACCATTCATGTTAATGTGTATTGTTGCAGGAGTTACAGGGAGGTTGTGAGAAACACTACAAGAACCACCAGCTGTATAGAGACGCTTACATGGATACCACAGAGTGGCTTAGTACTACTGTGGACAAGATGGCCGCCTGTAGTGATGTCCGCGGTGACAGAACAGCCATCGAGGCTCAACTCAACAAAATTGTGGTAAGCTGAAAAAACTTGATTGTATTAAAAACTTCAACATTTGGATTTGAGGCATTAGTATAGAGTAAGATGTTATTTTTCAACTTTATATAAATTGAAACACCAATCATTGAACTACTTCAGTCTAAAAGTAACGAATTTTATATAGTGGTTTTACGAATTAAATTACAGGAAGTCAGTCAGGTAGTGTTGGACGAATGATGTATTCAGGTAAAGGTTTAGTGTGATGTTAAGTTGAATATTAAACATAGAATATTCAGTTGATTTGTAACAAAATATCAGTCTTATAGACTAACAAGAGTTAGTGTTTCATTATTCATATTTTCTTCAGGAAATCATGGGCCACTTGGATGGAGGTCGCCAGAAGCTTGATAATACTCTTAGTCGTGGAGACGCTGTACTGCCAGAAACATCCAATCAGGGACAAGAGTTGATCAGAGAGGAGCTTAACATGCTCACTAATGATTTTGAGCAGTTTGATACTGACATCAATGAACTCCAGGGTACACTAGGTAAGATATAACATGCAGGATGAAAATACTGCAGAAGCCTCCTATATGTTGACGATTGAAACCGTACATAAACTCAGACTGATTGAGGTTTCAAACTGTCTAGAAACCCCGACTTAGTCATTATGAATACCAGGGTTAATACAGATTTGTTGTTTTATATTTTTTATTCTCTTCAACACAAGTGAAGGGCTATTAAATGTTGTGCTGCTTCCATCTGTCCCGTGGTACATACAGCATTTTCATTAGACTTTATGTTTTTAGCTATATTTTAGTATATCCTTGGTATATAATATATTTTGCAAACATTTTCCAATTTTGTGCAAGTCTGTTTTTTCTTGTATTTTTTTGGGTGACCTGATAAACAATAAATTTTATTTCTATGTGTATACAATACTCTACTCATTATATGGAAACTAGCTTTGTCCTTATTTCGAGGTTATAACATGGTTGGGTCAAGTTTTAATTTCAAATTAAGGATAAGTTTAACTGAAGCGAGTTCTAATAACCGCAATTCAACTGAAGCAATATTCAAGTTATAAAAGTTCAAGTATATGCACTGTGTTTACAGAGAAGCTTCGTGATGAATGGATGGCATATGAGGAGGAGTATGACAAGCTGATCCAGTGGATAAAGGACACAGAGACAGAGCTGAAGGCTGATGCTGAACTCAAGGCTACACTAGAGGAGAAGAACATGCAGTTGGAGAGACAGGAGGTCAGTATCTGACAACAACCTGATCACCAACAGATACCAATCTACTATCATTCTTAACCCATTACCCCATAGCATGTTTCTAGTTTTGAAGATATATGTGACTACTTAATAAAGCAGGTTGAAAGTAAAGCAGAATGCGCCTTAAGGCGCATTCTGCTTTACTTTCAGCCTGCTTTAAGTTATTATCTACAACAATATAAAAAATATTTCTGCAGGTAAATATTCATGACTGTAAAAAAGGAACTATTTTCTACAGTGGAGGAATAAATTAGAGGTGTAAAAAGGTGTTTATGGGGTAATGGGTTAATGGGACCTTTTTACAAACTTATGTAAATTCCAAATCAATATAGTCATATTTTCTCTACACTATGCATAGGACAAATGTACTATTTCACTAGTACACTGTAAGGGGTTCCATGTTTCTTCAATGAGTAGTGTTTAACATAAGATTTTATTTATTATAAGAGGTATGATTAAAGATAAGTTTATCTGTATACGTGTGTGCTAAAGGTAAACAAGATTAGATCAAGCAACTCTTAAATTTTACTTTTCCATGCTATGTAAGTATGTTATATATCTTTATTTGGGTGTGTATAGTAGCCATTATAATGATGTGTATTTGTTCCTACCAGACTCTCCATGAGGAGGTGACAGGGAAGCAGTCTGACTTTGACCAGCTCACTGAGCATGCTCAGGTTCTCCTCCAATCAACAACAGACAATCGTGTGACATCACAGCTCACCCAGATGAGCTCCAGATATACCTCAGTCATTTCTATGTCCAAGGTAAGAAAATATTGAACACTCTTTGCATCAGATGGTAGCTGTTTATTGGCCAATAGTTTCTGCAATGATTTCCAAGGTCTCCGTAGTGTGCATTTTGTATAAAATATCTTGGCATGATACAACATCTACATAAGTTGACATTAAATGAATCACTGAGGAATATTTTTCACCAATAAATTTAATCCTGTGCTTATTGTTACTATTTGATGACTTCTTTGTTTTTGACTGTTTTTTGTTTCGTTCAATTTACCCATTACCTGATAGCCTGTTTCTAGTATTGAAAGCAGGCTACTACTTAAAGTAAGTTAAAAGTAAAGCAGAAGCTCCTAAAGAAGTTATAGAAATGCATATAATATTTCATATTCAGGACTGCTTAGCTGGGGACTACTTTCCTTAGTGTATGAATAATAAGAAGCTTAAAAAGATGTATTTATGGGTTAACCATTTAACCCATAGCCTATTTCTAGTAGTTAAGATATGTGACCTATTAAAGCAGGCTGAAAGTAAAGCAGAATGTGCCCTAGGGCACATTCTGCTTTACTTTTAGCCTACTTTAAGTTACTATCTGCTAGTATATAGAAAATATTTCTTATAATACATATTCATGACAGTATAAAATGGAACTATTTTCTTTGGCGAATGAATAAAATGAATGCGCTAAAAGTCGCTTCTATAAGGGAAAGAGTTAAAGTGTTAACTGATACTATATGATATTGTGTTACCAGGACTTCCTGAAGCGCTACCATCAGCATGTAGAGGACCACCAGCAATATGCCGAGACATTCACTGAAGCTGTCACATGGCTACAGAGCTCACGGGACAAGTTGTCTGTGTGTGCTGATACCTCAGGGGATAAATACACTATACAATCACAGCTCGAAAAACTGCAGGTAAACATTGTGCCTTATTATGAAAGAGAAGATAAGAGTTTGTGTTGAAAGATCCAGCGTTTCCAGCATGGCCATTGCTGGAATTATATCCAACTGAAATAGCATTTATGGTAATTTTGTGATTCAGGCAGGGGACTGGTTACAGCGAGGTGAAAGTAAAGCAGAAAGCTTCTGCTGGAACTTTCTGCTTTTCTTTTTTTATCTTGCTTTAAGCTGCTACCGTTATTGAACACTGTCAGAAAAGCATCATTTAAGAAAATGTTATCACAACGAGCAAGGGGATCATGTAGCTGTTAAGTGAAGAAAGGGGTGAAAGCATCACAAATCATTGATGAGAACAAAAGGGTTCATTTTGTCAAGCTTGATTTGACAAATAATCGCAAACAGTTTGGATCCAGATCTGAGGATTAGTTACTTTATGACAGTTGACTATTATTGTTTTGCCTGATAGTGCCATGTACTGTTGGTAATGTTTACTGATTGTTGGTGTGTTTCAGGAGTTCACTGTGATGAAGGAGGAAGGTCAGTTACTGATCCACACGGCCCAATCATGGGGAGAGAAGACCATGAACAACACATCAGTGGATGGCCGTGAGATGATCAGACAAGAACTACAACAACTGCAACAAGAGTGGGATACCATGATTGGTTAGTAATACTGATTATATACGGAGTATATCGCTATCAAACAAATGAGTTATTAACCTTAAATGAAAATTTTAGTCAGATGTTATCTGGATCTTTAGCACTATTTAGTGTTAAAGATGTTCATGGTAAAAAATTGAGAGTTTGATAAAGAACTGAAATTTAATGACTTCTATATCAATAATTCAGTTAACAGGTAGACTAAGTCTTGTTGTTAACAATATATTGCAAATTGACAAATGGTGCAGACCCTGGTCAGAGGGCCTCTGTTGGAGCCTTCTGATTTGGGACTACACTGTTTTCATAATACATGTGAACTCCTCACTGTAAAGAATATTTATATACTAGAGTTCAATGAGTTAAGGAATTGAAAATCGCTTTGCTGTCTTTGAAGCCTTCAGTACTAAATCTTGGAGAAGTTAGGTCACTGGTTATTGTGAAAATTGTAAGTGTTTAGTATCTAAGGCACTATATTGAAACAAATTTTGATCCATTTTGTTCTCAGGGGAGGTAACTGATACCAAGGTCATGCTGGAGTCGTGCCTCCTACAATGGACAGACTTTGATGACAGCTTTGAGCAGATCCAGAAACGCCTCAAGGAGATGGAGAAACGTCTCCGTGGCACAGACCCCAAGGTTGACCTCGCCGAAAAGAAGGCAGAACTACAGAGAATCAAAGTGAGTTCTTATGTACCACAGTGAATAGATAGTGATTCTTGTCATCAGCACAAAACATTAACATAATTTCAGAAAACTATTTAGTGTAATGTAATTACAATCAGTCTTCAGTGTGCTGTCTGCTTTACTTTTATCTTACTATAAGCAGTCAGCTGCCTGAAATACAGAAGTTCTATAATTTATATACAGGCAATATCAGTTGAATAGAGGTGTGCACTGATCGCTATGGAAGGTCTAGCCATTTCCTGATGCATAAAACAGTGCATTAAGTGCTTCTTTGGTCTTCCTCCACATGTAATTAACTGGATGTCGCAATATGACTGAAATACTGTTCAATCGAGGTAAAATTGTAATAGATCCAAATGTGATCTTTATGGAGAAAAATTAATGTTTGTATTGTTTATTGTTCCAGGGTATATACCAAGATGTGACGTCATTTGAGCAGATGGTGGAGAGTGCCGGTGTAAAGGCCCAGGACCTGATGCAGAAGAGTCCGGCCAGTAAGGCCTCAGCCGACACCTCACAGATCATCAACAAGTACCACCAGATCAAAGACCTAGCTATGGTACGCTGTGTTTCTAGTTTAAACATGATTGTCTCGCTGCCAAACAGGAGCAAAAGAGAGATTGAAGTATTTATCAAAATTTATAGGTTTTATATAGCTAGTATGTTAAGTTTTTGCACTATTTCTCCTTGCATTCTACGTTAGTTTCAACCTACTTTAAGAATATATTTTTGTTGTGCATATTCATGACTGTAAAGTGAAACTATTTTCTTCAGCGGAAGAATAAATTAGACGTGTAAAAGGCATGTTTATGGCATGTTGGGTTAAAACTGTGTTGTTGGATTTGTATTTGAGATGTGATAACCTTGGAGTTTTATTGCTGCTTTCAGGACTTGCTGGCCAAGGCCGAGGTGAATGTTGCCCAGCACACAGCCTATCATGATGCTTGTAACAACTTTGTATCCTGGCTCAGGACTGCCAGGGAAAAACTCGCCACCTGCTCTGACACCTTCGGAGAGAAATCAGCCATTGTCAGCAAGATAGAGAGAGCTAGGGTATGTACATGTAAAACATATAATTATTTCCTGCATAGTCCAAATCTATATCTTATTGTGCTTGAATAAATGGCATTGACTATTGACATTGGCTAACCAATTGATTAAAATAAGTTGTGATTCAGAAGAAAAATTACTCATAAGTCTTAAATATTATATAGTCTTTAGAAGATAAATTATTTCAAACCAAGATGTCCCTTTGACATATTTAGGCTCTTGTTGATGGCATTGGTGAAGGCTCACAGAGACTTATTGAGGCCAACAAAGCAGGGGAGGCTACTCTTCCAAACACCTCACCGACAGGACAAACCAAGATTAGACAGGAATTGAAGACCATGAACAAGGACTTTGAAGAGTTCCGTTCTGAAGTGATGGTTGCCCAAGAGGAACTGGAGGAATGCCTGACCAGATGGACTGAGTTTGAGGAGAGCTATAACCAGTTTAATGGCTGGCTGAAAGAGACAGAGAGCTACCTGAGGTCAGACCAGGAGTTCAAGACCAGCATGGAGGAGAAGAAACGACAGTGGGAACAGTATCAGGTAAGCACGATATCAACTGTAATGGTTATTAGAGAATACTTTTATTATTAAAATGTTCATAACCTATTTCTAGTTTTAAAGATAGATAATGACTTGAAGCAGGTTGAAAGTAAAGCAGAATGTGCCTTAAGGCACATTCTGCTTTACTTTCAGCCTGCTTTAATTTACCATTGGCAAGGATATAGAAAATATTCCTTGTGTGGCATATTCATATTGTATAAAGTGGAACTATTTTTGTTGAGTGGAGGAATTAAATAAAGGCATACAAGATGTATCTTAGGAGTAAGAGGGTTATAGATGTTTGCCACAATGGTTTATGATGCATAATAGGTTTACTACTACTTCATAATGAAGTATGCATATTAGAGATCAGTTCAGAACCAGTGAAGTTAATCTTGTATTTAGCGACCATAGAACTGAAAATATATAGTAGTCTTTAGGACAGGTGACTGCTTAATACAGGACAAAAGTAATGCAGAAAAACTACTTGAGTCAACTGTATTATTTGTGTCCTGCGTTAAGCAGTAACATGTATTTAGGAACAATATATTTCTTTGTTTTGTACTACAACTATGACAGTACTTATATTTTTTGAATCTGTATTTTATACTTCTCAGGCCTTCATGGATGAGATTCAATACAAGCAGGCCAACCTGGACCAGGTCAATGAGAAGGCTCAGTCTTTGCTACAAACCAATGCTGATGCCAAGACGTCACATGCCATCACCCAACTGACCACCCGATACCAAGGAGTTATAGCACTGTCAAAGGTAACAATTGATCAACTCTTTGGTACTTATCACTGTATCAACTGAATCTTTTCTCCATTTTCTAAAGTTGGGGTCTTATCTCCAGGATTAGAATTTTACTGGTATTAAAGGTATTAGTTAAAAGCAGTCTTACTTTTAAAAAAAGGTCTCCCAAAAACCTTTATTAAAGGTTTTGTTTTGTTGTAAGAAACATGATGCAGTACCCTGGCAATTTCATTGGTGGTCAGCATCAGTTTATGATGACGTTGACATAATCACAGATTGACACCAGTCTTGGTATCACATGTTTTCATTTTCCTTGCAGGACATTGTTAAGAACTTGGCTAACTACTACAACAACCACCTGCACTATAAGGACTCTCACAGGGAGTTCACTGATTGGTTGTCAGAGACTAAGCTCCGCCTCCAGACCATTCATAGAACTGCCGGTTCCAAGGAAGATGTGGGAACCAAACTGGAGAATGTAGCAGTAAGTGGCCTTTTAATTTTGTGGCTAAAACATCAAACTTTATTGTCATTTACAAATCTTTGTATCTGGACCAGACATGCATCAAGATCTTACCCTTTAATCTATAGTTGGTTTCTAGTTTTGAAGACAGGACTGAAGTGACCTCTTAAAGCAGGTTGAAAATAAAGCAGAATAAGCCTTAAGGTACATTCTGCTTTACTTTAGCCTGCTTTAAGCTACCATCTGCTAGGATGTATAAAATATTTCTCTTTGAGTGCATATTCATGAGTGTTTAAATGGAACATATTTTCTTAAGTGGAGGAAGTTTTTCACTTACCGGTAAAATATAATCAGCGTAAGAGTAGAACTTTTTGATAAAATAGTAAATCAGCCAACATTTATTGGTCCAAACTACAGAGAAGGAAAGAGTTGAACTGTCACAGACAAAATCTGTAACAATTAATATTTGTAAACATACATGAATATTTAAAGTGGGTTTTCAAGTCGACGCTGTGAATAAAATGGGACACAACAGGTTTGAATAACACTCCGTGAACCCCCACTGTGAGGACAAACCCTTAAACTATGTTGAAAATGACTGTAATGGATCAATTACGTTTACTGTCTTGTTTGACAAATTGCAGTAATTATAACAATTATGATAATAAGTTTGTGAAATTTGTAACAATTTACTACGGTCAGTACTGAAAAAAGCTAAAGAATGTAATTAATTAGCTCTGTAGTTTGTGATTCAAAAATGTAAAACAATAATCATATAAACATACCCATATACTCAACTGTTGCAGATATAGAAAGACGCTACTTTAGGAATATTGCAGAGAAACTTGTTTGGGAATGACTTATTTATCCTTTTGAATGCTAAGTATTGTTGTTGTCTGCAAAAAAATCTGTTTGCTACTGTACATATATGAGAAATTATTAAGAAATATTTTAAAATATCAAACAATTTAGATCCTGATGAGATGCCAAGTATTTGGCATCTCATCAGGATCCAACCTGTTTGTAAAGGTAATTACAGTTTCAATGTTAGCATTTCAAGAGTTAATGATTCGATATATTTCTTGCAGGAAATGCAAGCAGCCATGGATAAGGGTCATGACAAACTACGCCAGGTGCTGGAATGTTCTGAGAAGACTCTACCGAACACTAGCAGTCGAGGTACACAGTCAATCCGACAGGAATGTGAGAGTGCTAAGGAGGAGTATGAGAACCTACTGACCGACATGTCCCAGGCCAAGCGTGGACTGGAGTCGGCCCTCTCACAATGGGGAGACTTTGACCGCGCCCATGAACAGTTCCATGTCTGGCTAGCAGCCATGGAGTCGAAGATCAATGCTGATCCGGGATTTAAGACTGATCTGCCAGAGAAGAAATCAGCATTTGAAAAGTTTAAGGTAGGTCTCTGATTTTGATATCTTTACTGGCATATACATACACATTACCAGTTGACAGCGCGATACAGAGTGATGTATTTAGCTCGAGACGTTTTTTGGCGAGAGCTAAATGCAACACTCTTTTGCGCACTGCCAACTGGTGATGTGTTTATTATATGCCTTGAATACAAACCAGAAACAACTAAATAGTTGTTTAAATCATTTGATATCCAAAATTTATTAGTTATTTGAAGCAGAACAAGATTTTTTGTATGTCACAAAGAATAACGCGGCACTCGTGCATGTACGTAAATGACGTCACGTCAAATCGAAAGCAAGGTCAGAGTAAAATACAAAGTGGCTGATACAAGGTGGCTGATACAGACTCTTGTATTGTATTTTACTCTGCAAATACACGCGGAAACGCTCGATATCACTCGAAGGCATATAATAAAGAGTATTACTGTAACAGAGTATAGCTGTAATAGATGATACTGCTATTCAAGGTCAAACTTGTTTAACCCATTACCATATAGCCTGTTTCTAGTATTGAATATAGGTGACCATTTAAAGCAGGTTGAAAGAAAAGCAGAATGCGCCTTAAGGCGCATTCTGCTTTACTTTCAACCTGCTTTAAGTTACAATCTGCTAGAAAATAGAAAATATTTCTTATCATACATATTCATAACTGTATAACTTGGAACTATTTTCTACAGTGGAGGAATAAAATAAAAGGCATATTCATGGGCTAATGGGTTAAGGTAACCACTCAAGAGAAGATTGATTTTCAGTGGTAATGAAGAAAGTAATATAGAGAACATTACTTTTGTTCAGCATTAGGCAGTCAGCAGTCAATGCTGCTTCATTGAATAGCTGCTTGATACAAGATTGACAGTGTTTTATGTTTATCACATTTGTCATGACATTTCTTGTTATTTTCACACCATTTGTATTATCTCCTACATCCTGGTTACTATCATGTCTATGTTTCCTTCAGGCGTTGCAGGCTGACTGTCTTGCCCATAGAGAGCTGTTGGAGAGACTAGAGGAGAAGGCTGCCCATGTCAATGACGCCCACCCTCAGTCGCGTGTCCTTGACCTTCGCTCACGCTACTCTGCTGTCTCAGCTGCCCTGAAGGAGATAGTATCACGGCTAGATGGCCAGGCTACAGGCCATGATGAGTACAGGAAGGCCTATATAGGCTGCCTAGACTGGATGGCTAATACTAGACACAGGTTACAGAGGCTTAGTGACTTCTCTGGAGATAAGAGAACTCTACAGGACAGACTCCAACAGCTCAAGGTCAGTGATAAAGATACAGTAAAACCTCTCTATTAGGACTACCTAAATTGTGTCAATTATTAGAAGTTTCTGTAGAGGTGACTGCTTAAAGCAAGGTGACAGTAAAACAGAAAGCTCCTTTAGGAGCTTTCTGTTTTACTGTCACCTTGATTTAATCTGTCACCTCTGTCTTTTATACAATTGATAGGTCTCCGTTTTAGTGGTCCTAATAGAGAGGTTTGGCTGTAGATATAAACTAGAGCTGTGTTCTTAAATATTGAAAGAAGAATAGGGCTTCAGAAATTGCTTGAATGCAGAGCAGAAAGTTTTCTGCTTTACTTTCAGTCTGCTTTATGAAGTATCCTGTCAGAATGTAGAGAAAAATATCAAACAATTCTGTCTTAGAGCTTAGAAGAAGCATCAAAAGGTATTTGTGTAGGGAATATGAATAGGTGTTACTACGAAAAGAAAAGTTAAACACAGGGTTCTTCAAAATAAAAGTTGTAAATATTGCAATAAATCTGTATTGGATTACTTGAAATTTGGTACTTGAATAAAGTATAATATATCACTTTGAAAATAGAATTACATGTACCATAATGTTTCAGGATTTCAAAGGCGAGATGCGTCAAGGCCAGGACATGGTGAACAATGCCACTCAGATGGGTGAGCGTGTGTGCCAGACGACTGCTCCACGTGGTCAGGATGCTATACGTAAAGAGATACGCACACTGAAGGAGGACTGGGAGGGTTTCTCAGCCGCTGTAGGAGAGGTGGAGTCTAACCTCGAGTCTTGTATTGGTAACTGGGAGGAGCTTGAAGATGAGCTGTCTAGCTTCACACAATGGATGGACAAGATAGATAGACAGATGAAGATCTTGAATGACAGCAAGTCTGATAGCTCTAGGAAGGAGCACCTCTTCAATGAGGCTCAGGTGAGTGGAAACAGAAATAAGTATCTCAGTAAATCTTACTTACAGCAGTCAATCAAACAGAAATGAACCTGACAGCTTGATGCAGGACAAACGTAATTTAGAAAGCTCATAGAAGGAGATTCCAGCATTACTTTTTCCTGAAATAGGCAGTATTGTGTCTTTAGAGAATGCAATGATTCTTTTTTATGCCCGTGGCATCTATAGATGCGGAGGCATATAGTAATCGTCCTGTCCGTGTGTCCGTCCTTCCGTCTGTAACAGGTTAAGTAGATTTTACCGTTTCGTCTAGCATCAACACCGCTTACTCAAATGCTTAGATACTTATACAGTTGTTGCCTTGGACCATTCCCTATCCATCAATATCACACAACCTTGATTTTGACCTTGACCTTGACCTAATTTGGACTTAGAATATTTTAAATGGGCTATTTCTTGGTTAACTAGATTTTACCGTTTCGTCTAGCATCAGGATAACTGACTACAATGCTTTGATACTTATACAGTTGTTGCCTTGGATCACTACCAATCCATCCATATTACCAATCCTTGATTTTGACCTTGGCCTTGACCTAATTTGGACTTAGAAAAAATTCAGAATATATTGTCAAGGATGCCACCGGGGGCATAAGTGTTTATTGAATGCGCATTCTTGTTTATTGAGCGGCTGTTTTATCAGGGTTTTAAGTGTATTTTGTTGTAGTTCGATGTATCTGTTATAACCTTTTAATTGAAGCATTTTGATAACAATATTTATGGAATGTTATTACAGTTACTGATGTTTGCAAAACCTACTGATATGTATTCACTAATTTTGATAGTGAGACAATATACCATATAGCAAGTGAGAGAGGCGCTGCATTGTTAATGTAATTTTTATACGCCCGTCATCGACGGTCGTATTATGGTATACCCAGCGCTGTCCGTCCGTCCGTTAACTTTTCTTGTTAGCGCTCTCTCACCTTCATTTATTTACCGATTTTGATTAAACTTCCTACAAATATTACATACCACAATAGCTCGGACGAGTTCGCGTTTCAGACGTTGGCGGCTATTTTTAGCAGAGTTATGCCCCTTTATTGTCAAAAATGGGCATTTTTAAAAAAAAAACAGAACTTTTTTTTTAATTATTCAATTTATTTCAAATTTGATATGGTGATACAATGAATGAAGTTACTTAACATATATTACGGGTTTTTGGTTTGACTTCGTATTTTCAGAGTTATGCCCCTTTACACAATTTTTTAACAATATATTGTTTCCTGATAATAATTTTACTTACATTTTGTCTATTGTAACCAAATTTCATATTTATCTTTCTCATCATGCAGGGAAGGCACCTGTGAATTTTGGTTCCTGTTAAATTATTTTTCTATGAGTTATGCCCCTTTACATCCTTAAAATTTAAAATAAGCCACACTTCGTCCGTTAACTTTTCTTCTTAGCGCTCTCTCACCTTCATTTATTGACCGATTTTGATTAAACTTCCTACAAATATTCCATACCTCAATAGTTCGGAAGAGTTCGCGTTTCAGACGTTGGCGACTATTTTTAGCAGAGTTATGCCCCTTTATTGTCAAAAATGGGCATTTTAAAAAAAAAAAAAAAGAACTTTTTTATTTTTGATTCAATTGATTTCAAATTTGATATGGTGATAACAATGAATGAAGTGACTTAATATATATTACGGGTTTTTGGTTTGACTCTGTATTTTCAGAGTTATGCCCCTTCACACAATTTTTTTAACAATATATTGTTTCCTGATAATAATTTTACTTACATTTTGTCTATTGTAACCAAATTTCATATTTAGCTTTCTCATCATACAGGGAAGGCACCTGTGAATTTTGGTTCCTGTTGAATTTCAGACGTTGGCGACTATTTATAGCAGAGTTATGCCCCCTTTATTGTCAAAAATGGGCATTTTTTAAAAAACCCAGAACTTTTTTCTTGACTATCGCAATACTATCGGGATAGTACTTGAGCTATCGCAATACTGCAGCATAGTCTTTTTGAGATCGATAGTCGGGCCTACACTCCGGGCGACTTTTTCCAGTCGGCCTGAGTCTGGACGACTTTGACACCCGCCGGCCGTGACGGGCGTATTTTGCCGCACTGCGGTGCTCTTGTTAAACAAGTAGTTTATCCATCGTGTATCAATATTTTAGGACATTCTGGATGAGATAACTAAGAAGAAGGCTGCCTTGGAGCATGTGAGATCTCGGGGAGAGGCTGTGGCCCAGCGTAATGCTGACCCCAGACTGTCTAACAACATGATGCAGCTGGCAACCAGGTACCAGTCTCTCAACTCAGGAGCCAAGGTGAGTAATGCAGCTGTTTCCCTTGGTTTGTAGTAGATGTTTAACAATTATTTGAACCCTTTACTCCATAAACACGTCTCTTACTGCTTACTGTAAGTAATTCCTCCACTGAAGAAAATAGTTTCATTTTATACAGTAAAGAATGTGCAACATAAGAAATAGTTCCTATAACCTAGCAGATGATAACATAAAGCAGGTTGAAAGTAAACCAGAGTAAGCCTGCTGTAAGTGTTTACCTATCTTTAATTCTAGAACAGACTGGAGTGAAGGGCTAAAACTCACTTAATACAGACTAATAGTGAAACAAAATGCTTCTTTAAGAACTTTCTGCATTACCTTTTTCCTTCATTAAGCTATCATTGTGGCTGTAATGTGTATGGATAATAAGAACTTCAAAATTCAGCTTTCACCGGTATCTATTGTCTATGTTTATTATAGAACCTGGTAGACCAACTCTCAGAGAATGCCAAGGACCATAAGGCGTACAATGATGCCTTTGATGCTGCCACTAAGTGGCTGGCCATGATGGAGGAGAGGGTGAATGAATGTAACGACACAGCCGGTGACTGGCACACACTGGAGGACCGCATGGAGGCCATCAAGGTACGGGCAACAAATATTATACTCCATTACCCCATAGCCTGTTCTAGTATTGAAAACAGGTGATCACTTAAAGCAAGTTGAAAGTAAAGTATCTAATCTTGATCCAAACTGTTTGCAAACATCAGACATTTATTTCTCACACTTCAAAAAGAGTATGAAGCTGTTCTACAGCATGTGCTTGTTTCTACAGTAAAGCCTGTGTTAAGGGGTCACTTAACGGGATGAATTGACTGGCTGATATAAAGCTAGCAGCTTAATACAGGATAAGAAATGCAGAAAGCTCCTTCAGGGACTTTCTGCATGACTTTTGCCCTGCATTAAGCAAAGACTTTGGAGAACACCTTGCCTTATCATTGAGTGGCTGCTTCACACAGGCTTTACTGTATATTGTTTTATTTCTACTATGACAGAGTATAACAGCTCAGATGGATGAAGGTCTACAGAAGGTGAACAGAGTGTGTGACCTGGCTGAGAAAATCCTACCCAACACCTCATCTGATGGCAAACGCCTCATAGAACAGCAAGTCACCGAACTGACTAACGAATGGGAGAAACTGAATATGTCTATAACAGACTGCAACGCTATGCTTGAGGTAATTGTTGAAATGCATTGTATAAACACTGGGTTTGTTTTGACCTATTACCCCATAGCCTGTTTTGAGTTTTGAAGAGAGGTGACCACTTAAAGCAGGTTTAAAGTAAAGCAGAATGTGTCTGAAGACTCACTCAGCTGTACTCTCAGTCTTCTTTAAGCTACCATCTGCTAGGCTATAGAAACTATTTCATATAGTAGAAAAATGCACATTGTCTTCGAATGGTCAGCAAACAGGTTTGACTTCAAATATTGAACTGCATAAAAAGACACACCTATATTTACATCATGTTTAGTATGAATCAACAACTTTAAACAATTTAATGGAAATAAGAATGAAACATAGGTAGAAGACTTTATAATATTTCAAAGTAATTCACAAATGCCAATTTCTGATTGAAAGTAAACTTATGGATTCTGGGTATTTTGATAGAAAATATATATTTTATATTTCTAGGGTGTCCAGGAGAGATGGAATGATTATGAGGAGTATTACGGCAGCCTGGTGAAGTGGCTGGCCGAGATGGAGAACACCCTGGGTATGGACCCTGAAGCCAAGGCCCAGCTGGTAGAGAAGAAAGCCCAGCTGGATAAGTACAAACTGATGATGAGTGACATTGAGAACCACCAGAGAATGGTGAATGAGCTAGCAGAGCGGGTAGCCAACCTGGAGGCTCTCAGTGAAAACCCCGAGATTACAGAGTCCCTGCAGGATGTACAGAACAGATATGACAGAGTCAGGAACAGGTGCAGGGTAAGACACCTCTCTGTGTTAGAGTATGACTTCTCACTGGGTTTGGAAATACAGT
Source organism: Gari tellinella (assembly GCA_922989275.2). Lineage (NCBI taxonomy): Eukaryota > Metazoa > Mollusca > Bivalvia > Cardiida > Psammobiidae > Gari > Gari tellinella. The sequence continues at coordinate 77,220,081 of OV277857.1, forward strand.
CCACACAGAACAATTTTCAGTCTACAAAATGTGCCAAGTTGTAGATCTTAAGAGTTAAATAAACTACTATTTTATTTATAAAATGAATATGAGAGAATATTAGGTCGTCTATTTCAAGAATAGAGATGCTTAAGTAGTTAACAAGCAGAATTATTTCCCAGTAAACATTCTTACCGGTATGCTGAAAACCTTATGTCTATTGCAAGCAGTTTATATCCAGATCAGACAATGAGTTCTTGGCATCTGCCATAAACTGGGCAGGCTCCCTTTCGAACTTTTTGTCAAAATTTAAAAAAAAAATTGTATGTACAGATTGTTGAGATATAATGTTATTCTTGATAGGATGTAGTGGACCGACTAGACAGGAACTACCAGGAACATTTAGGCTTCCATGAGGCCCAGCAAGAGAGTGAGAAATGGCTGTTACAGACCTCCTTCCGCCTAATGAATCACAACTCACTGAACTGTAGTACCATGGAGCTGACTCAACGACAGATAGACAAACACAGGGTAAGTACTACACATAAATGATGTTAACCCACTACCCCATAAATACGACTTTTTACACCTTTAATCTATTCTTCAATTGAAGAAAATAGTTCTATTTTATATACAGTAGAACTTCGATGTGTTGATGTTGAAGGGACAATCAGAAAAAAGTTCACACATCCAAGCCTCGACTCATGTTTTACCTGATGCTCCCTCGATTTGTTTTCTTGATCTCCATTAAAGAAGACATGTCCGTATGTTAGTTGTTGATATCGATGACCACTAACAGCAGGTTTAAAGTAAAACAGAATGCATCTAGAGCATTCTGTATTAGTGATAAACTGTTAGTCTTCATAACTGGGAACAGGCTTATTATGGGGTAAAGGGTTAAGCTACAATCTGCTAGGATAAGAAAGTATTTCTGTTGGTGCATATTCATGACTATAAAGTGGAACTATTTACTTCAGTGGGAAAAAAAAAAAAAAGATGTATAAAGGCATATTTATGGCGTAATGGGTTAATCAGAGTTTTAGCTCACCTGGCACGAAGTGCCAAGGTGAGCTTTTAGGATCGCTGGATGTCTGTCGTCTGTCTGTCCGTTCACAATTGGTTCGTTAACACTCTAGCGGCTACAAATTTCATCCAATCTTCATGAAACTTGATGACAATGTTTGTCTTGATGAAATCTAGGTCAAGTTCGAATGTGGGTCATGTCGGGTCAAAAACTAAGTCACTAGGTCAAATCATAGAAAAATCTTGTTAATACTCTAGAGGCTACAAATCTCACCTTACCTTCATGAAACTTTGTCAAAATGTTTGCCTCATTCATATCTAGGTCAAGTTCGAATATGGGTCATGTCCGGTCAAAAACTAGGTCACTAGGTCAAATCATAGAAAAACCTTGTTAACACTCTAGAGGCTTCAAATCTCATTGGATTTTTAATGAAACTTGGTCAGAATGTTTGCCTAATTGATATCTAGGTCAAATCAAAGTAAAACATTGTTAACCCTCTAGAGGCTACAAATCTCATTAGATCTGAATGAAATATTGCCAGAATGTTTGCCTACATCAAATCTAGGATTATGTCTGGTCAGAAACTAGGTCAAATCATAGAAAAATCTTGTTGACACTCTAAAGGTTGATTGTGGGTCTGTCATGTCCAGTCATAATCTAGGTCACTGTAGGTCATGTTTTACATGGAGCCTACTTTAAGCTATTATCTGCTAGGATATAGAAAATATTTTTTATGATACATATTCATGACTATAAAAGGGAACTATTTTCTTCAGTGAAGGAATAAATTATAGGCGTATTTATGAGGTAAATGGTTAAAACCATTGATGTTTGATAATTATGAAAGAACTCCTCTTGTATGTACAGACTGTCAGAGACATGTATTTGCTTTCCTTTGTAGATGCTTCTTGGTGACATAGAAGACTATAGACTTACACTAGACCGTGTCAATATGAAAGGCCGTAGATTGATTGACAACAATGCCAAAGTGCCAAGATTTGCTGAACAACTACAGGCTCAGCTGCAGAATCTAGAAGAAAGTTACATAAATCTACAAGCCACCGCAGAACAAATACGAGTAAGTACTTGCATGAATTGGTGCAGTAGAGTAGAAGTATTATCTTTGAAATTTGAATAACATGTATCAAATAATGGTCCAATGAAATTTAGGGAAAAAATCCCCATACTGAAATATCTTCTAAAAGAGCAAAATTCAAGTAATGAACAAAAATCTAGCGCAAAAAAAATGAGAAAAGAACCACATGATTGTGAGATGAGACCTTGGTCAGGGGTTGCAGGTCAGAGGTCATGCACTCCTTCTTTGTTGCCATTGCCTTCTTTGATTCTAAAAATAGACTACCGTGTTATTTCTGTTGTGTGTACACAAAAATGATTCACGTTTGAAACTCACCATATATACTTATTATATCACTTTAATGTATGAACGGATAATCATTACTTCATTTAACAATTAACCCTCTGTGAAAAGAATTCTTAACATATCTTTGATGTGCATTTAAAGCATCTAACCTTATTAACAGTAGAGCTTGACAAAGAAACTTTAACATAGATTTATATTCATAACAGCTCTTTGATTTTCATTCTGATACATTGTAGCCTTCATTAGATAGACATTTACTTCATCTAACACCATAACTGTTAAAGTCCAATGTAACAAGTTAGTCTGTTTAAAAAGGAATGCCTTAGGAGCATGTTTGTACAGATCTTGTGTTTGGCTTTCTACATTGTGCCTGTGTCATGTCTGTACTTTTCTTCCTTGTGATGTGTCTGTTGTGCTACTTACCTCATAAACTGTTTCCATGCAGAGCTCACTAAACTGTTGCCCAGTTTGAAAGTTTTTTGGTGACATTCTGAGGAGGATTTGGGGGTTTGAAGTTATGGATGTGTGCAGATATGGTAGAACCAGTAGACCTTTGAAGTGCAATATCTGGTCGTGTGTTCAGTTGGGGTTGAAGTAGTGTTCATAAGAACCATTGTAGACCCAGCTACTTGTTTTAAATATGAAAAAAAAATGTTAGAGCTCATAACGCAAACTAATGTAATAGGAAGCAGAAAATATGTTTTTACCTTTCTTGCAGCAGAATTGGTCAATCAAATGTATTAACCCTTAGCCCGCCAAATAAATTGTCGTCTGCTATATTTCTCGTCTGCTTAAAGTTTCAAAGTGCTTCGAAGTTGCTCAAAATTGCTGAAAATGTTGTCCGAGTGTCAAACAGCTTGGATCCGGATGAGACGCCGAGTTACTCGGCGTCTCATCCGGATCCAAGCTGTTTGCATATGGAGCTGTAGTCGTGAGTGGCAGGCTAAGGGTTAACTCTTTCATCCATAGTCATTAGTGCCAATCGCCTATATCCACCTGATATATAGCTGCCATAGTAAGTTTGCATTTAAGCCAGGTGGCTGCTTAAAGCAATGAAAATAAACATGAAAGTTACTAATGGAGCTATCGGCTTTGTTTCCATCTTGCTTTAAGCTACTGCATGAATTAAACACCATGAGTGAATCCTCATTTGAAGGCATTTATCAGAACTTAGTAGAGGAATTCTAAAGTGCTTACAAGAAGGAAAAGATTAACTATCAAACACCTAGTGGGTGATCTGCAGGGTAAAATTCAATGTGAAATAGTAAGAACTAGCCAAAATATTTAGGAATGAGTATCAAAATCTATGGTATCCTCCCAATTAATTGCTGATCAGGTACTTTATAAGCGTGCTTGCTAATATGGTTTAAGATTACAGTGGAGAATCTGTTATTCTTTCCCAATAAACGCGTTTACGCTAAAACTATTATTTGCAGTGCAAACAGTTTGGAGCCAGATCAGACGCCGGGTAACCCGGCGTCTGATCAGGCTCCAAACTGTATGCCACCAAGATAAACAAGAATTATCAGAATTGTCCAAAAGGTGTCCTTTTCTACGTTTTAGTGCTTTGCATTTGCGTTTAAACGGGAAAGAATAACAGATTCTCCACTGTATCTGGTCCCAAGGCACTTCTGATTGGATCATTTTATTCTGGCACCTTCTTTCACTTGAGACTTGATGATAATCTCTAACCCTTTTGATTTGGCACCCAGCTTTGCGCCATTCTCTAACCCTTTGATTTGGACCCAGCTTTTGTTATTTAGACTTCCAGCTTTTGCCAAACTCATACTGTTTGGTTTGGATCCCAGCTTCTACCATTCTGATACAAGTTAGGAACCAAATCAAAGCACTAGAGATTATTATTGAGTCTCATTTCTAAGAATGGTGATGAGTGCAAGGTCTTCCTAGTAAAGGCAGCTGTGATTGTTGTCTGATGATAGCTTTGCTTATATAATACTGATGTGAATGTAGGGTTTAAAGAAAAGTCTATATCTCTGGATCTTATTTTCATCAACCTAACAATCACATTGATAACAAAGCTTTTTTGAATGTCACCATCCTCATTTACATAATCATTTCTGTGACATCACATTCAATATGACAAGACAAATTTAATCAGGACATACATGTATCAGCATATAGTGTTTAGAGGTAGAATGCTTGTAAGAACTGCTGATTCATAATATTTACACCACGGGTCTGCAATGGTTGCCATTTTGTTGTGGATGGAGGCGTTTCTTGTCACTGTTTTCTGTGTGGTTCTCATGATAAAAACTTTGCAACTTCTGATCTAGGTAAGGCTTTGGAGAAACAATTATTTTTAGTAATTTTCAAAACAAAAATATAATCAATGTCTATGGTCTTTTTTCTTCGTTCACTTAAATTTTCTTCCATTTATGTGTTTCAATTAACAACAATTAACAATTTAAATGCTCTTTAATAGAAGGAAGGTTGTTTTGGTGGTCATACTATTAACAGTATTTATCCAAGAAATAATAGAATAGTGCTCTTTGCCAGTGATTTTCTTTCTTATATAAATATCTTGAGAAGTTCATATTCACTATATTCATTTTAATGATAAGGTCCGAGATAAGAGGGAGTTAACTATATCTAGCCATTATTTCTCCTTTGCGTCATCCTTGCACCCTATGTTGTTACTACATATTTATTTACTGTATGACGCTGAATTTTCAAATGGACACATCAATTTTATGATAAACAACTAGTTCAAATTGACTCCTCAAAATATTATGAGTTATGACAAACACTACAGACCCTGATCAGAGGACTCCTTTATGTGTCATCTGGTGTGGATCTACACTGTTTGCAAAGGACAGAATAATATATCTAGTTCCAGCACAACAGCAGTTCTTAAACCCTATGTTGTGACCATCATTAACCCACTATTCCATAAACATGTCTTTTTACGCCTTTGACTGAAGAAATAGTTCCACTTTAAACAGTTATGAATATGCACCGTAAGAAGTATTTCTTTTATCCCAGCAGATGGTAGCTAGCTTGAAGCAAGATGAAAGTTAAGCAGAATGCGCCTTAAGGAACATTCTGCTTAACCTCATAGCCTGTTTCTAGTTTTGAAGACAGCCTTAAGGCAAACTCTGGTTTACTTTAAGTCTGCTTTAAACTACCATCTGCTAGTATATTGTGTGTACGTCTTATGGTATATACTCATGACTGTATAAATTTCTTCAGTAGAGAAATAAAGGTGTAAAAATTGTGTTTATGGAGTAATGGGTTAAAGTCATTTCTGATATGATTCCATTGAGTAGCCATAACATATGGTTTAGTGGAAAAATAAAAAATTTGAAAAACTCCTCTTATCTTGGGCTATGTTCAGAAAGTCAACTTTGTTTTTATATATAACCAGACAGTTGAATCAAACATATAAATTGTTGATAAACATGCTATCATAATTATAACGTGATCTATAAAGTTGTATGTAAGAGTAGGTATGACAGAATACTTTATTTGCTCTTCACAGGTAGTTCTGGATCATATAGATCTCTACTGGTATTAGGGTGAGCTCGTTCTTTTGTTCTGCGCTTAGACCTGACTTACACCTAACCAAAAAAGTATCGCCAACTGTGTAGTGTTGTCTTCATCCAGACATATAGACTCAAACACAAACTATATATTTCCAACCTGGTCTTGCTTTTTTGTCTGTTTTGGCATTGTGAAACAAAATGTCTCTTGAAGAGATGCATTAATTAGTAATTAGACCATTTAGTTTTAAGTATCAACTCTTAGAGTGCTAGTGTTCAATACTTGCATATTGCAAGCAATTTGGATCCAGATCTGAAGTGGTTTAACACATATGATCTGGAGCTATGCTGTTTGCAACTTGGATTATAATTTTGAAGATATACAAAATTATTATTTGATATTTGAATTTTAGCAGATGGCAAATTTGCTTTAGACAACATTATTTAGCTTATTTCAAAAAGATATTAAAAATGAAGAAAAAAGAAATGGCATCAAAATGATGTACATGGATCTCTTCAGAGACATTTATGTTGGTGTTTTCAAGTGGTGTTTTTAACTGGACTGTGATTTTCAATACACACGGTGGTTTGAGAAAACTTGTGTTACTGGAGAGAAAGTATTGTGATCAAATTGAAAGTAAACAGAGACCAGCAAAGATATACCCCACCCACCACACAGTTAATAGTCTGTGATATAGGACTTGACTCGTACTTCACATCTACAAGGCTTGTACAAAGTGAGAATATATGGATCATTGCAATAGGATGACAAAGAAGGATCTACACATTGAAAAAAGATATCAAATCAAAATAAGAAAAGTTGAAAGAGCGAAGTTCAAGTGAAGTAAATCAATTTGTATGACACATTTTCCATGGATGGAAGTTTGATACATTTAGTCTGTTTTAACCCTTTCCTCTTCATAAGGACCTTATACTACCTCTACTCTGTCCTTATAAATACACCCAATTAAGGATTGTTTAATGTTAAATACAGGTGACGGCTTTACCATTTACCCTATAGCCTGTTTCTAGTTTTGAAGACAGGTGACCACTTACAGCAGGTTGAAAGTGAAGCAGAATGTACCTGAAGGTGCAATCTGCTTTACTTTCAGCCTTCTTTAAGTTTTCATCTGCTAGGATATAGAAAATATTTCTTATGACTGTAGAATGGAAACATCACCTGTATTTATCTTACATCAATCAATATGCATTGATGGTGCTTATTTGGAGGTATAGGGAAAGGCATCTTAACCCATTACCTCATAGCCTGTTTCTAGTCTTGAAGATAGGTGACCACTTAAAGCTGATTGAAAGTAAAGCAAAATGTGCCTTGAGGTGCATTCTGCTTTACTTTCAGCCTGCTTTAAGCTACCATCTGTTAGAATATAGAAAAAAAGGATACATATTTATGATTGTATAAAGGTGAACTATTTTCTTCAGTGGAGACATACTTTAAAGGTATTGTTATAGGATAATGGGTTAAGGCATCTGTGTGGAGGACAGGGTTTAAAAGAGATATTTTTGTATGTGATACACTTCCATAAGATCTGAGTATTCCATTGCCTTCCCAGCCAGGAGGGAGGGCCATGCTTATACAATGACTATTTATTTAACTTATACACAAAAAATCTGTGATATAAAATAACAGTACGCATTTTGTAGTTATCTAGAAGTGTGACATTAGATTTTAGATAATGGTCAAGAGTGATATAATTTACATAGGACTAGTAGTTGTCTCATCATTATTTTAGAAAACAAGTATTTTTACATTATAATACATTCCATTGTTCTGTGATACATGTCATTTGTTTATCATTCTTATCATTTAAATCATTTAATAGGGTTCCAGATAGAGGAAATTAACTAAACATTTTTAATATTGTTCAATCTCCACCAAACCCTATGTTATAACTACTCAGTAAGAATCATCCCATTGCGACAATTCTAATGAGTAGTCAAAACATAGGAGTTTTGATTGAAACCCAAGAATTTTAGTATTTAAAATATTCCCTAAATCTGGAGCTATGCTAAAATTATAAAAGTTTTCTTTCAATGTCTCATTATTTTAACAAAAAAATCAATGATTCAAAGTGTTTGACCTCAGAGAGTTGTTTAAATATCAAATAAACAAATCATTGAAAGAATATGAGTTACTAAGAAATCAGTATAACTCAATACTCCATAGCCTATTTCTAATATTGAAGATGGGTGACCACTTAAAGCAGGTTGAAAGTAAAGCAGAATGCGCATTAAGGCACATTATGAGTTTTTTACAGCCTGCTTTAAGCTACAATCTGCTAGGATGTAGAAAATATTTCTTCAGTGAAGGAATAATTTAAAGGCGTAATAAGGCATATTTATGGGGGTAATGGGATAGAACAATATTTTGCAACCTTGTCTATGTACAACTTACCAGAACTTCATGTTTTGCACAATTGTTTGACCAAAATCACAAGCATCTCCTGTGCCATACACAAGGAACTATTTTTATATTTATTTATTTATTAAATTCGGATACTTTTGCTTTTCTTTATTTTGCCAAAATGTGCATTATATGCACAGATGCACATTTAGATGTTTAAGTGTTGCTCTAATATTCCCCAGTGACATTACACTTACCTCAACTTTACTAATGGTTTGGATACAGTTTGAAGGAAAGTAACTTGCCATCTTATCAAGATCCAAACTGTAGGACTACAATATTTGAGTTTCTTATGATGAAAAGGCATCAAACAACAATTTTGAAGTATTTAATATTATAGCATAAGAATTATAAGCTTTAATAAAGAAAGTTCACTTATAAAATCCATTTAGCTGTGGAATATAATTAGAGCTAAGATGTTATAAAATCAAGAGAAGCAAAACTGAATCCAACATTATATTAATGTACTCAAAACCATCCGTCCATATTGTATATTATTTGTCCCATTTTTTTGTATCACATATATCATATAATTCCCCATACAATAGATAGGATTATGGAAATCATGGTTCCCAAAGTAACCATCATAGAACCATAAATCTCATTGGTGCTCCTAGAACTCAGCAAGTCTTGTGTCCCATACCAATATTGTTGAAGTCTTCAGGGCTCCAGATAAGACAAAGTAAACTTGCAACATAATGTTTCCACCAAACTCTATGCTGTGACTTCTCATTAGAATCTTCTCTTCCAGACAATTTTAATGAGAAGTCACAACATAGGGTTTAATTGGGAAATAAGGTTAGTATTTTAAATTGTTCCCTTATCTTGAGCCCTGGTTTTGTGTCTGTTGATGTTTCATTTGTTTGAGTTGCATATCTTAACCAACATTCACCTTTTAAAACACTAAAACAGCATCTGTTTAACCCTTTCCCCCATAGAAGCGCCTTTTAGCGCATTAGGTTTATTCCTTCACTAAAGAAAATAGTTCCAATTTATACAGTCATAAATATGTATCACACAAAATATTTTCTATATTCTAGCAGATGATAGCTTAAAGCAGGCTGAAAGTAAAGCAGAATGCGCTTAAAGCGCATTCTGCTTTACTTTCAACCTGCTTTAAGTGGACACCTATATTCAATACTAGAAACAGGCTATGTGGGAAAGGGTTAATGGGTATGGTAGCTTTCACCCACAGGCTTTTATTTCCATAGTAACCAGATGTTTTCCCTTTACAATGTAGATTGTTTCTGTGTTTAAAAAAAGCTGCCGCTAAAAACAGACTCTAAGTATCAAAGAAATCTCCCACTGGAAAATTTATGTTTTACTTTGAGCCTGCTTTAAACAGTAACCTGTTTGGACGTTGGAAAAGTTCCCTAGGGCTCTTTTATAATCAGGACATGGTAGAATTGTGAAAAGGCATTTCTATAAATGTTGACTAAATATGAAGTTGCATATCTTTGAAAGACAAAAAAATACTTTTATTTTAACCCACTATTGCCTGCTCAAAAAATGTTTGCATACTTAAATATACCAGACGACTCACATTGGTACTATTTTAAGATTGTTTTTTCTACACAAATAGCTCTATATTCTATAATATGTCCACAATATGTGGTACACTTGCAATTAAATTATTTACTGGCATATTAGGGATTATTATCTCAGGTTCAATTAACCCATTACCTCTTAGCCTATTTCTAGCTTTGAAAACAGGTGACCACTTAAAGCAGGTTGAAAGTAAAGCAGAATGTGCCCTAAGGCACATTCTGCTTTACTTTCAGCCTGCTTTAAGCTACCATCTGCTAGGATATAGAAAATATTTCTTCTGGTACATATTCTTGGCTGTATAAATTGGAACTATTTATTTCAGTGGAGGAATAAAAAAGAGGTGTAAAAAGGCGTTTTTAAGGGGTAATGGGTTAAGATGGATATAAAAGCCTGTATGATTGACCATAACATTGTGTTATCTACATTGATCTGTCCTGATTTGTTTGCACCAGACACTCCTAGAGTTGGGTAGAACTAGTAATTTGGCAGTAGACTAAGGAAGGCTCGGTCTGAGGTGGCTAGTTGAAAGACACATTTCATCAAATACACGTCTTGATCTTTTACCATCTTTTTTCCAACCTTTCCTCTTCCAAGACTAATAAGTTGATTCATCCAAGATACAATCAAGTCTGTGTTGACTGACCTTCAATTAAATATGGGCAGTCTGTAAGGTATGTGATAGCCTAACCGTATCCCCTATAGCTTCTTCAGTATTTAATACTGGTGGTTGCTTAAAGCAGGCTGAAAATAAAGCAGAAAGCTCCTGCAGGAGCTTTCTGCTTTACCATTAGCCTGCTTTAAGCACCCACCTGTCAGTATACAGAAACACTTTTCTGTGGCTCTTTAACAGGACATGGTAATTTAAGCATCAAAATATATCTCTATGAGGCACAAACAAATATGCAAAAAGTGTGTCTATGGGATAAAGTGTTAATAAACAAATTTAGACTAATGCTTTATTAGCTTTCCACATTATTTCTTTAGATATCTCCATACTTGCTCAAGGAACTGTTCTCTAAACACAGATTTGATTGTATACCATCTTTCTGATCAATGATAGTTTTATATTAATATCAAGTATTGTCAACATAAGCCTGTTCCAGGTCATAAGATTCTGATCAGGATTTTGTATGATATTCTATATAGCATGCGCTGACAGCTTTGTCTGATTACTGTTAATTATGACTATAGATTTTCGTCACCTCTTTATTCCACCATAGAAGTGTCTCTTCTGTTTCTTTATCTTCTATCTTGCATAGTTAATTCTCTTGAACATGGAGTGATCTCCCTGGGAATATTGCCCTAAATGGTGCAGTGTGTGTTTTGTATGTGGGGACTGTGTGCTTTGTGTCATAACAGTTTGTTAAATGCTTATTATGACATTGCTAAAAGGATTTACCATTGGCATCATGGCTGTATCATCTGAGCAATGGCACTAACCCACTTAAGCCTAGTGTCTGCTAAAGAGGATATTGTCAAGGACAAACAGTGTAAACCCTGATGAGACGCTGCTGTAAGCAGCGTCTAATTATGGTCCGCACTGTTTGCTATATTATCATATTAAATGTGCGAACAAACACTGCAGCGTCTTTAGATAACCATTGTATATCTATAATGAACTCTTCCTGCAAGCATATGGGTAGGGTCCATTGCAATATCCAGGCCTAATTGGGTTAACCATTTTCATGTGCAAGTGATGTTTTAACTGTTGGACCATTCAGACCATTCAGATCATATAGTAAATGTGTGAATGTGTTACTGGACCAGTATACACTGGCAGTATTGTCCTGTAGTTGATTGTTTTTTAGGAGATTGTCAATTTCTTTATTTCAACCTATAGATAAAAACTTAATGACAATATTGTAAAGACATTGTTGATGTAAGGTAGGTATATTGCTAAGAGCAGGATGAATGTACAGCTGAAAGCTCCCTCAGGAGCACTGTTCTATGCGCATCCTGCTTTTAGATGCCACCTGCATTACATCATCAATCGGTCTTTCTTTGAGTGGTCATAATAGATGGACTTCACTGCAATTAAGATAAAAGATATAGACTGACATTTAAAGATAAAACTGTATATGGAAAGTAAGATGTATGTTTGGCCAATTAAGGTTGTATGGAATCTAGTCGGTGTATGCTGGTACCTGTGCACAATTTGTTTATCAGTCAGCTTCATGAAGTCAAATCTCATAATGTCAACTCCATTTTGCAATAAAGTATAACGAATGCCTTTTTTGTTAAAAATGGAATATCTTTCCTTATCATCATGCATGCATTTGACCTTGACCTTTATCTGACCTCTATCTATTTTCTTACCCCAAATATGACAAATATTACTTTTTCCCCATGTCTGTAAACATATTTACAAAGTTGTTATATGCATGAACTATAGCCATAACATATGACATAGCAATATATATAAAATTCAAACCTTTCTTTCTTATAAAATATTGTATCTAATGTGTTTTTGAAAAATCATTAGAAAATTGAGTTAAAACATCGCACAACTTGATTTCTTGAAGAAAAAACAATTGATTTAATTGTTTTCAATACATGGGGAATAGTTTCATGACTTTGACAAGGGCTCCAGAATTTGACAATGTACCCAATATAGAGACTCTGCACATGTAAACCAATATGATTATCGTGAAATGACCAAAGCACACTCACTCACTTGAGAGTTAGACAGGGGAGAGTACTCTTAGTTTCTTCCTGATTTCTTCTTTTTTTCTATTTTCTTTGCTGTGCTAACTTCTTATACTGTTTTTTCCCTTCAATTTATAACATTCAATATATGTGTCTTTTTTAATTACAATAGTGAATAATTGTTGTGTAAAAACTTTGTTTGCTATTGTATATATATATATATATATGTGTTGTTGAAAGAAAAGAAAGCCTTCAATTTAGCATAATGCTTATTAAACGTTTGTAGCTATTGAGTTTAAGATATAGTTTGTTATACATAATGTAGAAGTTAAATCCAGGGAGCATTTTAGTTAACACAGAATCAATGTACTGGTGTTATTTATAATTTTGCTTCAGTATTTTTGAATGCTTTCAGTATTTGTAAAGAAATAAAAGAATATTTTTAACAAGTATGTCTGTTTTCGTTGTTTTACCATGCAAATGGTTCCCGTTTTCTATGGCGTTGCTAGAGAAGTATTTTTGGTATATTTATCTTTGAAACAGAGAAAAATGATTGGTTGCTAACTATTAAAGACATCCTTACCTTTAATTGATTGGTTGCTATTTATAGATAGAAGGCATGGCAATAAAGGATAAAGGGTGTCATACATTGCTGTAGAGTAGAGCAGTAAGGAGCCCATTCTGCATAGTTCAACTTCACTCTGTATGCTGTTCCCATTTACTCTCACATTTGAAAGTGAACTGGTCTGATTGTTTGTTGGAACATTACACATTTCATTTGAAGGGGTTGCAAAAGCTTATCGATTGTGAATAGGTTTTATACTTATTGATGAAACAAAACAGTGCAGACCCATAACATATGGCCTCTCCAGAGTCCAGAAGCCATCTGATCTGGGGCTTCACTGTTTGCCAATGGGTTGATTATAAACTGGGTTTTAATGAACTTATACGGTGTAGAAGAGAACAATATGCCATGAAGGTATCTGTACTTAAAACATATTGTTAACCCATTCATCCCTTAAACTCTTGATGGACACTTCCAATTTCCAATTATTAGTTTTAACTTGTTAAAATTGATTTTAACAATATATTGCAAAATGATATACAGTACAGACCCTGATCATAGAGCTCCTACAGGATCCCTCTGATCATGATCTTCACTGTTTGCATAGGACAAGTATACTCTTCACAGATACACTGTTTGTTAATGATGAGTACACTCATCACTAGGGTTGAATTTGTTAATCTTTACAGTGACTGACTTTCTAAATGGACCAGTATGCACTAAGAGTTTTTTCCTCCCAATAATATTAAGAATTGTGGCAAACAGTGCAGACCCTGTTCAAAGGATTCCCTTGACCTGGGCCTGCACTGTTTGCAATAGATGTGTAAACTTGTTTACAACACTTTAAGATTTAAATGAAATTTGTACTTACCACCAAAAGTGTCATATTAACATACTAAGTTTTCAATATTTGATGCAAATATTTAGAGGGAGAGGGAACACAAAATATATATATCCAACTCTCATTGTTTTCAGTTTTTACCATGGATATGTTTTTACTATTGGCATGAAACACATCTCATGAGATTTTGATAGTAAGATATAGGGTTTAGTTTTTTAACAATTAAGCTGAATAAACATACTGTGACCACACTGTTGCTTCTCTATATTTAGAGATATACAAAATCTGAATGACAGACAGTTTGGATCCTAATTAGCAGCTCTGTAACTTTTTGTCTGATTTAAAGGATTCAAACTGTCTGCAAATTTCTCGAGAAATCATTTCCCACAAAGTTTTAAAAGCACTTTCTTTTGGGTAAGGCTGCATTGTTTGTGGTCCTCTGTATCATCTAAATTATTCCTGTGATTTGCTGGTGCTCTGAAAAATGAGTAAGCATGTTCCAACAGTCGCTGTCCAAATAAAATGCATGTTTTCTAGACTAGTTCTTGATAGATACTGTGTATTCAAATTTATGCCAAATATCTACCTCATTACCATCATTGATTGATCATATACAATATATAAAGATTGGCCATTAGTGCTTTACATAAATAACAACTGCTGTATGAGCATACGTGTAAATTAAATATGTAAAATGCAAGGATTGAAGAAACAATTAATCTTGAATAATAATGTTAGAGATTGATTATTGAATCTCCATCAATAAATAAACACGGACCTTTAGTATTCTGAGTATCAAAGAAACAAAGGGCTTTGTTCCAAAGGCATCTGTTTTCAGTCTGCTTTCCATTCACCTAACAAACCTGCTGACTATGACTGCTACAGCTGTCAAGACTTAGTACATCTTGGTGCAGTTTTCAAGTTACCCTCAATCTTGTATTGAGTGACCATTAATTATATTAAAAGACCTATCTTCAGTCTTCCCAGATGTATTTTATATAGGTGGCTGCTTTGTAAGATAACAATATTGTAGAAAGCTCTTATTTGAGGTTCCTGCGCATTTAATTTATTCCTCCATTGAACAGAGTTCTAATTTATACAGTCATCAAATGTACCACAAGAAATATGTTCTAGTGAGTGGCAGCTTAAAGCAGGTTAAAAGTAAGGCAGAATGCGCCTTAAAGTACATTCTGCTACTTTCAACCTGCTTTAAGTGATCCTCAAGTCTTCAAAACTAGAAACAGTTTATGGAGTAATTGGTTAATCCACCATTAAGCAGTCACCTGTCCAAAGAGATTCCTTTGATGGATTGTCACTTGAGGCAATATTGATAGCACAGTTAGTACAAGAACAAAAGCCATTCTCAGCAGGTTTCTGTTAACCTTTAGTTCATAGAGAACACAACAGCACAAATCAAATATACAATAAAAAAACATTGTTTGATCAGTATAAAATGAAATATTGACTGATCAGATCAGAAAAATAGAAACGGGTTTTTTGGACAATCACATGGCAAACAGTGTAGTCTCAGATCAGCTATTACTTTTCAGGATCTGCACTGCTTGCAGCAATAGGTGTTAACTCTGAGTGTTCTAAAGGTTAAACACTGTAGAAATTAGAAGAGTTTTTTGTAGTGATGTTTGTGACACTTAATATGGGTACCCTTTTGTAAATATTTTCAACATATTTGAACTTGAAATTCAAAAAATGGCATTACTATTAATGTATTGAATTTTATGAATTAAAATCTCTATTCTTTAGCTCTAATATTGTCTCCTGTTTGCAATAGTTAAGCAAATACTGTTTTGCTGATAATTTTCAGTATTTAAAGTATAAAACAGTTAAACAATGTGCTTTGCAAGTACAAATTTAATCAAACTTTTTAACTAATATTTATCAAAGAAAGAAATGTTTTGATATTTAAACTGCTCATGTGTGACTATATCCATTTCCAATCAGGACCGTTTGAATGAGGTTCTACAGCGTTGGAAGGAGTACCGGGGTAACCTGGAGGGTACAGACCGTTTCCTGAAGGAAGAGTTCCCGCACTGGACGAAAGAAACTGACGCTGATATACCTGACAGCAAGGCTGATGCCCAGAGAAAGATGGATGGCGTCAAGGTATGCTCAAACAGTCAAACTTCTTGCAAGTCATCACTATAGAACAGGAATAAGCAGTCTTTTTTACCTAGCAGGTGACAGCTTGATGCAGGACAAAAACAATGCAGAAAGCTCTCATAGTCCTGAGCTTTCTTCTCTATGTATGTCCTGTATTGAGCAATATCTTTCCATCTCCATGTTTCTCCCTTTGCTACATAGATACTTTCGGCCTGCTTTAAGTTACAATCTGCTAGGATGTAGAAAATATTTTATGGTACATATTCATGACTATTTTCCTTAGTGGAGATATAAATTAAAGGCTTAAAAAGACATATCTTTTAAGTAATGGTTTAAGATTTCATTTTCTGAAAAGACTTGCCATTTTTGCCAGCATGTAAGAGAATGTTTACTACAATACCTCATCTATAGATCGGCGCCATATGACCATTTCATGTGTCGCGGTGCCGTAAAACCCAACCCAACTCAATAAATCAATCAATCATATCTATATATTTACATTCGCCTCGCATTGTCCTTTAATATATAACACTATTCTAAAAAGAGACTTGCATATTTCAATGAATGGTCATTTAAAATCCAGTTCTAGCCGGCTGGTTTAGGGGTGGAGCTATACTGATCACTTTCAAATCGATACAGAAGTCCATATGGTAGGCGTGGTTAACGCGGAGTAATACTGACCCAGTTACCGTAGCGTATCAAGTAATGAGTGAAGCATAAATATTGAAATGTCCTTACCGTTAGCATAGAAAAATCCGATAATAAAATACTTCGTATACAATGACCTCCATTCCCGCTTCGTCAGTTTCAATCAAGTATGGCGTGTGAGTAAATCGGTTTTAAAAAACGCGACCTCTATTTAAGATGCTTATAATACAAACATTTTGTAAATGCATGTGCTTTTAAATGTCTCAAAAGGGTTTTTAAACATAATGAGAAAGTTTACCGGTTAAAATTCTAAATTTATCCAGTAATTATAATATGTGATTGGGACTATTTTCAGTCCACATATAGAGATCATTACTACGATTAGCAACGCATAGCAATGGGCAAAGTGTCTATTAGTATGTTTATGTACATTTCTGGTTCATTTCTCAGTTCACAATGGAATATAAATCTAAGAAATAAATTGCGTACTTCCTTTATTCATGAGCTGATGGAACTTCAATGCTTTTACTAGCAAAGTTAAGTGAAAAGCCCTTCGGGCTTCACACACTTTGCTAGTAAAAGCATTGAAGTTCCATCAGCTCATGAATACCGGAAGTACGCAATTCATTTCTTAAATGTTGTTTCACAGGGAATGTTGGAGCGTTTGACCACCATGCGCCAGGATATTGAGAATGCAGGAGCCCGCTGTGAGAACCTGGGCAGTGTAGAGAATCTGGACCAGGCCGACATGCCAGAGAACACACCCATCTTCCAACTGTCTACATCAGTCAATAGAGACCTGCTGCAGGCAACAGGGGAGGTAAGCATGTAACAGATATACAGTCAATCTATATACTTACACACCCATTTTCCAACTGTCTACATCAGTCAATAGAGACTTGCTGCAGGCAACAGGGGAGGTAAGCATGTAACAGATATACACTCAATATATATATATATATATCTTCCAACTGTCTACATCAGTCAATAGAGACCTGCTGCAGGCAACAGGGGAGGTAAGCATGTAACAGATAAACAATCAATCTATATACTTACACACCCATCTTCCAACTGTCTACATCAGTCAATAGAGACTGGCTGCAGGCAACAGGGGAGGTAAGCATGTACCAGATAATACAGTCAAGCTATATACTTACACACCCATCTTCCAACTGTCTACATCAGTCAATAGAGACCTACTGCAGGCAACAGGGGAGGTAAGCATGTAACAGATATTCACTCAATCTATATACTTACTTACTGGCATTCACTGACTACACAGACACACCAGATCCAGAGATGAAGAATGCCATCTTCCTGATATTCTCCATCTTTTCGTATAGTTACGTCTTTATCAAGGTAGATCATGGCCACACATAAAATTTATGTCCTTTCCTCACAATGTGGACATCATTGTAATATGTGCTCTGCAGTTTGGTCAAGGCCACAGAAACAAAATCTATATCAATATTAACAGAACAGATTTAAATAGAATGAATGATGTTCATCATAAAAACAGGGTACAATAGAGAAGAGTAATAGCAACAAATTTGAGATTGCGAAGTTTAAAGGATATACAATGTACATGTGTACATGTAGATACAAACATGATCAAACACTGAAGGAGCTGTCTGATCTGGATCTACACTGTTTTCAAAAAGCATCAATATACGCTAAAAGCAGAAGGGTTAAGGTATTCCACTGTTAAATCATTGAAAGTTAGCATAGCTCAGGCTTAATTACAGTCAGTAGAGAAACCTCTGTGAAATTTAAATGCTGTAAATTTAATGTTCATTTCATACACTTGTAAGAGCAGTGACTGATTGACAAATATAAACAACCCCCAGCATATCTCAGCTGCATCCGTTCTCAATACATAAAACTTCCAGTAGGTACCATACCTTAAACAAATATTGGCATTGATTTATGGATTCTGTTGAAACCCTTATAATGCTGAAACAAAGTAAATTATCCTTTGCAAACAGTGAAGACCCTGATCAGAGGGCTCCTTCAGGAGCCCTCTGATCTGGGTCATCACTATTTGCAATTAATTAAAATATTTATATGGAGTCACCATGAACTAGTCATTTTTCAAAACTTAATAGAACCCATTTCAAAATTTGCCACTGTTAGGGTTAAAGTAGGATTTAGACAGGTTATAGGGAGGTGGGGAATCGTTCATAGACAATTGTGAGTGTTTGATGTTCCAGTCTGTGTAAATTACAAAATGTGACAATATTGACTTCCATGCATTGTAAAACTGTATTTACAGTTCACAAAGTAAACATACTATTTCCTTGACATAAAATGGGCTGTTTTTAACAGTGGAACAAATCTTTAAGAGAATAAATTGGCTTTGAAACTCTACTGAAAAGTACAAGAGCTTTTACTTTCACTTGATAATGACAGATGTGAATTTAATGGAATGCAAATGAGTTACCCCATAAATACGACTTTTTACGTCTTTCATTTATTCCTCCACTGAAGAAAATAGTTCCAATTTATATAATCATGAATATGTATAATAAGAAATATTTTCTATATTCTAGTTGGTGGTAGCTTAAAGCAGGCTGAAAGTAAAGCAGAATGTGCCTTAAGGCACATTCTGCTTTACTTTCAACCTGCTTTAAGTGGTTACCTATATTTAATACTTGAACAGGCTATAGGGTAATGGGTTAAATATTCCTCCTTCATTAATTCAGCTGGTATGAAGTTTCATGATGGGAGCAAACAGATTGTATTTGGGGAGAAATCATGCGTGCATTTGAATAATTAATTAGTTCTGGCATGAATAAAGATATCTGCAAGGTTCAAAGAAAACAGTCACTTTGTGCAAAATGGTCAATCAAAAGACAATCCCTATGTAATATTTCAGATGTAACCACTTAATGCAGAACAAGAGTTATGATCTCCAAATATAATCACTGAATATCTGCTGTAACCCTCACTATATATAATATAAGTTTCATTGTTAACTCTTCTATTCTAAATATCAGGATGAAAGTGCATACTTAAGGGTCATTTTATTGATTTAAATGCTTTTGTTTTTCTCTGCAATATTTCATATCATTTGCAACCTTTTAACATATTTTAGAATGCAATACTCGTGAACATGACATTGCCATGATGATCTGATAAAAATGTATTGACAAACCATGTGGATCTGAATATAGCGAGAAAAGTAGGGTCCACATTAAAAAAAATTGTCTGTGTAAATGGTATTTTCTGTTGTATTTAACCCTTTCCCACATAGAAGCGCCTTTTAGCACATTCAGTTTATTCCTCCACTGAAGCAAATAGTTCCAATTTATACAGTCATGAATATGTATCATAAGGAACATTTTCCCAATTCTAGCTGGAGGTAGCTTAAAGCAGGCTGAAAGTAAAGCAGAATGTGCCTTAAGGCACATTCTGCTTTACTTTCAACCTGCTTTAAGTAGTCACCTATTTGTAAAACTAGAAACAGGCTATGGGGTAAAGGGTTAAAAAGTGTACAATGTAGTGCCTCTTTTACACCCATTTAACTGAATGGATCAAATAACATTGACTCTATGCATGATTTGGTTAAAAATGACTAGTTTAGTATCAGATGTTGGGAATATTAAGGGCGTTACACTATTGTACATTCAACCCTTTACCCCATGTCCTTTTTCTTGTTTTGAAAACAGGTGAGTACTTAAAGCAGGTGGAAAATATAGCAGAATGTGCCTTAACCCATTACCCCATAGCATGTATCTAGTATTAAAGATAGGTGACTACTTAAAGCAGGTTGAAAGTAAAGCAGAATGTGCCATAAGGCACATTCTGCTTTACTTTCAGCCAGCTTTAAGTTACCATCTACTAGAATATAGAAAATATTTCTGAATATACATATTTATGACCATATTAATTGGAAATATTTTCTTCACTGGAGGAATAAATTTAAGGCGTATTTATGGGGTAATAGGTTAAGGCGCATTCTGGCCTACTTGAAGCTATCTGCATGAATAAAGAAAATATTTCTTATTGCTCTCTTTCATGACTCTATAAAGTCAAACTATTTTCTCAAGTGGAGGAATAAATTAAAGGCATAAAAAGCTTATTTTTTTGGTAATAGTTTAATCAAAAGTCAGCCAGTAGCCAGTTCTGACCGTATGCATGTCAAGTGAATGGGAACAATTTTGGCAAAATCATATTGTCATTTCATTCGCAATTATGTTCAGCAAAATGAGATAATTTGCAGAGCATACCAATTTACTTGTGTAATTACAAAAGTTAGAAGAAAACAATACCCAAGCATAATGTAATTGACAAACAAGGAATTTCACAAGGTGATTGTGTTGATACAAGTAGAGATAGTTAAGTGTTACAGCACTCAAACATGTGTCAAGTGATTATTCATTGCCATAGATATATCTAAATACTAATGGCTGCTTAATGCAGAACAAAAATAATGCAGAAAACTCCTTCAGGAGCTTTCTGCATTATTTTTATTTCTGCATTAAGTATCCACTGCTGTAAATACTGATAGTGATACTTACTTCAAAGGTAGATTACGAGAAGTTTGACTGTAAACAATTAAAGCCTTATTATCAGTAAGTATTTACCCAAGTTCCAATATTACTGTTCCCCATTGACATTGCACTCATCTTGGATAGTGAAACTATCTCTCACTGTCTACACAAGTCATAGGAGTAACACAAAGTGTCAAAATGGGCCAAAATCAGGGGAAAATGAGTAAAACAGAGAAAAAAGAGATGAAAAGAATGAAAAAATTGCAGAAGATGAACAAAGAGAAGTTAAACCGTCAAGTGAAGGAGAAGAAGAAAAGAAAGACAGGAAAGAGTAAACACAAAACAGCTGAAGATAATGACAACACTGGAAATAGAAATACCGGGATTAGTAATGTGCAGGAAACCTTTGAGACTCTAGGGGATGACAGCCTAGAAGGAGATGGATTTAATTTTAACACCCGTGTTTACCCAGGGTCTGGTCCATCTAGTGCTAGCCATGAAGTAGAGTCAGTTGTTAAGTATGAGGCCAATGGAGTAAGCAATGGTTCGCTGACTTTTGTTAAAACAGCAGAGTTAGAATCATACTTTGAGGAAAAGGATGAGGGTGCTGCTTCAACAGATAATGAAAAACAAGATACAGGAAGAGACATAGATCCTGATAAACCTGCTTCTGGACAGCATGAAGAAATTAGAGAACACTTTAATGATGACGAAAATGAACATTTTCATGAAAGTCAAAGTAAAGTTGTTTCAAGATCTGATAGTGATCTTGATGATGAAAATGATGATTATGATGATGATAATGTAAATACAGGTGATATATTGCAAGCAGAGAAAACCACTGTTGAAGAAGAAAAGAAACAAAGTAGTTCTGAGGAATCCGATAAGAAAGAAGGAGTTTATGCAGAAATTATGGAGCAACATCCAAAGGACATTGTTCTTCCCTCTGAACCAGAATCAGATGAACACAAAGAAGTGAGACCAGAAACAGATAAACACAAAGAATTGAGACTAGAAACAGATAAACACAAAGAATTGAGACCAGAAACAGATAAACACAAGGAATTGAGACCAGAAACAGATAAACACAAAGAAATGAGACCAGAAACAGATAAACACAAAGAAATGAGACCAGAAACAGATAAACACAAAGAATTGAGACCAGAAACAGATAAACACAAAGAATTGAGACCAGAAACAGATAAACATAAGGAAGTGAGGAAAGGAGGTGGAACTGAAATTGTAAGAAACAGCTACTTTGGCAAGCTGCCTGATCTGTACAAAATTGAAATGCAAGAAAAATTGATGAGGCACATTCCACAGTGGTACAAGAGGAATCAAGAGGTGTGGAGATCTCAGGAACAGCCTAACCTCTGGAAGCACGGAATAGACCCCAGGGGTGTGCATAGTACAGATATGAAAACAAAGACAACACAAGAAACATCTCAATCTGATAGTCAACCAGCAGTCAAACTTGATGTGTCTAGAAATGCCAGTACTTTGAGTGAAAGTTTAGGTAGAACTCCTGGGAAAGTGGCGTTCAATGTTTATGCTGATGTTCATAGTATTAGCAGTTCATACAGTGACAGTATATCTGAAGAGATAAGTCAGGCTGGTATTGTACAGGATACCCTCTGTAATGAAGCTTTGACAAGTAGAAAACAGACAACGAAAACTAGTTCTGTACATAACTCCATGCATGAACCTACCAAGAAAAGACACCTTGATGATAAATATCAAAGAGCTGACTTGCCAGTGGAAAGTATGAAGCCAAATGAACACAAAGAGCTTGAAGAGACACAGAATAAGTCACGGGATCAATCGTATACAAGTGCTGACAAGACTGGTAAACCCAGAGTAACAGTTGTAGTAGACAGGAAAGAGAAACGTGGACAATTAGATGAGTCTTACACAACTGAAAGAACTACAAACAGAGCACGACATAGAAACAGGAAAGATGGTGCCAAAGTGAAACATGATGGAACAGAACCCAAACCAGAAGACATAGGAGATCCTAAAAAGGCTTAACATACTTTGTCATTTTGCACATTTACTTTTAAACACTCACCATAAATTAGATTAGCATTGTCAAATTAAATAGACAAAAACCCTGAAGTTAATAATCATTGCATATAAGTAAGCAATTTTAAGAATATGTATTGTTTTCTGTTTAAAGCCATATTTGTAAAAAGGGAACACATATTTGACTGTATTTGAAATTCTTTTCAATTATGTTCAATTGAAGGAAACAAACTATGTATGAAAGCATGCATCAGTATCGTGAGTTTAACCCATTACCATATTGCCTGTTTCTAGTTTTGAAGACAGGTCACCACTTAAAGTAGATTGAAAGTAAAGCAGAATGTGCCTTTTAGGCACATTTTGCCTTAACTTCAGCCTGCTTTAAGCTACCATCTGTAAGGACATAGAAAATATTTGGTAAGTAAAATATTCATGACTGTATAAAGTGGAACTATTTTCTTCAGTGGAGGAATAAATTGAAGGCTCAAAAGGGCCTATTTATGGACTAATGGGTTAATCTTTAATGTTCACTAAGCCACTTTCAACATTTATAAGTTACGATTGTTAATGTGACCTTCATGTACTTGCAGGTCGAGAATCGTATGGCACAGATACGTGACAACATGCAACAATGGGATGCTGTTGACAGAATGCGTGTTGATCTCCGCTCATGGCTACATGACATGCAAGAGGAAGTAGATGACATGGAGAAACAGCCATCTAAACTGCATGCTGAGGCCTGTGAAGTCGATATCTCTAAACTGGAAGGTATCAGAGAAGAGGTGCAGGCTAGAGGTCCAGCAGTAGATGGTTTGTTAGCGAGATACCGTGAACTGACTCAACATAACCCTGACCTGCAGGACCCAGTAGTACAGGCCGTCCAAGAAGACTGGGAAGAACTGCTTGGCCAGGTAGAGAACCTCCTAGAGGAGAGAGAGAAGGCCTTACAAGCAGCCAAAGACCTCCAGGCTAGAGAGAATGAAATGGATGAAGACCTTGAAGAATATATCAATGCTCTAGAGAACATAGAAGTAGCCGATGCCAATACAACACTCAAAGCAGAGATGACAAGGGTAAGTACAACTTTACATATCACCCAGCCGCCAACAGATTGTTGTGTGAAGAACACCTCATTGATACTTTATTTATTAGGGGTTGGGTTAATTTAGTATAAGGGTATTTTGGTATAGGTTTGCTTGAATATAAGCCATTAATTTTGATTGTTTGAGAAAACAATTAAAGAGATGCTATGACAGGAATTAATCAGCCTGTTTTGATGGCATATCTTCAAGCAATATTATGAATCGAATAGGAGGGGTAGACTCTTGTGGGGCATGGTCTGTTCCTAGCAGGGTTTTATTCTACTTTCTCTTATGACGAGGGTATCTTTCTATCAAATATAGAATATACAACTCCAGATAAGAGCAGTATCTCAAATACGCAAATATTTTTCAACCAGGCCCAGTGTTGTGACAATTCTAATGAGTAGTCACAACACAAGGTTTGGTGGGAACATCTCTGAGATGATTATAATGAGAACTGGGTCCAAGGTTATAAAGCTTTTGAGTTGAGTTCGAGATCATTCTCAGGCATTTAAATGGTCAGATTTGAGCTTTTGCTGAGCAAAAGCTCAAATATGACCAATCAAGTGCTTGAGAACGATCTCAGACTCAAGCTTTATAACCTTGGGGACTGGTATTCATGACTTAATTTTGAAAAGGTTATTAAGAAGAAAAATGTTGGAAATATTCAGATTGTTGAGATCCTCTCTTTTATCTGGCGTCCTGGAATATAGATGGGTACATTATTATGTTATGTTTACTGCTAGTTTTGTGTACTTTATAGCTATGCTCTGAACAATGTCAGCCAATCAGGGTGACTTATCATGTGGACTCACAATTAATGCTGTGGCTGATAACCACTACAAACTGATTGTGTGTTTGTATGAGGGCAGATTTAATTGTGCTCACACAGAGTGAACTATAACACATGAGTGGCTAAACGTGAAGTTGCTAAACTTTTTGAGAGTTGCTACTTACAGCATTAGTCATCGATCATTCATTCATTCATTCACTCATTTGTTCATTCACAGGCACTTCGTCATGGCTTTACATCATAATTACTGCTACCTGAGTATGGTGTAAAAAATCAACTGTAGTCAAAATTTGTATTAAGCCATCATTGAGTGAAGATCATGGTCTTTAAAGAAAGGTGATTGCATTTAACCCTTTACTCTAGAGCAGGTTGAAAATAAAGCAGAATGCATTCTGCTTTACTTTCAGCCTGCTTTAAGCTACCATCTGCTAGAATATAGAAAATATTTCATATGATACATATTCATAAGTCATAACGCTATAAAATGGAACTATTTCCTTCAGGGATGGAATAAATCAAAAGCGTACAAATATGTAGTTTAAATGACATTTGCACCAAGTAGATGTATCTGGGAGCTATATAGGTTACTGCTTAATGCAGGATAAAAGTAGCTTTCTGCATTACTTTTAACCTGCAATAAACTCTTACCTGTCTAAAAGAAAATCGTATTAAGATAAATTCACTTCTTTTCAATGATTGTTTAATACGAATTTGACTGTATCATCTAGGATCAAATCTTAATGCACATGCCTGAAGATTGATTTAAAAATTTAAAAAAATTCAATCATTTATTGCTAGAAAAAGGATCTTTGAAAATTGTAAAATAAAATTGTACATCCATGCAGACCCTTAATCCTTTCACTTTCAATGTCGTCATAAAGCGCATTTGCAAACAGTTTTGATCCTGATCAGACACTGCGTAATGCGGCATCTGATCAGGATCAAAACTGTTTGCCTCTTGTTTTGAAATTATGTCAGTTGTACTGCCATAAATCTAACTTTGATACAATATTGCAGAAAACAATTTTGAAGCAGATGACAATATGGGGGTGAAGGGATAAAAACCTCACGATATATTTGATCATGAAAGGGTTAACCCTTTCCCCCATAGAAGCGCCTTTTAGCGCATTAAGTTTATTCCTGCACTGAAGAAAATAGTTCCAATTTATACAGTGATAAATATGTATCATATGGAATATTTTCTATATTCTAGAAGATGATGGCTTAAAGCAGGCTGAAAGTAAAGCAGAATGCGCTTAAGCGCATTTTGCTTTACTTTCAACCTGCTTTAAGTGAACACCTATATTCAATACTATAGAGATATGCTATGTGGGAAAGGGTTAACAGCCTGTATATTTGAAATGTAGCAGCTGAGCTCTGTGTCTAGCCTATTTGCAATGTTCAAAGGTCCTTTTCACTTCGACTCATACATCAGCCATGTTAGGGTAGTAACTACGCAATGGCTATTGTACAAGCCCAGTGACAGTCAATATAGACCCTGTATGACCCACTTTACATTTCATTTCACCGCCCATTGAGCACCTTTTCAGTTTCTTTTGTTTATGTGTTTGGTCCAAAACAGAATACATACAAACCTGTATTTAGCTACATTTTCAAGGAAAAGGATGGGTGGTCTTTTATGACAGGTAACTGCCAAATGCATGATTTATGAAGCTTTTAGCTTTAACCTTTTCCTCCAAATGCAAAAGCCCAAGTCACCTATATCAAGTTTTGCTTGAGACAGGTGATATTTAAAGCAAGATGAAAGTATAGGAGAAAGATATGAAAGGAACTTTCTGCTTTACTTTTAACCCATTTTAAGTGGCCACTTGTATTAAACATCACCAAATTTGGTATGTTAACCTATTACCCCACAACTACGCCTTTAATTTATTCCGTTTCTAAAGAACATAGTTCAAATTTATATAGTCATAACTATGGACCATAAGAAATATTTTCTATATCCTGGTACAATTGATAGCTTAAAGGAGGCTGAAAGTAAAGCAGAATGCGCCTTAAGGCGCATTCTGCTTTACTTTCAGTCTCCTTTAAGTGGTCCCCTGTCTTCAATACTAGAAACAGACTATGGGGTAATGGGCTATGTAAAGAAGAAGGTAGAAGAGACGTGAGGAAAAGGTTAACATCAATGTGCATCAAACTGGCATCTGTCTGAAAGACTGTCACTGCATCCTCTTAGAATGGTGCTTGACACAGTTTTGACTGTATTACAAGGAAACCACAGTCAAAATACACTTGGCAAAGGGAACTTTAGTGTTGAGAGATGTTGAGCTAAGTGCATATCTGTAGAGGCATACTGCAGATAGCAGAAACACAGTAGGCATAGACTAAAACATCAGTACTGCAGTGGCTCTTCCAGCCCTGCTCTGACTAGTGACTTGCTGATGGTAAATTACATACTTGCCTACTTGCTTTGCATGCTATTCCATCATGTTCATCGACTCCATCACCCTAAAGAATAGGTGTTGACTAATATTTCATGTGTATTGACCATCAGAGATCCGATAGTTTACGAGTAATAACGTATTTTACTGCCTCGCAGTTTTGGTTGTTTTTATTTTATTTCATTTATTTTCCTTCACTCTTCACTATTGGAGTCAGCAAACAGACTGTTTTATTGTTGCTGATTTGTAACTTTTTTGTAGTTTTTATTCCCTACCCTCCAACTCTTATAATAGTTTGGAATGGAAAAAGTAGTACATACCAATAAAAAAGTAGTTCCAAATATCTGTGTCTATGAATGAAAATGATATGGTTGTTTGATAAAATATTTCTGTTTCTATATCTTTGTTGTCACTATAATCGATATACATTCCTGTCCCCAGCACACTAGTGCCATGCCAATCTACACCCTGTACAGATTTATAGTCAAAGTTTTAGTCCCTACCAATCTTCCCTATTTTCTTATTGACAGAAATGACTACTTCTTATCATATTCAAAGGAATAAAACTTAAGTTTGATTCTGTTATACCCTCGTATAATCTAGTCTGAGCCGTTAGTATGGATTTGTCAATCTAAGATTAGAGAGTGTTTAACTCATTCCCTCCATAGAAGTGCAATTAAACCTCTTTACCCAAGTGCTTCATTATGATATATATAGTACTCACTTATTGTACTGAAGATAGGTGGCTGCTTAATTAAAACAGGATGGAAATAAAACAGAAAGATCCTGCAGGAGTTTTCTGCTTTACTTTCATGCAGCTGTAAGGAGTAACTTCCATTCAGACGGCTAAGGAGGAAAGAGTTAACCTAAAAAGATAAGATCCTGTAATACTGTGAAAGCCAGTCCTGAATAACCTTCCTAAAACACTGCTCTTCACTAAAGAGGTATTAAGTAAATGGAGGGAAAAAAGACCCTGTGCCGTTTGCTAACAGCTCTTGGCAAATAACCAATGCTGATAGGTCCACACAATATAGTTATTGACGAATCAATGATCGACGACTTGATAATCCCAGGCATGTCCCTCATACCCATTGAAAACTGTATTTAATCAAATGTAATGGTATTATATTATACACTGCCGCAAGAGCTTAACGTGAAGTAATGTTACACACGGTTTTAATCTTTACGGTCACTGTGTAGGGTTTCAAATTTTAAAAACACCTTGTGACCTTACACTGCAATTTAACTGAATTCTTTGTGGTGTTGGTTTAAACTTTTTCGTTGTTGTGGATATTTTAAATGTGAGGCACGCATAGCCTTGATGAGGAGGAAGGACAAGAATTTGAATGCACGTTTGCGATTTGTTTTAAAAAAGAAATACACAAAAAAACCGGTTTTGGAATTTTTATGCAATTTGATGGGGAGGAAAATGAAAGTCAAATAATTCAGCACTGTCATGAAGTGAAAAATGGAATGGTTAGAGTGTTGATGTAAGTAGACTGCATGTAATTGCCTGGTTAATAGTGTAAACCAGTCTAAGTATTGTAACCCCTCCTATACCATAGAATGATAACATGTAGACCTGCACAGCACTGCCTTGCCTTGTACAGTCAGACCTGGGTACCAGCCAACAGTCAATGGAGAAACATGGCAATCCTTACAGAACATGGATACTTAATGCTGGACTAAGAAATCCAGAAAGCATGTGGATACGTATTGCAAACTGAAATGCAAAAAGCTTAATGCAGGACTAAAGTAATGCAGAAAGCTCCTGAAGGAGCTTTCTGCATTACTTTAGTCCTGCATTAAGCTGTCACCTGTCTGAGAGACTGCCCATGGATCTTCTTGTGATAGTAAGCTTGTCTGAGGTTTGGCTGTATTTGCACCTGTTCATGCCTCTTCTCACCTGTATCCTATTCCCTTCCTGCTGTTCCTCCATCCCTCTCATCTTCACAAGTATCAAATATCTATATAGCTTTGCATTAGCTTGTTCATCATAGCATTTTATTGCTTCATCATAGTCTGAAAAATGACATATTTTATATTAGTACAAACAGAAATACATCTTAGTAACATATTTTTCTCTGTATTTAAGAATTTTTTTATGTGACCACTCTTTTATTTTTGATAATTTCAATGAATTTATATGCCATTCAGATTTTGGTTTTGTGGTGTAGAGTATATAGGTTGTTCTGTGTTGGTAAGCAGTATAAATTACTTTTAAATCTATGACCTGTGGGTAAATATTACTACTTCAAATGCAGCCTCCTAAACGCCTTCTTTAGCCTCAATGTTTGTAGAAATATGAAAACTTCATTTTATGCTCCTTTATCTTGCTGGGCCTGATGTGGATCTAGACTGTTGGTTAAGGTTGTCAGTTACTAAGCTTTCAGCATTAAGGGATATTCTTGTGCCTACATATTATGTCAACAGTTTGTAGGCAAACAGTAGATAGGATTGTGAATTTCCATCAGCAGAGTAGGTAGTGAACACTGCACAATGCTCAATAACATTAGCCTGCTCATTTTGCAGATTGAAGTAAGGACTATATATTTATGTTAGTTATAATGATTTCCAAGTATAGAAAGTCAGCTAGAATGAAGAGCACTATTCAGGGACATGTATTGATATATCTTGGCACTATGAGAACCATGACCAATAGTTGTCAGAAACAACTCAAAATTGCTGAAAATGTAGACCTAGCAGGCGAGATAACATTGTCAAACCTGTGTTGGCACGTAGATATTTCAAAACAGTTACCCTACTTATAATGTGCATGATTAAAGTAAGACAGAAACTCCCTTGGTCAACACTGTTTGTAAAGTCTTCCATGCAGTAAAGGTACGCTCTACAAGCTATCAGTTGTAGAACTTGTTAAACATTGAGTATTGATCTCCTGGCCTGGGTTAAATGTTTGCCAAGGCCTATGTACAGATAGAAGGCGGGATTTAGCTGTAATTTGTATCGTAGACGGTAAGGCATGTACTGACATGATCATGAGCCCCAGTCATATTGTAATTTTATTGGATTGAATTTATACCTGACGCCAAAGACTTTAAGCTAAATAGATTTATTTAATGTCTTAAACATAGGTAGATAGTGGATTAAGGAATGACTCGTTAGCCTTTCCCTTATGTTAGCATAAGTGACTTTAATAATACTTTGTAAGCTTGATAGTTCCTAATTAAGTGCCAATTAGTTCTAAAATTGTCTGTTTATTGAAATAATTCAATATACTTTTTGCAGTTATTGCAAAATATTGGAGCAATTACTAGATGAAAGTAATGAAGCAGACATCATTTTTGACAAGGAGAAGTTGTAGTTAGTAGCGTATGGGTTATTTGTCAATGTAAATATTGCTACTATCGCGGGTATAATGACGGGGCTCAGAGCTCGTGTACTGGGTACACTGTTTGTAATAAGGATTTGAAGTGTTCTGCTGAGTAGGTAATTGTACTCCCCTGTCAATGCTTCAATTGTTGTCATAAATTTTGGTGCAGCATAGTTTAGCGATGGTTTATATTTCATAAACAGTAGCATTTAATGTAGCAGTGTGAATGGAGTCATTAGGCAGTTTATTCTGGAGGTTAGTGACTTGATGTAGGTTTAATATGTGTTGCTGTTATGGCAAATTTAAGAAGGCATGGTTTTGAAGTTTGAAGTTTTAAATTTATAGGACTAGAATATTTGCATCCTGCATGCTGGAAAATATGATAATTTAGTCAAATGTGTATTAAGTGTTAGACAAGAGAGTGGTCTATTTTAGGTAGGCGAAGATAAGACTGTTTTGACCATTTTTTAATTTTTTTTTACATTGAATAATGGAACTGCATGCAGATAAATACATAGGTTATTTTGCTTATACAAGGTGTTTATGAAGCAGTTTCTTTTAAATGTATTGAAATTACAAGATAATAATTAAAAAACAATAAATACCCGGTACTATAAGTTAACCCAAAACTATTATGCAAAGCTGCAAATTTAGTTGATCAATCTTAAAATGTTTGAAATCTTCACTTAATTAAACAGAGCTTCCATAAAATTGAAAGGTTGGTTTCGTTCATTTAATTATACAGATATAATTACAATTTGAATAATATTCTGTAAGGATCTGATGCATACCAGTAGTATATTTGTAAATTGTTTTGTTGATAGGATATTTTTTTCCTTTGAGAGATAAAAAAGAGCATTTAATAAAAAAAAAAAAAGATAATCATTTTTATGGCTGCAAAAACATCATTTTGTTATCTCAAGATTTAAAGCAGTCATTGATATTTTCTTTACCTGCTTTCTACATTTCAAGTCTCACTTCCATCTTTCCTAAGCCTCACTCTCATTTTCAGCCTCACTTTCATTTTCAGCCTCATTTTCATACTTCATTATTATTCATTACTATTGCAGCATCGCCTTGTTTGTTTGTTAACATGTTTGATGTGTATACTCAAGCCTGTGTATAGTCAGTTTTAACACCATTACAACCGCAGCCGTGATAAAGTATTTGAAGCAGGAGACCTTTGGAATTTTAAATAAATTATTCAGCTAACAACTTTCAAGTGTCAAACAGTTAATCAATTTGTCACATTAGTTCCATGTCAAACCACTCCAAAACTTTTAGCATTAGCAATCAGCGTTCTAAAGCTGTAAACAAGATGAATTTATTGCTATGATTTTGGTCAATATTTTCAAGTATTTGAAATATCTTGGAGAGTTTACAAGTAGCGCGGTGGTCTCCAGTTTGATCAGTGATAAGAGATTGATTTTACATAATACATGACTGTATATCTTTAAAGGTCCTGAGCAGTACTCAATGATTTTATGCTTTGGTACATACAAGTTGTGAGGACCAAATTCATTCATATTTTACAAATAATGTAGACCCAGATCAGGGTCCGCACTGTTTGCCAATTTTGTAAAAACTGCAAAAAGTTATTTTAATAAAAAATTTCAAAATTGGAAAAGTCCTTTTTGAATACAGTATTATAAGGTATTAAATTCACTATGAATCTATAATTAGTTATTACTTGAACACAATCAGAAATGCTGCAATATGGTGTTGGTGAACTGGCTTTATACAAAGGCTTTGGTTGTATTTGCTAGATTAAACAAATGAGTGGCGTTGTTGTTGTATTACCCACAAGCCTAATTGTCAATATTTGTGGCAATGTGTGAATTAAGCAAGTATATAAGGCAGATTTAAACAATATTTATATATCGCCAGGTGGCTGTGTACATTTTGAAAAGTCTAGTTACATCAGTGTTATGACAAACCACATGTACTTAATGGAATGGAACTGTCAATCACCCATCTTAACTCGTTACTCCATAGGCTAGTTTTAGTTTTGAAGACAGGTGACCACTTAAAGCAAGTTGAAAGTAAAGCCGATTCTTCCTTTAGGCACATTCTGCTTTATTTTCAGCTTGCTTTAAAGTGTTAACACATTATTGTGTGAAAACCATATGATGACGATATCCTGACTTTGTTCATCCTCTGTTGGGAGTGTCCGAATACCTAGGTTTGGCAGCAGATGGCTTATATTCCAAATAGGTTTTTTCTGACAGTTATTTCAATGCTGCTAATTCTAGTCAGCTTGTTGTCAATGTAAGAATAATTTGGCTAGGTGGCGAAAAGATAGTAAAATTCTTGCTTTTATTTGTACGGACTTTAAGCCTGTGACTTGATTGCGAGACATTTAAGAGACATTCACACATTTCTGATAGACATTTGATCGATTAGGCTTGGCGAGGTAATTAAGACATTCAGGTGCCCTCAAGCATGAACTAGTCAGTGCTTTGATTATAATTGGAAAATGAAGCTATACTTCTGTAATACCAGTAGAAAATTGGATTGCCTAATTGAAACTTTATATTCCCCAGCTAAGAGATAATATCAGCAAAGACATAAACTATGAATATGATGACAGTCAACCCTATTTTTGGCCAACTGTCACTGAGAAAGCTTGGTGCCCTCTTAAGAAAAGTAACTATTTAATGCAGGACAAAAGTATGGTAATGCAGAATGCTCCTGTAGGAGCTTTCTACAGTACATTTGCCTTGCATTAAGCAATAAGCTGTCTTTTGAATTGCCCAGGAGATTTCTGCAGAGTTGTCGTTTTATCCAGGGAGTTTCTTTGTCAAACCATTTTACGTCAGAATTTTTTAAATCAATAATTAATTTTCTGGGCTGTATTGATTACTGTTATGAAGTTTATACTTGCTGATATTAATTAGAAGGACATTGATGATTTATATCTTAAAAATCTTTATGAATGGACATTAAACGGGACAATATTCCAATGGCCAGACTGTGGTTATGCTTGCCCAGAATTTAAGTGCCTGCAGATATTTAGTATTATGATGTAATGCAGAGAAGCTCACGCTTTTGTCCTGTTCTACTGGTTTTGAGAAAAAAGTGACCATAGATGATATTATGTCCATAATCAACATGTAAAGCGGTCCACATAATGTCATAAATTTGCCGAACGTTGTTTTGGTGAACATCTTTTGGTGTAGCTTCATTTTCCAAGTTTGCTTTACATTATTGCTTGCTTTACACAAACAATCCTATTAACATGTTTGACCACATCTTCTACAGTTATACCTCTCTTCAGGGACACTCAAAATAAGCCTAAATTGATCATATCTAAGACAGATGGCAACTTAATGCAGGACAAAAGTGATGCAGAAAGCTCCTAGAGGAGCTTTCTGCATTACTTTTGTCCTGCATTAAGTAGCCATCTTTCTTACAGTTTTTTTCAACAGTTCTTACTGAGCATGTTGCTCAAGAGAGGTTAGATTGTATCACCAAGTCTCTGTGCATATACCATCTCTGACTACAAGACAATATTTCATTATCATCCATTGCTCATCTTGACCCTATATAATGCATGTTTTCATGTCTTAAAACTTTCTGCTTATTCTTGTCGCTTAAAATCCTGTCTTAATTAAACTTTTCTTCATGCAAAATCCAAAAGTTTTTCCGTAATGGAGTTCTGAATTCCACATTCTCAGATATATCCTGTATTTGGCACTTGTAAAATTTTATAGTTTCATATTCCACCTATAAAAAATGTAATCGAGAAAATCCTTTCATGTGCTCTGACACAGAGTAACCTCCCTTTCCCATGCAAAGCAAGTTGGCAATGGTGTGCAGTTTATATGTATTAGCCGTGAGACTTAGTAGACTGTGTACTTGTTGTTTGGTCTTAAGTACTAGTTTGATAACCTATACATTGTCTTAGCTCCAGATCATTCAGAGTATTTAAAATACTAAAAACTTTATGTTTCAACCACAACCTATGTTGTTACTGCTCATAAGAATCGTCTCTTTGAGATGATTCTATTTAGATGTCACAACATACAATTTGGTTGAAATGAAAATTTACCCTTTTGACATCTTAACCCATTACCCCATAGCCTGTTTCAAGTTTTGAAAATAGGTGACCACTTAAAGCAGGTTGAAAGTAAAGCAAAATGTGCCTTAAGGCACATTCTGCTTTACTTTCAGCCTGCTTCAAGCTAACATCTTCTAAAATATAACAAATATTCTTTGTCATACATATATATTACTGTATAAATTGAAACTATTTTCTTCAGTGGAGGAATAATTAATGGCGTAAAAAGGCGTATTTATTGGGTAATGGGTTATCTGGAGCCGTGCATTGTGTACAACTATTGTAATGTGCTAAAGTAAATTTTGAAGTTACCCAAGTAGTTATTTAGACTGTGTGTGTTTTCCCTGTAACAGACTGAAAACAATTCTCAAATAACTTATAAAACCTGGAATTTAAATAACCATAGAAACATACATCTATTCTAATCAAATACTTAATTGACCATTGAAATTGTACAAATAGCTTCATGACAGTTGCTTCCCTTTGACATTCTTGATTATATACCAGCCCTTTACATGTACAGCAATTAACGCATGGTGTTTGCAGAAGCTCATGATTGCAATGCTTTATGATACTGGAATGGGGTTTGCTTTATAATAACTCATGTTTGTTGCTAGACATATACTTGCTCGTATGAAGAATGCTGTCTTGAGATGCGCATTTGATTGACTAACATTCAGTATTTGAATTAATGCTTCAACCTGAAATTTACAATTCATTTTCTTACAGATGTTTCAAACGGCAGTAATGTCCCACTGTTATGATCAGAGGGAGGCTTGATTTTGTTGAAGACAGGTGTCTGCTTAACCCATTACCCCATTACTCTATGGCCTGTTTCTAGTAATGAAGATAGTTGACCACTTAAAGCAGGTTTAAAGTAAAGCAGAATGTGCCTTAAGGTGCATTCTGCTTTCCTTTCAGCCTGCTTTACCATCTGCTTGGAAATAGAAAATATATCTTATAATACATATTCATGACTGTATAAATTGGAATTATTTTCTTCAGTGGAAGTCTAAATTAAAGGTGTAAAAAGGTGTATTTATGAGGTAATGAGTTAAAGTAGGATCAAAGCAAAGCAGAGAGCTCCTTCAGTGGCTTTCTACTTTCCTTTTATCCTGATTTAACCCTGGTTATCCAACAACCTGTTTCTAGTATCGGAGATAAATGACCACTTAAAGCAGGTTGAAAGTAAAGCAGAATGCACCTTAAGGCACATTTTACTTTACTTTCAGCCTGCTTTAAACTACCTTCTGCTAGGAAATAGACAATATATTTTAAGGTGCAATATAGCATATGACACTATAAATTGGAACTATATTCTTCAGTGGAATAATAAACTAAAAGCATAAAAAGGCATATCTATGGAGTAATGGGTTAACCAGAGGCTCAATGAGTCTTCCTTTGAATTGTCATAACTGCTGGACTTTGCTGTGTCAGATTTTAATACAGGAAAAATGTGATGAAATTTAGATGTTTAATAAGGCACTCCATGTTGTAACTTCTTCAAATTTGAATCAGAATCTTGTAACTGGTGCAGAACATCATAAAACAATGAGGTTTGTTCAAACTGAAATAATTCAGTAATAGTTGAAGGACTGGATTCCATTTGGACAACTCCAGTGTCA
The DNA here is from genome assembly GCA_922989275.2 of Gari tellinella. Lineage (NCBI taxonomy): Eukaryota > Metazoa > Mollusca > Bivalvia > Cardiida > Psammobiidae > Gari > Gari tellinella. The sequence goes on from OV277857.1 coordinate 77,256,561, forward strand.
TATGTTGAGTTTACGAAATTCAAGATTGCGACTTTTAATATCCATGTCTATCAAACAAACACAGAAATATTCAGTTTGATAGACTTTAATGACCATTTAACCCTTTCCTACTATTAGTATATATTGACATTTTCTGAAAACAGTGTAAACCCTGTTTAGACATCTCCTAAAGGAGTTGTGTCTACACTGTTTGTCATAGGATTTTTCTTGACACGAATCTGCTCTCTTTTCAGGATGAGCATTTTCATTAGTTGATTGGCCAACTGATGTAATAGTTCAGATGATAGATATTGATAGTGAGTTTGAGATATGAATATACAGCAGTGGAAGGCTTCGGATAAACATTAACCCTTTACCCCATAGACTAGCTGTTTCTAGTTTTGAAGACAGGTTACCATTTAAAGCAGGTTGAAAGTAAAGCAAAATGTGCCTTAAGGCACATTCTGCTTTACTTTCAGCCTGCTTTAACCCTTTCCCCAATAGAAGCGCCTTTTAGCGCATATGATTTATTCCTCCGCTGAAGAAAGTAGTTCCAATATAACTAGTCATGAATTTATAGTATCGGCAATCTTTTCTATATTCTAGCACATGGAAGCTTAATGCAGGCTGAAAGTAAAGCAGAATGCGCCTTAAGGCGCATTCTGCTTTAATTTCAACCTGCTTTAAGTAGTCACCTATCTTCAATACTAGAAATAGTCTATCAGGCAAAGGGTTAAGCTATCATCTGCTATAATAAAGAAAATATTTCTTAGCGTTCATTTTCATGACTGTAAAATGCAAGTCTTACTCTAGTGGTGACAGAATGGTTATAGTCACTGTGACTGTCAATCACTTGTCTCCTCTGGTTTCAATCCTGGTCTTGGCAAGTCATGTTGGGAAGTCTTCCAGCTGGCTTACGGAAAGTCGATGGTTCTACCCATTGCCAATTTTTGCCTGAAACTGTGTGTGGAGGATATCTGGATTTTCCTCCACCTGTAATTAGCTGGATGTCCTGATATGACTGAAATGCTGTCACAAATTAAAATGACATAAAATCATAATGAACCAAACCAAACATTGTTCTGCACCTTTTGCAAACTGAGAATTTGAAGGTTTCAAGACAGATGCCTGTATAAATGGTAGAGTTAGAGTTGAAGACTAGGTTATAAGATAAAATACGACAATACCTGTGCTTAGTGACCATTCAGAAGATGCAGAGAACAGTAGTTATCTCGGCTACTTCATTGAAGGGTTGCTGAACACAGGGTTGTCTGTAAGTACAGGCCCAGTGCTTATAAAGCATTTGAGTTGAGTCTGAGTTCGTTCTCAAGCATTTGATTGGTCAGATTTGAGCCTAGGCTCAAATCTGACCAATCAAATGCTTGAGAACCATTTCAGACAAAACTCAAATGCTTTATAGGCGTGGTTTCAGGTTACATATTATAGGATGTGTTGCAAAAACATGAGCTAGAGCTATACTGAGATAGATTTATTATCTGCTTGTTGGACCATAGTATCAAACTGGCATAACTTGATGGCAAACATTTAGTGTATGCCAGTTTTAACATATGGTGTTTATACAGAGCCCCAGGTAAGGAAAGAGTCAAATTCTAAAAAAATTATGCCTCCACCAAATTCTATGTTGTAACTACTCATTGGAATCGTCGCAAAGTGACAATTCTAATAAGTAGTCACAACAAAGCATTTGGTGGAGGCATATTAAGAAAATTCTGTATGATCATGATTATTCCTTTTATCTGGAGCTTTGTTCAGTATATACAAAGGGGCTGGTATATATATTGCTTGTGATTATATTGCAAAGTTTTATGCCTATTCTAAAGCATGTTTTGCATGTTTCTTAAAGTCTTGTCCTTCCTCCTCCTCACAGACCAGAAAGCCGTGTCGCTCAACACAGACTCCACGAGGGTCAGCCAAAAATCCCAATCGCAGCTTCCTAACCGGTGACTCAGATGGTGATAGTGATGATGGTGGAAAGTTCCTCTTCCCACCGAGACTAAGACCTGGTAGTCGAGGATCCAATAACCCGTCGCTCAAACGTAAACGCGGCCCTAAAAGCCCATCTCGTTCAAGTCGTCACGGTAGTCGGCCAGGAAGTAGGTTTGATAACTTGAAAAAATCGTCTTCCAGAGCTGCTCTGGACTCTGAGAGTGAAGAATCTGGCTATGGTGAAACTTACTATACTATGCACGCATCGAGTTTTGAGAATCACTTAGATAATTCAGAAGTCTTTGAGCAACAAACATTTAACACCTTAAGAAGTCCAGGTATGGGTTTGGAGAATCATTTCTCTGATGCAGAGTCTGCAGTCAGTTACTTGTCGACCACTGCCTTTGGCACAGTAAACCCTGAAGACCTACGAGATGCCCAGTCTCAGACACCAGGACATACATCAACACAGACTCCTGCAGGTAGCTGGGGCAAACAGAAACCAAGGACCACACAGACTCAGACAGCATCAAACACTTCATTACACTCCATTGGCAACCAGACCAGGAGACTGAGCACCTCTAGAGCTGACTTACTACGTAATATACTGTTTGAAGTTAAAGGACTGAAACAGCAGCGGGGCATTGATGCCAGCAGCTACAATGGATCTGAGGATGATGCTCGATCTGTGACCAGTGAACACACTATCAGGAAGGAGACTCTGGAAACGGTACTACAAGATGTGAGAACTATTCGTGAGGCTGATGCCACGGGTGTGGCTGCCACTCAGACTGTCAATGAGGAAGGGACACAGACTTCCATGAAGCTCTTCCCAGAGGGCGACCCTATCAGACATGCCAGGTTAGAGAAGTTCAAGAGCCTCATGGATGATGTGAAGGATATGAAGGGTAGTCGTCCAGGTACTCCGTCAGCTCGCTCCCAGCAGTCTCGCGCCAGTACTGCTACACCAATGAGGCAGACTAGGCAACGAGCTGTAACCCCTGTAAGATTCAACAGCACGTCTGAAGTACCCTTACAGAATGGCTTCCATGCCCCGGTGTATCCTCAACAGAACCTGAACGCTACAGCACCAGCAATGATGATGCAGCCTCCACCACAGCCATTTATGCCTGGTCGCCGTACAGTAACACAGGATGATCTCAATAACATCAGTCAACGATTAGAACGACTCCAGAGTTACGTCCCACAAAGGAGACCATCACCACCACCTCCACCAGCACCTCAATATGTGGTGCCAGTCTACGCAGTACCCCCACCTCAGCCTCGCAGACATATGGCAGACGACGCCTACCTGTCTGACGAGAGTGAGTATGGGGAAGTTCAACCACCACGCCGAAGAAGACGCGGACTAGAGAATGCTTTAGCAGAAGCTTCAAGGTCTGCATTACACCTGAAACGTTTATCAAAACGCATGAAGGACTCTCTCAGGGATGATATGCGCTATGATTTCCTGTAAAAATTTCCTGTTTTGTGATAGCTATGTATCATGTAGTGATCACTGATACAGCATTAAAAAGTTGATACAGTCACGGACTAGTACTGTTGTTGATACAATTACTGACTAGTAATGTTGTTAATACAATTACTGACTGGTAATGTTGCCATATTTGATGTTACTGACAAACATTGTGATGATGACAGCTGTCCGTGAACAGTTGATATATTCCGGTGTGACGTTATGTGGAAATAACACGGCTGCAGATAGGGGGTAAAATAACAGTTTTCTCATTTATAAATATCTCTGCAAACCTTATGTTGTGACTACTCATTAGAATCGTCTCTCCAAGACGATTCTAATGAGTAGTTACAACATAAGTTTTAGTGGAATTATAAGGATTTCAAAATTAGAAATACTTATCCCCTTATCTGGAGCTATAGAACAAGGATAAGTGATACAGACGATACGTTTAAAAGTGAAGTAGATCCCAAGGCATTTATGTACAAGGACAATTTGAATATTTGTGAATTGTAATGATTTTATTTTACATGAAATGTTGTATGTTATATGTTGATCAGTATGATCAATGTGTTTATCATGATTTTATATTAACTTTTGGAAAAATTATTTTTCCAGAAGTAGAGAGAATATCATTTGAAAGATTTCTAATAAATAGAAATAGTTCTTTCAGCCTTTAGTCATGTGATATAGATTTAGCTGTGATAGATATATCATTGTCATGGAAACCCTTTATTTGCAAATTTTTTGCAAGTTTTATTTATTTTTGTAAATACTTAATTTAACTTATTGTTTGTTTAAAAACACAATCATATCCGTACCAATAACCCACCAGTTATGAGATCTGAAGACAGAATGTACAAGATCTTGCCAGTAAGACACACTGTCATGCATTTGTCATGAGTCATGTTTGGTCCATCAATGATACAATATTTATATCACTTGACCCGTTGCCCCATAGCCTGTTTCTAGTATTGAAGATAGGTGATTACTTGACGCAGATTGAATATAAAACCAGAATGTACTGTAAGGCACACTCTAGTTTTTCCATAATGGAAAAGAAAAAAGGGCATATTTATGGGGTACTGGGTTGAATTTATTTTACAATTTTAGCATTAAGTTTTCACATTCAGCTCCATATTTTGTGCTGTATCTCACAAAGTTTGAGTGCTTGATCAACTAAGTTTGTATCATGTGAGGTACAGCATCTGTCACCATGCATCAGACAGATTTCATGGGCCAGTGACTTTGTCAGCATCCAATAGGGGTATCATGCATCCATTTGCAGTGCTCTTGTTTAAAGACTACCTATATATCTTATGTAGAATGCAGGTTTAAAATATTCTATTAAGTATACCGGTAAGTGCTTGCGAACGGAAATGACAATTTGCTTTTTACACTGTCTTGGTGTTTGAATCTGTGATACATTCTATAGGTAAAACTAGTTGAATTCCACTTATATCTTATACATTCCTTTTACTAGATCTGCAACAAATATTTTTTAAATAAAAGTCTTTTTATATATTTTTCTATATTGGTGTTTCCGTCCATAGTTGAATTTTTGGTTGTTACTTTTTGTCAGTACTAATAATACACAGATTAGTTTTCATGTTGTTTGTTGATATACTACATGCTATTTGTTTCCCTTAACCCTTTCCTCCACAGAAACATTTTAAGATGCCTCTGCTCATACCTCCACTTAACTCTTTGAACCCTAGTCACGCATAATATGCTTCATTTTCAAACAGTGTACCTGTGAGGAGTTAACTTGTCCTACGCAAACAGTGTAAACCCTGATCAGAGGGCTCCTTAAGGAGCCCTCTGATCAGGGTCTACACTGTCTGTTATTTGGCATATATTGTAAAAATAAACCCTAAAACGTCAAAAATGGACTAGACTAAATTGAAAACTAGAACTGTCTTTTTGAGGCACAAATGAATATTCATTGATGGTGTTGAATAAAGGCAGCAGCTTAAAATAAGATGAGTTAGAGGTGTGTTTGTGGACAATTTGTACCGTTATCTATGGAGCAAAGGGTTAACCCTTGTCCTACTGAATTTATAAAAGTTTGCAGACAGTGTAAACCTTGGTTACATTCGCACATTGAGGAGCTGTCTAATCAGGTTCACCCTTGATGCCTCTGAACATTTGCGTGTTTTGGAACAGATGTGTCGGCTCAAAACAGAATGAAAGTAAAGCAAAAAGCTCTTATGGAAGTTTCTGCTTTACATTCATTCTGCTTTAAGCTTCCAACTGTCTTAAACACCAACAAACATGCCTTCTTTTGAGTAGGTTAATAATTGGCCTGGACTGAATTGAGATACTTAGAAGTTCAAAGGTTATATTATTGTACTGAATCTCTGCCATGCTGGAATACATACTGGACCTTCAAACTGTGTAGACTGAGATCAGAGGGCTTCTTCAGATGTCTTCTGATCAGGATCTGCAATCACAACTGTTTGTCATTCTATTCAATATTGTGAGAATACATCTTTCAAGAAGCGAAATAAATTCATCATTAACAAATATAGAAGAGTACATTTGAAAATTCAGTATTCCAAGGATTTTGAAGAAACTATCCAGTTCGAATGGTCCAAGTATCCAGGAATGTGGGGATTATGTTGTTTTTGTTTTACATTTGTATTTTTACCCATTACCCATGCATAGCCTGTTTCTAATTTTGAAGACAAGTGAATACTTAAAGCATGTTAAAAGTAAACCAGAATGCATTAAGGTGCATTCTGCCTTACTTTTAGCCTAAGTTAAGCTTCAATCTGCAAGGATACATAGAAAATATTTCTTACAGTATTCATGTCTGCATAAATTTGATCCATTTTTTTCAGTGGAGGCATAAATTAAAGGCATCAAAAGGCATATTGATTTTGAGTAATGGGTTAGATTATTTTGTGCTGCCAGTCCATACTGCATTTTTCTCATACACAGGGTGCTTACACTTGAGTAGATAGGAACAAGATAGATAGAACTTCATGTATAACTGAATTGGCATGAATGTTGACAATTTTTTCTACTTTGTTATGAGTGTCTATAATTATTGAGTTTGCTTAAAAGAAATGCTATTAGTAATGATAAAATATTGATTCACAATCAATCATTGTGAATTATCACAGCATTTAGTTATAAGTTTCCACCAAATATCTATTGAATGATTTGCAATTCAAAATGATATCACAGCTCATACAAAAGCCAACTGAGTTCAGTCCCTATGTTTTATAGGTTTACCCCTTCACTGCCAAGATACCGTAGTGTCTGCTTAAAATATGCCAACAGGCTTTCCTTTCTCATGTTTAGATTTTAACTCTTCACACTAGTGGTAAAACCTTGATTACCATTGGAAACAGTTTGGGTCCAGATGAGACTGCATGATGCAGCAGCTAATCAGGATCTGAACGGCTTGACACAATGACCCTAATTTGACAAGTTTTTTTTTTAAAAATCAAATTTAAGAACAGAAGCAGACAATAATTGTTGCATACAGCCATACATCAATATAACTTAGCGTGCAAAGACTTAATCAAATTGACAGAAGAAACACATCCTGAGTTGAGTTTGAAAGTTTGATCCTGATCATGCAGAGTACACCATTTTACTCCGAACAAGATTCAAGCAGTTTGCAAATACAAGAGCATTTATTGGTAAGGCATGGAAGGGGTAAAAGCCAAAGGTTACATTTATTGAATCTCCTTAGTGATATAGATCTGAAGATCACATGACCTTGAAATTTACATATTTCATATTGACTCAAGGAAGCATGATAAATGTGGGTTAAGATCTGATTATGCAAGGTTTGTTGTCTCAGTACTTTAATGAAATCTAAGGTCAAAGGCATCAAACACTGTTCACAGGTACCCAATGTTTAATTTGATATTATAACCAAGATCTGATCATCACGGGTTGCTACCAATCTCCTAGTAACCTTAAGTACATTATCCCTTTACCCTATAGTCTTCTTCATTTTGGAGAGAGGTGACCTCTTAAAGCAGATTGAAAGTGAATCAGAATGTGTCTAAAGGTGCATTCTGTTTTACTTCCAACCTCTTTTAAGCAACTATCTGCTAGGATACAGGAAGTATTTCTTCTGTTGGACATTTATTACTATATAAACTAGAACTATTTTCTTCAACGGAGGAATTATTATGAAATGCTCTTTAAGGCGTATCCATGGAGTAAAGGGTTATACAGTCATACCTGCTTTTTGACCATAATTAAGAGGATGCATGGCTGAGTATTTAATATAGATGGTAGCTTAAAGCAGAATAAAAATTGTGGAGAAATAAGTTCCATTTATCTTTAACTTATGAAAATCAATAAAGATTATATACTATTAAAACAGTTTGAAGTCAATGATAACTATTTGAAAACCTCTACCAAAATTGCTCCAAAGTTTTATATTCTGTGTGTTTGTAACATGAACTAGGAGAAATTAACAACCAATGAAAATTGCTATAAATAACACACAGTTCAATTATATGTGTTGCTAAAAAGGTAGTTGCTTAATGTTGGACAAAAATAGAGCAGAGTTTTCAAAAGATCATTCTGCAATACTTCTGTTCTGCAGTACACTTTTCATTTCATTAGTCAAGACAATGTGTGAATCTTCTTTTTAACATTGACTTATCAAAGGTTTGCCTATATCTGACTGCATTCATCTATGGCTAAACAATAGCCAAAGATAAAGATGTCGTTTTCAATGGAAAAATCTCTTTTATAAAGCAGATTTATCACGGAGCTTAAAATACTGCTGTCAGTGGATTTAATTTAGGAGATAGAGTTTGGAACACCTGGGAAAGTATTTTAACTCTTTGAATGCTAAACAAGTTTTGTGTCTGCAACACTGGTCGTCTGTTACTGTTTGAAAATTAAACATTTCTAGAATGTCTTTGTAATATACATCTGAGTGTCAAACAGTAAGGATTCTGATGGGATGCCCAAGTTACCTGACATATCATCTGGATACAAATGTTTTGCACAGTTAATCATAGTTTCACTGTTGGTATGGAAAGGGTAAAAAAAAGAGCACAAGGTTTAGTCCTTGTCAACTTTTGGTAATCTATGCAGAAGTTGCACAATTTAACATCTTGACATTTCATACAATACATTATTGACAAGGCAGGCATTAGGAAAGCAGTAAATGTTAGGGCTAGAAAACTGACATGTCAAATTGTTAGCTGTTCATAATGGAGGGAACAAAATATAATCTACAATGAAACTGGCATACATTAAAAGTACGGTTTCTACCTGCCATCATAAACTTGCATCAAGAGTTCTTTTTAACTCTTTGCATGCTGGGTAATTTTTTGTTCTGCAACAATTTGTCGTCTGCTACCGTTCTAAAATTAGAATTTTCCAAATTTCTTTTAAATTCAGTGCCAGAATGGCAAACAGTTTGGATCCTGATGAGAGGCCACATAACACGGCGTCTCGTCTGGATCCAATCTGTTTGCAGAGGTAATCACTGCGGCAGGCAGATCCGCCGCTAGCATGCAAAGAGTTAATTAGATACCCATTGCCAGAATTTATAGTCTTTTCCCAAAGCTTGTTTTTCAATAATGAAGACAGATGATTTCTTAAAGCAGATTGAAAGGAACATTCTGCTTTACTGTCAGCCTCCTTTAAGCTACCATCTAATAGGATGTAAATAAAAAAAAATCTTATGATACACATTCATGACTCTATGAAGTGAAAGTGTTTTCTTCAGTGGAGGAAGAAAGTAAAGGCATTTATGAAAAGGCGTAATAATGGGGCAATGCGTTAGGGTTAGAGAATGTTATTAAAAAGTTTTTAATTTATTGAGTTACAAACGACAAAGCCAGTAGTATGAAGGGAGATCTCAAATTTTCAAATTCTATATTAACCCATTACCCAATAAATACACCTTTTTACACCCTTTAATTTATTCCTCTTCTAAAGAAAATAGTTTATACTGTCACCAATAAAATTATAAGATTTATTTTTTATATTGTAGCAAATAATAGCCTAAAGCAGGCTGAAAGTAAAGCAGAATGCACCTTAAGGCGCATTCTGCTTTACTTTCAACCTGCTTTAAGTGGTTAGAAATGGGCTATAGGGTAATGGGTTAAGCAAACAAATGTAGAAAGTATCTTCTTCTTTTTTTAACATCAATCAAAAACATTTCATGAATAAAGCATTTATTATCTTCATTGCCTAATGCCATATAAACAATGTTTTGATGTAACATAATATTTCTATGTTTTAAAGCATTTAGGAGTTTCTGCATTTCATGTTGTCTCCATGTGGTTTGTTTCATTTAAATAAATATTTCTAAAGATTGTGTGTCATATAGTTAACATTCAAGTATATATTTTATCATTTACATCAACACATGACCTTTACATTAATCATGTGACAAACAGAGGTTATGTGACAAACTGAGGTCATGTGACAATGTTGCTCTACCTCCCAATGACGTCCCCCAGCAACGAAGTGAAGAGAGTAGTGGTTAGAGCAATAGATGCTGTTCTGTGATAGACTTAGGGTACAAAGAGATACCGGTTCTCTAGATATGTTTTGAAATATTATATATATACATATGTATCAGTGATGTCACTTTTAATTACATGTAGTTTACTGTATAGTCTAACCTGTGTTTAAGAACCATTCAAGCCAAGATCCATTGATTGCCTAAGGCAGATGCCAGTCTAGTACAGAGTTTAAGTTATACAGAAAAATACTTCATTAACTTTCTGTATCGCTTAGTTCTAACTGAATCCTTTCCCCATATTTTGTTTTCAGTGTTTATGATTGATTGTTTCTTAAAGCAGGATGAAAGTTAAGCAGAAACCTCCATTAGGAGCTTTTTACTTAATTTTCATTGTGCTTTAGCCATCTACCTGTCAAGATTATAGATATAAGAAAATGTTCCCTATCTTTTTTATGACAATATGAGGTAAAGGAGTCAATGGGTGATTCTAATGGGGAACAGGTAAAACTGTCATCTGTATTTAGATAATTCTTTTGCTTCTTGACATTGAATGGTTACTTATCACAGGATTGGCCTTGTCCATTTAGCAAAGTCTTTAGTTTGTTATTTTTGTTACAATTTTTAACAGTATTTGAGACAGTATTTTTGAAATAGCTATTTTGATTTTATTGACAGTTCTTGTAGTTTGACAGTTTCTCTCTAACAAAACCTTTATATCTGTTTGTTGTTTTGTTTAGTATAGATTCAGTCAGAAGCGTACAGTATTCCAGATTATTTGTGTGAATGGTCAAGAGTTCTTGATATATAATGAATGGCTCATTTTCTCTTTAAGGGCCAGATAAAGAGAATTATGAGAGAGCATTTGTGAACTATTTTACAGTCAAACTGGTGTTAAGCAGTCACTTTATGAAGACATGTATGATTCTCTAGACAGGTGAATGCTTAATGCAGGAAAAAAGTAAAGCAGAAAGCTCCTAAAGGAGCTTTCTGCTTTACCTTTTTCCTGCATTAAGCATTCACCTGTGTTAAATTATGTAGATGGGTCTTTTACTGAGTGGGCACTGAATACAAGTTTGGCTGTTTGTTAATGATAATTGTACGCTTTCAGACTGGAGCTATATGAGAATGTAGCACGACTTGTTGAGTTTGGAGTAAGTTACAAGGTGTGCTTTGTTAGTTTATGCAAGTCATATAACCTTACAAGTACGATATGACAGCTACTTTATAATAAAATATATATACATACTATTCCATTTGGACATTTTTCTTTCCCTGATTTCCCCATGCATGTATCATGAATAAACAGAAGCAAGTGTATAAACAAAAATCAATCACTATTTCCCTGATCTATTTAACTATAAATAAAATATTGTTTAAACTAATATGTTTAACTCATATAAAAATGCTATAGGAAATTGGACTGGATTTTGCCATTACCCGGTAATGCTGAACCTCGATAGCTCAAACTCACTGTAGTCAAACTTACTGGCATTTCCTCAGTTGAAATTTGATAACTCACTTCAAAGTCCGCCATACTTCAGGGTCAAAACGTGGCTTAGTCAAGTTTTAACTGACATGTGGGTAAGTTTGACCTAAGGGAGTTTGTACAATAAAGTCTTAATGGTATACCCATTCAAATGGAGCCTCACTGATGGTACTAAAGACAAGTGGCAGCTTAACTCTTTCAGGGTCAAATTTATTGGAGGTTTGTACCCATTCCCCCCTATATTGTCGCTTCAATATTGTTGTCTGCAATATTGTTAGAATTGCAGGGCTGCCATTTCTCCGGATTTTTCCTAAATCTCCGGATTTTTTCCCAGTTCATGGTAGCTTAAAGCAGACTGAAAGTAAAGCAGAATGCGCCCTAAGGCGCATTCTGCTTTACTTACAGCCTGCTTTAAGTAGTCCCATGTCAACAAAACAAGCAAAAGGCTATGGGGTAAAGGTACGATTCGTAAAATCGCATTTGAAAAAGGCAAATTTGGAAATCTTAGGATTTTCCATGCCAACTTATGGCAGCCCTGGAATTGAGGCAGTATGGCTTACGAAATTTGAAATCAGTGACAAACAGTGTAATCTTGATCAGATTCCAAGTTGCGCTGTGTCTGATCAGGATTCAAACTGTTTGCAACATGCCTTTTTACGTCATTGACAATGAAAGGGTTAACCCTTTACCTGATAGCATTGTTTTAGTATTGAAGATATGTGACTACTTAAAGCAGGTTGAAAGTAAAGCAGAATGCGCCCTAAGGCGCATTCTGCTTTACTTTCAGCCTGCTTTAAGCTATTAACTGCTAGAATAAGGAAAGTATTAAATATGACACATATTCATTACGGTATAATTTGGAACTATTTTCTTCAGCGGATGAATAAAATGAATGTGCTAAAAGTCGCTTCTATAAGGGAAAGGGTTAAGCATGTACATTGTATAATATAGAAAGCAGAATGTACCTTCAGAAACTTATTGTTGTACTTGCAAGTTTGATCTTGCATTAAGTAGTCACTTTCCTAAAATACAAAGTCATGTAAATATAAAACATGCTTTCCTTTGATTAGTTGTCAGAACTCTACTTCAGATCAAACACTCAGTACTTCCATGTCTGATCTGGATCAAAACTGTGACAAAAGCAAATGTAGAAGAGTTTGGAGTCAGACAACAACATTCCTTCAAGGATCAAATGTTTAAAGTTATGCTTGCTGTAAGGTTCATTGCATGTCTTCTTCCCATTAACTTAGCATAAATGAAATAAAGAGGCACACAGTTTGGCTAACCCTTAAAGTATACATTGTATAATGTCGTTTGCTCAAAATTACTTATGCAATTCTTATTTTAAATCTTGCATGTCTAATGTCTAGGAATACCATCAGAGCCACAAAACAGTTTGGACCCTGATCAGCCTCACAAAATGTGGAGCCTGCTCTGGATCAAGCTATTTGTAAAAGTCTTATATAATGATCTCTCAGAGTGTTAAAATTGTTGATAACTGATCTAATACTAAGTTGTTGACAAGTATGAATCTGAAAGCTGATAGCAACAGAAAGAATATTGTGAATATAGCATGACCCCGGGTTCAATACTCTCTTAAATTACAAATTTCAATCTTTGCATGACGTTTTCAACTAAGTTTAAAATCCATGGATTTAATTTATAAAAGCATTGAAAACTGTTTGAAAAGCTTTCACATCATGCGCCAAACACAGATGTCAACAAATTGAAATAAATCTTTAATATCTGCTATTGAACAGTGGGTAATAGTTCGTACACAATAAATCTCCATATCAATTTAAATGGAGTGAAGGAAAACATAGTACGGTATACAGCCATACCTGAGTTCAGTTGAGTCTTGGCTACAAGCATACAGTGTTTCCTTTATAACCTTTAACTAGGGATGGGACCGAATTTCCGAATATTCGCATTAGGGCCGAATATTCGAATCCCATTTTAGTATTCGAATATTGGTATCTGAAATTTTATTTTTATTAAAAACATAATATATGTGGATTATTTAATTTATTTTGAGAGACTGTTTCATTTTCTCCAACCAGGCTAAGTGTTCGCCATTAATCCTCGTGTGTAAGGTGATTATCACCCCTGGCTAGTCAGTGTTTTGATAGCGCCTGTCAAGTTGTACACAGTTTGCAAACATTACCCGCTGTGTTATGTAATATACGGGCGCTTCCCTTAATTGACATGTTGGGAAACCCTAGTTGCCAAACAAAAGAGGGGTGTTTAGCACAGGACATTTAAGAGCATCCAATCAAAACAAGACGAATAAGTGTTAATACCGCCAATCATAGCAGCTCAAATGACGCTTTTCGTAAACGACCAATATCTCGCAAACACTACTAAAAATATCAAACATTCTAGTTAAGACGTCATGAAAGCTTCATATTGACCATACACAAGACGTAGATCTATAACGATCAAATTCTTACTGAAAACGCAACTCTGTCACCGGCTACTGCTTCGCCTGTGTCGTTCTGCCGACAAGAAATCAGCAACCTGTTTTTTTACGTCCATTTCTGCCTGTTACATCCGCATGCAGAAACTTGATAGTGTGTGTTCAGATTAATTTTAAAAGCAGATAAAACATAATTTTCAAAGCCGACAAAATATTTACGCAAAATAAGTTGACTGATTCTACATGACGGAAGACTTGATTCGAAACTAATTTAATTGCAGATATAGATGTTGCGTTAAACACGAGTTACATCCGTTACATACGGAGACCGCCATATCTACAAAGATTAATGGTAGTAAATGGTTGCAAAAGTTGATGAGTTAACCAAATCAGACGATTGTCACAGAATACATATTCTGCTCAGGGTTTGGTCCATTTAAGATAGATATTTCTACGAAGCAAACATTGAATAATTGCATTCATTTGATGGTGAAATTATACTCGGATCGGATAACACCCCCCCCCCCCCCCCCCCCCCATTGGACAAAGAATTTATTCCAGGCGAATTATTCGAATACTTTAAGCGAATATTCGAATAGCAATTTGGGTCCGAATTCCCATCCCTACCTTTAACCCATTACCCCATAAATATGACTCTAATTTATTCTTTCGCTGAAGAAAATATTCCAATTTATATAGTCATAAATATGTATCATAAATATTTTCTATATTCTGGTAGATGCTAACTGAAAGTAAAGCAGAATGCGCCTTAGGGCGCATTCTGCTTTACTTTCAATCTGCTTTAAGCAGTCACATATCTTCAAAACTAGAAATTGGCTATAGGGTAATGTGTTAAAAAGTTTGCCAGAAGTAGCCATGCCATTCAGTAAAACCTCTGGATTACAACCACTGAAAAGATGGCTACCTACTCTGGTAAGTCATTGATGGTCAGTTAAAAGTCTAGCTCAAAAGAATACTCATTGATGAAAACAGGGTTTTTTTCTTTCTTTTTTTGCACACGCGCCTCACCACCACCTTGTACATACACACATTGTACGAAAATGCCCCAGAGTGGGCCCTGTACAACAATAGGAAGAAGATGAGGTGACAGCTTAAAGTAGGATGAAAGTAAAGCAGAAACTTCCTTTAGAAGTTTTCTGCTTTACTTTTGTCTTGCTTTAAGCAATCCTCTGCCTTAAACTTTGTTGGGTATTGGTGAGTGTGTACTTTTGGCTATGGCAGAAAGGGTTAAGCAGCCCTATTTCATCATTGTACACAGCCACTTCTAAAATATTGAATGCCTGTATTCAGAAGTGTAAAACAAACTTTCACCTCAACTACGCTCAACGCAATCATATTACCGAAGGTTTAAAGACCTACCACATTTAAATGATCATTTGTAAAAATCTCTGGCGTGCAGCCATTTTTGGTAGACCTGTGTTCACTGTTTTGATTGCTGCATTCAAGTCCGAAATATTTCTTTACAATTTTATCGGTGAATTTGAATACCACAGGCAGCTTGGGTCAAATCTGCTGAATGGACAATTTTCACAGATTTTAAGAATCATAAAAGGTGAAAGTTATACTAGTGAGTGGATTAAAAGGAGAGGGATTAAAGACATTAAGGTGTTAAATCATGTTTATCTCCTTATATCCATACTTGACGTATATCCATTGATATACAGTTATATCCTTGATCTTTACCCTTCAGCATAACCTCACCACAAAGTTGTGTCAAACAACCACCTTTTGAAATATGCATATAAATTGCTAAAGAAACAAGTTACTGCTTAATGCCGAACAAAGTAAAGCAGAAAGCTCCTCTAGGAGCTTTCTGCTTTACTTTTGTTCTGCATTAAGCTGTCACATGTCTTTAAGACTGGTTGGGTTTGAGGTAATCACTTTACACAAAGCAGTATTGACACCTATTTCAGAAAATCTGAAAGAGTATCCTTCAATCTTTTCCTCTATAGACATTAGTGAAAATCACCCAATTGATACAGTTTATATGGTAGAGCAAAGTTCTGCTTTATACAAGCAAAAAAAGTATAAAGTCATTGAAATTATTTGCAAATAATTCGCTTCATTGACATTACCTTTATAGAATTATTTCATGAAAGCATTGCAGTCACAACTGACAAGGGGAATAATTCAAAATACAAGGTTTGACCTGGCCATATTAGTCTCCCTTTAACGGATAGTCCCAATCAGATTACCTGAAGTGTGCTGTGTCATGATTACTAGAGATAATAAATCTATTTGAAATGGGGCTTAGTTATTTTTTTACGTGGTTTGTTGAGCAGAACATCAGATTTATGGATTAGCAGAAGACAATAACCAATTAAATATATTTACAGTCATGTCAAACCAACTGCCTTTTCCAGCCATACAAGAGCTTTAAGATGGCTGCCTTTATCTCATAGATACCCCAAAGTCTATTGCAAGTAGTTTGAAGACAGTTGACCACTTAAAGCAGGTTGAAAGGAAAGCAGAATGCACCTTAATTATTCTGCTTCACTGTCAGCTTGCTTTAAGCTACCATCTGCTTGAATATAAATAATATTTCTTATGGTGCATATTCATGACTGTAAAGTGGAACTATTTTAGTCAGCTGGGAGTAACTGTGAATTAATTGGTTTATATAGCTACTTCTTTATAAACCATATAATACATTTTTACACCCCAATCTCTTAACTCTTTCCTCCCTGAAACTTTAGATGGACAATTCCAGTTACCGTTTAAGTCCAGTCCATTTCTGACTTTTAAGGGTTGTTTTGTTAATGTTTGGTATTATGACAAACAGTGAAGACCCTGATCAGAGGGCTCCTAGGAGCCCTCTGATCTGGGTCTTCACTGTTTGCATAGGACAAGTGTACTATTCACATGTACAATGTTGGCAAAGAACGCCAATATGTGGGACTAGGGTTCAAAGGGTTAATGGATGCTATAATGGGACAGCTGCTTTAGTCAGACAGCCTCTTCAAAACTCATTATTAGTTTGCAATGTTTACTACTGGTGGTTGCTTTATGCAAGATAAAAAAATACAAAATAAATTTCCCATATGAGCTTTCAGTGTATTATTCGTCCTACATCCTGCATTAAACACCGTCTCCACCCAGCCTATATCTTTTTTTTAGCTCACCTCCATGAAATGAGGGTGGCTTATGCTATACCATTGGTGTTGCCGTTCAGACTGTAACTCTATCAGAAACTATATAGGCTAGGTCAATGAAACTTGAACCATAGACGCACCATTTTAAACTAGTTCTGTGACCTTAAACCTTGACCTTTTCAACCATTGTTAAGTTTTTACATTGAAGTCTGTTCTGTACTAAACTACTGCATGATCATGAAACTTCATAATGCTGATGCACCTCAATGAGAACACCATGTTGCTCTGCAATTTAGTGACCTTGACCTTTGACCTCTAGGGTCAGCATTAAGGTTTTGTCTTAAAGTCTGTTCTGGACTTAACGACTGCACCTACAGTCACAAAACTTTATATGCTGATGCACCTAAATGAGTAGAGCGTGTTGCACTGCAGTTCAGTGACCATGACCTTTGACCTTGAACTTTTAGAGTCAATGTTAAGGTTTTGCATTAAAGTATGTTCTGGACTAACTACTGCACCTACAATCACAAAACTTTATTTGCTGACGTGCCTCAATGAGTACACTGTGTTACTGAGCAATTTGGTAACCTTGACCTTTGACTTTTAATTGTAGGTTCAATGTTGAGGTTTTGTGTTAAAGTCTGTTCTTGACTTCTTACTGCTTTTAGGGTCAAGAAACTAAATTTGCTAATGCACCTCATAGAGTACACCACATTGCCCTGCAGTTTGATGACCTTCACCTTTGACCTCTAGGGTCGTTGTAAAGGTTTTGCGTTAAAGTCTGTTCTGGACTAATGACTGCATCTACATGTATGGTCACGAAACTTCACATGTTGATGTGCCGCAATGAGTACAGCATGTTGCACCGCAGATTGGTGACCTTGACCTTTCTGACTTTGCCAGCATTGTCATTGGTGTTATTCATTTAGTTATGTATTCTTTAAAAAGGTTTGTAGTATGAGGTTAATTTTATTGGACGAGTACACAGCAGTCATAATCCATATTTGGACGAAGCGATAGCCGAGTCCAATATGGATTATATGACTGCAGTATTCCATTATTGTACTCTACACTGTTAGATTTCCTCTTTATTTCACACCATAAAATTAGAAAATGACAAAAGAAACCACAAGATTATTTTTTTTCCTATTCCTTCTAACCTAGCCTTCGACTTGGCAATTTCCCAAAACAAAATACAGTATTCCCTCCCTACAACGGCCCTCCCAACAACAACTTCCCCCTTACAATGACCCTTGTCGCAGAGCCCTAAACAGGACAATTGTTGACGTTTTGATAGAATAAATAGAAAGACGAGTGACAAACAACTTGAATTCAGATCAGACGCCGCGTCTGATCTGGATTCAAGTTGTTTGCAAATGTAAGCCAAGTCTTATTTTTCCCTCCCTATAACAACCCCCCTGAGCAACACATACAATCTGTGTCTCCCATTGGGTGTCATTGTAGAGAGGGAGCACTGGAGCCAAGGGAAGTAACTCTTAACAGAATGTCGGAAGAGTTGTCCAGTACAATACGAAAAAGATATGGATTTATGGATTCGAGTCCTTTTGGGATCGCTTTTTTACAATTCAGTACAATACTGGTTTCTCTTGTACCATCACGTGGTACAATCCATCTGTCACAATCCATGCATCATTCACCAAATACATCCTATAATTTTTGGTTCAATACTTTTTGACAGTATATCCTCATCAATATTAAATTTTTTGGTTGGTTTGTGTATCATTAAAAATGTAAAGGAGGTGAGCTTGCTAATCTTTGATGACCCATTCTGGTTCATTTCAAATGTTGGCACGGTTTAACAGTTTGATAAAACTGAAAATACTAAGTAATAGTTTGGCATTTCTCATTACAGAATCATTTGTTTATGTAAAAAAGAAGATACTGATTGATATAAAGGTCTTTCCAAGAATAACAACTTTAAGAAAAATGAATAACAATTTGTTTGAATTGCAATGACTCAAATTGTTTAGTTATTTCCCTTAGGTTAGTTTTTCAGTGATCATTAAATGAAATGGTGCTATAGGTAACTTCAATATGTAAAGGGAGACAACCAATACCAGCTTGTTTAGATTGTCTTCACTATTTATCTAGCAACAGCAAGTATCCCCAATGACCAGTCATACTAATGTATAAATAAATGCTTTATATCTATGGGCAGAATGTTGATATAGGTGCTTACTAAATTCAGGATTTAAATAATGCAGAAAGCTCCTGTACAGTTAATGTATGATAAACAAAATGCAGAAAGCTTTCTACATTATTTTCATTTTGCATGAAGCAGTCACAGTTCTGTAGAAATATCCGCCCTTCATTAATGACCTGTCACGTAAAACAAGCTTGACTCTTGTGAACTAATTGCTTTTGTGAACAGTTACTGAAATTGTACTGTTTCAAATACAGCTGATTGGAAAGGTTTAAGGCTGTATGTAATATAACATCAGTTAGTTAAAATGTCCAGTATAATGACTAGCTGTTAGATGTTCTATTAGGAATTACTCAGCTGATTGTAGATTTTATTGCCTGTCAATTGTACACCCTATTATACAGCTGGAAATTGCCCTCTAATTGAGGAATAGTAAATACTGAGTAAAAGTACCTTGGTGTAATGTTTAAATCTAATTCTGTCAAAGATCATAGGGTATCTTAACCCATTCTTCCCATAAGTACACCATTTTATGCCTCTAATTTATTCCTCCACTGAAGGAAAAAGTTCCCTTTTATACAGTCATGAATATGTATAATAAGAAATATTTTCTTTATCCTAGCAGATAATAGCTTACGGTGCATTCTGCTTTACTTTCAACCTGCTTTAAGTGATCATCTTTCTTAAAAATTAGAAACAGGCTATGAGTTATGGGTTAATTCATGCATCCCTGAAATTTCAAATGGTCAGTTCGAGTTTCCAATTTAGTCTACTCCATTATTGACTATTTATTGTTGCAAAATTATAAAATGACAATTCAAAGACCCTGATTAGAGGGCTCTTCAAAGGCAGGTCAATTACTGCTTAATGCAGGACAAGAGTAATGCTGAAAGCTCTTATAAGCTTTCTGCATTTCTTTTTTTCTACATTAAGAATTCACCATTATGTAAGACAACCAATTCTTGTATGTTTAATGACCTTTAAAGATACAGGTTTAAATGTCTATATAGACTTGGGCTATCATCTTTAAATGTGCTCCTATTAATAAGAGTTTTGTACAAATATGGAGTTTAACCCATAACCAATAAAATACGCATTTCTACACCTTTAAGTTATTACTCCACTATAGAAATTAGTTCCACTTTATTTAGTCATGAATAGGTTCCCCAAGAAATATTTTCTATATCGTAGTAGATGAAAGCTTTAGGCAGGCTGAAAGTAAAGCAGAATGCGCCTTAAGGCGCATTCTGCTTTCCTTTCAACCTGCTTTAAGTGGACATCTATCTTCAAATCTAGAAACAGGCTATGGGGTAAAGAGTTAAACAGAATTATGGATTCCAGCCTAAGAGAGTCAAGATAGAATAAAGCTTCTTGTTTGTCTTACACCTCAACACCTCAAACTTTGCACAGAAGTGTTTGCTGTAAAGCTTTGCATTATATCATAGTTTAATCATTGGTATGTATTTGCAATTCAAAAGTTTAAGGTGCCTTAAATTCTTTTCATTTGAACCACAAACAATATTGTACATGATTGATAGTTTGGATCCTGATCTCACTGCTGTATCACCTTTCAATTACCTGAGTTCTCCTGATGTTTTCAAACAGTGTCACTGTGTGCACCATGCTCAGATAAATACAAGAGTTTGGTTCTGCTCACAGATTGTCGGCCAATTTGAAATTTCAAAGTTTATACAATCAATTACTTACCTATAGAGTGACCATGCAGAGAGTATGGCTTACAACCGAGCAATGAATACTCGATCCTCATTATGATTCTTGTACCTGATGAATATACTCTTGTGTTATTCAAACAGTGTAGACCCAGATCAGTAGGTCTGTACTATTTGTCATCTTCTGATACATGTCTATTGTAAATGAAAAAACATTCCAAAAAACACCCTAGATGGTCAAAAATTGACTAGACGTATTTTGAATTGTCCATAATTATGAAGTTTCAAGGTTGATTGAGTTAAAATGCTGTAGCCAGTAGTAGAATACAATAAATCATTCCATTGATCTGAGGTTGTCCTCTGACCTAGAGTTTATGATCTGTGATTGTGTTATAAATATTTACCAAACTGACTTAAAGTCAGTTGTTGACTACAGTAAAGTCATACTGTAACAGCCATGACATGAAAGCTCACTGGTTGCTCTATAAACAGGTGAATGCTGAAAGTAAAGCAGAAAGCCCCCTCAATATCAACACCACAAACAATACTAGTACTTCTTTTGAGTGCTTAAGAATCTGGAGTCAGGGTCTTTACTGTATTCTATGATAATATTAATTTTTACATATGGAAAAAGCATTATACTGTAAAAACCTGTTTAACCCGTTTCCTCATACAAATCTTAACAATTGTCTTTTAAAAACTCAAAGGACACCATTATGCCTCCTAAGAACATCCAAATTCATTTTTAAATCAATAGAAATGTTTGACATATATGAACAAAAGTATAAATGCACAATAGTAAAAGTGATGGCAGCCGCAGAACCGCTCTGCGATATGTCTTTTTCTATGGCTGCCGTAGAAATAAAAAATATTATAATTCTGCAGCGAGCTCTACAGCCTGTAAAATATGTGGCCACCACAGAATTTCTGCGGCCGCTGCAAGAATTCACCATTTCATGTTTCTGCGGCCACCGTTGAGCAAATGAGAGCACACTTTTAAGGAGCCATATATATATAGCTCTCATCAGGGTCTGCACTATTTTCTCATTTTGAAATAAATTCTATAACACAATCTTATAGTCAAAATGGACTAGACTTGATTGAAAACTGGAAATATTCATTTGAAGTGTCAGGGTGAATGAAATAACCCCAATAATACAAAATGAACTTTCCTAACAATCACAGTAGAAGCATTCATTGAAGTTGTTGAGGCATAGATTATGGGTCAGTACTCATTTATCTATCAGAAGATTCCAATGTTTTGGGTACCCCCCTTTTGTCATAGGTGCTGTAAATAAACAATTATTTATAAATTATTTAGACTTCAGTCAAATTGTCCATGTTTACTCAATGTGAGAGGGTAAACATAAATATAAGTACAGTCCATACTTCATTACTTTGACCTCGCTAAAAGTCAAACTTACCCCTATTTCAAAGTTAAGACATGGCTGAGTCACTCTCTAGTCACCAGACTGATCCATGTTTTAAATTTGAAATACGAGTAAGTTTGACTTAAGCTTAGCCAGCATTATTGAAATTCAACTAAAGAAATACAAGCAACTAAGCAAGCTTGAGTTATTGAAGTTTGACTGTAAGATATTGAACGGACAAACACACCTATGATAGCTACCTATTGAAATAGCTCGATTATGTCCAAGGCATTTAAGACTCCAGTTTAATAACTTGATAAAAATTGAGACTACTAATGTACTAATTGATCAATTTTGAAAATGGGGAAAAGTATCAGGTCTTAACAAAATGTGAAATGGATACCTGGGTGCTTAGGCTAGTTCAAGCCGTGCAAAGTGGTTGGAGAATTTCGCTGTCATTTACAAATTTGCGTACAAGTGTTAAAGGTTACATTCAGTTTAGACCGTCAATGTTATGATGATTTGATCAATAGGTCATGTTGTATAACGGGTATATGCGATCTGTGAACAGAACATATTTACAGCATCTACCAGCTGCTTAAGCTAACTATAGGTGGATACTGTTTCTTGTAATCAATGTGTATCAAAATATATTGCTAAGCTTGTTATTATTTAACCCTTTGCCTGCCCATCTTGGCTTGACGTAGAACGTAACTGTTTGACACTTATCTTACGGTTACTTCAATTTTGAAAAGCATACATTTTATTTGACAAACATTGCAGACAACAATTCCAAAGCGATAACTGTTGGTGTTACAGCAGGATAACTGTAATGGTGATGTTTTTAACCCTTTCCCCCATAGCATATCTCTAGTATTGAATATAGGTGTCCACTTAAAGCAGGTTGAAAGTAAAGCAGAATGCGCTTTAAGCGCATTCTGCTTTACTTTCAGCCTGCTTTAAGCTATCATCTGCTAGAATATAGAAAATATTTTGTATTATACATATTTATGAATGTATAAATTGGAACTATTTTCTTCAAGGCAAGAATAAACTGAATGCGCTAAAAGGTGCTTCTATGGGGGAAAGGGTTAATAAAGAGATTGTGGCCAACCATTACTAGAAATGTATGAGATTGATAGAGGAAAAAGCTAACTTTGTTTTCAGAAAATAATTTTAAGCAAAAATGTTGAGACTGTCAACGAAGAATGTATAAAGGTAATAGGTTCTGTAGTGATAATTTCCATGGGTATGAAATATTTGCATAATTCAGTATGATGATTATACTATGATCAGAATCCTAAACTACCAATAATCTAATGTTTTTGATAAAGATTAAAGAATCATCATTGAAAAATACAGATTTCAAATTACATGTATAACTTTTCTGAAGCAGACAGCGTTATATGCACTGTTACAGAAATTCGGTGACCATCGTTCTTGAGTGTTTATATATACAGTTAATTCCCATTTATTATGACCACTTAGAAGAAGACTATATGAAGGTATTAAAGACAGGTGACAGCTTAAAGCAGGATGAAAGTAAAGCAGAAAGCTCCTATAGGAGCTTTCTGCTTTACTTTCATCCTGCTTTAAGCAGTTACCTGATTACAACATGCACCAAACATCAAAGTCACCTTTTAAATGATTGTAATAGGGGGACTTTACTGTACTATATAGAGAGTTTATATTTGCGGTACTGCACGCTTTAAGTCAGTTGTTGTATAATATAATTATTAGTTTTCTCTGATTGACAATTACTGAAGCATGATTAAGTAGAATAAATCTACAATGAGTGACATTTTAATCTGGGTTTTACCTTACGTTACGCTGAAACCTACCACCCAAGGTAGAAACAATTGCTTGTGGCTAATAGATTACCCACAATTCAAAGCTGTAAATAGATCTATAGGTAATGCTTTAAATTGCGTACCCCAGACTGTAAATATGATCTCTCGACGTATAGTGTAGGGCAAATGAGGCATGGAAAAAACAGAAGTGATTGGTTCTCTGAGTTCTTGTAGCTCTCGCAGACGACACTGAAATGCAAGCATAAGGAATATAAAAAATGGCAGAATTCTGTTTTTCAAATTTTGAGAAATTTGAATATAAGTGTGGATAGTGTTAGATGCTGCAATTCATGACTTAGCTCCCATTTTTTGGATAAAAGTTTCGTTATTTCGACTCTTGTTTCGTGAAAAGTAAAAAATGGGAGGAGGGTCGTCTGCGCTTAATTGCAGATCAAAGAAGAAAAATAAGAGGAAGAACAAATCAGAGGAAGAACCTATTCCTGCAAAGGTACATTACACATACTGACAATAAACATTGCTAAGTCTTGTTTATGTGATTCGTAAAAATATTTGCAATATTATTATAGCAGCGTTTAGTATTTGTAAAATATAAAAGTATATTCATGTTAATTGCAAAAAATTAAAGTGGTAGAAAAAAGCAAAAGAAACAACTTGTTGAACACTTGTTGATTAGCATTAGAAATGTTTTCCTTAGCCTGGTGAACTGCTTACAAATACTTAAGTATGACAGACACAGTGGATGTGCTGACCCTGATCAGAGGGCTCCTGAAGGAGTCAGGGTCTTCATTGTTTGCAAATGATGTATATATTTGGTCCCTGCACTGTAAAGGTTTATAACTCACAAAACAATCTATAATATTATTCAATCACTGTTACTGATTTCCTGTATATGTTCAATAAAAATACAACAATCTAATTGAATGTAGCTAGGTGCTTGCTATTTAAACAGAAATCAATGGTAATAGATCAATAGACAGTTTAATTCAATAACATTGCATTGATAACAAAGTATATTGTGCACTTTTTATTAATGTCCTTTAGTGCGCCGAAAATAATTACACTTTTACCAAAGGTTAGATATAACAGAAATACAGTACAGTAAAACCTCTCTATTACGACCACTAATAGGAAGACTAGTTGATTGTATAAAAGACAGGTGACAGCTTAAAGCAATGTGACAGTAAAACAGAAACCTAAAGGAGCTGACTTTTTACTGTCACCTTCTTTTAAGCAGTCACCTGTTTTAAATAACAAATAATTAACACAGTTTAGTGGTCATAATAGAGTGGTTTTACCGTATAGTAATAATTTTCTCCCGATCGGTATCCAGCATTAAGTACTAGCCATAGATTAATAAGTTTAGCTGGAGGACTTGGTAAATAGCAAAGACATTTAATATGAATGGGTATAGATATATAGTTATGTAACAGTAGTTGGGAACATTAATGTCAAATGACTGCTTAATGTAGAACAAAAATAATGCAGAAAGTTCCTAATTGAGCTTTCTGGATAAGCTGCCCACTCTCTGTTAAGAGTACTGTCCATTTATTAGGCAATATGGCTGAAGTTAGGTTTAATGGTATATATATCAGTCCCCTTTGAAGCATATCAGATAGCTGTGTTTTCAAATCTATTTTATTCTTTGAATGCTAACAGCCAAACCGTAATTACATTTGCAAACAGTTTGGATCCAGACAAGACACAGAGTAACTTGGCATTTCATCTCGATCCAAACGGTCTAACACTCTGACCCAATTTTGAAAATAATTTTTTGAAAATTTCAATTTCCAAAGGTTAGTCAATGACAAATGTTGGAGAAACAATATAAGCTAGCATTGAAAGAGTAAAACGTCCGACCAAAGCATACAGCTCAACCTTATTATTATAAGATTACATCTCCAATTCAGTTTAATAAATAATCAGCACTGATTCTCATATTTGATTTAAGAAGATAAGCTGCTTAAATAAATTACTGCATTTCCTTTACGCTTAACGGGTTTAGCCATAACCATTCCAAATCTGGAGTCGACTACACCTCGGAGATCTGACAAGCAGATTGGTATCTGACTGACAAAACCAAAACATTGAGCATTATTATGAAACTCAGGACACAGGGCTATTATATTTGGTATATATTTTTTCTGGGAGACCTGTATATGTGGATTTAACATGGCTAGGAATATGTTACGACTATAGATCCAGATTAGAAGATGCACATAACAATGGCCCTGTGATCGATATCTGTACTATTTACACATTTTCTCATCTTTTAATACTAGAAAATGTTTAAAAAACAATGTAGAATTCTCCTATATATGCATTTATTTAATTCTGCATTGAGCAATAATATTTGTTTAATCTTTAAATTGCTGTGACCAAGTATATACATGAAGATCTTTTGCAAATAGTGTAGACCCATATCAGAGGGCTCCTTCTGAGTCTGCACTGTTTGTCGTACTTTTAAACAATTCAAGTCCAAGACCCTGGAAAGTCAATGTAAACTGGTTCTTTGATAGGAAATGGAACAGCTCATTTGATAGTACTTAGAGCATCAGGGCTGCCATTTCTCCGGATATTTCCTAAATCTTCGGATTTTTTCCAGTTTATAGTAGCTTAAAGCAGGCTGAAAGTAAAGCAGAATGCGCCTTAAGGCGCATTCTGCTTTACTTCCAGTCTGCTTTAAGTAGTCATGTGTCAACAAAATTAGAAACAGGCGTTTTTGTAAAGCTACGATTTGTAAAATTGCACTTGAAAAATGCAAATTAGGAAATCTTAGGCAGCCCTGGAGCATTGTAAGGGGTAAAACAAGTTTGACTATTGTGTTGGCTTGACTGTTTTGGCAGATATTGCTGCAGTGATCGTTGAGGACTGATGGTACTCCAAGGTACCAGTTATTTCATAGTGAACAACACTGCAATTTGCCAGTTGACTGATTTATTGTTACAGTTAATCTTCTGTCAAACAACTATTCTGTGAAGTATAGTGAGAATATATGTATAACTAAAGATGACTGCTTAATGCAGGATGAAACAATACAGAAAGCTCTGTGTATCATTTATTCAATCTGCATGAAACACACACCAAATAAAGGATTTCCTATGGTTGTTCTATTGACTGTGTGATTTTTACTGGGCACAAGTTCATTGACTATTTGTTGTGTTCAATGAAATGTTAACATCTGTATAAACAGGGTTAATGTTCCTGGGTGTAAAACATTTTTCAATTAATACAAATCTATAATGGGCCATTTCATTCAAAAGCCTTTAGGACAATTTCCTTCTAGTAGTAGGTTTGTATACAATGATTCCTTGTCAATGTGATTTACCTAATATTAACTATTATAATAAGCTTAGGTTATTTTGTATTTGTTTGGGGTATTTTTGACAAGAAGTTTTGAAAAGTAATCTGAAAGACCAACTTCTTACATGGTGACCATTATGGCCTGCCTCCGATCTATATCAGACTCTCCACCTGAACTATACCTCGCTGTTCTTGCCATGAAAGCAATATAGTGATTGTTGACAAACATGTGATTCTAATGGTTAACAGACCAATATGATCTTTTTAGCATCTTTTTACTGACATCAGATTTAAGAAATATAAAAGATAAGAATCAGAAAAAAGTAATACTGGTACATGTACTCAGAATCCTGATGAAAACATTTTGATGCAAAACTATTCCATAATAAAGTATATCTAATTTGCCCAATGTATTCTAATCACAAATGGAGATGCACCCGCCTAGATTTGTCCACTTGACCAGCACTTGAAAGTGCCTACAAATTACCATTTAAATGACCAGTTGACTTGCTAATGGTATACTCCAAAGTGAATAAAAGGGCAAGTACGGATGGGCGTGTCTGTCAACCAGAGTTCACCTTGGGTTATCACTTGTACACTCAAAACTTTATTCACCAACCATCAAAATGAGCTACAGGAATATTCTTATAGATACCGGTTGTTGCTTAATGTAGGAGAAAAGAAATGCAGAAAGCTCCTAATTTTAAAGGAGCTTTCTGCATTTCTTTCGTCCTGCATTTAGCATGTACTTGTTTTCAAGGCTGCTGATGTATTAAAAAAAACTGATTTTGATAGGTATCATGTCACAGGATTTACTGTTCCCCTGTAAACTCAACAAGTTAAATGTTCTGGACATCTTGCTAATAGATAAAACTATAGTCTATTCTTCAACAATGCTTGGTTTTCATCTAGAACTGATTTCTTATATTTTATGAAAATTTATTGAAGAAACTCATGACTAGACTTTTGTTGGGCAGTATCCGTAAACATTTACAATGGAATTGTTGCAAAATTTAAATTGCTGCACCGGAATTAATTCAGTTTTTAAAGAGTATAACGTTAGGTAAATTGTTAACAACCTTAGCAAGAAAGTTGTGCATACTTTCCTTGTAGTATTAAAATGTGAAGGCTTTAACCCTTTCCCCCATAGAAGCGCCTTTTAGCGAATGTGATTTATTCCTCTGCTGAGGAAAATATAGTTCCAATTTAATCAGTCATGAAGATATATATTATAAGGAATATTTTCTCTATTCAAGCATATGATAACTTAAAGCAGGCTGAAAGTAAAGCAGAATGCGCCTTAAGGCGCATTCTGCTTTACTTTCAACCTGTTTTAAGTAGTCACCTATATGCAATACTAGAAATAGGCTATCAGGTAAAGGGTTAATGGGTGTTTCTATCAAGAAAAGAGTTGACTAGTGTTGAGATTGCCTAAACGTTTGATAAATGTCCTGAAGCATCTTTTCTGTGCAGCTTCTTCTCTGTAATTATCTCCCTAAGTACCTCTTTCACTCTATGCTATTTGTCCAGTCTAATTTACTGTATAATATATAGTGCACGCCTGCACGGGTCAGCTGTTAGAGTATAACACATACCACTGTAGGAGGTCCTGGGTTTAATCTCCACCTAAGTCATTATGAGTGACCGGTTTTTCTTGTAGCTTAATTATGTTCGTGTGACTGGTGGATCAGCTCAAAGCAGACAGAAAGTACACCAGAAATCTTCTAAGGGAGCTTTCTGTTTTATTTTAAGCCTGCTTTGAGTAGCTACCTGTCAGGATGTAGGAACTATTTTATGTCTCTTTTGTAACAACAATAAGATAAAAAAATTATATATATATAATTATATATTATATAATATTATATAAAATTGGTAAGTAGATCTAGTAAAAGTGAGTAAACATTTTTCTATGAGAAATACTAAAGTAGTGAACAGGCATTTCTAAATGGAAACTGGTTAACTGATGTTGAAACACAGCTTTTTGGGGACTGGTTGACCCAATGTTAAAGACTCATGAATCATCTGTTAAATATTCACTTATCACAGTTTATATTTGACTGGATTATGTTCTTATACCTTGTTTTGCTTTGTAAACAGTTGTCTGACTGTTTAACCTGAATGTCAGTTTGTCTTCTAAACTTTAATTCTTATTTCAAATCAATAAATACATATCTGGGTAGATATACCCTGTTTGAACCCTCTGCTTGATAGCCATTGGTACAAATCATCTAGGTATGCATATACAACTCTCCCCTGTCTATTACGGAAGGTATTAAATCTTTCTGCTTTACTTAACCCCAGAGCTCCAGATAAGGTGAGTATTTCAAAAATTAAAATCTTTATTCCTGCTTTAACCCCTATGGTGTCACTACTCATTAGAATCGTCTCAAAGAGACGATTCTAATGAGTAGTAACACCATAGGATTTAATGCTTAAATAAGTGAAAAAATGTTGGATTTGTGCAGGTTACTCCCTCTTATCTGGAGTCCTGTTAACCCTTTACTCCATGGCATGTTTCTAGAATTGAAGATAGGTGACAACTTAAAGCAGGTTGAAAGTAAAGCAGAATGTGCCTTACAGCACATTCTGCTTTACTTTCAGCCTGTTTTAAGCTACCATCTATTTGAATGTAGGAAATATTTCTTATGGTGCACATTCATTACTGTACATGTATAAAATGGAACTGTTTTCTTCATTGGAGGAATAAGTTAAATGAGTTAAAATGCATATCTATTGAGTAAATGTATTAATATCACAGCTAGAGGTCCTCCACCTGTGGCTGCCTGCTTATTCTCTCTCAATGCCCATTTACAATCATAAAGATACAAATATAAATGCCACAAGTTCCACACCAAATGGCCATATATTTCCTAATTTCCTAGAATTACCCATGATCCCATCAAGTACCCTGTGATTGTTTGATTGGAATCAGAGTTTTAGTAATTATTGACACTTGATCCATCTGAATCTTCCATTTCCTGGTTACAAAATGATTTGTTGCCAATATTGACAAAGATAACTGTGAAATGGCACCATGGCCTGTTAGTATTCTGTCAGTTATAGACCAGTGGCATCAAGCCTTGGACAGTCAAATCAATTTTCACAGGTAGTACAAAAGCAAACTACAGACTGATGATCTTGTGTTAGCCAATTTCTCTATCAATATAACTTTTTACACCTTTAAAGTACTGTATCCTAGCAGATAGTAGCTTAAAGCAGGCTGGAAGTAAACCTGAATATGCCTTTACGGTTTGTATGCATTCTTCATAAAGCTGCCTGTGTCTGACTAAAAGATTTTTACCTAAATGAAAAACTGATAAATTAAATTAACAGTCAATTTGTAACCTACTTTCATGGCTGCTTAAAAGGGTGTCTGATCAGAATTCAAACTGTTTGGCAGTAATGTGAACAATTCTTCAGTCAGAAATTCAAAATTTGAACTTTGCATAGAATTGCAGTCAATATATTTTAGCAGATGGTAGTTTGACTGCAAAAGGGTTGAAAGAGACAGTTAAATTTGATGTGAAAAGGTACCCTTTTCAAAAACATAAAACCTTCCTGCATATAGTTAGCCTACTGGTAAGTGGAATCCAGACTGGTCCTATTTCTGTCAATGAAAAGAAGATCAAACCAATTTCAGAATATTAGCAGACAGCATAATAAAAATTAACCTTTCCCCCCATTATGAGAGACGCCTTTTAGAACATTTAATTTATCTAGCTAATGAAAAAAAAGAGTTCTAATTTATGCAGATTTAAACATGTACCAAAAGAAACAGTTTCTATTTCCTATCTAGCAGATAGTAGCTTAAAGCAGACTGAAAGTAAAGCAGAATCCACCTTAAGGTGCATTCTGCTTTACTTTCAACCTGCTTTAAGTGCTAAATGTCTTCAAAACTATACAGACTATTGGGTTAAGGGTTAAAGAGATATGTTTTGGGCAGTTAATATATTGTGTGGGAATATAAAAGTTTATTAAAGTTTTTACAGTTTAACTTTTTCTAATGGATAATTAAACAAGGTCAAATGGATATCAGTAAACAAAGGTGCAATGACAGGTCTAACACTTTCAAATGACAATTTTAATTGTTCTTCTATGTAGTGAAAAAAAAATCAAATCAGCCATATTAGTTTAACCCTTTTATTATTGTAATTTTCATATGGACTATTCCAAATTTGAAAAAAATAACCGGTTCATGACTGTTAGGATGCATTTTAGGGCTGTTTTAGGAAGTATTTTGGAAAATAAAAGTAAGACAGCCCTTTGCTCAGGTCTTACTCAAATGATTATACTAGCTTAAAAAAAATGACTGCCAGTGGGTGGTTAAGATTTTCCTGATATGGCTAAAGTGAAAGCTAAATATAAATCTTCTTTTTCCGAAGCCACTTGCCCAATTTTAATGTCATCATGACCATAAACATGGGGTGGGCAATTTAGGGCTGCATGCAGCTCTTGTTCAAATCAAGCAAGAGTCACTAATTTAAATCTATTGTTTCTCATAATATTTTAATCTTTATGATTTTGATGGGTAAGTTGGACAAAGATAAATATAATCATAGTCAATTAGGATGAATTTGATCTGTCATTTGTTTACTTGTTGCCTGCACCCTACACTGGAAATGTATTGCTAAGTTAATAAAAAAAAACAGGTTTTACTGAGACCAGAAAAAGGTGATATTTAAAGTTTTTAAACCATTACTTCATAAATATGCCTTTGTACTCATTTGATTTATTAATCTACTGAAGAAAGTTCCACTTTATACAGTCATGACTATGTACCATGAGAAATATTTTCTATATCCTAGCAGATAATAACTTAAAGCAGGCTGAAAATAAAGCACAATGCATTTTTAGGTACATTCTGCTTTACTTTCAACCTGCTTTTTGTGGTACTGCAACAGTAAACGAACTATACTCAAAGCTAGAAATAATCTATGGGTTAAACCTTAAAATTGATTGAGTGAAAATACATGTACTCTAAATACGTGGTTGTAAATAATACATTAATTACATTGTAATAATTACATGTACCGTTAGAGTTCGCCCGATTTACAATTAATTCACCTGCACTGTTTTAATTGGCCTATAAGCAATTAACCATGACAGTGTACCTCTATAGTACTGTGGTGTATATAGCTGTTATTACTTTGTTACCCTTGAAATATAGAAACAAAATTATATACCAATAATGTAAAGAGTTTGGATCCTGATCAGAAGTAACTTGGTTTCTTATGATAAAGAATTCAAACTGTTGTCACTTGGATCATAAATCTGCAACTATACAGATATAAGTTAGCTTTATAGAATTAAAACTAGTTTTAAAAAGCCGTTTTAAGCAGATGATCTATGCTTAGCATATTAAGGGTCAGTTCTTGTAGTGTTATGATATAGCCAAATTGAATAATATTTTCTTCAACATTTTCAGTACTATTTATCCTGTTAGTTTGAAGAAACTTACGTCTTTGAGAATATTTCATAAATGTTGGATTATGATCAATTACAATGTTCTGGATCTGAACTGTTTGTAAATGGCAGTTGTTGTACCATCAGCACGAGAAGGGTTAAAACAATAAGAATTCAAATTGTGACACTTTCTGAGTGGGCACATATGGATAGAGTTACAGTTCATGAAAGAAAGTTTCAATTGCTGGATTTTGTCATTGTATGTAGTATTGAGATTATAGTCACTTCTTCAATGAATAGTTTCTATAACCCTTTTCCAGCTTGAATATCGAGATTCATGATTCAAAGATTTTATTGTACATAACTTAAACGTTCAATGTTTCTTGTTAGATACAATATGATATATCAATACAAGAAAAGATATGAGAAGATAAAAAAAATAAATCATATAAAACTCCGCCCACAATTGAATATCTATGATCTGATTATCAAATTGGCTAATTAAATAAGGAACATTTTCCTAAGGAAAGAATGAGGAATCGTATCAGACAGATCCTGTAAGAAAACAGTGCATACCCTGATCAGACAGCTCCTTCTGCACTGTTTTCAAGAGCTATCAATTAACACTAATAACAGGCAAATGATTAACCCTTAGCCTGCCACTCACGACTATAGCTCCATATGCAAACAGCTTGGATCCGGATGAGACGCCGAGTAACTCGGCGTCTCATCCGGATCCAAGCTGTTTGACACTCGGACAACATTTTCAGCAATTTTGAGCAACTTTGAAGCACTTTGAAACTTATAGCAGACAACAATTTATTTGGCGGGCTAAGGGTTAACACTTTTCCCAAATAAATGTGTTTGTGTCAAAAGAATTACATACATTGCAAACAGTTTGGAGCCAGATTAGTCACCAGTTCAACAAACTTCTCATGGAATATGACAAAACCTGATAAAAAACCCAAAATGAACCATTTCCTACATCCTTAACTCTTTCAACACTAAGTAACTCTAATGGTTTATTAGGTTCTCTTGTGGATATGTTTTGTAACCAAAACATGAACCAGTCTACTTGGAATACTGGGTAGTTTAATGATTACTGCTCTAAATTAGCAAATAGTGCATAAAAGTTGGATGAAATATAAATTGAAATCTTCCAAAGGGAGATATTTGTTTTACATTCAGCCTGCTTTCAAAAGCCTCCTACACAAAATGATGCTCTGTCAAAAAGGGTTAAACAACTTTAATTGTTATTCTAACTGCAACAAATGAGAGGGAAAATGCTGAATTTAGAATTTTAGTGGAACATTTTATAGACATTTGTCTTTGAGAGTTGTGTTAAAAAGGTTGTCATTTTTTCTACACAAGATGATTGTCAAAGTATTTCATTGCCATGTTTATGTTCACATGGGAATTTTTTTCAGTCCATATCGTAAAATATTGGCCTTTGTAGATTTATAATATATCATTGTTCATTTATGTACATATATAATCACATCACGGGTGTTTAAAGTACACCAAACTCTCTATACATCAACCATTCACCAGAATAGTGAAGATAATATCTAAAGTTAAATAACTGCTGAATGCAGGACAAAAGTAATGCAAAAAGCTTTCTGGACTTCTCCTATAGGAGTTTTCTGCATAGATTTGTCCTGCATTAAGCTGCCATCTTAAGAAAAGCTGTCAATTTGAGAGTACATTTACACAGGTTTTACAGTATGTTATATATACACAAGGTTTTCCTCCCCTGTTCAAAGACACTCATTTGTTCAATGCTGTTTGCAAACATATAAAACTTCATAACCCGTAATGCCTATTATTTTTATAAAGTGAGCATTGCTGTCATGCTAGCTAAATCTCTAAACACACTACACCAGTTCAGACCATTCCTCCACAGTCACCAGTCCCATAACACTATTTATGTGACAGTCACCCCTGAAACTTAAAATGGACAATTCCAGTTTCAAATTAGTCTGGTCCAGGTTTAATTCTAACAATATAAAGTAAATCCTCTCTATTACGACCACTAAATTGTGTCAATTATTAGGTGTTTATGACAGGTGACTGATAAAGCAACGTGACAGTAAAACAGAAAGCTCCTTATAGGCATAGGGAACTTTCTGGTTAGTGTCGCCTTGCTTCAAGCTGTCATCTGTGTTCTATACAACCCTTTCCCCCCATAGAAGTGCTTTTAGCGCATTCAGTTTATTCTTGCCCTGAAGAAAATAGTTCCAATTTATACATTCATAAATATGTATTATACGAAATATTTTCTATATTCTAGCAGATGATAGCTTAAAGCAGGCTGAAAGTAAAGCAGAATGCGGTTAAAGCGCATTCTGCTTTACTTTCAACCTGCTTTAAGTGGACACCTATATTCAATACTAGAGATATGCTATGTGGGAAAGGGATAATCTATTAGCCTTTGTTTTAGTGGTCATACTAGAGAGGTTTTACTGTACATGTATTGCAAAATGACACAGTGCAGACCCTGATCAGAGAGTTCCTGTATTAGCATGGACAGGGTTGTCCAATTTTCCAAAGCAATTAAACCTAACACATATAGAAACAATTAGCAGTATGGTAATTTAATTACAATGTACTTGTTTCCATGATTGGATTATCAGGTTGTAAAATAGTACAGAGGTCAATTTCTTAATGGTCAATTGTGTTCTTACTTTGTCATTCTATCTTAGATAAAAGGATAAAACAACAGGACAGGCTCTGACAGATGTTGATCAGATGCTACAGTGGATGCAGAAACTTTGTCTATACTGTTTGCAATATCTAAATTTATATATAATAATGTTTTCAAATGACAACACTCATATTAAATGCGAAGTCTATACAAGATTTGCACTCAAATGTCTATACACATTGAATGATGTTGACTATTGTAATATTAATTGCTGCCTTGTTAACCTCATGACTATGACTAAGAAGCATTATAAAGTTATCAGTTATTGCTTAATGCAGCATAAAAGTTATGCAGAGCTTTGTGTTACTTTAATAATTGTGCAATACATGTATAAAGCAGCTACACATATCTGTCTGATAGATCATCCACAAAGCTTCTTTACAATGAGCTCTTTAAACAAATTCAACAAGGCTTGTTATCAGTGCATTTTCTAATTTATTTCACTTGAATAAAACATTTCTGTATTTTATATGGCATCAGAAATGGCAATAAATGTTACAAATGGCATAAACCGAAATAAATCTATCTGAACCCTGTACACAGTAAATATAGAAATGTCTGCACAAAATTATCACGCATTGTTTAAATTATGAAATTGGACTATTCTTTCTCCTCATTTGCAGAAATATGAATTTGATGACAAACAGTTAGAAACCTTAATCAGGCCCCACATTATGTGGGGCTTGATCAGGATCTAAACTGTTTGCAAATATTCTCGTTACCAGTACCCAGCCTTATGCCTTACAAGCAGTCTTTAAGGGTGTACAGATAGACTATATTCTGCATTGCTGATTCCCCATTTAAGAACAATGCCTTGAACAATTAAAGGTCTGTGACACATTGTACAGATCTAAACAACAACTCTATGAACCAGTTAATAGGAAATATTTCAATATTTGTCGGCTTACAATCTTGACAAAACAGAGTTGTATCTGAGATTCTGAACTGATTATAAACAACAAAGTATTACAGTCAAATGTGTACGATAAGAAATGAGCTGCCTGTCTTTTATAAACAGTGTACATTGGAACAGTACACTTGTCTGATGCAAACAGTGTAAACCCTGATCAGAGCTCCTGTAAAAGAACCCTCTGATTATGGTTTGCATTGTTTGTAATGTTGCAAATTATTGCAAAAACAATGTATTATGCTACTACACATTGAGGGTGTGTGGACATATGTTAAGACAGTTGACAGCCTAATGCCAGATAATATAATGCAGAAAGCTCCTAAAGCTTCAATGTCATGTGTATGCAATTATGTTAGAGCAGCAGTACAAAGGCCTCACACTTAAGGGGAATTAAATCAATTTGAAGAGTTTTGCTTGTGCTGTTTTGTATGAAAGAATACATAATAGTTGTTTCTCCTGAACCTGTCAGTATGAGGCTTGGGTAAGCTGGGATTATAAGCAGAATCGAACTCTTTGTACAGAACAGGACACTGAAAGTTATAACCTTTGAATCTTGCCTTAACCAATTACCCCATTAATACGCCATTTTACGCCTCTAATTTATCCCTCCCCTGAAGAAAATAGTTCGAGTTTATAGAGTTGTGATTATTTAACATTAGAAAGAATTTCTACATTCTAGCAGCTGGAAGCTTAAATCAGGCTGAAAGTAAAGAATGCGCCCTAAGGCGCATTCTGCTTTACTTTCAACCTGCTTTAAGTGGTACCCTATCTTCAATACTAGAAATAGGCTATGGTGTAATGGGTAAATTGGAATAGAAGCAAAGTCCAATTTAAGTTAGGTAGACAATAACTATGTAACAATGTAAAAGTAGAATTGTAATGCCTGCTAGCTATGAATCTGTTCTGATGCTCTCTATAAGTAATAACTATGTCTTCATTTCTTTAATCTTGTCTGTCTGTCTATTGGCAAACAAGTTTGTCTCTTTGTCAGTTGTCCTCTCTGCTTTCTGTCTCTATCTTTCTGAGTCTCTCTCTTATGAAAGAAAGAAAAAGTAACAGATTGAACCAGATGTGGCATACTATTCGTGTGACATATTCAATGTATATATCCCTGGTAGATAAGCAATGTTTACTGACTTGAAAAATACTTGAGATCCTCTTGAAAGTTGAAAATTGCAAGGTTTGTTGCCAATCTGCTTACAAATCCATATATAGCAAACGTACTATAATACATACGGTGAAGTACAGAAACATATATTCTGCTTGACTATGACTGTACTGGGAGCCAAGTTTACAATGAAGAGTCTGACAGTTAGCAAGTATTTCTGCTTTCCTCAGTTGTTTCTGAAAATAAAAACTGTGGTAACACTATTAACTACAGGTATTTAAAAATGGCCGGAACTTTGTCATATGGGCAAATTTTGTCGGGATATGGTATCAGTTGTGGTTATTTATATTTGATTTGCGGTAGATTTGTGGTCAAACATTTTTGTTGAGGTCAGATTTAAAGGTGGGATTAACCTTTAAACCTGCTAATAGTAAAGTTACAATGTGTTACTAAACTTCAGCTTAACCTGTAACATGTTTTAAACTAAGATTTCTGTTTTCTTATAAATTACTTAAATAAACCATAATTTGAAAAGTTTGTCTTTAGGCTAGATATAAATTATGACAAACAGTGTTGACCGAGATCAGAGGGCTCCTGACGGACCCCTCTGATCTAGGTCAATACTGTGTGCAAAGAATGTATATTCTCAGACCCCACATTTGATTGTAAGGCTTAACCAGTGATGTGTTATCCATTGTAAAGTCTACAAATGTAAATATGGTTAAATTTTAAATGACTCAGCAATTGACAGTTTATCTACAAGATTGTGAATTCAAGAAAAGGATTTTCTGCTTAGCACATGGATCATGTCATTTCAAATTACTACAAACAGTAACTGTTATAGTGGGTAAAACTGAACTATAGCGTAACCTTGGCTGTTAATGTAAGAGGATTTTCCATGGGATATTCTCTCCTTGTGTCTGAGCCCTACAAATAAGGCTGCGTAATGTATTACCCCACCAGCTTATATAGTAGGTGAACGTATACATATCAAAGGGAGCATTCTCCACAGTATAAGCACCTTTGGTCACGTTAAAACATTCTTTCATATATTTAAAACTCCCTAAGACACTATCTTCCCAGTTGTAATAACTGTTCTCAAATGAGGATTCACTGCTGAAATGTATAATACTGGTGCATAGATTAAAGCAAGATAAAAAAGAGCAAAATCTTCTAAAGGATCTTTTTACTTTATTGTTATCTTGCTTTTTGCAGACACTCCCTTTAACACATTACCCCAGTCCATTGATACACATTTTTACACCTTTAATTTATTCCTCCACTGAAGAAATGGTTTGATTCATACAGTCTTGAATGTGTATCATAAGAAATATTTTCTATATTCTAGCAGATGGTAGCTTAAAGCAGGCTGAAAGTAAAGCAGAATGCGCCTTTCGGCACATTCTACTTTACTTTCAACCTGCTTTAAGTGGTCACCTGTCTTCAAAACTAGAAATAGGCCAGACTAGTATTAACTGGAACTGGAATTAACTATTCAATGGAACATATTGGAAGTATGTTCAGACTCTTCTTAGTGGAATTGAAATGAATTACTTCAGCTTGAAAGAGGCTGTAGATTTAAGTTCAAATGGTTGTGATTTGTATATGAGATGTTGGAGTAGTTTACACCCACGGTGTCATTAATTGATAATAGTCATATTATAAGCCTCAGGACCAGTACTTTATGAAAAGGTACAGGAAAAAAAGGTTTTAAACCCATCTGTATATCCTAGCAGATGGTACCTAAAAGCAGACTGAAAGTAAAGCAGAATGTGCCTTAAGGCACATTCTGCTTTACCTTCAACCTGCTTATGTGGTAACCCAACTCGCCTGTTTTCAAAACTAGAAACAGGCTATGGGGTAAAAGGTTAAACACTAACCATGCATATCCTTTGAATAGTTTCTTAACATAATTCTGTTTGATTATAATTCTCCTGATTCATTTCACTTTTCAGGTTTTAACCACCTTAATTGAAAAATATTTACATTCAACCTGTAAAGTCCTTATGTAATCCTATTAAAAAATATGCAGTCATCTGCCGATGAACCTACACTTCGAATCTGGATTTAACCAGTTCGGATTTCCCCCGTGCTATCCGTGGACTTCTTCAAATAGACTACATCGGGCACTTAACACTAAGCTCCCATTGGTCGACGGTCATATGACACTAGCGGAGTGATACAGACCCATAGGTCTTTGCCATCGCGTTGCTATGTGTGTAAATGGGTTAAGAAAACAACCGCGACCTGTAATTTTAGAATGTGCTTTGGCAATAGATATTCAAGTTGCACTGTTATTTGTTTGCCTTGTAAGTCATTTCCATTCACAGAGAGAAAGTTTACTGGAAAAAATCCTGAATTTTTAATACAGTTACAGTACATGTAGTTGGGACTACTTTCTCACCATATTTACTATTTAGAAACTGGAATGGCTATTACATCGACATTACATCTATCAAACCTCTTTGACCGGTATATGATAAATTCTTATACAGAAAAACAAATCTGGCCAATAAACACATTAAATTGACAAGACAGAAAATATAAATATAAGGAATAAACAACATCTCTTTGCCGCTCATGACGGTATGACTACATTAGCTTCGGGGGGTAAATTTATCGAAAACGCCCTTCAGGCGTTTACGGAATTTACCCCCTGCGAAGCTAATGTAGTCATACCGTCATGAACGTCAAAAATATGTTGTTTATTCCTATAAAGGAAATCCTTTCTATTTCTGTAATTTTCTTCTTCAGAAACTGCACACTGACATTGAGGGTTTTGAAGATAAACTGGATGTCTTGAGAAACCAGGGCAATGAAGTCACAAAGAGAGTTAACCCCCGTGACAAGGAACTGGTGGAGGAACAAATCAAGTGAGTTATCTCCCTTTTCTGCTGTAAACCACAAGAAAATGAAAAGCTCTTAGAAAAGGTGACTTCTTAATGCAGGGTTAAAATGCAGAAAGCTCCTAAAGGATATTTCTGCATTATTTCTACCTTGAATTAAGCAATCACCTATTGACCTAACTTACCCGTTTCTTAATACAGTATTGATTGTAAGTGAGTCACTCTCTTTAAATCCTTCCCCATTAGCTTGTTTCCAGTATTGAAGATAGATGGTTGCTTAAAGCAGGCTGAAAAAAAAGCAGAATGCTCCTTAAGGAGAATTCAGCTTTACTTTCAGCCTACTTTAAGCACCATCTGCTAGGATATAAGAAATATTTCTTATTCATGACTGTATATGGAACTGTTTTCTTCAGTCGAAGAATAAATTAAATGCGTAAAAAGGCATATCTATGGAGTAATAGGTTAATTAATTTTATTTGCTCATTCTTTCATTCTTGCATGCAAAATAAATACCTTTGAAATGTAACTTTTTGTAGAAAGTACAGGGCACTGTCTAAACAGTCCATGTCTAGATCATCTAAATACAGTAGGAGGAGCAGGTAATATACTGGCACTGGTTCCTGGTACAACCAATATTGCACAACTGGGCTGGTACCAAGCTTTTTCTTAGCACTAGGTCTTGAACAGGTGTGGTTTCTGGTAGGACAATTAGCACAGACTTGGTGCCCAGCAAACAATTACAGTCTCTCAGCACTAGGTCTTGAACAGTTATGGTTCCGGGTAGGACCATTAACACAGACATGGTGCCCATCAAACAATGGCAGTTTCTCAGCACTAGGTCTTGAACAGTTTTTGTTCCGGGTAGGACCATTAACACAGACATGGTGCCCATCAAACAATGGCAGTTTCTCAGCACTAGGTCTTGGACAGGTTTGTTTCCGGGTAGGACCATTAACACAGACATGGTGCCCATCAAACAATGGCAGTTTCTCAGCACTAGGTCTTGAACAGTTATGGTTCCGGGTAGGACCATTAACACAGACATGGTGCCCATCAAACAATGTCAGTTTCTCAGCACTAGTTTTTGAACAGTTATGGTTCCGGGTAGGACCATTAACACAGACATGATGCCCATCAAACAATGGTAGTTTCTCAGCACTAGGTCTTGAACAGTTATGGTTCCGGGTAGGACCATTAACACAGACATGGTGCCCATCAAACAATGGCAGTTTCTCAGCACTAGGTCTTGAACAGGTTTGGTTCCGGGTAGGACCATTAACACAGACATGGTGCCCATCAAACAATGGCAGTTTCTCAGCACTAGGTCTTGAACAGGTTTGGTTCCGGGTAGGACCATTAACACAGACATGGTGCCCATCAAACAATGGTAGTTTCTCAGCACTACGTCTTGAACAGGTTTGGTTCCGGGTAGGACCATTAACACAGACATGGTGCCCATCAAACAATGGCAGTTTCTCAGCACTAGGTCTTGAACAGGTTTGGTTCCGGGTAGGACCATTAACACAGACATGGTGCCCATCAAACAATGGCAGTTTCTCAGCACTAGGTCTCAAACAGTTGTGGTACCTGGTAAGACCAGTCAGACGGGTTTGGTACCCTCCAAGCAATGGCAGTTTATTAGTAGTAAGTCTTATATGGTTTACTTGTTCCAATTAGGACAAATTGCACCTATCAAATATTGGCAGTTTCTTAGCACATGGTATGAATTGTTTTATTTGCACACTATGGTTTACTGATTCCATGTAAGACCAGTTGCAAATATTGGCAGTTTCTTAGCACTAGGTCTTGAACAGATGTGGTTCCTGATAGGACCAGTAACATGGGGTTGGTACTCAGCAAATAATGGCAGTTTCTTAGCACTAGGTCTTGAACAGATGTGGTTCCTGATAGGACCAGTAACATGGGGTTGGTACTCAGCAAATAATGGCAGTTTCATATCACTAGGTCTTGAACAGATGTGGTTCCTGATAGGACCAGTAACATGGGGTTGGTACTCAGCAAATAATGGCAGTTTCTTAGCACTAGGTCTTGAACAGATGTGGTTCCTGATAGGACCAGTAACATGGGGTTGGTACTCAGCAAATAATGGCAGTTTCTTAGCACTAGGTCTTGAACAGATGTAGTTCCTGATAGGACCAGTAACAACTTGGTACTCAGCAAATAATGGCAGTTTCATATCACTAGGTCTTGAACAGATGTAGTTCCTGATAGGACCAGTAACAACTTGGTACTCAGCAAATAATGGCAGTTTCTTAGCACTAGGTCTTGAACAGATGTGGTTCCTGATAGGACCAGTAACATGGGGTTGGTACCCAGCAAATAATGGCAGTTTCTTAGCACTAGGTCTTGAACAGATGTAGTTCCTGATAGGACCAGTAACAACTTGGTACCCAGCAAATAATGGCAGTTTCTTAGCACTCGGTCTTGAACAGATGTGGTTCCTGGTAGGACCAGTAACATGGGGTTGGTACTCAGCAAATAATGGCAGTTTCTTAGCACTAGGTCTTGAACAGATGTAGTTCCTGATAGGACCAGTAACAACTTGGTACTCAGCAAATAATGGCAGTTTCATATCACTAGGTCTTGAACAGATGTAGTTCCTGATAGGACCAGTAACAACTTGGTACTCAGCAAATAATGGCAGTTTCATATCACTAGGTCTTGAACAGATGTGGTTCCTGATAGGACCAGTAACATGGGGTTGGTACTCAGCAAATAATGGCAGTTTCTTAGCACTAGGTCTTGAACAGATGTGGTTCCTGATAGGACCAGTAACATGGGGTTGGTACTCAGCAAATAATGGCAGTTTCTTAGCACTAGGTCTTGAACAGATGTAGTTCCTGATAGGACCAGTAACAACTTGGTACTCAGCAAATAATGGCAGTTTCATATCACTAGGTCTTGAACAGATGTAGTTCCTGATAGGACCAGTAACAACTTGGTACTCAGCAAATAATGGCAGTTTCTTAGCACTAGGTCTTGAACAGATGTGGTTCCTGATAGGACCAGTAACATGGGGTTGGTACTCAGCA
This sequence comes from Gari tellinella, assembly GCA_922989275.2. Taxonomy (NCBI): domain Eukaryota; kingdom Metazoa; phylum Mollusca; class Bivalvia; order Cardiida; family Psammobiidae; genus Gari; species Gari tellinella. The sequence goes on from OV277857.1 coordinate 77,299,778, forward strand.
AATAATGGCAGTTTCTTAGCACTAGGTCTTGAACAGATGTAGTTCCTGATAGGACCAGTAACATGGGGTTGGTACCCAGCAAATAATGGCAGTTTCTTAGCACTAGGTCTTGAACAGATGTAGTTCCTGATAGGACCAGTAACAACTTGGTACCCAGCAAATAATGGCAGTTTCTTAGCACTCGGTCTTGAACAGATGTGGTTCCTGGTAGGACCAGTAACATGGGGTTGGTACCCAGCAAATAATGACAGTTTCTTAACACTAGGTCTTGAACAGATGTGGTTCCTGGTAGGACCAGTAACATGGGGTTGGTACCCAGCAAATAATGGCAGTTTCTTAGCACAAAAGTTTGCAATGGTTTTATTTGTGCACTATGGTTTACTTGTTCCTGGTAGGACCAGTAGCACATGGTTGGTAAAATAATGGCAGTTTTCTTAGCACTAGGTCTTGAATGGTTTTATGTGCACACTTTGGTTTATTGGTTGCTGGTGAGACAATTTGCACATGGTTGGTACCTGGCAAATGAGACTTCAAATTTACCTGTTTTCGAGTGGCCATGTTACACAAATATGGAAGTACATGATTGTGTCCATCATTGAGGTGAACTGCGGCTGAAAAATCCTCTCACAGAGTTAACCAATAACGGTACATGTACATGATTATATTGCTTTTCATGGAATAAAATACACAAAAAAAATGCTAGACTTTGGTAATTTACCTTGTAAATTAATATTTTTATCTTGTTATTTATACTTACGATACAGTGTCAGTATCCATTTTAGCAAATTCTGCTAACATTTGATAAACTAAATTATAAATAAAGTTGACATGAGCGTTTTTATTGATTTTCAGAAAGCGTGAGAAGAAATTTGGTGATATCCGAAGCCGGACCTCATTGCTACAGAAGGGCTATGAGGTGCTTGAACTTGACCTGGAGGACATCCAAGGCAAAGTGGACCAATATCTCAGCTGGCTGAAGAAGAAAGAGGAACAAATACAGCTCACCCAACCAAAAGGCTACCATGTTGGAGAGGCTGAGGCCAGACTGAACTATGCCAAGGTAATGACCTATAAGGCTGAGGCCAGACTCAACTATGCAAGTCATGCATGTGTATGGTGTTTAAACCAGACTTGCATAGCCAAGAAATAACAGCTCAGTCTTGATAACTCTAAGCCACTTTAGTAAAGCAAATTCATATTTCAAAGCTGAAACCAAGGATACCAATGCAATCATAATGGTCTAATTGCCTTTGTAATACACAATCTGTGTTATGAGAATGCACTATAAAAAGGTTATACATGTAATAAAATTTGTGCTAAAAGATCACTCAAAGGACATTATGCTGTCATGAAATCAGATGGCAGCTTACTGCAATATGAATATACGGTAAAATAATCTCCATCATGCATGAGAACTTTTCTGATACTGAGTTAAACTTTTCTCGTTTTGGAGACAGATGATGACTTAAAGCAGGTTGAAAGTAAAGCAGAATGTGCCTCAAGGCACATTCTGCTTTACTTTCAGCCTGCTCAATGCACATTCTGCTTTACTTTCAACCTGTTTTAAGCTACTTTCTGATGGATATGGAAAATAATTCTTCATTGGAGCAATAGATAAAACTATGCCATCAAAATGCATATCTATGGACTAATTGGTTAATCTGTTATGTTTGCAGGGTCTGTGTGCTGAGTTAGAGAACCGTCAGTTCACTCTGGACACAGTGAACAACAAGGTACAGTCTGTTCTGCCTGATCTGTCTCCTAAAGACCGAGAGGAGATGGAGAAATCTATCCGCCTACTGACGGCAGAACATAGCCGCGTGTATGAGGTCGCCATAAACCAGAAGACCGTGTTGACAGAGTCTCTCAATACAAGGGAGGTGTTCCAAGTGGGTCTGGAGCGAGTCAATCTATGGCTGGAGGATAGGGAGAAAAAGATCTCTAAACTGGAGAATATGAAACTGATGGCTACTGATGTGGAGAAACAAGCAGATAAAGCTAAGGTGAGCAATGGGGGTGATCTACAGTAGCTTGTGGAGGAATAAGTGTAGTATAACATGATTTTAATGATTACTTAATAGATAGATAGATAGATTTATTTCAACATAAAATGTACAATAACATGGCAATCTGTATTAAAAATATACACAGTAACAATAAGCAATAACAGTATATACCAAGGATAACACAAAAAAGAGTAAGAAATACACTTAAAATGAGGGCATTTGACAGTCATGCATAAAGGTGACAGCTTAATGTAGGGCAAATGTTATGTTGAAAGCTCCAGGAAGAGCTTTCTGCATTACTATTTTCTTCAATTAGCTATAACCTGTTCTTCAATAAATGGCTGCTGATACAGGTTTTGCCCTTCTGTAGTACAACACATAGGTGCATGGAATAAATGTTTTTATCACATGACTTGCGGTCTGGGAGTGATATAAAGCAATTATGTAAATATCGTAATCCACTAGTGGAATATCGTTTTTTGGGCTCCGGCCCAGCCTGTTCGTCCACAAGCGCTGCATGTAGCGGGACGCCAAATGACGTCATTTGTGACTGCGTTAACGTAAACAACGTAACGTTTTGGCGGAAAATCTATATAGCGGAGAGTCTTCAAACTACGGCTTCATTTAGTTTTGCATGTGCTTAAAATTGTTATATGATAAATAGAATATATTCGTGCTCATTATTTATCATTTTTAATAAACTCGTTGACTAAAATGAATATGACGCTCGCCAAGGCTAGCGTCATATTATTTTAGTCAACTCGTTTATTAAAAATGATAAATAATGAGCACTCATACAATATCCTCTATACACTTGTTTTGTACAAAGTCATGTAGGTGATAGGAAATAGTAGTATAAATAGTTATAAGACAATCTGCAGGCACTCTTGTACTGTGGTTTTGGTATAGTTAACCCCTACACTGCCTAAAAAATCATTTTAAATGATAAATGAAGTGATGAGAGGCATAATTATAGTGTTACTCTTGTCCATTAGTGTGTCTGTCCTTTCATAATGTACGTCTGTACAAACCAACAAAGAGTTTACAAATACCAGTGCACTCAGACCAAGGTGGTGATGGGGTTTTAATAGAACTTTCAACTTGGTGACTTACAAAACAGGAATTAAATTGTTATTACTCCTAACAAGAAAAAATGTCATGAAAACTATATAGGCATAACTCACAAGCATTTAAAATTCAACAAAGTTAATGTACCCAGCTATAATCAGTGTTAACCCTTGACTATAACAATAGTATGGCAATAGGCATACTCCTTGTTTACGAGAGGTGTTAAGTTTTGATATAGCTCTCTGATACAGAACCTAATACTGTCTAACCTGTGATGAGTGACCATTTAAAAACATAAATACGCAGTAGCTAAGACATGCTACTGTTTAATGCAGAACAAAAGTAATTCAGAAAGCTCCTATAGGAGCTTTCTGCATTACTTTTGTTCTGCATTAAGCAGTCACATTTGTTAATATGTCCATGCTTTTTTTCAATAGGTAATGTTGATTACAGGTTTGACTGCATTAAATTCTATACTAGGCACAATGCTAACAGTTACACCATCTATAATTAGCTCATTTGCAGAGATGTGATGATACCAACACAAGTATGAACTAAGTCTCAGTGACTCCGACCCCTTATTATGCAAATAAAGAAAAGGTACTAAATGTATTGTTTTTAAAATCAGTTATGTATAAATTGAATCAGAGTCAAACATTTTGGATTCAGATCAGTCCCCACATTTGTGGGGCCTGATCTGGATCCAAACTGTTTGCAAAAGTTTTCAACAATTAGAGAAAACAAACATCATCTGCATGCAAGTAGTTAATGGTTATTATATGGTATTTTGAGTAGACTAAACGTTCTGCTAGACAGTATTGTTTAACACCGATACTATCATCATAGTAAATAAAACAATATCAGACAGAGTTACACCTGAGTTACACCTAGTCTCTGTCAACCCAACTCATGTGTCAGCACGGCAGGACTTTTAAACTTGTTTAAAACTCTGGATTAACAAACATCTCCCCATGTGCATTCAATTTGCGTAATTAATTTGTTATCAGCTAAACAGAGAGCTAGTCACTTCTCTTTAAACAAAAGGTTTAGAATTTTGAACTTTTGAACTTTATTATTTTACAATCAAACTTATTCTTAACCATCAGTTAAAAGAAGGATGTAGTGTGGTTTTAAAACAGGTGGCAACTTTATACCAGACAGTATTAATACAGAGAGCTCTAAAAGGAGCTTTCTGCATTTTTGTTGTCCCGCATTAAGCAACCACCTGTAAAATAGCTATACCCAGATTTTCTTTAATGACTGTTACTTATTAACACAGCTTTTACTGTAGTAATATTTTCTGATTGTAAATTTTGGGAATTTTTTGTGTGAAATACCGCTGTGTTCAATCTCTTAGCTGGGAAGGCATAGAGAGGATGAATTTATTTTAGTTTAGTTCTTATCGGTGTTAATGTCATCAAGCTTTGAATGATGCTTGAAAAGGCATTGTTATTTGGAATAGGTTAATGTGTGGAAACTAAGGAATTACTACAAAGGAAAGAGTTAATGGTGGATTATGAATGAAATAAGATGTGGTCAAGTACTCTCGTATTTTAGTTTGGACTCAAGGATTTTATGTCTTTAAACATTTAAAGCTAAGATTGAGGTGTGAATTATAATTTTAAAGATGAGTGTGTCGAACAGGGTAAGTGTTATATTATGACAAGCTAGATGTGATGATAACCATTCTGTGTGACTTTTAATAAGCTAGGGTCAATCCTCTCACCATCTAAATGAAGAAACTTGAATGTCTTTGAAGACAAACAGCAGTAATATAGTAAAACCTCTCTGTTACAGCCACTAAATGGTTTCATTTATTTGGTGTTTAAGGCAGGTGACTTCTTAAAGCAAGATGAAAGTAAAACAGAAAGCTCCTTTAGGAGCTTTCTGTTTTACTTTCATATTGCTTTAAGCTGCCACCTGTGTTTCATACAATCAATTCGCCTTCTGTTTTGTTGTAACAATAGTGAGGTTTTTCTGTATAGTCCAATTTGTCTTTCCAAATGGTGACAGGTTAATGCAAGTTAAAATTGATGCAGAAAACTCCTTTTGGAACTTTCTGCATTTATTAGAATTGTTTATACATCAATTAATCACCTATATTTTAAAGATCTTCATGTTTCTTCATTGAATGGCTACAGACTTACTGGTTTGATTTCAATCATGTCATGTCTTTTTGTTAACGCCATACCATTAAATTTGTAGTGAATGCTGTGTATATAACATAATTATCATTATGGCATTTAAAGTAAAACACATGTTTGATTTTGGCTTAAAACATTTTTACCTGATATATGAGGATCACGCTTGCACACTGTTTGATATCTATTTCACTATACTAGCTGTCAAACCTCGATAATTCACATTTGCTTAGTCCAACTTACCCGTATCTCTACAGAAACTTAAGTTTTGATAACAGGTACCCCTTAAAGCAGGCTGAAAGTAAGGCAGAATGCTCCTAAAAGGAGCATTCTGCTTTACATTCAACCTGCTTTAAGTTACTATCCAGAAAGATACTGGATATATAGACAAATGGGTTAAGTTAAAATACTGGTATTTCAAACTTAAAATGTTGCTAAGCTATGTTTTAACTTTGAAATATGTGCATGTTTGACTGAAGTGAGCTAAGGTTACCAAGACTTGACTGAAGTTCAAATTATTCTCACATATACTATTGATCCTGTCATCAGGCAAAACATTAGATGAGAACAGGGCAATTATTGGTTTATTGCCATTTAAATGTTTAATACGCTGAAATGGATGTTACAATGAAAAATGAAATAATTTGGCAATAAATTTGCAGTACAATTGTTTTCATGCGTAGATTGAAAACATGTATCATTTACTCTTTATCATAGACCTTAAAGGTGTTAGGCTAGGCACATAGGGTATTAATTTTATGCCTAGTTTTTTTTTTTACATCACTTGTATGAATTTAACTGTGCAAGAAATGACTATATTCAATGTTTGCAAACAATGTATACCCTGAACAAAAGACTAACAAATCTGATCAGCACTGTTTGTCATACTTTTAATTGTTTTGGATTTGTCTTCCTTGAGAGACAATGCAAACTGATTATAGTTTAGAAATTGGAATAGCCAATTTAGAGAGACAATGTTAAAGACCCAGGTTATAGCTACCAGAAACATTTAACTTACTCTGGACTCTGCTGAGTTAACCAAAATATCACTTAAAGAGATGCAAAAATGAAGTAACATGTACAGGCTAAACGTTTTGATTGATATGAATATTGTCAATATTACTGTGATGAACAGTTACCTTAGTGCTACAGATTTAATTTTCAGCTCTGAAAATATGTCATCATCTGTAGAAATAAGTTAGATTTTATTAACTTTGAATGTTATATATGATTACTTCCTATTCATTCAATGTGAGGTTTATATCCAAACTATGTATGCACAAGTAATATTTATTTTGTTAAGCAGTCATTCCAAAGATTATTTTGACTGCTATGTAGCAGTGTTAATAATTTTGTTGTGTTTACTGTTACAGTTTATATCTATGTAGCAGTGTATAAGAGTGTGTTGTGTTTACTGTTACAGTCTATATCTATGTAGCAGTGTATAAGTTTGTTGTGTTTACTGTTACAGTCTATGTCTATGTAGCAGTGTATAAGAGTTTGTTGTGTTTACTGTTACAGTCTATATCTATGTAGCAGTGTATAAGTTTGTTGTGTTTACTGTTACAGTCTATGTCTATGTAGCAGTGTATAAGAGTTTGTTGTGTTTACTGTTACAGTCCCTGATGCTGGAGATAGAGAAGTATGAACCCAACATAGAACAAGTGGAGACAAGAATCACAAACCTACAGACACAATGTAACAAAGAAGAAAGCCAAGAACTAGACGACAAACTCGAAGGTAAACAATTGCTTTAGCCATGTCTTGTCTTAAACATTCACTTTCATAACCCCACCTCCAAAACACCCGCCCAAACATTTCTAGTAGAATTAAACCACTACACTATAAATTCACTGTTTTATGCTTTAAATTTTGTCCTCTTCTATACTATTACAGCTTTCTGCTTTATTTTTATCCTGCATTAAGCAGTCACATTTCTTTGGATGGATACCGGGTAACTTAATATTTTGTCAAAGAGTGGCCATTTAATACAAGTTGATATATTACTTGGTGCTTGTGACCAATGAATATGAGTTTATAGTTTATATATGTAACTTTGTAGATGTGCAGAAGAAGTTTGCTGCCTTGAAGACCCATATGTCCACAGTGCACACCAAGCTACAGACTGGTCTGGCAGTGAGGAAGGTGAATGAGGCAGACCTACAGAAGGTAGAGAGATGGTGTAAGGAGGCAGAGATGAAGTGTGCAGTAGAACCTTCACTAGACTGTGTCACAGAGATTCTACAGGAGCAGTATAAACAGTACAAGGTATGTAGAAAACTGGGACACAGTCTACCGACAAGTAGCAGGTCTCCATTTACACATGATGTTTACTAAACTCTTAAGAATAGGTAAAGGAATCGGCAAGAAGTATTGAAAATGATATTATAACCATAAGTATCGAAACAAGAAATATTTCAAGCATTAAAATTAATAGACCTTCATCAGCCACAGTCTATTGGAATGATATTATTACCATAAATAACGGTATAAAACAAGCCAGAATGTAGGAAATATTTCTTGTGGTGCATGACCGTATAAAATAGAACTATTTTCTTAAGTGGACGTATAAAAGTAATAAAACGGTGTATCTATAGGGTAATGGTTTAAAGCAGAAAAAGACAATGTTGATATTGATGCCTTCCTTGTTCTGTAGGCCTTGGACACCAGTGCCCAGATGTTCCAATCACTATTGAAGGAGATCCAGGAGAGATCCGTCGGCTTTATGCCCTCCATCAATGAGGCCGACACACTTGCCCTACAACAGTCTATCAACTCGGCTGACATCAAGTTTGAAACGTGAGTGTGTTCTGTGATCTACAGTAAAAACCTGTGTCCAGTGGACAAATAAAACAGGATTAATTGTGTGACTCATATAAAATAGCAGCTTAATGCAGGACGAAAGTAATATAGAAATCTCTTGTATTCTATTTCTGCATTACTTTTGTCCTGAATTAAGCAATAACTTGTCTATAAAGATCCTGACGCCCTAACAATGAGTGATCGCTGAAGACAAGTTTAACCCTTTACCTGATAGCCTATTTCTATTACTTAAGATAGGTGACTACTTAAAGCAGGTTGAAAGTAAAGCAGAATGCGCCTTAGGGCGCATTCTGCTTTACTTTCAGCCTGCTTTAAGCTAACATGTGCTATAATATAGAAAATATTCCCTATAATACATATTCATTACTGATTAAATTGGAACTATTTTCTTCAGCGGATGAATAAATCATATCCGCTGAAAGGCGCTTCTATTGGGGAAAGGGATAACTCAGGGATATTTTATGAGAGGGATATGTAACGGCTTCTAAAGCGGCCGAAATACTAAAATATCCTTGCCGTAGGTCAAAATCGATATCGATCAAGTCACGTGATCAGTTAACAGCGAGAGAGACGGTCGCTATCGTACCCGATTAGCGGCGCGCTTTCAAAATGAAGACAACCACGCTTAATTCTAATCGATGTCATTTCTTTATTAACAGACCGATTTTGAAATAGTAAAGTTTTTTCGGTTCTGAAAAGATTATATTAATGGAATATTAATTTTATGTATCGATGTAAACCGTTTAAAACGTGTGGTGATCAGTTAAAGAGCGACGAAAAAGATTCGTTATTCTAATTTTGAGCTGTTTTCGCATGAAATTTTAAAACCACCAAAAGTGAATATGGCGTTTTTTTCTCTATTGATCATCCGATTTGAGTGAAGTCAATTTTATTTGGTTCCAAAAAGACTATATTTATTGAATAGTAAATTTATTTTTCAATATGAACCGTATAAAACGTGTGGTGATCAGAGTAAGAGCGACGAAGACGATTCGTGACTTTAAATTTGCGCGTGAAATTTTAAAACCACCAAGAGTAAATATGGCGTTATTTCTCTATTCACCAACCGATTTTAGGAAAGTAAAGTGTGTTTGGTTCCAAAAAGATGATATTGATTGAGTATCAATTTCATTTCTCAATATAAAACGTATCAAAGTTGTTGTGGTATATCAAAAGAACGATGAAGAAGATTCGTGTCACTAAATATGCGCCGTTCACGCATGAAGTTTGTAAAACTACTATAAGTAAATATGCTGTTATTTCCTCATTTATTGACCGATATTTAAAAACATAAACATGATAATATGCAGAAAAGAATTTTTTAATAAATATATATTTTATTTTGTAATACGACCCCTTATTTGATACAGGACGGTTAATTAAAAAGCGGCGACCCGAAGAAAGCTCGTTCCATAATTTACTCGCTGTACGCTCACAAAGTTTTTCGGTACACTTTTCAATTAAAGTATTGTTATTTCTTTACTTTTGTTTCAATCGATTTTCAAGAAGTAATTTCCTGAAAATATATCATTTCGTAAAATCTGGTTTTATTTTCCATCACGTCCTAAAGAAAATAAGCGGCGAGCGTTGAAGAGCGACGAAAAATCGTTTCATAAATTTCTCGCAGTTTGAGCAAAAATTGTTTGTTCATTATGCGTTATTGATCGGTTTTCAACAGATAATCTTTTTCATTTATTCCAGGAGTTTTTTTTAAATACTGAGTATTATATTTAATTATAATATACTTGGGGGTTCACTTCACATATACCTCACAGTGCAGCCATGAAGAAGATTCGTGTCACTAAATATGCACCGTTCACACATGACGTTTATAAATAAAACTACCGTAAGTTGTCTTCATTTATTTATTGACCCATTTTTCAAAGGCATGCAATTTATAGTTCATTAACACTTTACCCTATAGCCTATTTTAGTCTGCTTTAACCCATTACCACATAAATACGCATTTAATTTATTTCTTCTTTGAAGAAAATAATTCCACTTTATACAGTCATAAAAATGTACCTTAAAATTAATAAAAATAGTTTCTATATTCTAGCTGATTATAGCTTAAAGCAGATTGAAAGTAAAGCAAAATGTGCCTTATGTAAGGTACATTCTGCTTTTAGGTGGTCACCTATTTTCATAACTAGACACAGGATGTGGGTTAATGGGTTAATTAAGCTATCATTTACTAGGAAATAGGAAATATTTCATATACATTTTCATGACTGTATAAAGTGGAACTTTTTTTTTCAGTGAAGGAATAAATTAAAGGTATAAAAAGGTGTATTTATTGGAAATGGAAAATTTGTTATCTCTTTCCTGCTGAAATGGACAATTTTAGTTTTAAAATTAAATCTAGTCCCATTTTACTTTTTAGGTTTGATACTTAAGGAACCCTCTTATCAGGGTCTACAATGTTTGCATAGGACATGTGTACTCGCCAAAGGTTTACTGTTTACATGTGACACATATATGCGTGACTAGGGTTCAAAGCGTTAACTCATTCATCTCTGTAACACTTCAGCCCTGTTGATAATTGATAAGCCAAATCCCTGTCCACTGTAGGGGGTCTAACCTTCTTGTATCCCTGAGAGATAGTTCAGTGATTTATTGAGGGGCAATAAAACTGTCAGATGGCCTATGTTATTTGTCTCCAAATTTGTGTACAATGATTTTTACCAATCAGACATGTCTATTTCATACATGTGTTGCTTGCTAAGTTTAGAGCCTACATTTTGGCACCATGCCAACTTTTTGCCTGGACTGTCAGTATGTACCTATTAAAGAAACATGGCTTTTGCTTGCTCATTAGAGTAGGAGTCTATGGTTTTAGATAGGGTAATCCAATAATGGAAAAAATTCACTGATTGTTTAATTATACTTTGATCTAACTGATAGTATAATTTTAAATATCATGTTTTTTTGTTTTTTTTAATAGACAGCTTAATGAAACTGAAAGGGATGAAAGATAAAAATAACAGAGATATGAATATATTTGTTTTAATTTCAAAGCGTCATTGATTTTGTTGAGAATTAAAATACTATATAAATTTGTAATGTTATAACAAACAAGATTCTTAAAAAAATTTAAATCTTTGTTTTTTTCTCTCAAATATATGTATTGATCTATACACATCAGCTTCAGATAAGGGGAGTTTACATTTCAAAAACCAAAACCTTTATTCAAAATTCTTAATTAAACCCTATGGTGTTACTTCTCAGTAGAATCATCTCGAAGAGACGATCCGAATGAGTAGTAACACTAAAGATTTTGTGCCTAAATGAGTGAGAAATGTTGAATTTGTTCATTTTACTTTCAGAGCTCCAGATAAGGGGAGTATTTCAAAAAAATAAAAACTTTATTCTGCAATAAACCCTATGGTATGGTGTTACTACTCAGTAGAATTGTCTCAAAAAGAAGATTATTTTGAGTAGTAACTGTAAACACCATAGGATTTTGTGCTACAATGAGTGAGAAAATGTTGAATTTGTTCATTTTACTTTCAGAGCTCCAGATAAGGGGAGTATTTCAAAAAATAAAAACTTTATTCTGCATTAAACCCTATGGTATGGTGTTACTACTCAGTAGAATTGTCTCAAAAAGAAGATTATTTTGAGTAGAAACTGTAAACACCATAGGATTTTGTGCTACAAGGAGTGAGAAAATGATGATTTTTTTTTATTTTACTCCCTCTTATCTGGTTTTCAGCTCTGCATATATCCAAACAGTTTGGATATAGACCAGGGGTCTAGTTATTTGGCATCTAACAATATTCAAACTCTTATAACACCCATTTTTGCTACCATTCAAGTTCTTTAAGTTTCACAAAAAATAACCCACTATCTCCTGCTAATAATGTAATTTAAAGTGTTTTTAAAAAAAATAGTAGTGTACAGTTTATACCCATTTCAGACAGCTCTTTAAGTAGTTATCTGATCAGGGTCTAAACTGTTTTCTATGAGAGGATCTGTTTGACACAATCATTTCAATTCCCTGGGGAAATATTTCATCTCTTTCTAGCTCAGCTTATATGATGCGGATCCACTGTTTTTAGCTTAATTTAAATTTTGATACACTTATTCAGCTGCTCAGGTTTGACTGTTTAATATACACACAGAGTGAAAGTACTGGAAGATATTTAACCATTTACCCCACATATACACAACTCCAGATCACAAGAGGTAGTTAACTACACATATGCCATTATTTAATCCTCCACTGAAGAAATAAGAGGGAGTAAACTGATTAAATTCAACATTTTCTCACTCATTCAGCACCAAATGCTATAATGTAACCGCTAAATAGAATCATCTCGAAGAGAAGATAATCTACCAGGGACCATATATATCATATGATGATATATATGTTCCTGATTCTACAAAGTAGTTACACCATAGTGTATATTGAAGATAGGTGACCATTAAAAGAAGACTGAAAGTAAGGCTTAATGTGCATTCTGCTTTACTTTCAGTCTGCTTGTTTGTGGGTTAATTGGACGCTCCAGAGAGAGGGGAGCGGATACAGAAAACCCGGGAGCAATACCCTACTCTTATTATCGAAAGAGTTCTCCGGTTAATTTAGATGCTAAGTGGGAAGCACTCATACATCAGTCCTCGGTTTATAAAGTCTCATCCGAAGGACTTGGTCCGATGGGGGATCAAACTCACAACCCCTGAGGTCGTAAGCGGGTGCTTTACCCCTTGACTACGTCCGCCGGTTCCAGTCTGCTTGAAGCTTGCGTGTGCATGGGAATAAAAATATTAATGATATATATTCCTGACTCTTTATACTGAAACTATTTTCTTTGGTAGAGGAATAAATTTGAGGCGTAAAAAAGTGTATTATGGGGTAATGGGTTAAACACATGTAGTCTTGGAAAATTCTGCAACAGAGTGTCACCACATCTTAACATAGAGTATGTTTAGCTGTAGACAATGTTTCCCCTCAGAGGCACCAAAGCCTGACCTCCAACTACTCTAGCTTTTTGCTTTTTACTGTTGAACTTGTGCAGTGATCATATGGGTTGTCATTCGAACCACGGCTCTGTCTTTGAACACCGAAATGCGGTTCAATAGCATCCTGGTTGAATCTTTCTGTCAAAACAAAGGGCATAACAGCATTCAAACAAATTTCCACACAAGCAACTATACTGAATTGACAGTTATTTTCCACAACATTCACAGCATATTTATAATAACCAGCAAACAATTATGAGCTTTTCAAACTAAAAACTTCTTTTGAAACTCTGTCTTTTACAATACAAGTAAAGAAAATAAAGATTCTCCAATTCTATAATAAATGGTAAATTTAGCAAAATTTTCATAAATTTCAGAATCAGATTAATTTTTCATCAGGTTTACAACATGTATCAGCCTACAAAATTATATCTAACTCAACAGCGATTCGAGACCTCTGATATGCACTGTTTCTCAATGTGCTATCTCATCCTGAACCAATCGAAACTTGGTCCCCTTAGTGGTACATGCTATTTTTCTCCCGCCATTAATCGAAGGCGAAAACTGTGACAAAATACGCCATTTTACGGACATTGTAATTCCATCAAAATCACATATATCGACTAGATAAACTTTAAACGCGGCAATAACAATTCATGATCTGTCAAAAACACGTATAAAAAGTGTTCTTTTCTATATAGAACAAGTCGTAACATGGTCCCCTATGCGGTACACTCTCGAGATTTTCCGCCATTTTGAGACCGGCGCGTCTCTTCAGTGAATATAGGTCAACCATGAAAATGCTACTCCGTAACTAAAATGACAGTAAAACACAAAAATATTACCACAGTAGTGATAAATAGTAACGTACCAAAAGGTCCGATGCAATAAACTGTTGAAAACAATCACTTGGATACATTTGCAGGCTTAAAAACGACGCCGGTTTTAAGGCGGTTATCGCGAAATGGCTGAATAACATGTGTGCACCAATTTTGATGACGTCATCAAAATATGCACACGGCTCCCATTTAGGCTAAATCACGGCCGATACATATCCCTCTCATAAAATATCCCTGGATAACTGTACAAAGTTATGCAGCTATGCTGTATTTACTTTATTTTATTTGTTGTTGTTTTTCAACCAATCAACAAAATAAAGCTATGTCATACAACAATACTACTAAAGATTATGACAGTTGTCATAGTTTGAATACAACTATCTTTTTGCTCCTGTACAGCTTATCCAAGGTAATTAAAGACAGAGTTCAGTCCCTTGATGAAGCTCTTCAGACAAGAGACCAGGTTGGTGATGGTATTACAGAGGCTACTGAGTGGCTGGAAGAGATACAGAAAGAGTTAAAGAAGATTCCACGAGCCGTTGGCCCCACAGTACAGGAGGCTGAAGATAACCTAAGACAATATGAGGTAATAGCAGAATGGCATCGTATTATGTGCATGTCACTTATATCACATTGTTTAACCCATTACCTGTTTCTAGTTTTGAAGAAAGGTGATCACTTAAAGCAGGTTGAAAGTAAAGCAGAATGCGCCTTAAGGCGCATTCTGCTTTACTTTCAGCCTGCTTTAAGCTACAATTTGTTAAGATATAGAAACCATTTGTTATGGAACATATTAGTGACTGTATTAATTTGAACTATGTTCTTCTGTGGAGAAATAAATTAAAGGCATAAAAAGGCGTATTTATGGGGTAATGGGTTAATCTGCTAAAAGCAAATTTTTGAAACGTTGAACCTGTTTGAAATACAGTTTTATACAGGTGGCATGCACTTATATGGAGGAAAGGAGTTAAAAACGATTAGACATTTTGACGTTAAATTAATGCACCAAATGATGTGGCGATACATTTGCTATGTAGTATCAAATAAAACTTGTTTGACTGACTAACAGCCAATACAACAAGTTAAAATCAAAGTGCATTCAGGGGATTCTCGATAATTTGAACTCTCTGAAGTCAAACATACTAGTGTTTCTTATAACTTGCTCAGCTGCATGAAATACAGGTACGTTTGACTCAACTAAACTCTAAATAATGAATTACAATTGTTTCATAAAAGTGACCTATAGTTATTGAGAGTTAACTGTGTTTAAAATTAGGCTGTTGGAGAGAAGATTGCTAACTACCAGCCTACTATAGCCCAACTAAACCAAGCCGTGGAGCGACTGCGTAACCTGGGTCAGCTAACAGAGGCTGAGGAGATACTGAGGATCACGTCACAGTATGAGATGTTAGGAGACCAGGTACGACAACAGAACAAGAAGTGTCAGCAGAGTGTGGCAGCACGGCAGCAGCTAGAGGACCAGATGAAGGGGGTGGAGGGTACTGTGAGGGAGTGTGAGGACATGGCAGACTCTGTGATTGGTCTGCAGGTGCCCACACAGGAAAAGATTGACACACTTAAGGTATACAATGGCTGCAAGCTACCAGTATACTCACATGTAGTGCTATATATAAAAATATCTTTAACCCATTACCCCATAGCCTGTTTCTAGTCTAGAACATAGTTGACCACTTAAAGCAGGTTGAAAGTAAAGCAGAATGTGCCTTAAGGCACATTCTGCTTTACTTTCAGCCTGTTTTAAGCTAGGATAAAGACAATATTTCTTATTATAAATATTCATTACTGTATAAATTGGAAGTATTTTCTTCGGTGGAGGAAAAAATTAAAAGTTTAAAAAGGCGTATTTATGAGGTAATGGGTTAAATGGTAGAATTTATATGGAAATATTGTAGTAAATAATATCTTGCTTAACCTAAAAGACATATTACATAGCTCCAGATAAGATGAGTACATGTATTTCAAAAACTTTGCGATGATTCTAATGAGTAGTCACAACATAAAGTTTGGTGGAGGTATAAAGGAAAAAGTGTTGAAAATGGTGGTTTACACAGTCTCATCTGGCGTCTTGATATGATCAGAAAAGTGTGCAAAGTTAATGCAATCAAACTTATGATGATTGACCTTGCCAAAGAAATATTCATAGACAAATAAAACTTAAGTGCTATACCAGGGCTGCCATAAGTTGATCATGAAAAATCCTAAGATTTCCAAATTTTCTATTTTTCAAGCGTGAATACTTAAAGCAGATTGAAAGTAAAGCAGAATGCACCTTAAGGCGCAATATTCTTTACTTTCAACCTGCATTAAGCTATCATCTGCTAGGATGAAAATCTGAAGATATCCGAAAAATCTGGAGAAATTGCAGCCCTGCTATACAAAAGTAATGCAAAATGTTCTTGCATTACTTGGTATTGCATGAAGTACCCCCTTTCAATATCTTAGATTTAAGTTTAATATTTTAGTGTTGGTAAGCATTTAATTGAAGAATAGTAAAATAGCAGTGAATTACTCCACCTGCATTTTGTAAACATCATTAAAACAATCATTTTCTTTATCAAGCATTTTGTAAAATAGTGCACTAATGAACAAAGATGGAATTGATAATACATTATCTTGTTCAGAGAGACTTGACTATTTGCTTATGTATGAAATACTTCTCATTGTGATTACAGTCTGTGTCAGCGAGACTGCAGTCATCTGCCCCTACCCTGTTCAAGATGGGTGACCGTGCTCAGCAGATAGGTATAGAGGGAACAGCTGATGACGCCAGAGCTGTAACAAACATGGTGGAGGACATGAAAGCCAGAGTTGACAATCTCAAGAAAATATCTGACAGGAAAGTCAAACAGTGTGAGTCTGTCCAGAAGAATCGTGAAGACTTTGAGGAGTTTGTAACGGAGACAATGACATGGCTAGAGACAAAGGAAGACATGTTAGCATCACAAGGTCCTCTTGATCTGGATCCACACAAGGTCAAATCATCACTGCAGAAACATCAGGTACACACATTTAGTACCCTTTTTAATGCCCCGCCAGGAATTGGTATGGAGCATATAGTGTCACCCATGTTTATATATAGAGTTTTTTACAAAGACGTAAGATTTTATTTCCTAGAAAATGAGTGTTTAACCCTTTACCTTATAACCTGTTTCTAGTTTTGAAGACAGGCGATCACTTTAAACAGGTTGATAGTGAGACACCATTTGCTTACTTTCAGCCTGCTTTGAGCTACCATCTGCTTGATATAGACAATGTTTCTTATGGTACATATTCATGACTGTCTAAATTGGAGCTATTTTCTTAAGTGGTGGAATAAATTAAAGGAGTAAAAAGGTGCATCTTTGGGGAAATGGGTTCAGGGTTCAGGGTTTGACGTAGTTAATATCCTAAGATTGATATGATATGTTAAATGAATGGGTTAGTCTAGGGAGCAATATAACATTATTGAAATATGCTCAATAATAATTTCATATTATAATTTCCTTTTTGGGAGTATTGTTTTCTTCATTAATTAGCAATATTTAAGAAATGTATTTTATGAATGTCTTCTTCATAAAAAAATGGAATTACAGAAATCTTAATGTATAATTTACTTACAAGCTATTGCAGCTTAACTAACAGCATGTGGGAAAACTATGACAAAGTAACAAGATGTTTGCACATTAGACAAAGGTATCTGCTTTTCTGCTGCATACATAACATCATGGTTTAACATACTGCTCCAGAATTTACAACCTGCATCTAACGTAAACACCACCTGAGCCAACAAGAGAAATTACATTCTACTATAGAATAAAGCTGATTTTAGGAGCTGATCTATATTAAAAGTGCCAGGGTTAAAGATTACAATTGTTAATTCTGTCACAGGACCTAGGCAAGGCTATCATGGAGAAATTCTATAAGACTAAGGCCAAGGCTGAGGTGATCAAGTCTATATTGTAATATGCTGAGCTTCAGATACCAGGGAAAAATAACCTGATGAGTTCCAAAATGTTTAACATTTCTCATTTATAATAATTCACCACATATTACCCTATACTGTGGCTACTCGTTAGAATTGACTCGTAGAGATGATTCTCATGAGTAGTAACTACATAGATTTTGGAGAGACATACAGATTTTAGACTTAGAAATACTCCCTTTATCTGGAGCTCTGATATGTCTCTGTGTTTGTGTGTGTGTGTGTGATCTGTGCCATAAAAACTCACTGCTTCATTATACTCAGATGAAATAATAAGAGACAGACCATCAAATAACACACTGAACTCAAGTTGTGACACTGTTGAAGCAAGGGCAGTTTGTATATAAAAAAGAAAGATCATTTTATTAACCCTTTCCTTCATAACTTATCTTCAGCGTTTGAGACAGGTGGCTACTTGAAGTAGAACACCTTTCACGATTTAGGTAAAGGTTTGGTATTGCTTACATGACTAGACCAAAGCATAAAAAGGCATTACTGTAAGGCACAGGCAAAGTTCTGAAAGGGCAGCTATGGAGGAAGGGGCTAAAGTGATGTACCAGTAGTCCTTTGTTTAAAATACACTGTGAGTTTTCAGAAATTGTTCATATCTAAACCGGTTACTTTCAAATTATAGCTGCTATATATTGGAAAGGTCATATTATGATGACTTTAAATAGGTTTCAAAGTCATTTACTTTTTTACCTTAAAAATGTGTCTGATATAACTGGCAAAAACTTTTTTTGTCTGTGTATGACATAATTTATATTGTGGGGAAAAAATACAAGAAAACAACAGGTTTCACAGTTACATTTCATTGTTAACATCACTCTTCATTTTAGCTTTCAATATAGTTTATCATGTTGTAGAAAACAAATAACTACTTTTAACTCCCTTGTGACAATATGAGCTATGGTTTCAGTTCATGCAACTCATTAATTTGCTTAAAATAAAGAAAATATTTGCACAATTGAGAATATTTATAAAGCAAAATGTGTGTACAGCAACCCTCTTAAAAGAAGTAGAATTTGAAGTAATGAAGAAATCTCCTATAGAAACTTACTTCCTTACGTTTGACCTGTATTAAGTAGTACCCTTTCTTTAGATATCACCAATTCCTTTATTGAGTGATTGCTATATACAGGTGTTTTTGTATGTACATGTATAAGTTAGTTACAGAATGTTGTTTATAAATGAGAATTGTTTGTTATGAATGTAACATTTACATACCTGTAGTTGTCAATAATTCAAGAGGAACATAAAAAATGTACAAAGGTTAATTTGATTAATCATACAGAATCAACATATTATTGGATAGGATATTTTTTTCTGTGGAAATGTATAGATAAAAAGATTGATATAGATTAAGTCCTATTTTGACACTTTTATTTTCTGTTAATACTCATATAGTTTTGTTTCAAAATTAATGCATTACACATTTACATTAACAATATAAAAAATCATTACCAATTCTTTCTAGCTCCCCGGACTTCACATATAGTTTCATTGTTTGCTATTTCTATGACTAATGATAAAAGACTGATAACTCTTGAATGCATGTGCCGAACTAATGTACTGTCTAATGCAGAATTGAAAACATAACAGATACTGATCTTATAGAAATATTCTAACATAATGATGGGAAATATTAGTGCCTATTGCTAATATGGTAAATAACCTGTTTTATGTAACCATTTAACAGAAAAAATGATTCCTAAAGACAGATATCAGCTTCATGCAGAACAGAAATAATACAGAAAGCTTCTGTTTGGAGCTTTCTGCATTATTTTTGTTTTGTATTAAGAAGCCATTTGCGCAGAAATTTTAGACTGCTAATATATGTTGCTTCTTCTCTGTAGTAAGTGTTCTGTAATACATAAAATACACAGAGATCTATGAGCAACATGCTCTTGTTTCAATAATATGCTTAATTTGTGCTTCATGTATAATTGTTTTTGTGTTTCATATACATGTAATTATGTTGATTTGCAAATCAAGATTTCACTTGTGCTTTATTCATGCTATTAGCATATATCAACCAGAAAATCTTACCTATCAAATTCTATTCAAGTAAATGATTTAAATGTTAAAATGAAAATTAATGTCTTACAGTACTGCTTATAATATGATGACTCATATGCTCATAAACATAATTTCAGCAGATATCTTTTGGAAAGCCTTATTCTAAATCTCCAATGTTTATTAAGTGGAAACACTCACATTAATAGTATTAGAAAGAGGAGAGCAAGTTATTATAATACCCGATTTATATAGCGCTCTTTTCACACAGGAGTTGTGCGTTCAAAAGCGCTTCACATGAAATTATATAAATGTACCTACAAAGCGAGAAATACAAATAACTACATTCACAATAAAAATAATACAATATTGAGATGCATGGAAACATGGAAATTCTTCCAATATTATTACCAATATTATAAAATTGTTATAGTAAGTTTGTAAAATCATTTTTAAAATGAGTCAAATAATTAAAAGATCAATGGCATGATTAAAAACAGAGTGTTGTTTTTTTTGTTTGTTTGTTGAATCTCAGTGAGTTCTAAAATAATTATTTGTACATGTACAATGTTGTTTAGGCTTTGGCTCGAGATGCAGTAGATAAGCTGGACACTATCAAGATGAAGGCAGAGGTAGAGAAGACTCACTATAAAGACATGGAAGAACCAGTGCCAGACCAAGTCACAGAAAAACTACAACAGATTAATGCACTCGAGGACAGCATTAGAGTAAGTAACATAGCAGTTGGAAAGTTTTAAAATTGAAGATAGCATATATCTAGATACAGGCAGTATTATAAATGTTAAAATCCTTTTGTCTTATCTAAACCTTTTGTTATGACTATTCATTAGAAGCGTCTCTTCATATCTATTTTAATGAATACATGTAGTTAAAACATAGGACTCAATTGAGCTATAATGTGAATCTTTGGCGTGATGGGTTAAGCAATATCTTTAATAACAGTATTATTGACAGTAGATGGTCTTGGATAAGTTAATCTTGTCTTTAGAGTGTATCTGGTTTCATAATAATCAAGTAACTAATTCTTTTTGTTGAAAGCAGTTGTCAAAATTAATATCTGATTGCAAAACCTTTACCCATTATCCCATAAATATGCCATTTTACTCCTGTTATTCATTCCTCCATTTAAGAAAAAAGTTCCAATTTATACAGTTATGAATATGTATCATTAGAAATATTTTCTATATTCTAGAAGATGGTAGCTTAAAGCAGGCTGAAAGTAAAGCAGAATGCGCCTTAAGGTGCATTCTGCTTTACTTTCAACCTGCTGTAAGTTGTCACATGTCTTCAAAACTAGAAACAGGCTATGGGGTAATGGGTTGAATAAACTATGAACGATGTGTTGAGAGAAGATTGTTTATTTGTCCAGGGTGCCATAGCCAAGAAGGAGCAGTACCTGACAGAGTGTTCAGCTGATAGAATACAGCTAGAACTGTCCATGAAACAGATCACAGATTGGATACATGGTGCTGAGGAAATGTTAGACTCTGGCTATGAGGGTCTAGACTATGACACACTCAATGATACCATTAGTGAACACAAGGTACAGTCAAACCTTGATACTTAGAAATCGCCTAAATCAAATTTATTTGTATGTCATATGTTGAATTTTGATAACTCAATCTCGCAAAAGTCGAACGTACCCATATTTCAAAGTAAAATAATGATCCAAAGGATCAGGACACACAGACCTGAGCAAACAGTCTATTCCCTGATCAGACTGCTCCCTGCCATTCAATTTATTACCTTTTGGACAAATTTCTGTGTGATAAAAGCAATTTGTTAAAAGTTTTATGCTAATTACAGCAGTTAAGTAGGGTATCCTAATCTTTTGGGGTTTTACCGTATTGGTGTGCAATGTATGATATTGGTTGTGCTGTGTTACAGGACTATTTCTCTGAGGCGAGCATGTGCCAGGATGAGATGGACCAGGTGATGGAGTTATCAGAGAGACTGTTACCCACCTTGGACATGAACGATACAGAGACACTGAGACAATCCCTAAAGAACACGAGTCAGAAACTGAGTACAGTGACAGCCTCCTCACAGAGACAGCAACAAGAGATGGAGAAGAAGGCAGAGGAGTGGAACGAGTACCAGGTATAGCAGAGAACACAATTCTGTCTCAATTAACCCATTACCCCATAGCTTGTTTCTAGTATTGAAGATAGGTACCAGGTATACTGGAGAACACATTCTGTCCTAATTAACTCTTTGAACCCTAGTCCCGCTTAAGGCGTCCTTTTCAAACAGTGTACATGTGAATAGTACACTTGTCCTGTGCAAACAGTGAAGACCCAGATCAGAGGGCTCCGAAAGGAGCCCTCTGATCAGGGTCTTCACTGTTTGTCATAATGCTAAACATTGACAAAAACAACCCTTAAAAGTCAGAAATGGACTAGACTAAAATGGAAACTGGAATTTTCCATTTAAAGTTTCAGGGAGGAATGAGTTAACCCATTTTGTGTAAAAACACTTATGTCCATTGCAAATAGTTTAGAGCCTGATCAGACACCAGGTAACCTATCAGATAACAGGTAACCTGGTGTCTGATCAGGCTCCAAACTATTTGCCACCCAGATAAAATCAAATATAACAAGTTCATTTGATTGCATTACATTGCAATGCTTGTGCATGTAGCTCTTTTTAAAAAAATAAATAAATAAATAAACAAATCAATCTTCTGTAGTGTACTTAGGAATAGAATAAGGGACATAACTGACAATACAATCTGAGCATTCTATCAGTCTTGTTCTTGCCAATGAGCAGTTTTTAAGACAGGTGAAAACTTAATGCATGGGAAAAGTATAGGAGCTATCTGCAATACTATAGGAGCTTTAATTGTGCAATACTTTTGTCCTGCATTAAACTGCCATCACCTGTCCTTAGGAAGCCATGCAATTTTGCATTGATTTGTTGTTCCACAACCTCCAACATCAGTTGTGATGTTACTATTGTTGTTATTGCTTGCTTGTGCAATAAGATATAATGCAATTGCTAATTTATGGACTTGAAAACTGTTGACTGATAATGCAACGTCATACTCTTTACAAGATAAGTTTTGATGCAACCTTCCATAGTTTGTTAGATTTTGCTAGTCTGTTTCATGTTTCATTCTCTTCTGTTTCCTAGGAGATGGTTATGCAGGTGACCTCTGACCTCCACCTGTTGGAGGATGAATGGGAGGTTGTGGAAAGTGTCACTCTCAACACTCCATCTAACATCAACAAACACCTCACAGACACAAAGGTATTGCCAGTAACCTTAGTATACTGCTGAATTTCCAAATCATCTCTTCCAATTTCTGAGGGATGAATTTATTTCTGAAGTAATTAAAAGTATGGCAAAGAGTCCAGACCAAAGACCCTGATCCTTCGGGGCCCTCTAGTTTGGGTCTACCATGTTTGCAAATGATGTATGTACTTGTTTCCCACACAGTAAAGGTTGAAGGTTGCCAGAATATGGAACTTAAACACAATTAAATGATTTTACTTTAAAAATGTGTTGACCGTAATCAGTTTGACAGGTGCTATATAGACTCTGATAACATGACTCAAAGTATCAAATTATCTCTCTTTCATACATTTTCAACAGATTACAGTAAATGCCCTGTTTAAGTCATTGCACAGGAAGTTTCTATGAAATTGCTGATAAGTTCTTTTACATTATGTTAACATTTTGTATTCTGTTTAATGCACAGTAATCCTGCTATAGTAAATGTCTATTGTAAGTTTCTCCTCTGGCTTTTAGCAATTCATTGAGAAGACGGAGACATTGAGACCCGCTATCATGGAAATCAATGAGAGATCACATGACCTGGACAAGGATGCCTCAGAGAAGAGCAAGACATTTATACATGGACTGCTGGCCGAGGTCAACAAGAGATGGAAGACATTGGTCAGCAAGACTGAAAACAAACAGATGGCACTACAGGTAAAATAGCACTATATCTTTATATAGTTTTAAAAGGCTGTAGATCAGAGGTTGTAAATGAACCTCTACAAAAAATTTCAAATGGACTCAGCTGTTTTCTTATAAATGACTAGATTACTATGATATCGATGAGTTTGTCCTTGATATAGATCTAAAATCAAGCATGACAAAGAGGGCAAACCCAGATTAGAGTCCTCCTTCACAAGCCCTCTGATCTGAGTCTACACTGTATACAAAGGATTTATATATCTCGTTTCAGCACTATAAGGGATAACTTTGAAAATCTCTTTGGAGTAGAGATTGGTTTGAAAAATGTATGCTGGAATCCCATCTTTGTCAGGGCTGCCATAAGTTGACATGAAAAATCCTAAGATTTCCAAATTTTGATTTTTCAAGTGCGATTTTATGAATCATACCTTTACCCCATAGCCTTTTTCGTGTTTTGTTGACATGCGACTACTTAAAGCAGGCTGTAAGTAAAGCAGAATGCGCCGTAGGGCGCATTCTGCTTTACTTTCAGTCTGCTTTAAGCTACCATGAACTAGGAAAAAATCCGGAGATTTAGGAAAATTCCGGAGAAATGGCAGCCCTGCTTTGTCAGTTATAGCTCCAGCATACACGTATTTCAAATACTTAAATAATTATGTATCCATCAAGCCCTATGTTGTGACTATTCATTAAAAACCATTGTGAAGAAACAATTCAAATTAGTAGTCACAACATAGGGTTTTGTGGAGACATAAAGAAATGTTGGTAATTTCATTTGTTCCTCTCTGCCCTAGAGCTGTTTCAACAAAACAATTGTACTAGTTTATAGTAGAGTAAATTTAAAGGCCTCTAAAATTACATTTTAGCCGAGTGAAGTAATTATAAAGTTGTGACTTATTCTTATGTTCACTTCACTTTCAGGACCTGGAGGTTCAGTATGAGGACTACAGTAACCTGCTGCAAGCTGTAGACCTATCCCTGGACGAGGCTGAGACCAAACTACCCCCAACCATAGATATAGATGCAGCCCGATGTCCTGAGCTGGTAGCCAATCTAGACACGGCACAGGTAACACACATACTTATATGCAATTAAAAAAATATTATAGAACTTGTTGATTATTCTTTCTGCTTTGTTTACTTGAAGTTTGGGAGTATAAAAAACAAATTTTGACCATAAATCTTTCCTTTTTTCTCACATAAATTATGTATTCAACATTGAAATACCGGTACTTTTTCACTCTTGTATCCTGTCCTGACAGTTGGCTTCTCAAAACAGGTGAAAGTAAGGCATATATTCCTTAGATATTCCTTAGGAACATTTCTGCTATACAGTGTTCGTCGTTCATTCTGCTGTTTGTAGCAACTTTTTATTGTGCAGATACAGTTTCCTGTGGTTTGTTTATCAGGACAGGATAAAAGCAGGAAGAATCATTTCCATAAGGGATAGAGAAATGCCTAAATAGACATTTCTATGGGGAAAAGTATTAACTCTTTCCTCCCTGAAACTTTAAATGGACAATTCCAGTTTCCATTTTAGTCTAGTCCATTTCTGACTTTTAAGGGTTGTTTTTGTCAATGTTTGGCATTATAACAAACAGTGAAGACCCTGATCAGAGGGCTCCTTTCGGAGCCCTCTGATCTGCGTCTTCATTGTTTGCATTGAACATGTGTACTATTCACATGTACACTGTTTGAAAAGCACGCCTATATGCGGGACTAGGGTTCAAAGAGTTAAACATTCAGCATACAAATATGATGCATATTGTTGATATTCTCAGGAACTCCTCGAGCTGCTAGAGGTGTCTGAACCCAAGATCACAGCCCTGAAGAAATGTGCCCACCAGTTACAGAAGAACCTTCCCACTGCTGAGGCCAAGGTACAGTCTCAGGACATCGTCATGGCCATGCTGGAGAAATATAAAAGGTAGGTGACATGTGTGGCAGTCAGGGCATCAAGCATTGGGGTTTAGCTAAGGTTTTTATCTGTAACCCTTTACTCCATAGCCTGTTTCTGGTATTTGAAGACAAGTTCCCACTTAAAGCAGGCTGAAAGTAAAGCATAATGTGCCTTAAGGCACATTCTGCTTTACTCTCAGCTTGCTTTAAGCTACCATCTGCTAGGATAGTATTTTTGACAATATTCATGACTGTATAAAATTGGACTTATTTTCTTCAGTGAAGGGATAAATTAAAGGCATAAAAAGGTGCATTTATAGTGTAATGGGTTATACTTTTCCTTGACTGTGCTATACCTTAGTTATGTTTTTACCTCTTTTGTCACAGCGGCGGGACGTTTGATTCCATAGAATTTTTGCATAGTATTAGAATGTCTTTTGTTACACAGTACTATGAAGAAGACATTATTTTCCAATAAACAATCATGTTAGCACTAAAATTACTACATCCATTGCAAACAGTTTTGAGCCAGTCCAGATTCAACTCAACATCTGATCAAGCTTTAACTCTTTCCTCCCTAAAACTTTCAATGGACAAATCCAGTTTCAATTTTAGTCTAGTCCATTTCTGGCTTTTAAGGGTTGTTTTTGTCCATTTTTGGCATTATGACAAACAGTGAAGACCCAGATCAGAGGGCTCCTAACGGAGCCCTCTGATCTAGGTATTCCCTGTTTGCATAGGACAAGTGTATTTTCACATGTATACTGTTTGAAAAAGACGCCTATATGCGGGACTAGGGCTCAAAGGGTTAAACTGTTTGCCATTCAGACTAGAATGAATCGTCCACCTTTTGAAATTCATTTGCAAACAGCTTGAATCCAGATCAGACGCCGCGTAAGCTGTTTGTCACTCGTCATTATCTTATTTTCTGTTAAAATGTCCAATATGTGACTTTGATAAAAACAGCAAACGACAATTTTAAGCAGTCGATATTGCAGCAGTGAAAAGTTTTGACATATTTGTCTTGTTTGGGGAACAGCGGCAAGTGCTGTTGTAAGGAAGGAATCGTTGTTCAGAGGGCCGTTGTGGGGAGGGAACATTGTACAACATTTATAACCATAGTAACCATCACGTGAGATGACCTGTTTGTTTCTCTGTTCAGGATTGGTGACCAGGCCAAGGAACAGAAGCAGATGTTACAAGAAGAGATAGATGACAGAGAGGGCTTCAACACAGAAGCCAAGCAGACTGTTGATTGGCTGGTAGAGACAAGGGCGGAGCTACAACAGTTGACACCCACTATGGAAATGCCAGAGGTCATGGAGAAAGTTGAAAAACTCAAGGTACATTACATCTACTTAGACTTATAATAACCCTAACATTTTTTCTTAAATTACTAGTAGGTCAATGAATTGTTGCATTTTGTATTAAAGAAAAGATTGATGGAATTGCAAGATAAACAGAACTAATGAAATTTTCTTTGAAAACTTTTTTCTCTTTTTTTCTATGCATTACTCAGCCATTTGATTTAATATACATGTGTGTACTATTGTTTTCATTGAAAATAATGGAATTGTAGCACTATTTCCTTTTTCCTTCTTTCCATAATGGTATTGACAGTATGGTATTAATGATAAGAACTATTTTTGTTAAGGAATACCTGTCAGGTGACACATTAAAAAAACAATATTTAATATTGTTTATATTTCTAAATTCTCAGGTGTCTCAACAAGAGATTGCCATTCGTATGGAGCAAATGAAACACATGGCTCAACTCCAAGAGACCAAATTCACTGCCCAGGGTCGTGAGGTGCCTAAGGAACTCCTTGAGCAGATTGTCCAGATGAATGACCTTGAACAAGAGGTCACCACTACCATGGCAACCAAAGAGGAGGAGCTACTTCACCTGAAGGCAGACCGACAGGCATACAGTACAGAGTTGAGGATTGTCACCACATGGCTGGCCCAGGCACAGGAGCAGTTACAAGAGAGAGTGAGTGACATCCCAGAGGCTATATATAGACATGAGGTAAGATATCATTGGTTATCCACTGTCTTTGCCTAAAGGGCACATTCTGCTTTACTTTCAGTCTACTTTAAGATACAATCTGCTAGAATATAAAAAAATATATATTTCTCATAGTAATTTTTTCGTCTGCAACAATGATTGTTGACTGCTATTGTTCTAAAATAAGAATTTTCAAAATTTCATTTTAAATACAGGATTTGAATGGCAAACAGTTTGGATCCTGATGAGACGCCGCTTCATCAGGAACCAAACTGTTTGCAAAGGTAATCACAATGGTAAGAGTTAGGCAAGTATGAGTTCTTGAGACTTTGGTGGATTATAGTATCTATTGGATTTCCATATCCAGAACCTGTCAAATGTCCTCTTATTTTAATTATTCTGTTCGAGCTGTTCAGTAAACAACGGGACTTATTTATCTACACTCTTATCAGTTTGATCTGTAAAGCTGTAGCTGTTGACTTAACCCTTTCCCATATAGCATATCTCTAGTATAGAATGTAGGTGTCCACTTAAAACAGGTTGAAAGTAAAGCAGAATGCGCTTTAAGCGCATTCTGCTTTACTTTCAGCCTGCTTTAAGCTATCGTCTGCTAGAATATAGAAAATATTTTGTATTATACATATTTATGAATGTATAAATTGGAACTATTTTCTTCAGGGCAAGAATAAACTGAATGCGCTAAAAGGCGCTTCTATGGAGGAAAGGGTTAACCCTTTTCTCTATACCTATATACTTGCAAACCACCCACTGTACATCCAACTGTATTTTAGGCAGATTGCTGCTAATAGCAAGATAAAAGTAAAACAGAAAGTTCCTTTGGGAGTTATCTCCATTTCTTTCATCTT
Organism: Gari tellinella; assembly: GCA_922989275.2. Taxonomy (NCBI): domain Eukaryota; kingdom Metazoa; phylum Mollusca; class Bivalvia; order Cardiida; family Psammobiidae; genus Gari; species Gari tellinella. The sequence goes on from OV277857.1 coordinate 77,328,329, forward strand.
GCTTAACCCTTTGAACCCTAGTCCCACATATAGGCGTCCTATTCAAACAGTGTACATGTGAATAGTACACTTGTCCTGTGCAAACAATGAAGACCCAGATCAGAGGGCTCCAAAAGGAGCCCTCTGATCAGGGTCATTACTGTTTGTCAGAATGCCAAACATTGACAAAAACAACCCATAAAAGTCTGAAATAGACTAGACTAAAATGGAAACCGGAATTTTCCATTTAAAGTTTCAGGGAGGAAAGAGTTAAACTTCCTGTTATGAAAACATTCATTTATGGCATTTATATAGACAAGAAGCTCTTCTGCTTAGCTCTTTTTATGAAGACTTTTTCATATCATCTTTTCCACTTGAAAAAATAAATTACCAATTTTTGTTGATTTTTAGTGTTGTATTCAGATTTCAGACAATATTTCAGAGAGTAAAACAAACAGTGCATACCCTGATCAGAAGGCTCCTACAGGAATCCTCTGATCAGGGTCTTCACTGTTAGGAAAAAAAACATGTGTCCCTGGGGTTTAAAGCGTTTGAGTTGAGGCTGAAGTCATTCTCAAGCAGTTGATTGGTTAGATTTGAGCCTAGGCTCAAATCTGACCAATCAAATACTTGAGAACGAACTCAGACTCAACTCAAACTGTTTATAACTTTGGTGTACTGGTTTCCAGCATAGAAACAATGTAGACCCTGATCAGAATGCTCCTACAGGAATCCTCTGATCAGGGTCTACATTGTAAAGAAATATACACACATATGTCCCAAGGGTATAAAATGTTTGAGTTGAGTCTGAGGTCATTCTCAAGCATAGAAAGGGTCTCGATACTACAATTAAAAGTTGTGGACCTCTCTGCTGAGTGAGCTGTACTTGGACAATATTACTGCCAATATTCTAATGTATTCAGCTGACCTAGAAAACAGATCCCAGCAAATATTTGTATAAAGAATATTAATGTTTGTCTAGCAGAAACAAGACTGGGAGGTAGTTTTTTACCTGCAATATGTTATCTAGTCACCGAAATGGGATAGACGATAGAATAGTGGATTTGTGTGTTGGAAGGTAACCAATATGGAACTGATTCAACTCTCTCTCCCCTGCCCCACCCACTAGCTTGTTTTCAGTGTTCAAGACAGGTGATTGCTTAAAGCAGGCTGAAAGTAAAACAGAAAGCTTCTAATGGAGCTTTCTGTTTTACTTTCAGTCTGCTTTGAGCATTCACCTGCTAGGGTGTAGGGAAAGATTCCTATGTTTCATTGATGGTTGTTTCTATGAGGAATAAGTAAAGGCTTCAAAAAGTGCTTCCATTCCGGGAAAGAGTTAGGGTTAGGAATTAACTCATAAGTTTATGAGTAGGATGTACAAGTGTATTATTCTTAGCATGTACAATGACGGTCAGTTTTATATTTTCTAAGCAATTCACATTAGAACTTTCAGAGTGCAAGCAGTGAATATTTGCATTTTGCAAACAGTTTTGATCACTTACTGTAGGTCTGATGAAACAGGATCAAGAACATGCACTAATTACAAATGTCTCCTTGATTAATTGGCTGTTCCTTTAGCCTGCTAGCTAGAATGCAAATCTTTCTAGCTGTAACCAATGAACAAATGTTGCTGGTTTCAAAATTATCATCTGCTAAAATTCTTTAATTAGATAATAAATATATATTTTCAGCAATACACTCCGAACAGTTAACAGTTTGGATCCTGATTTGACACCGCAGAATGTGGTGTCTCAGCAGGATCCAAACTGTTTGACACGCTGACCTTGTTTTAACCCATTAACTCATAAGCGATAAACAATTATCAACGCTAATCTCAATACAAGCTAGTGGATTAACTCTTTCCTCCCTGAAACTTTAAATGGACAATTCCAGTTTCCATTTTAGTCAAGTCCATTTCTGACTTTTAAGGGTTGTTTTTGTCAATGTTTGGCATTATGACAAACAGTGAAGACCCTGATCAGAGGGCTCCTTTCGGAGCCCTCTGATCTGGTTCTTCACTGTTTGCACAGGACAAGTGTACTTTTCACATTTACACTGTTTGAAAAGGACGCATGTACGCGGGACTAGGGTTCAAAGGGTTAAAGTGTGTCAAAATAAGTCAGTATGAGACTATTGCTCAATGAGTCAATATAAGTCAGTATGGCTTAATGGTTTAAAAAGAAAATTCGAAAACTCTATTTTTAGAACAGAAGCAGAAGACAATGATAATTAATGCAGATGAAAAAATTACCCAGCATGCAAGGAGTTAAAGCTTTTTAAGTTATACAGGCTTTCCAAGGATACCACTTATCAAACACACTCATGATTATTAGATGAGAGAAAATTGAAAAATGAGTTTTTAACTGACAATGTTTAAACAGTTGTCAGTGTTTTTAAGTAAATATCCAATTATAAGCCAATTAATCATGGGTGAGTTTTAAACTGGTTAATAAATTTGCTTTAGCTCTGCCACACCTGTAATAAGGCACCGTGTAATGGAGATTGGAGATCTCTCATTAGGTGGCTTGATACAGGCCGTTCTGCTTCAAGCAACCACCTATTTTGAATATTGACAATATAATTTTAACACTCATCCAGCTAAATACTCATACCTTGATCTCTGCCCACTATGAACAGTTTATCATCAGGGTCTGCACTGTTGGTCATTTTGCAGTGTGGAATAAACAGTAAATAGATAAAAATGGACCAGTTTGAATTGGAGATTGGAATTTTCCAGCTGAAGCGTCAGGGTTGAATGAATTCAGGCTTTGCAGACTGCGTGAATATCATATATGGGTATCATATTGCCTATGATTATTAAATGAGTGAAAATTGACAAATATGAATTTGACAGAATTACAAGTTGTCAGGAAATGAATATTATAGCTGGAAATGAAAGTACTTATAGATTCATACTTGAATAAAAGGACCGCTGGAAAAAACTAACGGATATGTTTATAATCAGTGCAGGTGACAACTTAATGCTGAGCATTTTGCATTATGTTTTACCTTCTTTAACTCTTTGCATGCTGGGTAGTTTTTTCGTCTGCAACAATTGTCGTCTGCTTTTGTCGTAAAATGTGAATTTTTCAAAAATTCTTTTAAATTCAGGGTCAGAATGGCAAACAGTTTTGATCCTGATGAGACGCCACGTTACGTGGCGTCTCATCTGGATCCAAACTGTTTGCAAAGGCAATCACTGTGGTGGATCTATCCACCCCTAGCATGCAAAGAGTTAAGCAGTCACCTGTCTTAAAGATTGTTATGTATTTCCATGCATTTCTTGCTAAATCTGAGTTTTACAGTATCAGCAGTCATGTTGCACATGAGTTATTTCTGGTGCTGCAGGTACAATGGAGAAGACATTACTGTCTCCCCGATATGTCCATGCAAAAACAAACAGATTCTATTTCCATTGCAAACAGTTTGGAGTCAGATGCTCGATAATCCGGATAATAAATGATCAACATTTTCAAAACGTTTTGACATTTTCTACACCTTATTGCATTGTGTTTGTTTGAATTGGAAAAATAGTTTCTTCCCCACTAGAAAACACCTGTTCTATTAGCAAACACTCATTGGTCTTTTCTTATGATGTCAGTATTAAAAGTTGTGTTAAATACATGGTAGTTTGGATCCTGATTGGAGCAAAGTTACTCAATGTCTTACTGTAGGTTCAAGCTAGTCAAGTTTTGGTTGTATAGTTTGTATAAACATGTATACTTGCTGCACAAGGTGAATTTAATGTTTAGCCTGAAACAAAAAGGAATGCTTAACCCATAACCCCATAAATACGCCTTTTAACGCCTTTCATTTATTTCTCCACTGAAGAAAATAGTTCTAATTTATAAATAAAAAGTTATTATTATAAATTATATCATAAGAAATGATTTGTATTTTCTAGAAGATGGTAGCTTAAAGCAGGTTGAAAGTAAAGCAGAATGTGCCTTATGGCACATTCTGCTTTACTTTTAACCTGCTTTAAGTGACCACCTATCTTCAATACTAGAAACAGGCTATGGGGTAATGGGTTCAGAGCTAAAGGTAAACAAATCTATGACAAAAGTATAGCATTAGAAAGATGATAAATATTTAACATATAACAATGATAAAGCCCAGCTGTTTAAACTGTTTGGAATTTGCCAGTCATTACTCCATGCCAGTCAGATAAAATGTTTGTTAAATAACTTAAGTTGTATGAATACATGCCATGATAATGGTCAGTTTGAGTTCCACCTGCATTAGACCTTATTGTGCAAAGTGTGCCTAATCGCAATCACAACGACCAGACATGACGTACTAGTATTCACTGTCTGTCAGCCCAATTCCTCGCTGTTGGACATGGTTATTTAGACTTGCATATTTAAGAATATGAGAAAACCTATATACTTCAATATCTTTTTGGATTATTGTTTTGAAGCCTGGCAATATTATTAAAGCATAGGGGTTTACTGTTTTTAAAGATATTGTTTATTCTATATCAAGTTAAGATAGGTAAATATCACCAGCATTTTGTGACTGTTTACCTTAACACATTGGTGATATTTTCACATCAAAATGATAATATTTTACTGAAATTTATATCTGTCACACGCACATGAAGTAAATGACCATAAATTAGCAATGAAAACATGTAAATATAAGCATAATTTCGAGCTATGACACTTTAACCCATTACCCCACAAATACACCTTTTTACGACTTTAATTTTTTAGTTTATTGCTCCACTAAAGGAAATAGTTCCAATTTATGCAGTCAGGAATATGTAGCAAAAGAAATATTTTCTATATTCTATCAGATGATAGCTTAAAGCAGGCTGGAAGTAAAGCAGAATGCGCCCCAAGGCGCATTCTGCTTTACTTTCAACCTGCTTTAAGTAGAAACATGCTATGGGGTAATGGGGTAACCCCCATCTCTGCATACATGCCAAAGGACGGAACTACCTTGTCCTGATAACAAACAACTTGGAACCTGATCAGGTCTTGTTAAACGTAAGGCTTGATACGGATCCAAAATGAATGCAGTGAAATGGTTAATACAGGACAAAAAGATGCTAAAAGGTTTATTTATGAGCTTTTTGCATTACTTTTGACTTGCAGTTAGCTGACACTTTCCTGTTCTACTCTGTGAGTAATACTCAGAATTCATCTTCTGTGGTTGCTTACTAAAGTTTTGCTGTATTTATGTTTGAACAGTTCACCATGTGCTAACTGTAGTAATTTATACCCTAGCTGTCATTGAACAAGCATACAAATATTTACAGTCAAACCTGTATTAAGTGACCACTCAATTCAATGTCCATTAGCAGTCTCTATTACAGGTTGTTGCTAACTGCAAGATAGAAATAATGCAGAAAGCTCCTACAAGAGCTTTCTGCATTATATTTATCCTGCTTTTAGCAGTGACTTAAATTGCCTTTGATTGATTACCTGTACACTTCTTCAATGTAAGGTTGCTTCATACAAGTTTGATTGTAATCAATTAATTGATCTTTTTTAGAATGATTGGTTGATTATTAATTGACCAACCAACCAAATCGTCATTGGTTCATTACTTGACCATCCAACCAAAAAAGTTAACACTCTGCTGAAAGATTTAAGTTCTTTAATCATAGACCAGCTCTTTTGTCAAATGATAAGATAGATTTAATCTTTATTTTTGATAATGAGTTTGAGACTGTCACAAATCTTGTCTTTAGTGTCACGGGAGTAAGTTTGAGTATATTGCACTTATATTTTCACAGTCATATAAATGGTGTATACTTTTGAGATTAACTGAACTCTTTCCCCAAATAGGAGTACATTTTAACACTTAACATACTAGTATTCTATCATGCCACTATCAAGATCAATAGAAAAATACCGGTAGTTCTGCTTCATTATAGGCGACTGCTTTAAGCAGTCTGAAAATAATCAGAAAGCTCCTTAAATTTTAAAATGGCAGTTGACATATTAATATGTATACCTTACCGGTATATACCCTTACTTTGCTGGCAAACAATGTAGACCCTAATCATTCCCTTCAGGAACCCTCTTAACAGGGTCTGCATGCATAATTATGCACTGTTGGTTTGCATTTTAATATTTGTCTTGAAACAATGCTCAAAAATCAATATAAACTGGTCATTTTTGGAAGTGGAACATTCCATTTGAAAAGTGTTGCATCACAAGGGTTAAGTATTCAATGGATTAAGTGGCCAAAAATTTGTATATCTGAGGTAGAGTAAAAGTTTTGAAAGAAGACATAATGTTGACATTTGACTTGGACCATGGCAAGCCCACTGTATGATCAGTAATGTAAAAGTCTACCAATCTATCTGTCAACGTACAACAATTTTAAGAGTGGTGTATTTAAATTTATTGAGCTTTATCAGTGGTGAAAATAAGACATACTTATCTACAATGAAATCTCTCATGATATCGATGAATGGAAAGTCGAAGTGCATTAATTAAATATTTGATACGAGGTTGGCTGTACAGAGGCGTAGTGTTGTACAGAGCTGGGCCGTGCTAGTGGTCGGGGAAGTCAGAGTGTTGCTAAACTCAGGATATTATCTGAATTGCAAACTGTAATTGGTAAGATATTTGCATTAACATGTAATAACTGATTAGGGAATAGCAATATTTAATGTAATTTCAACTTTTGTATGTCAACTCTTTGCATGCTGGGTAATTTTTTCATCTGCAACAATTTGTCGTCTGCTATCGTTCTAAAATATGAATTTTCAAATTTTCTTTTAAATTCAGTGTCAGAATAGCAAACAGTTTGGATCCTGCTGAGATGCCGCGTTACGCGGCATCTCATCTGGATCCAATCTGTTTGCAGAGGTAATCACTCTGGCAGGTATATCCGCCGCTATATAGCGTGTAAAGAGTTAATGGCAAAACTATGATAAGCTTTGCAAACAGTTTGGATCAAGATGAGGCAGCATCTCATCAGGATCCAATCTGTTTGACACTCTGACCTTGTTTTAAAATTTGTATTTCAGACAAGTAGCAAATGACATTCTTTGGTGCAGATGACAATCTTCTTAACTCTTACCGTGCTAGCGGTGGATATGTCCCACAATTGATTACCTTTGCAAACAATTTGGATCCTGATGAGACGACTCATAATGCAGCGTCTAATCAGAATCCAAACTGTTTGACACTCTGACTGTTTTCAAATTTTTTTTAGAAAAATCATTTTTTAAAACAGTAGCATACGGCAATTTTTGCAGACGAAAAAAGTACCCAGCATGCAAAGTGTAAATGTTCAAATAATAGTAATTTCTAATTATAGAAAATCAGCAAACAACAATTGTTGCACACAAAAAAACTACTTGGCATTCAAAGAGTCAAGTGTAGTAGTACTGTATTGAGTAATCTTCTCTATTACAACCATTGCAACGTTTACTAGTTGATGATGATATACAAGACAGATGACAGCAAAAAGCAAGGTGGAAGCAAAGTATAAAGCTCCTATAGGAGCTTTTTGCTTTACATTCATCTTGCTTTAAGCCCCCATCTACCTTAAACATCAAAACTTAACCTCAGTTAGTGTCGTACGAGAGGGTGTACTGTAATTATTATTACCTTTAAGTACTTGATCTGTGACTTTTAATTTTCTGCACTCTAAGCATGATCGTCCTTAAGAAATTATTTTCTGTGGATATTGTGAAGGTAGATTTATTTGCCAATCTGTTTAAAGTTTGAATTTCATTGTCAACCAGTTTAGATCTAGATGAGAGGCAGAGATACTATGCATCTGATCTGGATCCAAACTGTTTTCAAAGATAATCACAAGAACCACCAATATGAATATAGGATTAAGGCCTTTCGCATACGGAAGTCGGTCTTGCGGGCGAGCGGATATGCGTCTTGACGACATAGACTTTTCCCGCACATGCTTATAGAGCAACGGCGGGTATTATCGGCCACTTAACGTTGTTTATAAAGCTGTGCCGGTATTTGCCGACATAATGTACAAGGGAGTGTTCGAGTGGCAACTATAGGGTACACTTATTCTACCAGTGCATGTTTAGGTTATAGTGCGCTATTGGTAAAGATATACTCGAGTTGAAAATTATATCAAGTGGAGTCGGCAGTTATCGGCAGCTTTCGGTAGTTATCGGCAGGCTGATGAAGTCCTTAACGAAAATATGAGAATAATGTTAAAGCAAAGGCCGCAAATACAGTATCTGTGTGTAGATCTATTAAATTGCAGGCTAGTATATTAAATTTGGTATCCTTATCATCCGAAAACAACGCATTTATCTATCAAAATCAAAATCTAACATATACTTCATCTTTAATTACCTTCTAATCTGAATAACAGCAATTTGGTTTATTGATTAGCATACAACTCTAGCTCCAACTTCAAGTCAATATCAAATTATAAGAAGTAGCAAACAGTGTAAACAAGGATATGCTATCACATTGAAAATGCAGCATCTGATATTGGTCTGCATGATTCCAGAATACATTGTTTGGGCCAATGATTGTAACCAATGTACACCTTGATCAGACGCCACATTTGCATGCAGATACTGATCTGAGTCTACACTGGTTGTCATGTCATGTGGCTCCAAATCTAAATAGTTTGACTCAATTACTGTCGACACAACTGTAGACCTATAGTCTGCAAACGTTGTGGCCATCAAGTTACATGTTATTTGTCAAATACAAACTGTACATGAAATGTTGATCCAGATCTAAGAACTCCATGGATATAAATGATCACAACCTATCTCAGACATGGATCCGCACGTGCTCATTTGTAATGTAGTCGCCAGTTTGTATCAGCGAATACTTTAAGCATATTACAAGAATATTTTCTAAACTATATCTACAATTTGGTCGGAAAAGACAACAACAAATGTGATTATAACAATGTTTGGGTGCTCAGTATCTAACACTGCCGATAATTGCCGAAAGGGATATTTCATGTCGGCAGTGACCGGCCACAACAAAATCTGAACTAATTTATACCTTAGGCACGTGGTTTTGCGGCAAATACAACGTGTAACATCCTTTAAGCATCACTGTATGCAAAAGGTACCCTTTTAAAAGGGGTTTGTGTGTCAACGAATTTTCCGGTTCTCGACCTCTCTTAAGTCACTCGATAAGAAGAAGTTTTTCATATATGAGAAGTGCACCTACATTTTTCATCTTGTGACACAACGGTCGTGGGGAAACCCAACAATACAAATATAGCCAGTATTGATTTTTACTCGAAAAATGATGTCATAACTGACGTCACTAGTATGGTAACTTTACGTCATCAATGGAAGAAATAATATAATAAAGGAGCATGCCGGTGACTACCTACGGCCGCTAATACCCGCCGTTGCTCTACTAGAAAATTTATATAAAGGAAATGTTGATACGATTTAGTATAATCCTTCATAGCGCAGTTAGTAGAGTGAGTGACTACCAATTCAAAGGTGACCATAGGTTCGAGACCCATCCGATCCAAATATTTTTTTTAAGTGTCCGATTTATTGACTTGTCAATCCATAACGCAGTGATCAAGGGACATGTTATGTTTAGTCTTCGTTGATTAGAATTAGTGATGTTATATACCGTCCAATTATTATGTCCACTTACATGTACGTTTTAATTTAATGACTTACAAGTCAATAAAATCGGTATACATGTATACGATTTGATCGAACTATAAAGCCACACATTGAAGCTTATCAATACGTCAACCTTTTCAAGATCGATATTGCCCATTATGATTATGTTTAAACAATATAATTAACCTTGTATGCAAGTCTATGAATAAATAAGAATGCATTTAAATGACAGAGTTTTATTTTTAGGTAGGTAACTGTATCTCAACTTCAAATATCCCACATTTTAATAGGAAAATCTGTTATTACAACAAATCCTGACTGTAATAATTTCTACTTTTTTCAGACTAACTATTTCATCAACCATATATTTGAATAAAATGAAAACAAATATACATTGAATGAGTCAGTTTTTTGTAATTCAATTTTTTAGCATTTTGCAAAATATAAATACATGTAGCTGATAACATATTTCTGAACACCTTTATTCAAAATGTTTTTAGCTTTTCTTGTAATGAATGTTGTGGACTACTTATTGGGCGAGATTTATATTCATTGGCTTTATTTATTTTTGAGAAAAATAAAATCATCAAAATTCCAGGTTTTTGTCAGAAAAAGAGACCTTAAAGACAAACCACACGATAAATTTTGCCTATATTTTCACACATTGTTTCTTAGGCTATTATCATTCTTCATGAAAAATTTCATAACACCTTGTATGGAAAGTAAGCGCACCTGCGAAGTACCTTAAAGGCAAATTCTGAATAAGACTGTACCATTTAGAGATTTAAATCCAACTAATTTGGTTCACTGAAAATTAATTACAGGGGTACATTTTAATAACACAAATTTTTCAGCAAACAATTTTGACTTAATGGCTATTCCATTAAAGAGGAATACAATCTAGGTTGAATGTTTCATTATTCACTAGGTTCAGATATGAGCGGCTAATGGGTCTACCCCTCACATAAGTCAATGACAAGTTTGGTTGTATAGATTTTCATTTTAAATGTTCTGTCAATGAGCATAGGGATCTAGAATAATCGTAGAATGATTTAGGTGTAGAATGTGCTGAATATGAACAGTTAGAGGAGAAAGATTTAACTTGTTATTGAGCAGGCCTGCCATAACTTGATAAAAAAATCCTAAGATTTCAAATTTTTCAATTTTTCAAGCCCGATTTTCCTGATTATACCTTTAACCCATAGTCTGTTTGTAGTTATTAAGACACGTTATACTTAAAGCAGGTTGAAATTAAAGCAGAATGCGCCTTAACCCTTTACCTGATAGCATTGTTTCTAGTATTGAAGATATGTGACTACTTAAAGCAGGTTGAAAGTAAAGCAGAATTCTGCTTTACTTTCAGCCTGCTTTAAGCTATTTACTGCTAGAATAAGGAAAGTATTAAATATGACACATATTCATTACGGTATAATTTGGAGCTATTTCTTCAGCGGATGAATAAAATGAATGTGCTAAAAGTCGCTTCTATAAGGGAAAGGGTTAAGGCGCATTCTGCTTTACTTTCAGCCTGTTTTATGCTTCCATCTGTTGAAATAAAAATCCGAAGATTTCGAAAAAATCCGGAGAAATGCAGCCCTGATTGAGGCATAGTTAAACCTTTCCGTGCAAAGCTTGATTAACCCATTCCTACGTATACTCCTTTTCAGGGCTGCTTTTACCCTTTCCTCTATGTAAGGGCCATAGGACAACTCTACTCTTTCTGATAAAAATGCAACATGGTGAGCAAAATATGCAGCCAGACCGGAACTCGAACACGGTGGGACCCCTTGCTTACTGGGCAAGTGCTCTCCGGTCTGAGCTATCCTGGCTGCTTACACTAATCTCTCACCATTTAACTATAAACTCAACCCGGCTACACACATTTTAAAAGTGTTTAAAGTCAGAAATTAGGCTAACTCTATATAAAACAGTACAAACTATACAGAACAGGTAATCTTTCCAGCTCATCAACGAAGCCACGACCATAACAAATTGGTCGAGATGACATTGCAAATCTTTGTGTAGAATCTCTCTAGCATTCTTTTAACAAACTCATGGCTGAAGTGTAGTTGTTATTTGTCAATATTTAGAAGAGTTACACTCAGTTGAGTAATTCTTACACTTAACTAACCTTGTCAAAATCATGAGAAACAAGTATTGAAAACCGTTGCAAACAGTTTGGATCTAGATCAGGTCCCACAAGATGTGGTCCAAACTGTTTGTCAGTTGGTGCTCATATATGCAAATGCAGTTAACTTTTTCACTACCATCGGTTGCCGAAAGGCAACTTTGCAAACAGTTTGGATCCTGATCAGACGCAGCATAATGTTTGGCACTGGTATCGACATTTCTTCAGTCAAAACAGCCGTAAAAGTAACTTTAAAAATATTGCAGACAACACTACCAATGCTGACGATATTTTGGCAGTAAGAAGGTTAAAGCAGATATGATAACACTTGGCAGGGAAAGTGATATAATTAGTGTTAAGTTGTCATTCTTGCCTTGAAAGCTTCTCTTTGCAAAAATACTCATCCATTTTCTAAATAATGACCAGTTTCCATAGACTCATAATATTCTGGTAAACAGTGCAGACCTAATTCAGAGGGCCCTTGTTTGGGTCTACACTGTTTGCTTATGGTGTATATACTGGTTTCCTGCACTGTAAGAGTAAATTAAACTTGAAGGTCACTTAACACTTCACCCCCAAAGCCTGTTTCTAGTTTTAAGACAAGTGTCCACTTATAAAGCAGGTTAAAAGTAAAGCAGTACACACTTTCTGCTTCACTATCAACCACCTTTAAGCTACTTTTTGCTAGGATATAGAATATATTTCTTATGTGTATATTAATGATATATAAATTGGAAGCATTTTCTTCAGTGGAGAAATAGATCAAAGGCATAAAAGGTGTATATAATTATGGAGTAATGGGTTAACAGAGAGCACACTGATTAGATGCCATTTACTGAGGATAGAGAGTGTAAAAGATAGTTACGTTGAATTACCTATAGTATATCAGCAGAATAATTTGACCATTACCTGTCCCACCCAGGGGTCAATTTTACAGACTGAAGTGTTTTGAAATGCGATATTTAGCAAATGGAGATTAATACAAACAGATCTCTTTATACCGCACAAATTCCAAAGTTTGATGATTTTTGATAAAATATTTTGATTCTAGTAGATGAACAAACACAAGGCAATACACAACAAGGTCATGGGCCATTAGAAAATTGGATTTGACATAATTAAAAATTCTATTCACAATATCTTGCTTATGCACTCTTTAAATGAGAAATTTGATCGAAGTTTTATACAATAACAGTGAAGAATAAACCTTTGCAATGGCTTAAGTGGTATTTGCAAACAGTTTGGATCCTGATCAGATGCCGAGTTACTCTGCATCTGATCAAGACCCAAACTGTTCGTAACTTGTTCCTATATTCTTTTCAGGAAAAAAATCATTATAACTTATTTGAACAATTCAATAGACTATCATTTTGAAGTTGACAATAGTTCAAAATTAAAGGTTTAAATTTGATATATTGACTTGGTTGATTTGGTAAAGCAAGATATATTGGGAGTTAAATATACCTGTGGAGTTCACACATTTTCATAAGGATGAGCTGTGATATTTTAAAAAAGGATATCTTATGACTATAAAAACTTTACATGGATAAGCTGGGGTGAATATAGGTATGTTAATTGGACAAGCTGCACTTCAACGATGGTGTTCTTTTGATAAATTTCCATAACACACAGATAAAGCTAATCCGATTAATGCTTGCCCGATCAGCTTTATTTTCAATGCCAAGGACAGGTAGAAGATTTCTGCTTTACTTTTAGCCTGCTTTAAACAACTACATAATGTACTTGTCATGATGTAGAAAATGTTTCCTTGGATTCTTTATCATGAAGGACAAGGTATTGAAGGCATGCAAATGCATTTCAATGAGGAATAGGTAAAAGCATAAATGAAAAGGTTGTTTTGGGGGAACATGAAAGTGATATCTGCTCAAAGAACCTGCAAGCTAATGATGCTATCACATTCTTAAATTGATTCTTTGCATGCATACTATTTTTTGCAGTCAAACAATCCAAATGAGAAACAGTTTTGATATTGACTCGATACCTTATGCCATGGCTTTGATCTCTGCTGCTTGCAAATCAAAGTCACCTATTGCTTATTTTCAATTCCACAATACTAGAAGTATTTTTCAATTACATGCCTATTTCTAAACGAATTCATAGAAGTAGTTTTGTTTTAATATACCTCAATAGTATAGTTATATTTCTTACATTAACCAGTTACATTTTTTAACAATTTAGGGACTCAAAATGAAACCTGAAATTTTTTTATTCAATTTTTTCGGAGATCAACAGTGATTTACTGAGATGTGCCACCTATCATTAGAGGTCTGTACAGTTGTGTCAATGACTTAGTAACTGAACACTAGATTGATTGTGACTTACAACAAACTACCCATTGCAAATAGGTAGAAAGTTTATGAATAGATACAGTCAACCTGTGTATTAGCTCTTCTCCCACACAATATTCATATATAACACTCCATATAATCTTTAATCTGAATTGGCTAATACATGTATAGGAAATAGTACTGGATACTGGAAATGCCTTCTGTACTTTTTGTTCAGAAATGCCCAGGTTTGTTCTTCAGCTCTTCTACTCATAAAAGTCCATAAGTTACACAAATGTACTCAAATAAGTGTTCAATGGTGGCTTAAGCTATGTACATATTGAATTTTAAAGCCAGATGAAAAAAAAAGTAAAACAGATAGCTTGTACATAAACTTTCGTATTTACATTCTTATAGTCTTTAAAATCGAAGGTATCCTATCTTACTATAAATGCAATATCAGTTTGGTATAGTTGATTTGCACTGATAACTGTGGAGGAAAGGTTTCAATCACCTCACAGATTATGTCTAGGTAGGGAAGGGGAATGTCCCTGCAATAACTAGCCCACAATATTCCACATACATCAGTAGATAAGCCTGTTCCTGACTATGATCGTATACAGACTGTTGTGAGTTATCTAACCTTGTCTGTCTGTAGAACCAAGGCCGTAGTACCTGTAAGCTCTGTGTCACCAACACTACTTTAGTGATATACTTCAGTGAAAAGGCAAGAAGTCTTTTAGATACATAGCGCCATATCGCATATGGAGCTTTCTGCTTAACTTAGATCAGTTGTGAACTATAATCAGCACTGCAGTTAGGGACACATGCTTATGAGCCACAACGAAGGAGTACAACATGTTGCATGGCAATTTGGTTACCTTGACATTTGACCTCTGTGATCTAGGTTAAGTTTTGGTGTTAGGTCAGTTGTTGTGAAGTACTGCAGTTAGGGTCCTGACCTGTCCTGATAGAGAATCTTAGGAAAACCGCTCGATATCTTGACAGGTGGCTACAAAATGTGATGAAAGCAAAGCAGAAAATAAAGGAGCTTGTCTCCTGCTTTAATTGACTTTTAAATGTAAACTAAGCACTAAAATGGAAGGAGTATTACAATGTAAGGGAAATTGCTTTAAGTCGCAAATTACACTTTCGGCATTAAGCATTCAATATACTCAAAGTACCCATAACATTTGGGAGAAATTGGACCAAAACAACTGACACACTCTGCAAATATGACTTCATAACCCGTGGGCAGTTAGTCCTCATAGTTCTGACAATCTAAACAAGGAAACAAATAGTGGGAACAGGCAGTCTGATGGGCAGGGCTTTCAATGCTTATCACTGAAATAGAGACTGGGATAAGCCTGGTAAACACACAAAATACCTGTTCATGACTGGGCCACAGACGAAGAAGTATAAAAGTCAAATACTGTATTGAGATTGCCAATGGTTGTAGAAATGTGGGGCTGTAGAACTGAAACTGTTTAAGTTGGGAAGTTCAATTCTGATTTAAAAATGTTATTTTTAAGCAATGGATACAGTATAGATGAGGTAAATTGTTGGTAATAATTAATGCTGATCATTTTCTGGTTAAAATCTTAACTCTTTGCATGCGGGGTATTTTTTCGTCTGCAACAGTAATTATTATTGTTGTCTGATACTGTTCTGAAAAAAAGAATGTTCAAAATTTCTTTTCAAAACTAAGTCAGTGTCAAACAGTTTTGAACCTGATGACATGTCACATAATCACCATTTTGCTGCTAGCGTGCAATGAGCTTATTGCTTGGGCTTGTTTGGTTTACAGCTTTACACATTTATAGGCTTATTTAAAAGAAGAATAACATTTTTGGTTCAGGTAATTTACAAATATAAAAAACAAATAATATGGCTTATTTATGCAAAGAGTGTAGGTTTCTCAATGAAATATAATAATTCAATATTGTGCATAAAATTATAAAATGGGCAAATGTGAGGCTGCAATGAATACACTAAAAATAAAAAGCAAAATAAGTACTAGTACATGGGTGTCTGGTCTCAACGCCCCATCGCATTAACGCCCCACTACATCAACGTACCATTTGTGGATCCAACGTGCCATTTTTTAAAAATTATATATATCACTCGTATTTGACAATTATTAATTGATGCAAACGTGAAATAGTGATTTAAATGAGTAACTGGGATTAAATGAAATATTTTTTGCTTACATACTGTGTACATACGATGTTCCTATGTGAGTATTATCCTCCGTTAGTCGGGGTTGTTTTATCCACTTATAGCATCGCATTAATCTTCGTATTTCGTAGAAGATAAGTTTCCTTTCGCTAATGCCACACCCAAGTAGCTTCCATTTTTCACTGTGTATATGTTTCATGTCTACGATTACACTCTTTGAAATGTCGGCATACATGAAAGGGAAAAGTTGCAGACGAGAGGCGTAACAAATACACGTGTCAAGTCTAATATGCCACTGACTGTGTATTCCGCACGCGCTGATAATCGCATAGCATATTTTTCGCGAGGGTGTGAACATCGGCACGCTTTGATAAATTGTTCAAATGTTTGCGACTTTCTTAACTTTTCTTAACGTTTTTAAATGTCTGATTGATTCACACAGAAACCATCTTCCAACTTCTTTCATTTATTTAGCAAACGTTCAATTCCAATTCGAAATTGCCATTATACAAAAAAAGATATTGATATCATAATAGATCATAATTAGACAGCAAATTATTGGTTTACATATGACAGTTGAATGAAATTAACGATTTACCTTATAATTATACTCCCATGAAAAGTGTTTTGTTTTCGCCAAGTTTATTTTTTATCTTCAGCATTTTTCGTAGAATTCCAGAAAATCATTCACTGATCACTGCGTGTAAACTCATTACATACACACGAACATCGTAACTCGAAGATTTAGAAACGTTATCCATTTGTTAATTTCACATCTGGACCCTAATAGGAAAGTTTCATGCTCCCAAAAGGTGTATTTCAATTGGATAATTATTAGTAAAATCCCCTGTCAATCACTTTTAGAAAACAACAAACTCTACTTGTGAGTTGAATATGTTGAGCGGGGAAGCGAAGTCGGCTAACTTTGAAGATTTGATCAAAGAGTTTTTAACGTGTTCATGCTGAATTGTCGTCTTTTTTAAACATATTGTCTGATAAGCTGAAAACTAGTTTTCATGCATTTGAAAAAGAAGAAAAGTTGAAATGAGTGACAAATAGTTTGGATCCAGATCTGGAAACAACCTGTTTGCAATTATTAGACAAGTCGCACTTTAAAACATGATGAGGGTTAAATATTTTACCCGTAAACCAACTTAAAGACAACAACCAGGACTCCAGATAAGAGGGGGTAAATTGAACAAATCCAGCACTTTCTTACTCATTTTACCACCAAATCCTATGGAGACGATTCTAATGAGTAGTGACACGATAGGGTTTAATTGAGAAATAAAGATTTTAGTTTTTGAAATACCCCCCTTATCTGGAGCCCTGAACAACTGTATAAGTATCTAGGGATTTGAGTAAGTGGTATTGATGCTGGAGGAAACGGTAAAGTCTACTTAACGGACGGACACACGGACAGGACAACGCTATACGCATTCGCATTTATAGATACCGGGGGCATCAAATAGTGCAGATTCTGATCAAAGAACTCGTGAAGGATTCATCTGAGCAGTGTCTACACTGTTTACTTAACAAAATAGATAAGGCTAAATGGTCTGGGTACAGCGGTAGTTTAATAGGCCAGGTTTGCATGGGTGCATAACTATTACAATTTTTTTTAAATAACATTTAAACAGTGTGTTCTGATAATTTGACTGGTGATTCTTATCATCAGGTGGTCCGATTTTAAAAACAAAATAAATCGCCCTCTGCGCGGCAACATCAAAGACTTTGAAGTGGAGCCGACTGCCGAAAATAAAGTCTGCAGAAACAGATGAAACAAGTACATGTCATCAGAAAGCGGTTAACCTGTAAGAAGCTGTGTCGTTATAACTTCAAAAGACCTGGTCCTGTCAATCACCCGTCCCTTACGTGTTTGTGTGCATGAGTCGAATCAGTTTTGTTACAGATAATATTGACTGGACTATTGATTTGTTAGGTAATTATAGTGGAGAACATATTATTCTTTCCAAATAAACGCATTTTTGCTAAAACTTATTATTGAAATTGCAAACATTTTGGAGAGTAACCCGGCGTCTGATCAGGCTCCTTAATGTTTACCACTCAGATTAAAATAAATATTCAGAATTGACCACTAGTTGTCATTTCCTACATTTTATTGCAATTGCATTTCGTTTGCGTTTAAACGTGAAAGAATAACGTCTTCTTCACTGTATGTGTAAGTTTTACTGATATTACGATTTCTTTGAAATTACATGTGTTTTCGAACCTGCGACTAATTTCAGTCAAGTTTCAAAAAGATGCCTTTGTGGACTGTTAAAATCGGCGTCAATATAAAAGTACCAAGTTAAATTTCATAAATGAGATCCGAATTTAACGGCAGATTGAGAATTCAGTTTTAAGTGTAGCCGCATTTAATCCAATAAAAGAATCATTTTGAATGGGATTTTTGTTTTAACACCAATTTGTAGGTCTTTTACCCCTTTCCCAAATGAGCCTTTTAACGCCTCTGCAAACAGAAGCAAAACTATAAATTTTAATTGATATAATAAGTTTCAAGACTATATCTTAAACATATTTTAAATGTTGTATTCGGTATCGGAGTGTCGAAAAAAGTCCAAAAATAGAATTAATGCATACATGTAACCCCTATTTTAAATGGGGAACTCGGGGCGTTTTTCGTAGGTTTATACATTCAGCCCTAACGACGAGTATACTCGTCATTAACAAATAATGTACCTATGAAGAGTACACATGTCATACGAATACAGTGAGGAACCTGATCAGAGGGCTCCTCTGCCCAATGTCTGCTCGTATGTCAGTTTGCAATATATTGTCTTATTCAATCCTAAATAGTCATTAATTGACAAAACTTAGCTGGAAAATGGAATTGTCCATTCAGGGATGAATAGGTTAAGGAAGGTGGGTATTTTCAAATTATCGGCGATTTTTTAACAGGGGTGTCGACACAGTTATTTAAACAATATATATATGCCTTTAAATACGATATTAGTACATCAAATTTATTTTAGTTGGTGTTTACGAAGGTTAGGTAGGATCGGCATTTTTCATATCGTCGCCGATTTTTGGACAATAAAAGTATCTTTTTGAGCGGGAATTCATATATGACTTATAAACTGGTGCACAGATACCTTTAAATACGCTATTACAACATAAAACCCTTTTCCTGTGGTGTTCTCTGCATTTCGAGTCGACTGTCGATGAAAACAAAGAAAATGAATTCTGCTAAATATGACGCCTGCTTAAATCAATATATCCTCTATATGTGACTTTATTAATATCCAATTTACAAACAGTTTGGAATATATGATGAGAATTGAGTTGGTCTCTAATCTGGATGAAACTGTTTGAAAAGGTTATCAGGAGATTAGCTTTAGCTGCCGTCACGGCCGTCGGAGTGTACTATTTGCAATTTTTTTCTACGATTGGGTGTTCATTTTTGTAATAACAGATATCCTAAATCAATCAGATTATATATCGTGAATAATCTCAAAAACAATAAATTATACAAAAATAGTATAAATAAAACTGATTTTCTATAATTTTTATAAAGTGGGACGTTCCATCCAAATAATTGGGACGTTCCGTCTGGTACGTTGCGGTATTGGGACGTTGAGACCATAAACCAGTACATGTATGGAGTAAATGAAAGTGTTTAACACCTGCATCTTTGACTGTGGGGAAAGGGTTATACCATTAACCCATTACCCCATAGCCTGTTTCTTGTTTTGGAGATATTTTACCACTTAAAGCAGGTTGAGAGTAAAGCAGAATGCGCCATAAGCGCATTCTGCTTTACTTTCAGCCTGCTTTAAGCTATTATCTGCTAGAATATAGAAAATATTTCTTATGATTTTTATTTGTGACTGTATAAATTGAAACTATTTTCTTCAATGGATGAATTATTTTAAGGCATAAAAAGGTGTATTTATGGTGTAATGGGTTCATGGTAACGGATATAACCATAAACAATCTACAGACATAATCTACCCGTATTACAATTATATGTTATAATGTTTAACCTAATCCAATATCCTGGTTATAATAGATTATTTCCAATCTCGCAGTAATATAAAAGTTTTCATTTCCATCTGAGGATTTTATTGCCAGTGCGTTGATTTGACACAATTGAGAGTGATTGATTTTCGTTTAATTGGTCTTGTTATTTTGATTAAAATTATGCATAAATCTATTGAATGTAACAAGAAACAAAAGTGTCAATATCCTGTTAAACTTCTATAATGGATCGTTTCCAATTAACCCTTTAAACCCTAGTCACGCATATTGGCGTCCTTTTCAAACAGTGTACATGTGAATAGTACACTTGTCCTGTGTAAACAGTGAAGACCCAGATCAGAGGGCTCCGAAAGGAGCCCTCTGATCAGGGTCTTCGAATCACTGTTTGTCATAATGCCAAACATTGACTAAAACAAACCTTAAAAGTCAAAATGGACTAGACTAAAATGGAAACTGGAATTGTCCATTTAAAGTTTCAGATAGGAAAGAGTTAAACAACTTGGATATTTTAGATGGAAAAC
Organism: Gari tellinella; assembly: GCA_922989275.2. NCBI lineage: Eukaryota > Metazoa > Mollusca > Bivalvia > Cardiida > Psammobiidae > Gari > Gari tellinella. Next base: position 77,348,984 of record OV277857.1, read on the forward strand.
TGCTCACTTCCAACGTAGCAGGAAGTGGTCGATGGAATTGATTGAACTAAAAGCAAAGAAGCTTAGTTAATGTACCAGACTGATGAACCCATTACCCCATTGTCTGTTTCTAGATTTGAAGACAGGTGACCACTTAAAGCGGGTTGAAAGTTAAGGCAGAATGCATTCTGCTTTTTTTTCAGCCTGCTTTTCGCTGCCATCTGCTAAGATAAAGAAAATATTTTTTATAGTGCATTATATTGATGACTGTGTAAATTGGAACTATTTTCTTCATTGCGTATCTATGAAGTAACGACTGTGTTAAACAGCCTTGATAGCAGGAAGTGGTTCATTGATCTATCTATAAAGCCAAGTTGTGCATCTGGCCGGGCATCTATGTTTGTTCTTCCACCAGTTATTAGCTGGGTGTTGCTATAGGACTGAAATACAAATGTACGTTAAAAGCAAAGTAAAATGATAACAAATCAGACCTAATCAAACCAAGTTGTGCAAAAATCTTTAATATACATTACTTAAAATTCCTCCACAGAAGAGTCAGAGGGCATTTCACCCTAAAAGCTCAAATAAATATTCATTGATGGTTTGGAATATAGGTGGCAACTTAACTCTTTCCTCCCTGAAACTTCAAATGGACAATCCCAGTTTCCATTTTAGTCTAGTCCATTTCTGACTTTTAAGGGTTGTTTTTGTCAATGTTTTGCATTATGACAAACAGTGAAGACCCAGATCAGAGGGCTCCATAAGGAGCCCTCTGATCTGGGTATTCACTGTTTGCATAGGACAAGTGCACTTGTCACATGTATACTGTTTGAAAAGGACGCCTATAGGCGGGACTAGGGTTCAAAGAGTTAAACCAAGATAAAAGCAAAGTAGGTAGTTGGGTTGGTATTTATGTACATGTTGATTTATATTAGTTTATATTGGGTCAACTTATTGTCAATTTCTCTGTCGTGTAAATAAACGTGATCTTTAAAATCCACTCTTCAGAAGTCTTTAGTGTTTATTATTACTTAAAATGCTAAAAATAAGTACGGGAAAATTTACCCATACAGCTTTAATCCAGAACCGACCCTCGCTGAACATGGGTTATGATTGGAATTCTGTTTGTCATTTGGATTATAGTCTGTAAATATAGACAAATAAATCCAACATCAGAATCAGTATTTGATACAAATTAGTCAAACTTGTATTAAGCTGCTTCCTGACATTTCTTAGGTAGACAACTCCTATGTACAATCAAACTTGTGGACAGATGTTAAAAAATGTTAAAAACTTAATGCAGGCCAACTCCTGGAAGTTCTTTCTGTATTACATTTGTCCTGCATTGAGCAGCATTCTGATTTTCACTAAAGAAAAGCTAGCTTCTTTATGAAACAGTAGCTTAACACAAATTTTGTTTCTCTATAAGAAGTGGAACAATTATTTAGATACAAAGTTTTCAGGAACATTTTTATTTATCATTTCAGGATCTAGTAAATGAGTTTGAGCCCTTCACGAAGAAACTCGATGCCCTGAGAACCAAGGGAGGCGACCTCATACAACACACATCCGACCCAATAGAGAAACACACGGTCCAGAAAAAACTCGCAGACACTAACAAACTCTGGTCCAATGTACAGGCCAAGGCTGCAGAGAAGACGAAACAATTGAAGGAAGCTAATGAGCTAGCTAATGCATTTAATGACACCGCTGATTCTCTGGAGGTATGGACTGGGCAGGCAGAGGCTCAACTGACAGCCCAACCACAGTGGCTAGACTTTGACAGGGTCAGGGACCAGTTACGCCAGAGTAAAGTAAGTACCCATTAACTATTTGAACCCTGGTCCTGCATAATTATATGCATCCTTTTGTGAATAGTACATTTTTGTCCTATGCAAACAGTGAAGACCCAGATCAAAGGGCTCCAACAGGAGCCCTCTGATCAGAGTCTTCACTGTTTGTCACAATGCCAAACATTGACAATAACAACCCTTAAAAGTCAGAAATGGACTAGACCAAAATTGAAACTGGAATTTTCCATTTAAAGTTTCAGGGAGGAAAGAGTTAAACCATTCCCCATGGTCTGTCTCTAATTTGAATAATAGGTTACCACTTAAAGCAGGTTAAAAGTAAAGCAGAATGCGCCATAAGGCGCATTCTGCTTTACTTTCAACCTTCTTTATACTACCATCTTTAAGGATATAGGAAATATTTCTTATGCTGCATATTAATTAGTGTAAAATTGAACTATTTTCGTCAGTGGAAGAATTAACTTATGCGTATAAAGGCATATCTATGGAGTTAATGGTTAAAACATTTTAATTACAAGGTCTTGAGCATAGTAAAAGTCTACAAGTGCTTATATAGCATTTTAAATCCTCACCAACTTTTTATACTTCATGGCTTATTGTTTACACAACCTACAAAGTATTAACTCTCACAATTAATTTTTCAAAAGTCAACTCAAGTACCACTAACAGAGTAAGTATTTGGAAAGCTTCCACCTTTATTCTGCTAGAAATGATTGTACTGCCCTTGCAGACCTTTTAGGTTCAGATCTGAGACAAAAGGCCCCCATTTCATGAATGTCAAATAAGGTCATATAAAGCCCCTATAACAACTAGATGTACTCTTAAAATATGTTGTGAATACCAATTTAGAGCCGCCGTGCACGTAACACGTGAAAAGACGTCAACGTCTACATAGTGACTTTATATCATTACAAAAAAGAAAGAACAATAGAGAAAGTAATATCATATAGTGACAAAAAATGTTTCAATTTGGTCTATGGGAAATTAACATTGGTGTAATAATAATAATTGATATTAAAAGCTTTAACTCTTTTCCCACTGAATATTCATAATTATAACTATTTGACTTCACCATCCATGTATATCTATCATCTGAACTATTTCATTGGCTAATAAAATAAGGGAATTTTTTCAACAGGAAAGAGTGCAGACTCATGTCAGGGAGATCTTTTGAGAAAACTGTGCAGATCCTGATCAGACAGCTCCTTCAGTAGCTGTCTGGTCTGGGTCTAAACTGTTTTTGAATAGCATGGCTGCTAGCATATGAAGGGTTAAGATTAAAACACTGTCACCAACCAAATCTGTTGCATGATAAATGGCCTGATCAGCTGTCCTCACCAAGCCGGGGAAGATCAATTTGTCTATTGTGCCAACACTGAGGGTCTTACTGTTTTATACAGCTGTATAGGTCAATATGATACTCCAAATAAAACTAGATTTAGAACTGATCTGCAGTAAATCATTGGTTTTATCACCGGGGTCTGTGTGGTTATGTGCAAATCCTGCGGAGGACTGCAAATCTTGCAGAGGATATTGCTTCTGAACTACCTGTCAAACTTCTGGCTTGTATATTTCAGAATGTTCTTTAAGTATTTGTGCTGAGAGAGGGTTTATGTCACTCATGTCACTTTACAGTAACTGTAGTGCTCTTGAAATATATAAACGGAAATCTCAATCTAACAAAAATAATACTTAATTGGGTGAATTTAATCCTTCTCTTGCAGTTGTCTATATTACACCCATTACCCAATGAATACGCTCTTTTATGCCTTTAATTTATTCATCCTCTGAAGAAAATAGTTTCAAATTATACAGCCATGAATATGTATCATAAGAACAAAAAACAAAAACCAGTACTTGACATGTTAAGCAAAAATAAGACATGTACCATAGTTGATGGTCAAGGTCACACCTTGATATCAGTAATAAAGATTTTTGATAGTGTTTAATGGTTTGAGATTTTCATACTAAATTTAATATGCAATAAGGATTTTTACCTTGATAATCATGCAGTTCTTTAAAACCTCTTTCCTTTTCAGAATCATTATTAATAAAAATCCTTGCACTCCATGGAGATCTGGCTTTTCTAAAAGAGAGGGACACGTAGTTTTATATGTGTGGTGTTGTCATATAATTGGATAAGTTAAGGTGTCGTGAAGGAGAGGAAAAGCTTTAACATAATTATTATGTGCCACAGTCGGCTTTCAAGACCTTAATTGGCAAGCAGTTATAGATCCAAATCAATGATCTCTGATCATGATGCAAACTGTTTGCTATTGGGTGGACAAATCTGCAAATATAGAGATGAAATACAGTTAATATCAGAATAAGTTGACATTGTTTTCCGTGTTAAATAAGCTTAACTCTTTGCATGCTGGGTAATTTTTTTGTCTGCAACAATTGTCGTCTGCTTTTGTTCTAAAATTTTAATTTTTCAAGATTTCTTTTAAATTCAGGGTCAGAATGGCAAACAGTTTGGATCCTGATGGGATACTGGGTTATGCGGTGTCTCATCTGGATCCAAACTGTTTGCAAAGGTTATGACTGTTGCAGCTATATCTGCCGCTAGTGTGCAAAGAGTTAAATGGGTCTATAAATACAGTGATTATATTGGATGGTCCAGGGAGGTCAGGATTTAAATTGGGATTAAGGGATTAAGTGCTTCTCACCTCAATACAGACATGTCATGGTTATTTACAGCCTGAAAACACTCACAAATAGTAGATCAGCAGATCTGATTTAACCTTTTTATACTTAATAAATGTCTTCTCCTAAAAATAGCTTCTGTTGTAAATATGAATTAACCTAATTACACCCATAAATATGTCCTTTTACGCCTTTAATTTATTCCTTCACTGTAGAAAATAATTACAGTTTATACAATCAGGAGTAAGTATGTACCATAAGAAATATTTTCCATATCCTAGCAGATGGTAGCTTAAATAAGATTAAAAGTAAAGCAGAATGTACCTTAAAGCACATTCTGCTTTCAACCTGTTTTAAGTGGTTACCTATTTTCAATGCTTATTTAAGAAACAGGCTATGGAGTGAAAGGTTAAATTCTTTCTTTGGTGTAGGAATACTGTCAGAGTGACAGGTTGGATCATGATCAGGCCCCCAAAAATGTGTGGCCTTATCTGGATCCATACTGCTTTGAAATTTAACTTTGAATATCAATTGAATATCAAAAGTGAGGATTTGTTGTTGATTGACACTTCCTTTTGTATTGCAGAAGCTTCTGAAAGAGTCTGATCAGCAACAGAATAGACTGGGTCATCTGAATGTGTTAATGAAGCAAATGGAGCCTCTGTGTGACACAGTTCCCCAGATGGAGAGGCTTGCTGATCTCAGTCACAAGGCGTTTGATGTGAGAGCAAGAACTACAGACAGGGTGAATGAGCTGGATGATGTCAATGAACAGATTCAGCAGTTTGAGGCAGAGCTAGGAGAGTTGAAACAATGGATGGAGAAGACCAGAGCCCATCTAACAATGAGAGATGATACAATCACACTCAAAGACCAGTTACGTATGCAAGAGGTAAGAATTTCAATCTATTGCCATCAATTATTGTTACCCTCATAGCAGCGCCTTATCCTGCTTATACCTATTCCGCAAGGAAACACCTGTAATAATGCAAAACAATGCTTTGTAGACAGTTATAATAGAATTTTCTGCTTCAGTTGACTGCTTAATGCAGTCCAAAAGTAGAAAGTGTCTTTAGGACCTTTTAGCTTTACTTTTTGTCATGCATTAACCCTGCTCCTATAATATCTTGTTTTCAGTATTGATGACAGGTGACTACTTTAAACAAGTTGAAAATAAGTAGCTTGTGCCGTAAGGCAAAATTCATGACTGTTTATTTGGAAGAACTTTCTTCAGCGGAGGAATAAACTAAATGCTTATATTATGAAGTAATGGATTAAGTGCTGAGAATACATCTTGAGCAGCAGTCAATCACTGTTTGACTGTAAAGAATAACATTCCTACAAACATGTTTTATTTTTCTGTTCCGTTCCAGAACCTGATAACTGATATAGAGAGCCATAGAGGGAAGGCAATCTATGTCCTCGAGAAGCATGCAGAACTCCATGCAGCTGTTGGTGAGGAGTCTCGCCTACACAACACAAACCTCGCTGCCGAGATCAACGAACTGCTAGACCAGGCTCACCAGGACCGGGATGAGCTCCGAGAATCTGTCGCCAAACAGGAACAGTACGAAACAGAGATGCAATCACTGTCGTCATCCATCACTGATGCAAAGGAGAGACTCCTGGGTTCACCTATACAAGCCAGCAGTGTGGACGATCTCAAGAAACAGATAGCTGAACGAGATGTATGTACCAATTATATCACTGGTTTGGTGCTGTAAATTGATGCTAGGTTGTTTTGTTGTGGGTTTTCTTTTAGCATGATCAGAGTGTTGTGCCACATTGGCTTCAAAGAGTACCACATGCACAAAGTTACCATATGCTGGTCGGACTATTCAGTCATCTTTTTAAGTATTGAACATGCTAAAGATAATACAGAAAAGTTCCAGATATTGCAACCATTCAACACCAGGTTTATTTTGTTAAGTTTAAGTCTGGTAGCTGAACCAATCAGGAGGGAAGTAAAGCAGAAAGCTCCTTCAGGAGCTTTCTGCTTTACTTTCATCCTGATTGAAGCATCAACCTGTCTTCCACTATCATAGAGTATTCATTTCCAAGAGTGGTCTAAACAGACAGACTTTTTAGCTCTATGAGACCTGACTTTGTCTCTCTCGTCCCAAAATCCGTTGACATAACCTTGAAACAATAATGCCATGAAAATGGGAAACATGTTAATCATCAACCATCATTGCCATTGTAAACACTCAAGAAAAACTTGAGTTGATCATTTTCTTTTTTCGCATCATTCCTTTTGTTTCTTTTCATTTCTCCATGCCTTTTATTATTCCATTCATTATCATAATCCTTTGATATAATCCTTTAATTTCCACTCTATTACCAAGTATCCATGTTATTAGTATATACTCCAGGGAGGGTTAGGTATAAAACAGCAGCTTCTCACTGACAGTTGAAGTGAAATTGACAATTTTTATATCTCATTAGAAAATCTGTTATCCTGGATTGATTAAAATGTCCATCCCATAGAATTTAGATGGTTTCATATATTTCTCATAAAAATCCTTTTAATACTTCTACTTGTACTTAGAAAACTTCTTTTGCATCCTGACAAGTGACTGCTTAAAGCAGGCTGAAAATAAAGCAGAAAGGTGCCTTAAAGCAGATTAAAAGTAAAGCAGAAAGCTCCCTTTTGGAAGTTTCTGCTTTACTTTCAGCCTGCTTTAAGCACCACCCATCTTACACACGGAAGACAAGCTGTGATGAAAAGGTTAAATCATGCCAGCATTTACTACAGACTGCCTACATACTACAGGGTGTGGGCACAAGCTCAATTAAACAAATAAATCACATTTTTGTCAGGAGGCCAAACCACCAATGACCTATCAAATTCCTTATCTTCTAGCACTCAGCAGGTATTCTGTAACTTTAAATTGCCAATTACCAAATTTAGTTAAGCTTAATTGTATTAATATTAGCAAACAGTCTGGATCCAGGTCAGATGCCAAGTAACTTGGCATCTGATCAGGATCCAGACTGATTGAAATTTGTACCAATGTTTCTTTGAAATTATGTACAAAATATTTTGCAGATATCAACTTTTAAGCAGATAGTATTTCAGCATGAAACTTGCTTTAAAAAAATTGCATTGGAATTTCTTATTATTTTCTTTGGACCATAAATTTGTGGAAAGTCTCAGTAGATTGGATTTGGGTCATTTTCCTATTTACATGAATATTTTTTAGGATAAACTTTGCAAGGTAGATTGTTTTTACATTCCAAGGAAGAAATATGGTTTCAATCAGCTTTCTTTTTTTTCTGCTATTCAATGTGGTAATTTTTTGGTGAATGATTCACTCTTGATTGCAAAATCCAATGTAAATATCAGTTTCTGTCACAATCAGGTTTGAAGTTAGTTAGAAACTGCATTAAAATTTCATGCACATCCCATAGGCAGTTAACAGGTTAAACATCAGTGAACCTATTGTTAATTGGTTATCTTGTAATTAGAGACAATGACAGATTTAGCCCAGTACAGTATTGGGACCTGTGATATTTCAGTGATTAAAATCTGCAGTAGAAGCAAGGCTAGAACAGTGTTATGTATTTCTGAGTGGTTTGCCAAGTTTGTGGGCAAAGATGACTTTTCAGATGTCCAGGACAATAATGAGGGCACTCTATAACATTATAACTGGGCTCAGCCCGATTGTTTGTAGCATGAAATTGGAAAATATCCAGAAAGCATTCAGAAACATTGTAGCTAGGGAGAATAAGTTGTGTTTTTGAGTGCAGGGCAGAAGTAGAGTGCAGGAAATTGGGAATTACCATGGTTTTCTATGGTTAGCGCCCTGATTTGGTTGCTAGGGGCATTTTCAAATGATGTGAAAGATGATTTTGAGGACATTGAGTGTTGTTATGGTGATGAAAAGTTACGCTGGTCAGATTTATTTCTTTTGAATAACCCTGATTTGACAGAGGATATAGATACTGTTACGATGTGGAAGCCTATTTTCGTACCCGTAAGTCACCATTATTAGTTGTTGTACAATCAAACAGCTACTGTAAATCTAGAAAACTTTCATTAAAATAAACAACTCCTGAACTTTCCTTTAAAATTTATCAAAAGGAAATGTTAATTATATTAACAATATCTATAAAATTTCATATTTTGCTTTTGGAAAGTGCATGATTATTTTGTTTGTACATGCCAACCAATAGCTAGAACCAGGTTCAAAGCTTTGCATAAAAATCTAGTTAATTAGAAATGTACAATTTTATGTATCATCAATTAAACATGGATACTTGGTAGAGAACTAGAACTATGCCCCTTATTTAGACAAAGATCATCTACTGCTGTCTTCATGTTGTATATAACCATATTCTCACTGTTTAGATTATGCTGTGTAGATTTGCCTGCCTGTAGACATCTACTGGCAAACATAATCATTTAAGCAACCAGTTGAATGAAGACACATTTGTAATCAAAACAGTGGCAGCTTAATACAGGACTTAAAGGTATTGCAGAAATCATCCTGCATTACTTTTGTCTTGAACTAAGCCACTGGCTATGTACAGAGATATCTATGTTACAGTCAAAATCCTTATAAATCAGGACACCCTGTATGATTGCTGTAATTATCCTAAAATATATACTTATTGCTTTTATCACACAGTCATTTGTCCAAAAGGTGCAAACTGAATAGCAAGCAGTGCAGACCCTGATCAGACTGCTCCTGAAGGAGCAGTCTGATCAGAGTCTACACTGTTTGCTCATGCAGACCTGTCTGTCCCAATACTTAGAGTATTTACGGTACTTCAATGAAATGTTGCTGAACTAGTAAGATTTATTGTTTTGTGTTTATTTCATTGACTATCCCTTGGTTTCTACTGTATCACTGTCTAATGGCTTTTCATTAGGCAGTATTAACCTATATATCTCTTGGCAAATCCAAAAAAGTATTTTTAATCTAATACCAAAATTTGTAAATTTATTAAAAATCAAATTTGTGCATTGGTCTACATGGTTTAGAATAATCACTTGATGTCATGGTAGCTACATGGTTTAGAATAATCACTTGATGTCATGGTAGCTACATGGTTTAGAATAATCACTTGATGTCATGGTAGCTACATGGTTTAGAATAATCAATTGATGTCATGGTAGCTGTTGTTTATAGCTGATCTTGGTCACTGCATGTATACAGACGATGATCAGTGGAATACACATGTAGCATTATTGCAATTACTATAGAACTTCAATGTATTTGGGCGGATCATTGAATCACTCTGTTGACAGTTTGGGTTTTCAGCCTTTGCACATAGCGTACGTGGCTTTGCTCTATAATTAGTGCTTTATTGATATGAAATACTTTGCTTTGCAATATAGTTTTTGCTTTGCTACATAGATATTGCTTTTTCTTTGAGCTTATAGAATGTAGCAGCTTTATTGTAGTGTGTTGTCTGACCTAGAATATGACCAAATTCACTGCCATAGTGACCTGGCAATGTTGAAGGCCTTTTGCCAAAATTGGAAATTCAGATTTCTACCATAGGAATATAATTTCGACAATACTTTGAAATACATGACAGGACCAACTGAATAGATCAAGGGTAAAATAAGACCAAATTAAATAAATCCATTTGGATATTTTGTCATGTTTGCTTTAAGAGATACATTATGTAACTTCAAAAACGAGACAATGACATACCTCCAGATTAGAGGAAGTAAATTAATACTGTCCTACATGTTCTTCTTCATGTGTCCACTAAAAACCTGTGCTGTGACGACTCGTTGGAATTGCTTAGCAGGTTTTGGAGGAGAGATTAACATTTTAGTATTTGACATTTATCAAACATCACAGTATCAAGATCCCACAATTCATATTCCAACTTTGATATCGGTATCAAATAGCATTTATGTAAAACAAATAGGCTACATACAGTACCTTTAACTAATATGTTGACTTATGTTCAGACCCCTAACATACTCAGACTTCTTGTAATAAGATACATGTATCTGCTTAGTTACACTTTGCAGTCTTCAGTCTTCATCTTCCATGCAAATGTAATCAGTTCATTCAATCTGTATTTCACCTTACACCTTTTACTAAATTGACATTTTAGGCAAGTAACACTTCTCTCCATTAACAGTCATCATTGACTTCATCATCATCATCATAATCATTATCATCATCATCATCATCATCATCATCATCATTGACATCCTCATTAGCAGCAGAATATTCATCAGTTACATAGAGGATCTAACATGAGTGCTCATTAATTATCATTTTTAATAAACGAGTTGACTAAAACAATATGACGTGAGCCTTGGCGAACGTTATATTTGTTTTAGTCAACGAGTTTATTAAAAATTATAAATAATGAGCACGAATGTTAGATCCTATTTATCACATAAACATTTTAAAACTCTTTTAAGTGAACTGAATCCGTAGTTTTTTGTCTCTCCGCCATATGTATTTTCCGCCAAAACTTGACATTGTTTACAGTAACGCCATGGCAAATGACGTCATTTGGCGCCCAGCGCCATGCAGCACTCGTGGACGAACAGGTAGGGCGGGAGCCCAAATATTGATATTTCACTATAGTTTATTGAATGGCTTTATAACACTCCCAGAGTCGGTTTTATGTGATAATTTGAAATATTAAACCTACATATAAAACTTGATATTTATAAAAGATATAGAACTGGATTGTTTTTGCGGTAGCAAAGGTCATCTAATCAATTGATCACTCAATCTTAATTTGTTTTAATTTTTCTTCAATATAACTTTCAGAAATCAAGTACAAATATGATTTTTTATAAGGGATGAGTAAAACATTGAATTAGTGATGAAGTTCCTTAATATTGCAGTGTCGTTAGATCACCATTGTATAATCTACAATGAAATCACCCAGCAAGTATATAAGAATAGTTCATTGCAATATCCAGGCATTAATGGGTTAGCCCATTACCCCATAGCCTGTTTCTAGTTTTGAAATTAGGTGACCAATTAAAGCAGGTTGAAAGAAAAGCAGAATGCGCCTTAGGGCGCATTCTGCTTTACTTTAAGCCTGCTTTAAGTTTACATCTGCTAAAATATAGAAAATATTTTATATTATGACTGTATAAATTTCAACTATTTTCTTCAGCGGACAAATTAATTACAGGCGTAAAAAGGCGTATTTATGGGGGTAATGGGTTAAGTTGATTTCTTTTGAATAGTAAACTGAGCCGTCAGGTTGACATAGCTGGTTTATTATTGTCAGTATAGAGACAATTATCTCCCACTACATCTCCACCACAGATTTCCTAATTAGGCAATTTGATATCTCCATATATTGTCCATGATTGTTTGTAACCCTAACAGTTTTTTGTGACCAATAATGTTGTCTTCTAATGGCAGAAAAGGTTGTCAGCTTGACATTATGTCATCTGTTAAATATTTACATGTATTTGTTGGAATATAATTTAATTCATTAAACTTTGAAATTATAATTAGTTGTAAAATAGCCTGGATACTGATTGAAGGCTGTGTTTCTTGGCATCTGATCTGGATCCAAACTGTTTGCATGTGCTAGTAGGTGTTTTATATCAGAGGGTTATATCAATCAATAACCTGGGGTCTGTGGGGCGTTTGACAATGCTTCTATTGCTATTACATGAGGTAGCGCTTCTCTTGTGCCACACTTATCCCCCCTGATCTCATCTTCAGACCTGACTGGTTTATAATGGCATCTAGAGAACAGCTTAAAGACACCACATCTCTGCACATCAAGTATTTTATCACACCCCACATGTGTCAACAAACCAAGATCAAGTAATTTATGTGCTCAATACATTTTGAATGCAAGGTCTGCCCTGGCTGATGTTAACCCTTTACTATATAGATATATCTTTTTATGTCTTAACTCATTATCCCCTGAAACTTCAAATGGACTATTCCAGTTTGCAATAAAGTTTGGTCCATTTTAGACTATTTAGGGTTGTGTTTTGTAATAAATTGCAAAATGACAAACAGTGAAATCCCTGATCAGAGGGCTCCTGCAGGAGCCCTCTGATCAGGGACTTCACTGTTTGCATAGGACAAGCGTACTCTTCTACGGTATTCATTTTGTAAATGACGCATATATGCGTCACTAGGGCTCAATGAGTTAAGTTTATTCCTCCATTTAAAAAAATAGTTCCACTATATACAGTCATGAATTAAACACCATAAGGAATATTTCCATATTCTGGCAGATGGTAGCTTAAAGCAGGCTGATAGTAAAGCAGAATATGCTTTAACTCTTTCCTCCCTAAAACTTTAAATGGACAATTCCAGTTTCCATTTTAGTCTAGTCCATTTCTGACTTTTAAGGGTTGTTTTTGTCACTGTTTGGCATTATGAAAAACAGTGAAGACCCTGATCAGAGGGCTCCTTTCGGAGCCCTCTGATCTGGATCTTCACTGTTTGCACAGGACAAGTGTACTATTCACATGTACACTGTTTGAAAAGGACGCCAATATGCGGGACTAGGGTTCAAAGGGTTAAGGCGCATTCTGCTGTTCTTTCAGCCTGCTACAAGCTACAATCTGCTATGCTATTGAATATATTGCTTATGGTGCATTATATATGACTGTATGAAGTGGAACTTATTTCTTCCATGGACAAATTAATTAAAGGTTCAAAAAGGCGTATTTTTGGTGTTAACAGTCAAACCAAGACTCAATGACAATTTTCTATACAACTGTTTCATCCCATTCACGCTGTAGTGTTGTAAGCGCTACAAAAAGCAAACAAAAACAAATACCGTTAACATACTCTAACATTTCTTCATTTGAAATATTTCTACCAATTACTCATATGGAAAATCATCTTCATAATCATCATAATCACAATATATTGATAAACTCCATGTGTACCTTTAAATGGCATTTTCATCAAGGGAGGTAAACACCAATGTTTTCATGACCTGTGTTACAGAGTTACAAAACATTGCTCAGTAAAGTATCATAATTATTGAAATTCCCCCTTCACCATAGTACGTTATAAGTGATGGTATAAATTAAAGGTAAAAAATATGTTATCTGATTGGTTAAAGCAAACAGGTGTAGGACTTAGATATTTTTTAGATTATATTTTTACAAGTACAATGTAATATGACTTAAGTTTTTTGTCTACATGGTTCAGTTTGAGAAAGTAAAGCATAATTATATTGCTAACAAATATATATGAATTTCCAATTTTGGTGATGGACAACAATAAGCTTCTTTATGGCAGGGACATAGCTCTAGATAGGGGGAGTATTTCAAATACTAAAATCCTTATGTCTCCTTAAAATCCTATGTTGTAAATACTCATAAGAATAATTTTTTCACCTCTTCTCCTGTAATTAATAATTATTGATGTTTTTTTAAAAACAGTTTTGACCCAGGTCAAACAGCTCCTTAAGGAGCTATCTGATCAAACTCGTAAATGTTTAATGATCTGTCTGACATGAATCTGCACTCCTTCCATTGGATGATTTTTCCCTATTTTATTAGCAAGTGTAATAGTTCAATAAGTTGTCACAACATTGTGTTTAGAGACATAAAGGAAACTACAGTAACACCTCTCTATTATGACCAGTTAAATGTGTCAATTGTTACGTGTTTCATGCAAGTGGCTGCTTAAAGCAAGGTGGAAGTCAAACAGAAAGCTCCTTTAGGAGCTTTCTGTTTTACTTTCACCTTGCTGTAAGCTGTCACCTGCCTTTTATAAATCAATTAGCCTTCTTTTTAGACGTTGTAAAAGAGCGGTTTTACAGTATGTTGGAAATATTTAGCATATTACCCTATATCTGGAGCTATGAGGGATATTGTATCTAATATCTTGCTTTGCATGTGTTATATATGTTAATTGTTGCATGTTGCATTTTGATTTATGTGGTGTTTGGGGCATTTTGCAGGAACTATCTAAGCTGATAAAAACTTACCAGGCTAAAATTAATGAGCTAAGTGAAAAAAGTCATTACCTTGTGGAGCGAAGTTCAGACCTGGGACCTCTGTGTGTCCGTAGATTGTACCATACGGGAGAACACCAGGTCCGTGTGAGTGACTTAATGGACACCTTGAATGCTCCACTGGAGCCCTATATTTCACCACTGCCATCACCAAGTTCCCCTGAGAGGACACTCACCTATCAGTATGACAATCCCTTGAAGGTTTACAAAGGGGAAGAAATAGGACCAGTTGAGTTACACTCTATAGAACCTGGCTATGAGCCCCTGGTGGTAGTTGGCAATAAGAGTTCTAGGGCAAAGGGAGATAAATCCGCTCCAACTTCATCATTACTACCTGACTCTGATACTGACAGAATAGACCCCTCAGTCAGTGTTAAGAGTTTTTCGAGGCCAGCATCATTGCCAAGAACTTTAACTCCTGGTAAATCATCAAAGACAGATCCTTCAGTGCATTTGAAGCATATTTCGTCCCCACAATCACACAGGAATTATGACAAAACAACTTCTACACCTAATGTTAGTCAAGAAGATTTCGAAGTATCACCAAGAAGTGTAATGAATGGCCATTCACCTACAGATAGTGGTGTTAACTTTGCCTCTCCTGGATCACTAGATTCTAGAGGCCTAACTGAAGGGAGACAACCCTTACCAGACATGTCTGCCATAGACAGTGAATCTATGGAAATATCAATCGAAATACCTCCTCAGTATTCTGTGCCTCCCAAAAGGGCCCGCAGTAGAGAAAGAGACAGTACAGGCAGACAATCAGGTATCAAGTCTTTACGCTCATCAAATGATTCCAATGTGAGTCTTGGTAGTGTGATCTCTGGTAGTACAGATGATCCTAAATCAACAGTAGCAGATCTGGATGGTGTAGAAACCTCCTCTTTGTCATCTCATCCAGGTAGTACTCATGGTAGAACTACACCAACCATGCAAGAATCATCATCAAAATCTCACTACCCAGATAACAATTCACAGACCCCAGTCACAGAAGAAATGAAAGCCTTGCAACAACGAAAGGAAGAAGCACTGGCCCCTTACACACCAAGGTCAAAATATATGTCCTCTAAACTTGGATCTAATGATAAGGATCCAGCCAAGCATGAGTCCAGGGGACCAGTGAGAGGAGAGCATGGAAGGTTTGACAGTATTCTGCCCTCAAGTCAACCAGTAGAGGAAGCTATTACCATGTCTTATGCACCACCGAGAGAAAGCAGGTCATACATACCAAGAGCACCATCACCTTTGACCTTAGATGACAGTGCCAGATCAGAAAAACCACCAAGGTCAAGGTCATCAGATAAGCCCCATACAAAATCTATGGATGGCATCCACCGACACTCAAGGTCAATGTCACCCAAACTTTTAGGACAGGATGCTGAGCACAAAGATTCAGGCAAAGTGGAGAAGCCATTATCAAAGTCCTTGACCTCAGGTCAAATGAGATCAATGCCAAGGCCATCTAAAGATAAGCACAGGCTTGGAGCTTTCAGTATGGTGGGTGGTTGTTTGTTGTTTTCTAGTGTTGAAATATTATGGCACAGTTAGCATTATATGTATGTTACATTTAGCACTGCAGAAATAGATTAAATTTATCATAATTTTGTATTGGAAGGTATGCATTGATATACAGCGCTCCCTCTCTACAACGACACCCAATGGTTCGGAGGGAGTCGTTACAGGGAGGGAATTTGGCTTTCATTTGCAAACAGCTTGAATTCAGACCAGACGCCGCGTAACGCGGCGTCTGATCTGGATTCAAGCTGTTTGTCACTCGTAATTAAGTGTTTTACTCTGAAATGGTCAAATATGTAACTTTTAGAAAAACAGCAGACGACAATTTTAAGCAGACGATATTGCAGCAATAAAAGCGTTAGACATAATTGTCCAGTTTCGGGAACAGCGGCAAAAGTCGTTGTAAGGAGGGAATCGTTGTTGGGAGGGCCGTTGTAGAGAGGGAGCACTGTACTGTGAATATTGTGTTAGCAGGCACTCGTACATACATTACATTCAGTCAACAGCTTGATACAAGAGCAAAACAGGTGTTATGTTGAACAAAGTTAGATATAAGAAAAAAATATTATTTTAATGCCTGTGCCATTTTCTTTCAATGATTTTTTGTATTTTTTAAAAGTTATATTTAATATTAACATGCACTTGCAGTATAGCAATAATAATCATATATTATTATGCATGACAAATTATTTTGCATGCATGTCTGTATGCGGCCCCTTAACCCTGCATGCACAACAATACATTATATCATCACTAGCTGGTGAAAACATTGTTGCCTACATTTCTAATGGCAATATACCAACTTTGTTTAAAGCAGAACCAAATTATAAGAAATACTTCAAAAAGCCCCAAAATATATTTTTCTCAGCATGTCTGAATTGTAATTGCAAGTTTATTTTCTTCTCAAGCTCGTTTAGTGTTTTGGCTAATTTGTTTTCTAAGTAGATTGAAATGGTCATCATTGGCACCAATGAAGGTAGCACAGTCAAACATAGGTGACATTATCAAACACTGACTCACAACGTGCTGAAAATGTTGTCTTTCTCAGTCTTTCAAGTAACTATTTGAATGCTGGGTCAGCCTGGGTGACATTATTGTCTGCATCAGTTGTCACTGCACTGCTCTAAAACTAGAATTTGAAACATTTCTTTTTAAAGCTGGATCAGGGTGTCAACCCATTTGGATCCATTTAAGATGCCAAACGACTTGGTGTCTCATCTGGATCCCAACTGTTTGCAATTAAAGGTTATCACGGTGTCTCCACTAGCATGAAAATAGTTAATTTCATTGACTTTGAACTGCAGATATTACAAACAGCACCTTATTCTTTCAACAAATAGATTTTACTTTCAAAATAATTAACAGGTAACATTTTCAGTTGTTTAAGTTCTGAGCATGATATGAAAATTCAAGTTTGTTGTGATGCTTTTGCTGTTTAATCCATTACTCCATATAGTAGAGGGCATTTACAGATTTTGGGGAACTAATTTGTACAGAAATGATTTTTGTGTTTTCATATGCTATGACATGAACCGAATAACAGAAAAAAAGTCCCAAGAAATCACACGATGCGAAATATGATTTTTGGGGTAAAATGACTAAAACAATAAACGAAAATGCGAATTTTTGGAATTTCGCCACTATGACCATGGTTTTGAACAAAAAAGCTCCAACTTTTCAAATTAGGCACATATTCCATTACACTCCAGGCTAGTACCACACCATTTTAAGAAAAATTAAAATAACTGGATTTTTTGGGGTAAAATTGTAAAAAATAAGTTAAAAAACACACATTTTTGGAATTATGAAAAAAAATGTTCAATTTTGAAATAATAGTTGCACACACCTTCTAAATCGAGTAAGTTATTAGGTAAAGATAAATATTTGTTTTAAAATAATGTGTTTTTATGGTAAAAATGTATTTAAAAAAAACACCAAAAAACCATGAATTTTTGAAATTTATATATTATGGCTTTAATATGAATATAAATGCTCCAACTCAATACGTTACACAAAATGTTCTATTAAATAAAGATAAAAAAGATCATTACCAGATAAAAAATGAAATATTATTTAAAAACAAATATATTTTTGGGTAAAACCTTAGAAAATTCCTAAAAATCAGGATTTTAGGAGTTTTTTTTCCAGTGGCTTTGAATATGAATCATTTAGCTCTAAATCTTCATGCAAGATACATATTCCATTTAAGTGTTATAAATTACTTGTAAGAATACCTGCATGCTTGAATAAAAGTTTATTTTGTCAGTGGAAATGAATTTAGTTAAATGAACACACGTTAAGATCTTGTAGTAGAGTGCATTTAAAAATGTTGGGGGGAAAAAAATGCACAGAAATGATTTTGTGTTTTCATATGCTCCAATATGTACCGAATAACAGAAAAAATCAAGGAAAATCAAACAATGCGAAATCCGATTTTTTGGGGTAAAATGATTGAATTGATAAACAAAAATGATAATATTTGGAAATTCCAGACTGTGATCCTGGGTGTTAACATAAAGGCTCCAAATCTACAAATTAGACTGAAAGTTACATGCACTGTCAAATTATACTAATTGGGATACATAAAACTTTCAAAAAATGGTTCTTTTTGGGTGAAAATCATGAAAATATTAAACAAAAACCAAATTTTTGGAGATTTTAGTAGAGATTACCTGATGTCAAACACGAAAATATGCACAGAAATTGTTTATATGGTAGAGCATGTACCAAATAATAGAAGCAAAATCTAGGAAAATCAATCTATACGAAATATGTTTGTTTGAGGCAAAATTGTTAAAATAGTAAATGAAAACGCTAATTTTAGGGATTTCAGTACTGTATCGTTGGTTATCAATATAAAAGCTCCAAATTTACAGGCTAGATACTTATACATCTCTATTGTGAAAAGTATTATTAAGGATAAATAAAATTATAAATTATGAATTTTGGGATAAAAATGTTGATATAATAAATGAAAACGCATTTTTTTGGAATTTCCCTACTGTGAATGCGGATATCAATATAAATGCACCAAATAAGCAGGTTAGACAAAAAATCATTTTAACTGTGTAATGGTACTAGTAAGGATAAATAAAACTTTCAAAAAACTGATTTTTGGGTTTAAATTGTCAAAATATTAAACCAAAATCACCAATTTTGGGGATTTTTGTAGACAATCCCTGCCATCAAAATCAAAATTGATTTATGCGTTATCATATGCTTTAATATGTACAAATTAATAGAAAAATAATCTAGGAAAATCAAACAATACCAAATATGTTTTTTGGGTAAAATCTTTGAAAAATAAAATGTAAATGGGCTTTATTTAGGATTTTACTACTGTGGTGGTGGCTATTAAAACAAAAGCTCCAAATCTACAGGTTAAACGAATACTCAATTGCACTGTGGAATGGTACTTATAAAGATGAATAAAACTGTTAAAAAACTGATTTATGCAGTTAAGTTGTTATAATAATTAAACAAAAAACACCAATTTTCGAGATTTTAGCAGAATTCTCCTGGTCTGAAAACTCCAAATAAAGCCTTAAGCAAATAAAGGGAAAAGCGTTGAGAGTTGATTTATGTGTTTGAGTATGTTTCAACATGAATTAAATAACAGCAAAATAAAGGGAAATCCAACAAAGCCAAATACATATATGACATTTCGGAGTAAACTGGTTAAAAAATTAGTTTCAATGCGACTTTTTGAAATTTCCACAACATGGCTTTAGATATAAATGTAAAAGCTTCAAATTTACAGGTAAGACACAATATACTTTGTACTGTAGGCTATAATCACTCTGATTTGGGTCCTCACTATTTGCCAATGATATATATTCTCGTTCCGCATACAATTAGGGTTAAGTAACAACCTATATTCGTTTCACACACAATAAGGGTTAAAAGACAGCATTTTGATAATTAAACCAATGTACTAGCTTAGAAGCAGCATTTAAAATGCCACTTGTCAAATCAGAGTGTGCACTGATAGTAGGCAATAAGCACCACACAAAGAATATTGACTGTTATTGACCTGGTGATATATATACTATAAGTTATTTCATATACATGTATATATAGTAAGCACTGTTAGATCAATTAATTACATTAATTACGAAGTATGCCCAATGTGCGTATACTATGATTTGCTGATATTTCACACAGTTGTCAGATTCCATTATGACAGCTCAAAGTACAGGATAGCTCATGTCTATTTGTTTCCAACCAACACCAGAACCAACCAGTATCGTGCAGAAAATCCAACAATGCAGAAAATTGTTCGTTTATGTTTTGATTTCTTTTATTGGTGGAGGGGGTGTATTTTTCCAAATCACTATAATATATTTTTGAGCTTGTTATGTGTAATTGTGGATAAACTAGTTGCAGATCGCATTTGAAAGGACTGTGTCAAGCCTACGTTATGTTTCCAATAACTAATTCGCATATTGTTTGTACCTATAACCGAACCTTTTCCTTTAAAACTTGACACGAGGACATCTGAAATGCTGATCTCCCTTATAAATGGACTCGGCCACCCTGTGACATATCAGACCTAGTTGTTTGACCTTAGTAATGAATTTCAAAACAAATTCAAAATAGTAGTTATCCTTACTTGTAAAAGTCTCCATTCATATATTTGTCTTAACTATATTTTTAAGTTTTATAGTCATGTTATATTGCTGTAACAATGTACTCAATGTACTTTCAAATGGATTTGGAGCTTTTCTAATCATATTAATTGTCATTATATATACATTAAAAATGTGCCCTATTTAAGTTTACCATTTTTACTCAAAACTTTTAATCAATTAAACTCTTTGATTTATCTTCACTTGAACTAAGCTACATTAAAATGGTGTATGTGTGTAAGTTATAGACCTTGAACGTATAGTTTGATGTCTAAGGTCACAGTATAGTGAAGTGAAAAGATATGGGTTTTCATTTAACTATTTACATTTTTTACCCCCCCCCCCCCCCCCCCCCCCCCAATCAGATTTTTTAAACCTTAGTTCATCCTAATAAGTACAAGGCTACAGTACACAGTAATATGTACCTTACCTGTAAATTTGTAGCTTCTATATTCTCGTCTAAGTCCATAGTGTGGAATTTCCAAAAACTCGCATTTACATTAATTGTTTTAATCAGTTTACCCCAAAATTTATATTTGGCTTTGTTGGATTTTCCTAGATTATTTTACAAACAAGAATTGATGATTTTGGTTTAATATTTTGACATTTTTACCCCGAAAAACAGTTTTTTGACACCTTCATTTATCCTAACAAGGACCATTCTGAAGTAGACATGAATTTTTGTCTAGCCTGGATATTTGGAGTTTTTATATTGATATCCATGGTCACAGATGGGAAATTCCAAAAAATAGCTTTTTCAGTTATTATTTCAACCATTTTATCCAAAATCATATTCCGGATTCTTTTATTTCCCTACATTATTTGTCTGTTATTTGGTACACATTGAAACATAATTAATGATAAATCAATTCTGTGCATATTTTCCTTTATTTTGATTTCAATGTCAAAATCTGTCAACAATCCCAAAAATATGAAATTTTGGTTTAATAATTTTACCATTTTACCCCAATAATCTTTTGTTTTAAGTTGTGTTCATCCTACCTAGAGCCATTCCATGGTAGACATGAATATGTGAGTATACTGTAGATTTGGACCTTTTATATTGATATCCTCGATCACAGAAGGGAAATCCCAAAAATTAGCGATTTAAGTTATTATTTCAACCATTTTACCCAAAATCATATTTTGCATAGTTTGATTTTCCTAGACTTTTTGTCTGTTATTTGGTACATATTAAAGCAAATAATAACATATAAATCAACTATGTGCACCATTTCCTTTATTTCCTTTTTGAAGTCAGGGTCTGTTTGAAATTCTCAAAATTTGGGATTTTGGTTTAATATTTTGACAATTTCACCCCAAAAATCAGTTTTTTGAAATTTTTATTTATCTTAACAAGTACTATTCCACAGCTGACATGAACATTTGTCTAACCTGTAGATTTGGAGCTTTTATATCGATATCCTTGATCACAGCAGGGAAATCCCCAAAATTAGCGATTTCAGTTATTATTTCAACCATTTTACCAAAAAATCATAGTTTTCATTATTAGATTTTCCTAGACTTTTTGTCTGTTATTTGGAACATATTTAAGCAAATTATAACATATAAATTAACTCTGTGCACCATTTCCTTTATTTGATTTTAGATGTCACGGTCTGTTTGAATTCTTCAAAATTTGTGATTTTGGTTTAATATTTTGACAATTTCACCCCAAAAATTAGTTTTTTGAAAATTTTACATATCTTAACAAGTACCATTCCATAGTTTACATGAATATTTGTCTAGCCTGTAAATTTCGAGCTTTTATATTGATTTCTACGATCGCAGTTTGGAAATCCCAAAAAATCGTGCTTTTACATATTATTTCAGCCATTTTACCCCAAAAATCATATTTCGCATCGTGTGATTTCTTGGGACTTTTTTTCTGTTATTCGGTTCATGTCGTAGCATATGAGGGCACAAAAATCATTTCTGTACAAATTAGTTCCTTTATTTGTGTTTTTGACGCTAAATGCCCTCTACTAATAGCCTGTTTATAGTTTTAATGATTGTTGGTCGCATAAAGCAGGTTGAAAGTAAAGCAATCTAAATGCATCTCAAGCCATTGCTTTACTTTCAGCCATGGTTGTACAAATTGGAAATATTTTTTAAACAGCAGAGGAAGAAATTAGAGGCGTAAAAAGGCATATCTATGGAGTAATGGTTTAACCCTTAGCCCGCCAAATAAATTGTCGTCTGCTATATTTCTCGTCTGCTTCAAGTTTCAAAGTGCTTCAAAGTTGCTCAAAATTGCTGAAAATGTTGTCCGAGTGTCAAACAGCTTGGATCCGGATGAGACGCCGAGTTACTCGGCGTCTCATCCGGATCCAAGCTGTTTGCATATGGAGCTACAGTCGTGAGTGGCAGGCTAAGGGTTAATGCTTATATATTGTGGCCTGGGTATATAGTTTGAGGCTTGTGGTGGTTTGTGTGTAGAATGTGAGTGATACTATATATTCATTTGGTTTGCTCAGGTTTACCTCTAGCACGACCTATACTGTTTTTGCTTGTTTCACCATATTAGGATATATCACGGAGTGTACCCAGCTTGCTAGATCCGCACCTGCAGGAGTTACGGGATCGGAGCTCTTCATTTGGGTCAAGGTCAAGATTTAGTGGGTCAGGGTCACTGCTTGGGTCACGTGGTGGCTCAAGGAGCTCAAAGTTTGATGACCTTAGCTCCTCCTGGCAAAACTTACAGAGACAGGTAGGGGCAGATAACTAACACAGTCTTGTATAACTCTTCACCAATGTATATATTATACACTAACAAAAGAAAACATCTTAACAATGGACAAAAACATAATTGTATTAGGTGAAATGACTTAATATATAATTTAACTTTTATAACAAAGTGGGTTAATTGTTTTATGAATATTCTTTTCTTTATATCATTTTTATGTAAAAATATTAAATAGATAATATTATGTTGTTTTTATGGTTTAGTTGCTATTAGTGATTTTTATATTGGATAGCTATATATTGTCTAAGTGTTAGAGTAGTGACTTCATAATTTAATTCAGGGCTGCCATTTCTCCAGATTTTTCCTAAATCTCCGGATTTTTTCCTGGTACATGTTAGCTTAAAGCAGGCTGAAAGTAAAGCAGAATGCGCCTGAAGGCGCATTTTGCTTTACTTACAGCCTGCTTTAAGTAGTCTCATGTCAACAAAACAAGAAAAATGCTATGGGGTAAAGGTACGATTCGTAAAATCGCACTTGAAAAATGCAAATTTCGAAATCTTAGGATTTTTCATTTCAACTTATGGCAGCCCTGTTAATTTACATGTCTTTTATACTTATTTCAATTGTTAATCTTGTGTGAAACAACCACGGCTGCAACATTTAAAGTTTACTATTTCAACCATTCAAAAAACACCAGTTACAGTAGGTAATTTAAAGTAAAGCAGAGCAGAGAGATTCTGCAGGAGCTTTCTGTTTTATTTTCATCTTGCTTTAATACCCTTTACCCTATAGCCTGTTTCTTGTTTTGAAGACAGGAAATAACTTTAAGTAGGTTTAAAGTAAAGCAGCACGTGCCTCTTAAGGAGAAATCTGCTTTACTTTCAACTTGCTTTAAGATTCTGTCTGGAAAAATTCTTGAAATGCCATACATGATGTCTTGTCAGGAATAATACATGTCCCAAGGGGTTATCGGGTTGAAACACTTAGTTTGACTGTAGAACGTATTCTCCATTATTTTCTTGATTTAAATGGAATGTGATATACAAGGCAATAGGGAGCTATAGATAATCCAGCATGATTAATTATTTATCTGAAGTCTTGCTCTACATGCTGTAACCTTTTTCAAGTGGACATGTGTATTTATTTATTTGTATACTACGACCTGAGATAGACTTGTGTCAGAGGCAACCAAGCTTGTATAAACCCAATATTAGCCGATCAAGCACTTTTCTTTTATTGGCCAACTGGTACTTATCCGCCTATGAATTGATCTTATCAGCGCAAAGATTGCACACTTTTGAATAAGTTTTAAATACTTAATGGTTGGGAATTAAAGGGCTAATGAAAGTGATCGTGTGCGGGGTCGAGTTTATTGATACTTGAGGGAGGAGTTAGTTAGTAGTGAAAAAAAATAAAATTCATACTGTCATTATGATGGTATGGGTTGAGTATTAAACGGTTGTTAATTGGATTTAGTTAAAAGTTTAGTGAAATTTTAGGATCAGGAGATAATGTGTATGGATAGCAAAGTACATATTATGTACAGATAAAAAAATGAAAAGTGCTAGAATCATCAAAAAAATGGACATCTTTAAGCAAGCTTGCCTGTTTATGAATGAAGCGAAATTGTACAAACTGTATGCAGCATGCATCCAGCACATGAGAAACCATGAATGTTAAAATTGAAATAAACTTTTAAGCAATTTATTGCTCAGATAAATAGGAGACTGTGAAATACATGTCTTAACCCATTAACCCATAAATACACCTTTTTACGCCTTTAATTTATTCTTTACTGAGGAAAATAGTTGCAATTTATACAGTTATGAATATGTATGATAAGTATTATTTTTTATATTTTAGCAGATGGTAGCTTAAAGCAGGCTGAAAGTAAAGCAGAATGCGCCTTAAGGTGCATTCTGCTTAACTTTCAACCTGCTTTAAGCGGTCACCTATTTTCAAAACTAGAATCAGGCTATGGGGTAATGCGTTAATTCCACTTTTCTGAAAAAAGTAGCATCTGAAGCTTCTAAGAATTGACAAAGAATGATACAAATGTGTAGCCAATGGGTTTCAGGGTAAATGTCATATGCAAAGCTTTTATAGTTTCGTAACGTTTCTGATCTATGGGATCTCTTCTTTGACTTATACATTATTTTAAAGATACAATGAAATTGAAACATATTATTGGTATTTTCATAAATATGTTAAAACGTTGTCCTCTGTTCTATCTGGATTATTATTTTGACTTAATTACCCCTCTGTGCAATGTTCTCCTTTGATTTTTTCTCTCTTCATACATTCCCTTTCAATTGTCATTGATTATATTCATATCAAGACTAATTTCGGACTGTCTTGGATTGTTGAATGGAGTAATTTTGATTTAACTTAAACTATTTGGACAGAAGTGGGGTAGGATAGACTTAAATACCTATTCATTGACTTCTTAAATGATAAAATATGAGTGGTGATTTATCAGACCGACTATCCTAATGCCCATGATTGAGTGACTCTCAGGCAGTATGTTTATGAAGAGCTGTTTCCAATCCCTGCTCTATGTAATTGAACCAGGAGTATCAATACAGTCGGACTTCGATATCTCGAAGTCGGTTTTGTCGAACATACCCATATTTCAAAGTTAAAACGTGGCTTAGCCACGTTTTAACTTTGAAATATGGGTATGTTCGACTTAACCGAGCGTGAAATAATGCATTTCATGTGTCGAACTATCGTATAGTTCGAGTTAAGCGAGTTCAAGATATCGAAGTTTGACTGTACTTGCAATGCAATGATTTATGGCTGTTTTAGGATAGTTAAAACAGTTTAACTCTTTGAACAATGAGTTATATTTTTTTTGGTCTGCAACAATAACAGAACTATTTTTCTGAAATGAGAAATTGAATTTTCTAAACCTTTTGTCCAAAATAGGGTTAGAGTATCAAACAGTTTGGATTCTGATGAGACGCCAAGTTACTTGGTGTCTCAACTGAATCCAAACTGTTTGCAAAGGTAGTATACTGTTGTGCTCTTACCATGCAAAGAGTTCAACGTTTTGTCTGGTTAATGTCAGTGAATTTGTTAATTGCTGTAAAAGCCTTTGACAATTTTCTATTGACTTTCCAACATCAGTATAGAGGTGTATTCCTTTGTAGTAGAAACTGCAGTAGACTTGTTACAACTGATCATTTCACAAAAACAATAAGCCCATTTTAAACTCAACTGTCTCATATTTTGCATTTAATCAAGCACAGATTAATTTCAGAAATTGATTTATTCTTTATCTAAGCAATGTGTCCGACTTAATACTGTATTCAGGTAACCTGGGTTGAAAGAACATTCATTTGAAAAATATGCATTAGTTTAATTTAACCCTTTACTTCGCAGATACTCGTTTTTACGCATTTAATTAATTCCTCCACTGAAGAAAACAGTGCCAATTGATACAGTAATGAGTGTACAATATAAGATATATGTTCTACATTCTAGCAGATTGTAGCTTAAAACAAGCTGAAAGTAAAGCAGAATGTGCCCAAAGGCACATTCTGCTTTACTTTCAACCTGCTTTTAGTGGACACCTGTCTTCAAAGCTAGAGGACAAGCTATGGAGTAAAGGGTTAAAAGCAAGGGGACAGCTTAAGCTACAAGAGAAGAGTAGTGCAGAAAGGTCCTAAGGAGCTAAAACTTCTGCATCACTTTTCTCCTGTTAGCAAGTACCAATCTTTGGATATTATGGATGAATAGTGGCTCAACACTGATTTGACAACTACTTATCTGGACAGATTATTTTATTAATATGTAGGTGATATATGGACATTTAAGAACCAAAATGGATTAATAAGAATTTGATTTAGGTCTAAACATTTTCCAGAATAAATTAATTGAAATTTTGCATGAAGAGACTAGAGAATCAATGAATCAATTCAGGGAGATAGTGTGACAGGGGTTCCATGCTGCGTTAGTTGAACGAGGAATTAATTTTAAGGCAGGAACGTGTGATAAAAACAGTCCCAAAATTATCATATTCTGCTTTAACCGGAATACCCTTGAAAACTTACTGGATCAAGATATAGAGTGCAGTAATTTGTAGTGATTTCTAATTTACAAAATGGCAAAGCAAGAGAAAATGATAGTGGAAGAAGTTGTTTTGGGGTTTCCCATCTCAGCAGTCTATTAAACTGAAATAGTTAATCTTAGATGAACCAATTATTCTAAATAATAGTCAAATGGACACCAGTCTTTATGATACATGACATCTTTATGCAGGACTAAAGTAATACAGAAAGCTCTCAAAGACACTTTCTGCATCACTTTTATCCTGCATAAAGCAACCACCTATTTGAAATGATCTCCATGCTTATCTCAGTTAATATCAATTAACTCTTTCAACACCATTATTATATGGACCTGTTTAAAATATACTCATTACATTGCAAACAGTGTAGACCCATATCAGAGGGCTCCTATAGGAGCCCTCTGATATAGGTCTACACTGTTTGCTAATTTAGACCCAGTATTTAATAAAATAGCCAGAATTCCAAGTAGACACAGGTTCATGTTTTGGTAACTAAATAGATCCATAAGGGAACATAATAACCCAGAAGAGTTACTTGGTGTTGAAAGACTTAATAGTTTCTGATTATAGGTCAACAGCAAATTTCAGTGTAATGGTTTTGCAGATACATGATAATGTATGTACAGAGTTTGCTTACCATGCTTAAAAGATTTTGTAAATTAAAAAGAAAGGATCAATGCACGAGCAAGTGTCATAAAGTTTTCAATGGCGATGTTTGTAACAGATTTAGTGGTCTTATCTCAAAGTACATATTCTGACTTTACAACTCTGGGGCTCTCCATGATATGGCTGTAACATTTACGTTCTGTCTTTAAATATTTTGAAAGCACAGGCTTTGCATATGGCAAATTACCTTTGGGCCTTTTGTTTGTTGTCTGTTTAGAGAACAATAAAGTGAAAATTATGATCGTATAATGAGCTGCTTGAATATTGAAGGAGTACAATGGACCGTCCTCCACCAACACTAAACAGTCAACAGTTATTTGCTCAGGAATTTCATGTTTGTCAATGTTGAAGTACAAATATATATAAAAGCTTGAGGACTGAAGTCATTATGTCATTTGGTGTACACGGTTTGAGTAGACACACAAAAACGCTCAGTCCTCTCTGTCAGAGTGAGAATGCTGAGGACAACGTTATTACCGTCTATCCAGCCGTTTTGTTCAATGGGAGTTTAGTTTTGAATTCGAGTATTGGAAATAACCCGTTGAAGAAGATTTTTGATAAAAAGAAATACAAGTCATTGGCTTACATAGAGGATGCAGATAATCCTGATTCTGATTTATTGGATTCGTCTCTGTCATCACAGCTCGGTACCAAGGAAAGAGAACTCCAGGTTGCCCTACAGAAACAGGAGCGGTACCAGTCTAATGTTCAAGATGTGACGGCAAAGATGGAGCGAGTACAGCAGAAGTTACTGCCCCTTGGTTCATCTCCATTCAAAGATGTTGAGAAGCAGCTGCAAGACCATAAGGTATGTTTTGTTTTGTTAATTAAATGTTGATACTGACTGAAAAGAATGCAGTAACTTTAACGTCCCATATTTACAACCTCTCAAAACGGAACTTTAACTTTAAAGCATGAAGGAAGTAAAGGGAAAAGCTCCTAAACCCATTACCCCATAGCCTGTTTCTTGTTTTGAAAACAGATGGTCACTTAAAGCAAGTTGAAAGTAAAGCTGAATGCACCTTATGGAACATTCTGCTTTACTTTCAGTTTGCTTTCAGTTACCATCTGTTAGGACATAGAAATATTTCTTATGGTATATTTATGACTGTAGAAAATTGAATTAATTTCCTCATTGGAGCAATAAATTGGTGTTATAAAAAGGTGTATTTATGGGGTAATGGGTTAAGAGCTTTCTGCAATACTTTTGTCCTGCATTAAATTGTTTTCTGTCTTTAAAGATGTCCACTTTTCTTCAATAAATGGTCACTCAATACAACATTGAAAGGCCTTGTTACAATATAATGTCTAATATTTGATATATAATCATATGTTTTACAATGCCAATTTGGTTCTAGTGAATGTGACGGACCTCAGCCTTTCCTTATTACTTAAAAAGCTTGTGCAGGCTTCCAAATTTCCAACTTGGCTTGTAAGTCAACATGGCAGTTTAGATAGAGATTAACGGGCACCACAGGTTGCTAATGCAATGAAGTGTAATCCCCTATTGTAAAAGATCAGTGTTTAATGCAGATTAACAGATTGA
The DNA here is from genome assembly GCA_922989275.2 of Gari tellinella. Lineage (NCBI taxonomy): Eukaryota > Metazoa > Mollusca > Bivalvia > Cardiida > Psammobiidae > Gari > Gari tellinella. Next base: position 77,378,478 of record OV277857.1, read on the forward strand.
GTTCTAGCACATTTAACACTCATTATAGTATTAAACTTGACCCTGTATACAGATTCCAGTCTAACTAATAGCTTAATTGCCTGACCATAGTTCATAGCCTTATAGTTCATTTATGTCAAGTGGATGATTTTTAAATCACAAAGTATGTGATCTCAGAATAAGATTTATGAATTCAATTGGCTGCCAAATACTTGACTAAAGAGCACCACTGACTTCAGTTGTAACTAGGCTGTCATTTTAACTGTAACAAAACATACCAAAGAACAAACTACTTGGTAATATTTCATTAGAAATTGTTATAGATTATTTGATGTGCATCTATGTCACAAGAAAAAAGTATCTCCGAGTCATTGCAAACAGTATTATTTTACAGAGGTGCCGCTCGGCAGGGGCGGCGATCGCCGCCCCAATATTTCAGCAAGCAACGGCGATTTTTTTTCTTCGTAAATTATGTCTAAACCAACATATTTTATGTTAAAGTGGCAAACAGAGCGAAGGTTACATATTACACAACCACTTTATGACATGTGTATTGCAGACAATAGGTGCGATCGCCGATAGCATCGTTATCTTTAATTGGCAATAAACTGTTAATCCCCTGTAGCTGAGTGGCATATAAAGGCTGGTGGTCAATGCTTATTCTGATTGATTGGTTACAGGCGGGTGACCAGTGTTGTTGTAATTGTTTGATGACAATTAATGCGGCTAGTTCTTAAACTATTTGTGCGATACTTTAATGATATACCGATGTAGATTTAATCTACATCCGCATCTACACGGTTCGCGCTGCCGTCACACCTGACTATTATTGCGCGTTGGTCTGCTATAGAAAAAGAAGAGTAATTGAAATAATAGGAATGTCAGAAACAGAAACATAGGCTTTAAATAATGAAACTGAAATCTATGAAAAGTTGTTATTACTCGAGAAAAGAAATGAAGAAAAACTTAAGAAATATTGGTTTGCCCATTCTTTAGAATCTCTTCAATATGTCTGTAGCTAACTAATCTCACGAATTTAAGTTTCAAATTGAAAAGCGCTCATTTGGTAAGAAAACGCCTGAACTTATATGAACTAAGTTCATATAAGTTCAGGCGTTTTCTTACCAAAATATTTCTATGCTCATTTAACTCACAGTGTTTCCAGTCCTACCCGTTGCTTCATTATGATGAGGTATGTATGAAAAAAACCCTGTCTGTCTGCCTTCGATTTGAAAACAGATCATAATGTGAAAACTCCATATAGATCTTTTTAAGCGTGTATGCTTCATTTACAAACAGTCCATCAAAGCAATGTAAACTAAGTGTTGTCATGTGCAAGCAGTGTAAATCGCGACATATCCTTGCACTGTTTGTCACCTATGCAGACAATGTACAACCAGATCAGGGAGCTCTTGTAAGAACCATCTGCACAGAGTCTGCATTGATTGTCACTTGCAAATACATGTTTAACCATAATAGTGAAATGGAGACTTATTTGTTCGAAACTCGAATTTCAACTACCACATGCGCGGTAGCAATTCTAAAGAGCCAGTTTAGTTGACATTGTACATAAAAGCTAAACGGTGTCGATTACATACTATCCACAATGACTTCAGACAACAAACCGCGTGCTATGTCAGTCCAGATTCTATGTTTGTCATACTTTTTTCTTCCAAATTGTAACAAAAATTCTGTCTTTGTAGGGTCCCCAAAACGGTCATTTTAGGTCTTAAAAATGCATAATTTCAAGAGCTTCAAGGGGCCGCCGGCCCCCTGAACCCCCGGCCAAGGCGTTGCCTTGAAACCACCAGGGACCCTCATGGCCCCCTGGACCCCCAGCCATTGCTGTTCTTCATAAATTCTGCCGCCCCCAATGTTGAAGACCCCGCGACGCGACGCGCCTGTTTTATGTAGTATTGTTTCTAAAATGTTGTTCTGATCAGGTTTATTACAGTTGGCTTACTTTTAACACCATCGAAAATGAAGAGTGTTTTTTAATACATGTAGTTGGATGGCAGCATTTTCCTGTAATTCACTTGGACAAATATACTCAGGTCATTAAAAATACAATGCATGACACTTACACTAGCTTTTTTTTTATAAAAAAAGAACAATCAAAATTATAAATATTTCCACATATAGCTAAACCTAATGACCTTGGTGAAGGTCAGGAGGTCATTGTAGAGGATCACTCTCATCTTGTTCTGCATTAAACCAGCTGATTTTAACCCTTTATCCCATGGCCTGTTTCTAGTTTGGAAGGTAGAATGCCACTTAAAGCAGGTTGAAAGTAAAGCACTGTGCTTTACTTTCAGCCTGCTGTAAGCTTCCATCTGCTAGGATATATGACATATTTCTTATGATGCATATTCATGCAAAGCTAGGTGTATGTAATCTTCAGTCAATAGAGCAACAGTTACTAGTATCATGGCAATTATATTCTAGCTACTATTCTGTAATAAATCCAAGGGGTAGTCACTAAAACAGATGGTTGCTTAATGCAGTATAAAAAAACAATGCAGAAAAAATCCTTTTTGCATTATTTTTATCCTGCATTAAGAAGTGGCCTGTGTTAAATAATGTTCATGCTGCTTCATGAAGATTTTCCCTTAACTCTTTGAACCCTAGTCCCGCATATAGGCGTGCTTTTCAAACAGTGTACATGTGAATAGTACACTTGTCCTATGCAAACAGTGAAGACCCAGATCAGAGGGCTCCAAAAGGAGCCCTCTGATCAGGGTCTTCACTGTTTGTCACAGTGCCAAACATTGACAAAAACAACCCTTAAAAGTCAGAAATGGACTAGACTAAAATGGAAACTGGAATTGTCCATTTAAAGTTTCAGGGAGGAAATAGTTAACCCAAGATTGACTGTAATGACTGTATATAGCAATCTTATAAACATTGTTCACCCCATTGTTAAATGGCTGGGTTTTTACACGGGTATTTAACGAGCGGAAGGCAACCCAAGAACTGGGTTTTTACTAAGGTTTGTTTACCCTGCCAATGTTATGTAAAGAGATGTGGTGTTTTACATAACATTAGTGAGATAAACAGTTGTCAGGATGGACACCACTGACCAAATGGTCAGAAAAAACTAAATAAGTAAAACAAAAGATAAAATCAGTGTTAATCACTTGTATTTTATATCAAACAGTTCTACTCTAATCTAAAGAATAAAAGCATTATTTACACAAATGACTAAAGCCAGATAAAGTTAAAATGTGCTGCTTTAAATGCAAACAATAATTTAGCAAAAAGATCTAAATAGCAAACAGCCAAAATGCTCAAAGCAAGAAGTAAAGACCAAAAATGGTGCTAAGTTAAATGGCTTTAAAAGTGACACACTCAATTTAGAAATGTAGTTAAATAAAGCAGAAAATGTTCCTTAAGTGTATTTCAAGTAATAAATAAGTTCCACCTAGAAGAACAAAATCTAACCTGCCAGTGTAAGGCAAGGTAGAATGCATCTTTCTAGTTGCTGGTTTGAGTAAGTGTGTTGTGACTGAGAATTTCCCCTCAATTTATAGCCTTTGAGAGAGCCTTCAATCACATGACCCTAATCGAGCCTTCTGATTGGCTGAGGGCAAATAATAGCCATTCCTGTTTTTAGGGCTAAATACAAAATAATTACTTATTATAAAGACACATTCTAAATTACTAAAAAGTAGCTCAAATAACAGCTATTAAATCAAAACTATCAAATCTATATTCAGAGTGGCCAAATACAATATATAAGTGATGTTTCAAAATATGAGCAGTGAAGGGTCTGGAATTTCTAGACCCAGATATCAGCCGAAAATCAGCAAATACACAAAAATACTAATTTATCAAGTTCCCTAAATATATCTATCTTAAACTTCAAACCTTTAGACACATTATGAGTATAAATCTAGAATTTATAGTAATTTATTGACAGAGATACAGCCCCAATTGTAAGAGCAAATCATTGCTTTTCCAGCTGGCGGCCATTTTGAATGCCTCTCTTTACTAAGGATCTAGCTCCTCAACACAATTAATCTAAATTACAGGATTACCTGGCCCTATTCATACAAATGAACATGTGAAAACCCTTAAGACAACAAAAGTCTACATAGTAGGCTTTTAAATGTGTGAAAAATGTCACTGTACAAGAAGATATTGCATTTATTAGAGTCTGAATGACAGATCTGGGCCACCTGCCAAATGTAAACAGGTCTACATTTTGGCAGGTAACTCAGGATCCAAACAATGTCATCCATCAAAAACTATTAGAAAAGGTAGAAATAAAGTATAAATGCCTAATCAGGCTGAGTTTCTACTGAAGTTATGTTTATTTAATAAGATTTCACACCTGAGCCAATTTCCTCTATATGGTTATATAGTAGAAAATGGCCAAGATAGAAAATCTCTATTAAAACACTAAAAATGCAATATCAACCTAAAATATTTGCACCGGTAGTTGCGGAAACATATCTCGCAGCTACCGTGACCAAAATCATAACTATATTTGGTCTACAAGTCTTAAGAATCAAAATAAGCAATTTGCTATCTGAGCAGAAATCTGCTCAAGCATGTCGGGTCAACTCCAGTTTTACAACACTACACCCCCTACGGAAAATTAAAAATATCGCAAGATATTTTTAACATTTCGTCCCCGAAATAAAGTAGATAACTGTTGAGCTGACATGCTTTACAAATAAACACATGTAAATATAAAGTAAAAATTAAATGCAAAGAATAATAAACTTTTCTAATACTCTGTAATCTAGCATATACATGAGCATCTCTGAACAAATACTCCAGCATAAACTTTAGAACAGAGTAACAACTATTTACACTAACATACAATGATATCAAATGGCAAGACTAGAAAAATGAAAATACCAATTGTAAAAACAATGTTATTCAGTATTCAGATAGATTTGAAACTACAAATCTAAATGAAACTGAAGAAAATTGCTAATATGTCAAAAATGAGTTATGAGAGACTGTTCACAAAAATCTATCATTTTTATAAACAGTTGAAAAACTATTTTGCAAATATAGCACATTACCCAAAAACAAAAACATAAAAAATGACAAATAATTTCACTGGTAATGACTAAATTGCTTAATAGACTAAATCTTAACATAACTTTCTCTTAACTAAAGCAAAAGACACATCAACAAAAATTGCGTCTTTTGACTAAGTGATACAAATGTAACAAGTACATTATACTAAAAGGTACAAAACTACAACTTATCAAAATCTATCAAAACTATTGCACAAAGTGCAATTATCCATGAAAGTAAAATACTGATACGCACACACAAAAATTGGTGCTCAAATATCAAAACATGAAACATGGCGATCTAACAGGAATAAACTAAGTTGCTTTCATCTAAAAACGTTTCACCACTGAAAAATATGGTGAACAGTTTACAGAGAAAAGCTTTAAAGTGCTTTAATGCAAAAACTTATCAGAAACCTACCAACAGACTTATCAGAAATGTTAACAGACAATACTTCATAACCACTGCTATCCTGATTTAAAAACTAAATAAACAGTAATTAAGAAAAATACAGTTAAATATAATTTAAATAAAAACTAACTCATACATAGTCTCAGAACCTATAGGTATCTTATAATAATTCAATAAAATGATATATAAAAGACTATTAAGTTCTGAATCACCCTGTGCTCACTTGTCAATGTGTTATCCCTAAAAAATTGAGAGAAAACATTTAGAATCTAATGTTTAATCTCAAACCCCTAATTTGGGACTGCGCAATAAAGCAGATACCTCAGCACAAGTGGCAAAAAACATTAAAAATGCGTAGATATTAGAACCTAGCATAATTAAATTTACCTAACAGAAAAATATTGATGTTTATAATGCGTAGATTGTCTCTAAGCATTAAAAGCAACAATAAAAAATAGAGAAAACACATTACACACTTAAACATCTAAGTAATTACAGTACATAGAAAAATCAGCTAGACTAATTCTAAAACATATAAATGAGAACCACAGGTCTAGAATATAGAAATATTCCATGCCAAACATAAAGCAATATTTCCCCCTTAAAAAAGTTTAGGCGAGAGGTTTATGTGTCGTAGAGATTAACTCTAGCACTTAGACTAAACATGTCCCTAATTAATGAAAATAGGTCAGAGGTCGCAGATGACGTAGAGATTAGAATCTAGCACCTAAGCAACATCATTCCCTATTAAAACAAATACACTCTCAGGCGGTCAGCGGTCAGCCATGCAGATGACGTAGAGATTAGAATCTAGGTCCTCCTACATACAACATGCCCCTGAGACATGTAAACCCTAACAAAAAAAAAATATAAAAAGGGATATATGCGATATGTAAAACACAAGAGTAAATCTACAACGAAAAACTATGGCTCGCTCTACATGCGAGTCCAAAACATAAGATACCCTGTTAAGAAAATTCAAAGATTACTGCAGCTCTTCTTCTCTGGCTGTAGGAAAGTTCATATTAATACATCTGCCAGGAGCGCGATAATGTAAAATAAAATAATCTAGAGTCTATGTATGTGTCGCGTAGATAGATCCGCGAAAGTTCTTGAAGCATGGAAAGTTTCTTGTTGCGCAAGAATATTTACAGTTTCTAGTAGCGCGATAATTTAAAAAGGAAAATTAACACTTGATTCACTTTTGTGGTGTTCTTCCTACTTAATATAAAACGCGTAAACAGGAGGGGAAAAAAATGGTTAGATAGCTTAACCCGTTGAATGCTTATTACACACAATCACCTACATTATGAATTTTCAATCACATCTTTGGAAATTACTAGTATAAAGAAGCGCCTTCAAAATGGCTAAAAGTTAAAAGTCAAACTGTGTAGACTCAGATCAGAGACTTGACGACAAGGCTCAAAATCTGGGTATATACAGTGAATAAGAAAATGCATTAAAGGGTTAAATCTAGCTAACAAACACCACCACTCGCGATTACGTTCTCTGCCGCGGTATGATGTCTGTTGTAGCATGGCATGGCTTTGTCATCCTCCTTCTGGTTGTAAGTCTGGTAGGCGTCTTCATGGTTTGCGTCTGGCAAGTAATGTCGCCCAATATCGTCTTCATTCGTGAGGTATAATTATGACATATACCTCGTTGGTATTCGTCCCTATGCATTCTTGTGACTTGATGCATCTTGGGTTATAGTCTCTTTAGGTATTCTTGTGATACCTCGTGGGTTATGGTCTCCAGGCATTCTTGTGACTTGATGCCTCTTGGGTTATAGTCTCTTTAGGTATTCTTGTGATACCTCGTGGGTTATCGTCTCCAGGCATTCTTGTGACTTGATGCCTCTTGGGTTATAGTCTCTTTAGGTATTCTTGTGATACCTCGTGGGTTATGGTCTCCAGGCATTCTTGTGACTTGATGCCTCTTGGGTTATAGTCTCTTTAGGTAATCTTGTGTTACCTCGTGGGTTATAGTCTCTTTAGGTATTCTTGTGATACCTCGTGGGTTATGGTCTCCAGGCATTCTTGTGACTTGATGCCTCTTGGGTTATAGTCTCTTTAGGTATTCTTGTGATACCTCGTGGGTTATCGTCTCCAGGCATTCTTGTGACTTGATACCTCTTGGGTTATAGTCTCTTTAGGTATTCTCGTGATACCTCGTGGGTTATCGTCTCCAGGCATTCTTGTGACTTGATGCCTCTTGGGTTATAGTCTCTTTAGGTATTCTTGTGATACCTTGTGGGTTATCGTCTCCAGGCATTCTTGTGACTTGATGCCTCTTGGGTTATAGTCTCTTTAGGTATTCTTGTGATACCTCGTGGGTTATCATCTCCAGGCATGCTTGTGACTTGATGCCTCATGGGTTATCGTCTCTTTAGGTATTCTCATGACTTGATACCTCTTTGGTGGTTGTCTCTAGGCATTCTTAACTTGATGCCTCATGGGTTATCGTCTCTTTAGGTATTCTTGGAGTAGCTTCTTTGTCTCTGGCGAGGTTCGTCTTTGACTAGGGCACTCTACAAGGCTTCAGCTTGGTAGGACTGGATTCAGTGTAACTCTGAGATATCTTTCAATTGTACCCGAAGGTACTAGTGCGGACTACGGATTGCAGTGTAACTCTTTGACAAACACGAGCTTGTTTGTCAAGTGATATAATCTTTCATAAAATTCTAAGTACACAGAGGTAACTTAGAGTTATGCGGATGCAGGCAGTCAATTTTGAAAACTGTAAGTAAAGGTGCAAATTTGCACTTAAAGCAAATATTCATTTTAAATTAATATTTTATTCCTCAAATGTTTAGCTGTAGTTCATATACGAGTTTATAGGGGGTCCACTTTTTGTGGCTAATAACACTCGGTTCAAAGAAGTGACTACAACTAATTATTTGAGAAGCATTCACTTAGTATTTAAGATCTAAATGTAAAGTAGCACAGCTGAAAAAGTGCTAAGTTATTGAATGTGAATGCTTTAAAGGACCGTAGGACAAGGGAGATAGGGAATCACCGACTCACTCCGAAGTGGACTGGTAGCCTGTTTTGGTGGGCAGGCGTACAGCATTCGACTTGTGAGTTTGAGAAACCCTAACAGACAAAGAGTCTGAGACTGGATAAGTGAGAGAGATAGAATTAAGGAATCAAAGGAATCACCGACTCACTCCGAAGTGGACTGGTAGCCTGTTTTGGTGGGCAGGCGTACAGCATTCGACTTGTGAGTTTGAGAAACCCTTGGTTCTAAAGTTTAAAAGCTTGTAGGCTGTAGCTAATGTAGAAAAAATATCTATCGCGCCTAGCAAAAATAATTTAGAAAAAACTTCTTAAACTAAATATCCCGATTCTGACACCAGTGTTAAAAGGCTGGGTTTTAAACGACGGGTTTTAACGAGCGGAAGGCAACCCAAAAACTGGGTTTTAACTAAGGTTGTTTACCTTGCCAATGTTACATAAAGAGATGTGGTGTTTTACATAACATTAGTGAGATAAACAGTTGTCAGGATGGACACCACTGACCAAATGGTCAGAAAAAACTAAATGAGTAAAACAAAAGAATAAAATCAGTGTTAATCACTTGTATTTTAATCAAACAGTTCTAATCTAAAGCATAAAATGATTATTTACACAAATGACTAAAGCCAGATAAAAGCCTAAGATGTGCTGCTTTAAAAGTAAACAATAATTTAGCAAAAAGATCTAAATAGCAAACAGCCAAAATGCTCAAAGTAAGAAATAAAGACCAAAAATGGTGCTAAGTTAAATGGCTTTAAAAGTGACACACTCAATTTAGAAATGTAGTTAAATAAAGCAGAAAATGTTCCTTAAGTGTATTTCAAGTAATAAATAAGTTTCACCTAGAAGAACAAATCCTAACCTGCCAGTGTAAGGCAAGGTAGAATGCATCTTTCTAGTTGGTGGTCTGAGTAAGTGTGTTGTGACTGAGAATTTCCCCTCAATTTATAGCCTTTGAGAGAGCCTTCAATCACATGACCCTAATCGAGCCTTCTGATTGGCTGAGGGCAAATAATAGCCCTTCCTGTTTTTAGGGCTAAATACAAAATAATTACTTATTATAAAGACACATTCTAAATTACTAAAAAGTAGCTCAAATAACAGCTATTAAATCAAAACTATCAAATCTATATTCAGAGTGGCCAAATACAATATATAAGTGATGTTTCAAAATATGAGCAGTGAAGGGTCTGGAATTTCTAGACCCAGATATCAGCCGAAAATCAGCAAATACACAAAAATACTAATTTATCAAGTTCCCTAAATATATCTATCTTAAACTTCAAACCTTTAGACACATTATGAGTATAAATCTAGAATTTATAGTAATTTATTGACAGAGATACAGCCCCAATTGTAAGAGCAAATCATTGCTTTTCCAGCTGGCGGCCATTTTGAATGCCTCTCTTTACTAAGGATCTAGCTCCTCAACACAATTAATCTAAATTACAGGATTACCTGGCCCTATTCATACAAATGAACATGTGAAAACCCTTAAGACAACAAAAGTCTACATAGTAGGCTTTTAAATGTGTGAAAAATGTCACTGTACAAGAAGATATTGCATTTATTAGAGTCTGAATGACAGATCTGGGCCACCTGCCAAATGTAAACAGGTCTACATTTTGGCAGGTAACTCAGGATCCAAACAATGTCATCCATCAAAAACTATTAGAAAAGGTAGAAATAAAGTATAAATGCCTAATCAGGCTGAGTTTCTACTGAAGTTATGTTTATTTAATAAGATTTCACACCTGAGCCAATTTCCTCTATATGGTTATATAGTAGAAAATGGCCAAGATAGAAAATCTCTATTAAAACACTAAAAATGCAATATCAACCTAAAATATTTGCACCGGTAGTTGCGGAAACATATCTCGCAGCTACCGTGACCAAAATCATAACTATATTTGGTCTACAAGTCTTAAGAATCAAAATAAGCAATTTGCTATCTGAGCAGAAATCTGCTCAAGCATGTCGGGTCAACTCCAGTTTTACAACACCATGAAGAACTCACCCAGTGGTAGTGTATGGGTTGAATCACAGAATTATACACTGACAGAATCGAAACCTCGCGCTATATCGTAAATCTCGTGCGGCGGATACGAGACTCGCGAGACTTGATAAGAGACTGTCTATCGGTAGTCAATATGATAAATGTGTGTTTTCAAAGCATTGTTCACGGGTTTTTATTCCCATGAATTGATAGGAATGTCCACATAGTCGTTTAAATCCTATAAAATGTCAATAAAAACACTCGAGTCGGTAAATTTCCCACCAGAAATCGCGGACAACGAGGCAAAAAAGTGAAGATGTTGTCACGTGACACATAATCTCGCAAAATTCAACCGCCGCGAGAGCTCAGGTACTCGCCTATTCAATTTCGCTTAGTTGCTATTCCGTTTTGTATAATTCCGTGGTTGAATACTAGGTCTGGAACTTGCCCAACTATTTTGATAAAGAACTCTACACCTGCTGGTCTACAGACTCAGAGTCACCGACATTCTTTGGTTACTATCAGGCCATGCTGATTAGTCCAAAGAGGAGTAAATCCCATAACCCGTGATAAATGTTCAAATGTGATTGGTAACACTGAATGGAAGTCATTACTTCAATAATCTACAGTAAAACTTGTGTAAAGTTGCATGTGAAATATGATGCAGAACAATATACAGGAGCTTTCTTTTTCACTTTTGGTCTGCATTAAGAGTGGGGCGCATTAAGAGTAGGGTGCTTACAGTGGAGAATGTGTTATTCTTTCCCAATAAACGCGTTTACGCTAAAACTATTATTTGCAGTGCAAACAGTTTGGAGCCAGATCAGACGCCGGGTAACCCGGCATCTGATCAGGCTCCAAACTGTTTGCCACCAAGATAAACAAGAATTATCAGAATTGTCAAAAAGTCGTTCTTTTCTACGTTTTAGTGCTTTGCGTTTGCGTACGTTTGCGTTTAATCGGGAAAGAATTAATAACAGATTCTCCACTGTAACACAATTTTTACTGTACTGTAAAACTTGTGTACAGCAACCGCTGAAATGCATATGAATTTGCTATCTTAACCCATTACTCCCTAAATACACATTTTTACCCCTTTAAATTATTCCTCCATGGAAAAAATTAGTTTTACTTTATACAGCCATGAATATGTACATGTATAATAAGAAATATTTTCTATATTGTAGCAGATGGTAGCTTAAAGGAGACAAAGTAAAGCAGAATGAGCCTTAAGATTAAGGCGCATTCTGTTTTACTTTCAACTTGCTTTAAGTGGTCACCTGTCTTCAAAACTAGAAACAGGCTATGGGAGAAAGGATTAAACATTTAAAATTATGTATTGCTGACAGTTTTATTTATGTGGGACAGCTGATATTGTGGCAACATGATTATAACGATTGAAATTTAATGCAGGACAAATGTAATGCAGAAAGCTCCTATAGGAACTTTCTGCATTACATTTGTACAGCATTATAAGCTGTGATCTGTTTTAAGAGATCACCATATTATTTCAACTGTTTGGCCACTTAATTTATATTTAACTATAAGTTTGGCACAAATAGAACAACAGAAAAGACTTTCTACACTGATAACTTTAACAAAGATTTGTTTTGGGTGTTTAACCCATTACCCCATAACTAAGCCTTTTTATGCTTTTAATTTATTCCTACACTAAAGAAAATAGTTCCAATTTATACATAGTACATGTACATAAATATTTAATATCGGAAATTTTATCTATATCCTCGCATCCTAGCTTAAAACAGGCTGCAAGGAAAGCAAAATGTGCCTTTATGCGCATTCTGCTTTACTTTCAACCTTCTTTAAGTGGGCCCTATCTTCAATACGAGAAACAGCTAGCTATATAGGCTATGGGTAATGTGTTAAGGCAAATGACTTTTTAAAGCAGGATGTAGGAACTTTAAAGCTCTCTCCTGCCAGTCTGCAGTTTCATTAAGTTAATTGTATGAGTGTTTATGATCATGTTATAAAAGAACCAACTGACCCAATTAATGTAATTTGTTATATTTACTGGTGGGTTTAGCTGTGATGGATTCCTGCTTATTCAGCCATAATAAGTGAAGCCGTTTAAAGACTTGTAACTAAACTAAGCAGTGTAGCTTAAACTTAGGAAAACATTTCAGATAATTAAGGGATTACAGGAAGAGAACTTCCTAAAATATTTTGTTTTCATTTGCTTTGTATATGGTTTTGATTGTTGGAAGTTTGCCATAAGACTTAATCATTCTCCCGCTTAATACTAATATATAAACTCTGTCTGCTATGAACATCTATTATCTGAACTATTACATTGACTTATAAAATAAAGAAATCCCCCTCACCCCAGGAATGAGTGCAGAATAATGCAGACAGATGCAATAAGAAAACAGTACAGAACCTAATCCAGGGCTCCAGATAAGAGGTAGTTTTTTCAGCAAATCCAACATTTTCTCACTCTTTTTAGCACCAAATCCTGTAGTGTTACTACTCATTAGAATCGTCTCGAAGAGACGATTCTAATGAGTAGTGACACCATAGGGTTTAATTCAGAAATGAAGATTTTAGTTTTTGAAAAACTACCCTTATCTGGTGCTCTGCTAATCAGACATCTTTGATCTGGGTCTACTATACATGTATTTCCAAAAAGTGTCAATACAAAATGTATATGCATGCTTATTGAAAGAGAAGGATTTACCCATTCCCCCCATAAATATGCGCTTTTACGCCTATAATGAAGAAAATAGTCATGAATATGATTGTGTCGTAAGACAATTTTTTTTATTTTCTATATCTTAGCAGATAACAGCTTAAAGCAGGCTGAAAGTAAAGCAGAATGCGCCGCCTTAAGGCGCATTCTGCTTTACTGTCAACCTGCTTTAAGTGGTCTACTATCTTCACTACTAGAAACAGGCTATGGGGTAATGGGTTAAGAGAAAACTGTTAAATAGACATTTTGCATTTTGACAGGGCTCCAGATAAGAGGGAGTAAACTGAACAAAGCTAACATTTTCTCACTCATTTTAGCAACAAATCCTATAGTGTTACTACTCATTAGAATCATCTCTAAGAGACCATTCTAATGAGTTTTAACACTGTAGGTTTAATGCAGAAATAAAGCTTTAAGTTTTTTAATACTCCCCTTATTTTGATCGACACAAAAATAGATTGCAGAGTAAAATATAGAGTACACTCCATTCTACCGTAGTATAAATTTACATTATGTCAATACGCAAGCTATTTCCCAAATATTTGACTTTCTCTTAGTGAACAATCTGTAACTTTCCCTATTGTCTGTAATTCTTCAATCCAATACACATATTGATATACTAGCTGAATTTTATCCTTGAAATTATTGTAATAGACAGCATTTATTCAGTGATTAGAAAGCTATAGCAGACTATATTTTCATCCTTGAATAAGTTCATTCACATTGTTGCAATTTCATCTTTTCCTTCACAGAAATATCTTTTCACACCTCCGAATATATTCCCCTTCCCAGTTGAAAACTTTAAAGAAACATTTTCTACATTCTGACAGGTTGTTTAAAGCAGGCTAAAAGTAGAGCAGAAATCTACGGTTGGCAAATTTCTGCTTTACTTTTAGCCTGCTTTAACCCTTTACCCTTATAGCCTGCTTCTAGTTTTGAAGACAGGTGGCCTGGCTTAAAGCAGGTTGAAAGTAAAGCAGAATGTGCCTTAGGGCACATTCTGCTTTACTTTCAGCCTGCTTTAAGCTACCATCTGCTAGGATTTAGAACATATTTCATATGGTGCATATTCATGACTGTATAAAGTGAAACTGTTTTCTTCATAGGATGAGTAAGTTAAAGGTGTATAAATGGGGTAATGGGTTAAGCATCTACCTGTCCTATTACCATTGAAACAAGCTATGAGGGAAAAGGTACTGGTCTGATCTGGCCTTGAAGTTTCATCACTCCTCATTCATGGGTGGACAAACATTTGCTTTATTTTAAATATTGTTGGTGTTTGTACACATGTGACAGGGTTGAAAGCTGCTTGTAAATCAATATCACTCGGGGAGATGTAGTTGACAGTTTGGCGGGAAGCAAGTTCATACAAGACCGTTTGTAAACGTAAATCAATGTACCGTTAAAACTATGTCCAACAACCTTGCAGGAAAGAAGTATAAAGATCAGTAAAGACACATTACTGATTAATTAATCCATTACTCCATAAATACATCTTTTTACACCTCTTTTATTCCTCCAATGAAAAAAAAAGTTCCAGTTTATACATCATGAATATGTAGTACATGTATTACAAATGTAGCTTAAAGCAGGTTGAAAATAAAGCAGAATGCGCCTTAATGCGCATTCTGCTTTACATTCAACCTACTTTAAGTGTTGACAGATCTTCAAAACTAGAAACTGGCTATGGGGTAATGGGTTAAAAAACAAAATGTGTACATCATAATTGATATGTAGACAACTTCATAAAAAGGTTTTACATGAGTTTCCTGATAACTTACAACCTACCCATTTTGTTTCCTCTGAATGGCTTACTCGTCAATACTTCTCTGTCTCAGGCAGTCATATTTGCTCATTGATGAAGAATGGGGAATTTTTTTATTTAATTTTCACACACTTTTAGACCTTTGTTACTCCACAGATTTTGGAACAAAAGTTCTGAAAATTTCAGACAAGCATAATTTTTACAAAAGTAGTTATGGAGTGACAGTTATAATTATATAGGTACTGAAATTACAATACAACTGTGGGAGACACAGTCCAGTTAGAAAGAACAAGTTTTTTTAATGCAGAGGAAAGCATATAATGTACTGTAGTCCAAAAGTAATGCAGAAAGCTCCTTTCTGCACTACTTATGTCCTGTATGAAACTGTCTACTGTCTTAACCCTTTACCTCATAGAAGCGACTTTTAGCGCATTTAATTTATTCCTACGCTGAAGAAAATAGTTCCAATTTATACCTTTGAAAATAAAAATCATAAGAAATGTTTTCTATATTCTAGCAGATAATAGCTTAAAGCTGGCTGAAAGTAAAGCAGAATGCGCCTCAAGGCGCATTCTGCTTTACTTTCAACCTGCTTTAAGTGGTCACATATCTTTAAAACTAGAAACTTGCTATTGGGTAATGGGTTAAAATCCAATGATTTGGTTTATTTTTAATGTCATTGAAGAAAGGTTTAACTGTATTGGTAAATTATTTGTGTATCATTTTCCCCGTGAAGAGACACAAACTATATGCAGCCCTCTCGGCTTACCTACAGTTTGTATCATTATTTGTCATTTGTGGCTTAAGCTAGGGAATGAATTGGTTTATCAAGCTAAAGTATTTGCCCAATGCTTTGAAAGTGCCTAGTTTAAACAATTTCCACCCAAACTCAATACAGACAGGTGATAGGACCTTGTCTTTTGATTGAATTTTTGTGGATTTAGACTGATAAGATGTCAAAACAGGGATACCGCTGAGAGCCCGCTAGAGACAAACTTCATACACAGGGTCGTAAGCCCAATACTCAAGCATACTGTCAAACCTGTGCTAGACAAACATTCATTAGAGGCATTGAGATCTTTATATCGACAGATAAATGTTTAATGCAGGATAAAAGTAATGTAGAAAGTAAAGGAGCTTTCTGCATTAATTTTGTCCTGCATTAACCCATAAATACGCTTTTTACGCCTTTAATTTATTCCTCCACTGCCTTAAGGCACATTCTGCTTTACTTTCAACCTGCTTTAAGTGATCACTTATTTTTAATACTAGACATTGGCTATGGGGTAATGAGTTAAGTAACCACATGACTTAAAAATCAATGTCCATTCATCTTCTTTTGAAAGATTGCTAGATATATATAAGTAGAAATGTCTCTACTCAAAATTAAGGCATACTATAAAAAAGGTGCTAAGCCAATTTGCTTGATGAAAAGTTTTCATCTAAGTTATACTTGAAAAAAGCTGCAATATGATAAAAAAGTACAGTATCATCATTCTAACCTAATCTCATAACCTAATCTCCCCTTTAACTTTTCCCTGGAGCAAACAATTGGTTTGTGGTTGACCCGAATTGGGGTAGAAATCATTATCTTCAATAAAATGCTGAGCATGTTCCATTCTGCAATTTATCCTGAACCCTGTCAATATAAGATAGGTGTAACAAAAACCATAGCCAATGTTCTGGATCCAGATTTGATGTCAACTAAATTGGCATCTTGAGTAGGCTAATGGATCCAAGTTATAAATCTAAGATACTAGTATTGGTTCTTTGAAGTTTCTGCCGCAATCTAAAGCAGGTGCAAAAGTGGGCAGATCTGATTCAAACTTACATAAAGTATTCAGATTTTAAAAATTTGAAGCTGTATCTTAAGCTTGTTCTTAATAGTGTTTAACTTTTCATTGATCAGGAAGCTGAACAGGAGATAGAATGTATCAGGGAGGACATAGCGAGGGTAAAGGAGCGAGGCCGCCAGATCATGGAGACCACAGACCCCGAGGGCTACCAGGCCATGCAGGCAACACTAGCCATGCTAACAGACAAAATAGAGAACCTACAGGTCATGGCAGATGACAAGGCCAAACTGCTACAGGTAAGCTGTGTAGACATGTGATACCGTCAGATACTTTCCTTAATCTAGCCGGTAATAGCTTAAAGGAGGCTGAAAGTAATGCAGAATGCGCTTTAAGGCGCATTCTGCTTTACTTTCAACCTGCTTTAAGTAGTCACCTATTTTCAAAACTAGAAACAGGCTATCAAGTAATGGGTTAAAGATGTTTGTGTTCCTTCACTGGATGGTCAGTCATGATGGTGTTATTGTTTACAACTGTTACAGAATGCAATGAAGGGTCAGGAGCGACACAAGATTGCCATGGGGGCCTACAAGAAACATGTGAAGGAGATTGAGAAATGGCTGGATGAGATGAGAGTCAGACAGGCAGCCACACCCCTGGCCACAGACACAGTGGGCAATCTACAGCAACAACTCATGGAAAACAAGGTAGGCAACTCTACATAATGTTGGGTTTGCAGCATACAATAATACTGCATACTAAATAAAATCAGATTTAAAGAGCACATACATATGATACATTCTTCAGTTTGTGGATATACCAATGCTACAAGTGAAATGACCTTAAAGATAAATGATCTATTGAACATTTCCTTTTTCCTTCAGTGGAGGAATAAACTAATGGTGTTAAAATGTGTATCTGTGGAGTAATTGGAGCAAATTTGACAGTTTGCTGAAGTCGAGCATATCAGTAGATCGAAGTAAAAAGATATGGCTAAGCTATGCGATAACTTTGAAATATGGTTATATTTGGTTTAAATGAGTTAAAGTTATCAAAGTATGACAATATAAAGCACAAAAAGGCTAGTAAAGTTACAGATGGTATTGTAACTGGCAAATAATGTTGACTACATTTAGTTTTGTCTTGTTAAGAATCTTCTTTTGATGCTCGATTTCTACCATTTGAATAAAGTTTTAAGATAACTAATTGATTTTTGTTGTTGTAAAATCTTTACATATATTTAGTATCAGATTTAACCCATTACCCCATAGCTTGTTTCTAGTTTAGAAGACAGGTGACCACTTAAAGCAGGTTGAAAGTAAAGCAGAATGTGCCTTAAGGCACATTCTGCTTTACTTTCAGCCTGCTTTAAGCTAAACTCTGCTAGGCTATATAAAATATTTGTAATGGTAATTGTTCATGAGGGTATAAACTGGAACTATTTTCTTCAGCAGATGAATAAAATGAATGTGCTAAAAGTCGCTACTATAAGGGAAAGGGTTAATATGATACATACAAAGAAAAGAGTAAAATTAGATCTAAGTAAGGGTAACATCATACACGGATTATCTTGTTTCTTCCAGGACCTCCAGAACCAGTTAAACATCCGCCTACAGCATGTTGCAGACCTGGCCATACAGTGTGACAACCTGTGTGAAATGGAAACTCCAGAGTCAGCTGACAAACTCAGATCTCAGCTAGCCACACTACAACAGAACCTGGGAAACCTCAAACTAGCAGCCATAGAGAAACAAGCTCCTCTCCGTACAGCCATTAAAGAGAGTGAGAAGAGGAACAGAGAGATGGCAGACTACGAGAAAAATGTGAAAAATCTCCAGAAATGGATCAGTGACACCAAGACGCTTGCTCAAGCTCCTATTATACCAGAGCAGGCAAGCACTGCAATGACACCGCTGGAAAAACAGGAACTTCAACAGGTAAGATACTGAAGAGTAAGATACATGTATAAACTTTTAACAAAACTAACTTTCAGGTATATGATCAGGATCTGCACTGGTTGTGATACTTTTAAAATCTTAAAATCTTTATGTCTTCACCATACCCTATACTGTGACCACTCAATAGAATCGTCTCTCTGCAAAGATTCGATGCATTCTGCTTAACTTTTAGCCTGCTTTAAGCTACCATCTTCTAGCATATAGAACGAAAATGAAATATATTCATGGCTGTATAAATTTGAACTATTTTCTTCAGTGGAAGATTGAATTAAATGTGTTAAAATGTGTATCTGTGTAGTAAAGGGTTAAGGAGAAAGCATTAAAAATAATTTGTTTACTTACTCTTATCGGGAACTCTTCACCTATTTTCACAAATCTAAAGACTGTTTCTCTATATATTGCAGCAACTGCAGTCAGATCTGTACCAACACAGGAACCTTGTCCGCCAACTCAGTACTGAGATGAAAACAAGGGATATGAGACCTCCAAGGGAGGCAACTCTTCAACAGGTGTTCACTCCCTTGAGAGAGGAAGACATCCAGCCTAGATGGGAGACTCTGTCTAAAGAACTGGCTCAGAAGAAAGCCCATTTAGAAGACCTGGTAGAGAAGTCAAATGTAAGGACTGGGTTTAAAGTATTTAAGGTTTTATTAATGGGCAATGCATATACATTAACCCCTTCCTCCATAGAAGCGTCTTTGGGTGGAGGATAGGGTTAGATAATGTCTGTGTTGCATAAATTGAAAGAAGACTTCTAAAAAGGTTATTATTCCAGCACATTGGATGTGTTGTTTAATGTAAATATAGATGATCTCCTATCAAAAACAATTTTCTAATGGCTTCCATTTTCTTCCTTAACTCCATAGCCTGTTCCTCATTTTGAAAACAGGTTGTCTTTTAAAGCAGGTCGTAAGTAATTCAGTTGGCACTTTCAGAAGCATTCTGCTTTAATTTCAGCCTGCTTTAAACTTTATCTGGAAAAAAAATACTTGAAAAGCCATCCATCATTTATTTCGAGAACTTAATCACTGTTATTTGTTACCAGGATTTAATTGGTCCACACAAGTATGGGCGACCTAGCTATGGCCATGACACGACATCCCAACTAGGAGACATTCGGCGTCACCTGAGTTCTCTGAACGACCTGTGGAAACAGCTACAGGTACAGGTAGATGACAAACAGTTGAGACTGGAGAAAGCCCTGGAGTTCCAGCAGAGATACCAGGATGCCCTACAGAACGTGTCCGGCTGGCTAGACCTGGCTGAACAAAAACTGTTTGCACCAGACTCCAACCTTAACTCAGAGGAGAAGGTCAAAGAGAATGAGGTAGGAAATCATTCTGGACTGCAAAAGTTTGTTTTAATCCTTTACCTCATAGCCTGTTTCTTGTTTTGAAGACAGGTGATCACTTAAAGCAGGTTGAATGTAAAGCAGAATGTGCCTAATGGCACATTCTGCTTTACTTTCAGCCTGCTATAAGCTACCATCAGCTAGGATATAGAATATATGTCGTACGGTACATATTCATGACTGTATAAAGTGCAACTGTTTTCTTCAGTGGAGGAACAAATTTATGGCTTTAAAATGCATTCTTATGGGGTTATGGATTAATATTTGTGCTATATGTGAGTATTAAAATGCTGAAAAATATCTGACATGCCTACATTGTGTACATGTGTGCCTTATCTTATCATTAGGTTAAGTTCATTTCTGGCATGTCTTATGTATGAGGAACTGTTATAAACCATACATAAATTAAAATAAAGATGTTAATTTTAGAAAACCTTATATTCTAAACTTTATTGAACTTTCATATTTGGAAAATAAAAAATATCATATAAGTTTTATTGAAGAAACATGAAATCATATTGGAACATATCATCAGGGACATTTCATAACGTTATTGAATGTCCCTGATATCATGCATCTTACTTGCAGATGTTTGATAACCTTTGCAAACTGTTTTGATCCTGATGAGAGACCAAGTTACTCTGCCTCTCATCAGGATCCAAACTGTTTCACACTCTGGCTACAATTTTATTGGATTTGCAAATATATGTATACCATATGTACTTGGAGAAAGACAATGACAAGTGTGCATAAGGTTAGCTAATACAGAGATCCCCATATGTGTACTGTAACTTTCAGAATCTGCAGCGTGAGATCAAGTCACTGCAGGGTGAGATCCATTCTATGGGTAAGGCAGCCCAGGAACTCCTAGCTGTGGCTAACACTGACAGTAAGGACCTGATACGTCAGAGTCTTGGTAACTTGAATAACAGGGTACACCTGCTGGAGGGACAAGCCAAGGAACAGGGAGAGAAACTCAGGTCTGTTGACAGGAACTACAAACTCTACAAGGTATGTATTCCAGTAACATTGTAAGATTGTCTGTCAGTTTAAATATCATATTTAACTATCCTTTTACCCATTCACCGCCAAAGTTGCATAAAGTCAAATTTGCAAACAGTTTTAATCCAGATCAGACGCTGAGTGGTCAAAACTGTTTGACTATCATTCTGATATTTCGTAAGTCATACTACCTCAAATCTTACTTTGAAAAGATCTTGCAGACAGCAGTATTGAAGCAGAGGACACTATAATTGTGAAAGGGTAAAAACCTCAAGTTGAATTTGGAGCCAAAGGGTTAATTTAGATCATATTACAACATTTAGTGTATGGTAATTTTACTGTTTACAGCTTCTACAAAAAAGCTTCTTCTACATTTAAAAAAATCTTAACTGATTGCCAATTAAAGTTAGTATAAGTTTTCTGTTGCATTAGTCCTTCTGCTTCATGACCTGATTACAGCTTTAAAGACAGGTGATCTCTTAAAGAAGGTTGAAAATAAAGAAGGATGCACATTAAGGTGCATTCTGATTTCCTCTCAGCCTCCTTTAAGCTACCATCTGCTCTGCTAAGATTATAGAATATATTTCTCTTTGTACACATTCATAACTGTATAAAGTGGAACTGTTTTCTTCAGTGAAGGAATAAATTAAAGTAGTATAAAGGGATTTTTATGGAGTAATGTGTGCCAGCTGTGATTTGTTCTGACTTCAGGGTGAGTTGGAGAACCTGGAGGGTAAGATGGTGGAGACTCGGGACATGATGGCCAGTCCAGGACCAAGTGCCCCCTTACAGCAACAAGTCAACAAAATGCAGGTATGTGTCACAAAACAAGTCACATGACAATAATCATTCACGCAAATCACATGACCTGTTACATGATGTAGCACTAATAGAAACAAATACAGTACAACTTCAGAAAATCAGGATAATTCAGAATACAATTAAACTTTCTTTCAGTGAATTTTTAACAGATCTTTGAGAACCTTAAGGTGTCTGTGACAAAATTAAAGCTGCCTTGTTAGGCACCTTGTTTTAGCCCTTTACTCCATAGCCTGTTTCTAAGTTTGAAGACAGATGATCACTTAAAGCAGGTTGAAAGTAAAGCAGAATGTGCCTTAAGGCACATTCTGATTTACTTTCAGCCTGCTTTAAGCTACCAACTGCTAGGATATAGAATATATTTCTTTTGGTACATATTTAAGACTGTATAAATCGGAACTATTTTATTCAGTGGAGGAACAGTTTAAATTCACGAAAAGGTGCTTCTATGGAGTAAAGGGTTAAAGACTGTTGTTTTGGAAATGAAATATAGATGTATCAGGATTGATTGTTATGCCTAAACCATTATTTATAAAGAACACTGTATTGTAAAAGGAGAGTAGTATTTTGAATGACTGTTACTCTGAAGTTTTACTGTACTTTCATTGCATCACTGGCATTTTGGTTGTCATGGAAATATCACTAGATAAGAGCACTTGAACCTTACCTTGTTGGATGCTGTTTATACAAAATGTTCATATTAATGTACATGTAGTGAAAAAACTCAAAGTGTGGCCTGGTTTTTGCTGCCTTATTATTCTTCATATTCTTGATTACGAAGAAATTTAAATAGATATTTATAGTTGTTTTTATATTGGAATATAGGGTTGATCAACATTTTCTAAAAACATATATACTGTAAAATCTGTGTACTGCTGCCTCTCAATAAAGAAATGTCTATAGACACATTCTGTATTACTATTGTCCAGCTATGAAGGGCTCCAGATAAGGGGAGTATTTCAAAAAACTTAAATCCTTATTTCTTCTTTAAACCCTATGGTGTTTCCACTCATTAGAATCGTCTCTTCGAGACAATTCTAATGAGTAGTAACAGCATAGGATTTGGTGCTGAAATAAGTGAGAAAATGTTGGATTTGTGCAGTTTACTTGTAACTTATGAAAGTTAGTCTTCATCTTTGACTCAGTGGCTGTACACACATGTTTTACTGTATGCTTTTCTGGTTGCTCATTATATAAAGTATGGTGGAAATTAATGGCTGATAAATTATAGTCTTTCTCCTAGATCATCAGAAAAAGTTGCAGAAAAAGTTATGAGTAGAGTACAAAGCAGGACAGTTTTGAAAGTGACTATTATTTTGCTGACAAATGTGTAACTTCGGCCTAGACATCTGTTTTGACCTCTCATTCTAGATATGATAAAGACTTGATTTTGATAATGTACAAGCAAGTCATAGTTCTCTCCCCTGACTGTAGTGTTTCAAGTCAGTGTGCTTTTAGATACAGCATGGTGCAGGAATCACATGCAAGCTTCTTTAACGTCATAGCATGATTGCACCTTGAGCAATAGATGAACATGTGCATTGTATATACATGTATAGTACAGGATTATTCAGCAATAGATATAAATGAGCTGTGCCGTGTAAAAACCTGCCTTATTGCATTGCAACATTGTACAGACCGAGCACCGTTGTCACCTCAGGCTCGACATCTGAGTTTGTCTACACTGCCAAATACCGTAGATAATACTGCTACATACAATGCTTTAGATGACTGTAGGTGTTAAACAGAGTAGATCAATGCCAGCCACCGCGTCAAAGACGCAGCGGCTGGCATTGATCTACACTGTTTGTGATGCAATAAGGGAGGTTTTCTCATGGCAGGGCTTAACCCTTTACCTGATAGTCTATTTCTGGTATTGAAGATAGGTGACTTCTTAAAGCAGGTTGAAAGTAAAGCAGAATGTGCCTTAAGGCACATTCTGCTTTACTTTCAGCCTGCTTTAAGCTATCATGTGCTAGAATATAGAAAAGATTCCCTATCATATATCTTCATAACTGATTAAATTGGAACTATTTTCTTCAGCGGATGAATAAATAAAACACGCTAAAAGGCGCTTCTATTGGGGAAAGGGTTAAATATTTATTGGTACTGCTTTAATGGGGTTACTGTAGTATTATAGTAGATGCTAAAGGGAAATTGACATAATTATGTACTGGCTAACATAGAAGCTTTAATCCTTACTGTGTGAGAAACCAGTACATATTCATCATTAAATTGGGCAAACAATATAGACCCAGATCGGAGGACTTCTGAAGGACTCTTGTGTCAGAGTCTGCACTGCCAGTATTTTGTGGACACTCCCACAAGAGTTAATGTAAATTAGTCATTATTTAGAAATGCCCTGTCAGAAATGGCCAGTATTTTAATATTTTTGTCAACAATATATTCGTTCAAAACAAGTGGCCGACTTTAGATAATTATGTAGTGATTTATTGCTTACTGTGTTCAAATTTATAAACAAGATCTAGGATGTTTTATCTGTGAAGCCTGTCATTTTAGTTTACATTTGTCTTTACAATTTTGTTGAAGCTTTTGCCGGTAAGTCGTCAGTGTTGGCGTGAACTCATTTAAAGGAGTTTTATTTTTTAAGCTTTTTTGTCAGCTAGTCATCCATAAACACCCAAGAAATGTCTTGATACTTTTTCATTTTCATTATTTTCATCAGTTCTTCTTATTAGAATGAGTAAATTGAATATTACAAACATTGCCTCGTTAATATTCCCAATGAACCCATATTGTGACTACTTATTCCAATTGTCCATTTGAGATGAATGAAATGAATAGTCACAGCATAGCATTTTATTTGAGGTGCAGTAAAACCTCTTTATTAGGACCACTAAATAAGGTAAAGTGTAAGACAGGTAGTTGCTTAAAGCGAGATGAAAGTTTGCTTTAAGCGGTCATCTGTTATTAATACTATCAATTAGTCTATTTTTCAGTAGCCATTATGTTATAGAGAGGTTTTACAGTACTCCTGATTATATGGAGCTCTTTCAGAATGTACCTCTATCTGTACACATATACTTTTTGTTATTTTATAATCAATTTCCAAAAACTGTTGTTTTCATATATATTTATATATTTTTTTCAATCACAAAATTTCATATTTAATTCATGCATACGTATTCAGTCATATACTAATATATTATATGTTCTTATCATATGTTATTCTATTACACCAAACAAACAAGTTGAAAAAGAATTATTTGCCATATCCTAAATGGTGAATCAGCTGAGCATCTTAAGTGTGGTAGACTTCGGAATGCTCAGACTTTCTGAACTTTCTCCCTAAATATTGAATTCAGGGACTTTGACAATTTTAATAACGATTGTGTTTTATTTGTTCTGACTTTCAGGAGGTATATTTTGCGTATTTGTAAGACCGTAGACTAGATATTTGCTAGCAGTGTTCGACACCCATTCCCTATCTGTGGTACTACAAGCTCATACATGGTTGACATT
Organism: Gari tellinella; assembly: GCA_922989275.2. Classification (NCBI taxonomy): domain Eukaryota; kingdom Metazoa; phylum Mollusca; class Bivalvia; order Cardiida; family Psammobiidae; genus Gari; species Gari tellinella. The sequence continues at coordinate 77,403,793 of OV277857.1, forward strand.
GTTCAGTCACAGACCTTGATAACTTTTTGCATGCTAGCAGTGGGTATGTCACTCAGTGATTCCATTTGCAAACAGTTTGGATCCAGATGAGACGTCGCATAATGCGGCATCTCATCGGGATCCAAACTGTTTGACACTCTGATTCGTGTTCTGATTTGAAAATAAATTTAGAGAATTCTACTTTTAGAACAATAGCAGACGACAATTATTTCAGACGAAAAAATTACCAGGCATGCAAAGAGTTAAGGTTTGACCTTCTGAAGTAATGGATTAGTCACAGCCATTCAATGTTATCATCCTGTCAAGTGATGCTATGGAATGGTTGAAAAGGAGAATAGCACTGTTATTTTAGTAAATAGTATCTGTGTGTTTAAAATTGGAGCAATATGTACTATGCAGACAAACTACTGTATTGTCATGCAGCATTTCAAAATAAAAACAATGTGTAGCTTTTAACAAAACTATGAAAGCTTAGCACAGGACAAAAGTTGTGAAGAAAACTCCTGTAGGAGTTTGCTGCATTACTTCTAGTCTGCTATAAATTTCAGGTGCAAAATGTTAACAATTCTCTACATGGCAGTCATTGCAATACAGATCTGAATAAGACAGCCTATTCACTACTCTTTGCATTTCTCAAACTTTCCACTACTCTTTGCATTTCTCAAACATTTCTTTTTGAAAACAAAAACAAAAAGAGAGGAAAAAAATCTTCTTGGACTATTTTCAAATGACAGGGCTCCAGAGAAGAGGGAGTAAACGGAACAAATCCAACATTTATTCATTCATTTCAACACTAAATCCTCTTCGAGACGATTCTAATGAGTAGTGACACCATAGGGTTTAAAGCAGAAATAAAGAATTTAGTTTTTGAAATACTCCCCTTATCTGGAGCCCTGAATGAGTAATAATCCTGTTCGCTGCCGTCTGAGGGATTATGTATGAGCTTGTAGACTACTCATTTCACAGTGACCTATACTGTTCATTACCTAGCTGAAAAACCTGTAGATATTTGACTATCTGTGGCTAGATAATTCTAGATATTTGATGAGATGATGTGTGTTCTCTCTGTGAATCTCTACTCATTTTCATTGATTTCATTTCTGCTGAGCTATGTGTTTTGCTCTAAGCTGGGGTGATGTATGTTGGGATTGTGTTTATGTTCAGTTGCTGCAAACTAAAATGTTTGATTTGGTGAAACTTAACACTTGGGTTTATATGTACCCTAATGTCAAATTATACAAGATTGACATTGTAAATATTCCATTAAAGTTTTGTTGAATTTGATCAATGGGATTTTTTTCAAAAGACCCTATTCTTATCATTAAAAAAAGCTTTCAAATGGAGGGTTGAGGGTATTTAAAATCTTAGGGAAGAGAAATTGAACTGTTGTATGCTAAATGAGAGGTGTGTTTATTTGATTTAAGAGTCAATCCGGTGAAGAAACATTTCATTACATACAATCAGTAATATTCAACCCTTTTCCCCAATAGCAGGGCCTTTTGACCGCTTCACCTTTTCCTCATTGGTATAAGTGAAACCTCTCTATTATGACCACTAAAAAGAAGGCTAATTGACTGCATAAATGACAGGTGAGAGCAGCAAGGTGAACATAAAATGTAGGAGTTTTATCTTCATCTTGCTTTAAGCAGTCACCTGTCTTAAAGACGTAATAGTTAACACAATTTATAGGTTTTACTGTACCTTTTCATGCATCTACAATTTCCTAATAAAGAACAAAAGGATTGTGTCTACACTCTGACATAACTGCTTAAATAAAACTGAAAGTAAAGCAGAAACTCCTTAATAATAAGAGCTTTCAAAATTTGTTGGTTTGCTTTAATTGATTAACAACTTGTCTGAGATACTGAAAGCAAGCTATGGGGTAAAGAGTTCAATGTTTAAAATTATATATACACATGAAAACCCTTTCAATGCACTACAACTTTTGAAACATTTAGCAAAAAAATTAGCTGAATCCTCTTGTAAAAGGTGAATTCCCTTTACTTTCAATTAAAATCTTTCAAACCATTGGAATATGGAAACTGTATTATTAATGTGATTTAATTCAAGTAGGGAATACAATTATATGAAAGAACCTAGACAGGTATACATTCATGATTTTTAACAATTTAATTGATAGGTAATTGAAACTGTACATTCCAACCCTTGCAACAATGCAACTTAGTATTGCAGACCTAGCTTTGCAAATAGTTTAGATCCATATCAGGCCCAAAAAAATTATGAGGCTTGATCAGGATCCAAACTGTTTATTACTCAGATCCTGTTTCTGTAAATATAACAGAGAGTTTAAATTTAAGACCACACTGATTTCAGAAATTTAGCTGAGCTGAAGGCATTTTCAGCCGAGCAGTTAGTTACTCAGTGTAGGGTTAGGAAGTGAGTTTCAGAAAACATTGGTAATAAATTCAAACACTAGCTTAACTCATTGCATGTTGGGTAATTCTTTTTGTCTGCATCAATTGTCGTCTGCTAACGTTCTAAAATATAATTTCCAAATTTTCTTTAAATTCGGGGTCAGAATGGCAAACAGTTTAGATTCTGGTGAGACGCCGCGTAATGCGGCATCTCATCTGGATCCAAACTGTTTGCAAAGGTAATCAGTGTGGCAGAATTATCCACCACTAGCATGCAAAGAGTTAATATGGTTTTTCTTTCTCAGTTATTGGAAAATTGAGTTCACTTAAGATAAAGGTGTTCAATTATGATGTTTGGAATGTTTTGAAGTGTGTTTTAATAGTGAAACTTTGGGGTAAAAATGTTACCTTTTGTTTTGATTTTAAAAAGTGGGTAATTAAGTGAATTTTTTTTTATATACTTTGAAAGTAAGGGCTCCTTGTTGATATTAAGTTCAAGGTCATTGGGTCTTCTTTTCTTTCTTTTACTGATTTGATGAGTAGTAATTGTTGCAACCCTGGGTGGCTTAGAAATGAACAACATTCAGTTTAAGAGAAAAATAAGAATGATCAGTTTTGCTGCTTCATCTGTGCTAGCTATTGAGATAGTCAAGACAATATTAGATTCTACTGAATGTAGATTGATTTATTGCTAACAAAATTAAGTCTTAACATATCCTGTTATAAAACCTGTTATTCCATCATTTATGCAATATATCAGTTGAATGATTCTTTCTATTTTGCATGCTGGTGCTTTATTTTGCATGCTTCAAGCTAGGAAGCAACATGCAGTACTATCACATTAAAGTCAATTGAACAGCAAAGACAAGTGGACGCTTAAGGCAGAATTAAAGTAAAGCAGAAAACTCCTATAGGAGCTATATGCTTTAATTTTGTCCTGATGTAAGCAGCCACCTGTCTAAACACAAAAACAAGAGTGTGATCACAAAAGTAAGATTTAGCTGAATATCAAATTTGGTGTGACTTTCAAAAAAGATACATGCATGATGGGAGATTTGAGAAGGTAGTCGGTTAATGCACAAGAAGAGCATTGCAGAAATTAGCCATTGAGAGCTTTCACATTAGTCTTTGTCTTGTATTAATCTGCCACCTGTATATTAAGCCTATTTCTGGTATTGAAGATAGCTAGGGTGTCACTTAAAGCAGGTTGAAAGTAAAGCAGAATGTGCCGTAAGCCTGCTTTAAGCTACCATCTGCTATATAATATAGAAAATATTTCTTATTATACTTAGTCATGATTGTTTAAATTTAACTATTTTCTTTATATGGAGGAATAAATTAAAGGCATAGAAATGTGTATGGAATAATGGGTTAAGCTCCCCATATTTTGAAAAGTTGCGTAGTGTTTAGAACAGTTGTGAGAGTAGTTGCGTTTGTTTATGTGAGTCACTCTATATGTTTTGTGGTTGCTCTGTCTATCGTTATATGCCTCTGTCTATGTTGTATGCCTATCTACTCTGCTTTCTGTCTTTAGGATGCCATAGCTTATGAACAGGTAAAATAAACAACAGATATCCATCTAATATACACGCTTTTAACTCTTTACATGTTTCATTTTCAAGCGTTCAAACAAATCAAACCATTGTGTTCTAAAGTGTAAACTTTGCTTAGAGATTTTTAAGTCACATGCAGTGTAGATCCTAATCAAGAGAACTATTTGATATTCAAACTAAGAGTCGACTCTGTAAATGAATTCCAATTGCTTCCTGCATTTAAAATTTCACTTTCATGAATCATAATTAACTGTAAATAGTTGAATTTCTTAGTAACAATTGCACAATCATATAGCATCTGCTTTGATATTCATTAAATTTTGTATACCCAAACTGGTTTTCTGTTTATTTTTGTAATAGAATAGTCTGTAATTATCTGATTCTGCACTCATAGTGAGATTTTATGCCACTGGAATACATGTATATCTAAAGCCGATCAGTTAAATTTTCTTTGTCTACACCCAACATTCGTCAAATTTGCACATATTATATAGTTTTATGGTCATATATTTAATTCTTAGTAAGAGTGCAGTTAGTAATGTTAGATTTATGTGCCTAGATTGCACAAAAACTTTAATTTTGTAAACCATTGAAAAGCAGGAAACAAAACCAATGTTTGGATCCTGATCAGATAGAGTAATTCTGAGTCTGATAAGTATTCAAACTGTTTGTAACTTGGATTATATAATTATATATCTGTAATAATAGAGGTGAAGGACTTGTTTTCATTATTAAAGTAACTGCTACTTACCGTAAAGGGGTGAATAATGTAGAGGCTTGTTCAGTATGTACACTAGTAGATGGATGTCAAGAAAATATAGAAAACAACATGTAAAGAAGTAGGGCTGTTTATATAGTGGATTCTGTTGTAAGCATGGATCAACATAATAGTCAAACTTGTTATAAATGACCATTCTTAAAAGTATAGCATGGACATGTCAGTGTTTACTGCATGACAAAAGTAAACAGAAAGCTCCTATCAGAGCTTTCTGCTTTACTTTTATCATGCAGTAAACTTCTATATGTACCGATATTAATGGTAGGACTTTTGAACGCACAACTCCTGTGTGAAAAGAGCACTATAATTATATAAATCTCGTATAATAAAATGAATGAATAAATGGTAGCCAATTAATGCATCATAGTATGAGTAACAGCTTAAACTGCTTAATGCAGGACATTAGTAAAGCAGTCAGCCATTTCAGGAGATTTCAGCTTTACACATGTCTTGCATTAAGCTGTTGTCTGTCTTGAGTTGGCTGCCACCATCTTCTGAATGGCAATTTAACACAGGTGTGACTGTACCCATGTGTTGGCATGACCCCCAGCCCCTCTAAGCTGTGTGAAATATTACTTACTAGAGCAATAAATACATCTAGCTAGTTTGCTCAATACCTAATAACAGCAGGTTAACTCTTTGAACCCTAGTCCCGCATATAGGCGTCCTTTTCAAACAGTGTACATGTGAATAGTACACTTGTCCTATGCAAACAGTGAAGACCCGGATCAGAGGGCTCCGAAAGGAGCCCTCTGATCAGGGTCTTCACTGTTTGTCATAATGCCAAACATTGACGAAAACAACCCTTAAAAGTCAGAAATGGACTAGACAAAAATGGAAACTGGAATTGTCCATTTAAAGTTTCAGGGAGGAAAGAGTTAAAGGAATACCTTATAGCATAGTTAAATTTGGTTGGATTACCTCATTACTCCATAGCCTGTTTCTAGTTTGAAGAGTTCACCCTGCTGCAAATGGTCACTTGTCTTCAAGACTTAACCCATTCCCACATAGCCTCTTTCTAATATTGAATATAGGTGTCCTCTTAAAGCAGGTTGAAAGTAAAGCAGAATGCGCCTTAAGCGCATTCTGCTTTACTTTCAACCTGCTTTAAGCTATCATCTGCTAGAATATAGAAAATATTTTGTATGATACATATTTATGACTGTATAAATTGGAACTATTTTCATCAGTGAAGGAATAAAATTAATGGGCTAAAAGGCGCTTCTATGGGGGAAAGGGTTAAAAACAGATCATGGAGTGAAGGGTTAAGGGCTGTACATGGATCTCCAAATGAGTTGCTTCTGAACCGAACCCAAGTTTAACTGTAATTTAGCCCATAAATGATTAACTATACCATTGCATGCAGCCAAAGTGATAGTAACAGATTCTATGATATGCATGTGACCTACAAACCTTAGCCTAAACAGACAATATAATGATATAATAAACATAGCATGAAAATACTTAAACATGCAGTTTTAAAAGATCATTAATTTTGCTTCTTTAATAGTATGGTGCTATAAAGCTACAATAAAGCAAATATTTGATTGCTTATGATTGTTTCTGGCCACTTAATTATCATCATAATTATGCAATAAATGCTATAATGCATGGCCTTATAGCTGTAAATGCTTTATTTGAACCTTTGTCACATATTTTCTTTAATTTTCAAAATCAATATTGTACAGAAAAAGTAGAAAATGTGTTGATGCACAGTAAAACCTATCTACTACGGCCAATAAATTGTGTTACTTATTAGAAGTTTAAGGCAGGTAGCTGCATAAAGCAAGGTGGCAATAAAACAGAAATCTCCTTTAGGAGATTTCTGTTTTATTGTTACCTTGTTTTAAGCTGTCACATGTCTTTTAAATAATCAATTAGCCTTCATTTTATTGGTTGTAATAGAGAGATTTTACTGTATAACAATTTTAGTACTGCTACAGCATGGTAGATTACTTGTTCAGTTGCCTTTCATGATAAGCTTTATATATTTCCAATACCTGTATTTTTAGGTTTTTCAAAAATACGAATTTCGATTAATCTAACTTTTTTTGCACATGGAAGATAATACGTTTGTAACTAACTGACTTATAAATTTTTTACAGAAAATTGAGGGCCAGATGAAGAAGTGTGAGACCCAGCTAGAGCAGTTGAAGAAACGTCAATCAGAGATAGCTGCCATAGACCCTGAGATTATCTCCCCTTATGAAATGGATGCCCTCCAGTCTAACTTCATGGACCTGCAACGAAAGGTATACACTAGATACAAGATATACTCTGTAACATTAATCTTTAAAACATATTGCAGCTTAATTGCAGGACAAATATAATGCAGAAAGCTCCATAAAGGCATATATGTGATCTGTATGTTTTTCAACTAATTGGTTGAATGTATCTGATAATCTGAATAAATCAGGAGAAAAGAGAGGATTAAACCTAACATGACATCATCAAAGACAACAATGCACAGATACCTCAAAGCTTGTCTTGTTAGTGTTTACATATGGATTTCTCTACCAGTGTTATGAGATTATCAATAATATGGATCTTTTATTGATAACTCTACCTAAGTAGTACTTTAACAGGGGGGTGTTCCCAAGCTTTATAGAAGCATAATACTGGCAAACATGTGCTAAAATTGGCAATTAGATGATGAAGCATTGAAATCTGTGTTAATTGGCACTAAACCCTTTCCTCCACATATATGTCTGTGGGATACCTCTAACATATCCTGATAAAATCTACGTGTTTAATGCTTTACTCACTGTGTTAAATACAGGTGGTAGCATAAGGCAAGATGAAAGTAAAGCTATATGAGAAGTTTTTGCTTTATAATCACTGTACATAAAGCAGCCCATTTCCTTTTACAAAGAAATACCATGCCTGCTATACTATCTGCTATTTATAATTTGCTGATGGCTATGAAAAGTGTTAAATAACGATCACTTAAATAGTCAAAAATGGACTAGACTTAATTGGAAACCAGAATTGTCCGTTTGCAATTTCAGGGGTCAATGAGTTAAAAGGGTTTTTATAAAGATTTTGGATCAATATAAAAGGCCAGGAAACTCTACATCCAATGACTGTCCAGTCTACACTGTCATCAGATTAAGTTTTGATTACCTGAAGCCTGGGCAACAAGTCATGTCACTATCCTATGTCTATCTGGTTGTCATTCAACAGCTACAATTTCTATAAATCAACATAAATGCAGGCAACACATGTTCTCCTATGGAACCTCTCATTTAACTTACTTTAATTTAAATTGGGAGATTAAAAACCATTGTGGATGGCCATGTTTTGGGAGGAAATTATATCATAGAACTGCAGGATAATTTGCAAGTAGCCAGTAACAAGATCTGATCTCTTTAACTCTTGTCTTGCTAAATTCTCTGCATCAAAATTGTCTGCAATCTTTTCCAAATTTAGTTTGTTTAATCGTTTTGTGTTGGAGCAACCCAAACAAAGTTGTCAACAACTTCGGATTATGTTTAGATGCTTAGTTCCCTTGGCATCTTGTCTGGAGCCAAAATGTTCTTGAACATTATAAATTTAAGCCCCTAGCATTAGAGGGGTTTAAGCAAGTACAAGGATCAATAAAGTTTGGGAAGCCTATTCATTGAGGGGCGTACTTTTGTACCTATCTGGGTATTGAACGTTGATAACAGACTATTAACTATCTGACCTTAACTCTTAACACGCTAGAAACGAAACCATGATTACCTTTACAAACAGTTTGGATCATTATGAGACGCCCCATAACATGATGCCTCATTAGAATCCAAACTGTTTGACACTCTCACACTGTTTTGAAAAGAAATTTCTATTTTTAGAACAGTAGCAGACTACAATTGTTGCAGACGATAAGATTACCCAGCATTCAATGAGGTAGTGGAAGAGAAATTACAGTGACCAATTAACTAGCAATTTACTTCTAATCATTGGAGGTGTATTGGTATTTACATACAGCCAGCCGTGATAAGCCTGATGGCTCAATCCAGCAAAAAAACATTACAAGACATGTAATATCAATATTGATTTTGCTGATTTAATGGATTAATATTCTTAAGTTAAAAATTAATCCTAGTGTGCATATTTATGTATACAGACTGGGGTTATATTATATCAGTAGTGAAATGGTTTCTCTCGAGTAGGGAGTAATGTGGGAGGCATTTAGTCAGGGATTAATCAATTAAAGTGTAATTACAGATCAAGGATTTTCAAAGTTAACTGAGATGGAGTATTTTGTGATATGGATTTGTAAAGCCTGTGCACTGTGCTAAATGTATTTAACCCATTACCCCATAGCCTTTTTCTTGTATTGAAGATAGGTGACAACTTAAAGCAGGTTGAAAGTAAAGCAGAATGTGCCTTAAAGCGCATTCAGCTTTACTTTCATCCTGCTTTAAGCTACCATTTGGTAGGATATAGAAAATATTTCTTATTGTACATTTTCATTATTGTTTAAAGATATTTATGGGGCAATGGGTTAAGCCTTCTTCTGCAACATGCAGCTTGATTGCATTTGCAAACAGTCTGGATCCAGATCAGATGCCAAGTCACTTGGCATCTGATCAGGATCCAAGCTGCTTGATTTCATATCACGAATAGTGTTGATTTTTTTTCCAATATGTATACATTGAACCTTAATTTTGAAATTTAAAGCAAATGAGTTGCAAATGTTTTTGTATGATTATGATCTTACATAAATTGTAAAAAATGGCAATAAATTTTGATTATGTTTGCTGACAGGGAGCAGTAGACATGTCAGCATAAAAACTCTCCTGAATTGAGATTTAGGTATAAAAAATGACAACATAATAGTGGGCAATGGAAAAAAGATTATTATGTTGTTACAGGAAATAAATAGAAAATGACAAGAAATGACAGAAAATGACCAGAAATGATAAATAAACATGAAATCACATCATATTTGGAATGGTGAACTCAGCTGTAGTATTATAGTTCTGTTGTTAGTGTGAAGCTTGCTGGCTATTTAAGGTGATGGAGAAGAAGGCTACCCTACAGGAGTCTGTGTCGGTCCAGGAGCAGTATGAAAAGCTTCTACAAGACTATGCTGACTTCCTCGATACCGCTGATGACAAGCTGAAGACCGAGCAGGTTACAGCCAAGGATTTAGACAGTCTCAAACAACAGCTCATTGCTCACAAGGTACATTATTGTCTATATGTCTGAAATCTAAAGCCCTGCAATGATGATTCTGTTTGCAAATGGACTATGGTACATGACTGTATTCTACCAGAGCTCCAGAAAGGGGGAGCATTTCAAAAGCTAAAATCCTTACATCTGCTTTAACTCTTTCCTCCCTAAAACTTCAAATGGACAATCCCAGTTTCCATTTTAGTCTAGTCCATTTCTGACTTTTAAGGGTTGTTTTTTGTCAATTTTTTGCATTTTGACAAACAGTGAAGACCCTGATCAGATGGCTCCTTTCGGAGCCCTCTGATCTGGGTCTTCACTGTTTGCACATGACAATTGTACTATTCACATGTACATTGTTTGAAAAGAACGCCTATTTGCGGGACTAGTGTTCAAAGGGTTAAACCATATGTTGTCATGACTCATTAGAATCGTCTCTTCGAGAGGATTCTAATAAGTAGTAACACCATACGATTTGGTGCTGAAATGAGTAAGAAAATGTGGGATTTGTTCATTTAACTCCCTCTTAACTGGAGCCCTGTTCTACTTTTTAAAAATGACCAGTTTATGTCGAACATTCAGAAAAATGTGACTCTGGAGAAAGGACTTATGTAGGCAATTGGCAGTTGACCAATCCATGTCATTCAATGAATACAATATTGTTTAAACCAGTGATGATATTAACAGTAATGAAATGGAATTTTCAAATGCTCATATCTTTATTGAGTTACTTGACCAGTTTGATTTACACAAAATGTTGTAAACTGTTACAAACAGTGCATATACCCAGATCAGAGGGCTCCTGAAGGAGCCCTCTGATCTGGGTATACACTGTTTGCAAAGTGAAGGAGCCCTCTGATCTGGGTATGCACTGTTTGTAAAGTGATGGAGCCCTCTGATCTGGGTATGCACTGTTTTTAAAGGATGGATATATCCAGTTTCAGCTCTACATGGGGTGAGCAAACACCTGCTAAGCAAGTCAAAGATTGAGTCAGGTCAGGTGTCAACAGATTATTCTTCCAAGGATACACTTGCACACTTTGTTGTGTTTTCAGTTTAGAATATAGTTTGCTGATCTTAGAAATCCACTCATTCTTCATACCTGACTTCCTTATTATGATAAGGGCTTGAAAGGAATAGCATAATCCCTTAGAAAAATACTTGTCACACTGTCAGAAAACAACCCCCTCCCAGACGTTACAAACAGTATAGACCCCTATCACCAACCCCATTTAGAAATATAGTGTTTAACAATTTTAACATTTGTAATTGATTCAGCAAGTTTTGTTAGTCAATCGAACAAAGCAGAGGTATTTTGCTTGTATTCATGTGTAACAGTAAAAGCTGTATTATGCAGGGTCTGCACTGTTTTCTAACTGGATATGCTTGACATGAGTCTGCACTCTTTTCTGAGTGAAAATTTCCATTATTTTATTAGCCAATGTAATTGTTAAGATGAAAATTATTCATAGGTGGCAAAGTTTTATTAATGAATATTCAGCTTGAGAAGAGTCCAGTAATAGATATTCCTTGATACTCTTTTTTTTTAATTAAGCAGCCTCTCTCTTAACCCATTTTCCCATTTTCTGTTTCTAGTTTTGAAGATAGGTGACCACTTAAAGCAGGTTGAAAGTAAAGCAGAATGTGCCTTCAGGCACATTCTGCTTTACTTTCAGCCTGCTTTAAGCAAAAATCTGTTAGAATATAGAAAATATTTCTTATGGCACATATTCATGGTTGTGTAAATTGGAACTATTTTCCTCAATGAATGAATAAACTAGAGGCATAAAAAGGCATATTAATGGGTTAAAAGACTGTTATTATGTTTTCCTCAAAATGGCCACTTTATCCATGTTTAACATTTTTATGTAGTAACAATAATTATGTTACCTGTATGGTGACTTACCAGTTTAATAACCTGGTAATAAGCCACAGGTATGTGAGGGAAGAATGTTGAAATGTCATCAGTCATAACAGTCTGACAAGATGGCCCCTTGAACTAACTTGACATCTGACCTGTAGTGAATATAATCATAGATACAATGTATTGATTTTCTATACCTTATAAATATCATATTGAATGTCAAACAATCATTTCTCACATAACTACCCTTGTTTTCTATAACGAACAACGATGACAAATATCCTTATCTCCAACATGTGTAAGATCACTTTGATGACGTCACTATAACGTCACTATTTATAACGGCGTTTTGACGTCACTGGGGTTCCAAAAAATGCATATTGCTTAAAAAATAGCTTAAATCGTTGGTAATGTGAGAAAAAGAATCTGTCACTCGTCGATGTTTAAGACAAGTTGATCTCAAACTCGTCTAGAATAGAAAAGTCATTAAGCTCGCCAAGGCTCGCTTAATAACATTTCAATTCTAGACTCGTTTGAGATCAGCTTGTCTTAAACATCGACTCATGACAGATCCTATATTTATCAATACATGGTTTATACCTTTCTGGAATAGAAACACATTGTTTCATGCATTTGCCTATTTCTTTTAGCAATGTCTTTACATGTTTCTATCCTGGTCTGATGAATGGTCATAGCATACTCTTGTCCTGCCTTCATATAATTGTAGGTGACTGCTTAATGCAGGCTGAAACTGCCTTACTGTTGGCATTCTATGGCATGGTCAACATCTTATATCAAGAGAATTAAGCCATTACCCCATAAATACGCCTTTTTACACCTTTAAATTCTTCATCTACTGAAGAAAATAGATCCACTTTATACGGTCAAGAATATGTATCTTAAGAGTTCTTTTCTATATTCTAGCAGATGATAGCTTAAAGCAGGCTGAAAGTGTTCACCTGTTTTCAAAACAGGAAACATTCTATGGGGTAATGTGTTAACTTGTGTTAATCCTTTACAAACAGTTCTTGACACATATATTGTCTTAATTCCAGGATTTCTTCAGTGACCTAGAGGTCCATCGAGCCATGTTGGACTCTCTTGTTTCCCAGTGTGATAAGGCCACCAAACAGAAGCACCTGCCCCAGCATACCCGTCTCAGTAACCTGACCTACGTGCTGCTAGACAAGGCCAGTCTACATGGTCAGCGACTCGATCGCCTGGTCCGACAGTGGGCAGAAATGGAGGAAAAGTTCAATCAACTTCAGAGGTTCTTAGATGACATAGAAACACAGATACCAAAGCCCATCACCAATGATGACACACTAGATACTATACAGACCAAGATCAACACATATCAGAGACTGCAAAGGGAGCTAACTGATGAGAAACCAACAGTATTCCAGGTGGTCGACAAAGGGAAGCAACTCCTGCACAGCCTTAATTGTCCCATACTAGAGATGCTTGTGACAGACTTGGCTGAGAAATGGGTGAATCTCAACACAGACCTGAGCCATGAATTAAAGAGGTAGGCATATTAACCTTTTCTATATAAATATCATCTGCATAGAAAGTCCTGATATACGATAAAACCTCTCTACTATAATAACAACTAAAATGAAGGCTAATTGATCATAAAAGACAGGTGACCGCTTTAAGCAAGGTGAAAGTAAAACAAAAAGCTCCTTCAGGAGCTTTTTGTTTTACTTTCACCTTGCTTTAGGCAGTCATCTGTCTTAAACACCTAGAAATTAACCACATTTAGTGGTCGTAATGGAGAGGTTTTACTGTATTTTACAAGTTCTGATAAATGTAGAGATAATCAGTTTGGATCCTGAATAGGTCCTATATTTCATGGGGCCTGATCTGGATTCAAACTGTTTGCAATAGTCCTCAATACTTGTCTCCAGAATTCAGAGAGAATAACTGTGTACCACAAACCCTTAGAATGCTAAAATAGTATCTGCTGCAAAGAGTTTGTGTGACACCTTTTAGTATTTAGAGGTAGATGTTTAGCTTAGAAGGCTTATAAATGTTGATGAAAGTGTTTTGGTTCTTAACTCATTCACTCCTGAAACTTTAAATGGACAATTCCAGTATTCAATAAAGTCTAAGTCAATTTTTGACTATTTCGGATTTGTTTTAACAATTAATGGCAAAATGACAAACAGTACAGACCCTGATCAGATGGCTCCTGCAAGAGCCCTTTGATCAGGGTCTTCACTGTTTAAACAGGACAAGTGTACTCTTCACAGTTGATGACATGTTTACCCATCGCTAGGGTTGACTATGTTAATCAGAATCAAAGTTATATGGCATCTTATCTGTATCCAAACTGTTTGAAACTACATGTACCATTCATGTCCCCATTAGCAGTGAGAAAAATATACTTTTATGTCTAATATTAAAACTCTTCTCCTGCTTTTCACATGATGCATATGGAAAACAGTGTAGGCAGCTCCCGAACAGAGTTGCACTGATTTCTTATAGGATATGTCTGACATGTGTTTCACAGTACATGTATTCTCTTCCCTGGGGAAATTTTGCTATTTTATTATGCAGATAGATATTCATAGAGGGTGGAGTTTTATATATGAATACTCAGCGGGAGAAGGGTTAATTTTCAAAAAGAACAAAAAAAATGCAGGTGCAGCATGTTTAGAACAGTAACTGTTGCTGCATTCACAAATTGTTGTGAAAAGTCCATGTTAAAATCTGTAAAAAAAATTGAACACTTTCAGTAAATAGAATAAAAAATACTACAGTAAAACCTCTCTATTACGACCACTAAATTATGTTAATTATTAGGGTGTTTACGGTAGGTGACCGCTTAAAACAAGGTGACAGTGAAACAGAAAGCTCCTGTAGGAGCTTTCTGTTTCACTGTCACCTTGCTTTAAGCTGTCACCTGTCTATTAAACAATTAATTAGCCTTCGTTTTAGTGGTCGTAATAGCGAGGTTTTACTGTATTTCATGCTATGAAGACACTGGTCTGAGATAGAGTTGTCACTTTGAGAGGATACCTTTTACCACTATAACAACTCCCTGTGTTATATGAAATGGAGCTGTGCCATGAGAATTTATGAAAACCAGCTGACTTATTACATTGCAAACAGTGTAGACTAAGACCAGCTGCAGCATCAAGAATGCTGCAGCTGTTCATAGTCTACATTGTTTGGCACTCACCAGCATGTAAAGTGTATTGTTACTTAAACTTAACATCTTTCCACTTGTTAATGCTGAACAGACGCAGCAACTTAGATTACGGCTTTAGGTTAGGTCAACACTTTTTTGCAATGAAATATATTTTATTCCCAGCATTGCAACTTAAAACAAATAGACATCAATATTGGTATATAAGTACTGGGTATAAATTTAATTTCTTTAAATTGCAGATGCCAATCTCAACTTGTGTTGCTCGAAGGGTTAGTTAAGCTGCTCAGTTCAACTCTCTGCACACTTGAAGCCTATAATAGAGTTAGGATTAGCTCAGTCCACTTCCATTAACCCATTACCCTATAGACTATTTCAAGTATTGAAGATAGGAGACCGCTTAAAGCAGGTTGAAAGTAAAGCAGAATGTGCCTTCAGGTGCATTCTGCTTTACTTTCAGCCTGCTTTAAGCTACCATCTGCTAGAATATAGAAAACATTTCTTAAAGACTTTTCCTCAGTCCATTGAGGGACCACCAGCATATTGTTCTGGAGGTGTCAATGTAACTGTAAAGCATGTGAACACAATCTCAGTTTACCTGATGAGGTCCAGATTATACTCATGCTCTAGTGATTTTCAATGGTTATTTCTAACCAAACTATCAAATATAAAGGTCCGGTCTCACACAAGACGATTCAATGGTTCAATATGCACAAGACCCATGCTTTTTGCAAGGAAATTGACAGTAAATAATCTGGCAAGGCATTATGACCAAAAGGTCGTCAGGAGATGTCTTTAAGATGTATATTCATGACTATAAAAAGTGGAACTCTTTTCTTCAGTGGAGGAATTATTTAAAGGCGTAAAAATGCATATTTATGAGGTTATGGGTTAAGATAGGAATTCTAATGCAATTTCAGTTGCTATTGTATTATGCAGAACCCATACAGTGTAATCTATTTTGTATGTCCCCAATGACATGCAAATAGGAGTCAAAATGGACATTATGAGATAAGGTCTGCACATTTTACTGTGGCATAAAACAAGCACTACCCACAAAACAAAAGACAGAGTGTGTAGACGCTTACTATATGTTATGCACAATATGTTCTCCCATAGAAAATTAAAGCCTTTTGATACCTTTTCTTTGTCCTCAACACCTTTCAAGGAGATTTTGATATATTGATTAACGATTGGTGTGCAGAGGGTTTAATCCTCACTAATACAATACTGTATACAGAAGTTCTGAAATAGCTTCAGCAGGCTTATATTGGCAAAATGTTACATGGCTTATGTATTGTCTTTATCAAAACTTGGCACCTTCCAATTATTTTAAAGTCAGGCTTTAAGTCTTTTTTCACAGAAAATACATCATTTAATTGATGATCATAAGATCAATCTGAATGTGAAACAGTTTTGATCAAGATCACATTTTACGTTGCTGTTCTGCTGATCTGGATCCAAACTGTTTGTACAGAAAAGTCAAATGGTCATTAACACAGATAGTATTAGTCAACCTATCTTTGCTGGCACTCGGGGACGGTGGCTGCTTAATGCTCTTTGAACTGAAAGTCTCTCTCATGTATCTTAAATGACCTGTCATCTTTTCTCACTAATTCTTTCCCTTGATGGATGCAACAGCTTTGAGGTACGCAATCATGCACACTTTAGCAGGTTCTTGAAAGGTAGTCTGGCAAAAAAAAAACCCAGAACATCTCAATTACCGATATACGGTAGTAGAATATGTATTAAAGTCTTTGTATATAGAATATGGTGTCCGATGGTACAGGTCACCTGTGCGAGGGTATTTTCAAGCTGTGCTAAAAGAGAGCTAAGAGAGCCAGCATTGCTTGATAATACCGACAGGGCAGGGTCATTTTAACAGGACTATAGACATTATCCTAATACATAAGCTTATAAGTTCTATAATCCAGTGGATGAAATATTAAAGAAGAAGGTCTCCATTAACTCTTTTCTCCCTGAAACTTTAAATGGACAATTCCAGTTTCCATTTTAGTCTAGTCCATTTCTGACTTTTAAGGGTTGTTTTTGTCAATGTTTGGCATTATGACAAACAGTGAAGACCCTGATCAGAGGGCTCCTTTCGGAGCCCTCTGATCTGGGTCTTCACTGTTTGCACAGGACAAGTGTACTATTCACATGTACACTGTTTGAAAACGACGCCTATATGCGGGACTAGGGTTCAAAGGGTTAAAGATATAAAGATAATGAAGGGGTTAGAAAGAGAAGAAGAGAGTGTAGAAAGTAAATTTATACTCGTCATACAAAAAGATTTATAGTAAAAGGATTTTAAATGGGTCATATTGCTGTGATGAAGTCTGATTGTCTGATTGCTATTTTTAAAGTAAAAAAAAAAAAGAATCTTATTTAAATCAACATCAATTACAGCTGCACTCTTATTATCTGCTTTGTAACTATATATAAGCTTATTTCATGGTGACAGAGGCTGATCAGGAGATGTTGAAGAGCAAGATGTTGAAGTTATTCATACATAGCGTGTGTTATGATGTGAAAGCTACCATCCATCACTACAGCTGATTGCTATTTTATTCCATCTCTCATAACATTTATTGATATCTCAAATTACTGACAAAACCCATTACTCCAAAGCCTGTTTATAATTTTCAAGACAGGTGGTCACTTAAAGCAAGTTGAAAGTAAAGCAGAATGCACCTTAAAGTACACTCTTCTGTAACCTTCAGTCTACTTTATGCTACCATCTAATAGGATATAGAAAATATTTCTTTTTTATGGTGCATATTTATGACAGTATAAAGCGGAACTTCTTTCTTCAGTGAAGGAATATGTTACAGCTGTTAACCCATTAACCCATAGCCTGTTTCTAGTATTGAAGATAGGTGGCCACTTAAAGCATGTTAAAAGTAAAGCAGAATGTGCCTTAAGGCACATTCTGCTTTACTTTCAACCTGCTTTAAGCTACCATCTTCTAGAAAATAGAAATTATTTCTTTTGATATATAATTATTCATAACTGTAAACATAAGAACTATTGTCTTCAGTGGAGAAATAAATTAAAGGCGTTAAAAGGTGTATTTATGGGGTAATGGGTTAAAAGATGTTTTCATGGAGTAATGGGATACTGTATAATTTAAAGGATCTACTGTCTAAAGCATTTAATTCACTTTTAACTGATTCTCTCTAAATGAGATTCTGAAATAAGGTTAACATCTCAATTTGGTGAAACAAAACAAATTACATGTATTGAACAAGTGTTGATAAGGTTAGGTTACTAGAATAAGTTATTATGAAGAGAATACATTAGATTATACATATTATGAGGTAACTATTTGAAAGGTCTAAATTACTAGAACAAACAATCTAGCATTGTTGCGGTGACTGTTTTTCTACACCTATGATATTATGAGGTAATATAACCCATTACTGCATAGCCTGTTTCTAGTATTTAAAACAAGTTACTACTTAAATCAGGTTGAAAGTAAAGCAGAATGCGCCTTAGCCTGCTTTAAGCAAAAATCTGCTAGAATATAGAAAATATTCCTTAAGGTTCATATTCATAATTGTGTAAATTAGAGCTATTTTCCTTAATGGATGAATAAATTTGAGGCGTAAAATGACGTATTTATGGGGTAATATGGGATAAGTTGCCCAATTTGATACTGCAATAAGTCTTTTGAAAACATGTTCATACTGAATTGCCAATGGACAGACTGGGGGTAACAAGTACTATAAATGTACCTCCAATTAAGCAAATGTTCACACTTCAGTCTCTGAAATACAGAAGTCGTTGGATTTTGATATACATGATAAGCCTGGGGGTATTTTTGTAATAGGTAATTTGGTACATGTTGAGCATTTACTGTGCTGGGCAAGTGTATATACATACTTTTCTAACAGTTTACACCCTGATCAGGGAACTCCTGATGGAGCCCTCTGATCAGGATCTGCACTGTTTGTCATGCTCATAAGTATTTTAGCACCCGTCCCTCCAGAGTAAATGTATTCTGGCCATTGATTAGAGAAAAGGAGAAGTCTAAAATTTTGCCTTGTGAGGTTAGGAGGGGGATGTACATAATGTCATATAAAACTATACTTCTGATATTAAGGTTTAAAGGGTTGTATGTAGTGTTCTAACATTGTGTATGGTGTATGTTATAGGTCTCAGTCTCTGGGTGACCAGCTACAGGTGTTTGAGGCCGAGGCTTCCATATTGAGGTCATGGCTGACAGCAGCAAGGTCCAAGCTGAACAGTCTGAAGCAGCTCTCCTCTACAGACCTCAAGAGTATAGCCACTGTCAGGAGTAAAATAGACAAGATACTGGTAAGTATTGTTGTATACATACAACACAGGCTACATGTATTCTCTGTTTCGGTTTATAATTAACCCGTTCCCTCATAGCCTGTTTCTAGTTCTGAAGATGGGTGACCACTTAAAGCAGGTTGAAAGTAAAGCAGAATGTGCCTTAAGGCACATTCTGCTTTACTTTCAGCCTGCTTTAAGCTACCATCTCCTATAATAAATAAAATATTCCTTATGATACATATTCATGACTGTTTCAATTGGAACTTTTTTCTTCAGTGTATGAATAAACTGAATGCGCTAAAAGGTGCTTCTATAAGGGAAAGGGTTAAAGATATCTCAAACATTCTAATTAGTCATCACAACATAGGTTAGTGAGATAATGTTTTTAGTATAAACAAATGAAATACGTTACTTACCACGAGCGCTGATAGTCAGATCATGAATTTAAAGCTTTTGATAAAAACATTTGTGTACCAAAAAGGTGTGACGGAAATGGATGGTATATAAAGACTTCTACAGTCTGACTGTGGAAGCCGGCTTTTATAGCCAAATTGTTAAGTGTTTGTAGGGGTTGCAAAGTTAACTCATTATCCCCTGAAACTTCCAATGGACGATTCCAGTTGACAATAAAGGATGGTCCATTTTCAACTATTTGTGGTCGTTTTTTTATAATACATTACAAAATGACAAACAGTGAAGACCCTGATCAGAGGGCTCCTGCAGGAGCCCTCTGATCAGGGACTTCACTGTTTTCATAGGACAAGTGTACTCTTCACAGGTACACTTTTGATAAAGGACGCATATATGCGTCACTAGGGCTCAATGAGTTAAGCAACATACGAACTGTTGGCCTTGGTACACGTTACAAAGGCACTAAAATAGAATCTGTAATTTGCAGACATTATTTCCATACATGCATGTTTACATTACCATATACATTATTTTTACAGGAAACATGTTTCTACATAGAAATGCAAATATTCTACCTTTATAACAATGTTGTTAATTTTTCCAGGAATTCCGAAAAGAAGTTGAGAACCAGCAGCCTCTAAAAGAGAAAGTATTGTCCATCGGGCACCAGTTGATGCAGAACAAGCTACAGCCGAGCTCAGACCTGGAGGATCGTATGCGCTACCTGGATCATGAGTGGGCTCATCTAGAACATGACATTAACAAGAGTGAGGAGTATCTACACCAGGCTCAGATGGACCTGATGCCCTCAAGACAAGCCCTTGGTGAACTCAACGCCTGGCTGACAGAGATCGAGGAGACACTGAGGGAGGAGAGAACCAAGCCTCTGAGAAACCTAGCTGACATGGAAGTCTTACTCAAGAAATACAAGGTCAGTCAGGCAGTGATTTAATAAAGCATTGTGTAAAATTATGCCTAAGCAGACCAGTTTTCTTTATTTTGGAATTATTTTAATGGTAATGAAAACATTTAAAATAATTTCAAGCAGCCATATAAAGAAGCTGAAGGAAAGTCTTTAATACAACTTCGTAACAAGTAGAAGCTTATTAGTGCAGAGTAAAAGTTGAGCGTAAAGCTCTTACATACTTTCCTACTGTATTAAGCATGAAGATGAATCAGCAGTATTATAAACTGGTGGCAGCTTAATGTAGCAAAACAGAGAACTCATAGTCTCACACTGTTGACTGTTGGTGAGTGTCCTGTTGGCCTATAGGGGAATGGACTAAGCTTCAACAATCATTTTCTTTGTCCTTCTTTCTCATGTAAGGTATATTCAGTCCAAAGATTCATCAATGAATTTATGTTTTTCAGTCTTACAAGATTGATCTGTCGAGCAAACAGCTGACTGTTGATTTTGTGAACCAAGATGTTCTGCAGCCATCAGAGGAGTCAGACAGCCCGCCCACAGCTGAAAGGACAGAGTTCTCAGAACGTCTCGGTACACTCAACAACAGATGGAGGGAAGTCAGCAAGCATGTATCAGACAGACTAAAGTCCCTGGAGGCCGTACATAACAAGTGGGAGGAGTTTGAGAAGTCTGTGGGTCGTTTGGTTGGCTGGTTCCATGAGCAGGAGGACAAGCTGAAGAAATACCGCCTCATTGGTCATGAAGTGAGTGTGAGACAGACACTGAAAGATGTCAAGGTAAGATACAAACAGTGAGCCAAGAACAATGGACCTTGGAACTGAAACATAATTTATAATATAAAGGTTTAGAAACACAGTTAACTAACTACACCCAAGCGACAAGTATACTCACCCTTTACAAACAATGTACTTATGAAGAGTATACATGTCCTGTGCAAATAGTAGAGACTAATATCAGAGGGCTCCTGCAGGATACGGCTGATCAGGGTTTGCACTATTTGTCATTTTGGAAAATACTGTTGAAAACAAGCCTTGGTATAGACAGTTAAAATAGGACTAGATTTAATTTGAAACGGGAATTGGCAAGGAGTCACAATATTTGGTTTAGTGAAGACATACATGTTTAGGAGAAAAAATCAGAAAACTTTTGAGTTACTCCCTCTGATCTTGAGCCTTGTATATGCAAGTCCTACTAAAACAGTAAAACTCCTTTAAGGGCCACTAAAAAGAAGGCTAACTGGTTATATAAAAGACAGGTCACCGGTATTAAAACACCTAAGAGGTTTTACAGTTACTGTAATTAAAAGAATTGCTTTCAAAGGTTAAATATTGTACAGAAAAGCTGTGCCCTACCTCTGTTGTGGTATATGCCATACCAGTATGTTGTATGTTTACAGGGTATGAAGACCACAATGAAAGCCAAGCAGCTGGAGATCCAGGAGGTGAGAGAGCTTGGAGAGTTACTGGTACAGCTAAGTGAGGACTCTCCACAGGTCAGACAAGCCATACAGACCAACCTGGCCAATGTAGAACGACAGAAACGTGATCTGGACAACAATGTAGAGCAGGTGATATATTATAGTCAGACTTATTTCAATATCAAGATCTCCCTAATTCGGTCGTAGAAAATATAGCATTGGTAAAACCAGCTATTTTTAGCTCACCTGAGCTAGCTCAGGGTGAGCTTTTGCAATACTTGAATGTCCGGTGTGCAGCCTCAACAGTTTTAGTGTTTACACTCTAGAGGCCACAATATTGATCCAATCTTTCTCAAACTTGCTCAGATTGTATATAACCATATGAGTTCAAAAATGTTTGATTATGTTTGAAATCGAACTAATACGTAAAGAGTTATCGACCTTTGAATTGCTGGAAATGCCATTTTTAACAGTGTTTACACTCTAGAGGCCACAATATTTATCCAATCTTTCTTGCCCAGATTGTATATTACCATAAGATTTCAAATGAGTTCGATTATGGTTGAAATCAGACTAATAGGTCAATAGTAATCTACCTTTGCATTGCTGGAATGCCATATTTAATAGTGTATACATTTTAGAAGCCACAATATTTATCCAATCTTTCCCAAACTTGCCCAGATTGTACATGACCATACGAGTTCGAATAAGTGCAATTATAGTTTAAATCGGACCCATAGGTCAAGAGTTATCTGCCCTTGAATTGCTGAAAATGCCATATCTTACAGCGTTCACACTTTTGCAACTACAGTTTTCAATGGATTTTGATTATACTTGCAAGCAAAGTATATAGCTATAAGTTCTCAAAGGAGTGCAATTGTTGTTGAAATCTTATCTTTGGGGCAATAGTTATCTGCCCTTGATATACTTTGAAATGGTAGAAAATGCTTCATTTCAATATTGTTTAGGCTTTAGTTATCTGCCCTTGATGTACTCTACTATACTAGAATTATGAGGTGGTATTCCAAAATTGTCTACTTGCTATACTACAAATTTGAGTGGATTTAGATTAAAACGAGTGAAACAGAAAGGTAAAGCTATCAGGCTTCAGTACAACAGGTGAGCGATATCAGGGCCTTCAGGCTCTCTTGTTTAAATCAGGTGAAAATGATATGTTTGTAATGATTTTCAGGTGCACAAACTATTAGAAGATATTCTTGGCCAGTGGGACAGTTACCATGGAGAACTTCAGGCTGTCAGTCAGACATTGGCAGAAACAGAATACTGTCTACAGCGATACAATCTGATTGGTGGGGACATAGCAACACTTAAAATACAGGTGGAAAAACTAGAGGTATGAAATCCTAGACTCAATCATAATCTTACAAATAATGTATTTCTTCCAGGCACTATAAATATTTTATGTTATAAAATAATTGCTTACAGCAGACTAAAAGAAAAACATAATGCGCCACCACCTTGAAAGATGCTGGCCTCAGTGTTTTAGCAGGAAACTATTTCTATAATTATTAGATATCAGTATGTAGAGGTTAACCCATTACCCCATAAATACGCCTTTTTACGCCTTTAAATTTTTTCTCCACTGAGGAAAATAGTTCCAATTTATACAGTTATGAAAATGTATGATAAGAACTATTTTCTATATTCTAGCAGATGATCGCTTAAAGCAGGCTGAAAGTAAAGCAGAATGTGCCTTAAGGCACATTCTGCTTTACTTTCAACCTGCTTTAAGTGGTCACCTTTTTTCAAAACTAGAATCAGGCTATGGGATAATGGGTTAAATGTAAAGAAGGGTTAATGTTTTCAGGTCAGTAATTACTGCCACACTTTATGGTGTTACAATAATTTCTTTGTCACCCTGCATTATGGTACATGATTGTGTTTGCAGCACCTGATGGGTGATATGGAGAGACATGTGGCACGGTATGAGAAGTTCTCCAGCCTCGCTAACAGACTCAGCCAAGTGTGTGAGCCACCCACGAGGAAGGAGATCAGGAAGACACAGTCCGACATTGAACAGCGCTGGCAGAACCTGTTTGCAGAGCTGAGAACACGGACAGAGAAGTTCCGACAGTGTCTACAGCAATGGCTTACCTATGAAGATGAATATAACTCGGCTAAAACATGGCTCGATAGTAAGGAGAAGCTGTGTGATGAGCTTCTATATGGGAAGGAACAGAGAGTGAGAAGAGATGCCAACCTCACCAACTGCCAGGTTAGCAAGTTATATAACTTATCTTCTTGTTTTTGGAGATATTTATAAACAGGAAATCTAGAATCAGCCAAATTTCACAAAATTATTTTGTTAGTTCAGATAGAAATACCCAATCAATACTAATTATAGATAATGCTTGTATCTACCTCTTCTTTGACAGATTGAGCCTAAGTTAGCAATTATTGAGAAGGTAGTTAGCTACCTGAAAACACATATGAGTTGTACAGTTTTATATTGATACTATAAACATAAAGACACGATTCACATATTGCAAACATTGTAAAGTCTTTTTCTATTCAGTAAAATTTAACAAGATTTCTAGATGGGTGGTCTTTGCATGGTATTATAATCTCCCATGTTCACTATTATGACCATTCAGCACCGTTCTGCAGAAGCTTCACTATCAGCCTGCTTTATAAGCTTGTACCTGTTTTTAATTAACCCTTTCCCCAATAGAAACGCCTTTTAGCGGATATGATTTATTCCTCCGCTGAAGAAAATAGTTCCAATTTAATCAGCCATGAAAATATTATACAGGGAAGATTTTCTATATTTTAGCACATGGAAGCTTAAAGCTGGCTGAAAGTAAAGCAGAATGCGCCTTAGGGCGCATTCTGTTTTACTTTCAACCTGCTTTAAGTGGTCAACTATCTTCATTACTAGAAATAGGCTATCAGGTGATGGGTTAACACCATGCATTCATTAGCCATGCCTGGTTATAACAGCAAGTATTTTCTGTATATTTGTACCCAGGCATTACTACAAGATCTAGACAACTTCCAGTCCAGCCTTGCCAACCTATACAGACTGGGTGACAATGTCACCAAAAACATGGACCCCACCTCTCTAGTCAACATCACCTCCAAGCTCTCAGGCCTTGAACAGAGAGTACTCTCACTCAGACAGAAGCTTGCCAAGCATGTACAAAGCCTCCAGGGTGATCTGTCTCAGCACAGACGTTTTCAGGAAGCTTTTGACAATGTCAAGGCGTTTGTATCTCAGGCACAGAGAATCCTCAGCATGGAAGATCCAAATAAATCAGCTGATGAACAAGCTCTCAGTAATAGACTAGAACACTTGAAAGAACTGTCCGCTCAGTTCAGTGACAATTCCACACAGCTAGATGATCTCAATGATTTAGGTTACAGACTTGCACTTAATGAAACAGCAGCAGCAGATTTACAGGACTTAAATCACAAGTGGCATGATTTATTCACGGAGACTAAGGAAAGATGTAAGACTTTACAGGGGATATTGTTAGTACAGCAAGACTTTGCCGCTAAGTGTGACACGTGGATGACCTTCCTGGCCCAGACAGAGACAGATCTCTCCACAGAAATAGCAGGCAATCTTATAGACCTTCAAGTTCAACAGAAAAAGTGTGAGGTATGATGATGCTTTGTTTTTCAAATACATGCACTGATAATGACTCAAAACTAAAAGGTCCATTAGCTATGATTAAGAGTGGTTTGTGCTTCCTGCATACTGATTGTAAAGGAACATATATGCCATGGAATAATGGTATTATCAAACTTGTATTAAGTGTGCAATGAAAACAAATCTGATTGTAGTCTTTAACATTCCCCCTCCCCTAGCTTGTTTCTAGTTTTGAAGACATGTAACCACTTTAAAGATGGTTGAAAGTAAATCAGAGTGTTCTTAAAGGAGCATTCTGCATTATTTTCAACATGCTTTAAGCTACATTTGTATCATCTGGAAAGAGACTGGAAATGCCTTCTTTTGTTATCTTATGATGGAATGATGTTATGTTTTTTGCAGAAATTTGAGGCTGAGATGTACAGTCGCCAGCAAATCCTTCATTCCATCATCAGTGATGGCCAGACAATGATGAGTCAGGGAGATATTGACAATAAAGAGGAGTTCCAGCAAAAGCTCCATCTATTGGCTGAACAGTGGCAGAGTGTCGTGAGACGAGCCAATCAGAGGAAGGCTATCATTGACAGCACCATCAAGCAGTGGGCAGCCTTCAATGACATGGCTGAGAAGCTGAGGGTATGGCTGAAGGAAAAGGAGGAAAGTCTACAAGTGTTCAACTTTGACACGGCATCACTGCAGAAAATCAAAAACCTGGTAGAGAAAGCAAAGGTGAGAGATTGTTCTAGTTCCGATAAAATTTGAATAGTGCTTTATGTGGTGAAATTTATCATATTTACATGGATATATTAAAATGCTCATCTTCTAGATTGGCAAATAAATGATTCAAGGAACAAACAGTTTTGATCTTGATTAGATGCCAAGTTACTTGGTATCTTGTGTAGATTCAAAATTTGCAAAAGGACTTGAAAACTTGAGGTTAAGGATTAAATATGAATTTGTGTTGGAAAAACTTTCCATCTTGTGTGTACAAATGATTTGATTTGAATATTTAAACATGTTTCCAGCAAACCCAGAATGAGTTCAAGCTTCAAGAAGATTTGTTCAAGAATATGAACAGCCAAGGGAAGCAACTGTTACAGCGTGCTGATGACAAAGCCCAGGAGGAGTTGAAGGTTAGCATGGCCCAGCTACAGCAGCACTGGCACCAGATCTATGTGAAACTGGACGGGGAGAGGGAGAGACTGGAGGGTGTACTGAGACAGTGGCAGGAGTGTGAGGACGATATAGAGGACATACTAACATGGCTGAAAGACACGAGGAAGTCCCTCGGTACCTCTCTACCTACAGCCTACGAGGACTTGCAGGCAGACATGCACAGATGCAAGGTGGGTGCACTTGAAGATAAAGGTGCAAGCTAAAAATAAAATCATTTTCTGCTCAGCTTGATTCTAATTTTTAAGATAGATGACTGCTCAATGCTGACTGAAAATAAAGCAGAAATCTACATTTTGAAGATTTCTGCTTTGCTTTCAGCCAGGATTTAGTATCAACTTTTTAGAACGAAGAAAATCATTTTTAAACAGTGTACCTGAGAGGATTACACTTGTCCTAAGCAAACAGTGTAGACCCTTATCAGGGTCTACACTGTTTGTCATTTTGAAATATATTGTTAAAATCAACCCTAAATAGTCAAAAAATGGACTAGACTTATTTTGAAATTGGAATTGCCCATTAAATGTTTCAGAGGTGAATGAGTGAATGTCACCTTTTGATAGATCACATACAATATAACGTGTTTTGGATTTCAATTTCTTGTTCTCTACTGTTGATGTACTGCAAATGACTGATAGTCATAGAATTTTACAGTTACTACAGTAGTTATATGGAGGTTACATTTCTTTCTAGACTTTTAGATTTTGTTTGTGTTTTAGGACATTGAGGTTGCCTTTGCCAATGCTGAGCCCAAACGTCAGGCCCTGTTGGCAAGCGAGAGAGCTCTAGGTAGAACCATTGAACCAGAGGACCTGAATGTACTACACCAGAGAATACGACTCCTGAACAAACAGTGGGATGAACTGAGAAACCAGGCTAACCTACGAGGACAGAGAATTGATGACAACATGTTCCGCTGGTCCAATTTCAGTGAGAAGTTCAAGGATCTGTGTGACTGGATGGACCGTATGGAACTCAAGGTCATCTCCAGCAAGGACTTCCACATTGAAGATCTTCTCAATAGAATGCAGAAAGTAAGAGGATTATTGTAGCTAATTCACCCCGTAAACTTTTAATGTAGTAGTGTATCCCATTATTGACAATTAAGTGATATTTCTAAAATATATTGCAAATTGACAAACAGTGTATACCCTGATCTGAGGGCTCCTTCAGAGGCCCTCTGATCTGGGTCTACACTGTTTGTATTGAAAAAGTGTACTCTTTATAGGTACAATGTTTATTAATGATGAGTATACTCATTGCTAGGGTTGAATGTGTTAACCCTTTTGAATCCACTCAGTATCTGATGTGGATCAAGAATGTTAGTAAAAGAGAAATCAAATCACTTGTCACAAAAGAAAGTAAAAAGCAAGTTAAATTTTGTGTAATATGTTTATGTGAGATTCTATTCTTTACCACCTCAGGATTTCAAGGAAGAGCTTAAGGACAAGGAGAAGTTTAAGACTGACCTTGTATGTCAAGGTCGTGCCCTTATGCTGGTCAGTAATGATGTCAGGTCCAGTGATATAGAGCAGAAAATTCTCCGGCTAGAGGATAAGTGGGAACACTTGAAGGCAGTTATAGGATTCAGGTAATAGTTATGTTTGCAATAAGATAATGAATAAATAATTAACCCTTTATCCCATAGCCCGTTTCTACTTTTGAAGACAGGTTATCACTTAAAGCAGGTTGAAAGTAAAGCAGAATGCGCCTGATTTAAGTTATGATTTGTTAGAATATAGAAAGAATTTCTTATGATTCTTATTTGTGACAGTATAAATTGGAACTATTCTCTTCAGTAGAGGAATAAATTAAAGGTGTATTCATGGGGAAAGGGTTAAATAAGCAGCTTGCAATGAAGCTACTTGATATCTATTGGAAAGTAGATGAATGATATGGTGTATAACAGTAATGCAGAAAGCATCTGTAAGAGTGTAAGAGTTTCCCGCATTACGTTTATTCTTCATTAACCAATCACCTATCTTAACCCTTTTCCCCATAGCTTGTTCCTAGTTTTAAAGACAGGTGACCACTTAAAGCAGGTTGAAAGTACAGCTGAATTTGCCCTAATGTGCATTCTGCTTTACTTTCAGCCGCCAGCTATAAGCTACTATCTGCTAGGATGAAGAACATATTTTGTACTGTGCATATTCAAGACTGCTTAAAGTGAAAGAAATATTTTCTTCAATGGATGAAAGGTGTTCTTTTAATTGGGTAATGGGTAAAAGTCTTTATAATGAATATTGTTTTCAAATGTTAGCTTTACACAAGTATCAGTATGGAAAGGTTCTAGAGAATTTTACTACATACTTTGAATAGGTTGTGTAGTGTGTACATAAATACCAGGGCTCCAGATAACAGAGTAAACTGAACAAATCCAACATTTTCTCACTTATTTAAACACCAGATTCTAGGGTGTTACTACTCATTAGAATCGTCTCTTCGAGACGATTCTAATGAGTAGTGAAACCATAGGGTTTAATGCAAAAATAAAGATTTAAATTTTTGAAATACTCCCCTTATCTAGAGCCCTGAAATACATGCTGGGGCTTTTAACGAATGTCAATATAGAATAGTGCAACAAATTACTGTGCTGTACTGTAGAAGAATTTAACTATATGACCATATCAACAACTTGTCTTTCCTATTTCTCACAGACAACGGAAGCTGCAGGAGACATTGTTAGCCGTGCAGCAGCTTGATGTCAGCATGAGTAATCTCCGTCGCTGGCTGGCTGACATGGAGAATGAGTTATCTGCCCCTGTCATCTATAGGGAATGTGACCGCAAGGAGATCCAGAAAAAGCTGCAGCACCAGGGTGTAAGCTAGCACATTTAACCCTTTGAACCCTAGTCCCGCATATTGGCGTCCTTTGCAAACAGTGTACATGTGAATAGTGTACTTGTCCTATGCAAACAGTGAAGACCCAGATCAGAGGGCTCCAAGGGAGCCCTCTGATCAGGGTATTCACTGTTTGTCACAATGCCAAACGTTGACAAAAAACAACCATCAAAAGTCAGAAATGGACTAGACTTAAATGGAAACTGGAATTGGCCATTTAAAATTTCAGGGAGGAAAGAGTTAACTTTCGTTACCTATAGTAAAGTCACATTGTTACAACTACTAATGGAGACTTGTTGATGATGTTTAAAGATGTGTACATTTTGGAAATAGATTTCTGTTTTATTTACATTCTGCTTTTATCTAACACATGCCTTACATTATACTGAAAACATTGTTTCTTTTAATAATATAAAATGAAACCGAGTTTACAAGATTTGACATTGTTCTTGTTTTGGTCACAGGAGCTTCAACATGACATAGAGCGTCACAGCCCCGGTGTGGGATCTGTACTGAACCTGTGTGAGGTATTACTACATGATTCTGATGCCTGTCCCACAGAGGTCGAGTTTAATGGCCTACAGACAGCCATGAAGAACTTAGAGAGACGCTGGAGAACTATCTGCCAGAAAACACCTGAACTCAGAACACGGTACACAGGATTTTTGTATCATACAAGAAAAGATATTAAATATATTTTGCTTAAGAGTCTACCTTAAAAAGAACTCCATAAGTTTAATTAAATTTATTATTGTTGTAATTGCTATCATATACTGTAACACAAGACTTTATAGTGTGAGTATGGTAGCATCTTATTTTTAAAAAAAAGGCTTTGAAATTAAACTTCTTATTTTGATCTCCTGTTTACAAGGCATGTATCATTTCTACTTCACATTATGTATTTGCATAGAATTGAAGAGACATGGCAGTTGTGGCAGACATTGATTGATGACTGTAGGATCTTTGGTGATTGGCTGAAAGTCATAGAGTCAGAGGTCAGGGATGTTGAAGTTGACCAATCAAATGTTAGCATGACTAAAGAGGAGTTCAGTCGCTGTGAGGTAAGGGCTTTGAATAAAGATAATTCAGTAATGATTGTAGTTTTAAATATGAAACAAAACTACACATTATGCACCATTGTATTTACTTAATATATTTTGTATCTTCATACTGTTAGTGAAAAAGGAATGTCAACCAAAAAGTATTGAAATGTTGATGGTCAAATCATTCATTCAAAAGTCAGAGGTATGATCAGTGTTTAAGATAATCTTGCAGATTACTTTTGTCTTTCATTATATACCATTTGCCTTGGAGAAATTGTAAGGTTTTTTCCCATTGGATTGTGACTAAACAGACAGATGAAAGTACAGTGTATTATATTTAAAAAAACCATGCCATTCCAAAATTTAAATGAAATATCATCTCAAATTTTGCAACTTTTACAGACTGTTCAGAGAAAAATTCATGAGAATCTCAGCAAATTAGAAAACATTAACCGTCAGTACCGGCACCTTGCACGAGAGGGCCGCACAGATACAGCTGGTACCCTCAAGTCAATGATGCAAGATGCCAATGACCGCTGGGACCAGATGCAGGGAAGAATGTCAGCCAATCTCCGCCTACTCAGACACTCGGCCAGTATCCGTGAGGATTTCAAGAGGACAAGAGAGTCCCTATGGAGCTGGCTGACAGAAATTGACATGCAACTGTCTGGTATAGAGGCCACATCCTCACCCATGGATATACAGGCTAAAGTCAGAGATATGCAGGTACATATAACATATTAATAATCTTTTCCTTGCAAATGTTAGTCAAGTAGCTTGCTACAATATTATTGTTAGATCATCTAAGATGGCACATTAAAAGTGAAACAAAGAAAAGTTCTTTCTTCTGAATTGCTTTAGTTCTGCATTAATCAGTTACCTGTCCTAAACACTATCAATATGTCTTCTTTGAAATATCTGGATAACACAGGAAATAGAACATCTAAAAAGCTTGAATGTTTGATTGTTAACATAAACTACCTTGTATTACACTCACATATCCACTCGTATATTTGTGTTTAACTTTTAGCATGCTAGCGGCTGATATGTGCCACAGTGATTACCTTTGCAAACAGTTTGGATTCAGATGAGACGCCGCATAATGCGGCGTCTCAACAGAATCCAAACTGTTTGACACCCTGACCCTGTTTTAAAAAGAAATTTCGAAAATTCTATTTTTAAAACTGTAGCAGACAACAATAACTGCTGTTGCAGGCGAAAACATTACCCAGTATTCAAAGAGTTGGTTATTTTGTGCCAATATAAAGTGTCCTGACCAAAGTACATGTTGGTATATATGTGGTATTGTTTGTGTCATGTGTAGGGGATACAAGAGGAGTTTGATGCTCGAGGTAGGAAGTTTGAGTTCCTGGACGAGGCAGGTGTGTACCTCATACAGAAGGGAGACAGCACTGATGCCATCGCAACCCAGGCCGAGCTAGACTCCTTCCGCCAGTATCACAGACAGGTGCTTGACAGAATTGCCATAACCAATGCCAGACTCTCCGCTCTACAGGTAAAGATATGAGGCAGAACTATGTCTCTTACAAATAAAAATTGTTTATTGCATGATTGTGTTCTATTTACAGATACGCTATTTTCTGGTTTCTAGATATGTGAATCAGAATTGTGCATTAACTCTTTCAACACCATGGACCTGTTTAAAATATACTCATTACATTAACACACAGTGTAGATCCTATAGGAGCCTTCTGATCTGGGTCTACACTGTTTGCTTATTCGGACCAGTATTTATTAAACTATCCAGAATTGAGAGTAGACTGGTTTATGTTTTGGTAACTAATATGATCCACAAGGGAACCTAATAAACAACAAGAGTTACTTAGTGTTGAAAGAGTTAAAGTAAAATTCCATGTACACCAGCCACTCAAAAGAAGGTGAATTTGCAAGTTAAGATGACAGCTTAATGTAGAGTGAACCATATACATTACTCTTGTCCTACTTGTCTAATGCATTAAGCAGTACCAGTACATATCATTATTGATTCATGCTACATGTTAACATGTATAGAACTTTTTGCTAAAACATCAAGTGTAAATTTTGTTGATGTTTTTAGTCAGTAATATTTGAAATCCCTGGTTATGCAAACTATTGTACTTGATACTTTTTAAACTTATGTACAAAGTGTTTTATTTTGACATTGTCAGACTGAGCAGAGATTCCGACTAGATGAAGATGAGTTGGACCGCCTTGAGAGGGAGTTGTACGGCTTGGGCCCAGATGAGCCATTGTCTCTACAATGGGACATGAAAGAGATTGAGGCTTACCTTGAGTCCTCACCACCAGAAAGTCCACCACAAAAACGCAGGGCTTTATTACAGAAGATCAGGGAGAGGTCAAGGTCAAGGTCACACTCACCCAAGAAGTTGCCATCAGTTACAGCTGCCATACAGTCTCCTCTGCTAGCGAGTAGACCAGAAAGACCCTCATCTCCAAGACGATCTGCATCCCCAACCAGACGAGGGTCACCATCACCTACTAGGTCAAGGTCACCTACAAGGTCACTGAGGACTAAATCACCTAGAAGAGTTGCAAGAGATTATGTAGATAGCAGAGGTAATTAAACTTGTGAAAAAACGTTTTATATTTACCATGTTGTAATGTATGATTTTCCTGATTTTATAGTTTTCTTCTCCAAACGTTTTAGTTCATCCTTCATTCTAGGGAGGTTAGGTATATGTTATCTACAGTTGCAGATATATTTGCTATTTAGTTTTTATTGCTATATTATAGTTTTTTTCTCTCTGCTTGTTATCATCCATAATTGTTAATTCATTTGAACATCATTTGACTGCTTCTTTGACTGAACTTCAGATCTTTTATTCATGTTACAGTCATATTTGTGCTCAGTTACCAATATTTGAAATGAGATCTAAAGACTAGTGGTTGCTCATGTTTAATAAAAGATAAAAATAAAAATAAATTCCTTTGCATACCTAAGTGCCATTGACCTTTACCACTTCTTCCTCATAAGAGTTATTGGATGCCTCTACTCTGTATCAAATAACCCTTTACCTGATAGAAGCGCCTTTTAGCACATTTTAATTTATCCCTCCGCCAAAGAAAATAGTTCAAGACTATACAGGTATGAACATGTACAATTATAAATATTACTTATATACTAGCAAAAAGTGACTTAAAGCAGGTTGAAAGTAAAGCAGAATGCGCCTTATGGCGCATTCTGCTTTACTTTTTACCTGCTTTAAGTGGTTACCTGCCTTCAAATCTAGAAACAGGCTATGAGATAAAGGGTTAATACACTTAAATTAGATTCACTGATTGTTTTAAATCTAGGTGGTAGCTGAAAACAAGATGAAAATAGATCAGAAAGGTCTATAGGAGCTTTCTGATCTACCTTCATATTGCTATAACCCATTACCCCATAGCCTGTTTCTAGTATTGAAAATAGTTGTAGGATATAGAAAAAAAATTATAGTACCTTTTCATGACTGTATAAGTTGGAACTATTTCCTTCAATGGAAAAATAAATTAATTGCGCTAAAAGGCGCTTAAATGGGAGAATTGGTTAAGCAACCACCCACCATAAACATGGAAGTATTTTATACACTTCATCAATTTGATATAGGTGATTTGCACTGGCTAGGTTTAACAGAAACCTAAGAGCTTTTGCATTATTTCCATTTTGCATAAAGCAACCACCTGTATAAATACTTTACCCCATAGCTTGTTTGTAGTTTTGAAGACAGGTGACCGCTTAAAGGTCAAGAAGGGTTTAGAAGTACACATGGAACATTTTTAAAATGATCATTTAACTCTTTGTACCCTAGTCACGTATAAATGCATCCTTAACAAAAGTATACCTGTGAAGAGTACACTTGTCCTATGCAAACAGTGAAGACCCGGATCAGAGGGCTCCCAAAGGAGCCCTCTGATCTGGGTCTGCACTGTTTGTCATATTGCAATACATTGACAAAATCAACTCTTAATAAACTGAAATGGACCAGTCTTAATTGAAACCTGGAATTGTTGATTTGAAGTTTCAGGGAGAAAAGAGTTAATTAGTACAACAGTGTATGTAGATGAGATCTAATTGTCTATGATGACTCACAGATCTGATAATACAGTGTACAGTTGTAACAACTACAGTTGTTGTTTTGTCCATTCAGCTCAATCACCATCCAGACAAGAGAGGTTTAACAGAATGAAGACAGAACTCAATGTGAGAGCCCGAGAGGCAGAGGTGGAAGAAATACTGGAGAAACTCGCTGATGCTTTAGAAGATGCCACTGAGAAGTTGGACATGGCTGAGAGAGACTTCCGATCAGCCACTCCCACAAGACGAGACAGAAGACCACCTCCTTATGTAAGTAACCACAAAATACTGGCTAGTTCATGACAAAAGTTGTGCAGAAAGCTCCCATAGTAAATTTCTGCATTTCTTTTATCCTGCATTAACCCTTTACCTGGTAGCCTATTTCTAGTACTTAAGATAGGTGACTATTTAAAGCAGGTTGGAAGAAAAGCAGAATGCGCCTAAGGGCGCATTCTGCTTTACTTTCAGCCTGCTTTAAGCTATCATGTGCTAATATAGAAAATATTCCCTAAAATACATATTCGTTACTGATTAAATCGGAACTATTTTCTTCAGCGGATGAATAATCATATCAACTTAAAGGCGCTTCTATTGGGGAAAAGGTTAAGTAATCACATTATGTTCAGGGCTTTCCATGCTTCTTTACTTAATGGCTGGTTTCTGCATTATTTTGAGCTCTCACTAGTTGATGTTCAAATATATTATCTTTGCTTCCTCATACCATTGAACTCCATCTCAAGTATGAGTATATTATTTTGTTTGATTTGTTACAGCTCCAGAGTGTGACTGCAGCAGAGAAGAGTATAGAGAATGTTAGGAGGATCCAGAGGGTGCTGAAGTCAGAGACCGGCCTACAGACTATAGCCAGTGCAGACTCCCAAGTCAGGGGTACGTGAACTATCTGATGCTCTATGTTTCCTTGTAACGTCCAACTATCAGTTAAACCATTACCCCATAGCCTGTTTCTAGTTTTGAAGACAGGTGACAGCATAGAGTTTTATGCTACCTTCTACAATAATATAGAAAATATTTTGTATGGTGGATATTCAAGACTGTATAAAGTGGGGCTATTTTCCAGAACCATACAAATAATTCAGCAGCACCTAGCTATACATAAAAAAAACCACCATCCACATCCTCTGATCGGATATTTCAAACACGCCTCTATACTGCTTCTCACAAGGAATGACACTTCATATTAAATATTATGGTATTAGAATTTGTACATTACCACCAAAGGGAGGTAATTCATATGATATATACAAGTATGAGGAGACACTTTCAAGTAAAGGCATAAAAGGGCTGTCTGATCAGAGTCTGCACTGCTTTTGCTTTTTCTGTCTGACATCAATTGTCACTCTTTCCTGGGGAAAATGATCTGTATTTTATCAGCCAAGGTAATAGATCAGATGATAGATGTTCATAGTGGGTAGAGTTTTATATGAATATTTCGTAGAAGGGTAAAGGTGTTTATATGACAGTGGAGAGTGTTGTGTGATATTGTGTGGTGTTATTTTCAGCTGTGGTGGAACGTTTAGAGATGTTGAAGGCAAATGCCATACAGAGAGACTACAGATTAGATCAGCATCGTAAGGACTGGTCACAGTTCAACACAGACCTAGAAAACATGCTAGCATGGCTGGATGAGGCTGAGGCCCTACAGCATAGCCACAAGCCTCTACCAGGGGAAATAACCAAGCTAGATATGATCATTAGGCAACACAAGGTAGGTACAGACTAGGGTCTCCATTATGAACGTACAGTCAAAGTATAGAGCTTGGTTTAAAGCCTTGTTATTCCGTACTAATTCATTGAACCTTAGGGTACGTTCAAACTAACGCGAGTTCGAATTATCGAGTTTTGACTGTACTTGTTTGTAAAGGATGCATCTCACGTTAGTTTGAACATACCTATATTTCGAAGTTAAAACGTGGCTTAGAAATATAGGTATGTTCGACTTAAGCGAAATCGACTTATTGAAATCTAACTTATGAAATACACTGGTGTACTGGTACGATTGATTTAAGCGAGTTGGAAGTATCGAGTTTCGACTGTACATGTGAAGAGAACAACCAGTTAGCAGTAACATACATCTTTCTCATGAAGCAAGTTTTTCTGAGGTGCAAGTTGGACATGTTTGTCAGATTTGTACAAGATTTTGACTGTTTCTTTCTCTACATAAGCTGATTTGATACCAATTGTTCTATGGTCTATGAAGCATAATAATAATTTGAAGTCACACCACCATACATGTTTTTATTCCTCAAGAAGAAATGTAATATATACATTTATTATATACCTACCAATGTTCTGCCCGAAATATTTCTGTATTTTATCGAACAAATACACCTTGACGGATTGAAAATGTACCTTGTGTAATGGGAAAAGAACGTTTACTGTGTAGTCGGAAGTTCGGAACTACAGTAAAACCTCTCTATTACGACCACCAAATTATGTTAAGTATTAGGGTGTTTACGGTAGGTGACCGCTTAAAGCAAGGTGACAGTGAAACAGAAAGCTCCTTTAGGAGCTTTCTGTTTCACTGTCACCTTGCTTTAAGCTGTCACCTCTCTATTATTTAATCAATTAGCATTCGTTTTAGTGGTCGTAATAGCGAGTATTTACTTTCACGCGCCATTCCCCGAAGTGTGACGTATGGGAAATCCCGTTTATTTATAGTAACGCTCGAAACATTTCTATCGTTTTTCATTTTATTTTTATTATAAGAGGTATATAATAAAAGGAACATTACTATACTTTGCATATCTTATGTACCGGATCACTCTCGTTGTGTGTGTAAAGGCTATATCCAACTCGACCTTCGGTCTCGTTGGATATAGCCTTTACACACACAACTCGTGTGATCCGGTGCATAAGATATGCAAAGTATAGTAATATTCCGTTTGTATATACAGAGAGAATTGAGAGTATTATCGTATTTGACTTTATTCATGTTACTTTGCAGGAACTCTTTAAGGAGGTATTAAGTGTAATTAGCTTTATATGTCATTAACACAGCTGTCATTTAATTGTGTGATTTAAGTTTTGAAATAATTAACTCATATCCTGCCATAACCTTGTTGACCTCAGCAGAAATGTGTTGTTCTGTATCTTTAAAAATTAAGTGTGTGACAGTTTTGATTCTGATCAGATACAGAGTCAGTTGTGTCTGATCTGGATCTAATTGTTATCAATTACCATCAAATTGTGCTTGGCAAGATAAACAATACCCTAAACAATTAACCCTTAGCCTGCCACTCACGAATATAGCTCCATATGCAAACAGCTTGGATCCGGATGAGACGCCGAGTAACTCGGCGTCACATCCGGATCCAAGCTGTTTGACACTCGGACAACATTTTCAGTAATTTTGAGCAACTTTGAAGCACTTTGAAACTTGAAGCAGACGAGAAATATAGCAGACGACAATTTATTTGGCGGGCTAAGGGTTAAACTCATTGGACCCTAAGTGAGTTTGTCTGCTGCAACATTTGTCTTCTGCTACTGTTCTAAAAATAGAAATTTTGAAAAAGTATTTTAAAAATAGATCAGAGTATCAAACAGTTTTGATTGTGATGAGACAGCAGGTAATGCGATGTCACATCAGCATCCAAACTGTTTACAAAGATAATCTTAGTTTTGCTTCTTTGGTGCTTAGGAATTGAAATCAAAGACCTTCTAATACATGCTTGAGGTAAAGGGATAATTTGTTACCAGTATTATTTTGTTATCTGAGTTTGAAGTGAATCATCATTTGATTGTCATGTAAAAACGTGTTTCCATTATTTTAATCACCTTAACTTTTACTTATTTTATTATGATCAGCATGGTGAAAGGAAAAGCACTAAAATCATGGCTGCCATTTCTCCGAATTTTTCCTAAGTATTCAGATTTTTATCCTAGAAGTTCGTACCTTAAAACAGGCTGAAAGTAAAGCAGAATGCGCCTTAAGGCGCATTCTGCTTTACTTTCAACCTGTTTTAAGCAGGCATGTGTCTTCAAAACAAGAAACAGACTATGGGGTAAAGGTATGATTAGTAAAATTGCGTCTGAAAAATTGAAAATTTGAAATCTTAGGATTTTTATGATCAACTTATGGCAGCCCTGTAAAATCATGAGCCTAGTTTTAATCAAGGTTTTAAAAGATGATTGGTCATTATTTCTTTTAAGATTCATTAACGCTTTGCATGTTAACCCTTTACCACATAGCCCATTTCTAGTATTGAATAAAGGTGACCACTTAACTCTTTGAACCCTAGTCCCGCATATAGGCGTGCTTTTCAAACAGTGTACATGTGAATAGTATACATGTCCTATGCAAACAGTGAAGACCCAGATCAGAGGGCTCCGAAAGGAGCCCTCTGATCAGGGTCTTCACTGTTTGTCACAATGCCAAACATTGACAAAAACAACCTTTTAAAGTCAGAAATGGACTAGACCAAGATGGAAACTGGAATTTTCCATTTAAAGTTTCAGGGAGGAAAGAGTTAAAGTAGTTCGAAAGTAAAGCAGACTACACCTGGTGACGCATTTTGCTTTACTTTCAGTCAGCTTCAAGTTACCCTGTGCTAGCATATAGAAGATATTTCTTATGATACATATCCATGACTGTATAAAGTGGAATTATTTTCTTCTGTGGAGGAATTAATTCATATGCATAAAAATGTGTATCTATGGAGTATTGGGTTAAGAAATATTGTCAACTACAATAATTGTTGGCTGCTTTTATTAAGATGCTAAAATTAAAATTCTTTTAAAAGATATTTTTGTATAAGAAGTAACCAAAATTGGTAATTTTAGGAGAAAAAGGAGAGTCTATTTAAAACTTAGCGTAGTTAGATTTAAAAGTAATTTTGTCTTTGATTGAAATAGGAATATCTTGTTCCATAATTTATTTCTTCTGGTATTGCTATTAAATAATGTACATAACTTACATCTAGGACTTTAACACATTCAACCCTAGTGACGAGTATACTCGTCATTTACAAACAGTGGACCTTGGAGGATTACACTTGTCCTATGCAAACAGTGTAGACCCTGATCAGAGGTTTCCTTAAGGAGCCCTCTGATCAGGGTCTACACTGTTTGTCGTTTTGAAATATATTGATATAATCAATAGTCAAAAATGGACTAGAATTTTTTTGAAATTGGAATTGTCATTAAAGTTTCAGGGGTGAATGAGTTAAATTGATATTGCTGTGATAGAAGCTTCCACATTTAATCTTTTCCTACAGGACTTCCTAGTCCAGCTTGAATCCAAAAAGCCAAGAGTGATCTCTATAAACCTGACCAGTCATGAGTTGATTGACCACACCACAGAGGAGGGGAGACAACTCAAGGACAAGTTACGCATCATGAACAAGCGCTGGGACGCAATCTGCTTGACTGCCACACGTCTACAGGGTGAGCTACAGCAGGCTTTGATGCAGTGTCAAGAGTTCCACCATACCATACACGATATGCTGCTCTGGTTGGAGGGAGTAGAGACACGCCTACAACAATGTGAGCCAATCAACTTAGACATTGATGATGCTGCCCTCTGGGGGAGACTCAGGAAGCTAAGGGTGAGCAATTCCATCTGTTATATTTGTAATAGGCCATCCATGTTCACAAGATGATGACTTTGTATTGTTCTGTATATTTTAGGCATTTCAGGATATTGTATCTTCAACATTCATAGTGGTAAGCTGAACTTCACACTGGCTTTTCAGCTTTTCATTTCTTTGATAGCTTATGTTAAATTTTAAAATCATTTATCCCAAATACCATACAGGAGTATCATAAATAATGTGCTAGTTGCCTTGTTCATAATTTGTGCCAATTACATGTACAGTCAGTCTTGTATCATGTGACAAAGTGTCTGCATGATTATGATCATGTTTGACAGATATGTCATTCATATTCTGTATTATTTTCAGGACATAAAATATGACCTGGAGAAGAATCAGCCCAGAGTTATGTCCCTTCGTGACACTGCCGACCAACTTCTCATTGATTCTGACTCACCTGAAATGGCCCAGGCGAAGGACAAGATGCATATTATATCCAATCGGCTGAAAGCCCTGCTACGACTGTGTTCATCCTATATATCTAGTCTGGAGACTAGACTAGAGTCAAGACCTTCGGTATGTATTATTAACACTATACATATAGACCGGTAGTTAAACCTCTCTATTACGGCCACTAAACAAAGGCTAATTGATTATTTAAAACAGGTGACAGCTTAAAGCAATGGTGGCAGTATAACAGAAAGCTCATATAAGCTACCATTTGCTAATTTATTCTTCCAACTGAAGAAAATACATGTAGTACCATACCTCTTTATACAGTTATTCATATGCACCATAAGAAATATTTACTATGTCTGAACAGATGCTAGCTTAAAGCAGGCTTACTACCAAAATACATTAAGCAATCACTTGTCTTCAAACTTAGAATGGGGTAAAGGATTAAATCATGTTTCTTTACTATGATATCTAAATACTAAAATCTTAAACATGATAACTTTATGAACTATAATTTGGTTCAAAATTGTCTGCAAAACAATTAAGAATTTATGTATTTTCACCTGAAGAAAGATAGATCTTGATGATGATAATGTTTGTTTCCATTCCTGGTCCGACATCAGTTTACTTGCAATCGCATCTGGATTCAGGCAATTAATTTTGCAAATGTTATTTCAGGCATAGGAATGAATATTTTGACAATATCAGTACAGTAGTGTTTTTCATATCCTATTCAGCCAAGAAGTCCAAACCGAAGTCTAGATCTGAGTGGCTCAGTAACATCGTCAGGAGCCGGCAGTCCCAGAGACACAAACTTACGCACCAGTACTCCCACACGTCCACTGAGGACATACTTCCGTCCTATGTCAACATCATCACCACGTAATCGAACTAGATCACCATTCGCTCTATCAAGACAGGTATGTAGAACTCTGGTCTCATCCTTCACCGAGTCTTCATTGTGATCACTCTACTGTATGACTATATTTTCACAGGTAACTCTTTCAACATGGAAAATCTGTATTCAAGATATTTCCAACAACAACAACATAGTTTGGACCCTGATCATGCCCCACTAATCTGGGGCCTGATCAAGATCCAAACTATATGTTGTTGTTGCAGCTGATAAGATTTCTACATCCCTCCAAGCACTTCTAGATGTGAGATTCCATACACTACCATGCTGCAACTGCCTGTTATTATTATGGAATGGACATCAAAATTGTATTTGTGACTCAGATCCTGTTTCTGAAAATATAAAGAAGCAAAGAACTATATAACGTCAAACAGTTACAAACAAACTGATCACTAGACAGCAGTTAGCCTGTGTGTTGAAGGAGTTCGATAACAGTTACTCTGATATTCACTTGTTTGTCACCATTAAATGGGAAGAGTTGAAGAGAGTGCACTGGCGAGACAGTATAGTTGACAGCAAATGTGTGATGAAATACTGATGATAAATTAGTTGGAATTATAAAAATATGTCAACCCATTACCCCATAGCCTGTTTCTAGTTTTGAAAACAGGTTACCACTTATAGCATGTTGAAAGTAAAGCAGAATGCTCTTAAAAGAGCATTCTGCTTTACTTTCAACGTGCTTTAAGATTTTACATTGTATTGGAAAAAGTACTTGAAATACTGTCCATGTCAGAGTTATTTCTGGAGCTTCATTGCTAAGGACAATTTTTCTTTATTGTAACTAAGAATGCATGTACCGGTAGTTAGAAGCATAAAAAAGGCATATTTATGGCGTAATGGGTTAAAGAATCACTACTTGTAATTCAGATGTTATAATTCTGTGCAACTTTTATTTTGTCTAACATTTACTGCACCAAATCTGTGCTGAGTGACCATTATATAAGACAGGTGGCTGCTTTAATGCAGGATAAAAGTAATTTAGAATTTATGGAAAATCATTTCCTACAATATTGTTATTCTGCATAAAGCTGGCTCCTGGTCTATAAAA
Organism: Gari tellinella; assembly: GCA_922989275.2. Lineage (NCBI taxonomy): Eukaryota > Metazoa > Mollusca > Bivalvia > Cardiida > Psammobiidae > Gari > Gari tellinella. The sequence goes on from OV277857.1 coordinate 77,446,452, forward strand.
ATTGCCTCAGATTTCCGTCTACATCTATAACTTTTAACAAGTACAGTGGAATCAGTTCATTGATAGATATAAAGCAGGATAGTTCTGTATAACTATAGCAGGTATCCACCATAGATGCACCCATACTCTCGGTATATTCTGTGTTACAGTATAGTTCCACTGATATGACCACCCAAATGAAGGCTTGTTATTGTAATTATGACAAGTGGCAGTTTAAAACATTCAACCCTAGCGACTTTAATACTCATCATTTACAAACAGTGTACACGTGATAATTACACTTGTCCTATGCAAAGAGTGTAGACCCTGATCAGAGGGCTCCTTAAGGAGCCCTCTGATCAGGGTCTACACTGTTTGTCATTTTGAAATTTATTGTTAAAATTAACCCTTAATGGTAAAAAATAGACTAGACTAATTTTGAAATTGTATTTTTCCGTTAAAAGTTTCATGGGTAATTGAGTTAACTCATTGAACCCTAATAATGAGTAAAGGTGTCCTTTAGCGTGTACCTGTGTAAAGTACACTTGTCCTATACAAATACTATATACATACCCAGATCAGAGGGTTCAGGGTCTGCAATTTTTGTACTTTGGAACAATACGGTAAAACATCAACTTTAAATAGTCAAAATGGACAAAACTTAGACAGAAACTGAAATGGTTTTAATTTTGGATGTTTCAGAAATGAGCTAAAGAAACATGGAAATAAAGCAACAATCTCCAACAATTATTTTCATGTTGATTTAATCTGCCACTTGTCCTGATTATATCAGTACTTTGTTTGAATGATCATGTTTGCAGGACTATACTGTTTATGTTCTTCTGTGTCTGTCTTCTAATATTACAATCTGACCTGTATTAAGCCATGTTTCAATATAATGCCCAAGAGCAGTCTCCAATACAGAGGATTGCTAAATGCAGGATAGTAATAATACAGAAAGCTCCTACCGGAGCTTTCTGTATTATTCTTATCCTGCCTTCTGCAGTCACTTGTCTTTGATTACCGGAACACATCTTTGAAGAAAGGTCGCTTTATAATACGGGTATGACTAGATATACAAAGTTGGATAACAAAACTACCAAGATCTAATGTTTCACCTCTGATTATCTCATAAATAAACATCTAGTCTCTTTCTAGGCAAAGTTTTGTAGAGTTTGTGTGTCATGTGATATTAATTACAAAAGTTTGTGATATTTATAACTGTTGACAGATATTTTCATTTACCCTACATGTTAATAACTGTATCATCAATTTATTTAAGGTTTATATTTTTTAGCCAAATATTTTGAATTTATTATTTCTTTTCTTAGCTATAAGCTTAATATTTCATAGTGAAGCATTTTATGTATTCATTTACAATTTATAAAATCTCAATCTAAAACCATTGCTGTTTGCAGGCACATTAATTTTTTACTGTATGCCATAAACTTGTGGTAGCCATGGTAACAATATTGAATTAATATGTTTTGTCTGCCTTATTCAGATACATGTAGAGTATTATGACTAGAAAAGAAAATGTAAGTCTTGTTTTGGCTTTCAAGTTTGGTTAGAAATGTTTGGGTATAGACAAGAGATTTCCATTAGACACAGCTACCGGGCTAGGTATTCTGTTTTAAAGCTTTTAGGAACTGAAAGAATATAACTTTTCTCTCTGTTGATAATAACATTTTTCACCTGATGGTGGACCATTAGACCTTTATCAGATAGTTAAACCCTTTCCTCCCTAACACTTCAAATGGTCTATTCCAATTTCCAATTTAGTCAAGTTTATTTATGACTTATTTAGGTTTAATATTCAATGTATTGCAAAATGACAAACAGTGAAGACCCTGAACAGAGGGCTCCTTAGGAGCCCTCTGATCAGGGTCTTCACTGTTTGCATAGGGCAAGTGCACTTTTCAGAGGTACACTGTTTGCAAAGGATGCCTATATGAGTGATTAGGGTTCAAAGGGTTATTAATGTAAGGCTAGAACACAGTCAGTTCTTGTTTGTTTCAGCTCATTTTTATCTTCTTATTTCTGTTTCTATTTAGTAGTTTATATTAATTATCTATTTCATAGACCTCTATGTATCAGGGGAAGAAATAAAAGTATTGATTTCTAATGGTTAAATCAAATACACTCAATATTTAAAGTTGTTTTTAGTCATTTTACAGTTAAACTTGTGTTGATTGACCATTTGTATTAGGAAGCAAGAAATATTTCTTGCCACGTGTTGGTTTAATGGAGGCCAAAATTGATTCACCGTTTCTCATATTTTTTAAATATTTTTCTGAGAAACCCCTTGAGAATCAATGGACACTGGCCATTTTTAAGAAAAATGGATGAGTCTATTTGAAAATGCAGTATTGTAAAAGTTATTGATTATCCAGTCAACTTTTGAATGGTCATTTTACATAGGATTTAAAGTGATACTATACCCATAGAAATAGATTGTTATAATTGTATTTCAAAATATATATTATAATTATATAAGTTATGTTTTGATGATCTTGTGTTGGTGTTAAGCTAAATCAGAATGTTCCTATCAGGTTTTATCTATGGTATGCAGCCACCAAACATAGACACTGTTGATGGGTCTTCTTACCAGAACTTGAATATAAATGTAGATACAATAGGGACCATTTCTTTAAGTAGTGAAAGCTTCCACCTGAAGGTTTCGGATAGATGCTAGTAAACTTTCTGTGTGAAATCATCCTTTATGATTATTAACCCTTTACGCCATAGCCTGTTTCTAGGTTGAAGATAGATCACAACTTCAAGCAGGTTGAAAGTAAAACAGAATGTGACTTAATGTAACTTTACTTTCAGCCTGCTTGAAGCTACCATCTGCTAGGATATAGATTATATACCACCTATGGTGCAAATTCATTAATATATAATTATTGTGGAACTAATTACTTCAGTGGAGAAATAAATAGGCATGTTTATGGTGTAATGGGTTAATAACAGTCAAACCTTTGTTAAGCCAGCACCCAAAATGAAGTAAATATGCAAATGTCACACAGTGTTTGTTAAATGCAGGATAGAAGTAATGCAGATAGCTCCTTTATGAGCTTTGTTCTGTCCTGCATTGAACAGTCACTAGTGATAAGGTGTATCATGCATTGAGCAAGTATTTAAACAGGGCTCCAGATAAGAGGGAGTACACTGAACACATCCAACATTTCAGCATCTAATCCTATGATGTTACTACTCATTAGAGTCGTCTCAAAGAGACGATTCTAATGAGTAGTGACACCATAGGGTTTAATCGAGAAATAAAGATTTTAATTTTTAAAATACTACCCTTATCTGGAGCTCTGTTTAGAGATCCCACACATCATCAAAGGGTGATTGCTTAACACAAGCTTTTCTTGTCTCATTTCCTAGTTGACATCTTTACCATTTTCACTTCAGCCTTTAGCAGCCATTTGCCGTTGTCTGAAGGGATTTTTCAGACCTTTCACAAGGTTGGCATGGAGCGAGACGGATATCACCACGTAAAGATTTCAGTCACCCTTATGATATTTATTAATGTTGCCTTCATTCACAGATCTAAGCATTTGCTGCATACAGTTGGTGATGGAATGCGGGCACTGATATTTACTATATTACAAACTTAACAATTTGGCATTTTTGATGTATTCTGATGCATCTTGTATTTATACTTAATTGTGTATGTTCAGGGTTGAGAACTGCTTCTAAATCTGAAATTATACCATTCTTTTACTGTAGCTTTTTCTATACATTTCATAAGCTTGGAAACAAATGCTATTCTTTATTGAAGCCAAGATAATTTACACAGAATTAGCCTTTTCACACTCTTTTTGAATTTACATGTAAACAATTAGGTGTTTATTGAAATAAATAGAATTTAGAAAAATGTTGATATGCTGATGGGACAGACAAAATGTAGTGAGATATGTAGCAAAATAATTTTGAATTTCTTTTGTTTCATATTGTATTTACTTAATTTGCCTGAATTTATTTGGTTAATATAATACATTGTACAGTTAAAGAACATAGCTTTAAACATTCCCCCTTTCATTCTTTCCCTTATGCAAGTTACTTTTCACGTCTTTATAAATATCCCATAGAAACACCAGGTCAGACTTCCTCCCTGTCCTTATAAATTAATCATAGAATATCTTCCTTCATCTTGACAGGTGGCTGTTCTAAACAGGCCAAAGTAAGGTTTTACTGTACTTTCCGTTTGCTTTAAGCAGGGACATATCTTTTACCCTTAAAGGTCAAACTAAGAGTAAGAATAAAAAATACATAACCGCATTAGTAAAGTCATCAATTGGATGTAAATACTTAGTTCTTATTGGTGGATCAGTGTTAGCACAACCCAGTGATTCTTGTAACTTGTCTGCTTTGGTTAAATCATCAGTTGGCTGTAAATTCTTATCTCTGATTGGTCAATTAGTGTTAGCACAACCCAGTGATTCTTGTAACATTTCTGCATTGGTCAACTCATCAATTGGATGTACACACTAAGCTCTGATTGGTGGATCAGTGTTAGCACAACCCATTGGTTCTTATAATGTATCCGCAGTTTTCCCTTACAACCACTGATGCTTACCTGAGTTTGTTCCATTATGTTTTATCACCTAGTAAATAGTTGTATGCGTATATTTATTCTAAGTATTGTTGACTGTTTTCTATACTCCATTTAGCATGAGATTTGTAACTCATGTAACTCTCCACCCATCAGTCATTAACGCTGTTGTTCTTTCTCATGTAAAATCATACACTGTTAGTAAATATCTGCTTTATTGTTTACATTGTGTTGGATCAGATCTCTAGTTAAAATTGAGAATTTTCAAGCTTTTGCCGTTATTCATATTCAATCATTTTTTAGCTCACCTGGCACAAAGTGCCAAGGTGAGCTATTTTGATTGTGCTGTGTCCGTCTTCGTCCGTTGTCAACAATTTCTTTAAACGACATCTCCTCCTTAACTACTGGATGGATTTTGACCAAACTTGGCAGGATTGATCCTTATATGGCCCTCTTTCAAAGGTGTTCAAATATTTCCGATCCATTGCATATCTAGGTCACAGGAGCTAAAAATAGATGGTTTTAATAAAAACTTAAAAAAACTTATTCTCTGAAACCACAGTACCCTGAGCTTAGATATTTTGCACATAGCATCATCTACAGGTCCTCTATCAAGATTGTACAAATTATGTCCCTGGGGTCAAAAATGGCCCGCCCCGGGGGTCACAAATTTACATAGAGTTATATAGTGAAATCTTCAAACCTCTTCTTCTCTGAAATTAAGATAGCTAGCGCTTTGATATTTGGCATGGTTTAACTTCTAGAGGTATACTTTACCAATATTGTTGAAATGATTCCGGTCCGTTGCATATCTAGGTCACAGGAGCTGAAAATAGATTTTTAAAAAAAACAACCTTAAAAAATCTTCTCTTAAACTATAGTACCCTAAGCTTAGCTATTTTGCACTCAGCATCATCCAGTCAGCGATTGGCACAATCATATTGTCATAATTTCTCAGTTTTCCAAGATATGTTACATTTACATCAACGGTCCCAGGTGAGCGATTTAGGGCCGTATACGGCTCTTGTTACTATTCCATTTCATATTATTTATTCTGTCATAATTAGCCTCTCTTAGTTTGCTTCATAGGTCTGTACCATCAGCCTCAACACGTCATTTCCTTGGTTTAGTTATCTATTAAGCTATTTTATGCTGGAAACCAGTACAATATGCATGTGTTCATTTTGAAAATAGTGAAGAGATCCTGATCAGGTTGTGCCCCTTTTGTTTGACTTTTCATTTTTCTGATGATTTAAAAAAAAAACAAGCCCAAACTCAACAGAATTGTTAGATTTAAGACTTCAGCATAGACAATGTTAAACCTTTCATTTTTTGCCATCTTTGTTAGTTGACATTGTGAAAAATTTCCACTTTAACCGTTCAAAGAATTCATATACTGTTGAACTTTTCTTAAACTCCCATTCAGAGCATGTAGATCACAAAAGACAGGTGCTTGATACAGGGTAAATGTAATTCAGAGAGCTCCTTAGTGAAGTTTTTGTATTACTTTTGCCAAGCATTTTGTTTTGTAGAGTCTTAACTGTTAGGGCTAAGTAAAATTGTTGTCTGCAACAATTTGTTATCTGCTACTTTTCTTAAAACATTGTTTTTCTAAAATTTCTTTCCAAAACAAAGTCGGAGTGGCAAAGACTATCATTTAACCCTTTACCCCATAGGCTGTTTCTAGTTTCAAAGCCAAGTGACCATTTAAAGCAGGTCGAAAGTAAAGCAGTTTAAGTCTAAAGCACATTCTGCTTCTACTTTCAGCTTTCTTAAGGGTTCAATCTTCTAGGATAGAGAAAATATTTCTTTTGTGCATATTCATTATTGTATACAGTTGAACTATTTTTTCTGTGTGTGATAAAAAGGTATATTTATGAAGTAATGGGTTAACTTGAGTATAGCTTTGATAAACTTTAAAGAACATTGAGGATTTATGGTTCTAATGCCTTGCAGAGCAGTGCTTTCCTTTGCAGCATGAAATAAGGACAACTAACTGCATTGAAACAATGTTATACTGTGATATTTTGTACAGTCAAATTTATGTGCAGTAGCTATTCATAGATTATGGTACTAATAGTTTTTAATGCAGTCGCTTAACCCATAGCCTGCCACTCACGACTATAGCTCCATATGCAAACAGCTTGGATCCGGATGAGACGCCGAGTAACTCGGCGTCTCATCCGGATCCAAGCTGTTTGACACTCAGACAACATTTTCAGCAATTTTGAGCAACTTTGAAGCACTTTGAAACTTGAAGCAGATGAGAAATATAGCAGACGACAATTTATTTGGCGGGCTAAGGGTTAATGCAGGATAAAAGTAGCATTTTGCTTTAGTTTTATAATGCAGTAAGCAATCATCTGCCTATAGAAAAATCCATGCTATTTTAAACAGTTGAAATTATATGTGTTGTTTTTTATCAGGCCATTGACTGAAGTTGTCATCTATTAGGGCTAACCTATAAGGTATTCCAAGACTGAAGATCACCTTTTTCCGTGTTATCTCGGCATTTTCCGTGTTTAACAGAATATACCGAACACTCCCATATAAAACCTGGACGATAATGTTAGAAATTATCCGAACGTAGTCCGAAATGTTGCAAATCTCGTCTTGTAAATTTGCATGGGCTTCCCCGCACGGGTTCGAATCCCGACTGAGCTCAATATATTTTTCTTTGAAATATATATCTTTTTTAAACAAAACCTTTTCCTAAATCAATGATTAGATGTTTATAAATGCGCCTGGCATTAACTTGCAAAAATATTTTATTATAAGCCAAATTTATTGTTAAGTCTTTATTAAGTATTCAAGGTCTCCAACACTTTTTCGAAGACAACATTTTTTCCAGTTAGGTGCGGCCAAATACCTTCATATTTTGGATTTAGATTGCGTAAATATTGTATGTAAAAATAAGCAAGTGGTTTGCTTTGCCGAAGTTTTCATTTTTGTACAATCATACAACCTTTTAAGTCATATAATGTAAAATCATATGGAAAATATTGCATATTTTTAAGAGGACGGTTCAGATTTTTTCATTTTTCATATCATATGATGCAAATATTGGGACAATAACTTTTATTTTGTGATGTTCACGTCTTCTGGCATAGGAATGACATAAAAAATATCAGTAATTAGGGAAGAATAGGTAAATATCACCTTTCAGGAATATTTGTCTTTTAATTTTCTCGCATATTTTCCTACCCGTAAGGCTATATACAATATTTCAAATATTTCCGAGAAGAGGTGGCGAAAAGCCTTCATATTTCACGCAAGACACGGGAATTACATGTAGTATCCATTCATAATATTATTTTCACATTACAATTACCCTACCTTCAGTGTTGGAATACCTTAAACTGTTAAACACAAGTTTGGCTGTACAAAGGGAGAATACCCTGCTATTGCAAAGGGAGAATACCCTGCTATTACAAAGGGAGGAGACCCTGCTATTTCAATCATTTGCAGCCATTCATTAGTGCAAACCATCCTGCTTGTGGCCACTATTATAGTCAGTGCATGCTTCTACACACTAATCCATTGCCATTGCCATTCTTGCAGCCACCTGAGAGGGAATCGCAGCATCTATATCATCATGCTTATGTTCTTTATATCCTCATCTCATGATTAAACAGTGGAGATGACTTGTTTCCTAATTAACACATTTTATGCTAAAAACCCTCTGTACCAAAATATATAGTTTCTATATTCTAGCAGATGGTAGCTTAAAGCAGACTGAAAGTAAAGCAGAATGTGCCTTAAGGCACATTCTGCTTTACTTTCAACCTGCTTTAAGCAGTCAACTATCTTCAAAACTAGAAACAGGCTATGGGATAATGGTTTAATTTAACCCTTAGCCTGCCAGTCACGACTATAGCTCCATATGCAAACAGCTTGGATCCGGATGAGACGCCGAGTAACTCGGCGCCTCATCCGGATCCAAGCTGTTTGACACTCAGACAACATTTTCAGCAATTTTGATCAACTTTGAAGCACTTTGAAACTTGAAGCAGACGAGAAATATAGCAGACGACAATTTATTTGGCGGGCTAAGGGTTAAGTGGGAAAGTATAGTGTTCTCTCCACTGTGGCAGTAGTGTATTGTAGATAGTCAATAGTTTTAAGGCTTTGGAATATTGTATTACAGAACTCCTATGTAGAATGAGTAGATTTACTCAGATTGAAAGCACAATCATTTTTTTACCTGTTATAAAACTAGCATCCACAAAAGGAACATTCATAAATCGTTTAAACTCGGAGAAAAAGTCACAAAACATGTTGTCTCATAGGGTCTGCACTGTTTGCTTGAGTGTGCCTTGTGCACCCAGAATTTCCGAACTTCTTTCCTTAGCTATGCCCAAATCTATACTGTTCCTTTGTTTGTCTCTAGCTGGCCCTGGATCTCACCCAATTGTTATCACCGTAAGACTGGAGATACCCACTGTACACCTTTCTCTATGTTGTTTCTTATCCTGCCAAACCTGAGCTCTAGATAAAAACATAACATTTCTAACATTTTATACTTAATGATTAACTAAAACCTATGTTGTGACTACTCATCAGAATCGTCTCTTCGAGACGATTTTAATGAGTAGTGACAACATAGGGTTTGGTGAAGATATAAGAATTTTTAGTATTTGAAATATTCTTTTACAAAGATTTTGAAATGTTAGAAAATGATGATATTGCTTTAGTTGAAAATACAGTCGAAACTCATTAGGTCAAACTCGCTTTAGTTTGAACATACCTATATTTCAAATACAGGTGTGTTGACTTAGTCGAGATCGAAATATCAAAAATCAACTTACAAAATACTGGTAATATCGATTTAAGCGAGTTTCAACTGTAATTGGCTTGAGGTAGCAGTAATTGATTTGGCAGGGTAGGTGTTACTAATATTGATATATAGATAGAGACTAACTGTGATATCTTGATAGATTCAGATGGTGATGCTTACTTCGTTACAATAAGCAATGTTGCACTACTGCAGCCATTATTTTGCAACTGGAATCTGTCAATAGATTTGCTTGCTTAGACTAACAGTATATAGACAATGTATGTCAGTCCTGCTGAAACTAGTATGATGTCACAAAATTGTTTATCAAATTTTCAAAAAACATTTAGATTTTTGGCTTATATCTTTGACATGCTTAGGGAAAGTGAAAACAGTTAAACCTCTCTATTATGACTACTAAGAAGATGGCTAATTGATTGTAAAATAGACAGGTGTGACAGCTTAGAGCAAGATGATGGTAAAACAGAAAGTTCGTACAGAAGATTTCAATTCTACTTTCACCTTGACTTAAACAGTCACCTGCCTTAAACAGCTGATCATTGACACAGTTAAGTGATTGTTAAAGGTACTTTATATTATGACTGACAGAATTCAGCAGGCCTTATTATTTTTCAATGCCATGCATGAGGATACCTGGAGAATTATTTGTTTGCACAAAATGCTATATTTCCTTGTACTCAGAACTATTTTCTGTATCATCATTAACATCATCATCATCATCATCATTAGCATCATCAGCATCATCATTACTGTCATCATCATTATCAATACAATTATCCCCTCTCTCAATCATAGGAGCATTACACATTCCCCTTGAGTTACGGACAATTAACATGTGAACCTAGCACATTAACGATTCCCCATCATCAACACTTATACAAGTACCCACTTGCACAGCTGACTATGCAGAATTTACTGGGCAGACAATAAAACAAAACCACTGTGCACAGCTTTAGATAGCATAATTAAAGACAGCTTCCTGCTTCTACACTTCCTCATTTGATAAAATTGTTGTTTCATTTCAATTTCAATCAAAGTAGATATATTTTTTTTCTAATCACATTTGGATTAAGTAAAACGGCATCTTAATCTGCTGGATTCAATACATATGTTTTACCCTTTCCCCAATTTAAGTGTCCAAAGCATATGGTTACTTATACAGGCTGAATGTAATGCAAAATTCTCCTTGAGGAGCTTTGTGCCTTGCTTGAGGCTGCTGTTAGCAGACACCTGCGTGGCAGCAGGGAAAGTACCCTATGGCTCTTAACCCATTACCTGATAGCATGTTTCTAGTTAAGAAGCTACATGACAACTTAAAGTAGGTTAAAAGTAAAGCAGAATGTGCCTTAAGGTGCATTTTACTATACTTTCAGCCTGCTTTAGGCTGTCGTCTGCTAGAATAATAGAATATATTTCTATTCATAACTGAAACTACTTTCTCAAGTGGAGGAATGAATTACAGGAGTAAAAAAAGGTGTATTTATGCATTAGTGGGGGAAAGGGTTCCAACAGTAATGGATATAACGAACCAGTACTGAGTGGATCTATTGCTTTAGCATGAATTGATGTTGTTGATCTGGCAAGATAATTGCATCATGGGTATTGTTTATAAATGTATTATTTGGGAATTTCAGACATTTTATTTTGCATGATTGGTTTGGGAATATTTCAGTTTACTTGGTGTAATGTCATTCCTGCATGGATATGTTTTACTCTAAAAAGTTATAAATCCATAATGTATTTACTCTTTCAATACTGTGTAACCCTTGTGGGTTATTATGTTATCTTGTGGATCATTTTAGTTACCAAAACACAAACCAGTCTACTTGGAATTTTGGGCAGTGTTAATAAATACACCTGATGTAAATTAGCAAACTGTGCAGACCCTGATCAGATGGCTCCTGTAGGAGCCATCTGATTTGGGTCTACACTGATTGCAAATATAATGAGTATATTTCTTAAACAGGTATGTGGTTTCTTACAACACTGAGTAACCTTTGTATTCTGAAAGTGTCTGTTAAAAATGCTTATAAAGCATTTGAATTGTGCTCGAGATTGTTCTCAAGCTTTAGATTGGTCAGATTTGAGTATACTGCTCAAATTTAACCAATCAAAAGCTTGAGAATAGATTCATCTCAAATGCTTTATAGTTATAGGCATAGGCCCAGAAATTATCATGGCTCATAAATATTTACAGATCATGAATTGAATGATAGTTTTGATCCTGATCAGATCCCGTGTACAGAGAGACCTGATTTGCAGGTTGTCAGTGTTGAAAGAGTTAAAGGCGTATAAAATAAATACAATAAATAGGTAACAGACATACATTCAATACACATGTATATATGTTTATATATGAAAATACAAGTTTTTATTGCATAATGTGACTGTTCATGTGTTGCTATAAACTAAAGATGGTGCCAGGCTTATAGAAGGCTTCCTGTGTTAGCGTTGTATAGTACTCAGAATGCTTGTCAAGTGTTAAACGTATTGTTACATTCTAATAAGTGATTTAAAACATGACATATTAAGTCTTTATTTATAGTTTGTAGTTTAATTCATTTCCAATCATAGTCACTTTAATTGAGCTTTAACATTGCCAATTTGTTATAATATTACATACGCATCACTTGTTCATTTCTAGAGTAACACTGATAATAGTCGCCAAATAATTACCTAACATTAAAGTTCCACTGTAACGACCACTCAAATAGTTGATGGTAATATTCAAGGCAGGTAGTAGATTAAAGCAAGAAAACGTATAGCAGAAAGCTCCTACAGGAGCTTTCTGATTTTCTTTTTTCTAGCTTTGAGAACCCAACTGACTAGAAAATTGAAAGTGAAATCAAAGTTTGAGTGGTTTTAATGGCAGGACTTTATTTTGATCATTTTCATAATTTTCATTAAACTCATTGAAATTCATCACTTTCATTACCATTATCACTTATTGTACACCATTTCATTCAAGAATTCTTGCTGACTTTGTATGTAACATAACTACAATGGAGAAAACGTTATTCTTTCCCAATAAACGCGTTTACGCTAAAACTATTTTTTCCAATGCAAACAGTTTGGAGCCAGATCAGACGGCGTCTGATCAGGCTCCAAACTGTTTGCCACTCAGATTAAAATAAATAGTGAGAAATGTCAAACAATTGTTAATTTCTACGTCTTAGTGCTTTGCGTTTGCCTTTAAACGGGAAAGAATAACGTTTTCTCCACTGTATGGGCCATGCATTAGAGAAGGGAGCTTTCAGACAGTGTGGTCAGCCAGATCAGATTCTGTTTATTCAACATGTCTGATCAGGGTTTACACTGTTTGTACTGGAAGTAAACAGTAATATGTCTTCTCTGATAAAATGCTGATGATCAGTTTTAGGTATCTTTACCCATTACTCCATAAATGTACCTTTTATGCCTCTAATTTATTCTTTCACTGAAGAAATTAGTTCCAATTTATACAGATAGGAATATACACTTGAGAAATATATTCTATATCCTAGATGGAAGTAGCTTAAAGCAGGCTGAAAGGAAAGCAGAATGTGCATTTAGGCACATTCTGCTTTACTTTCAATCTGCTTTAAGTGATCACCTGTGTTTAACTTAGAACCAAGCTATGGGGTAATGGGTTAAATGCTCCGTTTGCAATGTTCCTATTTTCATTGTTTTGGCTCATGGATTTCTTCTCTTTTACTGTTTTGCTGAGTATGCATGACTTGAAACTCAAATAATTACTAGAACCTTGACTTCTACAACAGGGCTGCCATTACTCCGGATTTCTAGTACATGGTAGCTTAAAGCAGGCTGAAAGTAAAGCAGAATGCGCCTTAAGGCGCATTCTTCTTTACTTTCAGCCTGCTTTAAGCAGCCACGTGTCAACACAACTAGAAACAGGCGATGGGGAAAAGGTACGATTCCTAAAATCGCACTTGAAAATGCAAATTTGGAAAACTTAGGATTTTTTATGTCAAGTTATGGCAGCCCTGCTACAAGGAAACATGATGAACAACATTTAGCAGCCACAAAATGATAATGAATTTGTACAAGATCTATAAATGCTGCAGCTTGATGAGAGACTAAAGTAAATCAGAAGTTCCTTCAGTGATTTTCTGATTTACTTCGGTATTGAACAGTCACCTCTCTTTGTAAATTCCTGGGGCCCATTTTAGTAAAAACAACTTACACAAAAATTTTGCGTAAGTCAAAATCGTTTAACTCTTATTTTTCGATCATAAACGTTTGCAAACAGCAAATAGCCAGATCAGAGGACGCGCTTTTAGGACGCTCTGTTCTGACTATTTGCTGTTTGTAGCAAGTGATAATAAAAAAAAAGTAATTAAAATTAAAATTTTAATGCGTAAGTTGTTAAGTAAAACGGGCCCCCGTTCTTATTCAAATAGAGACTTTTTAACACATCAATTAGCTGGTCTGTTACATCATGTAATAAAGATATACAGCACTGAAAAAACATATAGATCTAACTTTCGAGACATTGAGATACAGGTCATGCATATCAACGCAAAGTAGCTAATACATGTCTCTAATACCATACAGTATCATATAGTAACATTTGCTGTTTTTGTTCTATTTGTAGCTTAACAGAACCTCATGATGATGCCGAGACCAGCTGTTGCCCAGCGTTCATGTACCGAGTATTACGACTAGCCTTGCCACTGCAGTTGTTGTTGTTGTTGTTATTATTGGCGTTGCTGTGGTTGGTTCCCGTCACAGAAGATGACTACAACTGTTTAATGGCCAACAACTTCCGAAGATCTCTTCACCCAATGTTGCGATACACAGATGGGCCACCTCCTGTGTGATATTTCCTCATGAATATTCATGACTATTTTATTAACGGGACATGTGCAACAGAGTACAATATGAATATTCATTAGCAAATATTGTTTGGATGGAATAGATAAGATGACAGTTTTGACCTAAACACACAGCTCCTTGAGAGACTGACAAATGTGAGCAGTAGAGGCAGACATTATATACATGCACAGTAATATATCTATTCCCACCACTCACACAAAACCCCTTTAAGGCAGGCAACAGAATAAAGCAGGATAAATGTGAAGCAGAAAGCTCCTGCAGGAGCTTTCTGCTTCACATTCTTCCTGCTTTAAACATCAACCTGTAATAAACATCACAAACATGTATCTTCTTGTGAGTGGTTGTTATTGCAAGACTTTACTGTGTTAATGCTTAACTGGGTGTGTATTGACCAAGTTAGTGCTTAACTTAGGTGTGTATTGACCAAGTTAGTGCTTAACTGGGTGTGTATTGACCAAGTCAGTGCTAAACTAAGGTGTGTATTGATGAAGTTTAGTGCTAATTGGGTTTGTATTGACCAAACCAGATTGAATTACTCCATTTAAAAGTTCACGACAATACTTTCATTCAGTGAGTGACATTTAGAGGAAAGTATTTTTAAAAGTTTCCCAGTGACATTGTTAAAAGATTTAACTTTTCCAATATACATACAGAGATACTATTTATCAAGTAAAATGAATCTGAGAACGTCCTTGCCAAAGGTTGACATGGTGTACACAATATAACACAAATATTGACAGTGTCAAAGTTACTACACAAAGAGGCTAGCATATGTGTAATATGTATGTGTGTGTGTGCTAGCATATGTGTAATGTACGTATATGTTGTTATTTTAAGTTTTTACAGAGTTGTGACTATAGATCTGTACCATAGTTGTTGTAGATTTGTATATAGACTATTTATTACAGACATAACCATTTCTGTTCATTACTGGGGCCAGAATGAGCTGAAAGTCATAAAACACGTTAGCATGTACTTTGGATATCATTATGTTTACACTCTTCTGCCAATTATGTATCCCTTAAATACACAGCTTTTAGGAGCACCTTTCCAATCTTATATGCTCACTTCTTATTGCCTTATCTACATTATTTATATATATCATATCTTTTACTTTAATATCTTAACATGGTAAATGAAATATGCTACCAAACAAACAAAACACAAGCTATTTCATGAACCACACACTCATTATTTTCATGATTGATTTTCTGTATTTAAACCCTCTAGGTATATAATTTTAGAATGTTTTGAACATAAAGTTTAATATAATGTTAACTATTGAGAACATAGCATTGAAACACACACATAGACAAACATGAGTTGTGTGCCTAAACAACAAAACAAATCTCTTGTAGGAGGTTGTAATATAAAAGTTGGACTGTAATTTTTGAAGAATGACATAATATTTGTTAACTGAGAAAAACAACATGACCTGTTTAGGTCATACCTTAATTCAGTCACCCCTGAAACTTTTAATGGATAATTCCAATTTCCAATTAAGTGGAGTCGATGTTGGACAAATTAGGATTTATTTGAATAATAAATTTCAAAATGACAAACAGTGCAGATCCTGATCAGAGGACTCCTGTAGGAGCCCTCTGGTCAGAGTCTACACTGTTTGCGTCGAACACTTATAGTCTTCACAGGTTCACTGTTAATGATGAGTATACTCGTCACTAGGGTTGCACATGTTAACCCTTAGCCCGCCAAATAAATTGTCGTCTGCTATATTTCTCGTCTGCTTCAAGTTTCAAAGTGCTTCAAAGTTGCTCAAAATTGCTGAAAATGTTGTCCGAGTGTCAAACAGCTTGGATCCGGATGAGACGCCGAGTTACTCGGCGTCTCATCCGGATCCAAGCTGTTTGCATATGGAGCCATAGTCGTGAGTGGCAGGCTAAGGGTTAATACTGTAAACTTTCTCTTCATATCATCATTTGATCTCTAGTTTTGTTTCCACATGATGTGCTTACACTAGAGATGACTGTGGAAATCATGTCACATTTGCACATTATCATTTTACAGGATCATGTTTCCATGGCAACTGGAGGTTTAACTGTGATATTTTTTTGAGATTTTAATCTCAGCTAGCTGTGATCCATGTGTTTTTATATATATACTTGCATCTTAACATTGTCTCAATTGTTGTTTGGTAACTCTGGATACAATGTGTATCTGCAATGTTTGTTTTGTGTGAGTTATGTCCCTTCAATACTCTTTAATCGCAAAGTGTTTTATAAGATAACATGATACTTTTATTGTTTTGCATTAAGAGTTTTTGAAATCATTTTAGTCACAATATTAGCCAGAATGTTGCAACAATTGTTAAGATGGGTTTTTTTAAAAAAAAGAGTTTGTTGATTTTGAAAGGGTTATTTGTAGATTACCGTTGAAAGGGTTATTTGTATCAGACACCTCTAAGGTTACATGATGGATGGGTCAGCAGGGCTGCCATAAATTGATACAGAAAATCCTAAGATTTCAAAATTTTCAATTTTTTAAGCGCACTTTTACGAATTATACCTTTAACCCATAGTCTGTTTCTAGTTTTTAAGACACGTGATGCTCAAAGCAGGTTGAAAGTAAAGCAGAATGCGCCTTAAGGCGCATTCTGCTTTACGTTCAGCCTGCTTTAAGCTTCCATCTGTTGGAATAAAAATCCGAAGATTTCGGAAAAATCCGGAGAAATGGCAGCCCTGGGTCAGACAACTACCAACCTGCAGCCACTATTCCCTAAAGATTAGAACAGCAGTCTTGAAATTAAGAATTAACCCTTTAGTCCATTGATATGCATTATACATTATACACCTTTGATTTATTCATCCATTGAAGAAAATAGTTCAACTTTATTCAGTCATAAATGTGAACAATAAAAAAGTTTCTTTATTCTAGCAGAAGGAAGCTTAAAGCAGGCTGAAAATAAAACATTTTGTTTCCTTTCAACGTGTTTTAAGAAGTCACCTATCTCCTATACTAGAAAAAGATAATGGAGTAAAGGTCTTGGGCAACTTTATACATCAAGTAGTCATATGTCTTGAGAATGCCATCTTTCTTACATTAACCCACTACCCCATAGCTTGCTTCTAGTTTGGAAGATAGGTTGCTACTTAAAGCAGGCTGAAAGTAAAGCAGAATGCTTTAAGCCATATTCATGACTGTATAGATTGGATCTATTTCATTCAGTGGAGTTTAAATTAAAAGCGTAAAAAGGGGTATTTATGGGGTAATGGGTTAAATCCTTCTCAAGCTGAATATTCATATATAAAACACGGCCTGCTATATATACCTATTATCAGAATTATTACTGACTAATAAAATAGGGCAAAATTTCTAGGAAAACGTGTAGATTCATCAGAGAGATCTTACAAAAAAACAGTGCCAACCCATATCAGACAGGTCTTTCAGGAGCTGTCTGATCTTAGTCTTCACTGTTTTCAAAGTCTCAATTTACGCTAATATCAGAAAGAGTTATTGTTATTTGACAAAGTTTTGACTCCCATAGAAGCAGAATTTGATAATCAATGGCAACCTAATACTTAACTAACGGTTAAACCGTAAAACGGTCGGTCAATGGTTATTTTGAGTTTTGAAAAGTTTCTATAGATTTATGATATTGCAATGTCCTGCTACTTATTTCAAGTTATAGCTTTGCTTCCAAACCCTTCAAGTTGCTGTTTATGTAGTACTATTAGTATGTTTTCTGAGGTTAACATTTAATCATGTGCTTACTGCTTAGTGACGTAGTCTGTTAGAGAAAATCTGTTGCTTAGTAATGCAGAAAGCAGGAAGTTTTCAATATTACAGATGTAAAAACCCATTACCCCATATCTTGTTTTCTAGTTTTGAAGAAAATTGACCACTTAAAGCAGGTTGAAGAAAAGCAGAATGTGCCGTAAGGTGCATTCTGTTTTACTTTCAGCCCATTTTAAGCTACCATCTGTAAGGATATAGAAAATATTTCTTATGGTACCGATTCACGACTCTATGAAGTAAACTATTTATAAATCAAAGGCATGTTTTTGTAGAGTAATGGGTTAAGTTGTCAGCTGTCTGTTGACTGTACTTTATTTTTCAGTAATGGTTTATGTCTAGTTCAGTGTAGAAAGATTATTTTGATATCCAAACATCATGAAAATTAAATATCTTTTACAATCTTATTGTTTATTTGCTTTTTAGCATCCCCTTTTTATGCCCCTCCGGCATCGACATATGCGGAGGCATATGGTAATCATCCTGTCCGTCTGTCCATCCGAATCTGAGTGCTCGAAATGTCACTTATTGGTTGCAGAGAACAATAGATAACCCTAAATTCTATCCATTCCGTACATGCTTTTGGGTATTTTTGTGTTATTGTTGGGTATTGAGAACAAAATAAAAACCCAACAAGTGTCCAAATTTAGGGACGCCCGTCCTTCCATCCGTCTGTAACAAGGTTTAGTAGATTTTACCGTTTCATGTACCATCAACACCGCTTATTCAAATGCTTGGATACTGACACAGTTGTTGCCTTGGACCATTCCCTATCCACCAATATCACAAAACCTTGATTTTGACCTTGACCTAATTTGGACTTAGAATACTTTAAATGGGCTATTTCTTGAGAATACTTTAAATGGGATATTTCTTGGTTTTTAACTTGATTTTACCATTTCGTCTAGCATCAACACAACTGACTACAAATGCTTTGATACTTAAACAGTTATTACCTTGGATCACTACCAATCCACCCATATTACCCAACTTTGATTTTGACCTTGACCTTGACCTAATTTGAACTTAGAATATTTTAAATGGGCTTTTTCTCAGTTAACTACATTTTACCGTTTCCTCTAGCATCAACATTGCCTACTACAATCTTTCGATACTTATACAGTTATTGCCTTTGACCATTACCAACTCACCAATAATACCCAATCTCAGTTTGACCCTGACCTTGACCTAATTTGGACTTTGAAAATATTCAGAATATATTGTCAAGGATGCCACAAGGGCATAAGCGTTTATTGAATGCGCAGTCTTGTTCCTAATGATATTGACTGATATATTTCTAGCTCACCTTTTTGTGGTCAGCCATTGTCTGGCATTGTGCGTTGTGAGTCAACACTTTCTTTAAGTATTTTCTTCTAAACTACATTCCTGATTGCAACCAAATTTTACAGGAATTTTCCTTGGGTCAAGTTCTTTCAAAGCTGTTCAAAGAATTTGAAATAATGCAGAACTCTGTTTGTCATGGCAACAAAAGAGAAAAAATAAGGAAATCTTGAAGAAAAAAAATAGTCAAAAACCACAAGGGTCAGAGCTTATGTAGGAGCCTTTTGGTCAAGGGTTACACTGTTTGTATAGGGCAAATGTACTCTGCAAAGGTACATTCTTTGCTTTGTGAACTCTTTTATGGTTTAGCTCTTTAAGCCTTTCCACCCCTTAGAAACGCCTTTTAGCAAATATGATTTATTCCTCCGCTGAAGAAAATAGTTCCAATTTAATCAGTCATGAATATATATTATGGGGAATATTTTCTATATTCTAGCACATGGAAGCTTAAAGCAGGCTGAAAGTAAAGCAGAATGCGCCTTAAGGCGCATTCTGCTTTACTTTCAACCTGTTTTAAGTAGTCGCCTATCTTCAATACTATACATAGGCTATCAGGTAAAGGGTTAAGTGTAGGGACTGGTTAGAAAAAGACTCATTCAATAAACTCATATGTCCCTAGTTGCATCCTTGACAATACATTTTGAATTTGTTCTAGGTCCAGCCAGGAACGTATCTAATGTACATGGTGTATTGGGAACTGTCCAAGACAACAACTGCATAGGTATTCATTAAGCATTATACAGTGCTCCCTCCCTACAACATCCCTCTGAACAATGATTCCCTCCTTACAACAAATTCAATGCTTACTACTGTTCTTCAAACAAGACCATTAGTCTAACGCTTTCACTGCTGCAATATTGTTTGCTTAAAATAGTTTTATTTTAGCTCACCTGAACTCGCTCAGGGTGATCTTTTGTAATCCTTGAATGTCCAGCATCCGTCGTTCGTCTTGCTCATCAACAATTTTTGTGTTATCACTCCAGAGGCCAAAAGTATTATCTAATCTTTCTCAAACTTGGTCAGATTGTATATGACCATCATAAGAATTCTCATGAGTTCGATTATGACTGATATTAGACTAATAGGTCAAGAGTTATCTGCCCTTAAATTGTTGAAAATGCTATATCTAACCGAGTTTTCATTCTTAACAACTAATTTTCAATGGATCTTGATTATACAATTTCAGTTTTCAATGGATTTTGATTATACTTGCACCCAATGTATATTAGTCCTTGAAGAGCCCTTGATGTACTCGGCTACACTAGAATAGAATATGTCATATTGCAATGTTGTTTACACTCTATAGGTTCTACAAATTTGAATTAATTTAGATTAGGATTGTTTTGATTATTGATGAAACTCAAAGGTAAAACTATCGGGTTCCATTATAATTTACACTCGATGAGCAATATCGGGGCCTTCAAAAGAGATGTCATGAGACAGGATTAGATAGAGAAATTAATAATAATTAAGACTTTTATAATCTGACTTTCGACAACATTTGTCGTACGAAGTTTTATGAAACGGGCCCTCAGACGTTTGAAAATTCACATTATAACTCTATGTAAAAACTGTGACCCCCGGGGCAGGGTCAATTTTAACGCCATGGGTGTAATTTTGAAATCTTGATAGAGGACCTGTAGATGATACTATGTTCCAAACATCTAAGCTCTGGCCCTCGTAGATTTTGACAAGAAGATTTTTTAAGATTTTCTTATCTTTTCACTTTGGTTGGCATGGCAACCAGAGCTCTGCAGTATTTTTAATTCTTTGTACACATTTGAAAGAGCTTGACCAAAGGAATATTCCTGTAAAGTTTTGTTGAAATCTGTAAAGTGGTACAGGAGAAGATGTCAATTTGAAGCAATTGCTAACTTTTTATTTGGCATTACTGAATAGCGAAAATGACCACGCCCTCTTGCGGCCATGTTTTTGACGGATAACAATTCTTTGAACAAATTTGAAAGTCTGTTCATTGAGGAATAATTTGGCGAAAACCAAATTGAAATCGGTCCAGTAATTTCGGAGAAGATTTTTCTAGATTGTGTGCATGGTTGCCATGGCAATAAGACACATTACCCCACCCACACACTTTTAACAACGTTTCGTTCCCCCACCCGGCTAGGGTTTACAATAAGTGCGCCACCAAAACCTAGGGTTAGGGTAAACTTTACAATCTGTCTGCAGGTCTTTTTTTTGTATTTTCGTAGAAATTAATTGGCCATCTCTTTGTGACACTAACCTGGTCATTTATGGCGGACTAATTGTAAAACTGCCCCCCCCCCCCCCCCCCCCCCCCCCCCCCCCCCCCTACTGAAGCTGATGGTGAAGTTTGGTTGAATTTTTATAAATGGCTTGAGAGAAATTGTTTGAAAATGTGGACGGACTACGGACGACAAGCGCCGACGAAGAGCGATCACAATAGCTCATCCTGAGCCGTAGGCCCATGTGAGCTAAAAAGGCTATGGGGTAATAATCAAATACCCCATAGTAGTTTCTAGTTGTTAAGAAAAAAATCCCACTTGAAGCGGGGTGAAAGCAAGACCGAATGCGCCTTAAGGTGCATTATGCTTTACTATCATCTTGCTTTAAGCTACCATTTGCTAGGATATAGAAAATACTTCTTACAGATAAAAGTACATACTCATGATTGTATGAAGTGGAACTTTTCCTCCGGTGGAGGAGAATATTAAAGGCCTAAAAACATAGTTTTTGGGTTATGGGTTAAGTGAGAACTACTTTTCTAACTGTAGAAATAATTAAGGGCCTAAAAAGGCATATCAGTATTTATAGAGTAGTGGGTTAAACATTCAGCATTTGTGAGGGTTAAGGGTGTATGAAACCCATAAGCAAATTTTTCAAAGTATTAAACTTTTTTCTGTCCTATTTTTTGGAAGAGCTGTTGTTTAATGAAAAAAAAATTATGGTGGTGTCCTTTTTGTGAGCTACAGCGATTTGAAAAAGGTATGTCAAATTTGGACTTTTTTCCTTCAAATTTTACCCATTCAGAGTACAAGCTTCAGTAAAATCTATTTCAAAACAAAACAAACATGGTAATTTGGGTTTTCATTAGCTCACTTGAGCTAGCTCAGGGTGACCTTTTGCAATCCTTGAATGTCCGTCGTCAGTCGTGCGTCGTCCGTCGTCAACAATTTTAGTGTTTACACTCTAGAAATGAATGAAAATGAATGACTTTATTTACCATTTAGTCTAATGACTAATCCTACATGAGGCCCTCCATTAAAGTATTCCATACATAAATTTCTATAGTTTTAACCCTTATCCTGCTATAATATCGCCTCGTTTGAAATTGTCGTTTACAAATTTCGTACCATTCAGATTTATGCAATTTTTGATTATAGAAAACCAAAAACGAGTGTCAAACAGTTTGTATCAAGATGAAACGCTGCCTGACTAAGCGTCTTATCTGGATCTGAACCGTTTGCAGATTGTAATAAAATCGGGATTAGCAGATAAAGGGTTAAATATGTACAGACGAAAGCAGCTTAATAGCAGATTAAAGAAACATATGCTTTTAAAATACTAAAATATTATGAACCCTACATGACGCAGTGAGAGACTTCCACAGCAGAAGAATCATCAAGATATCCAACACTTAAACATATATTCTAGGGCAGGCTAGAAACCCCTGAAAACAGCAAAAGAGCCCACAATATTTATCCAATCTTTCTCAAACTTGCTCAGATTGTATATTACCATAAGAGTTCGGATGAATTCGATTACGGTTGCAATCGGACCTATAAGTCAAGAGTTATCTACCTTTGGATTGCTGAAAAAGTCCATATTTAACAGTGTTTACCCTCTAGAGGCCACAATATTTATCTAGTCTTTCTCAAACTTGCTCAGATTGTATATTACCATAAGAGACCGGATGAGTTCGATTATGGTAGATATAGGACTAACAGAGCACGAGTTATCTACCTTTGAATTGCTATAAATGCCATATTTAACAGTTTTTACACTCTAGAGACCACAATATTTATCCAATCTTTCTCAAACTTGCTCAGATTGTATATTACCATAAGAGTTCGGATGAATTCGGTTACGGTTGCAATCGGACCTATAAGTCAAGAGTTATCTACCTTTGGATTGCTCAAAAAGTCCATATTTAACAGTGTTTACCCTCTAGAGACCACACTATTTATCCAGTCTTTCTCAAACTTGCTCAGATTGTATATTACTATAAGAGTTCGGATGAGTTTGATTATGGTAGAAATTGGACCAATAGATCACGAGCCATCTACCTTTGAATTGCTGAAAATGCCATATTTAACCGTGTTTATACTCTAGAGGCCACAATATGTATCCAGTCTTTCTCAAACTTGCTCAGATTGTATATTACCATAAGAGTTTAGATAAGTACGATTATGGTTGAAATCAGACTAATAGGTCGAGAGTTATCTACCTTTGAATTGCTGAAAATGCCACATTTAAGGGTGTTAACACTCTTGCAACTACAGCTTTCAATGGATTTTAATTTTTTTTGCTCACAAAGTATATAGCTATAAGTTCTCGAAAAGTGCAATTATTGTTGAAATCTAACCATTGTGGCAATAGTGCAAGAAAAGGGTTAACTTCAGTATTGTTAAAGTTATCTGCCCTTGGTGTACTCTACTATACTAGAATTATATATGAGGTAACATGTTTTCCAAAATTGTTTACATGCTTTACTACAAATTTGATTGGATTTAGATTAAAACGAGTGAAACAGAAATGGTAAAGCTATCAGGCTGCAGTACAACAGGTGAGCGATATCAGGGCCTGCAGGCCCTCTTGTTATATATTTCATGTCTATGGTGGCATTTTCACATATAGAAACCAAATTTAGACAAAGCAGGCACCAGCTTGAACAATATGGATCCTTGAATATCAAAACATGCTTTTTAATAGGGCATGGTTTTATTAGATTTTTTATTTTATGAAAAAAGTAAAACAGTTTGAAAATGAAATAGTTCTAGTATTAAACTTTTTAGCTCACCTCAGCTAGCTCAGGGTGAGCTTTTGCAATCCTTGAATGTCCGGCGTCCGTCGTTCGTCGTCAACAATTTTAGTGTTTACACTCTAGAGGCTACAATTTTTATTCAATCGTTCTCAAACTTGCTCAGATTGTATAGTACCATAAGAGTTCGGATGAGTTCGATTATGGTTGAAATTTCACCAATAGGTCAAGAGTTATCTACCTTTGAATTGCTGAAAATGCCATATGCAACTGTTTACATTCTAGAGGCCACAGATTTTATCCGATCTTTCTCGAACTTGCTCAGATTGTATATTACCGAAAGAGTTCAAATGCGTTTGATTATGGTTGAAATCGGACGAATTGGTCAAGAGTGATCTACCTTTGATTTGCTGAAAATGCATATTTAACCGTGTTTACACTCTGGAGGCCACACCTTTTATCCAATATTTCTCAGACTTGCTCAGATTGTATATGACTATAAGAGTTTAGATGAGATTGATTATGGTTGAAATCGATTAAATAGGTCAAGAGTAATCTACCCTTGAATTGCTGAAAATGCCATATTAAAAAAAATGTTTACTCTCTTGAGGCCACACTTTTGATCAAATATTTCTTAAACTTGCTCTGATTGTATATTACCATAAGAGTTTGGATGAGTTCGATTATGGATATAATCAGATGAATAGGTCAAGAGTTATCTTCCTTTGAAATGCTGAAAATGCCATATTTAACGGTGTTTACACTGTAGAGGCAACACTTTTTATCCAATCTTCCTCAAACTTGCTCAGTTTGTATATGACTATAAGAATTCAGATGAGTTTGATTATGGTTGAAATCGGACAAATAGATTAAGCGTTATCTGCCCTTGAATGGCTGAACATGTCATATCTAACAGTGTTTACACTCTTGCAACTACAGTTTTCAATGGATTTTAATTATACCTGCACACAATGTATATAGCTATAAGTTCTCGAAGGAGTGCAATTATTGACGAAATCTGATCATTGTGGCAAGAGTTATCTGCCCTTGATATACTTCGAAATGCTAGAAAAGGCTTCATTTCAGTATTATCTATTAGGCTCTAGTTATTTGCCCTTGATGTACTCGACTTATACTAGAGTAGGTCGTATTCCAATGTTGTTAACATGCTATATACTACACATTTGAATTGATTTAGAATAATACGGGTGAAATTCAAAGGTAAAGCTATCAGGCTTCATTACAAATGGTGAGCGATATCAGGGCCTTCTGTCCCTCTTGTTCCTATATTCTACCAGATGAAAGCCCATGCAAAGGCAGTTAAAACTATGAAAAGAAATTGAAAGGTCAGTGTTGAAAATTTTGAGTTATTAAAGTAAAAAGAGTTATCTCCCTTTACAAATTTTACAAAAAAGTACCATATCGATTCTATTTAGAGCTTTATAAATTTCCTCATTTGGTGCCTGTTTTCTCTTAAATTAGTTTTTGTATGAAGAAATACTACCATAGATAGGAAATAAATAACACAAAACCAAATTATCATATTTGTTTTCATTTGAAATGGATTTTATTGAAGCGGGCTGTTTGAAAAGGACAAAATAAGAGAATGTGGGTGGGGTAAATTTGACATGGCCGTAGAGCCAAATGTTGTTCACCAAAATGTACATTTATTTTTTTCATTCATCTTTAATAGCTCTTCAATACAAAACCATCATAGAGTGTTTTCATATACTTTGAAAAATTCCCAAATCCATGAGTTTTATACACCCTTAACATTGGTGACATTTTAACTCTTTGCATGCTGGGTATTTTTTTCGTCTGCAACACTTGTCATCTGCTACTGTTTTCAAAAAAAATTTCAACCGCGGCGTCTCATCAGAATCCAAACTGTTTGCAAAAAGAATCACTGTAGTTATATCTGCCGCGAGCATGAATAGAGTTGAAAAAGGTAACAACAACAATTCTAGATGTGTCTACTGTCTTTATTTTAGTTGTTAAAACATTCTAAGTTAGATCAATATGTTATGTCTGGGAAACATAAATTTGAATTATTAAGGACCATCAGTGAAACATATTTCAAGTCATCTTTAACCCTTTACTCCATAGATTGGTCCTAGTTTTGAAGACTGGTGACCACTTAAAGCAGATTGAAAGTAAAGCAGAACACACCAAGCCTGCTTTAAGCTACCATTTGCTAGGATAGAGAATATATTAATGGTTCATATTCATAAATATGTAAGTGGAAATATCTTTAGTGAAGGAATAAATAAAAGGCATAAATAGAGGATATTGTATGAGTGTTCATTATTTATCATTTTTAATAAACGAGTTGACTAAAATAATATGACGCGAGCCTTGGCGAGCGTCATATTCATTTTAGTCAACGAGTTTGTTAAAATGATAAATAATGAACACGAATGTGATATTCTATTTATCACATTACAAGTTCAAGCACCTATTAAATTGATTTGAAGCCGTAGTTTCTAGACCCTACGCTATATAGATTTTCCGCCAAACGTTACGTTGTTTACGTTAACGTCATAGTAAATGACGTCATTTGGCACCCCGCTACATGCAGCGCTTATGGACGAACAAGTTAGGCCGGAGCCCAAAAAACGATATTCCACTAGTGGATTACGATATTTATACAATCGCTTTATGCAACTCCTAGACCGCAAATTATGTGATAATAAGGCATATTTATGGAGTAAAGGGTTAACAAAATATTCTTTGACATAGGTTGCAACTCAGTGCAGTAGTTTTGCAATTTATCTAGTATTAATATTGACCTCTAAAACTTCAAATAGACCGTTTAATTAGTTCATTTTTAGGTTTCGGCCTTATGGCTGAAACTTACTTAAATGGTTCATGGCATATTTCATGAAGGACAAACAGTTCCGCAAGAGCATGTGTCTCAATTTAAATCATAATATTTTAGTCTTACAGGTAATTAACTTTCTCTCACGCACTGGTCTTGAATAAGACTAACAATGACAACATGGCCAGATTATAAAAACTATCATGTCTGTCTTAAACCATCAGTACGTTCGGTACTTTGATTCACTACAGGTTTGCTTTTGTTTTTTAAATGTATTGAAAAAATGGCAAATAGTACAGACCCTGATCAGAGGGCTTCTACAGGAAGGGTCTACACTGTTTGACTGAATTAGAAACTTGAATTGCAAATTTGAAGTTTCAAAGCAGAAAGGGTTTAACTCTTCCAACACTAAGTAATTCTTGTGGTCTATTAGGTTCCCTTGTGGAGCATTTTAATTACCAAAACATGAACCAGTCAACTTGCAATTCTGGTAAGTTTAATAAATACTAGTTTAGATTAGCAAACAGTGTAAACCTAGATCAGAGGGCTCCTTTAGGAGCCCTCTGATCTGGGTCTACATTGTTTGCAAAAGTAATGAGTATACCTTAAACATGCCCATGTTATTGAAAGGATTAAGCTGCAACTTATCATCAGAGATCCTTTATGCTTCTTCTTCTAACTGATGCTCTACAGCGGTTGTGCCAAATAAATGACTGAAATATTTCACTTTTCCAGGTTTTCAGAATTCATCTCCAAATAAACAGTGGAGAAGACGTTTTCCTTACTACAATCATGTAGTTTTACCCAAGTGTGCCCACGATCCCATATATGGGACACAGGCAAACAGTGTAGACTCTGATCAGACGCCGCATTATGCGGCGTCTGATCAGAGTCTACACTGTTTGCTGATAGGAATTTCAATATAAAATAAAATGAAAATTTTGACCCGGCATCCCTCATATAAAAAATTGACTAATCCAATATATAAACATGGAAGAATCCAATGGGCGTAAATGGGTTAAATGAAATGAAATACAAACACATTACTTGTACATCCAAATGTAGGAAAGAGCAGGTTCTTTAAAATTTTGAGTTTTTATTTTAGCAGTCACGTTTATTGAGATGAATAAGGCCTTTTCCCACCGTTGTAAAGGTCACAATCTGTTTTAACCATTCTCTTCATAGATTGTTTCCAGTGTTGTAAAACAAGTAGCTGATTAAAGCAGATAGAGAGTAAATAACTCTTATTTAAAGTTGTCTGCCTTTGCTTTAGGCAGCCAGAGATAAGGGTATTCAATTAAGTTTCCATGGTTCCCCAGCTTTACAGAAGCATACATTGTATTTTTATATTAAATGGTAATATATTCATATGTAAACGTGTTAACCCTTTACTCCATAGCCTGTTTCTAGTTTTGAAGACCGGCAACTACTTAACTGGCCAGTGGTTTTTGGGAAAGAATATGTTTTCAAGTATACAGTATAACGCAGGTTGAAAGTAAAGCAGAATGTGCCTTAAGGCACATTCTGCTTAATTTTCAGCCTGCTTTAAGCTACAGTCTGCTAGGATATAGAAAATATTTCTTACAGTGCATATTCATGACTGTATAAATTGTAACCAGTTTCTTCTAGACTATTCAGTTGAGGACTAATTTAGATCGTAAAGTGTGCACCTATGGAGTAATGGGTTAAAATGAATTTAAATGATAGGTTATAAAGCCAATCCACAAGTTAAAATAGATATTCAGAACTCCAGAAAAAAGAGAGTAGACTACAACTGATAGCTCTCATGAACACAAAGTGCCCAAGGTGAGCTATTATAATCGGTCAAGGTTTGCAATGACAAACTTCACAGGGCTGCCATTTCTCCGGATTTTTCCCGAAATTTTTGGATTTTTATTCCAACGGATGGGAGCTTAAATCAGGCTGAAAGTAAAGCATAATGCGCCTTAAGGGCATTCTGCTTTACTTTCAACCTGATTTAAGCATCACGTGTCTTTAAAACTAGAAACAGACTAGGGGTAAAAGGTATAATTCGGAAGATCGCGCTTCAAAAATTCAACTTTTTGAAATCTTAGGATTTTTTTTATCAACTTATGGCAGCCCTGACTTCAGTTTCCATTCAGTATAACACAAAAGTTCCCCAGGTTAGCAATATAGGGCCATCTTTGGGTTTTTTTCTCAAATTCTAGCAGCCTTATGTCACAACAGATCTCTCTTCGAAACGATTGTAATGAGTAGACACAACACTGTGTGGTTTGGAAAAGACCTAAAACAACAGGCTGGACATTTTCATTTTACTCACTTTTTTCTGATCCCTGAATTATAATTAATATAGTAATAAAAACCAACACCATAATTTAACACCAACATGAGACCCACTGGCCATCACATCTTTTTCTAACCCATTACAGTGGCGAATCTGTTATTCTTTCCCAATAAACGCGTTTACGCTAAAACTATTATTTGCAGTGCAAACAGTTTGGAGCCAGATCAGACGCCGGGTTACCCGGCGTCTGATCAGGCTCCAAACTGTTTGCCACCAAGATAAACAAGAATTATCAGAATTGTCCAAAAGTTGTTCTTTTCTACGTTTTAGTGCTTTGCGTTTGCGTACGTTTGCGTTTAAACGGGAAAGAATAACACATTCTCCACTGTATCTTATAGCCTGTTTCTAGCACTGAAGATAGGTAAACACTTAAAGCAGGTTGAAAGTAAAGCACAATGCGTCTTATGGCAAATTCGGCTTTACTTTCAGTCTGCTGTAGGCTTCCATCTGCTAGAATATAGCAAATATATCTTATGTTACACATTCATGACTGTTTAAAACGGAACGTTTTTAGTCGAGGAATAAATTACATGCGTAAAAATGTGTACCTATGTAGTAATGGGTTAAAGGGAATGTCTGGCCGTTAATACAAGTTATATACATGTATATACATGAAATTACTACAGCTACATTCAAACAGAAACTAAAACTTCAGCTATGCAAAACGGGGTTTTACATTATTTTAGTAGTTGATCCCTTGGATCCCTTGGAATGGACAGTGTCCTTCATTTAAACAAAACTGAATTCTTTCTCCATAACGATTTTCATGTACTTCTGTTTGAGAGTTCTTTTGCGAGACTTTATGATGCTTGAATGTTTCTCAAACTTGCTCAGAATATGTATGACCATAAGTGCTTGTATGAATTTAATTATGGTTGACATCAGATTGATCGGGTTATCTGCTCT
Source organism: Gari tellinella (assembly GCA_922989275.2). NCBI lineage: Eukaryota > Metazoa > Mollusca > Bivalvia > Cardiida > Psammobiidae > Gari > Gari tellinella. The sequence continues at coordinate 77,476,727 of OV277857.1, forward strand.
TGGTTTGTTGAAAATGCCATAGGAACAGTTTACACTCTAGCAGCAACAGTTTTGAATGGATTTTGATAATACTTGCACACAATGTATATACCGTAAGTTCTTCATGGAGTGCAGTTGTTGAAATCGGATCAGTGTGTCAAAAGTTATATGCCCTGGATGTACTTAAATGTAAAAGTGGTAAACAAAATCAGTACTGTTTAAGAATAGTGTCTACAAATTTGAATGGATTTTGATAAAACTAAGTAAAGCTACATTTGGCTATATAGAGTTCTTGAATTTGTTATATCATGGTTGAAATTTGCTTGATTTGCCAAGAGGTATCTGTTCTTGATGAGTTGAAAAAGAATTTTTTGGCTCGGGCGACCCTATAGGGATCATAAGTTCTGTCATACGGGTTTTTAAAGAGCTTCAGTGGCTGAGCACGCCACTACATGTATCAGATTCCTATTAATCTGATAAACCGTGTAACAGCAGCTAGTATGGGGACTGGCAAGTGTTAAACTCAGGATCCCTAGTATGTACCTGTGTTATCACGCAGTTTAAATACACTGTATTTACTCCGTGGTGCGACTTGTATATATATAAACATTCGCCTATTATTCATAGCAGACGATGCATTATAAGAAATGCACATTACACAAATCTTTAGGGCATTTAAGCAGGTTACTGGCAATGGTAATGCAGAAACTACATAATTAGCTTTCTGCATTACTTTTGTTCTACATTAAACTGAAACCTCGAGCCTGCGGTACTCCAGTACATTTACAGTCTAGCAACCACCCGGTACAGTTATGAATGGATTTTGTTTACACTTACAAACAATGTATATGAATATAAGTTAAAACTGACATCAGATCAATGTGTTGAAATTTTTCTGTCATTGATGAACTCAGGCATGCTAGAAAAGCTTTATTTCAGTAATGTGTACACTCTTTCCGATTTTCATATAAATGTACATACTTTAATTGTCAAACTACTCAAAATTCTAACTCTAGAAACAATAAATCCACACTGCACTCTTGTCCCAATAAATTTTTCCCATATCCTTGACTTTATACAGATGGGTAAGGCAGTTGAACATGACACCAACAAAGATTGACTTATATGAATACATTGCCTATATTGCCAGACAAAAATATCATGCCCTGTGAACTTGACCTTTGATTGTCATGAAAGTTGAACAGAAAATGTGTATATCTGGTGAACATTTGTACCAAAATTATTTTGAAATCAATTCAAAGATAAAGATATGACAGTCCGGACAAAAATGGTAAAGTGATAACGGAATCGTAATCAGTGACTTGACCTTTGGGCCATGCATATACATGTGAGTTGAACGCGAAACATTGTCTTTGTTTGGTGAACTTTGGTGCCAAATTATTTGAAATGTATTTACTGAAAAAGAAATTACAGACCAGACACAACATTTATGACCGAGTGATCGTACGCTGTGACCTTGACCTTTGCCCCATGAACAAACCTTTTTAGCACATTCATCTCTATCGACGAGTATACTCGTCATTTACAAACAGTGTACCTGTGAGGATAACACTTTCCCCATGAAAACAGTGTAGACCCTGATCAGAGGGCTACTTAAGGAGCCCTCTTATCAGGGTCTACCTTGTCTGTCATTTTGAAATATTTGGTTAAAATTAACCCTAAATAGTCAAAAATAGACTAGACTTATTTTGAAATTGGAATTGTCAATTAAAAGTTGCAGGGGTGAATTAATTAATTAAAAGCGACGCTTCGTCTGTGTCTGTTGACCATTTGTGCCAAGTGATTTTGAAATCCATTGACTGATATGAATGTTAAAGCCCTGCCACAAAAAAGTGTGATAAAGTAATCGTACCCTGTGATCTCGACCTTTGACGCATGGGCAAGAGAGTTGATCGAGACATGTCATCTTTGCCTACAGTTCAACATGTGTGCCAAGTCATTTTGATATCCATTGACAGATACGAAAGTTACAGACCGGACATAAACTTTGTGACGGACAAAAGAACAAACGGACAGAAGAATGAACAGACAATGCGATTAATATATTCCCCACTTTGGGGGCATACAAACGAGCACGATATGTTTTGGGACAGACAATACTATGGTGGTGAATGTTTTAGACAAGTTTAAACATAAATGCATTTAAACAGCCTTTGAAGTGTACTTGCCATTCATATAAAGTTTTCATTTACATTGCTTAACATATTCAACCCTAGCGACGAGTATACAATGTACTCGTCATTAACTAACAGGATACATGTGAAGAATACTATTGCTCTATGCAAACAGTGTAAAAACCTGATCAGAGGGAACAGGAGCCCTCTGATCAGGGTCTGCACTGTTTGTCATTTTGAAATAAATTCCAAAAATAAACCTAAGTATTAAGAAATGAACTAGATTTAATTGGAAATTGGAATTGTCCATTGAAACCTTCAGGGGTGAATGAGTTAATTTGAAATGTCAACCTCAGTAAAACTTCACCAGAATATCGTACGCACGCAGTTTGCTCGGTAGAACAAATAAAATAAAACTCTATACATCCATGATAAACAAATAAAATAAAACTAATTACATCCATGATAAACAATCAAGCAGCAATAATACAATTTCCTGAACTTCTGTAAATTGTGCTTCATTTAGTCAAACTTGAACATATTGCAAAGTTAAAACGTGGTAAGTGGGTTAGAGTTATAAAGATTTCTAATAAAACATAGTTTCTATATACAGGAAAACCTCTCTATTCGACCACTACAGGGGGCTGCTGAAAACAAGTTGACAGTTAAACAAGAAAGCTGCTTTAGGAGGAGCTTTCTGTTTTACAGCCATGTTGCTTTTAGCTTTCACCTGCCTGTTATACAATCACTTATCCATTTTTTAGTGGTCGTTATAGAGAGGTTTTACTGTAATTGTTATACAAGTAATATCTATAGATATAGTACTTTTATTAAACGAGCTTCTTTGTCTTAATGTGAAACGTCAACCCCAGAAAAACTTCACCTGAATACCATACGCATATGTTATTCAATTTGAATGTTCAATGGATAAAACGACACCATTTAGTTTAAGTTATTCAGCTATCAGGCAGATGCTTCCAGACACCATACATGGTAGATTCAATGATGTTACCCTTTTGGAATGTCTAGAATTTTGTTGACCACATCAAGGCACCATGTTTAATCTGAAAATAAATGTAAATATTTACATTTTAACATGTCATAGAATCAAAATTGATGTTGCATAAAGTAAATATAGTGACAAACTCTGGCAGGTATATTGTTTTCAGGTTGGTTGAAAACAACATTTATACATATATGTATGTTGCAATGCCACTGGATTATTGTCGAAGGAGACAAAGAGCTATGTAAGGTTTGTTTCTCAAAGCACACATTAACTTTTGATATTTTTCATGATAATGATCTGATTGAATCCTTCACTCTTTTTAGCTCACCTGTCACGAAGTGCCAATGTAAGCTATTAGGACCGCTGGACGCCCATTGTCTGTCCGTCCACAATTGCTTCTTGAACACTAGTGGCTACAAATTTCATTCGATCCTCATGAAACTTAAAGACACGGATTGTCTTGAAAAAATCTGGGTCAAGTTTGAATGTGGGTCATGTCGGGTAAGAAATTAGATCACTAGGTCAAATCAAGGCAAAACCTTGTGAATATACTAGAGGCTACCTTTTGGTCAAATTGTTTGTCTCACTGATATCTAGGTCAAGTTTAAACTTTTGGGTAATGTCCGGTCAAAAACCAGGTCAGTAGGTCAAATCATAGAAAATCTTGTAACACTCTAGAGGCTACAAATATCATTGTTTTTTATTCAACTTGGTCAAAATAATTGAATCATTAATATCTAGATCTAGATCGAATAGGGATCAGCTAACTAGGTCAATTCAGAGAAAAAACCTTGTTTACACGCTAGAGGCTACACATCTCATTTGATTTTAATGCTTCGACTGATTTGATAGGTGCTTAAAATTGCTGTTGATCAACTTCAGAGATACAGCTGCGGATGGAAACCGGAGGGAAACCGGACGGACAGACGAATCTAAAGCAGTACCCATCTGCCTAAGGGGACACTTAGAAAATGCAATTGTTCATTTAAAGTTTCAGGGGCCAAAATCTTAACTAAAAGTAATGTATGGCTCAATGATCAGGGGAGTAAATGTACAGTCGGCTGAGCGGTCATTCAGACTGAAAGTAGACTTTAACTTGGTATATTACTTTTTTATTACATTACCTAAGCAAAATTTACAACAATCTGTCAACCATGGATAGTCTGTTTGCTCATAACACCAGTCTGTATTGGTGTAGCCGTTTTGCATGTAGAAGTCGTGAATGTTGCTACACGTCAAATCATTCCAGCCATTGTCCTTCAAACATGAGTCTTTTGCAGTAGCTTTGGCATCTACATAAAAAGTTCAGTCTATCATTAGACATGAGTGTGTTCATTTTGATCAGAAACTATGTACAGTAGAACCAATCTATTAGGACCATTCTGTGTTTAAAGCAGGTGACTGTTTAATTATTGATTCCATAGCTAGTTTCTAGTTTAGAAGATAGGTAACAGGATATAGAATATGTTTCTTAAGTTATGGTGCATTTTCTTGACTTACTTACTTACTTGCTTACTGCTTAAAGCAATTTGACTTTAAAACTAAAAGCTTCTTTTTTCAGCTTTCTGTTTTTTACTTTCATCTCGCCTTAAGCTTTCACCTATTCAAATACAGTAAAACCTCTCTATTACGACCACTAAATAATGTTAATTATTAGGATGTTAACGGCAGGTGACCGCTTAAAACAAGGTGACAGTGAAACAGAAAGCTCCTGTAGGAGCTTTCTGTTTCACTGTCACCTTGCTTTAAGCTGTCACCTGTCTATTAAACAATTCATTAGCCTTCGTTTTAGTGGTCGTAATAGCGAGGTTTTACTGTATATAAAATACATGTAGGTTTATTTTTAATAGCCGTAATAGAAGAGTTCTACTGTAAATGGTGTATATGTACAGTATATAAAAATAGATAAATATTAGTAGTCACAGGCTTTATTAAAATTAAGGCGGAAACAAATTTCTAATCAGTACCAATAAAACTATCACACATTAACTACTAATGCAAAACCGTCCTTCTTGAGCAGCCAATAGTAACGCTACTTTTATATGCGCCTTCTTTGAAGTTCTGGTCCCAAGGTTATAAAGGTTTGAGTTGAGTTAAAAATAACTAAATGTATAGGTATTAACCTCTCTTAAACGACCATCCAATTTCAGGAACGGCGGACGTAGTCGAGGGGTAAAGCACCCGCTTACGACGTCAGGGGTGTGAGTTCGATCCCCTGCCGGACCGAGTCCTTCGGATGAGACTTTATAAACCGAGGTCCGATGTATGAGTGTTTTACACTTGGCATCTAAAAGAACCAGATAACTCTTTTGGTAATAAGAGTAGGGCATCGCGCCCGGGTTCGCTGTATCCGCCACTCTCTCTGAGGCGTCCAATTACCCCATAGATGGCAGAAACGGACGTTAACAAACAAAACAAACAAACGAAATCCAGGATCATTATTGGCATTTAAGACAGGTAGTAGCTGAAAGCAAGATGATAGCTGATTTAGTTTTATTTTGCCTAAAAGTTTCGATTTCATTCCATTCAGGAACTTGTGTTCATCTTGTTTAGCCCGGTGCCTAAAAGTTTCGATTCCAGAAGATAAATTCTGAATTTCTTGCATCTTGCTTAATCTTTACTCAGTAGACTGTCTCTAGTTGTGAGGACAGGTGAGCATTTAACCCTTTCCCTTATACAAGCGACTTTTAGCACATGCATTTTATTCATCCGCTGAAGAAAATAGTTCCAATATAAACCGTAATGAATATGTGTCATATTTAATACTTTCCATATTCTAGCTGGTAAAAGCTTAAAGCAGGCTGAAAGTAAAGCAAAATGCGCCATATGGCGCATTCTGCTTTACTTTCAACTTACTTTAAGTAGTCACCTATTTTCAAAACTATAAACAGGCTATGGGGTAATGGGTTAAAGCAGGTTGACAGGGAAACAGAATGCGATTTAAGCGATACGATTTCAGAAGGTGCATTCTGTTTTACTTTCATCTTGTTTAACCCTTTACTCCATATGCTGTTTCTAGTTTTGAAGAAAGGTCACCACTTAAAGCAGGTTGAAAATGAAGCAGAATGCGCACAAAGGCACAGACGGTTTCACTTTTAACTTGCTAGAAGCTACCATCTGCTAGGATATACAAAATATTTCTTGTTTATTACTGTATGTAATGGAGGCGTAGAAAAATGTTTTTATGGGGTAATTGGTTGAACGGGTCTTTCTATTATTAGTGTTTATCTTATTTTAGCCCATTGCATTAATACTACCACTTTTAAGACAGTTGGCAGCCTAAATCAAGATTATTATCATTGTACATGATTTTTATAGTGCTCTTTTTCTACAGGCATTGTGCGTTCAAAAGCGCTTCACATGAAATCACACAAATGTACCTACAACGCAAAAAAGACATATAACTACATTTAGAGCTTAAAATAAGCATGGGGCTTTCTGTAGAGTGATGCTTACGATATGCTGACTGATGCTGTTCATGCAGATTGTTTGTGGTCAAATGGGACTCAATGTGTTTGTCTACAACTTTTTCTAATACTTTGGAGAGAAATGGCAGATTTGATACAGGCCTGTAGTTCTTAAGATCAGTTGAGATCATGTTTCTTCAAAAGAGGTCTTACAGGCGACTTTTTGAATTATTTTGGAACATACGTAGATTCCAGCGAAGAGTTCACATTTTTTGTTAAAGACGGTAGGAGCTCGTCAAGGCATAACATAAAGAGCCATTTAAGTATTGATTCGAGCTCACGGGACTTACATGGAGATGCTTGACAATCTCCCCAATTTCTGCTGCTGTAGCAGAGTCCAAACTTTCTAAGGAGCTCATTGAATGCACTTTTTCTGTGATGACTGGGGTGCATGACGTTGATTCAGAGGCAATGCCTCTCCGTAGTTTTCCATTTGTTCAATGAAACAGTCGCTGAAATCATGCGCAAGTTGTTTTGAGGACACATTGTTTGGCAGTGCAATTTTACTGATTGCACCCAGGAAATGCTTAAAAAGACTATTCGAGTCCCATTAACAGGATTCTACTTTTTCTATGTAAAAAATAACATTTGACTGCTAACAATTTGTTTACTTTAGCACACTGGTCTCGATACAGTTGTCTTGATGATCAATTGAGAGTTTGGATAATTTCCACTTTCGTTCTAGCTTACGCCTTATATATTTAGCATCGTGAAGTTCCTGAGTGTACCATGGACATGATGGCCTGAGAGTTATGGTCTTTGTGTACAATGGCTCATGCTTATTGATCAGAGTTTTTTAAGTTCCTTTTGTCAAGACGTTCGGTTACCCTAACCCTAATGCTAGAGCCCTAAGCTTGAACTGTGTTAAAATCGGGCGTTCTATGAGGCGACAGTGTCTTTAGCCGGACACCAATTAAGGTATGAACAAAATATACAGACTATGATTATGAAATATATAATAAGTTTCCTTGGGCTATCTTGCCTGATGATTGAGCATGAAACTACATAAAACTATATAAAATGGATGAAACTAACTAAAAGTGGATGAGCTACTTTGCCTACAAAACCAAAAACTAATAAACAATATCCCCGTACTCTCAGACTGTTTGAGCACGGTGCAGGCTGGGCTGTTAACTGATGTATGCTCAGCGTTGTTTCTGCTGAGCTACAATACGATGAACTGATGCTGAGCGCTATTGCTCAGCGTTGGTGTATCTGATGATAAACTGTTACATCAACGCTATCTTCAAGAAGACTGCTCGGCGTTGTTGAACCTATGATGATATGTATTCTCGACAAATTGCTCAGCGTTGTCTCTGCTGAACTACCAAACCTTGTTCCACTACAGTTCTATAACATCAATGTTCCAGCTTGTCATTGAACCTCTATGAGTATCGTCGATCTGTAGCAAACTTTCACTCTTTAAAGACATTACATGACCAAGCTTGGGTGGTAACACCTAGTCTGAAAAAAGTTAGGATTAAATCATGAATAGCATGCTTTTACTGTTACAATACTGTACAGATGTCCAGGCAAAGAATCGGTCAGCCGTTTCATGTGAGGCCCGTACCTATAATAGTTGGGTTTGTAAAACCCATTGAAAAAACCCTCGAGTGTGAGCATGTGAGGGCCTCTTTAGAAAACTTGAGATTGCTGACATTGGCTGAGCGCACGCTTCCCATTTATTTTGACGCCTAGTGAGAAGAATGGGGGGTGAATCAATGAATGGACTGGCTTAATGTCTTTAATAATAACTGTTTTCAGTCCCAACAAATCGCAATGATCAGACGCAACGTACTAACGAGCTATCATCAAAAAGTAAGCTATCCCGTTAATAGCTTGAGGAGAGAGTTGTCGTGTGAACGAATTAGCAATCTCACTGTGTTCAATTTCTCTACAGGTTATATTCACCAACCGTCTAACATTGAACAGTTCTTTCAATATACATAAATTAGTCTAAATGGTTGTTTATTCCTAATAATTAAGAAATTGAAAACTTTTACTTTTACACCAGCGAGTTATAAACTTTGCTTATGTTTAAAATGTTCAGTACAGAAAAAAATGACTTTATAGCTTATTTGAGAGATAATACGCAAAATTCAATTTTTGGTATACAGTCAGCATTAAAACGTAGACAATTACATTAGGCAAAGAACAAAAACGCATGATGTGCGTTATCTTCGCACTGGCTCTACATAAATCAACTGGCAAAATACACATATGTTTAAGAGGCTTAATAACTACACAAAGATTATTTTTGACAATAGCCCCTTTCTCAAGAAAACACTTTAAGTTTTTCTAACTACAAAATAATCTGTACAAAAGTGTGTTGACTTATTGTCTACTCAGATAATCAGCACACATGTTCTCAGAGCCTTTGATTGCTTCGACTCTGAACTGGTAGTTTTGCAAGAACAATGCCCATCGCATTATTCTGCCACTCTCTATCTTACACTTCTGTATGTAAGATAATTGGGTATGGTCTGTCTGTAGTTTGTCCCATACAAGTACTTTTGGAATTTCTTAATTCCAAACACTATTGCTAGGCATTCTCTCTCAATAACAGAGTAGTTCTTTTCTCTCTGGAGAAGCTTCTTGCTGGCATATGCCAATGGAAATATGCCGTCTTTAAATTGTTGAAGCAATGCTGCTCCAACCCCGCTATCTGAAGCATCAGTTGGAGAATGAACGGCTTTGTGAAGTCTGGAAGCTTCAGAATTGGTGCACTTGTGAGCATGTCTTTCAACGTTTTGAAAGCTTGCTCGTGCTCAGCTACCCAGATCACGTTGTTTGGACGACGTTTCTTTGTAAGGTCCGACAGTGGAGCCGCTACATCTGCAAACGATGGTGTGAACTTTCTGTAGTATCCAGCTAACCCTAAGAAAGCACGAACTTGCTTCTTGGTCTGAGGTTGCTCGGCATTTTTTATCTATTCAAGCTTCTCCTCTTCCATCTGCATTATCCCGTTTCCAACTACATGTCCCGTGAAGGATATGTTCTCAAAACCAATTAAACACTTTGACGGTTTGAGAGTCAGACCAGCCTGTCTAGTTCGGCTGAAAACATCCCGCAGCATGGTCAGATGTTGGTCCCATAGCTGCGTGTGACCAAGGATGTCATCAACATAGTTGTCCGCATTTTTTGCAGTTGCGTAACAACTTCCTCATCATTCGGTTGAACGTGCTACCTGAGTTGACCATGCCAAACGGCATTTTCTTGAATTGGTAGCTCCCATCTGAGGTTGAGAAAGCAGTCAAATGCTTAGACTTGTCTTCAACCGGTATTTGCCAGTATCCTTTATTCAGATCAATCTTGGTGAAGAACTTGTCTTCCTTTAACTTGGACATGATGTCCTCAACATTCCCCATTGGTTCTGTATCGAACTTTGTAATCATATTCAGTCTCCCGAAGTCGATACAGAATATGTTGGACCCGTCTTTCTTTTTGATCATCACAAAAGGTGAATTGTAGTCAGATAACGCTGGTTCAATCACCTCTGCGTCAAGCATTTTCTGGATCTCGCCTTCAATTTCACCACGTTTAGCGTATGGTATGGGGTATTGACGAACCCGTACTGGTGTCTTCGATGTTAATTCTATCTTATGCTCGGCCAGCGTCGTGGTACCTGGCATCTCGGTGAATATCTCTTGAAACTCTTCAAGCAAGTCCATCACGTCTCGACGTTGTTCAGGCGACAAGCTTTCTGAGACTTTGACATCTTTGTATGTCTCATTGCTTTTCAAACAAGCTAAGTCTAGCAAGTTTTCATCGTCGACAACGCCATACTATTCACTGTGTTCGGTCTCTATTATTGCCATCCCAGCTACAATGCTGTCCTGCCGTTCCTCATACTTCTTCAATAAGTTGATGTGATATTTTCCTATCTTATTACCAACTTTCACTCTGAAAGTCCATCCTGTTTACCCTTTCTACTACTTCGAACGGACCCTTCCATTGCAACATGAGCTTGTTGTGGGACGTAGGTAATAATAGTAAAACCTTGTATCCCTTCTCGAGGTTTCTATTTCTGGCTGCCTTATCATAATGATGTTTGTATGAAACCTGCGCTTCAGCCATACTATCTCTAGCAATCTGACATGTATCTTCCAGCCTGTTCTGAAGATCAAGCACATATTGGTATGTGTTCATGAATTCAGGCGTTTCTTTCTCTGTCCAAAGCTCTTTCAGTACTTGCATGGGGCTTCGAACTGTGCGTCCACACAACAGTTCGAACCCAGTTGATGCCTATGGAACCTCTCTATATGAAAATAGAACAGCGGACAGGTATCTGTCCCAGTCTTTCGGCCAATCCTGACACATTTTCTCCAGCATGCTTTTCAGAACTCCGTTCATCCTCTCGCACAGCCCATTGCATTTTGGGTTGTATGGGGTTGTGAAGAATTGCTTCAGGGAGATTAGTCGACAGACCTCACCCATGAGTTCGGACGGGAACTGACTGCCCTTGTCTCTTAAAATTTCTGTTTGAAATCCAACACGTGAAAATACATCGAGCAATGCCTCGGCGACTCTTTCTGTCTCTATCCTAGGCAATGCTACAGCCTCAGGATACTTGTGGCATAATCTACCACTGTCAAAATGTATCTGTTTCCCTTATCAGAAACTGGTGTGATGGGACCTATCAGAACCGCTACTCGATTGATCGGTGTATCTATGATGGGCATTTCACCAAGGGGCACCTTTGTGACCCGTCCTTTTGGTATGGTCTTCTGACAAACATCACACGATCTGCAGAATCTCGTAACATCACTGGTTATCCCCGGCCAGTGGAAACTTGTAGTGATTCTGTCGATGGTCTTCTTTGCTGACAAATGTCCACCCACAATAGATTCATGGGCCAAGCTCATCACACGCTTTCTAAATTGTGTTGGAACAACTATCTGCTTCGTCTCTATTGAACCATGTCCCTTGACTTGCTCGAACACTCTGTACAAAACATCTTTCTTCACCGTGTAATGGTACTTATTACCACCTTTGGTCTCGAGCTTGCTTGATCTCTCAGCATATGACCGTAGTTTCTTTAAAGACTCGTCGTTTTTCTGTGTCCTCTGAAGCACATCAACGTCAACCTCATCTAACGGTTGACTAGGCACATTCAGCGCCCTTATTGGTTTCATCTCTTTAGCAGCTTGAACCCGTGTGACAACCGCTGCAGCCACACTAGTTTGACCCTGTCCTTCGGGCTTACCCTGTTCAAGCCACCTTGGGTCTGGAACATCTAAAACTCCATCTACATTGCCCAAGACTAAATCGCAGATGAGTGAGCTCAACGCCATAACTTCTATACTTCCTTTGTAATGGTGTATCAACCTCTATCAAAGCTGCTGGAACTATCGTCGCCTGGCCATCGATAGTGATCATCACATATCTCTTGTCCAGCATTTGGCTATCATCGGCCAAGTCTTTCCGAACTGCGGCTAACTCACAGCCGGTATCTCTTAAAACCTTCACCTCTTTGGTCCCTACATAGCCTTTCTGTAACTTCAAATTCCTCTCGCCCTCCAGCGTATCTACGGTACATCCACCAGCAATGATGGGCACCGACTCTCCGTTTGCCAGCTGAAGTTCGCCGTCTTGTATACACTCTTTATATGGCTTTTGTTCATGGAAACAGACATGCACAGAGCTGAAATCTTGTTTCCATCCGAACCTTTGTTCTTAGACCTGTCTTCGAACTTCCGATCTCTCTGAGTTTGTCGACCATCCGTATGTCCCTGACTTTCATGGTCTGGGTAGCAGACTGCTGCCCCGCTAATCTTTCTCGGGTTTGTATTCTGTCTGCAGTCTCGTGCAAAATGACCTTCTTTCCTGTATAAGAAACAAACCTTATTCTGAGCAGCAGGCCTGGGCACTGTGTTCGACCTATAGTTCGGTGCTATATTAGGTCTCGGCCGTTGCCTGTTAGGTGCTGAGCCGCTTGTTCTAGCAGTCCTGTTAGACTATATGGACCCACCATGAGCCTCAATGTATTGCTCAGCCAGCTGAACCACCTCTGCTCTGGAGCTCGGCATCCTTTCTTTAAAAAACAATGCCAGCTCAGGCGAACATGTTTTGATAAACTGTTCCCGGAATATCAAGTCTATCAGCCCTTCAAACGTTTCGTCTATCTCGGCCATTTCTGCCCATCTACAGAAATAACGATCTATACGAGCCATAAACTGAAATACTGTTTCACCTTGCTCAGGCTTGCTATTTCGAAACTTCGTTCGGAACCCTTTTTCTGTCAACTGATACCGTTTAAGCACTGCCTTCTTCAACGCTTTGTAAGCATCAGCTTGCTCAGGCGGCATGCTTGTGTATACTAAACTACCTTTGCCTGTCAATAATGAGCTGAGACTAACTGCCCATGTCTTCTCATGCCATCCCTGGCTCTTGGCAAAACGCTCACAACGTTCGGTATTGCGTCCATATCATCCTTGTTCTGTTCGAACTTCGGCAACTTTAGTCTCAACGACTTGCTCGTAGGCTCATACTTCAAAGTTCCGGCCTCAGCTCGCAGTTTCATCAGCTCTCGCTCTCGCTCTTCTCGCTTGTATGCAGCCTCTTTGTCTCTGAGCTGTATCTCAAGCTTGAACCGCTCATCTTCGTCCTTGCGCTTCTGTTCTTCTCTCTCAGCCTCCAACTACTTTGGGCGTTCGTCCTCATCCCTACGCCTCTGTTCTTCTCGCTCAGCGTCTTACATTCGGCGTTCGTTCTCATCTCTACGACGCTCATCTTCTCGTCTCAGCATACGTTCTTCTCTGTCAAGAAAGTCTTGTTCTTTCTTCTCAACGTATGGCATGAGCTCCGAGCCAGATAAGCCCATGCGTTCACCAGCCGCTGTCCACTTATCATGATCCACCATTAAACTAGTGTTCAAACCCTTATAGTTCCAACTGTATAAACCTCCAAAGAACTATTCCCGGACGAGCCCCCAAATTGTCAAGACGTTCGGTTACCCTAACCCTAATGCTAGAGCCCTAAGCTTGAACTGTGTTAAAATCGGGCGTTCTATGAGGCGACAGTGTCTTTAGCCGGACACTAATTCAGGCATGAACAAAATATACAGACTATTTGAAATATATAAATAATTTTCCTTGGGCTATCTTGCCTGATGATTGAGCATTAAACTACATAAAAATTATATAAAATGGATGAAACTAACTAAAAGTGGATGAGCTACTTTACCTACAAAACCAAAAACTAATAAACGATATCCCCGTACTCTCAGACTGTTTGAGCACGGTGCATGCTGGGCTGTTAACTGATGTATGCTCAGCGTTGTTTCTGCTGAGCTACAATACGATGAACTGATGCTGAGCGCTATTGCTCAGCGTTGGTGTATCTGATGATAAACTGTTACATCAGCGCTATCTTCAAGAAGACTGCTTGGCGTTGTTGAACCTATGATGATATGTATTCTCGACAAATTGCTCGGCGTTGTCTCTGCTAAACTACCAAACCTTGTTCCACTACAGTTCTATAACATCAATGTCCCAGCTTGTCATGGAACCTCTATGACGCATCGTCGATCTGTAGCAAACCCTCACTCTTTAATAATAACTGTTTTCAGTCCCAACAAATCGCAATGATTAGAAGCAACGTACTATAACGAGCTATCATCAAAAAGTAAGCTATCCCGTTAATAGCTTGTGGAGAGAGTTGTCGTGTGAACGAATTAGCAATCTCACTGTGTTCAATTTCTCTACAGGTTATATTCACCAACCGTCTAACATTGAACAGTTCTTTCAATATACATAAATTAGTCTAAATAGTTGTGTATTCCTAATAATTAAGAAATTGAAAACTTTTACTTTTAAACCAGCGAGTTATAAACTTTGGTTATGTTTAAATGTCCAGTACAGAAAAATAATGACTTTATAGCTTATTTGAGAGATAATACGCAAAATTCAGTTTTTGGTATACAGTCAGCATAAAAACGTAGACAATTACATTAGGCAAAGAACACCAACGTATGATGTACGTTATCTTCGCACTGGCTCTACATAAATCAACTGGCAAAATACACATATGTTTAAGAGGCTTAATAACTACACAAAGATTATTTCTGACACCTTTTGTATAAACACCGACAGTTTCGTCAATATCTGTCATTTTCAGAAATTCTTTCATTGATTCTGAGTTGAAAATATCTCTTTTAAATGGGTGGAGTTTGTTTTGCCTTTGCTCTGAAAGACACAGAGAAATGGTATCTAGAGATTTTGCCTCTACTGTCAGATAGTCCGGGGTCTGTGACTTCGATATTTGACACAACGTCTTCATTATCTCTTGTGATAATACCACCAAGAGTGTATCTCCTACATGGGTGGCTTCTTTTACATGCTGTTGAAATGATTCAGTTGTACTGACGAAAGTGACAGTGTTCCTATCGTTTGAGATATCAAGATGAAGGTTTAAATCTCCTAGCTCAACAACTTTAACCCAGATTTACCCTCATATTTCGTTGTATCATCCTCCTTTTGTCATACATTAAGCTTTTTTTTTTTTTTTTTTTTTTTTTTTTTATATATTTCTGCCCTTAGAAGTTAGAAATGGAAGAACAGGAAGATTTTTCTTCATGCACATATTTCCATGGTATTCTATCAATCTATGAAGTTATTTTGTAAATCCGATGAACATTGTAGGAGGAGTTGCGTTTACGAGGTACAAAGTCGCTTGCAATACTAATAAATTTTAAATTACCCCCATTGGATATATCTGCCCTAAGTCTTCATGCACATATTTCCCTGGTACTCTATAAACCTGTGGAGTTATTTCCTAAATCCCATAAATGGTGTAGGAGGAGCTGTGTTTACGAGACTGGACAGACGGATTGTTGTTCTACTAAGGTTTAGCGTCCCACGTGCGTCTAATAGCTGCCGCATCCCAACGTTCTAGGATCCCGCAGCTTGCGCCATTATCGCCTGGACGTCATGGACAGACGGACGGACAGAGTGATTCCTATATACCACCACAAGTCGTGTCCGGGGGGTATAAATATGACCATGAAGCAAACACATCAACTTTTACTATGCACTATTTACGGACCCTACGACCCGGAAGCACGTCCATACAGGTGTGACACCGATAATCACGTCAAAATAGGGCTTGACTTCTTTCTGTCTTCCGGAAATGACTTCGATCAGACTTGATCATTCTGTCATTCTGGTAAAAATAGAAAACTAGCAGCAGGGCTCCAGATAATTGGAGTATTTCAAAATCTATAATCTTGAATTCTTATTTAAATCCTATGGTTTTACTACTCATTAGAATCGTCTCGAAGAGACGATTTTAATGAGTAGTAACACCATAGGATTTTGTGCTGAAATGAAACAGAAAATGCTGGATTTGTTCAGTTTACTCCCTCTAATCTTGAGCCCTGCTAGCAGACGATGATTCATCTTAAAAAGTCGCTGCCAAGTACTTCAAAAATAACAAAATTCAGCTAATGCCCATAAACTGTATTCTCGTTCGGGGAAAAATCGTTTCACTATTTCCTTTTGTTAAACATAAACAATTAAACATAAAATTTTAGCAGACATTTTTGTCTCCAAAAGGGTAGAACTAATCGTGAAAGAATTGAATGGTTAAGGGAATAATGCTTCCCCCAGTTTGGAACCTGATCAAATGCTGAGTTACTTGGCGTGTGATTTGATTCCAACTTGTATTCAGTGGGCATCATGCATCATATGATGAGCACTATGTTTGTGTTAGTAACGTTTCCCCACCCACTGTACCTTCACAGGTGTCACAGCAGCTTGTATTTATTGCTGGATAGGCATGACACCACTGTAACGTCTGCATGGCGTAGTTATCGTTGAACTCAACAACCCACCATTCACAGGACAAACCATCGTAACCAGTATCTCTACATAATTGTTCTGTGTTGTTTGCTTGAAAGATTAAACAAAACATACATGTAGAGTGCATTTTGATCTAGATTTTGTGTTCTCCAACCTCTTCGCCGCGATACAGTGGATAATCTGATATTCTTTCCCGTTTAAACGCAAACGTACGTAAACGCAAAGCACTAAAACGTAGAAAAGTACAACTTTTGGACAATTCTGATAATTCATGTTTATCTTGGTGGCAAACAGTTTGGAGCCTGATCAGACGCCGGGTTACCCGGCGTCTTATCTGGCTCTAAACTGTTTGCACTGTAAATAATAGTTTTAACGTAAACGCGTTTATTGGGAAAGAATAACACATTCTCCACTGTATCTGTATGACCCCATTTGAGGTTAGGAGAGGATAGAATGCATTTTTAGCACCTTCAAACAGACACCATAGTTCTGATCAGCTATTCGCTCTTTCAACACTAAGTAATGCTTGTGGCTTATTACATTCCCTTGTGGATGATTTTAGTTACCAAAATATGAACCAGTCTACTTTGAATTCTGGGTAGTTAAATAAGTACTTGTCTAAATAAGCAAATAGTGTAGACCCTGATCAGAGGGCACCTATAGGAGCCCTTTGATATTGGTCTACACTTTTTTCAAATATAATGAGTATGTTTTAAACAGGCCTATAGTATTGACAGAGTTAACCCTTCGCTTCTGCAATACTATCTGCTTACAAAAGTTCTCCGCTTTTATTTCATAGAGTTAAGATTAAAGAAATTTTGACAAAAGACACACAACGAATGTCAAACAGCGTGGACCCTCATTAAATACCGCATCACATCGTACACATGGCATCTGATCTGGATCCAAACTGTTTTCAAATCTTAGACAAGTCGCTCTCAGGGTGATTTTATCAACACCAATGTACAGAACAGTAGCGTGTTCAGTGAAGAATTCGATGGCCATCGACTGCGAATTGGCTACCGGTCTAAACTACAGTGGAGAAAACGTATTTCTTTCGTTCAAACGCAAACGCATCGCAATGAAATATAGAAAATGACAACATTTTGATAATTCAGACTACCAGTTATAATCTGAGTGGCAAACAGTTTGGAGCCTGATCAGACGCCGGGTTACCCGGCGTCTGATCTGGCTCCAAACGGGTTGCAATGAAAATAATAGTTTAAGCGTAATTGCGGTTATTTGGTAAAGAAAATGTTTTCTCTACTGTACTCTGCACGCTGCACACGGGGCACAAACTGCTAACCTTAACAGCAAACAGTGTTAATTGAACACGCTACTGTGTATTATATAGATATTGTTCGACAATATTGACCTGACGTTGAACTTTATGCATGAATAAATTATAAAAAGATGACACAGTATAAATCAATATTCGATAGGCTACGTACAATTTCGGATTGTTTCGGCTGATTGCGTAAATCTTGTTACATTTGTGATCCTCACTGGATCAACACTCCACATTGAGCAAGTTCAAAAGATTATTGTTGATAAACTTTTATTCCCGAGTCTCCTAGTATAATCGCATCTACTAAAACGCATCATGTTGCACTTTCGAGTGGGCTTATCGTCGATGTTCTCACCTGCGACTTTTGCCAATATATACCTAATTTACAACCCCCAGATGTAACTAATCTGCAGTAGGTGTGTCGTTAGAGCAAGGGATTTGTAACATCGAGGTTCCGGGTTCGAATCCCGATAGAGGGGAAATATTTTTATTTTATAAAATGTTATTTTATAGACCAAACAGACGCTATGACATAATGTTTTTAAAAATAACCAAAGAAAACGTGTTCCAATCGAAATAGATGTTGTATGATTACTTAAAAGAAACAGCATAAATTGTATAAAAAAAAAAAAAAAGTGAAAAAATGTACGAGTATTGTATGGGATTCGAACCACTGACTGTACGGAAAAATAATCTATAGTCATCTTCCTTACCACTTGCGCTAATTACCTGTCGATATTTTTTGCAACCGGGCAATGCTATATTTTCTCGGTTCCGATGTGGTTACAATGTGCGTTCTCGTATAAATGATAACGAAGTGTTCCGAAGCTATATTTAGAAATGCAACAAAGTGTGTAATTATGCTAATAGAGGTCACCAACGTCAGGTCAATATTGTCGAACAATAACATAATCATTCACATCATTCAGGTGAGTAGCTACCTATACGTCGGTATGCCCGAGAATCCACATTATCTGGCTAACATTTGCAATCAGTTTGGATCCAAACTGTTTTTCACTTACATTCAACTTCTCTTCAGTTTAAAAAAAAGCAAACTTATTTTGACTTCTTCGCAGACGATGCATTTAAAGCAGACCTTCAATAATCATAAAACCTGAAAATGATATGGCCATAAGAGACTGAAATATTATACTTTTTCTGTTAAGGGCTAAGGCATACCTCACCCCTATGAGGCCCTGGACCTAGGCGTTCCCCAGACCCTTAGCTGGTGAATCCACTTTATTTATGCATCTGTACGAGCCTTTCATTCCTAAACATTTTGCTGTTCTTTTATTGATATCAAGATATGTCACTAGAAATATTTTTAACAAAGATATTCGTCAAAGTCTTAGCTGTTTTGGGCACATTATTAATTGTGTAAACATATCTATATCAACCGTTCTTTTTTGTTTCATTTATAAACCGAATTTTGCTAAATGGTTTCCCTACAATAAATTTAGGGATGATCCACAGTAAATTTCGAAATGATGGTGTTTTCTGAAAATAAACACATCTGCATCTCATTTGCATTTTAGTTTGAACAGAATATTGTTCATACTACATAGTATATGTTGTGTAAATATTTCCGAAAATGAAAGTCACTAGCTGTACTCTAAATGTGGGGTCGTTACATAGCAACAGTCTTGATTTAGACTAGTTCTTTATTTTGCAAGGTTTCGAAGAAAGTTACATTCGTAAAAAGTCAAAATACCATGTCATTCGCCGATAAGAATATTGTATTTGAAGCAAGTGCAAGCCAAAGGGATCTAAATTTCTGATCATTTCTGATTGGCTGAAAATCTAAAATAGAGGGTTTAATAAAAATCAAAGCGCTGAAAGCGCTGGAAGACTATTGGTGTACTTAAAACAACTGCTTTCAGCTGTACCATTCTATTTTAATATACCTCCTGAGATATTCCAATGCTAAATTTACGTAATGGCGCACAAATGTGGAATTTGAACTCGGAATTTCTTCTTAATCAAAACTGTTCGCTAATCCCTCAAGTAGTGTTGGAGTTAGCTGCATAAGATTTTTCAACAGACAGACAAACAGAATTGAACCAATAGTGCCTGTGAAATGTGCGGAAATAACTGGAGTTTTAAATCGAGTTTGTTTACGTCGGAATAACAAAGAATTCTTCCATCGTTGTTCAGTGTACAATAAGTAAAAAGCTCATTAGCATATCCTTTATATGCACGTCGATGCTCTCATAGCTGTTTGCGGTTGGAATGATAGCACTTTCAATCAAAGAGAGACATTTTCTGAATAGATGTGTAAATTAGCTAAATAAATATGGTAAGCTAAATGTCACACAAAATGATGACGTCACACACAGTGTATATGAATTTTCGCCGCCGGTATCGACCACATGGTTTTTCGGGACCAAATTCGAAGATTTGTTATGTAAATAAAGCGCTATTTTGCTATCCATCTCAATAAGAAATGGATATATTTATATGTATGTGTTATACAGCTAAACTTTAAATAGCATGAGAGATTTCATTTTTAACAGAAACAGGGATAATATATAACTAGTCTAGTAATATATTATCCCTGACAGAAAGCACGGTATTGTTGGATTCTTGGTTAAGCATTGATCTGGGAACAACATAGAGAAAGAGTTTAAGTAATTCTCGAATCATACTCTTGTTCCTTGAGGGTTACAATTATGTCAATTTATCATATAAGTCAAACTGTATCTAGGCGAGCTTATATAAACTTAACATTTGGTTACCTTGGAAGGCTTAAGGCTAAATTTCATAGATACAGTGTCACATAATTGTAAAGTCGGTTGCTACGACTGTAGTCTTAATCGCATCACCTTGATGTTTTTACTATCTGTCAAAGCCATAGGTATCTCCTTTATCTTTCTTGAAATTCACCGCAGACAGCTTTATAGATATATATATATATCTTATTAATAGTTAAAGGGCTTTGGCATGTCACTGACAGGACCGGTCCCTGATTGGTTATAAATAGGTTACGCCCCCAAATGTCACGTGATCCAACTGTCCGGTATGTTTATGCAGGGAAAAGGGATCTGGGTCACTTTGACATTTCGTCTGACTAAATTGAAGATAATTTATACCGGAATTTTGATCGCTTCTTACTTCAGGTTAGTGTAATTCTATTTCTTCGTACTTTATGCTTAGATTGTTAAAATGTATCTTGTTTATTTACAAATTTGAATTTGAATTATTTTTGGGGGTTTGTCGCCTAAAATTAATAAGTGAAATCAATTAATTTGATTGTTAAAATCAGTTTACTCGATTGCTATTGTTGTAATGGAACATGTTCAGTTGCTGCGAGTATGTGCGAGTGGAAATCAAACAGTATTTCCAAACGCACAGACGCACAGTAACATGGAGGTTACGGAACACCAAATATACCGAAAATGCTACATGGTCCAGTCTCCCCGAGATATAGTGCCAACGGTTTTGGCCTCAAAATGGCATTTTGTCACTAGATATGCAGTTTTTTGCTTTTGATGTACTACATAGGTACCAGAGAATAGATACAAGGCATTTCTGTTATACTCGAAAGGGTTTATGTAGAAATTATGTGGGTTGAAGTGACATGTCCCTGTTTTAGTCGGACCCTCTGTCAAAAGGTAGCAAAACACCAGTCACGTCATTGAAGTCATGATATTTTTCTTAGATAACACATGACCACCTGCTTTTCTTCATTTTTAAGTTGTGCATGAATGTATATATTAGAAAAATATAGAGTTGCATCTGGCTAGGCTGTAAAAGTTGACAAATTTTGACCTTGAAGATGACAGATTTTATATGAATTATATAGGAGAGCCTATTTGAGGTTCCATGCCCTGGACGGAACAATTAATTGGAAATCTAATATGAGATTTATCCTTTAAGTTGTTCGAACATTGACTTGTTGATTTTAACTGTACATCTCTAAATAATATACGCGATTGTATAAATTACTTGTCTTCGGCTTGCCACATTAGTTTGAATTTATTCTTTTAATTCAGCAAGTTGAAGCTTTGTTAATGTCTGCTCGATTTATAGTGAAGGAGAACGATTCTTACCGAATATCTTCCATTGTCTGAGTTCTTATAAGGAAAAGTTGTTATTGAGGCGTATTACCATAATTATGCAAAGCTACCTCTTTCTAAGTATATGTACACTATTTGTTTTTATTGATTTGCTTAGTATGTCACTTTTGCCGTGAAATTTCGTCTGAGTAAATTAAAGATAATTTATACCGGAATTTGGATCGCTTCTTACTTCAGCCATCAGCTAGGTCTACGTACGTAGGACAACCGGTGCACCACCGCAAGCGAGTTCCCCACTGTTAACTTACAATTAAGAGAGAGTAGCAGTCCTACATATGTATAATTCCTTAATGAAATAGGGGCATATGACAGGCATGTTACAGTCCATTTCACTCAGTTTAAACTTTTAATACATACAAAATGCAAACATATAAAATATTAGAGTTATGTGCAGTGGGTAAGACGTTGCTCTTTCCAATAATTGTGTTTACTCTAAAACTATAACTTCCAGTGCAAACAGTTTGGAGCCAGTTCATGCGCTGAGTAACCTTGTGTCCAATCAATCTCTAAATTGTTTGTCATTCAGATTTGAATTAATAATCAGGACTGTCTAAAATATGTCATTGAGTGCGTCGGGTGTGCGTTTTTGGCCTTTGTTTGTTAACGTCCGTTTCTGCCATTTATGGGCTAATTGGACGCCCCAGAGAGAGGGGAGAGGATACAGAGAACCCGGGCGCAATGCCCTACTCTTATTATCGAAAGAGTTATCTGGTTATTTTAGATTCCCAGTGTAAAGCACTGATACATCGGACGTCGGTTTATAAAGTCTCATCCGAAGGACTTGGTCTGGCGTTGGATCGAACGTACAACCCCTGACGTCGTAAGCGGGCTCTTTACCCCTCGACTACGTCCGTCGGTTTTTTTGGCCTTTAAATGGGAAATAATAACGTCTTCTCTCATGTAAGTAAAAACAATCAGCCAAACTTTCCTTGTAGCAAGACTGTGTATGTTTTATAAGCTGGCAAACTGCACTGTGAACATTGGCACAAGTGAGAAACTCACACCATATCAAACACCTTCGCGATCTTTCAATGAAAGAGCATACAGTGGAAAATCTGTTATTCTTTCCCGTTTAAAGCGACTCGCAACCAGATGGTGCATTAAAAATAGTAATTTGTAAATATGTGTCAAACGCTTATATAAATGGTAAAGAATTAGTTTAGGATAAGAAATTCTGTTTAAAAAAATGTATTTCAATAAAAAAAAATATTGGTCTCTGGTGGGATTCGAACCCGGGGCCCGGCATTGGCGGACAGAAGGCAAAATAGGGGAAACCGCTTAGACCAATGGACCACGGAAACTATCCGTTTATCTCGGATCGATTTAACGTATTTCAATGAGTAGCCATCGAAAGTGCATACAACTTCGTAATTCGGCTCGTGTTTATGTCTAAGCCCGTGTAGAGAAGCAACAACAACATCTATACCGTCTACTAGTCGGTATAGAAAAACGATGGAAAATATCTAAAAAACTAAGATTCGGTGACGATTCTTGAGACTTTTTTTGGACTGATCATATTTTTTTAATGTCAGAAGCCAAATAATGCCACAAATTTGCTTTTATTTGAGTATTTTATTTTATTTTGACAAGTACACCATCCGGTTGCGAGTCCCTTTAAACGCAAACGTACGCAAACGCAAAACACTAAAACGAAGAAAAGTACAACGTTTTGGACAATTCTGATAATTCATGTTTATCTTGGTGGCAAACAGTTTGGAGCCTGATCAGACGCCTGGTTACCCGGCGTCTGATCTTGCCCCAAATTGTTTGTACAGCAAATAACAGTTATAGCGTAAACGCGTTTATTGGGAAAGAATAACGTTTTCTCTACTGTACCAGCTGACAATCTGTCGGACGAATGTCAGGAAGGAATATTTATATCCGCGAACGACACGAGAGTGGAACACCTTGCCCACGAGTACCATGCTTTCGCGGAGCCTGGATTTCTTCAAGGCTCACCTTGCAGAATAAAAAGGCTGCAATATGTTTTTATGCACACACCCCAAAAACGGCAGTACAATCAACTATTTGATGGAGGCCGTATCGTGGTAGAAGTAGAAGATTAACGCCGTTACAGCTACCGTTTATTCATTATTCTAACACACCTCGCCCACACCCCTATATAAGCGAAGAAGGACCGTCTCAGTGTACGAATTTTCAGTAGAACACTCACGCGCTAAACGTTCTAACGTGACGTCATTCGGCTTCGAAAATGTGTACGCTAAGAAATGTAGCGCCGTTGCTTCGGTGCCAATTAAGGTTAAATTGAAGTGTTAGAATCGAAATAAAAAATTAATACCAGTGTTCTATCTAACAATCGAACACGGGTAGTCGTTGAGATGCTTGTAATTAAACCACTCGGCCTACCGGACTCGTGATTTAATTACTACGCATCTCAACTCCTACCAGTGTTCGATTGCACGATAGAACACTGGTATGAATTTTTTATTTCTTAAGTAAATGATATAACTATATTCATAACTGACCCATCATATATTTATAGGCATGTTTCCATGACCATGTACAAATTGTTAACTGTATGTATGGGACTGTAGCGCGTTCAAGTACCGTATCGATGCAATCGATTGCAACAGAAACGTTAACAATTCACTTTTAACGACCGTTAGGGTGTTACCGATTGCGAACGACACGAACGGCCTCAGAGGTAGTTCGCCATCCCCAACAAAAGAAAACAAAATGGCTACCAAATGAATTTATTAAAACCAGCGAACAGTCCCGACTTAATTTCTCATCAATAAACCAACATTTTCCGATACTTAATGTATCAAACAAAGCAACTTACATCTGAGCAGCTAAATCTTATTTTTATATGAGGTAAAATTGATGCATTTCAGTTGATTAGTGCACTTTTGCTTGTGTTATTTAGATTCGAACATAAATCGTTCGTACCCTTGAAAAGTTAATAAACATTGGGGCGCAATGAGTTATTATTGAAGAGTATCGGTGAACTTTAGATGTCGTACTATATGGGTGGTTTGCATCGGTTAACGTTACTGTTCGCTGATACGGTACTTGAACGCCCTACTGTTCTCATGTTTTGTATGTAAATGCAAACTGAGAGAGAAATAAACTGAGCCTTGTGTATTTGACGGGTGATCTAAATTCGCGCACTGGTGAACACCCTGACTTTATCCCGGAGACTAATCTTGGCCGTTATATTGATATAGTCAAACAACTAGGTCTGACGTGTCAAATGTCAGCCGAGTCCATATTTTAGGGATAAAGGCATTCCGCATGTTCTCGGACCATTTTTAAACAGTCGAGTTCAGTAGGTAAAGTGTAGGTATGCAGAGTGCATTGTGATAATAGTACTTTTGCTCAGCGTGGGTTCGAATCCCGCGTCAACCTCAAACTTTTTTTTAACCTAGAATGAATAGTAAAACATTATCTTATTCCATACTGTATTATTCTGACTATTTATGCACATGTTCTTCAATGTTGGGGAAGGGGTGCATTAGTTTGAGTTCGAGTCCTATATTAGCCTATGTTAAAAAACAAAGGGATGATAAAATACATGTACAAATATCAATACAAGTTTTAGTTGCTTTCTTCAGGGGGCTTTCCGCATTACTTTAACGCAATGTAATTATAGATTCCTTAATATTGCTTTAGCCAAAAAATATTTTAGGTTGATGCAAGACTCGAACCCGCGCTTGATAAAATGTTTCTCGATCATGCTTCCTTTTAGTCCTACGTCTTATCCACTACGCTATGTTTCCGATAAATAATTCGTTTATTGTTTGTACAAATAACTAAAACTTGTTATTTACAAATTGCCACGAGGATATCCGAAATGCTGACCTCCCTTATAAATGGACTCGGCGACCCCGTGACACGTCTAACCTAGTTGTTTGACTATACACTTCCTACACTAGTTATTTACATAATAAACTTAAAAATGACGCGGTCGAAAATATTATATGGGATTCGTCTAACTCGGAGCCATTTTTTTTCACAACTCTTTTCACAGTAACATGAATGTGTTCGATGATATTACAAATCAATTGTTGTCTGGAAAAGTAACATTAATGAGTGTATTGATTCATTTTCGAATGCTGTACACAGAATTTCAATTTGGAAAGTTATTTTCGACGAATAAACCGAAAATAGTTAAACGGGTCCCTCGGTTCAATGAAAACTGTCGACAGGCGAAACATGCTTTTTATGGGCTAAACTATCCTTTAGTAAACATAAAGGAAAGCAACTATTTTACGCCAAAACCCCCTAGAATTTTTACTGTTTGGTAATTCTGAAAGTGTTTGTATTTTAGTATCAATGTTTGTGTAAGCATATGTTTGTGTGGTTATGCCATGTTCTTTGTCTGTATTTAATTAGCCAAAGGCAATTTAGAAGCCGATATGCTAATAAAGATGAACTGAACTGAATAAGACGAAATCTTTACGCAAGGTATTGGTTAAAACTGTTTTTGAAGAAAATGCCTGTAATTAAAATGACATTGCCAAAAGTTTTGTAAATGTTTATCATAATGACACCAACTGCGATCTATATTGCTTGTAACTAATACTCGATAGGTATTTGCTCTTCTTGGTACCAAATTTAAAATGCAGAAATTGTAAATCCGTGTTTAAGAGATCTGGCTGTGTAATACAGGATGCAATTAAAACAGAATGTATCTACACGAGTGATTTTTATGTATTGTATTTCATTATAAAATAGCAACCCGAGTCTGGATCCAAACTATTTGCAACAGTACTCATGAATTCGCCCGCGGTGTGTACTATGTTAATAATATGCTTGATCCAAAGTATTTCCAACAGTTATTTAGCTTAGTTGAGCCAAAGGGTTATGTCCTAAAAAGGTCAATGTCATTTTTTGAGTTATTTCCCTGTGTCATATTTTCTTGTCCGGGAGATAATTCCAGTTCTACTCATGTTAGTTAAGTCATTACCCCATACATATGCCTTTTTACGCCTTTAATTTATTCCTCCTCTAAAGAAAGTTATTTCAATTTGTCGTGTTTTTTTTTGTCTGGAAGATAACTCCATTTAAGGGTGCATCAATGTCATAAGCCAATTTTTAAAAGTATTAAACTTTTTTTCTAACATTGTTTTTTTGGAAGAGCTGTTTATGATGAATGAAAAAATGAAAAAAATATATATATGGTGGTGTCCTTTTTTTTAAGCTACAGCGATGTGAAAAAAGGTATGTCCAATTTGGACGTTTTTTTCAAATTTTACCCATTCAGAGTACAAGCTTCGGTAAAATTTATTTCAAAACAAAACAAACATGATGATTTGGGTTTTCATTATTTATTTCATGTCTATGGTGGTATTTTCACATATAGAAACCAAATTTAGACAAAGCAGGCACCAGGTTTGAACAATATGGATCCTTGAATATCAAAAATATGCTTTGTATAGGGCATGATTTTATTAGATTTTTTATTTTAAGGAAAACATTAAAAAAGTTTGAAAATTAAATAGTTCTAGTATTTAACTTTTTTTATATTCTACCAGATGAAAGCCCATGCTAAGGCAGTTCAAAATATGAAAAGAAATTGAAAGGTCAGTGTTGAAAATTTTGAGTTATTAAAGTAAAAAGAGTTATTTCCCCTTCCCCTTTACTAAAAAGTACCATATCGATGCTATTTAGAGCTTTATAAATTTGGTGCCATTTTTTTCTTAAATTAGTTTTTGTATGAAGAACTACTACCATAGATAGGAAATAAATAACACAAAACCAAATTATCATATTTGTTTTCATTTAAAATGGATTTTATTGAAGCAGGCTGTTTGAAAAGGACAAAATAGGAGGAAGTGGGTGGGGTAAATTTTACATGGCCGTAGAGCTAACTGTTGTTCACCAAAATGTACACTTTTTCTATTTTTTCATTCATCTTAAATAGCTCTTCAATACAAAACCATCATAGAGTGTTTTCATATACTTTGAAAATTTCCCAAAGTCATGACATTGATACACCCTTAAGACACTTATGCTTGTCAAGCTCTTTCCATAAATTAAATTCTTCTCAAAAGCTTCAGTAAAACAGGAGTTATATTCACAAGAAAAAGTGTGACAAAAAAAGACGGAAAACACGTGATTGACAGACAGACAAACAGACAGACGATGGGAAAGTTATTCTTGTCACTGTTGCCTGTAGTAGGAGACACAAAAATAATTGCTTATCTTAAAAAATACCACTATTGTGACCTCTCATAGGAAAGCTTTGTTTAAAGTTAAAGTGTAACCCATTTCCCCATAAATACACATTTTTATGCCTTTAATTTATCCTCCAATAAAGAAAATAATTTCATTTTAAATAGTCATGAGTATGCACAATAAGAAATGGTTTCTATATCCTAGTAGATGCTAGCTTAAAACAGACTTAGCGTATAGCAGAATGGGCCCGGTGATGGATGGTTGGCGACCACAAAAGCTCTCCTTGAGCCTTTGGCTCAACTAAGCTACACGTACACTTACTAATACAAACAAACCAGACTTAACCCCTTCACTGCCTTACCCCGAGCACAACATATTTTTTTGCAAACAGTTTGGATCCTGGTCAGACGCCGCGTTACGCGGCGTCTGATCAGGATCCAAACTGTTTGACACTCATTTTAATATTTCTTCAGCAAATAGCAAAAATTAAAATTTAAGAAATAAAAGCAGACGACAATTGTTTAAAATTGATGACGTCACGGCAGTGAAGGGGTTAATTAGAAACTTAAATTGTCTATTTCAAGTTTCAGGGGCCAAAATGTTAACTAAAAGTAATGTACATTACCTAAGCAAAAAGCACAACAATCTGTCAACCATTGATAGTCTGTTTGATCATAACACCAGTCTGTATTGGTGTAGCCGTAGCCCCTGTAGATGGCATCGACCTCAACACACGTCGATCCCTCCCAGCCAAAGTTGCCAGGACATGATTCTAGTGCAGCAGCTTTGGCTTCTACATAATAAATTCAATCTATTATTAGACATGCTTGTGTTTATTTTGATCAGAAATTATGTACAGTAGAAGCCCTCTGTTACGAACATTTCTGTGATTAAAACAGGTGACTGTTTAATCTTTGCTTCCAAAGCTTGTTTCCAGTTTAGAAGATAGGTAACAGGATATAGAATATGTTTCTTAAGTTATGGTACATATTCTTGACTGTATAATGTAAGACTATTTTCTACAGTGGATGAATAAATTAAAGGTGTGTTAAGAAAAGTGACTGCTTAAAGCAATTTGACTATATATCAGAAAGCTCCTTGCAGCTTTCATCTCGGCTTAAGCTTTCACCTATTCTTACATCTGTTAAATAGGTTTAATTTTGTGTGGCCGTAATAGAAAAGTATATGTACTGTAAATGATGCATACGTACAGTATACAATAATGCTTTTTATTTCACCCATTTAACCCTTTCCCTTATAGAAGCGACTTTTAGCGTATTTGATTTATTCCTCCGCTGAAGAAAATAGTTCAAATTTAATCAGTAATGAATATCTATTATAGGGAATATGTTTTATATTCTAGCACATAATAGCTTAAAGCAGGTTGAAAGTAAAGTAGAATGCGCCTTAGGGCGCATTCTGCTTTACTTTCAACCTGCTTTAAGAAGTCACCTATATTCAATAATATATATAGGCTATCAGGTAAAGGGTTAAAATCCGGTGTAAACAAGTAAAGCAGTTAGATAGAAGAACATCGATACAAAGGTGAAACAGTTTGGATCCCATTCAAATGCCTCATAAAACAGTGACTGTTCAGAATACAAACTGTTTGTAAAGTGGACTTGTGCTGCCTATGGCGGAGAAGGCATTAATAAAGGTTAATTGATATTTGAAATGGTGTATATTTTCTTAATACAGGCTAACAGTGAAGTGCAAGACTTCTACGAACTGTTTGAATATAACTGGGGGTCTCGTTTTCACTAGAGCATTCATATTCTATTTAATGAACCATCTGAAAGACTTATTAACGCTTGTGGAAGAATGGTGCCTTTGAGATACAGGTGACCAGCAAATACAGCGCTCCCTCTCTACAACGACACCCAATGGGAGACAAATATTGTGGTCGTTTGTTTGGAGGGAGTCGTTATAGGGACGGAAATTGGTTTACATTTGCAAACAGCTTAAATTCAGATCAGACGCCGCGTAACGCGGCGTCGGATCTGGATTCAAGCTGTTTGTCACTAGTCACTAAGTTTTTTCTGTCAAAATATCCAATATGAAACTTTAAGAAAAACAGCAGACGACAATATTAAGCAGACACTATTGCAGCAGTAAAAGCGTAGACTTAATTGTCCTGTTTAAGGAACTGCGGCAAGGGTCGTTGTAAGGAGGGAATCGTTGTTGGGAGGGCCGTTGTATAGAGGGAGCGCTGTAGTAAACCATCAAACCCTACCATTGAGTACGCGCATCCTGTACAAACAGTGTACAGTCAATGCTGTCTTATACGACCTTTGATTGGAGGCAGCTAGACTGTCGGTCAGATAACACTAACATGCATCAATTGCAATAATGTACATTTGCACAAGCTATGTCTGTCTTAAATGTTAAGATATTAATGTACAGGTATTTTAGAAATGTGTTTATTTCAAAGAAACAGAAAAACATACCAATTAAATTTAATATATCCTGATTAAAAAAGACTTTGCATGTGTATTTTAAATAATTCAGAAGAATTAGAGTACTATTATAAAAAACTAAAATCATCCATTTAAATGAAATGTTCATTCAAGAAAAAATCAAAGAATATGCGCAATCTTTACCTGTTGCACTAATCAAGGTCGATTAACACAGCTAACCCCATATATAAACGTTACTGAGCACTAAACATGGTGGCATAACAGACAAGACAGTTCGTCCTTATATACAACCCAAATGTATAATCAATTTGTTTCGTAGCAAAAAGTAGTCGTTTACCACAGCACGTCAGTCTATACAGATGGTCGTTAAGACAGCCTCTACCATACGTGAAAGTCTGAGGAAATCGTTAACACCAATACAATGAATGATTAATCCTTCGCGGATCATTTTACACATAAAAAGTACCTGGGTGTTTCTTATTTGGATCAAGGCTGAAAAAGTGCACTATTATGACAAAGGTGAAGTGAGGGTTTTGCAGCCATTGTATTGCCGACGCAAGTGAGAGTCGTTTTTACTGGAGTTGGATTATTTTTCAATTATTTACTTAAAACAAGAGTCTTAGGGCTCTGGGCGCTCACCAGAGTACATATTTCCCAGATTTAACAAGACTTATCATTTATGGTGTTTAAAACCCCACCAGTGCCTTGCCACAAGAAGTAAATGTGTCAGGATAATGTTTTTCTGCAATTTGACCTACTGACCTACTTTATGATCAGGCATGACCTTCATTCATGTATGACCTACATTTTATCAAGGACATGACACTGACAAAATCTCATAAAGATATACCCAAAAGAACAACTTATAGAAGGTTTTTTAACTTTTCATTCGATATAACCGAATGCGGAAAATGACCACACCC
This sequence comes from Gari tellinella, assembly GCA_922989275.2. Classification (NCBI taxonomy): domain Eukaryota; kingdom Metazoa; phylum Mollusca; class Bivalvia; order Cardiida; family Psammobiidae; genus Gari; species Gari tellinella. The sequence continues at coordinate 77,507,959 of OV277857.1, forward strand.
TCTGGGGCTATGTTTTTTAACAAATCAAAATTCTTTGAACAAGTTTTAATGTATATTTAATCTTGATTCAAAAATAACATTTTTTTGTCTCCAAAAGGGTTAGAACTGACCGTGAAATAATTGAATGGTTACAGAAATAACGCTTCCCCCAGTTTGGAGCCTCATCAAAAGCCGAGTTACTTGGCGTGTGTTTTGATTCAACCTGTTTTCAGTGGGCATCTTGCATCATATGTGTGCTATATGTTTGTGTTAGTAACGTTTCCCCTCCCACTGTACCTTCACAGTAGCGACAGCAGCTTGTATTCATTGTTGGATAGATATGACACCACTGTAACGTCGACATGTCGTAGGTAGGGTTGGTCTTGAATTCGGTATTCCACCAATCACAGGACAAACCATCGTAACCAATATTCTCACATTCTAAGATAGTGTTGTTTGCTTCATCTTTCGCACCTTCAAACAGATACAGTGGGGAATCTGTTATTCTTTCCCGTTTAAACGCGTTTACGCTAAAACTATTATTTCTATTACAAACAGTTTGGAGCCAGATCAGACGCCGGGTAACCCGGCGTCTGATCAGGCTCCAAACTGTTTGCCACCAAGATAAACATGAATTATCAAAATTGTCCAAAATTTGTACTTTTCTACGTTTTAGTGCTTTGCGTTTGCGTACGTTTGCGTTTAAATGGTAAAGAATAACAGATTCTCCGCTGTATAACAGTCATCGCATATCCTCTGCTTAACAAGGGGTTAATGTTGGCCTAAATATCGCTCACCTCGGAAAACATAGACAAGTGTCACATGACCCCTGGGGTTGGATCATATTTTACTCCAACGGCATATTAGTTTCAAATATCTTGCTGATGCCCATGTAAATGAAGCGTTCTGTCAAATATCGATCGTTTCCAGATCACTTCGATCTCTATTCGATCAATACCCGATCGATCCTCGGCCGCATGGCTTCTCGACGCCTACTAGGAAATGTTTGACATGTCAAAAACATTCGGGTAAACATCCAAAGCGATGCCGAGTGAGTGGACCGCCCCAAGTACTAATGCCGAGCGAACTTGAGCAGACCAAAATCGCCTAATCGGGGATGATCTAGTTGATCTGATCGGCACTGTGCACCTAGATCATTTCCGTTCAGGCGATTTTGGACTGTCAAAATTTCCGAGTAGGGGTCGAGAAGCAATGAGGTCGAGGAGCGATCGGGTGTTGATCGAGTAGAGGTTGCGTTGATCGGGAATCGACCGTATATGGGTTTAGTTTGGTCGGAAGCATGGGCCGACCAATTCCCGAGCATTTCGACCGCTTCTCAAGTTCTAACCGATCGATTCCCGAACAACACGAACCCTGTTCAATGTGTCATTCGGATCAATTCGATCGCTACCTGATTGTACTCGATCAGTTCACGTTCGCTACTCGATTACTTGTCACAATTGCATTAGCTTGTGCGACCGTAACACGACTAAAAAATGCGCGAAACTTTCTTATTTGGTTGATAAAACATTAAAGGTACCACGTACGTATGCATTTCTTCAGCTCCATTAAATGTCCCGAAAAGGCAGATAGACCAAACCTACTGCTGAATTGGTTGTTAATGAAGCCTGGCAGGGCTGCCATTTCTCCGGATTTTTCCTAAATCTCCGGATTTTTTTCCAGTACATGGTAGCTTAAAGCAGGCTGAAAGTAAAGCAGCATGCGCCCTAAGGCGCATACTGCTTTACTTACAGCCTGCTTTAAGAAGTCGCATGTGAACAAAACAAGAAAAAGGCTATGGGGTAAAGGTACGATTCGTAAAATCGCACTTGAAAAATGCAAATTTGGACATCTTAGGATTTTTCAGGTCAACTTATGGCAGCCCTGGCTTGGGTGTCATCCCATGTGCCATATTATGTGTCGCGGTGCCGTAAACCCAAACTCAATCAATCGACCAAAAGGGAAAAAGAAACAAGACATAACTTTCAAGGAGATATTGAGCAGAGCGTGTGGTGGAAGTTATGCTGTATAGATGGGTGTGCAAAATGTATGAAATTGAGATTTTCAAAGAATTTTAATACTTTTGATTAAAAAACACAATTACAGTAAAATTTTTGTGTTAAATATAGCATAACTACTAAAAGACTTTCAGCTACAGACATCCAAAACAATAATGAAACATTATCCTGCCAATCGGAGATTTACTGTTTTATTCAGACCCGTATAAAATGGGCGGGATTACGGCATGTTGGGGGCACGACGGGGGCGTGCCCGCAATAATTTTTCCAATACGTGTATTAGTAAACATACCTAGATCTTTACATTGATTTATGTAAGTTTTTCACCCGTTTTGAATGAGCGAAACACTCTCAGATTGCACCAGAGATCATCTAGGAATAAAATCACATTCATTGCCGTTTGCTTCCAACGGGCCTGCTTTATCTCAAACTTCATTCAAGGAGTTTCTTGAAACAAACTTTACTTGAAAAGATGCTCTATATATAAAAATAGAAGCACGATGTCATACCACAATGCAGTCTGTATCAGTATATATCTCTTTATTTTGCACTCACAATTCACATTCAGCAAATATTATAAAATTACATTAACAAGCCTGATTTCCTGCAAAAGCAGACTATTCGGTTTTCAGCATGTGTCCTTAAACGTACATTTCTGTTTATTTTTCATTGGTTGAAAATGTGAAATTGCTGGATTAAATAGATATTACACAGCTCCGCAGAAAACCTGAGATGCAGCAAACATATCTATTGACTGTCCTGCCTAGCATATCAGGAATCAAGAATCTCTGTCTGAACAACCTTCTTCTAGAAAGAAAGGGGTACTTATGTCAAATACATATGACCCGTAATTTTTATTCCGATTTATCTTGACAATAACAAATTCTTTTCTGAAACAAAGTATTTCATTATTTTCAATACCAGAACGTGTTATAAGTGCTCATTGAATACAAATTGACTCGTGAAAACACGCACCACTTTAAAATAGTTTTTTTTAACCTTGTTCTGTTCGTATATAAGTTATTCTCACGTGTATAGATGCTTAAAACAAGTTCCGTTTCTGGTAAAATAGCTTTTTTCAATACAATTCCTGCACATATATAGATCGACATAAATAGAGCAATGGGTGGAATATTAATACACAACTTTAGTGAGCTAGTCGCGTATTTACTACTACTGGATTCGTTAGATCCGAGAATTAAAACCAATGGACTTCTTGAACTTAATACTGAATTCTACAGCGTTGGTACATGTAGCCAAATGCACGTTCAGACTACCATGACACCAGGATAAAAAATTATACTCAAATGTATATATGTCGCACTATCGCTCAGGATGAAGAAGATAAACAATTGCTGTAGTTGCGAGGGAACAGTTATTTTAAGTTAAAACTTTAAAAAAAATCCTGTCTGAATCTACAATACCATGAGTCCAGATATTTGGCACAAAGCAGGGCTGCCATTTCTCCGGATTTTTCCTAAGTCTTAGGATTTTTACTCTAGCAGATGGTAGCTTAAAACAGGCTGAAAGTAAAGCAGAATGCGCTTAAAGCGCATTTTGCTTTACTTTCAACCTGTTTTAAAAAGTCACGTGTCGTGTCTTCCAAACAAGAAACAGACTATGGGGTTACGGTACGATTAGTAAAATTGCGTCTGAAAATTTGAACATTTGAAATCTTAGGAGTTTTATGATCAACTTATGGCAGCCCTGACAAAGCAGTATCTACAGGTTCCCTATCGATATTGTTCAAATGATGTGCGTGGGGTAAAAAATACCGCATTTGTACATAAAGTTATATAGTGAAAACTTTATATATCTTACCTCAAACTAATATCGTCCGAGATTTTATATTTTGATTGGTGCAGCTTCTAGAGACCATTTATATCCCATGCAATATCGTTAAATTGACTTTGGTATGTTGCATATCTAGATTATTGGAAATTAAAATAAATTTAATTTAATGAACATTTAAAAGTCTTAATTTTGTTCAAAGTATGCCTTTGAGGTCAAGAATGACCCCCGTCCCGGTAGTCACAGATATACGTAGATTTATATAGTGAAATCTTAAAATATTGTCCTCCCTAAAACTAATATGGCCACTTCCGGTAGCAACAATGGGAAGTATATACCAACTCCCGCAGATGTGTTGCCAGTGATCGAATCGAACTGTCAATTCTCGAAAGTGTCTGGATATATAAAATTAATTTATCGCGGTGTAATAAGAACTTACTCACTAACAAGTCTACCTACCAAATGACCCTTTTCACAAAATTGATAGAGCCATAACCTTGATATTTGTAGTGGTTGAACAGTTTGAGGTATTCTAACAAAATTGTTGAAATAGTTCCGGTATCTAGGTAGCTGGAACTAAAATATTTTTTTGTAATTTAGGACTTTTTGTTTTGCATTTTGAAGAAAAAAAGCTATTCTTAAACATATGTTTGTCTGCATTTGAATACTCAGGGGTTAGGTTTGATCTGCAGTTTCTCTGCCAAGATTGAATGATAGTGCTACTTGGGTAAACATTAATAAATCAAAATAGCCCCCAACAGGTGGTACCAAAGTGAGCGATTAAGGGGCGATTAGGGACCGCATATCCCTTATTTTCTTTTTTTTAAATTTATTTATTCGAATTTCCGGTTTACTACACAAAGATAATGTAAATACTTGAAGTGTGTGACTTGCTTCTCAATTCAATGCGATTTGCGGTCAACCAGCTTCGTAAGCTTGTCAACGTCAACGTTTCTGTTGTCATTTGAATGGTCTCTTTTGAGCTTCTGCAGCAGCTAATACAGTGTTCTTTGTGTCAGCCACTGACGCACCAGGATATCCATTCGCCGTTGCTATTTACGAATTCGTATGCGCCTTTAACACCAATCGATCTCTTCTTCCTCTTCAAACTCCATTATGGCCCTGGGGCCCGTTTTACTAAACTACTTACCGGTACGCAGAAATTTTGCGTAAGTCAAAATTTTAAATTTATATTTTGTATTATCACTTGCTACAAACAGCAAATAGCCAGATCAGAGGACGCGCTTTTAGCGCGCCCTCTGATCTGGCTATTTGCTGTTTGCAAACGTTTATGATCGAAAAATAAGAGTTAAACGATTTTGACTTACGCAAAAATTTTGCGTAAGTTTTAGTAAAACGGGCCCCTGACCCCGTCCCTCTGGATATGCAGCTACCTGTAAATGCATCCGTGAGAGATAAGGCTGATACAAATACTTCTCTGAGACAACTGAGTTCTGACCAAAAGCGTACGGCTTTTTAACAGCCATATGTCTGTAAAAGAACAATTCACGACAAGCTCGCGACCAATTTACGACCCCAATTACGAACAGGTCGATCTGGTCGGATCGAACTCGAGTAGAGATCGAATTGGTCGAGCTGATAAAGTAGAGATCGCGTAAAGGTCGTGTATGGATCGGAATGTTCGAGTAGAGATCGGCATGGTTGTCGTGTCGAAATCGTGAAAGAGTAGTGAATGGTCATGTGAGGGTCATGTATGTGTGCTATCGTGAAGCAATCGCGAAGAGGTCGTGTACAGCCCGTTTTCAAGCCGATTTGGGCGACCGGGACGGTCTAGTTAATCTGATCGACAGTGTGAACCCAGCATATAACACTACCGAACAGACATACATTTACACAATTGTTTTATTAAGGGGGGGGGGTATATGAGCGGTCAGTTTGTTAAATATAAGGGGAGTCATAAAATTTCGACCGGGGGAAGACCGACCAAAAGTATTCGTTGAAAGCCTCGGCTTTTTCGGTAGGGCGATACATTATTTTACCATTTGCTATTAAGGGTGTTTCGGAGGCATTATCATTGTTTAGTTAAGCTATAGATTTTGTTATACGCCACCCTTTACCAGAAGGGATATTTTTATCAGTCAACTGCTGAGAGCATAGTTATTATCATAGTGATGACGTCATTTCTCAATTTGCGGAATTTTTTCTAGTGTTTCGGGTTATTAGAGCTCTTGCATTTTGGTGGGCACGATTTCTTAAACGCATTTCATGACGGATTGTGTTATTTATAAAAGGTTTATCATTTGGTCTTATAACAACAACCTTCGTAGGGATATAGCGCTTATCACACTTTTAAATTATATTTATAAAATTAGAATAAACTGTATTTATATTGTTACTATTAAAAACATCATTATCCCAGTCTTGTGAACATCGTAGTTCTAGATTCAATTGATCGTAATTTGCTAAACTATAAGTGTGCGTTTGAATGATTGTTTTTGTACGCTGAAAAGTTAAATTCGGCAGTCACTACTCAATGAGTACTACAGCATGACTCCAGATAAGGGGAGTATTTCAAAAACTAAAATCTTTATTTCTGCTTTAAACCCTATGGTGTCACTACTCATTAGAATCGTCTCGAAGAGACGATTCTAATGAGTAGTAACATCATAGGATTTGATTTTAAAATAAGTGAGAAAATGTTGGATTTGTTCAGTTTACTCCCTCTTATCTCGATCCCTGCTACAGATAGGAGAGTCAACAATAGTGTTACGGACAGTTGTACTACACGTATTATTTGTTATGCATAAGTCAATACAAGTTCCTGTATCTGCTGTGAAATCAGTAGGTAAATTTATAAAAGTTTCCAAGTTGAGTCTTGTAAACTATGTTTAATATTTTAGATGAATTAGATAGAGTATTGATGTTAAAGTCCCCTAACAATAATGTAGGCATATTGTTATCAAGAGCACGCGATAAACTGTCAAATAAATTACCTTATACTCTACTGTTGGAGTTGTGAGGTCTGTAGAAAGCACCTACTAAGAATTTTCGACTAGTATTGTTAATTTTGACCCAAAGTAATTCTAAATCGTTAACGGTAAGATCATTTCGAATTCGATAATGCTACGTGTCCTATATATACACAGCTACACCACCACCAAATCGATTTCTATCCTTGTGTACTGGTCCTTGAAAACCCGGAAGTGATAGATCCGTATCTGACATCGTATCATAAAAGGTGTCTTATAACCTTTTAAACTGCAAAATTAGTATTTTTTAACTTTTTTGCTAGTTCAAATAGCTGACATTCTGTTCTACAAATTAACTAAATCTCCAACACCAAAAGATACGCATTTTACGGCTATCTGATCAATAAATCACACCTCATTAAGCACCCCGTCGCCCAACCAGGTGACCAGACAGGCGTGCTTCAACTGCTGTTGTGTGATTTTTGGCTTTCACCATGTTAAAATCTTTATTGATATATGATTGGTATTTTTATTAGGGATGGATCGGAGGAAAATCGCTTACGAAATATGTGTCTTCTTATTGGTTGAAACAAATCCGCATCCCTCAGTTTCAAAGAAGTGGTATTTTTCAACATAGATAGCTTTCGCAGATGGGGTCAGAGTTTTCATGCGGTTTAAAGCACATGAAAGAATATTATCTTTTAAAGGCAACAGTGTCTCAGAATTTTGATAAATTTCTCCAGCTGTTCACAGCTAAGCGTTACGTAATAGAAGTCGACTTTAAGCGGTAAAACATATTTGATGTTAAATAATAATAGTTTGTAGTGGTATTTTTAAATCTTAGGATCCCTAGATATGTTAATGAAGTGTATTTTGGGCAATGTTTAAAATCGTTACAAATAAAGACGGTTTTGAAATCGCTGTTTGAATTTTTAAAAAATTGGTTTATAAATCGTAAAAAAAAAAAGAAATTAAAAATAAATTGACATATTATGGGCGGATGTGTACCACTTGAACCACTCAGCTATAAAATGGGGAAATAAATTATAAATCATGCTTTTCTTTTTAGAAAATCCGCTTGCAGTATCAAAACCCCATCGCTACCTTAAATGTGTTTCAGATAAACAGGTTATATCATTATGGAATAATTAGGATTGTACACTATCTAATTTAGGGGGTAAGCTGCAAACATTATTATAGACAATGCATATATTTTTAAACATAAATGTGTTAGGCGGTCCTGGATTCTTTTTAATCACACTCATAAAATCAACTGGACAATCAAACATCGCGTTTCAATAATATACGTAGATAATGGTCATGTTGGTGTACCTGCAAGGGGGTTTGCTTGCATAATGAAGTGAAGTATTTTTCGACTTATTCCCCGGGCTATGAAACTAATATGGTCAGAGAAAAATTGTGTTTTTTAGTAGCCATCGGCAAACAGGTGTCAGTTTCAAAATGGCGGCCTTTTCCATTTTGTTGAAGTTATGTCGTAATTGTAATTTCAATGTCAGTTCAAAAAGTCACTCAAAACTAACAAGTATGGCATGTAAAATATAAAATCATCAGTTATTGATTGAGGAATCTTAATAATTATTCAAGATGGCCGCCAATTTTTTCACTATTTTTCATTGTAATATAACCACAATTTTAAACTACTTTTCCTCGGACCGTGTCTTAACTTTTCTTTCCTTATACTATTAATTAAATCTCTGAAAGTCTATACATTTTTCCGATACGACTTCCACGTTAAAACTACCTTTACCATGAAGATACTTACTTCCCTCGCATGATTTGTATCTAAAAAAGACTTGTCAGGCCTTTGGGAAACCACATTCCTAGAGTCATTTTTTGAGGTTATTTGACATACCACCTTATTATCCGAATTAAAGTGCGCAGAATCCATTTCTGTTGTCTGTCATTGCAAAAATAGTTTTTAGCTTCTGTGACTTAGATATGCAACGGACCGAAACCGTTTCGACAATATTGGCAACGGGCCTCTAGACATGTCACCATGCCAAATAGCAAATCTCTGGCCGTATTAGTTTCAGTGTAGAAGAGGTATTTGAAGATTTCACAACATAATTCTATCCGAGGCGGGTGGATTTTTTTACCACAGGGGCATCATTTAAACAATATTGATACAATATCATTAGATGATGGTATTTGCCAAATATCTTAGTACATTTTTTGCCCCTGTGACCTAGACATGCAACAAACCGGAACTGTTTTAACAATATTTGAAAATCACGCTAGAAGTGTCACCCCATGCCAAATATCTAAGCTATGGCTATATTAGTTTCAGAATAGAAGATGTTTAATCTTAACTATTTCACTATATAACTCTTTTCAAAATAGCGACCCCAGGGGGGAGGCCAAATTTGACCACAGGGACAAAACTAAACCGATCGTGATAGAAGACTTGTTGACGACAAATTAATGACGGGCAAAGGACGATCAAAATACTATCTGCTCACCTTGGCACTATGTGCCAGGTGAGCTCAAATATCAGAAATGCAATGAAAAGACACAGCCTAAGTGGGGTTAAGGCTGTAAATTGATCGAATCACAGTCAATATTTAGGCAATAAGAGACCATTGATTTTCGCTCGCTAGCTAGCATACAGGCACTCAATTCTACTGTAATATACACATGTTGGAATCCCCAAGGGCCACATATCGTGCGCAATCATTTAAAACAAGTTTCGTGCGCACTCAATTGTTAACTTGTTGGCGTATAATACCCTCCATCGATAAGGAAACCAAGAAATTGTTACAAGGATCCTGTTCTTCATGTCTCCCATACCCATTCCCCAAACACTTTGTCGGCTATCCCCAGTACATGTGATACTTTGTAACTGAGTTAAGAAAAATGCGATTTACATTAAGTTAATTGAAGTGCTGCAGAGAGCATGAAACACACATGATATATTTAGTAATATTGCAGATAGAAAAAAACAACCTAACAAGGACTTTATTTGCTGCATTTGTGCTGTCATGGGACACCTTTTGATCATGCCGCCGACGTGAACAGGTTTATTGTGAACGGTCATTTATTTAGTTCAACGAAACGAATAAAAATCTACCGGGGGTACTCGAAGACAACACTGATATCCGAAAGGCTTCCTGCACGTGCACTGATCAATATATGTGCACAATAGCATGTGCATCAGTGTTGACAATATATCCACGTATTCAGAAGAAGAGATACAGAAAACTTGATTCTTTCCTTAACACATTCACGTTTGATTAAGGTACATGTAATAGTCAGATGTATGTCATGTGACCACAGCTCTTTCCAACAGTAAGTGATTGGAACTGCTTTTATTCCAACATTTGTGGACGATACATATACATGTAGTACTTGAATGTTGGTTGAAGCTGAATGGTCTAGATTTCGATTCGAGGGCATCAGCTCGATGGACGGACAAATAATCAGCAAATTGGCAACGAAATCAAGAACATTTAGCTACAGTGGAGAATCTGTTATTCTTTCCCGTTTAAACGCAAACGTACGCAAACGCAAAATACTAAAACGTAGAAAAGTACATTTTTGGGACATTTCTGATATTTCATGTTTATCTTGGTGAACAACAGTCTGATCTGGCTCCAAACTGTTTGTACTGCAAATAATAGTTTTAGCGTAAACGCGTTTATTGGGAAAGAATAACAGATTCTCCACTGTACCACCAACATTAAAATACCAATACGAGAGGCATGTTCCAAGTACATGTAGTGGCAACTGATCAGTAATTTCAATATAATAAGTGCAAAATTCATGTGTGATATATCATTTTAAAGAATAGTTCTTAGTCGACACGATAGTATAACGCACGATAAAATCACATAAGCAATAAGTCACAACACGAACCTAAATGACCCCTACTTTATGACACTTGACCTTTTTGTGTATTGTTGAGGTAATTTAGTGTTTTCTTCTGACCTGTCGGAGTTATTTTTAGATTGGAACATTCTAAAAATTTAAAAGGGATGAGTTTTCTTTACATCCAGTTTAAACGCAAACGCAATATTCTAAACTATTGAAATTTACTTTAAGAACTTTTAACTATATTTTTAATCTGAGAAGCAAACAGGGTGGAGCCTGATGAGACGCCGGGTTACCCGGCGTCTGATCTGGCCCTAACCTGTTTGCAATGGAAATAATAGTTTAAGTATATAAATGCGTTTATTGGGAAAGAATAATATATCAGTAAAGCTAGGGAAGCGGTCTCGTGCTGCACGATGGTCATACTTATCTGAAGTAGGAAAGTGTACGATTACATATTCGATGTTACCTTGCTTACCCATTTACCATCATTAACTATTCTGTTCTACAACTTTTGGACAATCCTGATAATTCATTTTTATCTTGGTGGAAAACAGTTTGGAGGCTGAGCAGACGCTTGGTTACCCGGCGGCTGATCTGGATCTAAACTGTTTGTAATTGAAATAATAGTTTTAGAGTAAACACGTTTATTTGGAAAGAATAACGTTTTCTCCACTGTATCCTATTATCTGCAATGTTACTTTGTTATATGTATTTTGCAAAACTAATGTATATACTTCCTCATGTTGCACTTCGGTGCCTGAGATGAAATAAAGGTAATACTGTTGTTGTTGTTGTAAACATAACTCTGACAGGTCAGCAAAATCGGACAATACTATCATTATTATTGCGGAATAATGTTTTCAAATAATAAAGCGGAACTTGATCATGTACATGGAGTCAGGATACACTATGTCGGGCTTATGAAAACGATATCACGCTTATCATAATGGAGGTCGGAGTAAAATACCAGCAGTAAACTACAAGGAGTAAGATAGAAAAGCTCGATATCACGGGAAGGCATATAATAAATACGGTTACCAGACAAATGGTCATCAGACTTCGCAACACATTGTCCACCAATACAGTACTGAAATATCGCAAAATAAAATACATGCTATTAAACATGTGTACATCACACAATACACAAATACAGCATTCCCTCTCTAAAACGACATCCTACGGGAGACAACAATTGTGTGCGTTGGTCGGAGGGAGTCGCTATAGGGAGGGACATTTGCAAACAGATTGAATCCAGATCAGACGCCGCGTCACGCGGCGTCTGATCAGGATTCAAGCTGTTTGTCACTCGTCATTAAGTTTTTTCTGTCAAAATGATTACTATGTAACTTTGAGAAAAATAGCAGACGACAATGTTAAGCAGAAGATATTGCAAATGTTAAAAGATTGGATATAATGAACTTGTTTTGGGAACAGCGACAATGGTCGTTGTAAGGAGGGGGTCGTTGTTTGGAGGACCGTTTAAGAGAGGGAACACTGTACATGCCCCAAAACGGATACCGAATATAGCAAGTAGAATATGCACATGCACGTATCAGTTGGTGTTTATATATAGCCTGTTCCTTTCAAGTTTTGAAGACATGTAACAACTTAAAGCAGGCTGGAAGTAAAGCAGAATGTGCCCTTTTGTGCATTCTGTCTTACGTTGAGCTTGCTTTAAGCTACCATTCCTAAGATAAAGAAAACACATAGAATTCATGATATAAAATATGCATAAAGCAGCAACCTAAAAGAAAATGAACTAAGAGGCTTTAACCCTTTGAACCCTAGTCCCGCATATAGGCGTGCTTTTCAAACAGTGTACATGTGAATAGTACACATGTCCGAGGCAAACAGTGAAGGAGCTCTCTGATTAGGGTCTTCACTGTTTGTCATAATTCCAAAAATTGACAAAAACAACCCTTAAAAGTCAGAAATGGACTAGACTATAATCGAAACTGGATTTGTCCATTTAAAGTTTCAGGGAGGAAAGAGTTAATAAAGATGAGTGCTTAACGTTTACACCTTCTATTTGTATCGTCTACTTCAACCCATTAGCCCATAAATATGATTTTGAACGCATTTTCTTTACTCATCCACTGAAGAAAACAGTTCGACTTCATTTAAGGAATAGTTCGAATATTTATGGTATTCATGAAGGTATGAAAAAAACCCTGGTCACACTCATAGGCATTCGGCCCGTTGGCTATGACGCTACCCCCAGCTGCTAACCCCCCTTAACAACCACCAAACGTGTATAAAATACCCTAAACTCTATACATACATTCAATAATCATCATAAAAGAACATTTCCTGAAGTTTCATGAAAAATAAAAAAAAATTTTTTTTTGCTAATTTATAAGTAAAATAGTAAAGGCTGCCATGAAAAAGCGCCTTGCAGAAGAAACCCTCAAGTTCCCAACCCTGTCATTTTGTCAAATCTTGGACGATCTGGACAAATTATGGCTCATTGTTTACAGCAAACAGTTTTCTTTGACGATAATTAGTAAACAAATTCAAAGCAATTGGCGAACACGCGCATGGGGACTCGAAAAGTAGGGAGACCCCTTATACGGAAACATTCGTTCACGCTAAATTTTCCCAAACAAACGACTGGTTGCCCAGTCAAACTATATATTATCATTCTAGCTAAACCGAGAACCAGCTTCAAAGCAGGAAATGACGCAAAAGTCAAGCTCCTCAATTGTTCGTATTCGAATCAGGACAACTATCGCGTTAGTTGGAATAGTTGTCAACAAGTTCTATTCGAATCATCACTTGATGTTTTCCGTTGACAAAATGTTGTCAAACCATCAAATCGTTGACCACAATTTCGATTCGAGTCGGGTCAAAATAGTTGTCATCAGTAAATTTTCGCGCATTTGCTCCGCCCAGTTTTCGTTGACAACAAACTCGATGATTCGAATACGACCAATGATCATATCTAGAAATTTATTTCGTAACAGAAATGCTCATCTACCGATAATTCAAAAGGTATTTATTATATATTTCATTTTCTATTAATTACCCGTACCATGGTGTAATGCATGGTCGCAAATGCACTTGTTAATCGCTGAATGACGAACAAGTCCAAAATTTAAGGTGAACGAATGATTCTGATATAAGGTGCCTATCGAACTTTTTATTTCTTCACTTGTGCTCGTGATTGCTTGGGATGTGAGCTAATTTTCTTTGAACAGAACTGTTAAATGTGAATAATAAGCCATCATTTGTCAAAATCGGCCCAAAAATGATAAAATGACAAGGTTGGGAAGTTGATAGCTCTGAATACACATCCACCTTTTCGTTGTATACATACATGATACGAAAATCTTTTTTTTTTAAACTTCTTGAAACTTCTTGAAACATTTGTCAAGGATGTTTGTTGAATATATGGATGTATTTTGACTCATTTTGAAAGCTTTATGGGGGTAGTAGCGGGAGGGGGGGGGGGGGGGGGGGTTTCACCAGGTATTTTTCATACCTCCATGAATACAATAAATGTTCCGAATTATTCCTTATAATTTAATATCACTACTGAATTTAAGAAAGTAGTGAATTAGAGACTCTTACACGAGTGTTCATTATTTAACACGTTTGAAACGTAAGTTGTAGTCCCGTGCCCTCCGCCATATATATTTTCCGCCAAAAACGTGACGTTGTTTTGTAGTAACGTCGTTGTCAATGACGTCATTTGGCGTACTGCTTGATGCAGCGCTTGTGGAGAGCAGTTGGACTAAGAGAAAATAGTCCCGACAAGGCGTGGCTGAATAAAATTGTTTCATGGGGCTATGAAAAAAATATTACAGCCAATCACAGCTAACCAAAAGTAATGAAAACAAACAATATTAAATTATACAGTGATGGATGTGTGCTGTAAAAATATATTCTTTATCCTAGTAGATGATAGCTTAAAGCCGGTTGAAAGTAAAGCAGAATGCGCTTTAAATGGTAACTTGCCTTCAAAGCTAGAACAGAATACGGGGTAATGGGTTAAGAGTCCGTTTACATGATTTTAACTTTTCAACAGTTTTCATGATAATTTTATGAATGACAATGGGTCATTGAGTTGTACTTACTGTGTTTAAATTGGTTTCCCCACAGTCCGTGCCTTTAGCTGGTGGTTCATTGGTATTGTAGCACAGATTGTCTTCCGTATTATTACATGCCAGTCTCAAGCAAAAGTCCGAATCTGTGGCAGCCTGAAATAGAATAGTTTCAGTGGCAATACCCTCATTACCCCATGGTGTTTCTAGTTTTGAAGACAGGTCATCACCTACACTAGGATAAAAGTAAAGTAGAATAAGACTTAAAGAGTATTTCCTATTACTTTCAGCTTGCTTTTCAAGCAATTCACCTGTCATTTTGCAGGAAAACATACATGTGTATATAGCTCTTTAACAGGGCATGGCTAAATATGCGTCTCTAATAAGAAAGAAAGAACGAAAAAAAGAAAGAAAGAAAGACGAGACGAGACGAGAGTTAACGAGAGGATAGGATAGGATAGGAGATAACAGGGCTACCATAATTTGCTCATAAAATTCCGAAGATTTCCAAATTTTCAAGGGCGATTTTAGGAAACGTACCTTTAACTCTTTAGCTGCCAGGTTCATTAACATTATCATAACTGTGCAAAGAGTTTAGATCCAGATCAGACGCCGCGTTATCTGGATCCAAACTATTTGACAACCAAATCCGGAGAAATTTAAAAAAAAATCCGAATATTCCGGAAAAAGTCCGGAGACATGGCAGCCCTGAGATAAGATAGCATCTACTAAGGTGACCATGTGCAAATTTGCAAACAGTGCAGACCAAAACCAACCGCCTACGCAGAGTCTGCTCTGTTTACCGTTATGTATGTAATTTACAGCTTCAAGAACAAGTACTACACTTAAAATATGCCAAATCTATGGCCTACGACTAACCCTTCAAACAGAGTATTCATCAGGTTTCATTTAGAAAATCTAGGCACAAATGCGTTAATAGTTGATGCAAACATCTAAACAATTGTATACATTATACATATCTTTGCTAAAACATATTAAGAAATTACACGTTTAAGTGTCTTTAAGACTGAACAATAGCTGCAGTAGGCAATGCAATTGTTTTCATGTTTAAAATAAACAAAATGCAAACACGAGGCATTAAAACTTATTTTTACTTTTTTTTTTATCTAATTAGCAAGCAATTTGAGCTTGATCAGACACCGGGTTACCTGGCGTTTGTTCTGGACCCGAACTGTTTGTAACAAGGCATGAGCATGAGACTTGTGCGCAAAATATCATAAGTTTTATTCAGCAAATTAAATAGCATGGCCATGAGCAATACGTATTGCAATTACAAGTTGTATGGTAGGCAATCGTTTTGACACGTTTCTTACGCAATATAATTCATAGCGAGCAGTATAATAAAACAATACAGTTCTCGCTAAAAGTAAAGTATACTGGGTAATCATAATCCAAAGTTTTGGAAGCTAGGCGTAATAAAAAAAAAAGGGTGGGGGTGGGGGTAATCGTTAAAATTCATATTGATATTTTAACCGTAACAAACTTACATTTGTGCACATTTCATTAATTTTGGTGTCCACATAAATCTAATAAGAACAAGAATACCATTGTTTAGAATTAAAGAGGACAGAATCAAGATGTTATATTAACATCGATAAAAGACAACAAAGAAAGTAGAAAATTACAAAAGCACAAAAGCGGTAATAACATACATGTATTATCATTTCTTCTTTGGAAAACTTGAAAACAAAATAACCTAACGACCTTATAACATTTGGACAATCTATTGTCTCAGGCCTGCCATTAGTTGATAAAAAAAAATCCTAAGATTTCAAAGTTTTCAATTTTTCAAGCCCGAATTTCCTGATTATACCTTTAACCCATAGTCTGTTTCCAATTTTAAGACACGTTATACTTAAAGCAGGTTGAAAGTAAAGCAGAATGCGCCTTAAGGCGAATTCTTCTTTACTTTCAGCCTGCTTTAAGCTACCATGTATTAGAAAAAAAATTCCGAAGATTTAGGAAAAATCCGGAGAAATGGCAGCCCTGTTGTTTAAAGAGTTATCGCAAAGCATCTTATCCTGTCTAGCGAAGCCCTGAAAACTCTTTATCAAAGGTTTTTCGAACCCAATCAGATTATTACCCTAGCAGATTGTAGCTTAAAGCAGGTTGAAAGTAAACCATAATTCAACTTGTGGTGCAATCTGCTTTACTTTCAACCTGTTTTAAGTAACTGCGCTTAAAAAATACCAACTTATGGCAATCCTGTATAAGAAAATTGACCTTGCAAGATGATGAGCCCTCTGTATATATTGATTTGCATTGGGCATCGGCCGTGTGAAGTTGCCCTGGCAACTGTGACCCATGGATGGTAAACTCAGTGGCATTGAAGTACGCCCCTCCATCTAGCAGGCAGTTTCCACGTGATCTAGTGTTTAAACGATGATCGATTATTTCCGATGATTGATCGAAAGTGCTCTTTCAATAGCTAATCGATTATAAAATCAAATAATCGATTAATCGAAATAAAATTTGTTTCATTATATTCTATGTAAAACAGCTAGATATTGTTTCTTATATAGAATGTATTAACTCATTTTACTACATTTTAGTGTATATTAATCTTCAGATGCATTGTAATAATAATAAAAAATCAGATTTTTTTCAGTATTACTAAATTTATACTCAAATATAGATATCTCATTTCGATTGTATAATCGATGATTAATCGAAGTGGTCTGTCCGATTATATCCGATGATTGATTATGAAAATCAGCCGATTATGAAACACTAATGTGATCTACAGTGGAGAAGACGTTAAACTTTCCCAGTTAAATTAAACTAAATGCAGACACAATGTAAATAAATGAAAAAAATGACAGTCTTTTTAATTTATGAGATTTACGTTATATCTAAAAGGCAAACAATTATGAGTCTGATCTGGTTTCGAACTGTTTGCAATAGAAATAATTGTGTTACCACAACCGCAGTTGTTTTGAGGAGATAATGTCTCCTCTACTGTCAAATGACGTCTACAGTGGAGAAAACGTTATTCCTTCCCAATAAACGCGTTTACGCTAAAACTATTATTTGCAGTGCAAACAGTTTGGAGCCAGATCAGACGCCGGGTAACCCGGCGTCTGATCAGGCTCCAAACTGTTGTCCACCAAGATAAATATGAATTATCAGAATTGTCCAAAAGTTGTACTTTTCTACGTTTTAGTGTTTTACGTTTGCGTACGTTTGCGTTTAAACGGGAAAGAATAACAGATTCTCCACTGTATCACTCCTCCCATTCTCAGACCACACGCTTTAACTGTCAGAATATCGTAGCTTAAAAACTTCCGCCTCCTTAACCCTTTACTCAATAGCTCGTTTCAAGTTTTGAAGACAGGTAACTACTTAAAGGGACTCGCAACCGGATGGTGTACTTGTCAAAATAAAATAAAATACTCAAATAAAAGCAAATTTGTGGCATAATTTGACTTCTGACATTAAACAAATGTGATCAGTCCAAAAAAAGTCTGAAGAATCGTCACCGAATCTTAGTTTTTTTTAGATATTTTCCATCGTTTTTTCTATAGCGTCAGCTGACGGTATAGTTGTTGTTGTTGCTTCTCTACACGGGCTCAGACATAAACCCGAGCCGAATACGTATAAATCAATCGCTACCAGTGAAGTACGTTAATTCGCTACCATATAGATAGAGAGCCCCAGTAGCCGCGTGGTTAAGGCGTTTGCCTTTGTTTTCATGTTTGTCTCCGCATCGAGGGTCACGGGTTCGAATCCCACCAGAGCTTCTTCCTTTTTTTTTGAAATGCATTTTTTAACAGAATTTATTATCCAAAACTAAATCTTACCCATTTATATAAGCATTTGACATATATTTACAAATTACTATTTTGAATGCTAAATCCGGTTGCGAGCCTCTTCAAAGAAATAAAATTGTTTTTATTAAAGCAGTTTGAGTGTTAAGCATCATGTGCCTTAAGGAGCATTCTGCTTTACTTTATTTCTTATGGTACATATTCTTAACTGTATAAGCTGGAACTTCGTTCAGGAATTTCTTCAGTGGTTAGACCTAGATTTTTAAGGCAAATACTCTCATCAAGTTTTATGAAGTTCGAATGAAATTTGTACCCACATGAGTGTACCCACTTTTTAATGGGATTTACTAACCAAACTATCAAAACTATTGTATGGGCCTCACATGAGAAGTTTTAATGATTCTTTGCGCAGACAAAACCACCGTTCTGAGCATGGCTTGCACAAGCTTTAACTGACTAGGTGTAACCACTAAAGCGGTGTCATGTCATCTCTACATGTAAGATCCAATTGTGGACAATGGATAGACAGGGGGTGGACGACGGTCATCCAATTAGCTCACCTTGAGCAATTTGTGCTCAGGTGAGCTTAAAAGTATTGCCTTTTCTACACAATGTCCATATTTATCAATAAAAGTTTAATTAAAATCAGTCAATAAATACACTCAAAGTTCACAAATGAAAAAGAGGATAACTCTGAAAATAAAGAGTCGCATGGAAAACCCGTAAAATATTGTAACGTTTGTGGAACGTTTGGATGTTGGGAAGTGAGATAATATATATATAGAGGATAATTGTTTTTTTCAGTATAAGATAGAAATTTAATCCATTGAGTGAACATCAGACGTTATATTTTCACGAGTGGCGAAGCCAAGAGTGAAAATATAACAGTCTGATGTTCACGAAATGGATTAAATTCGATCTTATACTGAAAAAATACAATTATTCTATTTATTTATGCTTTTAAGCCAATTTTTAAACGAAATTGTTCGACAATTGTGAAAGCGAAAGTACATGATTTACCCCGTGTTGAGCCCTGAGTTTATATCGAACACATTTTCGAAACAGTTTTCCCGTACGATGACGTCACTGGTTTATTGATTTGACGTCATCCGAATTACGTCGTTGCTCTCGATTTTGGATTGGTGTTTTTCCGTTGAGTGGTTCGCGACAATTCGGACTGCCTGCATTTAACGATAAGACACGGTTGACTACGATTCTTGGGGAGCCCTACGGGGAAAATTCATAATAAAGGCGCGCGTGGCGATAATCCCACTGCTTGAAGCAGTGGATTACCAAGTGATAATCCACTGCTTTTCCCGGTAATCCATCGAAAAGCATAAATAAAGCGCAACAATCATCATGTGAGCTTAAGCTTTGCATCGACAGTGTTTGCTGTTGCTGGGTCACTTTGTTTGCAAGTTACAAATGGTGGCAGCGGTGGGATAAAGAAAACTGTCGGACCGGAGTTGCCTTACCCACGGTTCTCCCAGGGTCCAAGTCTCGGTCCGAGAAGAGACTTCTCGGAGGGAAGAGTTATGTAACGTCTGCGGAATGTTTGATGTATGTTGGGAAGTGAGTGAATATATATAGTGCAACAAACATCTCTTGGTGTGAGCTTAAACTTTGCATCGAAATGTTTGTTTTGATGAGTCACTCGGTTTGCACGTTACACATTACCCAGTCCCTTCACTTTTTGCATCACTTTATCTACATGTATATAGAATTTTAAAGGAATTGAACAGATAGTTAAAACAAATCGCCTTTCCTACACAATGCCAATTTTTACGACAAAAGGGGCATATCTCTGGAGTGCCTTAGGCAATATTTTTGGTAACCATGTTATACATGCTGACTAAGTTTCGAAAAGGATTGAAGTACATTTGTTACAGTTAGAGAGCAGGCTAGCAATTTGCTGCAAATGTTCACGGATGTACGGGCATCGCCATAACATAAAACATATGTGTATATATCTGAAGACGGGCGTATAATACTTACAGTGGAGAAGATGTTTTCTTTTGAATTTGAATGGAACTTAACTAAACTGCAATGCAGTGAATGCAGTAAAATGTAGAATATGACATGTTCTTCGAAATATTTACGGTTTATCAAAATAATGGATAGTAGACAGTTTAAAGTCAGATCAGATGGTTGGTGACCTAGCGTCTGATCTGACTTTCGACAGACTTACTTATTTTAACACAAACACGTCACGGTTTATTCGAAAGAAACCAATTCCCAGTAAAACAAAAACTCACTGTCCAAGCGAAGTGACGTATTCTTTGAAATATTCGACAGAACAATTGGAGAACAGCCAGGGCTTTGGGGTATAGAGGTCATTCTGTTCAAAGCTGGCAACATACTGTGACATGATGTATTGATCAGTATCAAGGCACTCATTTTCCTCGCCATCGTGTTTAGAGCCCGAACTGGAAGAAAATGTTATATAAATCTGGCTAAAATAGTATAAAACGTTTGAGTTGAGTCTGAAGTCATTCTCAAGCCTAGAAACAAATCTGACAAATCCAATGCTTCAGAACAAACTCAGACTCAACTTAACATTTTTTTAATCTGGAGACCAGATTACAGTTGAACCTCGATATCTCAGATTTACTTATATCGAAGTATGGTAAGTCCTATTGATACAGATGAATTTCAGTATCTTGTTTTGCTTTTAGAAAGTTTTTTTTATGATATTTGAACTTTGAATTACATACATGTTAGTCTTAACCCTACACTCAATAGCGTGTGGTTTTGAAGGTACCGTAGTTGACTACCTAAAGCATGTTGAAAGTAAAGTAGAATGCACCTAAAGGTGCATTCTGCTTTACTTTCTGCCTGCTTTAAAGTATCATTTTCTAGAATATTAAACTATCTTTTTAGAAACATATTCATGAGCGTATATATTGGAATCGTTTTCGTCAGGGTGAGGAATTAACTAATGGCGTAAAAATGTGTATCTAGAGAGCAAAGGCCTAAGCAAAATCGAAAAAATGAAATTAATATGTATATAAAAAAAATTAAATATATGAGCTATACATTACAAATAACATATAATATACTCGTACATGTATGATATGATGATATGATATGATATGATATGATTTTATTCTCCCTTCAGATGCATGTAATACATAAACAAAACAAACATTTATGACAATAAAGATGCATTTAGCTGAGAAGATGTAAGTAAAGTAAAACATTAAAATTATGATTTTAGTGATATTGACTTTAGCCAGAACTGATATCACTATCACAATTATCATAACTTAATTTTCTGAAATCAAATATCTATTATATTTGTGTTAGAAAATAGTGATGTTATACGATTAAAATCTATCTTATACTAGTAATATTTAAACAATTATTGGAACTCGAAGTTAAACAAAAACATTCATTTGCATCGAAAACCTTAACACTGCAGAAAACAGACTAGACGTACACTAAACTACTCTAAATAACAACTCTTCAATCTAGTACACTCATTTTGTATTTTAGTACATATACATGTAATTATGAAGAATTTGAATCCTCTTCATCATAAGTACAGTAATAGTCATCAGATTAAGAGTTTTGGTTTGAAATGCAACGTGAACAAACATTGATAAATTTCTAACAGTTTTAACATCAAACCTAGTCATTAATTTTGTTAATTTTAACATACTTGACCTTTTCCAATGATATTCTGAAATATATTTTATTCCTAGATTTTGGAATTGAATACATTCTAATACAAAGTCGAATTCATCTTCTAAGTTGGAACATACAATAAATTTTCTATCAATGAATGCTATTGGCAATGGTTTATTCTATCTCACTGTTTCAACCGCTAACCTATCAGAAGATAACCTAAGTCTACTCATTAATGTACAAAACTTTCCTACATTAACAATATTTAGGTATGGCTGTATTTCAAAATTGGATATTTTTCTGTAACACAAAACCCTACTTGGTTCATTAAGCCTATTATTCCAATTCTGTACAAACTGATTATTTAACCTTTTTTTACAAGAAATATAAACAGTTTTGCATCACCGACAGTTTGTGATAACAAACATGGTAGAGCCCTAAGCGACAAATAAGATCTTTTAATAGAGAATACCAGTTCACATAATTGTTAATTTCATGCTCATCTTTCAGCAAATGATATACTTTTGCTCCATACGATGGGTGTTTCATATTTAATGCAACTCCGTTAATAACTTCGATATAATAATTATAATATGCATGTGTGACATATCGTTGGAAAGGGCAATTGATCACCTACACGATGGTATAAAGCACAATAAGATCACATTACGGAATAAATCACAATACTTATCCAAATGACCCCGTCTCAAGGGCACTAGGAAATAGTACTTTTCAGACATAACTTATTGACCTAATAACTTTTTTAAAAGTAAGCTGTCCATACTTTGTTTTTGAAATATATTAGTTTATGTCTAAATTTTAATATATAAATACGATTTCATAAAAATAAAAGGCTCAGCTGTTTCAAATCTCATTTTGTTAATTAAAAAAGTTGACATGAATTTTCGAAAGCTATGAATATTTTATAGATTCGTATATCTATAATTTGATTTTTTAAAACATGAACATCTATTTCAATTGCTTCAATTATAGCCTGGTTTGATATAACAAAACGTGTTCTTGGTTTCAACAAAACCTCTTGAACATAACTGTAGTGTCATTTTTTATGATAGTTTCAACAAGAGTTAAATATTACCTATATTTTTGTCATTTTGCAAAATAATATACTTTTGAATTGCGTATTCTGTGTATAATTGTCTGATTTAGTCTGACCGAAAGTTTCATAAAATTATTTCAAATAATAAAACAGTTATGGTAATTATAGTATCAAAATTAGTTCGAAGCATTACCTCAAAAATACACATTATACCATGGTGTAGGGGAAGACTGGCTCTTTCGAATGATATATCACACAAGCATTTTGCACTTGTATTAATAAAGTTATTGCTCTAGTTGCATTAATTATGAAACACCCCTTGTATAACTTTTTTTGTATGTAAAATCTTAACCCAGTATTTAATTATAGTTAAGCATCTCTTAGTTTGGTATGTAAATCTCCCTAGGTCTCCATAAATTAAATTATTTTGAGTTGTTTGTTTTACACCTAAAAGGTTTTTGCAAAATTTACGACGGTCCTTTCCATAGAAGGTGCATTCGAGAAGCCCCATATCTCACTACTATAATTCAGTATTGAACTTATTAGTTTATCAAACAGTTCTAATTTGTGAGATGGGCTTATATATGTAAACTTATGTAAGTGTTTATTCAGCTTAAATATAGCCATGTGTGATTGACCTACTAACGCAATTTGGGTATGCTGAAACGATCCACCAGATGTAAAAGTAACCCCATAATATGTGAATTTGGTAAGGATTTCTATTTCTGTACCGTCATAATAAAACGTTTGATGAGAAGGTAATTTCTCGCCTTTTCTGAATACCATTAATTATTTTTTATAATATTTGTGTTTACCTTTAGTTTCCATATATTGCTATATTCTTGCAGAACATTTAATCCTTTTTGTACCTGCAATGTACTTTCTGCAAACAGTACAATGTCAGATGCGTATAGCATTAAAACTGGTTTAAATAAATCTATATTTAAACCATCTACACCTTGTTTTACACCTAAAGTGCATGGAATAGAATCACCAAGCTTATTATTAGTAGAAGAGCAACTAAATAAAAGGGCCTTATAATTGATTCTTTTTTAACCATCTAGTATAAAATGTTGATGATATATTCGAAAAGTTCAAACAATAAGGCTTTAATTTATTGTGGTTTCCAGATCTGGAAGTGGTGAAGATATTTTTTAACAAGGGCTTTAATTCTCACATCAAGTCCCGCCCTCTCGATTGTTTAATACATGTAGTAATTATTTGTTATAATCAGCACGCATGGTTTCCGATTTGCATAAAACGTACACTATTTACAACTCTTTATATGAAACTGGAAATAATAGCAAAAAACAGCGTTTCGGTCTCCGGTTGCCATGGTAACGCAAAAACATTATTTCCCCATAAAAACAGTGTTTTGGGTAAGTAAAAATCATCAAATTCATGGCATTTTCAGACAAAAATGCACAAGTTTTAGATACAATGACATCTGAAAATTGAAATATGACAAACCTTTGTATTGACAATAAAATAACTTTCAACTCAACACTACACTTGATTGGTACACAAGTGCAAGGTTTATATACACTGAAAGTAAGAACCCATGATTTTTGTTATAGTTTAAGGACTGGTACAGAAAAGTTTTGTATCCTTGCTGAACATGATTGATTATCAATAGCATATATTTTTATTACTATCTGGAGAAAACATTTGGGATATGGGTTGCTAAGTAGGTAACCTTGAAAACGAAACTATACACTCTCCAATTTTTGTATTGCCTATTTAACTGAGCTGTTACGATTGCTTGAAATGAATCCAGACTACTCTTTAATAGCTAATACTACACATTGTAGTGTTATAACATAGAAAAAGAAGACAAACATGCAGATATTACTTAGTAAATATGGTAACGCACGCTAAAAGAACATTTTACTGGAAATGTGGGTCAAATTCCAGACATTTGGTACCCAATATACATGCAGGAAACTATCAGAATCCTTGCACAGTTACTTTAATTAGTTTTATTAGGATTTTTGCAAATAAACATTGACATATACACGTTTGCTTTTAGCCTGAAAATTATATTCGGTTACCATAGCAACCAATTACAGCAGTTGCTAGGTAAGAGCTTTATATTGAAAATATGAACAGTATCCTAGCATATTTGAAGACAAAGTACAACAACCTGCCAGAACAATTGTACATGTTAAATGTACTTTAAGTTGCTCTATATCTGGTTTGCAATTAAACATTAAATATTCACCTTTAGCATGCTCGTAATATTTGGTTACCTTCGTAACCATTACCAGTAATTGCTAAATGAGAATACTTTTTGAAAACATGTTTCAAAATCAAGCTATTTGAAGGCAAAAGAGATAAACTTATTAGAATAAGTGTTACTATCTGGTTTGCAAACTAACATTGTTATCGGCCGTTCACTTTTAAAAAGAAAATCGGTAGCCTTAACAACCACTCACAATATATGCCAATTAAGAGCATTATACTGAAAGTAGGTGTAGAATTCAAGTTTTTTAAGGCACAGTAAACTGTAGTATGATTTAAGGTTTCTAATTAGATCTAGTTGTCATATTGTAAAATTTACATTGTGTCTCATAACTCCATAAATAAGTTCCATTGTTTACATTCTAAGATCAACAACTTTGACAGTTTGGCGTGAATATGCCGATTTTGCGTCATTTGGAAGTGACGTCAAATTTAAAGTAGGATAAATATATCGTTATTTTGGCATAAAGGAATGCAGACAGTTGCTGTTTATAAGGTATATCAATTTTCTTTCAATTTAAAGAAGAATTTTAGTCGGGAATCATGGTTTCCACTAATAGGAAGGCACATATCGGGTAAGAACAAATTTTGAAAAAATCCGCCAAATGTTTGCTGTCCAAGTTCCAAAGATTAATTCGCAAATGAAAACTGCATATGCCCCGCCTCCTCTTCGAAACTTTTCCACAAGTCCTGCCCTCTCGAAACATGTTGTTAACCCTTAGCCTGCCAGTCACAACTAGCTCCATATGCAAACAGCTTGGATCCGGATGAGACGCCGAGTAACTCGGCGTCTCATCCGGATCCAAGCTGTTTGACACTCGGACAACATTTTCAGCAATTTTGAGCAACTTTGAAGCACTTTGAAACTTGAAGCAGATGAGAAATATAGCAGACGACAATTTATTTGGCGGGCTAAGGGTTAATACGAAATGAACAGCATTTTTGTCAATGGAATTGAATGGGGCGAATGTAAATATTGTCTGTTGAATAAAAGGTTACTATACTTACCCGTGTGCCACCTCATGACTTGCAACTGTCACAGTCCGGAAATAAGCATTGAGTTCGACCAGGGCAATCCCAAATTCAGTACAGACCACTTCAGGGTATGCCAAACCAGCGAGGTATGTGTTGTTGGCGTTTGCATCGTAAATGTCGTAGCTATATATATGCAAGAAATATTCATACACAGGGTTGGGGTGTTAAAAAGCAAAAATCATTGCATTTAAATCAGAGTAAAACAGTTTCGATAATGATTCGACGCCGAGTTACACGACTTCTGGATTGTTTAACACTATTTCCAGTGAGCTGTATTGTTTTAACACAAATGCGTTATATTGCGGAAGTTGTTCTGACATAAAGTCAATCGAATTTTAAATTTTGATAGACCAGGGACACTTTTAGCTCGCCTTTACGAAGTACAAGAGAGCTATTGCTATATCCATGGCGTAGTCGTTTTCCATGTGGTCGTCGTTGTCGTCGTGCACGACGTAAATAATTTTAATTCTTTGCATGCTTTGTATTTTTTTACGTCTGCAACAATTTGTCGTCTGCTATTGTTCTAAAATTAGAATTTTCAAAATTTCTTTAAAATTCAGTGTCAAAATAGCAAACAATTTGGATCCTGATTAGACGCCGCATTATGCGGCGTCTCATCTGGATCCAATCTGTTTGCAGAGATAATCACTATTGCAGGTATATCTACCACTAGCGTGCAAAGAGTTAAGATAATATCAATAGCATCTATTCCCGATTAGGTATTGCTTTCATATTTGGTACGCTTGTGTATTTAGACAATACCTCTCCTTGCAAACAAATTTTTTGACTCCTGTGATATTGACCTTGAACTTAGGGTCCGCGGTTACCTGTCGAAATCTGTTTTAAGTTTCGAAAAATGTTTATAAACAACTCTTAATTTCCCTTCTGGTATTGCTTTGATATTTGGATTGCATATGTACATGGACAATACCTTTCCGTGAACACAAAAAGTTTTATCCCTGTGACCTTGAACTTGAACTTCGGTCTTGCGTTTAGGTTTTGAAATCTTCGTTCAGGTTTAAAAAAAAACCTATGGATAAGACCTTTCTATGAAAAAAAATCAAAATCAAAATCAGCCGAGTGGCATTGACCTTGAACTTAGGTCCAACGTTTAGGTTTCGAAATCTGCATTTGGGTTTTGAAAAATGCTTCTAACCCCTATGTGCCTTTAAATAATGCTTTCATCCCAAATTAGACTCATGTACCAAATTTAGTTTCACTAGTTGTTATGGTAGAGGAAATAGGTGCACGAACAGACATACAGACAACAAACACACAGTTCAAACCAAAACTATGCTTTCTAGAAAAGATTGCAGACTGATATCAGACAGATAGTCAGATTCTCCTTAACAAACAGCACATACCCTAATAAGACAGCTCTTTCAAAAGCTGTCTGACCTTGGTCTACACTGTTTTCAAAGAGCGTCAACATGCACTTATAGAAACAAATTGTGTTAACTTTTAAAAACCATTACTTTAGTATTTTGTTAATGGTATAAAATGGACAAAAAGAAACAAATTCTTACTCTGTGAAGACTACATAAAAGTCGATATTTACTGCCTCATCTCTCCAGTCGGCAGTCATCTCCTGTAGAGAGTCCAGATAGGCACTTCCTTCTACATATTCTACATCGTCTTCGACAGTTATACTGCCAAGTGGCATTGAGCTGGTGCTGCTGTTGGTCTTAATGCAGAAGAAAACTGTCATTTCAAGGGCTGCCATTTCTCCGGATTTTTCCTAAATCTTCGGATTTTTTCTAGTACATGGTAGCTTAAAGCAGGCTGAAAGTGAAGCAGAATGCGCCTTAAGGCGCATTCTGCTTTAATTACAGCCTGCTTTAAGTAGTCGCATGTTAACAAAACTTATGGCAGCCCTGCATTTCATTTAGGTGAAGCCTACAGTGACCAAGATGATATCTTTCCTAATATACATGATTATGCTAAAAAAATTATGTTCACCGCAAACAGTTTGGAATCATATCACACACCGGGTAACTAAACTAGTTGCCACCCAAATTAAATTAGAGCCAGTCGGCCATTTACCAATAGTACATGCAAAAGAAGTTAGACAGAGCAGATCAATTTCAGGTAGCTCCAATAAGAATGCCTAGTCTGGCTCTACTTTGTAAATAGGAAAAGGCATCAACAAATATATGTACATCGTTTTGACCTTTGACCTCAAAGTGTGAAATTGACCTTTATTCGACACGTCATACCTTCTTGATAAATTTTTATGCATTGTTTTTTCATAATCCATCAATGGAATTCCGAGTTACAGCTTGGACAAGCCAAAAATACAATGTTTGACCTTTGATCTCAAACTATGACATTATTAGTTATAGTATTGATTTTAGCTACGGACCTAGTTTGTGCGCTTCACTTGTCGTATATTCTAGACCATAGGCGTTCGGCCCGTAAGCTATGACACTAACCCCAAGCTGCTAACCCCCCCTCCCCGCCTCTTAATTTTAGTTCTTAGAAGAGCGGGTAATCTCGTTCTAACAAAAAGAAACAATTCCGTATGACAATTAACCCACAGAAATACATCAAGATAGGAATGTCTGGACTGTTTAGTTAAGCACACTTTAAGAGCTAACTTCCAGGCTGCTTTTTGGAGTCGATGATATTCCAAGTCCTGTAGGAAGAGGATGGAAAGTTGTGAAAGAGGGTGAGATTGATCAGCTATTAGACGACTTGCTGGATAGCTCCGACGTAGATGCTTGACCTACTAGCGGAGGGCTGTGCTAGAAAATGTACTTTGCCTAAATGTGTATGCATTTCTCATGGTTTGAATAGTACGAACATGTGCAAACTCCCTAACTGTGATAATAAGGCAACTAGTACAGAATCAGATGATGAAGAACATCCATTGGATGAGGCTGAAAACATTGAGAGTGAAGGAGATGTGAGAATTGGTATTTTTACATAAGAATTACAACCTACACGTCAGTGGTTGTAATGCATTGATTATTCGTCAATGCCGACTAGATGTTTAGACATTTTCATAACACTGTTGTCAATGGCTTGTGGGTTAACGTCAATAGATTGCTTTTAAACTTAAATCTTTTGACCCGAAATATATGCTTTTCATCTGTTATTTGCTAGCAGGTGTATTTGAAAATTGCAGAGTCAAGGATTTGTACAATATTAGCCTTAGCATAAGAAGAGAGTAATAATGTCTTAGAACATTACTGCTTTATGTGAACCCCGGAGGCACCCTTAGCAGTACTGTTTATTCTGATTTTTTTCTAGGTCCAAATTAGGTCAAGTCAAAGGCTAAACCGAGCTTTGGTGATATTCCTGGATTTGGAAAGGTTCAATGTATTCAGTATGCAATGATCAAATCATTCCAGAAAGAAGTAATAACTCTAGACGAAACGGTAAAATCTAATTTACCAAGAAATAGCTCATAAAACATATTCCAAGTCCAAATTTGGTCAATGTCAAATTGAGGTTGGATGATATTGGTGTACTGGGAATGGTTCAAGGCAACAACTGTGCAAGTGTAAAATTATTCTAGTGAGCTGTGTTCATGCTAGATAAAACGTTAAGATATGGTTGACTTCGTACGAACGGACAGGGCGATCACTTTAATTATGCCACCTGCATCAATAGATTCCAGGAGCCAAAAAAGGGATTTTTCGTTATGAAAAGGGTGACGTAATTTATTGTTTTCGCTTAATTAAATGACTTCAACAATTCCAATAATGCCTAATGACATGTTACAATACATTTTCAATATGATGCTTCAATAAAAATGTATGTATTTCCAAATGTATGATTGTGATAATGATGGTCCTTTTACAATGTTAAACTTGTTGGGTGGGTTAACAAATATGCCTTTTTTGCCGGAGTAAATTACTTAAACAATTCCAATAATGACTAATGACATATTTCAAAACATTTTCAATATGATACTTCAATAAAAATGCATGCATTACCAAAAGTATAATTGTTATAATGATGGTCCTTTTACAATGTTAAACTTGGTGGGTGGGGTAACAAATATGCCTTGTTCGCCAAAGTAAATTACTTAAACAATTCCAATAATGCCAAGTGGCATGTTACAATACATTTTCAATATGATGCTTCAATAAAAATTCATGCATTACCAAAAGTATGATTTTGATAATGATGGTCCTTTTGCAATGTTAAACTTGGTGGATGGGGTAACAAAAATGCCTAAAAAGGCAACACAGCTCCCATGATTTTACTGCTATCATACATTTCTTAACTAGTCACACATTGATCTTTTCGAATATCATAGTGAACCTTATTCACCCGAGTGGTACCAACCAACCCCTCCGGCACACGGCCTATCCATGGAGTAGCAAGTTATCTGAGCCCGGATAAGACCGGTCGGACGGATGCACAGAAGCATGAGCGAACTAACATACGCCCAGCATATAAGAATTGTTGCAACTATATCGAGCTCGACATAACTGAGTAGACTCGTCAACTTTTCAAAATTTCATTTAGTACAGGTTATTGCATTGTTATTTCATTTAGTTTCGTTAACCCTTTCACCGCCAAATTATATTTGAGTTGTTTACCCCTACACCGTTATTGTGTTGTCTGCTTCAATATTATTGTCTGCAATATCATTGCAAAGTTAGAGTTAAGAGAGTATGATATAAGAAATATCGAAACGGGTGTCAAACAGTTTTGATCCTGATCAGACGCCACGTAACGCGGCGCCTGATCAGGATCAAAACTGTTTGCAAATTCGACTTTAGACGATTCTGGCGGTGAAAGGGTTTGTTTAACATTGAGAAAATATTTTATATATGAGTTGCAAATAGCTTGGACCCAGTTAAGACGGATTGTTACACGGCCTCTGATCTGGATCCAAGCTGTTTGCAAATCTTAAGCAAGCGCATGAAGTGTAAAACGAGAAAGAATAACGTCTTCTTAAAATTTGTGCTGAACGATTTTGATGGTTTCAAATCTTATTTTAGATTAGAAATCCGTCTATAGTCAGCGACAAGTTTCCTAAACTCAGTATTTATAAGCTCAAAAAAGCAACACTCAGTAATATCGCTTTAAAACGAAATCTCAATTAATTTTGAAAACTATATACGAGTGTAGTTCAAAAAGGTTTGATACTGGATCAATAACTTCAGTATTATAAGTGCAAAATGCATGTGTGATATATCACTTTAAAGATCCATTATTTGCCAACACGGTGATTTCATGCACGATAAGATCGCATTATTCGATCAGCCCCAACATGAACCTAAATGACCCATCCTCGAGGACACTGGACCTTTTTTTTTGTATATTTGAGTTAATTTTCTAAACACAATTCGATACTATAATTATTATTACGGCTTTATTATTTTGAATAAGTTTATGAAATTTTCTGTCAAATACAATAAGACAATTATGCAAACACTACTAAGTTTTAAATGTTATTATTACATAAAATATAAAAAATAGAGCTAATTCTAAACAAGTACTGAACATATAATAAAAAAAAAAAGATCTTCTGTTTTGCATAAAAGTGGTTAGGGAAACTACAAACGCTTTTTTTTTTATTATTAAACCAGGCTATAATTGAAGCCATTGAAAAATGGTTTCATGTTTTAAAATCAAAATGTAGATATACTGATCTAGAATGTTTTCAAATCGTTCGAAAAAACATGTCCACTTTCGTCATTAGCAAAATAAGAAATGTTGATTTTGAAAATATGAGATTTTAGACAGTTAACCCTTTCAATAGAAATAAATTTTTATTTACATTAGAATTTAGACATAAACTGATATATTTCCAAAAGAAATCTGGAAAGTGTACACTTAAAGAAGTTATTACGTCAAAAAGTAATGTCTGAAAAGTGCTATGGTCCAGTGTCCTCGAGTAGGTATCATTTAGGTTCATTTTGTGACTCATCGAGTTATGTGATCTAATTATACCATCGTATAGGCGAAGAACTGCTCTTTAAATTGATATATCACACATGCATTTTACTCTCATTATATTGAAGTTATTGATCCAGGATCAAAACTATTTGAACACCCCTCGTATAAGATTTAAATAATACACTTCTAGCGAATAAACATAACACTCTGTATTACGGTCTGTCTGAAAATTGTATTCTTTGACTTCCTATGGAGGGGGTAAAGGTTTGGTTAACTACTCTTTCTTCCCTGTCTGTCTGTCTGTCTGAAGAATTGTATCCTTGCAATATGAAGGAGGTAGGAAGGTTTTGGTTAAAGTTGATTATTTCCCCCTTTCTGCCTGTGTGAGCATTGTATTCTCTGACTTTCTATGGATGGAGAAAGCTTTAGCTAGTTTATTATTTCTACTCTCCCTGTCTGTCTGCGGAATAATTTAC
Organism: Gari tellinella; assembly: GCA_922989275.2. NCBI lineage: Eukaryota > Metazoa > Mollusca > Bivalvia > Cardiida > Psammobiidae > Gari > Gari tellinella. The sequence goes on from OV277857.1 coordinate 77,540,634, forward strand.
ATTTAAATATATTAGAGTGGGAAAGTTTGACTAACTGATCCCCCCACACCGTTCAGTCTGTGGAACTGTATACATCCTTTTGAGACGGGAGGAGGGGTTTTGGCTAGCTAATTCTTATTCCCATTCCTACCAGTCTGTGGAATTATATTAACTATCAAAACGAGGAGATTGTTTGGCTACCTGATTCTTTCTCCCCTCCATGTAACTCTGTGATATTGTATCTGATTCTCCCCTTCCCCGTCAGTCTGTGAAATAATCAAGCTCCCGCCTACTTAGCAGTTAGAGGATACAATTCTACAGTATAACAGGGAGTGTGGTGTGACGACTCATCTAGACAAAATATGCCAACTTCTAGATAGTCAAAGGATACCATTCCATAGAATAGACTACCAGGGAGTGGGGGGCAAATAATCAGCTAGCCACCACCACCTCTCCTAGACAGTCAGATGATAAAATTCCGCAGACTGACAGGGAGGGATGGTCACTAGTTATTATACGCTGAAACGATTGTTTTCACTGGCTATTGAAGCTATTATCTACATATAGGTGTGTATCGGCCAATGAGAAACTGGTATAAACTGAATTGGTCTGATATATCAAACAGTCACCTCAGTGATATCCTCGGAATACCTCACTTGATTTATATACTATATAGCTTAATGTGACGTCAGAAGGTGAACATCCGTCTTAATATACCTCTCTTGATGTATCTACTATATGGCCTAATGTGATGTCAGAAGGTACCTCACTTGATGTATCTACTATTTAGCCTAATATAATGTCAGAAGGTGAAAATCCGGTAAAGAAACGACCCGCTTATTCGGCACGGGTTTTAGTTATTATGTCCCGTATCGGTTAGTTCCCTTGCTTCTACTTCTACTTCTACAAATTAACGGCCGCCGTCACCTTGCTGACTATTCTGCCGTATTGGGTGTGCGCATTAATGTCAAAATAATAAATTTTTAATTAAAATTTCAGACGAGCCTTGAATGCATCTAGGCTCGGAGCTGTCACGGTGACAGTGGGCAAGGTGTTCCACTGGATTATTGCTTAGTATGGCTTCTGAGAAACAAAGACACTCGAGGACAGACGCCTCATGTTTATTCTACAGTGGAGAATCTGTTATTCTTTCCCGTTTAAACGCAAACGTACGCAAACGCAAAGCGCTAAAACGTAGAAAAGAACAACTTTTGAACAATTCTGATAATTCTTGTTTATCTTGGTGGCAAACAGTTTGGAGCCTGATCAGACGCCGGGTTACCCGGCGTCTGATCTGGCTCCAAACTGTTTGCACTGCAAATAATAGTTTTAGCGTAAACGCGTTTATTGGGAAAGAATAACAGATTCTCCACTGTACATACCTTGTCGATAAAGATGCCCGATAAAGTGAGGTAAATGTTCATTGCTGGATCTGCAATACTTTCAAATCTCACGGTCATCTGAAAATATGCATACAGATAATAACACTTACAGTGGAGAATCTGTTATTCTTTCCCGTTTAAACGCAAACGTACGCAAACGCAACACACTAAAACGTAGAAAAGAACAACTTTTGGACAATTCTGATAATTCATGTTTATCTTTGTGGCAAACAGTTTGGAGCCTGATCAGACGCCGGGTTACCCGGCGTCTGATCTGGCTCCAAACTGTTTGCACTGCAAATAATAGTTTTAGCGTAAACGCGTTTATTGGGAAAGAATAACACATTCTCCACTGTACACTGAAAGACACTTCTAACGCAACACTTTTCAAAATAGTTTTACACAAATACGGTTCAAGATATCTTACTCAAATTTCACCAGAACTGGTTTGACTACTTTCTGCACATAATTTCAATATAATAATTCAACCATGACGGATGCTCAATGCCGCACGTGGAGTAGGTAAGAATTCATATTTCTGCACGAGAAAAGTGATGTGGGCGAAATTATCGATTAAACTTTTGTATTAATATAGTACAACGTTAGCCACACTGAAAAAACATCAAATATTTTGCATGGAATGCATGGAACTTCAAAAACGCGCATGCACCATTGGCATGTTCAGTCACGTAAGTTTGCGATGTTTCTTAATAAGATGATTCTATTACAATGTACTGTTGATATTGCTGAAAGTAAGATTTACGTCGTAATAATTGTAGTCATTTCAACATGTGACACTTTTTTGTTTAATTTAGAATAACGATAAATAATATCAGCCTCGTCTGTTTATTTTCCGGTGACTCGAGTTTTTGGCAGATACATGTATTTGTCCGTCATAGGCTTTTGTGTGGAAGTACAAACGAGTTCAACGTGGACCGCGGCAGTATCGTAGAAGTTTCCATTAAAAGTTCTATGGTGAATGCATTAATTTAAGCAACCATCTGCCTACAATACTAAAAACAAGCAATTTTCATCTATGAAGAAATTAGTTGAAAACTGACATGAGTCTCTGAGTGACTCGGGGTCTCATCTGGAACCAAAACTGTTTGTATAGGTAATCGTGGTTTCGTTATGAGCATGCAAAGAGTTGACTGTAGTTTTCTAGTGTGATGTACTCACGCCATTGACGATGTGAACAAAATGCTCTCGAAGTTTCAGCTCCGTGGCTTCATCTCGAGTTAATTCATCCTCTCCTGAAGCCTCGTTGTAGAACCTAAGAAAACTCAGACACTTGAAACAATTGGTGATTAACCCATAGCCCAATAAATTTACAGTTTAACCCTTTGCCTGCTGGTCGCGGCTTTATTGATTTTTGCAATAACGCGGCGTCTGATCTGGATCCAAACTGTTTGACACTCGTCTTTGGGTTAATTTAAGTGTTAAAAAACGTATAAATCTAAATTTAACAAACTTTGCAGACGACAATTTCAAAGCAGACGACATCACCGCAGGATAAGGGTTAATGCCTCCATTGAAGGAAATAGTCCCAATTGAAACCGTCATGAATTACACCATTAGACATTCCTTCTATATCCTAGAAGATGGTAGCTTAAAGCAGGCTTAAAGTATATAAGAAAGTGTCTTAAGGTGTATTCTGCTTTACTTTCAACCTATTTTAAATGGTCACCTATCTGCAATACTAAAAGCAAAACAAGGCTATGGGTAATAGGTTAACTATTTCGCAGCCAAGGTCTAACACACAAATATGATATATAGTGTACTAGTCCGGGAGTCAAGGGGTTAAACGTGGAAATGCCGGATGAACTTTTTTCTCTGCAGTTTTCAATAGTCTAGGGGGTCCTTATCAAGATTCAAGAGGGTGCTCGGTGATATCCCTTGAGCATTTCTCAAAATATGCTAATTAAGTCCGCCATTACTGGAATTCCGTTTATTGGCTTCAACACATTTATTATACATGGTAACCTCATACAAAAGGTGTCTACACCTATGTTTTCAGGGTCTACGAACATTATAAGCACATCAGTTTTGCATTTTAATGACTCGAACTCGACTAATTACATCAATTACGCTAATGCTAATTAAGTCCGCCATTATTGAAATTCCGTTTATTGGCTGTAATACATTTATTATACATGGTAACCTCCTGAAAAAGGTGTCTACACCTATGTTTTTAGGGTCTACGAACATTATAAGCACATCAGTTTTGCATTTAAATGTCTCGCACTGGACAAATTGTATCAATTATGCTAATTAGGTCTGAGATCATTAAAGAAATCAAGCTTATTTGGAATACTGCTGGAAATATCTGACCTAATGCCATAATGTAAATGTCCGTTCCGATATTGTCAAATACTGACTTTCAAACAATACGATAATAGTATTAATTGCATTCTAAAGGTGATTAAGATGCCATATTAGGTAATATTGCTAAGGCAAATGGTGAAACTACTTTATTCGGGGCATTGTTATGTTACCTGGATGGTGTACACAGCGCACGGAACTTGAATGATTCTGGATGAACGATCGGACTAGATGTAGGGTTATGTATAGACCTAAATCTAGTTGTAACCAATATTTGGATATGCGTATATTATGTTCACTTATCACGGTAAAGGGTAGTAAATGTATAGCTCCTCGGCCTTTTATTGAATATTCATGAATATGGCGAATGCAAATTAATTCAGCTCAAAAGCTGAAACCGACTTGGGCAAGTGTTGTCTCTGTCAAAGTACAAAAAGAAGAAATCTATATAAAAAAAAACTGAAAGTCAGGAAAATGATAGCTATGAAATGATTGCTACAAACATTGTGTGCAATTCAAGATCATTGATCAACCAACTCCCATTTCATATAGCAAATTGACCCAGGGTAAGCCTCGACAGGCAATGACAATGGGAGTAGACCAACGACTGAACGAGTGTGCCTGTAACCTAAATAATGGTAAGCTCCTGTCTATACTTAGTGATTATGATGCTGTGACACAAGAGCTGAATTATCAAAAGCCATGTTTGACAACACTGTACAATAAGGAATTGGCTTATTTGTCATCGATTGAAACACAGGAAAGTTCTGATACACATGAAAAACAAGTTTTTTCTACTTGTGTTTTCAGAGCTCGTGGCATTCATAATGGATACAAAATTGAGCGTAACAGGTCCTCTTGTATTTCATCTTAGTAATGCTCGTGTGACAATGTTTATGGAACGACTTGAGCAGTTTACGAATGAAACCCAATCAAGAACAGATGTTCACTTGAAAAGACTGAAATAAAGATAGTTAGCTGAAATTCCTGACTTGGAAGCCCACAGTAGCGGAAATAGTGCTACTCGCCCAGTTCTATCTAAAACGTCTATTTATTCTGAAACGGTGGTACTCAGTAAGGCAGCAACAACTCTTCTCAAGTCAATGCTTAAACACAAGTGCTCCGTTGATGGCAGGTTAAATGATTTGTATACATGCTAGAACAAGAAGTAGCAAACGCAACCTGGAGCTTGTAAAAAAGATTCCGCAATGACACAGCTCCTGCAATACAACTGTCATTCTAAGCACAGAGAAGGAGCTTCCACGTTCATACATTATAAAGACCTCGAGCCACCATTTTCATTTTTATTGGAACGTCTGTTTATTGGAAGACTCGAAGGAGCGCGCTTGTAGAATTGCTACATGAGAATGGACTCTCTATTCCGTACAACAGAGTGCTCGAAATCTCAGCCCAGTTGGGCATTGCTGCAGGGTCAAGTCCACAGTTCAACTACTGGTTCATTAAACTGACTAGTCTTTCAGTGATAAGTTCGTTTCGGGCTAATTTCAAGCTCTAATGCCAAGCATTAGCGATATTGATACCTTTCTTCTTCTCAAACAACAACGTCCACTATGCATGTTGGCTACCGGTGCAACTGAAAGAATGCTTACCTTAGATGTGACGCATCCTAACGAGAACCAGGGCATTTCAGAATGGGAAATTTGTTGTGTTAAATTGAAGCGATCTTTCTCTGCAATAGCAATCGACCAACCCCATGAGCAGGCTAATGCCACAATCAAAGAAAAAGGAGGGTTCTGCTTTAAGAAGATGGATGGTAGCTGGACCTGAAGTTCATGAACATATCAAACGGACTGCTTACCAAGCAGGAAGCATATGGGGAGAATATTTAGAACCGTTAATGGAAACTGCAAGCCCTGCCGATTGGGGATGGACAAAGCAAAACAACGTGTGGAGGGTTCACTGGACCTGAATGACACCAATAGCAGAGAACTGCAAACAGCTGACAAAGTACGGGTGCAAGAAGCAATGCATTGGACACTGCAAATGCTACAAATATGGACTTGCTTGTACATAACCTTGCAGCTCCAAATGGGAAACATAGCATAATCATTTGACTTCAGCTTAAGTGAATTGCTTCGGAAACAAAGTTTTGTGATAGAAAATGTATCAGAAATTCATTTTTACGGTGTTCGAACATTTATGCTTGCTTCACCAAGTGCACCATTTTTGCACTAAAGGCTCCGCTTCTTAGTTATCAACAAAAACTGTAGCATTTCATTAGTAAAATATACACACATAAATTATGTGAGAAAAAAAACCCGCAAAATACGCCTCTTTTGCGGCAATTTGAATAATTTCTTGATTAAAAGAGATTTTATTATGAATTTAAAGTTCAATAATCATATTTTATGTGTTTCGAATACATTTGAGGCACTTGTAAATTATTTAATGGAAAATTGTACCCACAACTGAGTCCAAAGTGATATTTCGTATTTTTGGCGGCCATCTTGGACGCCATCTTGAAGTGCGATGTTGTCCCAAGCTTTGATAACTGCATCAACAGGATTCATAATCTTCAGACTTAGACTAACAGTTTGTTATATAGAAACATATGTTTACAGGCGTGGACCAGTTGACTGTCTTAAATGGTCTGATATTTGGAGATACATGTATAACAAAAAACCTTGAATTTCAGTAATGGCCGACCTCATTTGCATAATTTGCAGAAGTTGCATATGTCCAAAACATTTAATTCCTGAAATGATGGGTTTATCATGTTCGTAGACCCTGATAACCTGGTTATAGACATCAATTTCATCATGGTAGGATGCATACTAATTGACATATGGCCAAATAACGGAATATCAGTAATGGCGGACCTCATTTGCATAATTTGCATTAGTTGCATATGTCCAAAACATTTAATTCCTGAAATGATGGGTTTATCATGTTCGTAGACCCTCTTAACCTGGTTATAGACACCAGTTTAATTATGGTAGGATGCATACTAATTGACAAATGGCTAAATAACGGAATTTCAGTAATGGCCGACTTAATTAGCATATTTTGAGAAATGCTCAAGGGATATCACCGGGCACCCTCTTTGATCTTGATGAGGACACCCTAGACTATTGAAAACTGCAGAGAAAAAAAGTTCATCCGGCATTTCCAGGTTCAGCTAAATATCGGCCTTTGACTCCCGGACTATACTGCAAACAATTTGGATCCCGATGGTCACAATGGTCAGAGTTCAAATTGTTGGACATTCGTATCAAAATTTTGTAAATCAAAGCATGCATAAAATCTAAGCAGACGATAATATGGCAGCGACTATGTTGGATAGGTTATTACGTCGTAAAGGCAGTTGAAGCATTTAATTTTCAGACAATGCCTAGATACAGAGGGTGGTGGTATTATATAGTTCTTGCAATTGATGCAATAAAGTGGTGCCCGTTTCATAAAACCTCGTACGACAAGTGTTGTCGTAAGTCAGATTAGAAAATTATTTCTTATTTCTCCATCTAATCCTGTCTTGTGACATCTTTTTGGAATCGTTTTGAAAAGAAGATTCCAAAGAGATGTCACAAGACAGAATTAGATAGAGAAATAAGAAATTAAATGGATTTTAAAGTTTTGACTTACGATCGTTTTTCTCTTACTAAGTTTTATGAAACGGGCCCCTGGAGAACATAACATGCGTTTGAAACTGTATTCTAGAGTTGATTGTATTTTCAGGGGCAAACTTACAGTTAGTAAATTTAGAAGAAACAGGACACATATACAATTTATAAAAGTGAAGACAATATTGAAGTCAGCACTCAGCAACATCTGATATCCCTGTAAACAATAAGTCCTACAATTACTTTTTTTTTTATATCGATGAAAATACAGTAAAAATAGGTTAAAGCCAAGATCAATTTGTATAAGAATTTGGTGTGTTTGGAAGTCAATGTCAAAATGAACCATGCATTCCAAATATAAAGGTTGTAGATGAAAAATTTAATACAGTGCTCCCTCTCTTCAATGACACCCTATGGGAGACAAATAGTGTATGCGTTGTTCGGAGGGAGTCGTTATTGGGAGGGAATTTGGCTACATTTGCAAACAGCTTGAACCTAGCTCGGACGCCGCGTGACACGGCGTCTGATCTGGATTCAAGCTGTTTGTCACTCGTCATTAAAGTTTTTTTTCCATTTTGTAACTTTGAGAGAAACAGCAGACGACAATTTTAAGCAGACGAAATTGCAGCAATAAAAACGCTAGATATAATTTTTGTTGAGGGAACTGCATCAAACGTCGTTGTAAGGAGGGGACCGTTGTTGGGAGGACCGTTGTAGAGAGGGAACGCTGAATCGGTAAGTTATAGCCAACATGTGATCGCCCAATGCAGGACACATGTAATGACACTAAACAGCCACCTGTTCTAGAACAGAAAGTTTCTCATAGTTTTGTGGTCGCTTGCTACAAGTTCAATCCATTACCCCATAAATACGCCTTTTTACGCCTCTAATCTATTGCTCCATTGATGAAAATAATTCTGATTTATACAGACATGAATAAGTATGATAAGAAATATTTTCCATATCCTAGCAGATAGTAGCTTAAAACAGGCAGAAAGTAAAATAGAATGTGCCTTAAGGCATGAGGGCATGGCAGTTTTTTTATTCAACAGAACAAACAGTGTATACCCTGATGAGACTCCGCGTAACGCGCTGTCTCATCAGGGTCTACACAATTTGTCAATGTCCCATTTAATATCAGGCTTATATGGTTTAAACCAAGGAGAATAAATTTAATCTAGTAAAGCAATTTTCAAATGAGGGCAGATGAAATAAGTTGGCGTATTACGGTAAAGTAGAGAAGAGTAGTGTAGAGTAGCGCAGCGTAGAGTAGAGTAAAGTAGAGTAGAGTATAGTAGACTAGTGTAGGAAAGAGTAAAGTAGAATAGAGTAGACTAGACTAGATTAGAGTAGGGTAGAGTGAATTGGGAAAAAATACAATGTAACCTCTAAAATCCGCACTCATGAAATCAAATACATGTATTTTTGAAAATCAAACAAACAAGTATACAGCTGTAAAACTGTATTCTGCTTGCTCGCATATCTTTCAACAAATGTAAACAAAGCTCATAGAACGGACGAATGTTGAATGCAGGTACTAGTTATGCTGAAAACCCTCAAAGGAACATTCTGCATTACTGTTGTCCTGCATTAAGCCATCTTTGTCCGGAAAACTCTCAAAACTTAATGTTTGCGCTTGTTAAAGGGTTCAGTTTTCAGAGGTTTTTATTGTAAATCAATAATAAGATCCGCAGTAATTACATGTATACCCTCTATTACGACCACTAAAAGAGGATACAATTAAAGTGTTACGGCAGATTGCTGCTTAACTCTTTGTATGCTGGGTATTTTTTTCGTCTGCAACAATTGTCGTCTGCTGACGTTCTAAAAAATAGAATTTTCTAATTTTCTTTTCAAAACATGGTCAGAGTGTCAAACAGTTTGGATCCAGATGAGACGCCGCGTTACGCGGCGTCTCATCTGGATCCAAACTGTTTGCAAAGACAATCACTGTAGCAGATATATCCGCCGCTAACGTGCAAAGAGTTAAAGCAAGATAAAAGTAAAGCTGAAAGCTCATGTAAGCTTCTATTAAACTGTCACCTGTCTTAAACAAATTAAAAACCTTAAAATTTTGTGGAAACATTCCAGTTTCCAATAAAGTCTAGTTCATTTTTGATTACTGATGGTTGTTGTAACTTTTATTGCAAAATAACAACCAGTGCAGATCCTCTGATCACCATCTACACTATTTCGCATTGGACAAGTACAGTGGAGAATCTGTTATTCTTTCCAATAAACGCGTTTACGCTAAATCTTTTATTTGCAGTGAAAACAGTTTGGAGCCAGATCAGACGCCGGGTAACCCGGCGTCTGATCAGGCTCCAAACTGTTTGCCACCAAGATAAACAAGAATTATCAGAATTGTCCAAAAGTTGTTCTTTTCTACGTTTTAGTGCTTTGCGTTTGCGTACGTTTGCGTACGTTTGCGTTTAAACGGGAAAGAATAACAGATTCTCCACTGTATGCTCTTCACAGTAAACTCTTTGCAAATGATGAGTACAGTCATCACTAGGTTTGAATGAGTTATTAATAATTATCTTATGTTTAGTGATCGCAATAGAGGGGTTATACTATATATTCAAAGTCTATTATACTCAATCCAGACAGGATAATCAATAACGATGCCGAGTTCCACAGCGTACACATTGTTATAAGAACGTCTTCGCCTTGATTTCTGAAAAGAATCCATGTTAGCATTTAGATAAAACATTGTTGCTCAGAGAACTAAAGAGATACAGTGCTCACTCTCTACAACAACATCCAATGGGAGACCAATATTGTATATGTTAAGCTAAATCTTTATCAAACTTGGTCAGAATGGCCATCTTGACAAAAATCTAGGTCATTTTAGAATATGAGTTATATAGGGTCAAAAAGTAGTCACTAGGTCAAATCTAAGTTAAAACGTGTGAACACATTTGTAACCACAATGTTGACCGTATCTTTATCAAACGTAGCCAAAAAGACCACCATGACAAAATCTAGATCATGTTTGAAAATGGGTCATTTGGAATCAAAAGTAGGTCAATAAGTCAAATTTTAGAAAAAAAGCTTGTAAACACTCTAGCAGCAACGATCTGAGCCATATCTTCATCAAACACTATCAGAATGACAATCTTGACAAACTCTAGGTCATATTTGAGAATATTATATTTTGGGAAAAAAAAGTAGGTCACTAGATCAAATCTTAGAAAAAATGTGTGACCTCTAGTAGCGACTTTTTGAACCAAATCTTTATTAAACTTAGTCAGAATGACCATATTGAAACATTCTAGGTCAAATCTACGTATGGCAAATGTCAAATTATTATTATTATTATACCCGATTTATATAGCGCTCTTTTCACACAGGAGTTGTGCGTTCAAAAGCGCTTCACATGAAATTATATAAATGTACCTACAAAGCGAGAAAGACAAATAACTACATTCACAATAAAAATGATACAATATTGAGATGCATGGAAATATAGAAATTCTTTCAATATTATTACCAAGATTATAAAATTGTTATAGTAAGTTTGTAAATCGTAGAAAAGAACTTGTGAAAATTCTAGTAGTCACGACTTGAGCATAATCTTTATCAAACATGTTCAGAATGACCACCTTGACAAAATCTAGTCCAAGTTTGGATATGTGTTATGTAAGGTCAAAACCTAGGTGTTTCCGTCAAATCTAAGAGAAGGCTTGTGAACACTATAGTAGCCGCACTTTGAGTCCTATCTTTATCAAACGTTGTCAGAAGGACCATCTTGACAATATCTAGGTCATGTTTGAGTATGGGTTATGTGTAATTAAAAACTAGGTCGGTCACAAGGTCACATTGTGAATACTTTAGTAGCTACATATTTGACCGACTCTTTATCAACCTTGGTCTGAATAACAATCTTGAAAAAATCTAATTCAAGTATAAATATGGGTCCCATAGATTTAAAAAGTACATCACTATGTTAAATCTTACTATTATGGACATTTTTTCTTCAATTTTTACTAGAATTACCATCTTGACAAAATCTAGGTCAAGTCTGAATATGGGTCATGTAGGTACAGAAAATAGATCACTATGTCAATTCTTAGAAAAACATGGGAACAAAAATTTTACCCCAATCTTTATCATGACCATCTTGACAAAATCATTTGTTATCATACAGTAGGTCACTATTTCAAGTAAGAGGAAATCAGATGATTCAATTGTTTGTTTAATCAGATGGTTCAATCAGGTGATCGATCTAGGTACATCATAACCTCCTTGTTAAAATATATTGCCGGGTCTTCACTGTTTGCATACGACAAACATACTCATTAAAGGTATGCTGTTTGAAAAGGACCAGTATATATATGTATGCCCTTAGGGTTAAATGGGTCACAAGATGGAGGTTGAGAAGAAAATGTCCTTTAACACTTTGCATGCTGGGTATTTTTCCGTCTGCAAAAATTATCGTCTGCTATTGTTTTAAAAATATAATTTTAAAATTTCTTTTCAAAACAATGTGAGAGTGTCACAAACAGTTTGGGTCAATATGAGACGTCGCGTTATGCAGCGTCTCATCTGGTTCCAAACTGTTTGCCTTTAGTTAATTACTGAGGTACATATCCGCCACTAGCATGATACGGGTTTAGAACATCCCTGTTTCCTTTAATAATTACTTTAATCTACTGCAGGTACAGTGGAGAAAACGTTATTCTTTCACAATAAACGCGTTTACACTAAAATTATTATTTCCATTGCAAACAGTTAGGAGCCTGATCAGACGCCGGGTAACCCGGCGTCTGATCAGGTTCCGAACTGTTTGCAATTCAGAGAAAAATTAATAGTCAAAATTGTCAAAAATGCATTTTTCTCCATTTTATTACAATGCGTTTGCGTTTCGTTTGTGTTTAAATGGGAAGGAAGAACGCTTTTCTCCACTGTAACTGCACTTAACACTGATCAGTAAATAGTTTTAAAATACATGTATAAATATTCATACCTTTTTTGCTTGCTTTTTCTGCTTTTTCTGCTTTTTTCGGAGTTTCTTCAATTTTTTCTGCTGGTTTTTTGTCTGTCGAGTTAGATCTACATGGCTGTCTAAATACACAGAAATAAGTTGTTGTTATTTATGAAAATCAAAATTAATAATCTCAACTTATTACTTCATAAGTACGCCTTTGATTTATTCTTTCACCGAAGAAAATAGTTCCACGTTAGACAATCCTGAATATGCACCATCTACGAACTTAATGTATTGTAACATATGTACCTTGTTGTAGTTCTATTTGGGTCATTTATTTCTAAAATATTTTTTTTTGATTAGATCTATATCCTCACAATCCTAAATTTTAAAAAAATTACTTAATGCTAATTTTATTTTCTATTTTAAGCATATTTTCCAATTTTCACTCTTACGGGTGTATGGCACAAGTTCTTCGTTTGCCACTTAAACAAAACAAATCGATACTTATTTACAAACAAAACCCAAACAAACCACTTGCATTTTCGATAGGAACTTAATGTTTTGTAATACATGTACATTGTTGTTGTTCTATTTGGACCATACGTTTTAAAAATAATTTGTTTTGATTAGATCTATATTCTCGCAATCCTAAATTTTACAATAATTATTCAATGCTTTTTTTAATTGCTGTTTTAAGCATCTTTTCCAGATTTCACTCTACGAATGTATGGCACCATTTCTTCGTTTGCCACAAAATAAATCGATACTAATTTTGTTTAAAAAAAAACACCTTTGCATTTATTTAATTTATTTAGCTTATATTAATATTTAGTTTATTTAACCCATTTATCAGAACTACATCATTTTAACCTTTGATTTATTCCTCCACTGAAGAAAATAGTTCTGCTTTATACAGTCATGAAACAGCACCGTAAAGAATATTTTTTATATATTCTAGCCGATGAAAGCTTTAAGGGTGTATCCAACCAATAAGCGATATTTTCAAAGTATCAAACTTTTTTTTGGAAGAACTATTTATGATGAATGAAAAATGGAAACAAACGTATATGGTGGTGTCCTTTTTTTTTGAGCTACAGCGAAATGAAAAAGGTATGTCAAATTTGGACTTTTTCTCTCAAATTTTACCCATTCAGAGTACAAGCTTCAGTAAAATCTATTTCAAAACAAAACAAACATGGTAATTTGGGTTTTTATTATTTATTTCATGTCTATGGTGGTATTTTCACATATATAGAAACCAAATTTAGACAAAGCAGGCACTAGGTTTACACAATATGGATCCTCGAATATCAAAAATATGCTTTTTATAGGGCATGGTTTTATTAGAATTTTTATTTTATGAAGAAAAAAGTAAAAAAGTTTGAAAACGGAATAGTTCTAGTATTAAACTTTTTCTTATATTCTACCAAATGAAAGCCAATGCTAAAGAAGTTCAAAATATGAAAAGAAATTGAAAGATCAGTGTTGAAAATTTTGAGTTATTAAAGTAAAAAGAGTTATCTCCCCTAAGACCAGGCGTCCACTAGGGCGCGGACAAGACGCGGAATGCAAATTTAGTAAATCCGCAACCCTTCCGCATATTCTTGAATGCTTCTTTTCATTGTCCGTATCATTCCTAAACAATTCCCAATGAATCCGCACCTTCCGGAGGGGTAAAGTTGTCCGCGTCGAAATTTTGGTCGAGACCAAAATTTGGACGCGTAAATGAACTTCCTGACACCTTCCGCAACCAGTCTGCATTATCCTGCCGACATCGGGAGGATATCTGGTCTTTCCTGAAGCCTCCCGGCTCTTCCGGAACCGCTCCTGAAAGCTTCCGCAGTATAGGGATTTTCGCATGTCGATAGGAAGATATGCGGAAGACAAGCGGAAGGAATCCCGAATCCTTCAGGAACGTGCTGAGCCGGTGCGGTACTGTATTTAAGTGAGTGCGAGGAACCGACGCGGACAAAGTATCACGTGGCTATTTTTGGTCCTACTACGATCGGCATGTTCGGTGGACATTCTGTGTATGTCCGGTTTAATTCCTAGGACTGTCTCAAGTATGTCTGCAGACAATACGCAGTGCCCGGTGGCAGAGGTTCTCAAAATTTCAAAAATTCGGACATTGTTCATTACCTGACGCGGAAGCTATGCCGAAATGTCATTTTTGATTCCGCAACCCTCCCTAGTCTTGTCCGCACTCTAGTGGACGCCAGGCATTACACAATTTACAAAATAGTACCATATCGATGATATTTGGAGCTTTATATAAATGTCACATTGGCCATGGAGCCAACTGTATTTTTTCATTCATCTTCAATACAAAACAATCATATTTCTTTTTAGTGTTTTCATATACTTTGAAAATTTCTTAAATTCATGACATTGATACACCCTTAAATATACATTTTGCTTTTTTTCAACCTGTTTTAACCATTTACTCCATAGTTTGTTTATAGTTTTGAATATACCGGTAGATGACCACTTAAAGCAGACTGAAAGTAAAGCTAAATGTGCATGAAGGCTGTTCTGCTTTAAGGTGTTAAGCTATCATCTGCTAGAATATAGAAAAGATCTCTTGTGATACATATTCGTATAAATCAAAACTATTTTCTTCAGAGGAGAAATAATTTCAGTATCTTAAAAGGTGCTTCTATTAGTACATGGTTAAAAGGTCAGCTATCTTCAAAACTAGAAAAACGCAAACCGTAGCAATTTCTTAAAACTTCTATTATCAATGAAGCCAAAAGGCGCGTTTGCAAACTGTTTGACACTCGTTTTGAAATGTCTTCAGTCGAACTGCCTTAAATATAACTTTGAAGCAATATTGCAGACACCAATTTTGAAGCAGAAAACAATATGGCGATGATAGGGTAAAACTTCACGATAACTTTGATAATGAAAAGGTTAAACGAGAGAAAAAAATGTCTATACCAATGGGTCCTTTGCTGCCTAACCGTTTCCCAGTCTGTTGCTTCTTTTGTGCTTTCCCAACCTGTTGCCTCTTTTTTCCTTTCCCAATATGTTGCTTCTTTCGTTCTCTTCCATTCTGTTGCTTCTTTTTTGCGTTCCCGACCTTTTGCTTCTTTAGATCTTTCTCAAGCTGTTGCTTCTTTTGTGCGTCCCCGACCTTTTCCTTCTTTTGTGCGTCCCCGACCTTTTGCTTCTTTTGTACTTTCTCAATCCGTATCTTCTTTTGTGCTTCCTCAAGCTGTTGCTTCCCTTGTGCTTTCCCAACCTGTTGCATCTTTTTTCCTTTCCCAATCTGTTGCTTCTTTCGTTCTTTTCCATTCTGTTGCTTCCTTTGTGCTTTTCTATTCTGTTGCTTCTTTTGTGCTTTTCTATTCTGTTGCTTCTTTCGCGTTTTCCCATTCTGTTGCTCCCCTCGTGCTTTTCCATTCTGTTGCTTCCTTTTTGCTTGTTTGCCTTTTTTCGCTGAGTGACGCGGCTTTTCAGATGCATCAACATCCAGAATTGCCTCAATATCGTTTCCATCTTCCATTGATCCTGGTAGAGTTTTTAACTCCAACTCCGTATTGCCCTTTCGAAAGCTGCCGGACTGAAATATAGATCTACATGATTTACATTCGAGTGTTATATGGGTATGGTGGCACATTTCTGATACAAGTTAACCAGTTAGTTATCATGGCAGTTTCCTGTTAATATCTCACATAAATGCTTAACTGGTTAGTTTTCACGAACACTGTTTTCTTTAGTTTTCAGGTGATTATCTAGGGTGTGGAATGTGGAACATTCTGATACTGATCTTGGACCCGTTTCAAAACCTTTAAAAACATTTAATTTATTATTTCTCTATCTAATCCTGTCTTGTGACATCTTTTTGGAATCGCCTTGAAAAGACGATTCCAAAGAGATGTTACAAGACAGGATTAGATGGAGAAATAAGTGATAATTGAGACTTTTATGAAGTTTTATGAAACGGGCCCCTGAATGCTGTAACCCATGCTGGCTTTGACGCTATAACCGTTTGAAACATCTTAACACGACTTTTGTCATAACAGTGTTCTAAATTGCCGCCTCTTAACACGTTTATCTAGTTACTCAACTAGTTATTTATCATAAAAAAACATAACTAGGAAGAAATAGTCAAAATACCTAAAATTTGAGCTTGAGAAATAAATTCCGACGACAATTGTTTAATATTGATAACGTCATAGCAGAGCTGCACTAATAGATAAGTAGTTTTTACATAATAGAGTATTTAGCTGTGAAACGTTTATAGAATTCGAGATTTACATTTTTAGCTCACCTAGCACAAAGTACTAAGGTGAGCTATTTTGCTCATGCTGTGTCCGGTGTCCGTCGGCGTCTGTCTGTCCATGCTAACGGGAGGGTACTCATGTGGCTAAAGTTTTAGCCCCATAATTGGAAAACATTAACCTGGCCGTCTCTTGTGACATTAACCTTTCTAGTTGTCGGGCATAGGGTCAGGGGTAGGGTAAGCCTCCATATCATTCTATTCCAAGTTAGAGCATTAAGAAATTGTATGTTGTGTGGCTAGCCACACAAAAGAAAACAAAAGAAAATAGCCATATATATAATTATCCCCCCGTAAGAATGTCCGTCTATAACATATTTCTTTAAACGACATCTTCTCCTTAACTACCGAATTGTTTTTTTTCCAAACTTAGCAGGAATGGTCTTTTTATGGTCCTTTTTTCAAAGTTGTTCAAATAGTTATTGTTTGTTGCATATCTAGGTCACATGAGTTAAAAATAGATAATTATAATAAAAACTTAAAAAATATTCTTGTCTGAAACCACAGTATCTTGAACCTAGATATTTGGCACAATGCATACTCTATCATAAGAATTCCAATTATGTCCCTCGGGGAAAAAAGACCCTGATCCGGGGGTCACACATTTACATAGAGTTATATAGTGAAATTTTCAAACATTTTTTTTTATCTGAAACTCATATGACCATAGCTTTGATATTTGGAATGGTGACACTTCTAGAGGGCTTTTACCAATTTTGTTCCGACAGTCTCGGTCCATTGCATATCTAGGTCACAGAAGCTAAAAAAAACAATTAAGACTTTAAAACTCTTCTAGTCTGAAGCCACAGTACCCTGAGCTTAGCTATCTGACACAAAACATCATCTACAGGTCCTCTATCAAGATTGTTCAAATTATGTCCCTGGGGTCTAAAACGCTCCTGCCTCTGGGGTCAAATATTTACATAGAGTTATATGGTGAAATCTTCAGACAGCTTCTCCTCTGAAACTTGTATGGCCAGAGCTTTAATATTTGGCATGGTGGCTCTTCTGCAGGATATATATCAATATTGTTCAAATGGTTACAGTCCGCTGCATATCTAGGTAGCAGGAGCTAGAAAAAGATATTTTAATTAAATCTTCAAAACATTTGTCTGAATCCACAGTAGTCTGAGCTTAGATATTTGGGGCAAATCATCATCTACTGATCCTCTGTCAAGAATGTTCAAATTATGCTCCTTTGGGTAAATAATGAGCCCACCCAGGGGTCACAAAATAACAGAGATATATAGTGAAACTTCAAACATCTTCTGCTCTGAAATTAATATGGTCAGAGCTTTGATACCTGACATGATGAAACTTCTAAAGGTACTTTACCAACATTGTTCAAAGGGGTTCGGTCCGTTGCATACCGGTATCTAGAAGCTAGAAATAGAAAGAGATTTCAATGAAACCTTCAAACTTCTTGTTGTCAAACATCACAGAACCCTGAGCTTAAACTCTTAGCACACAACATCATCTTCTCAGCAATTTGGCACAGTCATATTGTCTTGATTCTCAACTTTCCAAGATATTTTACAATTACATCAACGGCTCCAGGTGGGAGATTAAGGGCCGTGTACGACTCTTGGTTTTCTTTGGTATTAGTCCAAGAACTAATTGAGTATTTTTCATAATCTTAACAGGCATTTAGAGTTTCTTTGTTTTTATACCCTTTGGTTTGTATCACAACTGCTTTTCATAAATGTAATATGTTAAATACCCCAAACACCAGCTTGTCTGTAACGCCGTTGTCATGGCAATGGAGGGGTTAATAATGTTACCATTAATAAGCAGCCAATTACTTTTGTTTCGTTGTCAAATAGTTCCATTATCATATTTGGTTAAGGTCAATATCAAATCAAGGTTAGGTGATATTGGTGTATTAGGAATGGGCAAGGGCAACAGCCGTTGTATCAAGTGTGTCCAAGTATCCAAACATTCCAGTAAGCGGCGTTGATGTGAAGATAATTGGTTAATTGTAGTTATCCAAAAAGTGACTCATTTAACCCATTACACCATATCCTTTTTCTAGTTTTCAAGAAAGATGATCACTTAAAGCAGGTTGAAAGTAAAGCAGAATGCGCCCTATGGCGCATTCTGCTTTACTTTCAGCCTGCTTTAAGCTATTATCTGCTAGCATATGGAACATATTTCTTAAAATACATATTCATCACTGTACATAAGTGAACTATTTTTCTTCAGTTCAGGAATAAATTATAGGCGTAAAAAGGCGTATTTATGGGGGAATGGGTTAAATAGTCTAAGTCCAAAAGAGGTCAATGTCAATGTCACCTTGACTGGGAATTGTCCAAGGCAACAACTACATATGCATCAAAACTTTCTAGTAAGTGGTGTTGATATTAGACAAAGTGGGGCAATCTGGTTAACCTCGTACGCACGGACAGACGCACTGAAATGACTAACGCTATATGCCTCCGCATCTGTCGATGAAGTGGTGAATAACATGTCGTTCATTGTCTCCATTTTAATCTGCACTTGTGTTTGGTTTTGTTTTAACCATTTGAGCACTAGTCATACATACATATGTACGTCATTTACAAACAGTGTACCTGTGAAAGATAGACTTGTCCCATGCACAAAATAAAGACACAGACCAGAGTCCTCTATTCATGGTCTGCTATGTTTGTTATATTGCAAAATGCAATACATTGACAAAGAACTCTAACTAACAAGAAAATCGTAGAAAATGGGGGATAAATTAAAATCCTTGTCTGCACCAAACCCTATAGTAGGACTACTCATTAGAATCGTTTAGAAGGAATGGTTCTAATAAATATCACTCCATAGTGTTTGATGCAGACATAAGAAAGAACATGTTGGAAAACTTGAGTTTACTTCCTCTTATCTGGAGATTGCGGGTATTTCATTTGATCTTTTTTAAAATGGCTAACCACATAACCGAAATTTCTTGTAGCTTAAACCTTGCAATAGAATCTACTAGAAGCCAACATTAACAATATTCCCACTAATGTCACAAGAAACGTCCAGGTTAATGTCACAAGGGATTGTCAGGGGTTTTACCTATGTGGCTAGTTATTTTGGCCACATACGTATCAATTTGTGCGCCCTGAACTTACGAAGGATTGACGGACAAAATGATCACTGTACAATTCCTAATCTTGGGGAGTATAAAAAATGACTTGACATAATTAGAAACTGGCATTGTCTATTTGAAGTTTTAATTAGGAAATGGTTAAAGGGAAAGAATAGTCTTCTGGACATGAGCACGAATCTGCATACCATCTCTGACGTATTGGTCTTTTCATTGAAGGTCATCGTAAACGTGCCTTCGCCATGCAAGACTTTGTAGAAGCGGGTGGTCTGAAATGTATAATGAATTATATATATATATACAGAAAAAACTCTTTAATATGACTTCTAAATAACACTATTTGACTGTATGAAAGACAATCGACAACTTAAATCAATGGCTTTAGGTGAAAGATAAATTCGAACAAGCTACTAAAGGAGTTTGCTGTTTTACTCTAACCTTACTTTAAGCAACCATGAACCTGCAATAAACACAAACTATTTCACTTTATTTAGTGACATAGTAATGCATTCACTTATTTCTTATTGAAATACAGGATTACATTTGATATCTGAGTTGATTTTTAATTTAACCCATTTATGTCCAGATGTTGCAATGTGCCCTATCGCTATGCTTGCTGGAAGATTTTATGATAGATACACAAGTGAGCTCAGGTTATTAGTCCAAGGGTATCATACTTTTCTACACAAAATGTCTGAGAAAATCCTTAGAAATGTCTGCGATTTGAACTTTTTATATACAATACGTTTAGGGAGAGAAATGGGAAAAATATCTGAGATTTGATTTTTGTTTAAAAAGATATAATTGTAACTTGGGAAAATTCCCTAAATTTGATAAATGCTATAAACTAATTAATAGCCGACAGATGAAACACTCCTAATAGTAGGAACTTTAATTCCACATTTGCTGTTTGCCTGTTTTAAGCTGTCGCGTGGTTTAAGACTGTCATTGTACGGTTTTTAGAGGTTTAGCCATTTACATAAAAGTTGTCTAAATGTTCAATTCTCTTACTGGCAGCTACAGTGTTCCCTCTCTATAACGGCCCTCCCAACAACGACTCCCTCCTTACAACGGGATAATTAAGTCTAACTCTTTTACTTCTGCAATATCGTCTGCTTAAGATTGTCGTCTGCTGTTTTCTCTCACAATTACATATAAGCGGAGATTTTGATAGAATACATATATTGAACAGTCACAAACAGCTTGAATCCTGATCAGACGCCGCGTTACGCGGCGTCTGATCTGAAATCAAGCTGTTTGCAAATGTAAGACAAGTCTTAATTGTCCCTCTCTATAACGACTCCCTCCGAACAACACACACAATATGTGTCTCCCATTGGATGTCGTTGTAGAGAGGGAGCACTGTATTTGTATATATTTTATGACCACCCACTATAGTGTTACGTTTGTCCGTAGGTTCGTACCGGTGGACTTGGTCAAGTATTCACATGCTCGACTCGTAAGTTCGATCCCCGAGAACTCCGACGATAATAAGAGTCAATAAGACATGTCTCCTTTCAACTCCATCTGGGCATCAGATTAGCCCATAGTTGGCAGAAACGTACGTACGTATGTATGTAAGTCATTACGAGCCAACTGTTTGCATTCCGGCCAGTTGCAGGTTGCTGGGGCCACCCAAATTCACATGATTATGTGCCCAAATGAGTAAATGTTTCTGTATAAACAACAGTACATGTGATTGCATTGACCTTGATCTCTGTAACTCCAAATGATAATTTACCTCAATGGTTACGACTTGCTCCATTGCAGTTTAATTACATTGACCTTTGACATTAACCTCTGTGACCAAGGTTCAGTTTTACGTTTAGGAAAATTATGGTAACCATATATAAACATTTTCACGCCATTTATTTATTTCTCCACTGAGATGAACATTTTTACTTCATACAGACATTAATAAGTACCATAAAATGTATGTATATCCTAGCAATAGGTAGCTTAAAGGAGGCTGAAAGTAAGTCAGAATGTACATGAGACGTCTGCTTTCTTTTGAAACTGCTTTAAGTTTTCTTTGGAGTAAACATTTAATGCAATATTGACTACATACAATGAGTAAAACAGTTATACTTTCCCTGGTACAAACGCAAGTGCCCTTCAATGTATGACGCCCATTATACACATTTTAGAGCCAATTTTACTCGGAATATGGTGAGGCTCAACATTACTTATATCTGACTCAAAACTGTTAGACACTCAGCTTGAAAAATCGATTAAAATCCCACGTTTAAACCTTTCCATGCTAGCGGCGGAAATGTTTCGCATTGATTACCTTTGCAAACAATAAATGATCCAGATGAGACGCCGCACAATGCAGCGTCTCATCTGGATCCAAACTGTTTGAAATGCTTACCCAGTTTTTGAAATTTTATTTTATAAAAATAATCTATTTAAAGAACAGTAGCAGATGTCAATTGTTGCTGACGAAAAGAAATACCAAGCATCCAAAGAGGTAATTCGTCTGACATATTATCCCTTCTCCTGATGAATTATACTCCGCCCGCCTTGAACATATCTCATCTGAAATGTTGTGATGTCTAATATTATAGTAAAACCTCTCAATAAGGGCCACCGAATAGTGTTAACTATCAAGTGTTTAAGGCTGGTGACTGCTTAAAGCAAGGTGATCGTAAAACAGAAAGCTCCTTTAGGAGCTTTCTGTTTAACGTTCACCATGCTTTTAGCTGTCACCTGTCATTTTTGCGGTCAATTAGCCTTCGATTTAGTGATCGTGATAGAGAGGATTTACTTATAAGTCTGCCAAACATATAACAAAGCAGTGCAGACTCTAACCAGACAGTTCATGCATGCACAGTATGATATGGTTCTACACTGCTTTCAAATCTATCAATATATACGCCTGAATCATGAATATTGTTAACCACAATGAACGGGCGAGATATTTTGAACAACCTGCTTGCGACTTCCAAAAAGCGAAAACAACAAAGTGACAAAATAATGGGACAAGAAACTGGGTATTACAATGGCTCGTATGTTTTTATTTCGCACTACACGTCTTCGTCCGCTTGTATCCGTCGGTCCTATATCAAACACGGGGGCGTTGGCATTGATGCGTATGTTTTCAGTTAGTTTTAGTCTGGTTGTCTCAGTAGAACGTTTGATGTCGAATTCAAGAGTCGAAGATTCAGGAACACTGACCCGGTGTAGCTGCACCCGTTCAGCATCGGCTGTAACTGTAATAGAAAGAAAAGAACAGTCGAACTTTCATACCTCGAACTCGCTTTTAAACTCAAGTTTTTCCAAATTTCTACCTATAAATTTTATTGTTTTTGGCCACGCATAGGTCGAACATATCCGTATTTCAAAGTTGAAACGTGGCTAAGCCACGTTTTAACTTGAAATACGAGTATGCTCGACTTTTGAGAGTTTGAAATATCGAAGTTTGACGATAGTTTCTAGAAGATGATGTGTTTTAGTGTGCTTTAATTGTAATCAGAGTGTGCAATACTTTACTATGCTACACTACATTACTGAACCTTATTAAATTAAATTGATAATCGCAAGCGAATAGCAAGCGAAGTGCCATCGAATTGCCATCGAATCGCCATCGAATCGGGTGATTCAAAAGGCAAATCTTACGCTTGAATATTTTTACGCGATTTTTCCGAAGCGGTTGTGACAAAAATGGAATCGAAAAAAATAACGAAAGCATATTTGCGAATATTTTTTAGATACGCCATTCAGGCAAACTTACCTGATGGTAAAGTTCCTACTTTGAATCGCAAGCGAATTGCCATCGAATTGCAAACGAATTGCCATCGAATTGCAAGCGAATCGCAAAAATTGTTTATTTAATAAGGTTCAGTATTGTGTACCATGTATATGTTATGTTTTGGGAAACGTCTTATCAGGACCCAAACTGTTTGCAAAGATCAACTGTTGTCGTCTGTGGCGATAAAGGGTTTAACATTGATCAAAACATAATGCACTTTAGATCAGTGTAAGGCGACAAACTACTCGTGGTCTCATTTTGATACCATATGGGCCCGTTTTACTAAACAACTTACGCAAATTATTTGCGTAAGTCAAAATTTAAAATTTTAATTTATATTTTTTATTATCACTTGCTACAAACAGCAAATAGCCAGATCAGAGGACGCGCTTTAAGAGCGTCCTCTGATCTGGCTATTTGCTGTTTGCAAACGTTTATGATCGAAAAATAATGGTTAAACGATTTTGACATACGCAAAAATTTGCGTAAGTAGTTTAGTAAAACGGGCCCCTCAGCAGTCTATCGCTCGCCATCTTCATAACGTCAAAGCATGATTCATTCACCACTGAAACTTAATGTGGCGAACACCTGTTTCGAAACAAGTCAAGTCCATATTTAACTGTTTATAAATTACTTTTTTGTTTTTACAAAATGGCCGCCAAATTACAAACAGTTTATTCTCTTTTCAAAAGATACCTTTAGGAGTCGATAATTGGGTTTATACTATCAAAATATAACACGGTAAGGGTACTTTGCATATGTAATTTTTTTTGTAAATAACACAAATATCATAACAAGGGGTTCATACATGTAGGTTAATGTTAAAAAACATGACACGAACATACAGCAGTAGAGCTAATAACACTTTATTGGATTAACATTCTATAATTTCACGTAGTTCTAATAACTGAATTGAAAAATTCATGTATTTAAAAATACTACTTACAGTAGAGAAGCTATTCTTTCCCAATAAACGCGTTTATAAGTGCGTTACCAATACTTCCACTGAATTATTTTGGAACCCGATCCGACTCAGGGTTACCAAGAGTCGGATCAGGCTCCAAACTGTTGCCACTCAGTTCTCATATAAAAATATGGGCAGAATATTTAAAAAGAATATCATTGTCCACCCTTTATAGTGTTGCTTTTGCGTTTAATAATATTTAACCATTTCACTCTCAATGACGATTGAAAGCGCGTTTGCAAACAGTTTGGATCCTGATCAGACGCGGCGTCTGATCAGGATCCAAACTGTTTGACACTCATATCGATATGTTTAAAGTCATACTACATTGAATTTAATTTAAAAACGATCTTGCAAAACAACAAATTTTAAGCAGACGACATTAAAACGGTGTAGGGATAAAACTCTCCCGAATAATTTGAGCATGAAATGGTTAAACGGAAAAGGGAATAGCGTTTTATCGTCCCCTCTACTGTATTCTACTGTGTCATAATCTTAATCTTATTAACGCTTTCACCGCCTTAATGTCATATTCTTAAAAATGTGTCGTCTGCATTTATTTCTCCAATTAAAATGTTATGCATTTAGGATAAAACAACACATAGGCATAATTATACAAGAGGACAGCCCCTGGTTCGACGCAGTTTTACGCGTCATTGGGTCTGGATCTAAACTGTCTGCAAGTCCAGAAGGACTGTGTGTGGAAGGGGTTTAATCGGATCTTATATACTTATGGTAATTTTAATTTAAATGAGTTAACCTTTTGTACGCTGCCATCAAATTTCTGATCATTGTTTGAAACAGTTTTGGGCCAAGTTTATACTAAAATCAATTATTTTCAATGTAAACAGTTCGGAGTTAGATCAGTGGTTGAGTAGCCCGGTGTCTGATCAGGCTCCAAACTATTTGCCATTTAGATTTTAATATGTCATCAATACCTTAAAGAAACCGTCGTTTTGTACATTGTGATTATATTGCGTTTCGTTGAACCCCTTCACCGTCTCAGCCCGACTACAATTTATATTTCTAAACAGTTTGGATCCAGATCAGACGCCGCATGACGCGGCGTCTGATCTGGATCCAAACTGTTTACCACTCATCAAAATAGATTTCAAGTGAAATACTTAATTTTCAATTTGAGAAAGAAAGGCAGAGGATATACTTATTTGAAATTGACGACATTTGAAGAAGCTCGCAACCGGATTAAGCATTCAAAATAGTAATTTGTAAATATATGTCAAATGCTTATATAAATGGGTAAGATTTAGTTTAGGATAATAAATTCTGTTAAAAAATGCATTTCAAAAAGAAAAGAAAAGAAGAAGCTCTGGTGGGATTCGAACCCGTGATCCTCCATGCGAAGACAAACATGAAGAATGAGGAAACGCCTTTACCCCCTTGGCTACGGGCGCTATATATATATATATGGTAGCGAATTAACGTACTTCACTGGTAGCGATTGATAGAACATTATTCGGCTCGGGTTTATGTCTGAGCCCGTGTAGAGAAGCAACAACAACAACTATACCGTCAGCTGACGCTATAGAAAAACGATGGAATATATCTAAAAAAACTAAGATTCGATGACGGTATTTTGAGACTTTTTTTGGACTGATCATATTTTTTTAATGTCAGAAGCCAAATAATGCCACAAATTTGCTTTTATTTGAGTATTTTATTTTATTTTGACAAGTACACCATCCGGTTGTGAGTCCTTTTAAGGGAAGGGGTTAAACGGGAAATACTTAACGTCTACTTCTACACTGTATGTCGTCGAATAATTCAATTGTCGATAAGCCAAGTGACAAGTGAAGTCTTTCTTTAAAATAAATACTACCATAACGTCAAACAAATTAGATCCAGATGAGATCCCGTGTTAGTCTGCGTCACATCTCGATCCACACTGTTTTCCGAAAGTGATAACCGGTTTACTACTAGCGTTCAAGTACATGTCTTTTTAAACCTCTACAAAGCTTTACAACATACATACTAAATATACTTTCGAACAATATGGTTCATATTTACCCCTTCACTGCCTTATCCCGAGTACAATGGTTATTTGCAAACAGTTTGGATACTGATCAGACGCCGCGTAACGCGGCGTCTGATCAGAATCGAAACTGTTTGACACTCATTTTAATATTTCTTCAGTAAAAAAACCAAAAAAATAACTTTGAAAAATAAAGGCAGACGACATTTGTTTAAAATTGATGACGTCACGGCAGTGAAGGGTTTAAGGGGCCGTTTTTCCTACAAAATGTCAAGGATCTACACTGTTTGCAATACTTAAGCACTCATTTGTCCCTGATGCAGCTCATATATCTATTTAGAATATAGTTTTCATGCTACGCCCTTCTAACCGAAACCCTAAATACTCTCAAATGACCCATATAAAAAGAACAATTTGTCGGGAGATTACTTTGATTTATTCGCATGCGTGGGGGTATTCTCACTGTAATACGTTTTGTTCCAGTTTGTTGAAGTTATTGTTCTATAAACAATAACCTATTAAAGGATATGACATTGATATGGCCATGGGAAAGTGTCAATCGTTTAAATGCCTGCTTTAACCCTTTGAAGTCTAGTCCCGCATATAGGCGTCCTTTTCAAACAGTGTACATGTGTATTGTACACTTGTCCTATGCAAACAGTGAAGACCCAGATCAGAGGGCTCCGAAAGGAGCCCTCTGATCAGGGTCTTCACTGTTTGTCATAATGCCAAACATTGACAAAAACAACCCTTAAACGTCAGAAATGGACTAGACAAAAATGGAAACTGGAATTGTCTATTTAAAGGTTCAGGGAGGAAAGAGTTAACCAGTTACTGTCAAGTTCAGAGGAGCTTTTCTCCAGCAAACCAGTCAAAGTACATTGTTCCCTCCCTATAACGGCCCTCTGAATAACGATTCTCTCCTTACAACCACCCTGTCGCTGTTCCCCCAATAATGCAAATATGTCTAGACATTTTCGTGATGTAATATCGTCTGCTTAAAATTGTCGTTCGCTGTTTTTCTAAAAGTTATATAATGGACATTTTGACAAAAAATAGACTTAATGACGATTGACAAACAGTTTGTATCGAGATCAGACGTCGCGTTACGCGGCGTCTGATCTGGACTCAAGCTGTGTGCAATTGTAAGTCAATTTCTCTCCCTTTAACGACTCCCTCCGAACAACGCAAACACAGTTAGTATCCCATCGGGTATCTTTGCATTTTTCTGTATGTATATAACCATTATTGAAACTAAATAGGCTGCAGCCATTAACAGGCTCGAACGAGTTTATTATACTCGTTCTTTGTGGATTTTAATGTATATATAATTATTTTTTTACTTTTGACAAAATGGAAAGTTTAAATCATTTTTAAGGATTTTTAAAGAAACTATTTCGTTTCAGAAAAATTTAAAACAAAACAAACAATGCCAGATTTACACTGTGTACGAATATGCCTTAATAAGTTTCCAGCACAGAAATGATTAAACGGTCAGACGGTCACAGATCAACGCTAATAACAATTGGACCCGCAAAACACACAAGTAAACCAAGTACAAACAAAAACATTGAAAAAATAGATTACGTTTCAACCTCGTGCTTTATCAAATATTTATTTAAGCCCATACAGTATAACAATGCTTTTATGTTTTAATACTAATTGTTCCCACTCTCTCGTATTTTCTACAAAGGTCATGCTTTGTGAATTTTGGAAGACTTCATTATTGACAGCAGGGACACCTTATATACAGAGTCGAATACAGTATCTCAGTTGTCAGACAGAGGGCTAGGCAGGCAATGATTCAGTGGAGAACACGTTATTATTTCCCGTTTAAATGCCAACGAAACGCAAAAGCATTGCACACAAATGAAGACTTTTTTTTGACATTTCTTAATGTTGAATTTAACCTGGACAGCAAACGGTTTGGAGCCTGATCAGACGCCGGGTTATCTGACGTCTGATCTGGCACGAATATGTTTGCATTGGAAATAGAAGATTTAGCGTAAACGTGTTTATTGGGAGAGAATAACGTTTTCTCCACTTATTACGGCGAAATAGGCGTGTAAGCGCTTTTATGGAAACAATGTAAACCCTGATCAGATGTTTAGATCCAGATAGAACGACGTGTTACGTGACGTTTGATTTGAATCCAAACTGAAAACGCAAACCCTTAGCCAAGTCGCGCTCAGCATGATAAGGGTTAAAGCAGACGAGACCATTTGGTAAGAGATGGTGAGTAGGAAAGGTAGCAGAATGGAAGTCCATGGACTGTATGTCATGAACTTGGATATAGCTTTTAGCATGAAGTTAACGAATAAATTAAATACTTTTACAAAATATTTGAATCCAGACTCTGGCGCTGAAAAGTGGTCGTTTGGTCAGGATCAAAGCTGATTGTCAATCATGTTATATATTTCGCTAGTATAAATAAGAAATAGTCAGTTGCAGGTTTTCAATATGCAATGTTTTGAACCGGCGATCAATTATTTAAGCTTTTAAAAGGGTTAATGATCCCTTCACTGCGGAAAACTGGCTGTACATGTGTACGCATACAGGTTGGATCCTGATCAGAAGCCGAATTACACGGCGTCAGATCAGAATCCAAACTGATACTTATATCGATGTTTCTTTAGTTACTTTGTGCAAATTCTGAAAGTGAGAAAGAGAAAGCAGACGGTAAATATCAAGCAGACAATATCCTATCAGTTAACCCCTTCACTGCCTTACCCATAGCGCAATGTTTATTTGCAAACAGTTTGGATTCTGATCAGACGCGACGTCTGATCAGAATCGAAACTGTTTGCCACTCATTTCAATATTTCTTAAGTCAAAATACCTGAACAAATTAACTTTGAAAAATGAAAGCGGACGACAATTGTTTAAAATTGATGACGTCACGGCAGTGAAGGGGTTAAGGAGAAAATCCTTACCGTGGTAAGCGCGACCTGGACTACACTTGCAAACAGTGTGAAACTAAAACAGACGCGGCGTCTGATTTGAATCCAAACTGTTTGTCACTCATATTCGAACTTTTTCAGTTTATAAAGCATAACATATAATTTTGATTTTTTAGCAGACGATGTATATTCAGCAGACGACAGTTAAGCATGATAAGGGTTAAAGGAAGAATTTGACCTGCTTTGACTTTTTCAGTTTTCAGGAAGAACTGTCAAGACTGACTTTACAGTGGGTATAGTTTTTACGACAAGCTCTACGTGTTTGAAAGGAAGATTACGAAAATGGTATTTTAAAATTAATAACCAGCGTATACTAATTGGAATAGTCTGTTCGGAGGGAGTTATTATAGGGAAGAAAATCGGCTTACATTTGCAAACATCTTGAATCAATATTAGAAGCCGCGTAATGCGGCGTCTGATCTGGATTCAACCTGTTTGTCACGTTTCATTATGTTTATTCTGTCAAAATGTCAAATATGTGACTTTGAGAAAAAACAGAAGACGACACTTTGAGCAGACGAAATTGCAGCAG
Source organism: Gari tellinella (assembly GCA_922989275.2). Lineage (NCBI taxonomy): Eukaryota > Metazoa > Mollusca > Bivalvia > Cardiida > Psammobiidae > Gari > Gari tellinella. The sequence continues at coordinate 77,570,383 of OV277857.1, forward strand.
TGGAAGGTTGAACTTTTTTGTCTTGTTTTGGGAACAGTGGCAAGCATTGTTGTTCGAGGGAATCGTTGTTCAGAGGACCGTTGTTCAAGGGAGCACTGTACAGTGGAGAATCTGTTATTCTTTCCCGTTTAAACGCAAACGTACGCAAACGCAAAGCACTAAAACGTAGAAAAGTACAACTTTTTGACAATTTTGATAATTCTTGTTTATCTTGGTGGCAAACAGCTTGGAGCCTGATCAGACGCCGGGTTACCCGGCGTCTGATCTGGCTCCAAACTGTTTGCACTGCAAATAATAGTTTAAGCGTAAACGCGTTTATTGGGAAATAATAACAGATTCTCCACTGTATATTGTACGAAAAAGGAAAATATTTTAAACTAGCCTTAAACAATGCACAATTCACTGTGTTCATCGTGGTATTCGCTGGACACGGATCATGATAATAACCATACAAGAACATTGAACGAGGAAGTGAGCGAGATCCGATTGTCTTTAGATCTCGTGCACACTCGTCTGATCTCACAGCAGAATATGGTAGCGCGAGAGTTTGAAGATCGAGTACGGACTGTATATGATTCTGTCATCAACGACCTAAACGAAGTCCGGAAACAGGTGAATACAATTGGCGACACTGTAGCGGTTTCCAGCAAGTATAAGGCATGGGCACCCGTTGCTCCATTTCGGAAAAGTGTTCTGAAAAGTGTGTATGAAATTCAAAGACCTGCCAGAAAATTGAAAAGCAGTAAATCTGTGGATTTTCTGGACAGTAAGCATAATAGCAGAGAAGGAACTGGTATACAACGTAGCAGGAGTTCGTTAGAAGGCAAGAGTAAGCTAAGTGCTAGTACAACAAGTGTGGATTCTAGGTCAAAGTCAAGGTCAAAGCTGCCCGGATATGGATGCTGCTTCTACGGGGACAACAAGACCATACCGTACCGATCTTATAGAGCCAGATATCCTTTCTACAGGTGATTTATCTTCTTTTTTTTAAACTCACACATCTGCCGTCGAAATTGTGTTAAATGACAACTTACAAGTAGTTCCCGGTCGGATGTTTGCTTAACTCTTTGAATGCTGGGCTATTATTTCATATGCAACAATTGTCTGCCAGTTCTGAATATTATAATTTTTCTAAATAAAGAGTCAGTGTTTCAAACAATTTAGATCCTGATCAGATAGCACGTAGCGCGTCGTCTCGTCAAGATCCAAACGATTTGCTATGGTTTTCATGGTGTCACTGCTAGCGCACCATACGTTAATATAGGATGAAACAATGCAGATAATCCGCGATTTTATTGCATTTAACAGTCTTGAGATATTCATTAAACTTCAACTAGTAATCGCTTTATTCAAATTTGACTAGTCCTCGCAATAATGCAGATCATATAGTAAAATTAATATTGAATGAGCCATTTTAGTTCTGTCCCTCTTTTCTTTTCCCGTACATAAGGAATATATGAATCAAATAATTTATTCTAGTACTAAAGAAATGATAACGGAATATTGTTCTACATTAACCATTTACCTTATACGATAACATTTTTTAAATTGCAGTTTTAAAGCTTAGTAAACCTTTGTCTGCTGATCGCGACTTTATTGATTTTTGCAAAAAGCTTGGATCCAGATCAGACGCAGCCTCTGATCTGGATTTAAACCGTTTGACACTCATCTTTAGGTTTCTTTACTTAAAAAATGTATCGATCTAAATTTAATAAATTTTGCAGACGACAATTTTGAAGCAGACGATATCACCGCAGATTAAGAGTTTAACTTAAGAAGTGTAAATCCTGGTGAGTCGAAGTATTTCACGATTAACAGGCAAAGGGTTAAGAAGTAGCATGTCTGTAAATATGGTGTTTCAGTATTGATAAAACGCTGTGCAAAGCTTTTACTATACATTCACAATGTATGCATGTGATTTATGTGTGCACTATATTGTTACTATACATGCGTGCTACAGTGGAAAAGTCGTTATTATTTCCCAAATAAGTACCTTGCTCTAAACATGCTGATGTATGTTTTATGCAATAAAGGATTGAATTGAATTGAAGTACGTTAATGCTAACAAATTATGTCCATTCCAAACCGTTTTGGACCAGATCAGATACCGGATGCTCCAAATTATTTGCCATTCAGATAAAAAAAATCAAGAGTTAATAATCCTGTTTAAAAAAGCTTTTATTTTCCCTATTTCATGCGTTGCCTTTAAGTTTCCTTTGTTTAAACGAGAACACGTCCTCTCTGATACAGTGCTCCCTCTCTACAACGGCCCTCCCAACAACGACTCCCTCCTTACAACGACGCTTGCCGTTCTTCCCACTAACAAGACAATTATGTCCAACCTCTTCATGGCTACAATGTCATCTGCTTAAAATTGTCGTCTGCGGTTTTTCTCAAAAATTACATAATGGACATTTTGACAGAAAAAATCGTTATGACGAGTGACAAATAGCTTGAATCCAGATCAGACGCCGCGTTACGCGGCGTCTGATCTGGATTCAAGCTGTTTGCAAATGTAAACCAAGTTCTCTCCCTGTAACGACTTCCTCTGAACAACGCACACAATTTGTGTCTCCTATCGGATGTCGTTGTAGAGAGGGAGCGCTGTATTTTGATAATCATAATCTGTTGTTGAATTTCTCATCTACCTTTGAAGAGACCCAGCTCACAGTTGGTGTTCTAGCAGATATGGGTCAAGGTCAACTCTTGACGACGACGACAGGATTGACCATGACAAAGGTTGTATGTGTGGTGAGGTCACGGACGACTGGAGGCTCACTGTTGCACCATATATGTGGGACGGTTGGCCGATGCCTGGCCTTGGGAGAGATGACGTAGAGAAGCTTAGAGAACGGTTGGAAAGTAAGTGGTTTAAATGGGTTGACGATTGTTGTTCGTTCAAATTATGTATCCCTTATATATAATTGCATCAGAATGACCAAGGTCGGACACATATCAGTTGCAATGTTAATTTAACACATTGACTGAATTTTTAAAAGACCGATCGAGTCCAATGGACTTTGTGAACAATTAGGAGCTCTACCTCTTATCGAATCGAATATGGCTGACAACTTTGCACTTATATCGATATTATTTGCCAAACTGAATGTGTCCAAGTTCAAAACTTGAAAAAAGATCAAAGCGGAAGACGATTGATTTAATTAGATGCTGTAATGGCAGTAAAGCGGTTGGTGTGTGAGGTCATAAAGCATAGGGGACTGTACCCAACATGTTTCTGGGTAGACGTTTGAGTATTGTTGTTGTACTGACTTAAACATGTACACTACGATAAAGACTGACAATGGATCTAGACAATCAAAACATTCGTGACTAATTTTTTCTTTTGTTTTCTTTAAATACATGTACATTCGAGCAATGCTTATTCTATTTTATCACAATAAGCGAGTCAGATAACTTTGTTTGAGGGTTAACCCATTACCTCATAGCCTATTTCTAGTTTTGAAGACAGGTGGCCACTTAAAGCAGGTTGAAAGCAAAGCAGAATGTGCCTTAATGCACATTCTGCTTTACTTTCAGCCTGCTTTAAGCTAAAATCTGCTAGGCTATATAAAATATTTGTAATGGTATTTGTTCATGAGGGTATAAACTGGAACTATTTTCTTTAGCAGAGGAAGAAATTAAATACGCTAAAAGTCGCTTCTATGGGGGAAATATTTAAGACTACCATTAGACAGCAAAAGTCCTTTCAGTTAATATTTCTAAAGTTCTAAATGCTTCATAACATCCACTGTCGAAAGTTTATTTTTGAACTAGAATTTGAGGCACTCCGGGAAGAAACCATAGAAGTACACAATGAATATCGACTGCGCCATGGCTGCCCTGAACTACTTTTCTCGGAGGGTCTGTCACGTGATGCCATGCAGTGGGCAGAGTTATTAACGGCAAAAGGCTATGCACAGTACAGCGAATCAACAAGTACGAGCCTTTATAAATATTAGAAGAATGCGCACGATTAGCAATTGTGAGCATACATTGTTCGTATGTGCACCGTCTTTGTCCAACAATATATTCTTTAATAATTTGTTTTACAAACAAACGTACAACTACTCAATTCAATTACCACGAAGTTCTTGGCCAGCTTAGCTAATGACCTAGTATATCGTAGTGTTTTGTAATCATTCACCAAGAATGTTCAAACCACGTTTAGGTTTGTGCTATACTGTTTTGAAACTTACCTCCCAATTATAGTGGAACCTCGATAATTCAACTTCATTTAAGCCAAACGTACTTGTGTTTCATCAGTTGCTTAGGTCAATATTGTTCGATACTTTCATCATAACGCTTGTGAAGGTCTTAATGAAGGCAATACCCCTAACTAGTTATCGTCTCGGTTAAACAATACCGTGTATGAAAATAGCTGTAACACTAATGAGCGATACATCAAACTAGAGTAATGCAATTGGTGTTATATGTGTTTGACCCCATTCAGTAATGTTTCTGGGTATACTTTCGTTCTGCATGGTTCAGGACTGCCATAAGTTGACATGAAAAATCCTAAGATTTCCAAATTTGCATTTTCAAGTGCGATTTTACGAATCGTACCTTTACCCCATCGTCTGTGTCTAGTTTTTTTGACACGTTGCTGCTTAAAGCAGGCTTGAAGTAAAGCAGAATGCGCCTTAAGGCGCATTCTGCTTTACTTCCAGCCTGCTTTAAGCTACCATGTACAAGAAAAAAATCCGAAGATTTAGGAATAATCCGGAGAAATTGCAGCCCTGATGGTTGCCAACATTCCCTGCAAGAGGGTGGTTGGTGTGGAGGCTGACATCAGAAGTTGCTGGACAATGTATTCAACTCGAGACGTACTTGGCGAAAATTGCCAATCTCACAAGCGCCTTCGACGCGAATGTGACCGGTTGTTTCCCTTAGTACACTAAGAGCTGAGTACAACACCCTGTATTGCATAGGCAACTGGCAATGTGTTTAATATATGCCTTCAATATACATGTACAACATCAATCACTTGATAGAATTTTCAATCATTTTTGTTTCAGAAACAGTTGATATTCGAAACAGAACAAAAACTCACAAAGTTTAATGTTTAATTTGTATATAGATCAGTCGCGGGGTGGGACGAGGTGGATAAAAAGTGTCATGTAGCCAGTTGAACGACTCATTTACCTACACACACATATATATATCTTAACTTATTATACTGCAAAGTAAATTCCTTACTTTTCATTGGTCAACGAGCCCTAGACAAAATCCGATGTTCCCTGTGAGCTGACAGGGTACTTAGGAATGCAGCATTATCATTGGCTGACAGGTCCCTGAGTCTTGTTTTGCAGAAAATAAGATGGCCAATAGTTCGACAGGATTGAGTGCATTCAATCCTGCATCTTCCGTTTTAAGTCCATTTCGGCTAAGAACCAATCGGTGTTTGGATCTTTCAACAGTCGCATTATTTCTGGGAAAGTTTGAAGTCGAAGTCTCCTAGTATTTGTCCATTTTTCTGTTGAATAATAACGTCATAAACATATGACGTCACTTACGTTCAACGTCATATGTTTTGACGCGCTTTGTTACTGTTTACTTTGAGCGCTGTGCACGACAAATTCCGAAATATTTCATTTGAACAATAAAAACTTTGAAGTATAATAAATTCGTTATACAGTTTCTTCACAGGGTACATGAGAATTTCTTCCCGGCTGGTAAAATCATGTAACCCTCGCCTAACGGCTCGGGCAACATTGATTTTCCTCAGCCGGGAAGAAATTCTCATGTACCCTGTGAAGAAACTGTATAACTAAAATTGTACCGGACCGACTTTTGTCGGACCTTTGCATTTCCGTTTATATATATATATATATATATATATATATGGTTAACTACAAATCCTATTTACTAATGTGCCATTGTTACTGATTGATTCATCAACAATTCTTGCAGATTGCGGGGAGAATATCCTGATTGTTGACATAGAGAGCGAACTGTCCGGACGTCAGGTAGTAGACACGTGGTACCGGGAGCAAAGCCAGTACAACTACACTCAGCCAAAATGGCAGCGAGGTACAATCGAAACTCGATAACTCGAACTAGCGTTACTTCGACATACACATTTTTAAAATGTCTTAGCCACGCTTAACTTTAAAAGACGCGTATGTTCGACTAAAGCGATATCGATGTATCGAAATTCAACTTATGAAATACTTACGATTATTTTAAGCGAGTTCGAAGCATCGAGTTTCGACTGTATTTTGAATGACACGTTCCTCTGTATGTCTCTACCAAACCGTATTTCACGTCTCATTTAACCATTTACCTGATAGCCTATTTCTAGTACTTAAGATAGGTGACTACTTAAAGCAGGTTGAAAGTAAAGCAGAATGCGCCCTAAGGCGCATTCTGCTTTACTTTCAGCCTGCTTTAAGCTATCATGTGCTATAACATAGAAAATATTCCCTATAATACATATTCATTACTGATTAAATTGGAACTATATTCTTCAGCGGAAGAATAAATCATATCCGCTAAAAGGCGCTTCTATTGGGGAAAGGGTTAAAGCGCCTAAATTGACCAAATACTCAATGAATACGCCCTTTACACGTTTAATGTATTCTTCCACTTCAGAAATTACTTCCACATTATACTATCATGAATACCGGTATTTATTTCCAGTCATCATAAATTCTTGGACTCTGATAGGCTGAAACTGCACACGTGACCACTGTGTACGAGAGCGTACACATTGATTTTGCCGGGTAGTACGGGTCACGTCTAACATAGTTAGATGTTGTTCCTTCGCTCGATTCGCGTAAACAATCTCTCTTTTTCGGTTCATTAAGCAGTTGTTTTCCAAGCAATCAAAAGAAATCTTAATTAAAAACTGTCTAGAATCGATTATTATGTGTAAATGTAATTCAGATATCGATAATATGCTAGTTCCCTGATTACCCCACCCACGTCGTCACCATGATAAACAAACGACGGGACGTGAAATGAACAATGTAATGTACAACGGCACTTGTCACTGGTCTATAATGAAATTGACATTGGATTCAGTTTTATTTAGATCAATATGTTTATCGAAATCAACCAAAACAGGCAGAACTCGATATGCCTAGACACTAACGTACGTGTTCATTTGTTCGTTCCTGATTATTTCCGTTCATTTTTTATAATTAATCGTTACAGTGTTTAATAAAACGTAAATATCCTCCGAGAACTCTCGTTCAAAATACCCTGGAAATGAACATTTTAAGGATGTTCACATTCCAATGTGATGACGTAACCATATTAGATACAGTCGATCTTCGATAGGGTCTATCTTGATTTCATTTCAGTCGAACACACAGGTACTTGACACATACTTTATTATCTATGAACCCCCTCCCCGCTTACTATACTTCTATTATAGATACAAGGTAAACAGCGCAATTCGACACCTAGTCTTTACTATCGACTTAAACTGATGCTAAAATAGACTCGATCGCCGATATTCTCTTGTGGTACCCTCGGGAAAAGATTAATTTATCAATATCTACTTTTTATTTCATCAAATTCCGTCAAATAACGCCACAGTACGTGAATTATAACGAAAATAAGCATCAAAAAGTTTTTTGTCGTTTTCTTGGTACATAGCAACGAATGTACATGTAGGGGTGATCTGTTATTTGTCCACAATAAACGGCCTATGCCACTGGAACTTTCACCAAATATTATAAATCATCTTTAAATGAAATATTATCAGTTTTATATAATTTACATAGAATGCAAAATTAAAAGAAACTTTACCTGATTAATTTTGACCAATGAGATCGCTCCGTTCATACGATTCATTCCGGTATTCAAAATGGCATTGAAAATGAAATGAGTCTTTCACTTGTCAATTTCGTGCCAAATTACATGTATATTTCATATAGCTGATAGTGAAGAGGGTCATGTTCCGACACAAACGCATTTGCTCTAATGAAATTAGGTGAAAGTTCCAGCCGTAAAGGCCGTTAAATGTGCAAACCGACTAGATTATCCCTTATTTTGGGCAATAAATTCTGTACCAAGAGAACGACATAAAACTTTTTGAAGCTTATTTTCGTTATAATTCACGTACTGTGGCGTTATTTGACGGAATTTGATGAAATAAAAAGTAGATATTGATAAATTAATCTTTTCCCGAGGGTACCACAAGAGAATATCGGCGATCGAGTCTATTTTAGCATCAGTTTAAGTCGATAGTAAAGACTAGGTGTCGAATTGCGCTGTTACCTTGTATCTATAATAGAAGTATAGGTAAAAAAAAAAAAAATTTTTTTTTTTTTAAGCGGGGAGGGGGTTCATAGATAATAAAGTATGTGTCAAGTACCTGTGGTCGAACATATCTGTAATTCAAAGTTAAATGGTGAGATTACCACCTTTTAAACTTGAAATACGGAATATGTTCGACATAATGCGGTTTAGAAATTATTGCATTAAACTGTAGGAATGCAGATAAATTCTACTTATGCGAGTTCCTGATATCGTCGAAGTTTAACTGTATAACTATTGTACTAAACCATCGAGTAGCGCGTGAGTTTAAAAAGTACTGAACAGATGTCAATTTCAAGTGTCAATTTTAGGGTCAAGACAGTTAAACTTTGTCAGATTATGCATGTTTTCTTTCTTGTATTGGATCTAGACTGGAAATAAATTCGTTACACGGCATTTCGGCAGGGTGTACGGGCTTGTATGACGGTTTTATATTCCGTATTTCCTTCGCGCTCAGGAAATACGGAATCCAAAACCGTCATACAAGCCCGTACACCCTGCCGAAATACCGTGTAACTACATGCAATAGTATGAAAAATATTTCTATATCTTAGTAAATGGCAACTGAAAGCAGGCTTAAAGTAAAGCACAATGTACCTTAATGCCCATGCTGCTTTACTCTCAACCTGCTTTTAAGTGTCACCTGTTCTCAAAACTATAAACAGGCTATAGGATAAAGGGTTAAACCTAAAAGAAGCACATTCATGTCCATACGCTTAAGCATTCTTAAACTTAACCCAACTTATTGTTTTGAAAATGATGTACGGTATTTATTCAATTGACTTTTAACGTGAAGTACGCTTTACTGTTATCGTTTAGTTTAAACATATTTATTTCCATAAGTACATATGATTACATTTATACATGCTAACGTTATTATACAATACTTAGGAAAAGGATTGAAACGAAAGAATAAACTTATTGAGTTTCTCTCCTTACTGTTATCATTTGGGAAGTTGTCGTCTGCATCAATTTTCAAAGGACTGTTTCTCTGTGTTTTACTTACAGTTAACCCTTTCCCTTATAGAAGCGACTTTTAGCGCATTCATTTTATTCATCCGCCAAAGAAAATAGTTCCATTTTATACTGTCATGAATATGTACTATAAGAAATATTTTCTATATACTAGCAGATATTAACTTAAAGTACGCTAAAAGTAAAGCAGAATGTGCCCTAGGGCACATTCTGCTTTACTTTCAGCCTGCTTTAATAGGTCACATATCTTAAATATTAGAATCAGGCTATGGGTTAAAGGGTTAATACCACTAATCAGTCAAAATGTTTCTGCGCCGCATCTGGATCTCGAGTAGTATAGTAAGAACACTAAGATACATATTTTAAGTTGAAGGTCATCCTGGTCATTCTGACCTAGAATTCATTCAGTGACCCCACCCCCTTCTGTCCAAAAAATAATTGATATACACCCCTTCTGACCTAGAAGGAGTTCAAGCACCTAGCGGGCCATTTAAAGGGTATCATAGTACATGTAGACAGCGACCTGCTTAGCCTTTTTATCCAACATATGGAGTGGTGATTATCTAAGAACTAATCTTAAGCTTTTTTTTGGATCAAGTTATGGCAGTCCTGCAGTTTTTATGACCTTTATAAACTCAGTCAGAATAATAATTTTCAAAAGATTGTAAGAGATTCATAAATTGACAATTAATATTCGCCAACCGTTACTGCTAGGGGCTATAGAAAATATGTAGTATACGTACCTTAATTGATTAGGACAACAGCTGTAACAAGACTTACTTTCAAAATGTATACCGGTGGCTTTTACTTCTTTTTTGTACAGTGGAGATGTTTTTCTTTAACGATAAACACGCAAACAGTTTGGAGCCAGACCAGACACAAAACCTGTTTGCCGGCGTCTGATCTGGTCCCTAATTGTTTGCCACTCGGATATAAGTAGATATCAGAAAATATTTATAAAAAATAGTCTACGTTTTATTGCACTGTTTTTAGTTTTAATTACTCTCCACTGTAGCAATGTGCTTCAAATGGATCAATTATATGGTCTGTATGTTTTTGTAAGTTGGACATGGAACAGAATTATTCACCAGATCAGTTCACTAATTATATAGTGCATGAAATACGTAACACCTCTTTTATAGCAATGTCCCGCAATTAATCAGTTATGTAATACATAAAATACCTGTATGTGAGATGTATGAGCAGCATGCGATATAGATAAACAGTCGAAACTCGATACTTCCAACTCAGTCATAAGTTGAAATTTGATAGTTGGATCTCGCTTAAATCAAACATACCCGTATTTTAAAGTTAACACGTGGTTTGCCATCTTTAAACTCTGAAGTATGGGTATGTTCGACTTAACGCGAGTTTGAATTATCTGCGAATGTACACGCGTTGCAACTATATCTAACAGCTATGCGGGCTTTCTGATTGTAGGTACAACGGTCGTGTTAAACGACTGTCACAGTTTTGCCACTCAGATTAAAATAACTCGTCAATATTTCCGAAAAGTTGCCATTTTCTATATTTATGTATTGCAGTTGCGTTACTTTTATTTAAGAATAGCGTCTTCACCACTGTATCAATCTTTGTTAACCCTTTGAACCCTAGTCCCGCTTATATGCGTCCTTTTCAAACAGTGTACATGTGAATAGTACACTTGTCCTGTGCAAACAGTGAAGACCCAGATCAGAGGGCTCCGAAAGGAGCCCTCTGATCAGGGTCTTCACTGTTTGTCATAATGCCAAACATTGACAAAAAACAGCCCTTAAAAGTCAGAAATGGACTAGACTAAATTGGAAACTGGAATTTTCCATTTAAAGTTTCAGGGAGGAAAGAGTTAAATCACGATAGGTAGGTTTGATTTTTCCTGACAAATACACAGTTTTACGTATGTTGAACAGATTATGGGGATTTTGGATCTAATGTACACATTTCTACCTTTATTCATTAGATTATAGATAAATAGATAAATTATTTTGGTAAAAAGTGTACATTACAAGGTGAAACATTATCAAGGCAACATATATACATTCTCAAACAGAAAGCACTCATACAATGCTTTTAGATGTTTTTATTTATTTAATAGGTACCTCAAATTTCACTCAGATGATATGGAAATCCAGTAGGTTTATAGGGGTCGGAGTTGCCAAATACCCGTATCATGATACCTACATAATTGTGGTACGATATCAACCCCCCGGAAACCGAAACACCCCATCTCAGTTCAAACGTAATGTCCCACCACCATTGCCAAGCTCAGAGGAAGCAGCAGAGGAGTCTCAGCCAGCAAACATTACCAGTTGTGAGGCTGATGATGACGTGTTTGCTGAAGAACGTACTGCATTAAAGAAAGATAGCAACAACATCAAGGCAAGGGAGGCAAAAGAAAACGATGCAATGACTGAACTTTGTGTCGAAACTGAGGAAACTGATAAATATGTAAAAAGTCAATCCAACAACACTAACCGAGAGGAAATAGACAGAGAACAAACCCAAAGAACTTCCGAAATAAACAAATTGTATAAGAATTGTGGAAAACCTGACTATGTGAGAAATGAAGAAAGCAAGGATAAGGAAATCGAATTAGTTTTAGATTCAAATAATTCTCATAAAATCCCAAAACCATTCGGTATTGATTTTAATCGAGACTCAGACTTAGATAGTCAAAGCAATGAAGCTTTGCTTAACTCCGAACATTTTTTGATAGAGTCAGACATACATTTGTCAAAGTATGATTCAACAAAAATATCCGACTCAAAAGAAATTTATTTTTTAAGTTTGAAGAATCAACAAAGAAAGGAAATCAGAGAGACTGTTTCCTGCACAAAACCGGCCAATATAGAGGAGTATCCATATGCTACTATAGCGGACTTCAACAGAGACGCTTCAGTCAATATAAACAGTATTGATATAGGTACTGTACCGAAGCATGAACAATCACACGATGTTAAAAGTGCCATAAGAACGGTTCTCGAGCAACCCGATGAATTACCAAAACCAAAGCAACACATTAGTGAAGACAATATATATGCAACTGTTGTAAAACCAAATCTCAAGAACCCAAAAGCTAATAATATGGGATCGGATCCTGAAGAAGATGGCTATGCAAGAATTCCAGCAGATAACGATACCAAAATCACTGAATACCAACAGAGTCATGGGCAAAGGAAGGACACTGAATCAAGACAGAAGAGTGACACCGGTACAGACACGGCAAATCAGCCGTTTTTCAGACGGAGAAGGGCTGAGTTAAATACAAAACGACGGACAAGCATTGAAACTGACGTGTAGATTCTGACGATAAACCTGACCTATCAAATTCTTTTGCCGTCAATTAAATATTTCTCAGACTTCATGATAGTGCGACACGTTTTCTTTATCCAGTGCAAAAAGCGGTGGGTTGAGGTCGCATCATCTATATGCTCTATGATCATTGTACAGTGCTCTTTCTATACAACAACAGCCAATGGGAGGTAAAGATGGCGTGTGTTGTTCGAAAGGGGGGGGGGGGGGTTGTTATATGGAGGAATAGCTGAAACTCGGCTTACATTTGCAAACAGCTTGAATCCAAATAAGACGCCGCGTTATTATATTCCTTCTGTCAAAACGTCCACTTTATGTAACTTTGAAACAACAGCAGATGGCAGACGATATTGCAGCAGTGAAAGTGTTAGACATAAATGTCTTGTTAAAAGAACAGAGACAAGCACTATTGTAAATTGTTATGATGGAATCCATGTTGGGAGGGCCGTTGTAGGGAGGGATCACTCTACATGTATTTACAAACACAAATACAATTGGACCTTGATGACTCTACCCGTATTTCAAAGTTAAAACGTGGCCTACAGTGGAGAAAACGTTATTCTTTTCCAATATACGCGTTTACGCTAAAACTATTATTTCCATTGCAAACAGTTTGGAGCCAGATATGTCGCCGGGTAGCCAGGCGTCTGATCAGTTTCCAAACTGTTTTCCACTCAGATCAACATGAATAGCCAAACTTTTCGATAAGTTGTCCTTTTCTATGTTTTATTGCAATGCGTTTGCGTTTCGTTTGCGTTAAAACGGGAAAGATTAACGTTTTCTCCCCTGTATGAGAAATTAGCTGAAGAAATACGAGTGTGTGGACCTGATGGAATGGTAGTTATTGAGGTTAAACTGTACATACATCCATAAACCAGAGAGCAAGTCTGGATAGCAATTTATCACATCACTTGCGGTCTGGGAGTGACATGAAGCCATTATGTAAATATCGTAAACCACTAGCGGAATATCGTTTTTTGGGCTCCTGCCCAACCTTTTCGTCCACAAGCGCTGCATGTAGCGGGAAGCCAAATGACGTAATTTGCGACGACGTTAACGTAAACAACGTAACGTTTGGCGGAAAATCTTTATAGTGGAGGGTCTACAAACTACGGTTTCAATCAATTTAATGTTATGTGATAAATAGAATCTCACATTCGTGCTCAATATTTATCATTTTTAATAAACTCGTTGACTCAAATGAATATGACGCTCGCCAAGGCTGACGTCATATTCATTTTAGTCAACTCGTTTATTAAAAATGATAAATAATGAGCACTCATGTAAGATCCTCTATATACGTGATGATTATTCTATATCTATGAGTATTTCAAACAATTTCTATTTAAATAACTTGCATGCCACCTTTTGAACCTGTAATGCACCGTAGTCGAATAAAGTCGACTTTGCAAACAGTTTGGATCCTTATCAGACGCCACTTAACGCGGTGTCTGATCAGGATTCAAAACTGTTTGACACTCAAATCGGTATTTCTTAAGTCATACAACCTTGAATCTAACTTTGAAACGTTCTTGCAGGAAACAATACTGAAGCAGAAGACAATAAGGCGACGAAGGCTAAAATTCTTTCGAGTTATTTAGCGCCGAAAGGCTTAAAATTTCTTATTGAATTTTAAAAAAAAAAGTTCCATAATATTCTATTTTTAATTATGTATATAATTGCGTATGTTAGCAATACCATGGTTTAGGTTCTGAACCCTTACAATACGACGACCATAGTACATCATATTCAAACTATGTACAGTAGAACCTGATCAGAGAGATCCTTACGAAAACCGCTGGTCAGGGTCTGCACAGTGTGTCGTGTATTTACTAATTTAGGGTCAAATCCCTCGACAGTCTAATTAAAGTTTTCATGTATCTGAAATGGGAAGAATCCATTTTGTTAGTTCAGTGCTGGAAGGGTTCTATGCATGTCTAAACACATTCAACCCTAGCGACGAGTATACTCGTCATCTACAAACAATGTATATGTGAAGAGTACACTGGTTCCATGTAAATAGCGCGATTCATGGAACTTGCCGTTCATTTTTTTGTCGTCTAATTTGCTTAACCCTTTCCCTTATAGAAGCGACTTTTAGCACACTCAGTTTATTCATCCGCTGAAGAAAATAGTTCCAATTTATACCGTAGTGAATATGTGTCATATTTAATACTTTCCTTATTTCTAGCAGTTAATAGCTTAAAGCAGGTTGAAAGTAAAGCAGAATGCGCCTTAGGGCGCATTCTGCTTTACTTTCAACCTGCTTTAAGTAGTCACATATCTTCAATACTAGAAACAATGCTATCAGGTAAAGGGTTAAACAGCGAAAAATCAGTTCATTTCTTAATTCAACATTCATAAGTAAGATCTGTCAGCCAAGCGTTAATCATTGTCCATTCATATCAGAAGCATACCCTATTCTGAATAACTCTGGCAGTGCTATTTAGCATAATTCTGGTTTGGATGCAACTACATGAAATGCCGTATTTCTGCAGATTTATATTTATTACATTACTTATATCGTTAACATATACAATGTACATTTGATATTCAAAATATCTGGTCAGGGTTTTTACACTGCTGTTTTTGTGCAGCATGTTACTACAGGACCGAGATTATGCATTATATATTAATATAGATTAATGAGATGTTAGGCCGAAAACGACCAATCAAAGGGACAAAAACGACATTCCTCTAACTATACCTAAACGGGAAAGGGCCGACACGACCCGTTACTAATCGTACAAATAAGAAAATACTAGCTTTATGATCATAATATTTACTTCAGAGTGTTATGTTTATTCACTAGAATTTAATTATTTTAAATAGTTTTACTGCTTCTTCTAAAACAGTTTTCAAAATAAATCGATGGTTCGTGTTTAAGGAACTGATACTATCCTACGGTATTACTGAGTGTTGCTTTCTTGAGCGGATGAAGCCAGACTGATGATAATTTCTGGAAACTCGACTCTACCTAAATATGGTTCAAAAGATTGAAACCATAGATAATAAGTATGACATTGCCCGGGTTCCTCTGTATTAGCTTGCCTCTCTCTGTGATGTAAAATTAGCCCAAAGTTGGCAGACACGGGCGTAAAATAAAATAATACACCTAACAAACATCAATATTGAAAACTACCAATGTGAAAAGGTTATTGGAAAACCACGTGACGACGTTACTTTCAAATATCATCCAATTGAAAGACCCGTTAAATCATATCTAAACGTTTGCGGCACCGGTGTTACTGAAAAGGTAGGCGGAGCACATTGCTGATACAAGGGAAATACAGAGTTACTAAGGTGGCAAGGCTAGTGTCAAAAAAGGCTACATGTACTCTGTTATGTTAATATCATTGTGATATGGCGAACGTAATACGCTGACTTAGATGTAAATGGGCAAGGAAATGGAAGTTGGTCAGTGGCAGCTGACTCTAGTCTGTCACTGTTTAACTCATTGGTGCCCAGTGGATTCTTCAATGCTTATATATTGAATTTGTTAATTTTTTTATCAAAGGGATGCCTGGTCAAAATTTTCATTTTCTTTTTGTTTTATATTGAAAACCCTGTCAGCAAACAGTGTAGACTCTGATCAGACGCCGCATAATGCGGCGTCTGGTCAGATTCTACACTGTTTGCCTATGTCCCATATATGGGATCGTGGGTACAAATGGGTTAAGTATGACACTACAGAAGACTTATTGCAGAGTTTTTGTTCCCGATAAAGTCTTGCTATTTGAAACCGTGCGTGATGAATAATGTCTTGAAATGTGATAGGTTTGTTATGTTGTTAATCTTTTTGTGCTCTATATTTATAATTTCTTTAACATAAACAGCCATACGAAGTACATAAGTATCACCAGGGTTGCTCAAGAGTTTGAGAAAAGAAGTATTTGTGTCAAATGAAAAGGTATTTTATTGATATGGAGCCTGTTGTTTATATTGATGCCATATATTCTTTGCTAAGGACCGTTTTCGTTTTAGTCACTATAGCTACTTATCTTTAAAGCTCAACCGGCACACAGTGCCAAGGTGAGCTATTTTGATCGTGCTGTGTCCATCTGTCACCAGAAAACCCCAGAATCTCGGCAAAGTAGGAAGGTGATTTTTCTGGGGATTTTTTTGTGTGTTACACACCATATATTGTTGCAGACACTATTTTATGGGTAAGCATTCTGATTCTCGACAAATTTAAAATTATTAAGAAAATATATTTTTTCACTGAAAACCGACCAAACTCTAACTGAGATCTTACCGGTCTATGGAACCGTTGAACAATTTAGCCTTCATGTACTATTTTGTTAAAGTATTGAACTATTTTGCCAACATGTAGTGTTTTGTGAGAGAAAAAAATGTATGCAAACATGCTGAAGACCTCCGCCTGTCTAGACAAACTGATTGTTTTCTTTAGTTTGTCTAACTTTCGCAGACAATATTCGATTTCATTCTTTACGGTAGATATAAGGATATGCTCCCATTCAAACGGTGTCATAGAATACCTTCACATAATAAACAGCCGTTATGTCACTGTTACATCATTTGACCATGAATTGTTTAAGACAAAAGGGACCCGTTTCATAAAACTTCGTATAACAAATGTTGTCGTGAGTCAGATTATAAAAGTCTCAATTATTATTTATTTCTCCATCTAATGCTGTCTTGTGAGACAAGATAGGATTAGATAGAGAATCAGAAATTAGATGTATTTTCAAGTTTTGATTGTCGTGCGAAGTTTTTATGTAACGGGCCCCATAATAGACTATGGTTCATGCGGCGGCATTTTGAAAGTTCGGCATTTCATCTTTTCAGTTAAGCACAGTGAAAATATGAAGCTCTAGTATGCTTTCAGTGAATTATTCGCTGACAATTAATTTTGAAAATCCAAATAAAGAGTCAACAATATCTGAAGCTTTCCATAGAAATACGTATAAAGATGTGTCCGCCATTAAAAATGGAAACAAATATCACACCTGAGGGTCGGACTTTGGCAAAAATTATTAAAAGAGCGCATCAATGGAAAGTGTTTCAACATAATACATAATTTATATGATAATATTAAATCTAAAATCCGAACGCAAGAAGGAACTTCTGATCCTTTCATGTGCTTGGTAGGGGTCAGACAAGGAAAAAATTTGGCACCATTCTTTTTTTCTATCATTTTGAATGATCTGGAATTATTTCTAAACCAGAACAACATTAATGGAATTTCAAAGGAAGCGATTAATGATGATGTTCACGTATTCCTTAAACTGTTTATACTCTTATATGCTGACGACACAGTTCTATTTAGTAATGAAAAAACTGATTTACAAAATGCTTTAAACTTATTTACCGACTACTGATAAACATAGAAATTAAATATAAACACCTCAAAAACTAAAGTCATGATAATAGCGAGAAGAAATATTAGGAACAAGCCTGAATTTAAGATAAACAACGATTTTTTAGAATATGTAGATGAATATAAATACCTAGGACTCTTCTTTTCAAAAACCGGCTCATTTAGAAAAACTAAATTATATATTAGCGAGTAGGCAAACAAAGCAATGTTTTCACTAATAAGCAAAATTAAAAACCTCTCATTACCGTTTGATTTACAAAAAGAGTTATTTGAAAAGACAGTAAAGCCTATATTACTATACGGTAGCGAAATTTGGGGATTTGGTAAATTTGATGATCTTGAGCGAATCCAATTAAAATTATATAAATACATTTTTTACCTCAAAATATCAACCCCGTCATACATGGTTTATTGAGAAATTGGAGTAACCCCCTTTCAAGTTGATATCCATAACGGAGTAATATCATATTGGTCGAGAATAATTGATAACCTAAGATCTGACCAACCGAATAAACTTTCCACAAAAATATATCTTCTAATGTATACATATCATAGTAATGGTAATATAAAATCTCAGTGGTTTGATAACATTAAGTCTTTGTTATGTAATGGAGGATTTTCGGGTATATGGTATAGTCAACAATTTATAATTTCGAAATGGCTGACCAAATCATCATATATTAAATTTAAAGGTATTTTTATCCAAATTTGGTATTCAACAATAGACAAAACTACAAACAATAACATGTACAAACATGTCAAGAATGATTTTAAGATGGCATATTACATAAAATGTTTATCTACTTTTCATTGTAAACGCCTAATGGCATTCGTAACAAGAAACCATGATTTACCAATAGAGAAAGGACGCTGGGAAAACATTCCGGCTGCTGACAGAAAATGTTCATACTGCAGAGATTTAGGCGACGAGTATCATTACATACTCGTTTGCCCGATATTCATTACCGATCGTAAAAAATACGTGAACAAACATTTTTATACATATCCTAATATAATGAAATTTATTGATCTATTCCAAATAGAAAGTCAAGTAGAACTTAAAAAACTCGCTATATTTTGTGACATCGTTATGAAACATTTTAAACAAAATAAATAAACTCTATTTGAAATAAAATCTCTATTTGAACTACATGCCAATGTTATTGGTACATTTTATGAAGAACCTAATTGTTGAATAATGAGCTAATATTTTTTAAATCTTGAGCTATACATTAATTGCATGATCAATTGACAGATAGTTGATGGAACAATTAATTAATTTATTGGTTGTGATACTTTGGAGTTAATAACAGCTCCTAATTTGTATAATATTATAGATTGATGGATGTATTACTTAATCCGCGCAACTATATGCACTTATTATACATGTGTTCTAATGTTTTATCTCTTCATAAACTTAATTTAAATTATGCTGGATGCTTTGGATTTATTCATAGCTCCTAAACTGTATAATGTTATACAGCACGCCAAATGAGGGACGTAAACTGGAAAAATCCTTTCTCACTCATATACTACCAAATGCTATGGTGTAACTACTCATTGGAATCGTCTCAAAGAGACGATTTTAATGTGTAGTAACACCATAGGATTTAATGCAGAAATAATGATTTTAGTGTTCGAAATGCTCCTCTTAGCTGGAGCAACAGCTTTGAGACTAACATATCTATTATTTGACACATTGTATAATTGACTGATGAGGCAATTAATTGATTGAATGACCGATAGAATAGCTTTTCAAGATGGTCGTTTGAGAATTCTTTATATTTGATTTTCATTATAGTCCATGTATCTATGTCTCCTATTTCGTTTCGTTGGAGAGTGATCTTGGACCCTGCTGACGTTTGAAACAAATAGTTACATGTGCATTAGTTGTAATATTACTAATTGTAGAATTAGTTATATTTGGTGCCTTAAATATATTTGACTTTCTTTGAAAGTCATAGTTATTAGCCTATGCTAGATGTTAGGCACCAGTAGACCAACTAGTACTAGTGGCATATCTGTCCCCGCAATCCAGACCATAACACAACTCTACTGTTAGTTGTTATTGCAGCAATTATAGTGCTGTTACAACAGTAACAACGCTACTGCAGCGGTAATAATAACGTTTGTGCTTTGAAATAAATTGCAATTGTTACAGAAAAGCAGAAATGTACATATGTGAATTAATTGTTATATCCCCAGATAGCATTGATTTCTACATCTTGATAATTATAGATGTCCTGGTCTATAACTTCAATAGTAGAAGTCAATGTATATGAAAAAATGTTTTAATGTATAATATCTAACTCGGAATTACAAAATTAATAATGATTATTGCCTTTATGACTAATCATAAATATGACAATGGACATATCAAAGAAATATTGAGGAAAATTCACATGAAAGTTTTATAAATACATGTATATCAATCAATAAAAATACATCTTTACCGTTGTCTTAATCTTCTGCGATATTGACATACATTTATAATTTAGTAATTGTATGTCATTGAGAACCAGGGTACCCTCACTCATAACTTTATTGACAAAGTTTTAGACAAAAACAATAAGAAACAAATATTCACCTCTAATAGTTTAGTGTCTTAATTCACTATTTTGTTAAATACACATGAAAAACGGTTTTTATAGACCCAAAAATCTGACGTTTGCCTTTTTGCCCTAAAATAACTTTTAAAAGTTGATTTTTCATTCTCATGCAATTTTCTAAATTAGATAATACTTTACTAAACTTGACCAAAATGGCCACCTGACCACTCGCGGATCATGAGAATTCATGTTCCTAGAGCTGGAATTGTGGCCATGCAATCTTATACAATCTAACAAAATCGCTTATGTGATAAGCCGTTTTCCACGTGCATACTGGTTGTCATGTGACTGTAATTATTATTATTATTTGTATGCTGATGTTTCCTGCATTGCAGGACTTATGCTTGAATAAATAAAAGTTGAAAGTTGAAAGAATGTGAAGTGTATTACATGGAACGAAATAACTATTAATGTCTATTAAATTTGGTTTGTGGACTAAATTGATGTATTGGTACATGCAGGGACATATATAACTATATATGTCCCTAGTACATGTATATTTATCTGAAACTTTTTTTAAATATAACATTTAAAAATTGGCCCAGGCTGTCGAAAATTGGATTGTGAATTAGAAGCATGTAAATAGACTAGCAGACTATTTTAGATAAATAAATTGATAAAAGCTACCATGATAAACAAAAAACAAAGAATACACTTATGAAGATCACATAAAAAAGAAAAAAAATGAAATAATTGTCAATGTAAATATTTGACGTACCTGTCACAATTGTTACGGCGACAAGCTGTACGATGCATCGTGCATTCATGCTGATTGTGTTCTGTTGCCTCCAGCTCCTTAAGGTATAAACTGGTTTCCAGATATAATATTGTCGCGTATGTACGGGCGCTTTTATACCCAGCAGTTATAGCGATTGCCCGGTTAGACCAGGGGCTTTATGCAAGGCAAGGAAAGTATGTCAATATGCGCAACATTGTGGTTCAACAAATACTTTACATTAAATACATGTAAAACCTCTCTATAACGACTACTAAAACGAAGGCTAATTGATTGTATAATTGATTGCTAATTGATCGGCAGCTTAAAGCAAGGTGACAGTGAAACAGAAAGCTCCTAAAGGAGCTTTCTGTTTCACTGTCACCTTGCTTTACATGTAAGTGGTCACCTATCGAAAACACCCTAATACTTAACAAAATTTGGTGGTCGAAAAAGAGAGGTTTTACTGTACATGTAAACTGTTTGGACTGTTTATTTCAAACATATTACTGTGAAATAAATACATCTACACTGTTTGCTGATATAAAGCAGTATCTATTACACTACCCAGAATTCCATGTTGACTAGTTCATGTTTTTGGTAACTAAACCTAGCCACAAGGTAACTTAACCTTATAATCCACAAGAGTTACATAGTGTTGAAAGTATTAAAATAACATATTAATGTAAATAAACGGACTTCCAGTAGGTAGTTCCAAAAAGAAGAAAAAAATAACATAATTTACCCTATGCTTACAAGGCATTTGAGATTTGTTTGAGATCGTTCTCAAACTTTTACAGTGGAGAATGTGTTATTCTTTCCCAATAAACGCGTTTACGCTAAAACTATTATATCCAATACAAACAGTTTGGAGCCAGATGAGACGCCGGGTAACCCGGCGTCTGATCAGGCTCCAAACTGTTTGCCACCAAGATAAACATGAAATATCAGAGTTGTCCAAAAGTTGTACTTTTCTACGTTTTAGTGCTTTGCGTACGTTTGCGTTTAAACGGGAAAGAATAACAGATTCTCCACTGTATACACCTTGAAGGATGCATTTACCAGAAATATGTAAAACAGACTTAAATAGCTGTTTTAATAATGTCATTAATCTTTTAAATATTTGACTTATTTTAAAATAGATTTTATAAACTACAGATAACAATTCGTATATTCTCAGTAATGATATTGACAGAATTACAAGTTGGATGTCTTTGCTGTATAAAAATGTAGGTATTGGTCTGTTCTCACTTCAAAAGTATATATATACAGTTTCATGTGAGTGGCATTTGAACGCACAACTCCTGTGTGAAAAGAGCACTATATAGATCTGGTATAACTATTATGATAATAATAAAAGAGAGCTGGAAATAAAAAGTACTGGAAAATAAATATTTTGGAACTGCAGCCAGAGCAAGAGTATATTTGGAAGTGTAAATGAGGGTCAGATACGTCAAAGGATTGCATCTCATGCAGATTTAAATGTAGTATAGTATCAAAATACCAGCACAAGAACGGGGTGCATTTATACAGAATTCTGAAATTTAAATGTGGTACAAAAATAGATCTATATATTTTATGCAAACACAGTAAAGAAACAACAAAACAAGGGAAAGAGAAAGTTAAATAAAGATAATGCAAGTAGAAGGTTCTCATACAAGATCATTTAACTCTCTGCATGCTTGGTAGTTTTTCGTCTGCAACAATTGTCGTCTGTTATTGTTCAAAAAATAGAATTTTATAAATTTCTTTTTAAAACAGGGTCAGAGTTACAAACAGTTTGGATCCTGATGGTCTCATCTGCATCCAAACTGTTTGCAAAGGTAATTACTGTGGGACATACAAAAAAAAGACCATAGTATGCAAGGCTTGTTATTGAAGTCCACAACATTGTACGTTCATAATTATATCAATCTTACACTTTCTAAATTTCAACGAACACAAGCGCATTTTGTCTGTTGCACAATGCATTGATTTTACATATTGAGTGAAAATTTCATTTGAATCCGTCAAGCACTTTAGAAATTATTGAATATTTAAGTTAGTGCATGCATTAGCACTTGCTATTGTCGTGTATGTAATTGGTGTGCGGTGAAAAAACGGGTTTACGGTAAAGGTCGAATAATTTTGAAGATGTCGATTTCATAGATATAATTTGAACTTTGTTTGATAAATGGAAGATTTGTAGTGTCATGAATGTCATTTTCCAACCAAAACAAGGAATGTATGCATTACATGTACATTGTATTAGTTTTACTTAAGGACGGCCACTAAGTTAAAGCTGCTGCTGTGGGTGATATACTTAAACAGCACGCAAGACATGCATTTAAATATATAACTAACAGTGTTGGTAAACTATCGGGTTCAGATCATATGATTTTGATACGGGAGTGTAAAGTTAGAGCTTGTTTTATTTGGTGGATCGTTCATCTTTTCACTGAGAACAATACTACATACGCATGAAAAAACGTTGTTTGATCATTCTCAAAAAACAATAATATAACACAAATTATACATTAATAATTATAAGCAACAAATACTTATCATTTTATCGCCAGAGGATGTGTAAAGAGAACTTTAGATTGCTTATTGCGAAATACTAAAATGCACGGGACATTTTTTTAAATGCAGTTTCTCTCTAAATCCGATCATGCATGAATTAAATTAAAACACCAATCAACCAAACATTTATGTGGAGGGTTTATAAAGTCAATATTATGCAAAACATAAACCTGCAATCCAAATTAAAGATATGCCTTAAAAATAAAATTGTAGATTTCTCCTACGTATTTTATGGAAAATGATTCCCTGGAAAATAAAACGATAACTCAGTTGCCCGACGGCTTTATTTACCGCAAACAAAGCTCTTATATTTAGTGTTTTCCCCTTTATTGAAGCAAGATACCTTTTTATACTGAACCAGCTCTATATGTAAGATGGCCCGTGCCGTTTTACAGTATCAGCAAGGTATACATAAAACAGGCTATTTTCCCCTTTCCTTCTTAAATTTAAATACTAAAATGATACATTTCTGTCGAAGAGGAATGTATCTAAAGGTTGGACAGAACGATGTATGCATAACTCTTATATTGCGGCTTTAAGGACGCCAGTGACATAATTAAATGAAAACGTCCCTCGTACCATGGTGTTTAATACAAATACAAAGGAAATTTGGTGGAAAACGAGTTTACTTCCTCTTACCTAAATCCATGAATAGGTGAAACTCTTCATCCGCCGAATGGTTCGGCTCTAAATGACTTTTTGTGTCGACAGACCGTGAAACACCATTCAATCAGTTTAGCCGCCGAATGTATTTACAAGCAGTTTACATCCAAATCGGATGCTGAATAACTCTGATTTCGACCGGAATGAACACTTCTTGTCAAATGCCTCCACCCAAAAGTTACAGACAAAAACATACAGAATAGTTTAACATTCCATTTTATTATGTATAAGTCGGGTCATAAAGCCTCTAAAAAGGAAAGTCAACGTTAAGTGTGCATGCGGATATCATGAATCTAGTATCTACTGTTCTTAAATATTTTGCTTTGCTATAAGCATCCTGTATGCTGTCTAATGATGTTTAATGCAATGAAAGACAAAATCAAATCCATTCAAATTTGAATTATAAGATACTATTAAAGGTAATGATTCATATCTTAAGCCCCATTACATTGAAATAACAGTAGCATTTATCAGCTTTAGCAGGAGTATACGATTCCTGATTGTACTAAATTTCAAAGGCTTACGATTTTCCATTTTTCTTGTCATACCCGTTATATAATTATTACCTTTCAAATGGTTTCTCTATATTTTAAGAAACTAATATTAGTGCATTATTAATTGTAAGCGACTTCACAAAAATTGGGATTTTTAGTTTGGTGCAAATGAAATTGAGTTGAGTACGTGCAATGGCGTTTCAATCTTGTTGACATCATTCAGTTTCTTATAAAACGTTCGTTGTACCATGGAGAAAGTCCTTTCTCCATGGTTGTACACACATTTTGCGGCGATCCAGATGCTTGCATAAGTTTTTGTCTTGTTGGTTTTACTGCACATGCAAGCAAGTGGGCAGTTTGACCAGTGGTGAACAAACCGTTTATTGTTATTTATGTAGTGGGTAGAATAGTGTTACCTAGGGACAGTCATTCATTGGCCAGAATTTGACATAGGGTTGGCCTAAAACACGAAATGGAAATATTTTGGCGAAATGGACGAAATGGAAATTTTGATGGCGAAATGGAAATTTATTTTTCGGAAAACAGATATATAAGCATTGAATGAAGTTTTAATTCAAATTTTATCGTTTCTGTTTATATAGATACTAGTTTTAGACAGGTGGCAGTAATTTAAAACCGAGTGTTCACACTTGAGAGTAGATATTTCTATATATATGAAGAATATTTCCATTTCGCCATGGCGAAATGGAAATTTATATTTTGGAAATCAGTTATATTATTATATAACAAAGTTTTAAATCAAGATTGATTGTTTCAGTATCTATTGAAACTTGTTTTAAGGCAGGTTGCAATGACTTAAAACCGATTTTTAATATTTGAGAGTAGATATAGCTCTATATATGAAGAATATTTCCATTCCGCCATGGCCAAATGGAAATTTATTTTTCGGAAATCAGATATATAAGCATAGAATTAAGTTTTAATTCCACAGTTTTAGACAGGTGGCAGTAATCTAAAACCGATGTTTAATACTCGAGAGTATATATAGCTCTATATATGAAGAATATTTCCATTCCGCCATGGCGAAAGGGAAGTTTATTTTTAGGAAATCAGTTATATATGTATATAATTAAGTTTTGAATCAATGTTTATTGTTTCAGTTTATACTGAAACTATAATTTAGACCTGTGGCAGTAATTGAAAACCGACTTTTCATACTTGAGAGTAGATATATCTCTATATACGAAGAATATTTCCATTCCGTCATGGCGAAATGGACCATTATTTTAAGGAAATCAGTTATTATAGCATAGAATAAAGTTTTACATCAAGATTTATTGGTTCAGTATACATAGAATATAAATAGAAGCTAGTTTTAAGATAGGCGGAAGTGATTTACTTTTTTCTTTTCATTGCGTAAAGAATATGTACAGATGTGAAGATGTGCATGTAGTGTCATATATGCGGGTGGAGATATTACTTATACTGTAAGTTTTCCATTGTTCCTTACCCATAGTTAAGTATTGTGTTTGCATACGCATGGATTTTTATATTGCATTTTAGTGGGTAAAAGATGGAGATAAGTAGTCCCGTTTATTGTTCTTTCATAGTTGGCTTCTATGGTGGGATAGAGCAGCCTCCTGTAAAGGGCAGAACGCTTGGAAACGCTGTCAGCTATAAATTACTGCTGAAACACTCTGAGACACTCCTTTAGATACTTTTGAATGAATTCAATGCCGAACAACTTTGGTTATGCCAGTCCTATGTGAACAGACTTTGTCCAGGGCCGGTACTTTGAGAGTATATTTTGTCCAGTTGCACAAGAGTATACAAAGCCATAGATTTTTACATGCGATGCTATGCTTATTTGAAGTAGCGAGTGTTGTTAGACTGTTTGTCTGTGCGACTGTACTAGTTTAGCATTACTTGTGAAGTTGATGTATACGCCTATCTGGCTATGTTAGTACAGAGTGGCCTGTGGCTTGAACCTTATGCCTGTGTGGCTATATCTATTTAAGCAATCTGTGTGATTGAAAGTTATATCTGTGTGGCTATATCCATGTAGTAATCTGTGTGCTTGAACTTCTGTGGCAATTTATATCTAAAGTAACCGGTGTGGTTTGGAATTAAAAAATGATCTGTGTGATTGTTTGTTTTATACATATACAAGACTTGCAATGTTGAACAATAAGTGCGTCCATGGGGCGAATTAAACCTGTTATAACGCAGACAAAATATCTTAAGACTGTATCACAGTGATCATTGCAGTTTTTTAGTGAATGTGTATAAAATAGTAACGGAAATCATAGTCTCGGTTTTATTTGCTCTTTAAAGTTATCCCAGAATCAGTGTGTCCTATGTGCAATATTTAAGGAAATTGTGACACATACGTTGTTTTTCTCATTTCCCGAAGGTCACTTAGCATGCAAGACTCTACGTCTACCTATCTTCCTATTTCTCTTTTCTTTCACATCCCCTCTCTCTCTCGCTCTCTCTATGTCTCTGTCTCTCTGTCTGTTCCCTCTACCTCTCTCTCTCACTCGCACTGCCCCACCAATCCTCTCTCGTCAGTTTTTCAACCAGTAAAAAAATGAGCATTTATTTCGCATGCTAATTTTTATTAGCACATTTCCAATGTTTTCAATTTACATATTCTTTGTTAAGCAATGTTTCATATTGTGTTTGTCATTGTTTATTTGACATACACTCAAATGTGGTGAGAATTTGTGACCCGACACCATTTCCTCATTTATACTGAAATAAAAATGTTTAAAATTAAAAGTTTTTAAACTAATTTGCTTTAGAAATTCTGACAATATTGAAAACAGTAAACAGAAACTTAATAACTTTCATAAACATTTTCATTGAATCGGGAAATAAATAGTCGGGCGCTGAAACTTTCAAACGCGATTTCTCATAACGGGTAAGCCATTCACCCCTTAGACTTAAAATGAATTTTCCAGTTTCCGTATAAATCTAGATTTAGTCCATTTTGAAATATTGAGAGTTGATTTTAGCAATTTAATGGAAAACGACAAATAGTAGAGACCCTGATCAAGGTGTACCCTGTTTGCATAAGACACATGTACTCTTCACATGTAGACTGTTCATTAATGACGAGTATACTCTTCAATGTTCAATGTGCAAAACAGAGCACTTCTGTAAGTATATTTTTCTCTCCACGAGTTACAAAACTAGGGCCTTCAACAGCGGGGTACCACGATTTTAAGAAATATTAATTAGTTCTATTCAGGGTGATAATTCGATACTGTATATAAATAAAGGGCGTATATGACTTTTTATGACACTGTCATTGTTGATACATGCACACTAATTCCTTAACCATATGTTGCACACTGTGACAAAAGATGTAATTATATGATATACACCGCGAACCTCTCTTAACCGAACAAAATATTAAACGATAACTTTCATTTCTAAACAAATCGGTAACAAGTGAAAGCTAAAAGCCTGATAGGCAGAAATCTTCATTTAGGAGCGGTCTGCTTTACTTTTACCAAGCTATAAGTCACATATATTTTGTGGTCTACCTTGTTTTCTAAAGAGGTTTTGCTGTACTATATAGAGCAAACCCCCTCAACCTCGACCACTGAATTATGGTAATTATTTGGTGTTTAGGTAGGTGACTGTTTAACGCAACGCAAAAGAAAACATACAGAGCTTTCTGTTTTACTTTCATCATCCGTTAAGGTAACGCCTATCTTATATACAATCAATTAGCCGTCATTTTAGTGGTTGTAGTACTAGGGATTCACTGTATGCAACTATGTAACCCATATCATATAGCATATGTACAGTGGAGAATCTGTTATTCTTTCCCGTTTAAACACAAACGTACGCAAACGCAAAGCGCTAACACGTAGAAAAGAACAACTTTTGGACAATTCTGATATTTCTTGCTTATCTTGGTGGCAAACAGTTTGGAGCCTGATCAGACGCCGGGTTACCCGGCGTCTGATCTGGCTCCAAACTGTTTGCACTGCAAATAATAGTTATAGCGTAAACGCGTTTATTGGGAAAGAATAACAGATTCTCCACTGTATGTAACCCATATCATATAGCATATGTAATGTAATTGAAATGAACCAATATAGATGAACTTTGTATGTAACCCTTTCACTACCTCGGCTTCATCTGCTTTAAACATTTGTCGTACAGTGGAGAATCTGTTATTCTTTCCCAATAAACGCGTTTACGCTAAAACTATTATTTGCAGTGCAAACAGTTTGGAGCCAGATCAGACGCCGGGTAACCCGGCGTCTGATCAGGCTCCAAACTGTTTGCCACCAAGATAAACAAGAATTATCAGAATTGTCCAAAAGTTGTTCTTTTCTACGTTTTAGTGTTTTGCGTTTGCGTACGTTTGCGTTTAAACGGGAAAGAATAACAGATTATCCACTGTATGCTATAATTCCTCAAATGTATTTTTATGTGTTTTACTTTTAAAAAATACTGTAACTCTGTGTTGATACTGATCAAACGCCGCGTTAAGTTACATCCGATCAGGATCCAAACTCTGTGCAAGTAACCATTGTACTCGGAGTAAGGCAGTGAAGGGATTAAATGGCAAATGCGCACGAAAATAAATGACACGTAGAGCGTGTTTTTCTGCTTTGTACATGTATATGATTATAAACATGTATTGCCATAGTGACCTAAATTCGTCTAATTACCACCTTCTCCCAAATAGGCGACTGAAATTTGGATTCTCATCAGACTTCACGTGACGCCACGGTCACCGGTATAGCAGAGGACTGGATTGAAGAGCTTCTTTTTCTCCGGATTCTTCCTAAATCTTCGGATTTTTTCTAGTACATTGTAGCTTAAGCAGGCTAAAAGAATAGTAGAATGTGCATTGAGACGTATTCTGCTTTACTTCCAGCCTGCTTTAAGTAGTTACGTGCAACAAAATTAGAAACAGTCGATGCGGTAATGGAACCTTCACATACACGGATTTTCTACGATTTCCTTACGGATGGCACACATTTAGCAGTCGCACCTGGTTTTCTCTACTTGCACGGTCTTTCAGTTAAAGGTCACTCAATAAGTTTGACTGTAATTACCCATTCACTGCCTTAGCCCGAGTACAATGATTACTTGCAAAGGGTTTGGATCCAGATCTGGTAACGCGTGACGCCGCATCTGGTCAGGGTCCAAACTGCTTGACACTCAACTTTATACTCCTTAAAGAGGCTCACAACCTGATTTAGCATTAAAAATAGTAATTTGTAAATATATGTCAAACGCTTATACAAACGGGTAAGAAATAGTTTAGGGAAAGAAAAAAAACATGTCAATGAAAAAATATTATTGGGCTCTGGTGGGATTCGAACCCGGGATCCGGCATGCGGTGACAGGCAGCTAAGAAAGTCAACCACTTAGACCACTCGACTAGTGGGACTATATATATCTCTGGGATAGATTTAATGTACTTAACTGTGTTGCGATGGAATGTTCGTCATTCGGCCCGGGTTTATGTCCGACCCGTGATCAATTTCTGTTGCGTCTTTCGATGCTATAGAATAAAATATAGGATAAAGCGATGGAAATTATCTAAAAAATAAGATTTGAAGATTATTCTTGAGGGTGTTTTTAGACTGATCATATTTGTTTAATGCCAGATGCACGATAATGCAACACGTTTCGTTTTATTTGAGTACTTTCTCCTTTTTTTGCAAATACACCATCTGGTTGCGAGGCGCTTGAAATCAAAGTACCAGAAATTAACATTTGAGAAATAAACGTAGGCGAAAATTGTTCAAAGCTCAGTACGTGAGTTTAACCGCCTGCAATAATTGACGTAGGTTACTGTTAATATATATGATTTTTTCCCCAAATTTCTCAAAATATAAGATTAGAGTCTCAATTTGAGTTGGTCCTGATGTGAGGTGTCGCCACTCGCGGTCTAATCTGGATGTAAACTGAGAAACTGAATACTTTTTGGTACTGGAAAGGTCAAACACGTCAGTTCTCTTAGGTAAATCGTAACAACTCATAAAGGTGTGTTCACATACACGGATGTTTCTTACGAGTTCTTACGGATCTCTAAACCGTAGTCAATCGCAAACGTCCGGAAATAACTCGTTAACATCCGCAAACACATCACAGTCGTCCGTAAACAATCCATACCATCCGCAAAACTCGACGACATCCGTAAGCCTCCGTAAGACGAAAAACAATTTTTTTGACATGTCAAAAACTTTTTTACGATAGACTACGATAGACCACGGATGGACTTCTCCGTAAACAACTCGTAAATAATCCGTTATCGGAAATCAAACGTAAAAACACGTAACCCTAACATTTGCAAACAGTTTATATCCAGATTAGACCGCACGTGGCGACTATATTCACATCAGGACTTACTCAAATTGAGACTCTTATCTTATATTTTGCGAATTTTTTTAAATATTATAACAGTAACACACGTCAATTGTTGCAGGCGGTAATTTTAAGTATTTTTTACGATAAAGACCCTTCACTGTCATCACGTAATGAGCATTGAACAATTCGTCTACGTTTATTTCTCAAAATTTAATTTTAGGTCTTTTTGATTTAAGGAGTATAAAAGTGAGTGTCAAGCAGTTTGGAACCTGAACTGGTGCCGCGTCACGCGATCTGGATCCAAACCCTTTGCAAGTAATCATTGTACTCGGACCAAGGCGGTGAAGGGGCAAGTACAGTCAAACTTATATTGACTGACCCTTTAACTGAAAGAGCGTGCAAGTAGAGAAAACCAGGTGCGACTGCTATAGAACGCGGAGTTTTGTCGTAAATATATCGTAATAACTCGTAAGAAACCGTAAATAGCCCGCAACAACTCGTAACGCATCTTAATTCACTCTTAAAAGTGGTATATATCGTAAGAGACAGTAAACTTTTACGGATGTGTGCCTTCCGTAAGAAAATCGTAGAAATTCCGTGTATGTGAAGGCCCCATTACGGATGTAGTCGAGTTTTGCGGATGGTAACGGATTGTTTACGGACATCTGCGATGTGTTTACGGATGTTAACGAGTTATTTTAGGACGTTTGCGATTAACTACGGTTTGGAGATCCGTAAGAACTCGTAAGAAACATTCGTGTATGTGAAGGCACATTCATGAGTTGTTACGTTTTACCTAAGAGAACTGATGCGTTTGACCTTTTTAGGACCAAAATGTATTCAATTTCCAATGTGTCATCATTCGACAACTGGCATGAAGTGAGAGAACACCAATATGACTGAAATAATATTTCACTTAGATTTTCGTGGTCTTTTTGGCAAGATTATGCCTTTTTTTACGGAAACTCCACGATAATACCACGGATGACTACGAACACGTTATGGGGGTTTACAGATCCTTGCGGGCTGTTTACGGAGGATAACGTTTTTGTTACAACCGGTTTACGATACTTAACGATCAAATTGTTTCATTAGGTAAATTGACCGAAATGACATCGTAATGACTGTCAAACAGTTTGGATACTGATCAGACATAGCGTCATGTGGCATCTTATCTGGATCCAAATTGTTTGAAAACAACCATTGTACTCGGCATTAGGCGGTTAACGGTGGCGTTTGATGAGGATCTAAACTGTGTGACACTCATATCAATGCTTCTTCAGGTAAAAACGCTTGAAAAACGCTATTGGACTGCGGTAATATCCGATATGAGAGTCACACAGTTTGAACCCTGATCAGACCATCTGGCGCCTAGGAACTGGTTAGAATCCATTCTGTTTGTAAAAGCAAGACAGGGGTTAAGGCAGTGAAGGGATGAACTTATTCACCCCTGATACCTCAAACAACAATTCCAATTTCGGATGATGCCTATGCCGTTGTTGACTATTTAGGGTTGTTTTATAACGGTCTATATTATTTTCACAGGACAAGTGTACTCTTCATATCTACCTCGATAGTTAAAAGCGTCGATAAAAGCCAATTGGCTAACTCTTAGTATATTAGCGGCGAAAGCATGATAACATATGCAAACCGTTTGGATCCTGGTGAGACGCCGCGTCACGCGGCGTCTCATCAGGATCCAAACTGTTCGGCATTCCTAAACCTATTTTGAAAGAAACATTTTAAATTCTATTTTGGGAACAGTTTCAGACAACTGTTGCAGATGAAAAAATATCAAGCACGCAAAGAGTTAAAGCAAATAGGAAGAAATGAAATAGACGAAAACTAACACCATATGAATGCATGTGTATTGTATTTTCCATAGTTCAAAAGACACACAGAGTAGAGGTTGAACTATCACACTTCTGATTGACTTATACTGTCTTTATGAGATTCCGGTGGTTTGTCAATTAAGTCCAGGTCCTTGCAGAACAGCTTTGACTACTTGGAGACAATACCATTATCTGAAACATAAAATGTACAATATAACTTCTCTATTACCACCAATAACTTATGTTATCTATCGAGGGTCCGTTTCATAAAACTTCGTACGACAAATGTAGCCGTAAGTTAGATTATAAAAGTCTCAATTATTATTTATTTCTCCATCTAATCCTGTCTTGTGACATCACTTTGGAATCGTCTTGAAAAGACGATTCTAAAGAGATGTCACAAGATAGGATTAGATAGAGAAATCAGAAATTAAATGTATTTTAAAGTTTTGACTTACAACAACATTTATCGTACGAAGCATTATGAAACGGACACCTGGTGTTTAAAATACGGGTAGCTGCTTATAACTTCATTTTACGCCCATCTTGCTTTAAGCTGTCACCTGTGTTTTATATACCCGGTAGTCAATTAGTCTTCTTAGTGGTCTTAATGGTCGTTATATAGAGGTTTTACTATATTGTATATAATGTATATACAGATCAATAATGATATTTAAGATCGAATCTCAGTTCTACCGTTGTTAACTCTTTGAACCCTAGTCCCGCATATAGGCGTCCTTTTCAAACAGTATACATGTGAAAAATGCATTGTCCTATGCAAACAGTGAATATCCAGATCAGAGGGCTCCTTACGGAGCCCTCTGATCTGGGTCTTCACTGTTTGTAATAATGCAAAACATTGACAAAAACAACCTTTAAAAGTCAGAAATGGACTAGACTAAAATGGAAACTGGGATTGTCCATTTGAAGTTTTAGGGAGGAAAGGGTTAAACGGGGCTAGACAATGATTGGGGTTGTGATGCGCAGAAAGTGACCACGAAGACCGAAGGCCTCAGTGGTCAACTCAAGTACATCACTGTTTGCAATGCAATTAGTCCGAGTTTCTAATGTCACGGCTCTAATAAGATATGTGGTACAGTATATATAGGTTGCAGTTTAGTGCAAGAGAAAAGTAATACAGAAAGCATATAACTTTTCTCCTGCTTTAGCTCTTTCACGGCCAAATTTAATCGTCTTCTTTAACGATCTCACCGCCAAATTATCATCTGCGTTCATAGTGCCGTCTGCAACATTTTGTCAAGTCAGCTTTAGAGTATTTTTGACTGAAGAAATATCGATACGAGTGACAAACAGATTGGGTTCTGATGAGACGCCGCATTACCCGGCGTCTCATCAGAACCCAAACAGTTTGCAAACTCGCATGTAGGCGACATTGGCAGTTAAAGAGTTTATTTATATTTATTAGTGTGTTATTTGTATTTAGACAGGGTTTAATGTATTCTGTAAGGCCATTCAACAAATTACTTACTTAACCCTTTCACTCTCAATGACGCTTAAAGACGCGTTTGCAAACAGTTTTGATCCTGATTAGACGCCGCGTAACGCGGCGTCTAATCAGGATCCAAACTGTTTGACACTCGTATCGATATGTTTTAAGTTTACTACATTGAATCTTACTTTGAAACGTGTCTTGTAGACAACAATACTGAAGCAGACGATAATAAAGCGGTGAAGGGGTAAAAATCTCCCGAATAAGATAATAAAAAGGTAAATTACCCGCACAAAAGTTGCAGCAGTTTGGATACCAGTTGTTGTCGTGGCACAGTACCAGAGGTGAGTGTCCTTTCGAAGTGAAATAGCTGTCGAGTTCAGTACAGTCCCACCCACCCTCTACCCATCCAACGTCAGCATTTGCACAGTCAGCACTTGGAGGGGATACATCTGTAACAGTTTATTCTTGAAATGCGTAACCATAGTAACACCTTCAACCATCGCGACGAGTATACTCGTCACTTACAAATACTAAACATGTACATGTACCTGTGAATAGTACACTTGTTGTATGCAAACAGTATCAGGGTCTGCATGTTTTCAATATGTTGTAATAAACACCTATAAAATAGACAAAATGGACTAGGTGTATTTTCTATTTGAATGAGTTAATTTTCAAAGGAAACCATCCGTTATTAGATGAAATACAATTTTACGTTGTCTCTCGATGGACATGTCCTTAAGATATCTAAAAGATTGACAAAAGGTGCAGACTCTGATCAAATAGCTTCTTTATCCTGACCAGAGATATCCTTGAATGACTCTCTGACCTTGGTCTATACCATTTTCAAAGGGTATTTAACGGCATAGAGTTTTCTATTATACATGCATTCAAAAATCAATACGGATGTGTTCTACTTAAACGAGTCCAACCTATCGGATTTCAACTCAAGACACAGGGGTGTTTTCGACTTAAGCGAGTTGGAGTGTTCAACATTGAGTAACTGTTATCTGCTGGAATAGACTGCCGCCGGCAAAATGTCTGGTTTCCTATTTTTATAATTAAAGACCATTATCTCAGAGACTAAATATTTGGGACCTGATCTGGTACCAAATTTCCTGAAGTCTTATCCTTTAATACTTTTTGCAAATACAGCTCTCCCTCTCTACAACGGCCCTCCCAACAACGATTCCCTCCTTACAACGACTTTTGCCGCAATTCCCCAAACAAGACAAATACAGTTAAACCTCTCTATTACGACCACTAAAGTATGTAAATTATAAGGGTGGTTACAATAGGTGACCGCTTAGAGCAAGGTGACAGTTAAACAGAAAGCTCCCTTAGGAGCTTTCTGTTTCACTGTAACCTTGCTTTAAGCTGTCACCTGTCTATTATACAATCAATTAGCCTTCGTTTTAGTGGTCGTTATAGCGAGGTTTTACTGTATGTCTAACGCTTTTACTGCTGCAATAGCGTTTGCTGAAAATTGCCGTCAGTTGTTCTGTCTAAAGTGCCATAATGGACAGTTTGACAGAAAAATAATTATTGGCGAGTGACAAACAGCTTGACTCTAGAATTTAATGCTTTAGAAGGTTTGGGATTAAAACACATGAGAAATGCCAATCTAATGGCTTACAGTAGCTAAGTGATTTAGGTGTATGTTGAGGAACAAATGAACACATTCTGTGAAGTAGATCAGCATCAATTTTGAAGCAGGCGACAATACGAGGACCATACAATTAATACTGAGCCTACACTGGTCATTCTGTCAAAATGCACTATTTTCAAGCTTTTTTCTATCATATAAAATAAGCTTTACTAAGTAGTAGTTTTAAAACAATAGCCGTGTAAAGTGAAGCTACTCACTATAGACACTCTGTGAAAAATGTTGAATGAAACTAGAACACAAATATATGGTTGTATCAAAAACTCTTTTCTTACTTGGGACTTCGAAGAAAACATACACAATGAAGTTTGTGAATCATTTGTGTATCATAGTGTTTCTTATGCTACCGTTAATCGCCGGATGAAGAGGTTCAAAAGTGGAGATCTGACCTTCCAAAACAAACCAATTCCAGGAAAACCGAATTCTGATTCTAATTTCAAAACCGTTTAGCAAGTCAACGACTTATAACTGAATGATGCCCCAATCACTATAAAACAGATAGCTAATGTACCTGGGATGTCTGTTGGATCAATATTCTACTTGGCGTCAGGAGTATTTGCTTGATGTAAGAAAAATATGTTAACTGATGAGCGAAAATAGACAGTGTTGAGAATGCCCGTAAACTGCTGAATAAATACCCACATTTCACTTCATGGGCATTTTCAGATATCTATATAGTTGACAAAACATGGGTACATTGCTTTGACCCTACTTGAATAATGACTATAACAAGATATGGGCAAGTAAAGATATGAGGAGACCCAGTTGCTAAAAGACCACAAAGTGTACAGACAATAATGTAGCAATTCGCGTTTATGAAAGAGGAGAGACAGTAAAAGTTCTGATACGACGGAGTAGAACTGATAACGGGACAGTTTTAAGGGACATAGTATTGACAAAAATGAAAAATTAATGTCACAAAAGCCGAAAAATGTTCGGATAGCATGGTGCATATATGTTACATGACAATGTTCCCGCATTCAAGTCCACAATAATGACCACATTTCCGTAAAAAAATGAACCGAGATGCTACCCCATCACCCGTGCAGTCAAGACCTGGCCCCGTATGACTTCTGGTTGTTCCCAAATATGAAACAGTTCTCCTAGGGACGCCGATTTCGAACTAGAACCGCCATTTGGTCTGTCATATATCAGTATATAAACAGTATACCCAACGCAGCCTCCAATAAAGCATTACACGGATGGATTTCACGGCTGAAATTTGGTATAAGCGTTATAGAGGAATACACTGAGGGAAAAAAGAAAACAATTTGCTGCTTGGTTTGTTTGTTTCTTTTTTATAGGGCAAGGCTCACTATTAATTGAATGGTCCTCGTAAGGTGGTGTAAGGGTAACATTCTCATGATAATTATGACGACGAAACGGTAATGGAGATCCTGCAAATGTTACTTTACCTGCACAGAATGCACAGCACCTTGCCTCCCATTCTTCAAACTGACACCATTGATACGGTTCAAGCTGTGACTGTGCCAGGAATAGATCAGCCACAATGGAACAGTCGAGACCCTGGTACCCAGTATCTACACATCCCTCCTGGTCTGTGGTACCCTGGTTGGTAGACCCCTGGTCACCGGTTTGATATGTGCCTGTGTCATCAGTGACATCATTGTCAACTGCATCGTGTGCGCCTTTCAAATAAAAAATATTGTCGTCTGCTTGAAAGTTGTCATCTGTTTTACCAGAATTCAAAATTTTGTAATTCTGACTTGAGAAAGATAAAATTTAGGTCAACCAATTTGGATTCATATCAGTTACTGCATTACGCAGCGTATGGTTAACATATCGAAGAAATCCCATAATTATACTTTTCTACTATACAACTCTTTCCCTCGGTGCTATCACTGAATGCTGTTATTCTTGTAGCTAATAAGGATTTTACGATCTTCCAGGTAATAAACGATGCGTCATCTCATCGCTTGAGGCGATGCTCAGCAATGATCCCATTTTGTTGGGACGAAAAACTCAATGTAAAACACTACTAAACAAATCATTTGAACATCTCATCGTGTCATTTGCTTAAACGTTGCAGCAGAAAAGACGACGTTCTTTACAAATAAACATAGTTTATGCCAAACAATTAAACACAAAGCATAAATGTATAATTTAATTCATACGAGTGTACATTTAATATGCCGTAAAAAACCTCATATTTTGGCGTTGAAAATGTAATGTTACGTTATGCCGTTGTGTCTGGTAAGCATGCGCGATGTCAAACAGTTAAGAGCCTGTTCAGACGACGGGTGTTGTGACAGGCTTTCGTCTAACGCTTTAAATGTGATATTCAATCCTATTTATGAGCTAGTTTATCAAAATGATTACCTTGAATGTGTTCATCAGACTTGTACACGCATTGTCCATCAATACAATACTGAAATATAACCAAATTAGGTTAACCCTGTATAATTATGCGTTATTTGCAAATTGTGTAGCTATGAAGAGTACAGTTGTCCTATGTAATCAGTGACGACCAAGACCAGAGAACTCCTAGATTAGGAGCTCACTGATCTGGATCTGCACTTTTTATTATTTTGAGATATATATATTATGAATAAAAAACCCATACCTAGTCTAAGTTATTATGACACCTGATTGCCCATTTTTCATCATCAGATATTTATATGGAAAATCTAGTGTTCTAATCCACTTGTTCAAACCGCAATAGCAAAAGCATAACAGACAAACATAGATTTCCTACTCTTAAAAATGTTGAGTGAAATTTTGAAACGCAGGGTCTTTCTGGATAAATTGTCCGAATAGTCCAACGTGGAAGAGATTAAACTGGAAATTTGAATTGTCCAATTGTCTTGAATTGGCAAATCATCCAAGTTTCACGGAGGAAAGGGTAAAGCCGAATTCTCGGTACGGTGTTCGGGTTTCTACAGTTTTGCTCTATATACCAGAAGAAGACATTGAACAAAAACTAAATGCAATCGCAACGCTATAAAAACGTATACTATTGCTTTTGGGAAATATTTACTGGTTACTCTAATCTAAGTAGACTACAGTTTGGAGCCTGATCAGGCACCGGTTGACAAAACTAGTTGAAATGGAAATACTTGTTTTAGCACAAAATGCCTTTATTGTTAGAAAAATAACGTCTTTTTCTACTGTAATTCACCTTGTTTGCACCACTTTCTCCACAGTCGGTGCCCCTTGCCGGTGTGTAAAAGTATGAGTACCCGTCCTCCGGGTTGTAACACGCTATTCTTCGGCAAAAGTCTTCATTCGTCGGTTTCTAGAAATACAAAACAAGTAGTTAACAGTGTGTGAATATTTCGTGTTCCATTTGAAAGCACGTTCTGTAAAAGTATTATCCATCAATGTGACACAGTTCATGCAGTTTAATCCTTTCAATGCAGAGACCCAT
The DNA here is from genome assembly GCA_922989275.2 of Gari tellinella. NCBI lineage: Eukaryota > Metazoa > Mollusca > Bivalvia > Cardiida > Psammobiidae > Gari > Gari tellinella. The sequence continues at coordinate 77,609,961 of OV277857.1, forward strand.
AATTTGCCAACAATAGTCAAAAATAAACTAGACTTAATATGATATTAAAATTGTCCAATGAAAATGTCAGGGATGAATGAGGTAATCCTTTCACTGCAATAATATCGTAATATCCTAACATATATATCGATAGATATTAATATTTCCTTTTTAAAGGAAACTTAACCCTTTCCTCACTAAAACTTCAAATGGACAATTCTAGTTTTCAATTCAGTCTAGTCCATTTTTGACTTTTTACAATTGATTTTAACAATATATTTCAAAATGACAAACAGTGTAGATCCTGATCAGAGGGAGCCCTCTGATCACGGTTTACATTGTTTGCATAGGACAAGTGAACTACTCACAGGTACACTGTTTGAAAATGACGCATATATGTGTGACTGGGGTTCAAAGAGTTAACGCAAACGCAAAACAAAAATTGTAGAAAATAACAGATTTTTTTAAAATTATTACCCATTCAAACTACATAGTCCACTTTAGTGGGAAACATTAACATCAACATACAAATCACACACGTAATAAATGGTTCTCATTTGGACACTGCCCTCAGACCGGCTACTGCATTGGTCATGCGGTATCTTTTCTGGGTCTAAACTGTTTGCAATTCAATTACCAGTATTTACGGGACAGACACAATTTAAATGCTGCATATTTATTCAACTGTTGATATGGGTATATACGTTGTACCGGTTGTAATGGCTGGTGGCTGCTTTCAATTTCTGTTGTTGATTACAAATACAAATACAAGATTCTATTGCTTATAGTAAACCTGTTTTGCGGGCCACATTGTATTTGTTCCCTCATTAAATAAAGTCTTTATTATAATTATCATTATTATCATTATATTTAACTGTAAATATCCTATGAAAAGGTATAACCTTGTTCCTGGTTCAAAGGTGCTACTACATATGAAATGGATCTAACGTTGTCGACTAAAGTAAATATATTTTAAAAAAATATTACAAGGTGTTACATCTCATTGCGCAACACACATAATCATATGTTGTACACGTAATAAAGTTCGTATTCGTGTATAATTACTCGATGCGTATTAGATGTATAATTCTGTATCAGGGGCCCGTTTCATAAAACGTCGTACGACAAAAACGGTCGTAAGTCAAAACTTAAAAATACATTTAATTTCTGATATTTCTATCTAAATCTGTATTTTGACATCTCTTTGGAATCGATTTTAAGGACAATTCCAACAAGATGCCATATGACAGGATTAAATGGAGAATTAAAATTTAATAATAATGAATTTTTTTATAGTCTGACTTACGACAACATTCGTCGTACGAAGGTTTATGGAACGGGCCCAAGGAATAGGTCTGATCTGGCTCCAAGCTTTTTGCAATCAACATGAGTGCCAAATTCAACCATTATCCTGTCGTTATATTGTCTGCGTTTACATTGTCGTCTGTATAAAAGGGTTTAATTCAGAAAATCTAAAGAGCGGTGTCAAGCAGTTTGGATCCAGATCTGACGCCGCATAATACGATCAGTTTCAATCGTGTTAGACGTCGCGTAATGAGGCGTCTGATCAGGTTCCAGAGTATTTGACAATCAGTTCGAAACTTGTATTTTATCGTATGTTTCAACCTGACAAAAAACATCGTGGTGAGATACGGTAAATAAAACAAACCGAGAAATATGTGACGAGGTATGATCCCTCTCCCCTCTCGAGCTGGCACTGTTCATCTGCCGTGTGGAGCATGCCTGGCAGCTGTGATGCATGGGCGTTAAACTCATTGTCATCATAGTAGAACCCGGTATCCAAGAGGCAGTTGGCACTTCTATAGCAACAGAGAATACAATACAATGTATATAGTACCCGGTATCCAACAGGCAGTTGGCACTTCTATAGCAACAGAGAACCAAAAACAATGAATATAGTACCCGGTATCCAACAGGCAGTTGGCAATTCTATAGCAACAGAGAACAAAACACAGTGTATATAGTACCAGTTATCCAAGAGGCAGTTGGCACTTTTATAGCAACAGAGAGCATAAAACGGGGGAATATAGAACCCGGTATCGAAGAAATAGTTGACACTATTATAGCAACAGAGAACATAAAATAGTTTAACACTACTTGTTGGATACCGGGTTCAACAAGTTTGATCAAAAGACGCTGCAGTCTGGTCCATACAACATATTTTTCAAATGAAGTACCATGAAATGCATGTTTTCATGAGACGTCATACTTTGCGGAGTTCCATCAGGGTCAAACGGTTTTTGCAAATGTCTTCTTTTGTAGACGGTATGCATTAATGGGTTAACCCAAAAATCTCTGAGCTTAACCCATCACTGCTTTAAATAGAGTACCTTGATACTTTGCAAACAGATGGAACTTGATCAGACGCCGCGTTACGCTGTGTCTGATCAGAATCCAAGCTGTTTGACACTCATTTCAATATTTTTTTAAGTTAAAATAAAAACCCGAAGATACTTGTTGACTATTGATGACGTCATGACAGTGAAGGGGTTAGTTACCCTTGTAGTGATGAGACATAGGTCTTGAAGGCTTGCACTGAACAACTGGAGAACTGCCACGGGTTTGGCGTGTAGGGGGCGTCTTGCGAGAAACTTGTCACGGAGGGCGCCATAACATATTTATCGTTGGCGGAACAGCCGCCAGAGGATCCATCATGGGAGGAACCAAGACTGAAACATAACACTGTGCTACAGTATCAGACATTCTTATAGTTACTGGAGAACCCCTTCGCTGCTTTTCCTCGAACATATTTTCTACTTGCAAACAGTTTGGATCCTGGTCAGACACCGCGTAACGCGTCGTCTGATCCGGATCTGAACTGTTTGACACTCACAAACATACGTCATATGTCAAAATAGCAATATTTGAGGAAATATTTGAATAAACATAAATGTAATAGCTAGCATGCTTTATTCATTTTCTTTTTTACATTTTTCAATATAAATAAAAGGAAATAAAAGTATAAAATTGTGATTTAAATCAGATGACGTCATTGCAGTAAATGGTTAAAAGAAACGTATTACATACGAAAGGCCAAATAATTTTCAAACTGACAGTTTCTTGTAAGTGTAGATGATACATGTATATTTCATTACGATTGTCAAACAGTTTGGGACAAATAAATACGAAAGACTCAAGCAGGAAACGCAACACAAACAATACACCCACCTCTCAAGCAGAACACACACACAGTCATACCATAACAATTAAACACACTCACGCACAATCAAATTCCTTCATCTACACACTAAATAGAAAACAACACGCAAGACAAACATAAAGCAAAGTGAACATAGGAGCCCGCCTTGGTACGGTCATTAGCAATCAATAATTAATTATAAATTAACCATTAACTACCACTGGGGGGGTTAAACCTGGGTTTAGGGGCGCCCAACCTCACTCTTATCTCCTATATTCACCTATAAAGACGAACAGTGTACATAAAATATAAACACTGTTCCACAACCTCACAATCAAAAAGACCGCCAGCACAGTAAGTAAATACATGTAAAACATCTAACAAAAATTCTATGACAAGATCATTAGTAACATGGGAAAGAATTAAACATTCAAGCCCGTGTTAAAAATAACCCACTATGGCAACGGTCAAATTGTACTCAAGCGACTAGTCTGTAGTTACGAGTAACTGTAAGACATGGAAGGGTTCAGGGTACGACAGAGAGGGAGAGAAAAACAAAGCACGAAATTCCGACATAACTCTCCCGGTTAAGGACGGCTTTAGAGATATATCATCATGTAGTGCTAAGCCCTGTCTGTCGTCGCACAACCAAAGAGGAAAGCATAGTTATCAATTGTAGATTGATCGATAACCAAACGTGAAGTGCGCAGCAATATAATTGGATCATGATCTTTTTTGAGGAAAAATCTAATACGTTTCACAAATAGGTTTTGAAAATGCATATGTCCAAGAATCTTACGAAGTCTGTAAATCTGACTCCGATATACTCGGTGTCTTATCTAGTTCCTAACTGTTTGCAAAATACACCAGTTTCTGAAGGGCATTTTATTAGCAATAATGTATTTTTTATCCATATCAGAGGTTGTTTACACAAATAATGTGTACCTTGAAAGGAACAGCAATAACTGCCATTACTCAGGAAACGCAACAAAATGATTCGCGGAGAGCAGACCCATTAGCCCGCCTCATCTGCGACAGCTAACCACAGGTACCACCCCCTAGATTAATTGTGTCTATACAAAATAAACATAATTTTGTTCAATGGAATGTAATTAGGCGAATGTATATATTTGTTTATGTGTGAGAATATCTACTTTAAGTTTGTCCTGCAGCAGACTACCACCTACAATAACCATAAGTCCTTTGACTTTCACTTGTATTTGTTAGATTCTATTCTATCTTACTTATGGCCCAGCTCATGGGCTGCCACAGACACTGTTGTAAAGTAACTGCCATCTTCGTTGATAGAAACCCTCGAGTAGCCACATGTAGCTCCGACGAATGCCATTCCGGCCACCGCTGTGTTGTCGGGGCTTCCAGAGTACAACTCGTAGCTAGAAAACGTGGAAAAATACAAGTTAGCCAATAGACACCCGTACAACCCTAACAGTGAAATACAATTGAATTCAAAGTCTCTCTTAGTTATATGAATACCGGCATCTGACAAGACTCCAAACTGTTTGCCACTCAGGTTAAAATAAACGCATCAACATCTTACATGAAACTTTCATTTATTATTTTAAAGTGCCTTGCTTTTGCGCCTAATTCAAAGGGAAAAGAATAACGCATTTCCATCTGTGAAGTACACACTGCTTTATTTTGTCGATTCTGAAGAACTAATACGCATACGCTATTCATTAAAACGTAAAACACGACAGGGTAATGGAAATGCTGACAGTACGCAAAACTCCACAATCCCTAGATGTGCGTAGTTGATGTGGTTTAAGAAATACGTTCCGAGCAAGTTTGTTCTATTATTGAGGTCAAAAGTAATGGTCAAGATAACAGTGAGCCGACAATGGTACGCGACATTCCAAATTCCTAGTTTGAGCTCACACACAAAAGGTTGTAAATCTAGCTGATTAGTAATAGTAAATATGCTTCAGGCAAGCCTTTTTTCATAACTAAGGCCAAAGGTCAAGTCGAAGGCCTAGAGCACGGTCAGCAGAACTAAGTACGCAACACCACTTTATCACACTATGTACCGGTACTCACACACTGATCTTGGTACAGTGTATAATCTGTTATTCTTTCCCGTTTAAACGCAAACGTACGCAAACGCAAAGCACTAACACGTAGAAAAGTACAACTTTTTGGACAATTCTGATAATTCATGTTTATCTTGGTGGCAAACAGTTTGGGTTACCCGGCGTCTGATCTGGCTCCAAACTGTTTGCAATTCAAATAATAGTTTTAGCGTAAACGCGTTTATTGGGAAAGAATAACATATTCTCTACTGTATCTCTACCTGATCTGATATGGGAAATATGCCCCGGACAACTGGGACACGTACGGACGAGCGGAATGATACACGCATATTTGAATCACAAGCTTTTCATTGGGGACATAGCATACACGTTGAATAAACACTTCCCCATTGTATATTACAAGTATAGTATAAAGAATCCTACTCTGTGAACACTAGGAAATGGTCATCGTGATCCAGTTCTGACAAGTCAGCGGCCCAGTTCCTCACTGAGTATAGATACTCCTGAACTTCTACCTTCTCCACAGTGCCTCGAGAGGGCGACAGAGGGTTGCTGTCGTTGAATGACTTCAATAAAAGAAATGAATATCTAACACTTTGACCCCCATTGCCTGTTGCTAGTTTTCAAGACAGCTGACTACTTAAATCAGGTTAAAAATAAAGCAGAATGTGCCTTAAGACGCATTCTGCTTACTTTTAAACTGCTTGAACTTCATGTACTATCTGCTAGGATGAAGATAACATGTTTTAGGTACATGTTCATGACTCTATTAATTGGAACGGACTTCTTCATTTGAGGAAAGAAATAAATGCCCTAAAATCATTCTACAGGAGATATGGTTAATACAATAAAGCATGTGTTCAACCTTCAAAAATAAGACTCGAAACTCACGAGTGCCTCTCTTTTCAAAAGGTCCGCTAGCTAGTGCCTCGCTTCCCGTGGCTTTGATGCTTGCAGTGTGGAAAAATGTATATATCTATCATTGACATACAGCGTGGACCATGATCCGAACGCCCATACAGGAGCCCTCTCACCTATGTCTATATTTTTGCAATCCTTTAATATTTTGGAGGAAAAGTCCATCGAGAGACAATGTAACAACCGATGAATAAAACACTTTAACGGTCCATTTGAAAAGTAAGCAATATACGGGTAAATGTATGTACGGGTTCCAGAACTGATCCTCATTATCTCATTATTTATAGTTCCATTTTATACAGACATGCATGTGTATAAAAAGAAATAGAATCTATACCATATCAGATTATAGCTCAAAGCAGACTGAACGTAAATCAGAAAGCATCTTAGGCGCATTCTGCCTTACTTTCAAACTGCTTCAAGTAGTTTGGAACCTGATCAGACGCCAGGCTAGTCGATGTCTGATCTGGCTTGAAACTGTTTCCAATAGACATTAAGATTTTGGCATAAACGTATTAATTTGGAAGAATAACATTTTCAAAAGTGTCAAGCTCATACCGTGTAGATGATAAAGCCAGATACGGTTAGGTAGATGTTCATTGCCGGGTCTTCAATAGTCTCATACCTCAGGCTCATCTGAAAACAGCAATTAACCCAATACAGTCATGAAACTTTACGCAAAAATAAACAATCAAGATTACTCTACTCTTTTAACCCTTTCCCCAATAGAAGCGCCTTTTAGCGGATATAATTTATTCATCCGCTGAAGAAAGTAGTTCCAATTTAATCAGTAATGAATAAGTATTATGGGGAATATTTTCTATATTATAGCACACGATAGCTTAAAGCAGGCTGAAAGTAAAGCAGAATGCGCCCTAAGGCGCATTCTGCTTTACTTTCAACCTGCTTTAAGTAGTCACCTATCTTAAGTACTAGAAATAGGATATCAGGTAAAGGGTTAAGAATGGCGGCCTGTCTAAAACATAATAATTAACAAAACTCATTTTCGCTGAACTCATACGATCATAAAATACTTTTTTCGCAAAAAAGGGGTTTCTTACCGTACCGGCCTTTTGAAATTTTGTCTGGTGCGTAGTTAACAGCGCATACACCGTTTTCATAGGTAGGGTGCACTTTGTTACATCCGATTTCATTTCAATTTCATAGAATATTAGCCTAAATTTTCATCATACATGGAAGTATATTTTTATTATAAATTATAGATAATAAGGTAGATCAAATGAATGGTGATTTTTTTCTAAAAAGTAATTTAAAAAAAACAACATCAAAAGTGAAAAAATGAGGAAAAATGATCAAGATCTTATTTTTAAGATCCGGGACCCTGTGTTTGTATTTGCTATGTACCGGTACTCACACACTGAACTTTGTATCCCTACCTGATCTGTTAAGGGGAATATGCTCCGGACAATAGGGACACGGACGGACGAACGGAAGGATACACGCACATTTGAATTACAAGCTTTTCATAGGGGTGCATAAAATACACGTTATGTAAACGGGGAAGAATAAACCTTTCCCCATTTTGTATATTACAAGTACATGTATATTAAAAAGAATCATACTCTGTGAAAACCAGGAAAAGTTCATCGTGATCCAGTTCTGACAAGCCAGCGGCCCAGTTCCTCACTGAGTATAGATACTCCTGCACAGTTTAACAACTCATTTTAGTTTAAGTGAAGTCAGTTAGTTCAAGAAATGCGAGTTCGATTATCGAGACTATCGGTTTATCGAGACTCGACACCTTACGACTAGTTTTAAGATCATTTACAGTGTTTAATGCAGACAAAGTTCTGTTTAACTCTTTGGACCCTAGTCCCGCATATAGGCGTGCTTTTCAAACAGTGTACATGTGAATAGTACACTTGTCCTATGCAAACAGTGAAGACCCTGATCTGATCAGGTTCTTCACTGTTTGTCACAATGCCAAACATTGACAAAAACAACCCTTAAAAGTCATTTAAAGTTTCAGGGAGGAAAGAGTTAACGGGGGCAAATCCCCGAACATCATTTTTGCTCTATCTGCCGTCTTTGTCACAGGAAAAGAGATATCTTAAACGATGGCTGATCAGGATCTAAATGTTTGAAAGATTCACTACACCCGTTGTTAGATAGTGAATAGGATAAAGGTAAAAAGGGGCAATTTAAAGTGAGTTTAAAAAAACAAGACGTCATTCTTTCCATTGGTCAAATGAATGGAAAATGTTTGTCATTTGGCAGTATATTGTTAAATCAACCCTACTTATGGACTGTACTCAATTGGAAATTGGAGTTGTCCACTAGGTTCATGGCGAATGAGTTAAAATACTTTGTTTGAATTCACTCCTGAGTCTGATGTTTCTGTCATTGTGGCTCTTGACTATGTATTTATCTTTCAGTTTTTGGCCTAGGGGCCGTTAGGGCCCGTAAGGCCTTAGTAGGTATACCAACTTCGTCCTTCACGTAGCCGTCACGGCACACAACATTTATGCTGCTAAAACCCAAAAATACTTTTTTCAGAAAAAGCTTGAGGCTTTCTTTTTACCTTATTCATTGAAACGCTACACAATATCATGAGAAAATGGCATCAGGCTGTGGATTTAAACGGATAAATCAAGCTGACTCCGTTTTTATACAGCAGATTGAAGGCTATTCCTATTGCCAATCGCCCATTTACCGCCTACTAGCATAGTCCGCGGTAGAACGACAGCGGAGTGATTCCACGTAAAATAATCCCGAATGTTAAGTAGCCAACGTTAAGCCGACAAGAGTATATTCAGCTTTTTTTTCAGGATCCAAACTGTTTGCTGAGATCGATCTCGTGGACAGAGGTAAATGGTTAATGCTGTGCAATTAAGGTCTGTAAATATAGAACTGTATTTAGAGACGCCGAGGCTTTTCTCTTTCGACAATACGGCACGGGTAGATCGAGTTATTGAATTGTTAAACTTTACACCTTTTCTACAACTGCCAAAATAAGTTCAAACTGTTTACCATAACTCGTAGCTTATTCCTAAATGTCTATGCCATTCAGCCAGTTTATCCTTTTGTTTCTTACACAGGAGACAGCAGACGGCGCGACACAGGGAGATCGAGGCAGCGGATTGACACAACACAATTCTATTTTTAGATCGACCCGTCTGCTATAGAATTGTGTATACGTTTCCCCAATTCTTGTCTAAATTGACCTTATAAAAATGATGTGCGGAAATCTAATCTAATATGATTAAACGAAATCGCCTGATAAATTTGAGTTTGATAAAGTCCACATTTATTTACAGCAGACGAAATGAAGTACAGAATGAGAACACAGGAGGTTATTTTGAGCAGGGTAGCTAGCCAGTGCAGTTATTTTTATACGTAACAGAAAGTTGACAGCTGTCTAATCAACATGTTGTTTTCAAGTTTGGGCAGTAATAGACGGGTCTTTGTCTGACACGTATGACTTGCAAACTGTTTGGATCCTAACTGAACCTGTGTCATACGCAAATACTTTTTCTAATAAAGTAAATTCTTTTACTCTACCCTTCGCCTGTTGTTTTGATCGCTACGGCTGTAATTCATGTTGTACTGTTAAAAAAATTCACATTCACGTAAACGTGTCACAGAACACGGATCCTGATCAGACGCCGAGTTACTCGACGTATGGCCTGGATACCTGCTGTTTGAAACTCAATCATTGCTAAGAAATTTTAAGTGGTTATATTTCATAACGACAAGATTATTAGGTTGTGAAAAACAAACAAAATTGGCAAAGTGCAGTCACGAGGAATGCACTACAGACAACAAACGCAAGAAATAAGCTTCACATTCATATTTTATTTTTTTAAACAGACTATGCCTATACTATATGCTTCATAAAAGATCAACACCAAAACAAATGTTGAATGCAATAAATTATTGATACGTAGATGTCTATAACCCAGTGGAGAAGGCGTTATTCTTTCACAGTTTACCTGTTTAACCTAAAACTATTGGTTCAATTGCAAACAGTTAGTAGCCAGATCAGACGCCTGTTGACGGGCGCCTGATCGCACTACTCACTGTGTTCCGCACTCAAAAGGAAAATATATTTTGTCAGCAATTGTCAATTTCTACGTCTGGGTTTGCGTTTAAACGGAAATAATAACGTATTCTCCACTGTAAACCTTCGCCTGCCTTTCGCAACTATACATTATATAACTTGCAAAACAACATTGATTTGAATCAAATGCCGAGTAACTGAGTTTCGTTTTTCAGTATCATGTTGTTTTACCTATTCAACTTTATTTTGTTGAGGTTTGTGTAATACCAGCAAATATCAGAATTCGGAGCTTTTCGAATGCATGGGGCAAAATATTTTATATAAGCTGTGTGGATCCAGATAAGACGCCGTGTAATGTGACGTTGCATTTGGATCCGAACTGTTAAAACTACACCGTCAAAACAATCTAAGCACCGGTGGGTGATAATTGCAGACGATATTACCTTTAGCGCTCAGAGTTAACACTTTGACTGCTGATCGCGACTTAACTGATTTTTGCAAACAGTTTTGTTCCAGATCAGACGCCGCATTACGCGGCGTCTGAACTGGATCAAAACTGTTTGACACGCGACATTTCTGAACTTAAAAAATGGATCAATCTAAAATTTAACAAACATCGCAGACGACAATTTTGAAGCAGACGATATCACCGCAGTATAAGGGTTAACTATTCACAATGCAACACAGTCGAACCTAGGTGCGAAATTAACGTAGCAAATTTTGATTTTGTCTTCCGGTGCGCAAAACGCCGGGTCCAGACAACTTGAGGTTGTGACTGGCCACTACCGGGGTTCTTCCTCGCCATTTATTTCATTCACTAATAACTATTCCTAATTGATATATGTAATCCAAAAGAAAGCACTCGTCGAAAGCACATTCAAAACCACACCAAATAGCCATATGGCAGAGCAGCACTTTATGATAATCGCGTAACCTTTCCCCTGTTAGATACGCAAATATTATATATATTATTGCAGTATTGTTAAAAAGTGTCAAGCATTAATCAAACATAAGAATCGATTAAGCGATTATCAAGCAGTTTGGATCCTGATTAGAAACCGATTTACGCGGCGTCTAATTGGATCCAAGATGCTGTAAGTTGCTATGACGCGCAAAACAGGTGAAAGATTAACGCCTGATCATTCCACACTAAATTCAATCGAACATATCGTCTGGTACATCCTCAGGGCTAAACCCCTCAAACTCTTCCCCATCACTACTCTCACAGTCACTGTCACTGTTGCTACGGGCTAATTCGTCCTGACTCCCACCCAGACTGTTGCTGATCCCGCACACATGAAATGATTTGATCACAAGTGTCCTATTTGCTGCGATGTGTTGGAACGCACCCTCAACCCATGACACAAGTTCAGCCTTAGAAGCTGTCTTGATGCGTTCCCCGGTGTTTGCAGAATCCCTAGTGGCGTTGCGCATAAAACTAGTCCAGCTCTTCCTCAGCCCCCCCTTGTAAGGCTTGTTGGTGGAAACATACAAGGGTTGGACCTTCGACGTGCAGCCTCCAGGAATCACTGCCGGTACGATGTTGCCATTCCTCATACACTTCTTAACTTTCTCTGTCAGATGAGCTCGGAAACTGCCCATAACAAGCATAGAACGATCCTTCTGGGTAAAAGGTAAGTAGATGTCGGACAGCCATCTCAGCACCAGGGTCTCGTCCATCCACGCCTTCTCCTGAACACACACTATCCATTTTGGTGGGTGAGGTATGTCCAAGGGCCTCTTTCCTTTGAAAATTATCATTGGAGGCAGCATGTCACCGGCTGCAGAGTAGGCAAGCACAATTGTCACGTGACGCTTCTCACTTCCAGTGGTTCTGATTCGTACAGATTTTTGTCCTTTCCTTTCAACTGTCTTACCAGAAACTAAGTCAAAGTACATGGGGGTTTCGTCCATGTTGATAATAAGTCTGTCGTCAAACTCGTCTAGCTCCCGCTGCTGAACAATGAATTCATGGAAGCTGGCAATTTTGGATTCAAGGTCAGCTGGAAGGCGTTGGGCTACTGAGGTCTTTGCGCGTAATACCAGCTCGTGGCGTCTCATGAACTTTTCTGCCCAGGTACGGCTGGCTTTGAACTCCTTGTTCAGAGGCTGTATCAACTCGGCGGCATGCAAAGTCAGCCACTTCCCGCTTCTGCTTCAAAGTGAATGCTTTGTACGCTCCACGTTTTGTTGGTGTTGAGGACGTAAGCAGTGGGTCCGAGTGGTCTTCATTGATGTCTCTGTTGTTTGGGCGTTTGGAAGCTCCCTCTAGCTGGTCTTCTGCTTTCCGTTTCTTTGGCCTCCCAACAGGACGTTTTGGCTGACCCTTTGGAATTGGATTATCCTTCCACGCCTGAAGCAAGGCGTCTTCACTACTCTTAAAACGTTGCACAAACTTATCCATTTTGAACAACAAATATGATTTTCCCATCGTTTTTAAACATTTCTGTCGAGTCCGTAGAGAGTTTCATTGGATAATATCTTGCAGAAGAATTGATTGGATTAATTGATAATTAATCTAGTAGCCAATCAAAAAATAATTTACATACAGATTTCAAATATGCTTATTACAGAGAACACTGACAATATTGGTAAATAAAATAGAACGCCGACAACACTTAACACTTAACAAATAAAACAGACAAACTCACCTACTGTTTTCACAGTTTGGTTACGACAAAGGCCGGTGCCGCTAATCACATCACACTGCGTCATTAGTTACTGCACCTGGGAGAGCTCTTCAATTATGCTGTGATGTTTTCAACACATCAGGTGTAAATCATGTATGTGTTTGTCAAGTATGAATCAGTTTCAGTTTCAGCTTTATTAGCATATCGGCAACAATTTGCCTTTGGCTAATTACATACATATAAAGAACATGGCATAATACAATAAATATGCTTACACAAACACATATATCAAATACAAACACTTCATCCAACAAGATAGATTTTCCATCAGAATTACGAAACAGTTAAAGACTCTAGGGTTTTTTGGCGTAAACTATTTGCCTTCTTGATATAAATTGAAAGCTTATTTATTACATTTCTATTTTTAGAACTAAGCAATGAATTGAATTTTCCTATAGATGGCCAAGAAACATTTCCCAAATATTGTCGACGTAAACTTGCATATTTTGGACAACATAATACAAAATGATATTCTGATTCAACGCAGTTGAAATTACACATCCTGCAAAAACGATCCTCTCTTACAATACCCCTATATCTTCCTGATTCTATTTCTAACGAATGGGACGATAACCATAACCGAGTAAATTGAATTCTGTTAGAGTCATATCTTATGTTATCAAGATATGGCTCGTAACAGAATTCTTTTTTAAATTTGCAATAAAATGACAGTTTGGACATATTTGTTATTGAAGTATTCCATTCTTGTATAAATTGGTCTCTGAATAGAGGGGATACTTTATGGATGCTATTAGCGGACATTTAAGGTGATTATCAGATTTAATTTTAGTTGTCACTTCTTTTAACTGCCAGCTTAATAAAACTTTCAGCGGTATCGGAATGCATCAGAATTTCCGTACTTTCGTTTTGATGTACCGCGGCCGCCATGTTGGTCTTAGAAAACATGTGTGAGGGAAAACAATTTTTCGTTTAGAATATACATGTTACAGATTATTATGTCTTCGGACACCACCTAAAAAGAATTGAAATAATTTATAATGAATTCGGACAGCAAAAATTATAATTATTTTTTTGTGTCCGAACTGTTAGGGTAAATACGGTATTTTCTTTCGTTCATGCCTTGGCTATATATGTGTGAGCCTCCTCAGTGCTGGTGCTCATCCTGGAATTAAAACACAGGACTAATATTAGTAACACCCCAAACTCGACATGCTTAACAATTACCATCTCTCATGGGATCAGTTCAAAATAAATGCAATACAATATAGATCTAATCTATTGCACAGGGCATGTAAGAATCTAAAAATAAGCTCATATTTGAAGTACAGTAACACAAAACACGTTCAATTGTTTTACATATGCAAATTTACACGCAGAGTCGATGAAATATTTATAAAAATGATTAGTATTTAACCAAACACCGCACAACGAGTGTTGTCATGTCATGTTACCCCTGCCATATGTGTATACTATCGAAGTCTCCTTAAGTACTTTCACTTTCGCCACTACACATGGATAGATGCTCATTCGATACACGTGCATTTCACACCCTTACAACAACTACAAGTAATGCATTCTATCAATGCTAACAAAAACTAACCAAATTTCGTTTCCTGAACTGAATCCTGAGTTGTGAAAATGCCTCTACAGTCTTCATTCGACGGATAATTTCTAAAGCGTCCATATTTTCTTTATTTCGTCCAGCCTTCAGATGGCTAATAGATATACAAACCATTTTTCTGATCAGGGTCTCTTTGAAAGTCGTCCCAGCTAATAGATATACAAACCCTTTTTCTGATCAGGGTCACTTTGAAAGTTGTCCCACCTATCTATCGGCATCCGGGTACTGAGAACAACTGCTTGGCATACTATTGTGATTTTCTTAATAGATATTGATTTAAAAAATGATGTTTTGTTTCAATATCATCACTACAATTTCTTTAGTTCATTAATCATGCCAGTCCCTAGGCCTTTAGCGCTTTCAGCGCTTTGATTTAGTTTGTTACTCACTCCCTGGACAATGTGAACAAAGTGTTCCCGGATTAACAACTCCGTGACTTGATCCCGAGTAAGTGAGCCTTGTGCTGTGGCATCTTGGTGAAACCTGAACCAATGTATACATGAAAACATTAGATATACAGTGAAAAAACATTACTATTTTCCGTTTACACCAAACGCAACGCAAAAGCTATGTACTAAATCGCAGATATAACGGCAATATAGACGATTTCTTTTACTCCGAATAGCAAAATGTTTAGAACCTGATCAGACGCCGAGTTACTCGGCGTATGATCTGGCTCCAAACTGTTTGCAATGGAAATACTTGTATTAGCATAAGCGCGTTTATTTTGGAATAAATGTCTTCCTCACTGTATTGTATCAGATGTGGTGTTGCTTGCTGTATGTACCTGGGTTCCAACCCACAATCCCTTAAAAACACTGTTAGACTTATTTTGCCTAAACCATTTTGTTAATGGATGCCAACCGCCTAAATAAACACGAACCATTAGGTTAGGAAAGTGAATCAATTGAATGAAAAATATAGATATAATAGGCATCTGTAAAATCAGTGTATTATGTGTTTCCATTCCATTACTTTAAGATAAAGAAATAAGTAATAATAGTAGCATAGATCATAAAAATCGTAGCCCCGCATGTTAGAAAAATGTGATCACAAATCAAAGAAATACTAATAAATAAATGCAATCCAATGATTATTGATAAACTTGATTTTAAGCTATTAAGGTATTAATGCCACATTTTCTCCAGTAATATCATATTTTTCAATTATGCATGAGCCGTGCGATTGCATTGAAACATTGCACAGACCAATCACCGTTGTCATCTCAGGCTATGTACCTGAGTTTGGTCTACACTGCCAAATACCGTTTGCAATGCAACAAGGCAGGTTTTCTAATGGAACGGCTCATATGTATATATGTACATGTGAGTTTGTGTCTTTTTGCCATCTAGTTGTCAGCAGAATTGTTACGACAATATAAGAATCCACCATGCGTGTTGGTGTAGGATAGGAATGTTCTCCCTCGAGGGGTAGAACATTCCTATCCTACATCAACAAAATGAATGGTGGATTTTTTCTCCCATTTAAATCATTAAAACATGATATAAATACCGAAAAAGTTGCAGTTTCTGTGCACTTTTTTCCTCTAAACACGACGTTGTTTATAGTAACATCATAAGAAATGACGTAATTTAGTTACCCGCGTCATGCAGCGCTTGTGATTAAGCTGGGCAAACAATAAAAGACGTCACACATGGGGAATATCTCTATCCCACATAGGCGAAAATGGGAGAATAAGATATTCACCATGGTACTCTTAGTAGAATCTAACAAATATTGTGAAACAAGATCAGAGACCGGGTTATCCGGGTTCTCCAAAACTGTTTGTAATGGAAATAATTGTTTTAGAATAAACGCAATTACTGGGAGAAGATAGCGTCTATTTCACTATAATCATATATTGTGTGAATATTTACTTATTCCAGATGGTCGGATCGGCAACAACGATAAGTTCAAGGGCATATACAGGATTGGATCTTCTGGTTCTGGCTTTCTAGAATGTAAACCATTTCATACATTATGTTAGTGTGCAAAGGAAAGAATATTGAATACGAACCGTCTCGTTGAAAAAATACTTTAGGATTCTTACACGCAGTGTAGACACTTATCATAAACAGATAGTGCTTGTTGTAGAAGAGAATTATATCCATTCTGACGAGAGACAACCTGATTAGACTTTAGTCAGACATCGAGTTAGAAATTAAATTAGTCTTAACATATACATGTAAGTGGTCGTTTTGACAGAAGGAAATACAGACCAGTGATAAACAGCTTGAAACCAGGCCAGGCGCCGCGTTACGCGGCGTCTGATCTGGATTCAAACTGTTAGCAAATGTAATCCAAGTCTTAATTTTTCTTCCCTATTTTCCTCCGAAAACCACACACCATCTTTGTCTCCCATTGTGTGTTGTTGTAGAGAGGTAATCTCCTTCCCAGAGAGTATTCATTCGTCCCTCAACATACATCTCTGTCACTGGCTACATCTCCAAATGTCAAGATTCTTGACATCACTTTACTTGTACAATTTGTAAGATATAAAATGATTAAAATCATAAGAATCTCTTCATGTAATATGTCAAATTTTATAGTTTTTAGTCGAAAATGAAAATAATAGATACATCTTATAACTATTTCGCGTATTTTGAAACTAAAACCGCTAAACCATTTAATGAAATTGATATATTCATCAAAAGTAAACACAGGTACAATTACTCAGCTACTGACCAAATGTGTTTTTGGTACATTTTCTTGTTAAAGACGCTGACAGAAACTCAAGCGCTATAACTCGCAAGATACGTACGCCGAATTCTGTCAAAAGCAGTGCGTAGCCTATGACAGAGGTAAATGTGTGAACCGGATGTGAAAGAGAGTGGTAGAGAGAGGGGGCATTGTATACTGTTTGACGGCTTTTTATCAAGATGAGAAGCTGCCGAGGAACAGTGGGTAAACAATTATGTTTTATAAATGGGTAAATTTTCATACCTTAGCCTGATTGTGCTTTTTCTTATCGAGCAGGTCCTGTATTCTCTTCAGGATAGAATCGAGACTTTTTTTGGTGTCGTTCACAGGATTATCGTTGTCTAAAACACATAAACAAAGATACCGCCTAATAATTATCTAACAATTTGTACTAAGGTATTTTGTCATGAACCCTACATCGTCAAGGTATCCTACTAGTATATGTTTCCTCTTTCTGCTTTCGTTCTATAAGTTATTTTTGTCATATTTTGGGGTATGTTTTATTGACTCACTTACTTTGGAGATTGGTGCCCACAGTTTAGATTCTGATAAGATCGGAGTACTTTAGGCCTAATTAGTTTGCTGTTCATACACCCAGGGTTACCAGAGAAGGGGATACTTACTCAAACAAAATTGAACCGTTTGTAATGTATGTATCTGCCTGTCACTCTCTCGGAAAGTACCAAGCTATCTAATAAATAAATACGAAAGACTCAAGCAGGAAACGCAACACAAAAAATACACCCACCTCTCAAGCAGAACACACACACATTCATACCATAACAAATACACATACATATACACGCACATACACGCACACACACACGTACAATACCATTCCTTCATCTACACACTAATTAGAAAAATACACGCAATACAAACATAAAGCAAAGTGTACATAAACCTTTCTCATATCCCTTCTCTGTATGCTTGTATATCTCCCTGTCTGTATATAACCAAGTATTTATATCCGTGTCTGCCTATCTGTCTGTTTGTCTGTCTATATCTGTCTCTGTGCCTGACTCTGTATGTATGTCTGGCTGTCTGTCTTTATGTATGGGTACCGGTATGTCTGTCCGTTTTTGTATATGTATATCTGTCTCTCTCTTTTTCACTATTTCTCTCTCTCTCTCTGTATCTTTGCACCTGTATGTCTCCCTGTCTGTCTCTTACCATGTATATATATCCGTATCTGCATGTATGTATGTTTGTCTGTGTATCTCTGTCTCTCTGCATGTGTCTGATTCTGTGTATCTGTCTCTGTCTGTCTGTCTGTCCCCGAATGTATGTCAGTGTACCGGTATGTCTGTGTGTTTTTGTATATATTTCTCTCCTCTCTCCTTTTCACTATCTATGTATGTATATCTCTCTCTCTTTCTTTCTCTCTCTGTCTGTCTCTCTTTCTGACTGTCTCCTATTCCGTCAACGCTGCATTTGTCTCATTTGAGTGTGCTATATTACCTGCAGGTACAATGAAATCATCGTCATATTTCTTTGTATAGTCAGCCGTTGAGGATGGGTGTCCTATTTCATGCGCGTGTGTATGCAGTATGTATGGGACGTCTCCTTCGCCCTTTCCACCAACATTTGATTGGGTCAGCTGTGGGGCGGGCGACAAACTTAACGCCTCATTGCCACTATGGAAGTCTCCAGACTGAAATATAAGAGTAGTATTAGGGTCTCTTTGGAGGCAAACAAAGATGATGTAATCGACGCCATTTTGGATGACCTACTTTCTAAAAATAGAAAAAGCACGTGGGTCTATATTTAGCCCAGGGTGAAGGTCTTGTGGGGGTAGCCATATTGGATTTGGGTTTGAACGGGTAAAAAGCGGCCATGTTGAATTATTGAATTTTCACGAATCTGGGTCTACACGGTATACAGAACTGACCTGTTTACGATCTGTTAAGATAGCCAGGGACATTGAGCGTCAGGTTCTTCCCTATCAGAGGCGAATCTTAGAGGTGTTGCATATAACGTGTGTTCACTTCGATGTTTTCAGTTCAAATGACTGAGATGTTTCTCCTTCATGCGCGGATAGAGGGCGCAATGTTTAAAATGACAGCATCGCTATATTTAGCTGGCCGGTGTTACAAGTATTGCATCAGCCGAGAAAAGGCCTAGAGCATTAACCCCCGACCAGGGAGAGCAAATGGCAGTCAAGCGTAATCAACAAGACATTAAAAAGCCATTAACTGCCGGAAATGAAGGCAATTCAGAGACACAGTACCGTGAGAATGTATAGCAGTCAGGGCCCGTGAGAACATGCCGAGCTCACAGGGCTGGATAAAAATAGATATCGTGTCATACCTTAAAATAAACGATGTCAGTGCAGACGACGAAAGACGGCTAAGGGGGATAGGTGCTAAGTAGAGGTTTTCAAAGGGTATTGCTTAGCTTATAGAGGGTATGGTTTTATAGGTCCATTTTTTCTGTACATAGTCCCCATACCGTTGTTCACGGATAGTCTTTTAATCAAGCAGACATCATCTTACAGCATGTTGGGTTTTACCCCCAGTAATAGCCTGCCCTAACCCGTTAATTAGCAAGACATGTTCAGACACGTTTTACAGCGCGCATGCGTTGTCCACGGATAAGACCTACCAAAGCAGACAGCATGTTACAGCATGTTCACCCCGAGTGAATTGCTTGTCCTGACCAGACTTGTTCAGACACCTTTTACCGGGCGCATGCGTGAAGGGCCTATAATCGACGTTATAAATAGACATGGGAATTCTCTCCACTCTCATACGATGTCCAGTCGTTGAATGGAAAACACCGAAAAACAACACAGTAGAATACGCTGAAGGTAAGTGTTTACAAATGAAACAGTTAATGAAAAACAGTATTTAAATCAAGACTCTACGGTCATAGTTTTACGGAAGACTTCGTCTGCTTTAACCCCTCTTAACCCTTATACCGCTGACTATTTTATCTATTAAACTTTTTCCAGCATCGTCTGCTTAAGAGAGCGTAGGAAGCGGTCTTTTTTCATTCAAGTAACAGTTCGAAAAAGTTAAAGTGTTTCTTTTATTATTATAAATGGTTATCTGAGTTTCATAATAAACCTGAAAAAGAGAGGAATTACTGTACATGTAAAATTTCACGGTTTTAGACTTTAACTACACAGTAAGCATGAGGCAGACATCTGTTTTCACTTCTAACAGGTCGTTAGCGACCATTTAGTTTCTCAGGGAGCCTGGGGAACTCATTATCTCATTAGGGTCCCCCTCTCTCTCTGTAGCATTATACACACATCTCAATGTTTGAGATTTTTAACAAAACTGTAATTGACGTTAAACACAGGTAGTGTATTTATACATTTCCTTAACCCTTTACCCCATATCTATGACCACTTAAAGCAGGCTGAAAGTAAAGCAGAATGCGCTTGGACCGACACATTGTAGCCGTTTTGATGCAACCTTTATCCTGCTGACACGGTCCGTGCTACACACGTGTTTTAAAACTACCCCATAGCACGTTTCTAGCTTTGAAGACAGATGACCACTTAAAGCAGGCTGAAAGTAAAGCAGAAGGCGCTTTGACCGACACATTGTAGCCGTTTTGCTGTAACCTTTATCCTGCTGACACAGTACGTGCAACACACGTTTTTTTTTAATACTACCCCATAGCACGTTTCTAGCTTTGAAGGCAGATGACTACTTAAAGCAGGGTTAAACACAGGTAGAGTATTAATACATTTTCTTAACCCTTTACCCCATAACACATTTCTAGTTTTGAAGGCAGATGATGACTTAAAAGCAGGTTGAAAGTAAAGCAGATCGAATGAGCCTTGACTGACAAATTCTAACCGTTTTGCTGTAGCCTACCGCGTCGCTCGCACAGTCAGAAGCCACAGATTAAAAAGTCATTAACTCATCAGCAACCCCCATTGTACAGTATTGGCATAAAATGCACAAAATGTTCGAATTTTATCATTTTAAATCCAGAAATCGTTCTATTGAACTGGTTTTACTCTGAATTGATACCAAATACATTGATTAATACTCGATAATTCATTACAAAACAACAAAAATAGACATTCACCTGTAAAGCTCGTTAAAAAGCTATTAAGAATTATTTTCTAGGAGAAATATCAATTTTTTCTAATAACGTGTAAACATCACAATTTCATCATTTTAAATCCAGAAATCGCTCTATTGAACTAGTTTTACTCTGAATTGATACCAAATACATTAATTAATACTCGATAATTCATTATAAAACAACAAAAATAGACATTCAGCTGTAAAGCTCGTTAAAAAACTATTAGGAAAGTTTTCTAGCAGAAATATCAATTTTTTCTAATAACGTCTAAACATCACAATTTCATCATTTTTAATCCAGAAATCGTTCTATTGAACTTGTTTTACTCTGAATTGATACCAAATACATTAATTAATTCTCGATAATTCATTATAAAACAATAAAAATAGACATTCACCTGTAAAGCTCGTTAAAAAACTATTAGGAAAGTTTTCGAGGAGAAACATCAATTTTTTCTAATGATGTGTAAACATCACAATTTCATCATTTTAAAGCCAGAAATCGCTCTATTGAACTTATTTTACTCTGAATTGATACCAAATACATTAATTAATACTCGATAATTCATTATAAAACAAAATAAATAAACATTCACCTGTAAAGCTCGTTAAAAAAAAACTCTCAATAAAAGTTTGTATGTATGTATGTTATAAGAGGTACTACGACAGCCTATAACGTACCATCATCATGATGGAACACTCTAGAGTCTATAGACATTTTAATTTCTTGACGGCCTTGAGGGAGATGAGAGGTCGGAGACAATTGCTCCGAAACATGACGTGGCGTCAAACCGAAGCCCTTAGCGAAGTTATCAAACGTATCGTGGATGGGACTATCAATCCCCTAAGACGCGACAGCCAAACGTTCGCGAGAGAACGGAGGCTATTGAGAACACTGGCTAGTGAAAGCGTCAACGTGTCCAGAAAAAAGACATTACTAAGACTACATCATTCTTTGATACCCGTCATCTTACGAGAACGTTACGTCATAGTAACTATCGCGGACGAAACCAGACGAGCGCAAATGATCAGCGAAGAGTAAATATTGTACAACAAATCCGGCTCAGAGAAATGACCAAAGTTTATAAGAGGGAGAGAGTTGTTGACAGTATTATCAGTTATCTATACCAACGAGAATGTATCCCTGCAACCTCTGCCACAACTCGTACGCCTATTTGGACAGTTTGAAACGACACAGGAAACATAAACACAAAGGTATACTTGACACTAAGGACCAACAGCAACAACAACATCAACAACAACAAGAAGAAGAAGAAGAAGAACAACAACAACAACAGCAACAACAACATCAACAACAACAAGAAGAAGAAGAAGAACAACAACAACAACAACAACAACAACAAGACGAACAACAACAACAACAACAACAACAACAACAACTGTCATTCGCTTTAAAGCACCCCTTTACCTGTATCGTGTCAGGACCAACGTCCTGTGGCAAGACTTATTTTGTATCCCAACTGCTTCAGAGCGCTCAACAACGCATTCAACCTTCTCCTGAACGCATTATTTGGTTGTACAAAAGATGGCAGCCTCTCTACGACGTCATACAAACGTCCGTCTTTCCTGCGGTCGAATTTATGCGAGGCGTCCCGTGGAATCTAGAGAAGGATGAATTTCTCGACACCCGAGTGAGAAACCTAATAGTCCTCGACGATATGGCGTCGGAGGCGGCCAAAGACCCTAGAGTCACGGATCTCTTTACGGAAGGCAGCCACCATAGAAATTTGTCGGTCATCGCTCTCAACCAGAACCTATATTATAGTAAAGACCCAACCCAGAGACGCAACTGCCATTATCTGGTCCTTTTCAACAATCCCATAGACAAACAGCAAGTGATGACATTGGCCAGACAAATGTACCCGAGTAACTCTCAGACGCTATTACGGCGCTTCGAAGAGGCCGTCAGCAGACCTTACGGGTACTTGTTGATCGATTTGAAACCGACCACATTGGAGTCTCTACGTATGCGCAACCGTGTCCTGAATGATATAAGAGACACAACCGAAGCTAGGGTCCAAACAACCAGATTCACCGACCCGTCGAAAGCACAGACTCAGCAGTCAGTGGCGCCTATCCACAGCCTAACACAGGGTGACATTAGAATCACGTGTGACGATTGCGGAGCAATATTATCTAATATTCATCACTTGCAAAGGCACGTCAAAACCTGGTGTCCGATAAAAACACAAGGTACCGCGGACGACGAAGCCCCGATGCCCTACCGACACAGGCTTACGGACGAAAATAAGAGCGAGTTCGATGATGAAGCGAATCTTGATGAGGACGACACAGAATCCTATGATTCAGACGACGGAATTATCGGGGGAAGGATTTGAGGAAGATGAAGATATGGATCAGGATAAATTTTCCTCACAAAGAAGCCCTGCAGTCGATAAGTGGATAAGACATTTCCAAAGAATGGCTGAAGGAAAAGTAAAACCAAATCACAAGGGACACTATATAGTGGAAGACATGCAAACTGGTTATGGCCGTGTGAAGGACACGGGTCGAAGGTCTATCCCGTGGGTAACACCCATCGCCCAAGATATCGAAATGGCCAGATCATTAGTCAAACGCCAAAGAAAGGAGACGACTTCCGCTCAGAATAAAAGAAGGGGCTTTAGAAAGACGCCCATGACCAGATCATTAGTCAAACGTCGAAGAAAAGTGTCAACTTCCGAGCAGAATCACCAACGAGCCATTAAGAAGAGGCCCCTCACAGCAGTACCTGAACCAGACTTTTCTATGAGGCCTCCGGGACTTCCGGTGTACGGATAGGACCGGAAAAACCACGTTTGATGTTACTGACGACGACCAATTTATTTGTAAAACATTTCTGAAGAAGTGAAATTCGCTACTTTGTTGAGGAATATTTGTAAATATTGGTGATGCTGTCATTGGTCATTGTAACATATTGTAAATGGGACACATGTTTTGTTTGTCTTGTATAAATAAAGCGAATAAAGAAAGCACATTTGTTGGGTTTTTGTTTTGGATATCCTATTTTTTCTTTACGTCTGTCTGTCTGTATGTATGCCCCTCTCTCTCTCGCTCTCTCTCTCTAGCTCTCTCTCTTTGAATTGGAATCAAAACAAACAAATAGTAATGGACTGATCTATTTATTAGCCCCGTTCAATACAGTACGTCGGGGATTAGGGCGGTCCCACCGATCGTACTTTACAATAAGGGTAATTCTATCAATACGGGTATACAAATATCGTTCAACTGACATTGACGTTTAATACCGGTCATTAGTACGGATCCAGTGTGAAAACATGTAAAATGAATAGAGTCTTTAGTAAACATGGCCGCCGGAAACAACTCGGGGTCGTACTGTCCTTTGTAATATTTAACCACTGTCGGTAAGTCTAAAGGTCCCTCAACTTTGAAAGAAGCCGATACGGTCACCACTTGAATGGTAGATAATGCGACTGGCCAACCTAGTTGTTGAATGCGTCTGGCATAACGTCTAAGTCTCCGTTTGGCATCAGTAATAGAATGGACTTTTCCGTTGATCATTTAAATTTCCGGTAGAAAACACCATGCAATGTCCACCTATCTTTCGATGTTTCCATTGGGCACCGGAGTACCGGGCTGGATCGTATATCATATTTTCAGTTTTACGGGTTAGCACTGTTAGATCAATGTCACAATGTGTCTCGGTCATCACCACAACGTTGGTGATCATTTTCTTTTCTCAAAAGCGAATTTGACGTATATGACGTTCAGTGTCTACACAAGGTCGGAGCGTTTTCGCAGTGTTTATCAAGTCAAAACTCCCCAAAATCTTTAAGGCAGTACATTGGTCGTCGATGCGTGAAAAAGCGGCCGCTAGAAGCCACTTCGGATTTTCTTTGGAGCAATTTACCACTGTTTCGTACCACTTAAACAGCATCACATACAATAAAGTTTGGTAATGTTGAGAGTATGTCTTTTTCAAAGCGTCTATTTGAGTTAGTTTATAACCCAGCTGAAACGCAAAGAGCTGCCAGTTAAATCCGAGTTCTTTAGAATACTGTAGCAACTCGTCGTCTGTTAAAGTACTGTGCTCGATACTTTGATTGTTACTCATGGTACTCTCGAAGTCAAACTATAAAAGAATTCTGGAGCACGCTCTCATTATATAGGAAGTTCTGGTTGGTCAGTATAAGTTTCCATTGGTCAAAACATACTCACTTGGTTAACAACTAGCAGTTCATTGGTTCCTTCACTGACGTTTCATTAGTTCAATTTCAATCCGCCTATACTTAGAAAGTTTATTTTAAGGTATGACACGATATCTATTTTTATCCAGCCCTGTGAACTAGGCATGTTCTCACGGGCCCTGACTGCTATACATTCAGTTCTCACGGTACTGTGTCTCTGAATTGCCTTCATTTCCGGCAGTTAATGGCTTTTTAATGTGTTGTTGATTACGCTTGACTGCCATTTGCTCTCCCTGGTCGGGGGTTAATGCTCTAGGCCTTTTCTCGGCTGATGCAATACTTGTAACACCGGCCAGCTAAATATAGCGATGCTGTCATTTTAAACATTGCGCCCTCTATCCGCGCATGAAGGAGAAACATCTCAGTCATTTGAACTGAAAACATCGAAGTGAACACACGTTATATGCAACACCTCTAAGATTCGCCTCTGATAGGGAAGAACCTGACGCTCAATGTCCCTGGCTATCTTAACAGATCGTAAACAGGTCAGTTCTGTATACCGTGTAGACCCAGATTCGTGAAAATTCAATAATTCAACATGGCCGCTTTTTACCCGTTCAAACCCAAATCCAATATGGCTACCCCCACAAGACCTTCACCCTGGGCTAAATATAGACCCACGTGCTTTTTCTATTTTTAGAAAGTAGGTCATCCAAAATGGCGTCGATTACATCATCTTTGTTTGCCTCCAAAGAGACCCTAATACTACTTATAAGGTATCAGGGGCCCGTTTCATAAAACTTCGTACGACAAATGTTGTCGTAAGTCAGATTACAAATTGCTCAATTATTATTTGTTTCTCCATCTAATCCTGTCTTGTGACATCTCTTTGAAATTGTCTTGAAAAGACGATTCCAAAGAGATGTCACAAGACAAGATTAGATGGACAAATTACAAATTAAATGTGTTTTCAAATTTTGACTTACGACCGTTTTTGTCGCACGAAGTTTTATGAAACTGGCCCTAGAACACTAAACTTGTTGTCCAAAGGCATGTTTCTATCTTTAAAGCCACTTATAGCAGGTTGAAAGTAAAGCAGAATACTCTTGAAAAAGCGCATTCTGCTTTACTCTCGGCCTACTTTAAGCTACCATATGCTAGGATGTTGAACATATTTCTTGTGTGGCACATGTTTATGACTGAATAAAGTGGATTTATTTTCTTGAGTTGGGATAATTTAAGGCGTAAAATGGTGTTTTTATGGGGTGATTGATTTGACCAGTTGAGAATGAACGAGCTAAAATGTTGTGTGTTTTTTCTTGATGTCTTCACCACTTATTAGAATCGCCTTTTCGTGAAAACTTTAATGTGTAGGCACACCATAGTGTTTGGTTGTGGATTAAGTATATTAGTATTGAAATTGTCATATTTCTCAATATCTGAACATATGTTCAAAGTATTAGCTGCTGTAACTATTCGCAAAAAGCGACCCGAAACAACTTTTCAAGGGGGTGTTTATCCTGATCAGACACCATATAACGCGACATCTGTTCAGGTTCCAAACTGTTTGACAATCAAATCAATGTTTCTAAATCAAAATGTTTCCAAATCGATACTTTAAATACAATGCAATTGGTATTATACAATGCAAATGATATTTTTGAAATCAACATTAATGTAATGATTGATTGATGCAGTTGGGTTTTACGGCACCGAGACACATGAAATGGTCATATGGCGCCGAGTAATTTAACCCTTAGCCCGCCAAATAAATTGTCGTCTGCTATATTTCTCGTCTGCTTCAAGTTTCAAAGTGCTTCAAAGTTGCTCAAAATTGCTGAAAATGTTGTCCGAGTGTCAAACAGCTTGGATCCGGATGAGACGCCGAGTTACTCGGCGTCTCATCCGGATCCAAGCTGTTTGCATATGGAGCTATAGTCGTGACTGGCAGGCTAAGGGTTAATAAATGTGATATGGCGTCATAATGGCATTGGAAGGGTTAATGTTCTTCTTTACTGCGTTTCCCTTCGTCTGATTGAAAGAATCCAACTGTCTGTGCATTCTATTTGTCTTGTCGAAGGCCTTAATCTTTTAGCAATTTAAGTCAAACCGTGTTTACATGGGAACTAGTAAGAGTTAGCCATTCCTTTTTGATGCAGTAGCGTTAATACTACTACTACTACTACTACTACTACTACTAAAACCGTGTTTACATGGGAATTAGTAAGAGTAAGCCATTCCTTTTTGATGCAGTAGCGTTAATACTACTACTACTACTACTACTACTACTACTACTACTACTACTACTACTACTACTACTACTACTAATAATAATAATAATAATAAAGACTTTAATTAACGAGAGAACTCGTTTGGTAAAGACCAATCGTCCATGAGGCCCTCAAAAGGTCCCCTCACTGACATGACGTCATCTGTTTTAAACAATTGTCGCCTGTTTTTATTTCTCAAATCTTAATTTTAGGTAAATTGATTTATGTAATATCATATAACAAGCAGTCTGGTCAGGATCCACACTGTTTGCAAATAATCATTGTTCACGGGTAAAGGCAGTGAAGGGTTAGAGAAGCGCTGATTTAGAACAATTGTTCAAAGTGAAATACGGCTACAGTGGAGAATCTGTTATTCTTTCCCGTTTAAACGCAAACGTACGCAAACGCAAAGCACTAAAACGTAGAAAAGTACAACTTTTTGGACAATTCTGATAATTCATGTTTATCTTGGTGGCAAACAGTTTGGAGCCTGATCAGACGCCGGGTTACCCGGCGTCTGATCTGGCTCCAAACTGTTTGCAATTCAAATAATAGTTTTAGCGTAAACGCGTTTATTGGGAAAGAATAACATATTCTCTACTGTATGTTTAATTCATGGGAGTTCTAATTACTGACACTGGACTGTATGTTAAATGTAAGTAGGGGTACATTGTAGTGTAAGCAGTGATATGTTAATTGGGCTTTATTGGGTTAACCTTATCACCATTTTACTGGTATTTGCAATCAATTTGGGTCTATAACGCCTTACGCGGCGCTGGTATGGATTAAAACTAATGATGTGATACTCGCCTCTTACCTTCTTTAATTAAAGATGTATAAATCTTAATTGAATATATTTTTCAGACGACAAGTCCAAAGCAGATGATGATACGCCAATATAAGTGTAAATTTAATGTATTGTTCGGTATTGGCGGTAACACATTGAAATTTACTTACAATCACTGGGCGATTTGTCTTTTTATCCAATGTCATCTTAAAGGCGCCTTGGTTTACCTTATCTTGGAAGAATCGTGTTTTCTGTAAAATAACATGAATCGTTTAATACATAATGGATGAATCGTGATGATCATGTATAAAAAGAATGAAAACCAATGACTGGACACATTGAAATGCAGGCAAAGTGGTTCTGTATGGAGAAGCAATAAGTATTTGGGCACATCATTAAATTTGTAATCTGCATTAGAGACTGTTCAATATTACGTTTTATACACAAGTTGTATGTAACTCAGTTTGTTTTAAGAAGACACATTTCATTAACGCAATTGAGTAAAGGTAATTTCCCGATTTACTATGGAGGAACATATTTAACGGATGGTATAGATCGGTCAATAACAGGACGAGCTGTAATATATTTACCATGGCAGGGACACCAGTCTTTCGTACCAGTCTCTGTTTGCCATTACTCTCCCTGATCGTGTCATACACGGGTGCGTTGGCGTTCAGACGTTTGTTTTCCACCAGATTCAATCTGGTTGTCCCTGTAGAACGCTTTAGTTCGAACTCCAGGGATGAAGAGCCCAAGTTTCGTCGTCCTGGACCACTGTTGACTTGGCGAAGCCATACCTGCTCGTGGGCGGCTGCAGCTGTGATAAGATGAGTAATTGATGAGTCGAAAATGGCAAGAGATGATAAAGTCTAACATCTCTGTTACGACCACTCAAAATTACACGAATTACAGATAAATGGCAGCTTAAAGGAAAATAAAAGTAAAGCAGAATCTCCCACAGGAGTTTTATGTTCTACTTTAAGTTTGTTTTGTGGTATCACCTGCATCACATTTTTTCTGTACATATTGCATCTTTGAAATTTGATGGATGAATACATAGATGGACACTAGAGGTGTAATGATACGGTAAAAACCGTATTGCAATATATTGCAATACAGCGGAAACGTATTGCAATATATTTCAATATATTGTGGGAACTTGTAGGTACAAAAAATGGATAGAAATCCGCCTTGAAAACTTATTTATAGCATTAAAAGGATAACAGGAGTGCTTGAAATACGAGGGAGGGTACACATTAACATAGACATTTGCTGTGAATGCCATCCAGTGTAATTGTCACAGTATTACATTCAAATTAACAGGACTTCCTTCTCGTACGTGCTCAAACAATATACAGAATATTGCAACACGGAAACCCGTATTGCAATATGTATTGCCATACACGCGGAAACGCTCGATATCATAAGAAGGCACATAATAAAACAATATATTGCCGTATTGTTACACCCTTAATGGACACACATGTGAAATATACTTAACGCATTTAATAATGCACTGTCATTATGGCACAAATACCCGGCCAACACAGTTGCTGCCATATCGTCCCACTGGTGCTTATTTATTATATATTCACTAGGCTCCTTTTTGTACCATTAGGACGAAATATCCTCTGCTTATATTTTTCGTCTGTTTTAACTTTTTTCTTTTAGACTTTGGAATAAAAAACGTTTTTGACATAGGAAACATAATATGAGTATGAGATCTTTCTTGTTAAACGATACTCGTATACTGAAATGATGGCTTAGAAAGAAGTTTATTATTTGAAAGGGAATAACATTTTGAAATTATATTCAGTGTTTGGACACGTTGATAGAATGGGATATCAGTAGAATATGAATATGAACTCCTAGAGACTAATTATTATAATTCAAACGAACAAAAACCAAAATAACAACAGCATCACAACAGAAACAACAGTAGTAGCAATTCAAAACAACAACAACAACAACATAATAATAATAATGATAATTATATACTAAACAAAATAATTAAAGGGGCAAAATTATAGGTTCATATGTCTTTTTCGAAAATGCTAACACTTTACAAATTAAAACAGCGAATGCATGTTTAGATCATAAAGTTAAAAAATGAGGAAACAGCAGTCACTAAGTGCAACTAAAACGGTAATGGCTAAATGGGTTGAAGAGGACAGATATCAAACCCCTGTTTTCAAAGGCCACTGGATTTTCGCACAATGAAATTTTACCTGGGGCCCGTTTAACTAAATTACTTACGCAAATTTTTTGTGTAAGTCAATAATTTAAATTTTAATTCATATTTTTTACTATCACTTGCTACAAACAGCAAATAACTAGATCAGAGGACGCACTTTAAGCGCGTCCTCTGATCTTGCTATTTGCTGTTTGCAAACGTTTGTGACCGAAAAATAAGAGTAAAACGATTTTGACTTACGCAAAATTTTTGCGTAAATTGTTTAGTAAAACGGGCCCTGGACACTATCAAGGTCGTTTGCAAGTCACACATGAAGAACAGGACCGACATTGCCACATATGACATGACGTCAACGGCTCGATTCCGCCGTTAAGCTAAATAGTTTTTATTACCATACGTATGGTTACAGGATCTCTGTTCAAGTCGCCGGGAATAGTCTTTATACTGCAAAATTATAGGCTAGAAAAAACCGACCGCACATCACCTCATCGACAATGCCATTTGAACGTCTACGCTTTCGGAACTTCAATTTAGATACTAATAACGGGTGAAGACGAAACGGTAGCCTGTTGATCTTTAATGACCGACAAAACGCTCAATGCAGTACTGTATAAGAGTTATCTGCATTATATTTGTACGGCTGACATGTTGGATTAAAATAAATTCAAAGTTTAGTTGCCGCTTGATACAGGCTGGAATGTAGCTTTGGCGACGAGTAGATACTCTTCGCTGCATATTTGGATTTGATCACTTGGTTATTTGTGTACCGGGGAGAAAGTAAAAATATTTTGATTATGACCATGGAAACTTGAAACAACGATTCGGAAATAGAACAAAATAAAACCCTTAATTCTGTGAAGTTTTAAACCTCTATTTTCGCACATATGTTTTAGAAGCATGCTGAATTGAATCATCAATATATTTTCGATATTCATCACTTAGGATTTGGATTTTGGACATCAAATCGTGAGTCACAGCGTTTAAGTCATTAGCTCTGAAAATCCAAAATGAACAATGTCCGTTACATATTTGGATCTGATCACTTGGTTATTTGTGTACCGGGGAGAAAGTAAAAATATTTTGATTATGACTTTGGAAACTTGAAACAACGAATAGAACAAAATAAAACCCTTAATTCTGTGAAGTTTTAAACCTCTATTTTCGCACATATGTTTTAGAAGCATGCTGAATTGAATCATCAATATATTTTCGATATTCATCACTTAGGATTTGGATTTTGGACATCAAATCGTGAGTCACAGCGTTTAACTCATTAGCTCTGAAAATCCAAAATGAACAATGTCCGTTACCACTTACATCTAGTCAATTTTACTACTTAAAGGCTCGTAGGAAGCAAATTACGAATGAGGCACAAGGCAATTTGTGTACGCGCTCTTATATAAATTTTTTCGGGGGCATGTACCCCCAGGAAAAATGTATTCCTATATGGTTTCTGCTGCGTTCTGATGGCGTTTACAGTATTCCTAACAGGTATAAGGCGAACATAAATCTATGTAAATCAAAGTTCTTGAGAGTACTGATAATAGTTTCAAACTGAATTACTGAGGTATTGGTTGTGGAGATAAAACCAAGAGTTTACTAAAAGTAAAACTCCGGGGAGGACACTATTTCTTTAAACATTGAACAATAATGTAAAGCAACGGAAAACCGCATTGGCCTAAACTCTATATTGTAAAATAATTCATAGAGCAAGAGAATATTTTTCAAGCATGATTAAACATTCATAAGCAAGATCTCTTTCATCCAACTCAGTTTACAAGTTCAGATCAGAAGTAGACCAGATTCTGAATAACTGTGGCAATGATAAAAATGTGTTACAAGTTTATTAATATTATTAGAAGCTGATTGGTGGCACTAACCTACGGAAGCTTAACCGGGCCACCTTATGTGTAATATTATGGCTAAAATATTAAAGAGTTACACAACTTTAATATTTTTAAGGTGATACTTTCTGTGTAGTTATATCAATAGTAATATTCATCTTTATCGAAATCAATGATTTTATATATCTGCAATATATATAAGATAAAAAAAAAATTCTGGACAATTACTTGAAATGATATTTATGTAAATAATTGTTTGTCAATTATATAAATAGGCATTAAGATATAAATTTGTAAATGTTAGAGACTTTATATTTTATGAAACATATTCGTTTTGTAAGTTTTTTAATTGTACTAGCTGTAAAAGGCTCATTTTATATACTACTTAAGTAAATAGTTCATGTACTTGATGACTCTATTGCTGAAAATATCTTCACGTCTTTTTTATGAGAAATTTCGAGATATTTTTAATGTACTTCAACCAAACTAGTTATTTATATTTCAAGAGAGTAATGTAAGAGAGCAAATATGTATGTGTTATGTTATACCCAACATACACCATTATTGTTCTAAATCATATTTATATCATAAAACTGGATACTTAAATGTGTACCCTTTCGCCATTTATTTATAATTCTGTGGCGATGTTAATTAATAAATAACATAATCAGAGGATTTGGTTAACATAAAAAAATATTGTATTTCTTTCAGATAAATGAAAATGTATACGATGAAATTTGTTCTTTTATTGGGCCTCTTAATAACCAAAGTGTGCATGCTTTTTAAACCGTAATGTGTTGCTTTGATTAGCATATTTTCTTGTCTGATTTCATGTGGTATGTAATCAGTAAAATCAGACCGGTGTGTTAAATCATTAACAGACTAAAATTATTTCATCTTAAACAGAAGTGCATGCAATGGTGTATTTCCAAAATAAGATTTCAGAAAATGAAATTGCAACGACGCTAAAGTTTAACATCGAACAAAAAACCTACCTGACACAATCCCAATTGCGACAAGCAGAGTAGCAAGACGCATCATCGACACTTTTTGATATCTTCTGATACCCAATGTTTGATCAAAACTCAGGGTAAAATGTTGTCATATGTAGATGGGTATTCTTTATATACCTTAAGCGCAACATTGGAAGCAATTGTCTTTATAGACCAGGAGCTAGGGAACGAAACGGTTGCCCACATGTAGTTAGGTTCTAAACGTTTTAAAGTTCCAGTCTAACGCCGATATCTCGAACTCGCTCAGGTCGAACTATCACTTAATTATATAGTTTAATGTCACCATTTCAAAATCGTTTTAGTAAAATAAATACTTATTTCAAGGTAAAATTGTTGCCACGCCATGTGGCAAGTTTCAGGAGTGAATGAATGAATCATGGTCTTTACAGTCGGCTTTTCTAGAACTTCATTGCTATTTCATGTGGTCGACATGTCTAGACGTGGTTATTATCTCATTACAATATCTATTACCATTATTATTTTTCATGTACATGTACGAGTAGGTGGATATTGTCGGTGATTATGTTGGGAAAGTGAGACGTTCGCTTGACGTATATAACGTTTGACGTCACGTCGACGTTGACGTGCTCCGGGTATGCGTTATGTATGTATTTGTAAGATGCATAGTAAAAATGTGTTTAAGCGTATATTGCCGATTTTCACAGAATATGTAGCACAGATCTGGAAATTAATGTTGATCTAATTTTTGCATCCAACTACGACTATACCTATTTTTATAGCAAAATTCTACGAACTTTCCGAACAACCCTCGTATATATTTATTTCTAATTGCTATATATGAACATATACTGTTAGTTTGTATCTTTTAACTCTTCAATATTGGAGGAAATAAAAAAAAACTAAAATCGGGAAGTAACTATTTGATGCAAATCACACCAGGCATACAACCGATGTTTTGCTAATGAAAATTATAGTCAAATGTGTCTTAAACATCCATTCTGTGAAGTAGCATTGATATGTTAAAACATGTAACTGTTAAATACAACAATAAAACAAGTCAAATGTTTCCTACAGGAAACAAGTGTGCTATTTTGGCCCAGCATTGAGCTTATCTCAATCTCCATACTAATTACTGATAATGCATAAAGTACACTCTTCGCACCTTGAAACTTTTGAATTTTATGTGAGTACCTCTTAACTACAACATAATTATAAAAAGGTAATTTTCATTCCTTAATATTTACGGTTATATGATCAAATGTATTTCAAAACGACAAACATTGTAGACGCTGGTCAGATGGCTACACTGTTTGGTTTTGACAAGTGTATTATTCACAGGTACACCGTTTGTAAAGAAAAAGTAAACGCGTTGCTAGGGCCCAATGGGATTACCTATTGTGACTGTATCTGGTAATCTGGTTTCCTACAAAACGTAACAAATTACCGAAAGTATTCAAGACGTAAATATTCTTATTAACCCATTACCCCATAGCCTGTTTCTACTTTTGAAAATGGGTGACCTCTTAAAGCAGGGTGAAAGTAAAGCAGAACGTGCCTTAAGGCATATTTTGCTTTATTTTCACCCTGCCTTAAGCTAACATCTGCTAAAATATAGAAAATAAGTTTTATCAAACATATTTATTACTGTACAAATTGTAACTATTATCTTGAGTTGTGGAATAAATTAAAGGTGTCAAAGGGCGTATTTATGGGGTAATGGGTTAAAATACTATGGCCAGCAACAAGCGAAATGAAGTGAATAGCAATTTGGTGTTTGTTTTTATAGCTTTGGAATTTCGATTGTCGATTATCTTGATCCTTATGCTCACTGAAAGCGCACTGACATCAATCTGCATGGCTGTATGAAGTGGAGCTATTCTCTTCAGTGCAGGAATGAATTTCATTTCTATAGAGGAAAAGGTTAACTCTTTCCTCCCTGAAACTTTAAATGGACAATTCCAGTTTCCATTTTAGTCTAGTCCATTTCTGACTTTTAAGGGTTGTTTTTGTCAATGTTTGGCATTGTGACAAACAGTGAAGACCCTGATCAGAGGGCTCCTAGGAGCCCTCTGCTCTGGGTCTTCACTGTTTGCTCAGGACAAGTGTACTGTTTATATATACACTGTTTGGAAATAACGCCTATATGCGGGACTAGGGTTCAAAGGGTTAAGGGAACACAAACACAAAGTAATAAAATGGGGAAAATGACGACATTTTGAAATAAATTTGACGGCTCATTTTAATCTAAGCAGCAAATAGATAGGTGCTTCGCCGTTAGATATGGCTTCAAACATTGCAGATGGCGCATGGGTTTTTAGCATAAACGCGTTTATTGGGAAAGAATAACTTCTCCACTGTAGCACAGTAACCCCAGCTATGAAGCCGAATCAACAAATGGTGTGATTGAATTGATTATAGCAGGGGACAGGAGCTTTCTCATTTGCTTTCAGTTTGTTCGTAATTAATTATGTTTAAAACAATCAAAGAATCACATTTGAATTGTCAGGGTTTTATAAAATGATTAATAGTGCAGGAGGTTAGTTAACCCATTGAGTATTTTCTTTATTCAACGGGTATTTATTGAACTAGTTGAATAAAGATAAAAATGACGTCATATCGATATCGTCGTGTAAAATTTTACAACACAGAACTTAAACTAAATACTATTTATTTCGATTGATGTTGAAAAAAAGATTAATAAAAAAGTGTATCAATTAAAAGTGATTTTAGTTTCCTTAGAGGAAGTAGCAAAACCAATTGCTTGTTATCGTGTGAGTTTGTAGTCATTGTATAGATTCTTTCATTCGTGTTTTTTGAATTTATGAAGCCTCGTTTTTATCGTTTTTTGATACTCGTTTAATAAATTAATCACAACACGAACACTCATGGAAGATCCACTTTTTATGGTATTATAGGAGACAATGAAACATCCTAATCACAACTGAGTGCCCTTAAAGTAGTAAAGCGTGTTGTTTACTCTGACTGGTGAGAAACAGGGTAGACCCTTGTCGGACGCTAAATTTCAAACAATGTGATGGTCTGGGACTACACTGTTTGCAGTGTCTGTAAGGTCCTTATTACCTTTCCAGATCCTCATTTTAACACTTGTAGCTTTCATGTGTCTACAGTGCTCCCTCTCTACAACGACACCCAATGAGAGGCAAAAATTATGTACGTTGTACGGAGGGAGTCGTTACAGGGAGGGAAATTGCAAACAGCTTGAATCCAGATCAGACGCCGCGTAACGCGGCGTCTGATCTGGATTCAAGCTGTTTGTCACTCGTCATAAAAAATATTCTGTACAATTTCCATTATGTAAAACTTTGAGAAAAAAGGTAGACAACAACTTTAAGCAGACGATATTGCAACATTAAAACGATAGATAAAATTGTCCTGTTTAGGGAACAGCGGCAAGAGTCGTTGTAAGGAGGGAGTCGTTGTTGGGAGGGCCGTTGTAGAGAGGGAGTGCTGTAGTATGATGCATTCTCGTCTTTGCTCTTGGTCTAAACATTTCTATAGGAAACAAACGACCAATGGGGCAGTTTCCCAATTACGTCTTTAATATACGCCATGGGAGGGAAATGGGCTTTCCTCGTACACGCCTTCTCCTTGAGCGGACACAACCCTTGATGTGAAAACAAAATATCGGGACCAACTAATAACAGTCTAACTGTTTCGGTTTTGACACTTTTTTCATAGTGCAATCAATAATTAGAAATTGTTTTCTGAAACAGATTTGAGGTCAACAATATATAAATGCTCTTCGATGAATTAGAGTCCATGCTGACGTTGGCATGTCGATAGGGGTTGATCATATTAGGGGTTAATAAGTTCCATAAATTATTCAGTTTGAAACGTAATCAAACTATGAGTGTATTCCATGTAAATATATCGCATGTTTTCTAAAACTTTTCATTATTGTCATTATCAAAGTCTGGTTAAGCTATGCTATTTTTGCCTTAAAATATTCGGTTGAAACTTTAACACGCT
Organism: Gari tellinella; assembly: GCA_922989275.2. Lineage (NCBI taxonomy): Eukaryota > Metazoa > Mollusca > Bivalvia > Cardiida > Psammobiidae > Gari > Gari tellinella. The sequence continues at coordinate 77,647,333 of OV277857.1, forward strand.
AACTGCTTAATTGCCTTGACTTTTGCAAACAGTGTGGATCCAGATAAGACACCGAGTAACTTGGCGTCTCATCTGGATCCAAACTGTTTGACATTGTTGATGCGCCTGGGAACAAGCAGGTAACCCTCTATGAAGAGTTGCATCAGAATAAAATAACTTGCAGACAACAGCAGCCTGGCATATTAAAAGTTAAGTACTGTATAAATTAAAAGCGTCGGCTAATCCGGAACAGCACTATTAAGATAGCTTGTTTGTAAGTACAAAATTACAAAATCTACGCTGTTCAAATTTACCAATATTAAGTAGCTGTTTACACCCTCAATATTTGTTCATATAATCAGAAGAGATGAAAGGTTTCTCTTACTTGTGTATATTTGCTTTACAAATTAGCTACTCGTCTTTGTTTGTAACTTGTTAAATATAATAAACAATTACGAAACATAATTCCTTTTTTATTAATTTCAAACTCAAGTTTTAAACGGGTAGTGATAAAATGTCGTAAAATACGACTTAATAAAAAGTGCGGATTGCGTTGACTGGTAAATTAATATAAGAAACCTGTTAGCTGCTAAAATTGTCGTCTGCCTCAAAGTCCTCTCCGATTTGTTGTGTTTGTTGTTTTTGTTTTAAAACAGAAGGAAAATATAATATGTGTGCCAAATGGTTTGGATCCAGATCAGACGCTCCGTTAGCTGACGTCTGATCTAGATCCAATGTTGGCCAAGTCATGCTAAGCACAATAATGGGTTAAAGCATTACGTCACCATGACCATTATCCAGCTACAATACGCGTACCCCGCAGGTTTGTTGTTCAAATAAGGTTTTAATGGCCTTAAATATGAACCCTTTCTCCCATAGCCTGTCTCTAGTTTTGAAGACAGGTGACCACTTAGAAGGTTGACAGTTAAGCAGAGTGTGCAGTAAAATGCACTCTACTTTACTTTCAGCCTGCATTAAGCTGCCATCTGCTAGGAAATAGAAAATATTACTTATGGTACGTACTCAGGGCTGTATAAATTGTATTGGAACTATTTCGTTCAGTGAAGGAATAAATTAAATGCGCTAAATGGCGCTTTTCTATGGGAGAATGGATTAACAGCTAAATAGTTGTCTGCATCAAATACAGTGGAGAATCTGCTATTCTTTCCAGTTTAAACGCAAACGTACGCAAACGCAAAGCACTAAAACGTAGAAAAGAACAACTTTTGGACAATTCTGATAATTCTTGTTTATCTTGGTGGCAAACAGTTTGGAGCCTGATCAGACGCCGGGTTAACCGGCGTCTGATCTGGCTCCAAACTGTTTGCACTGCAAATTATAGTTTTAGCGTAAACGCGTTTATTGGGAAAGAATAATAGATTCTCCACTGTACATCGTCTACGCTTTTTCTGAAAACAGAAGGGAAATATAATATGCTTGCCAAATAGATTGGATCCAGATCAGACGCCCAATTACGCGACGTCTGATCTTAATTCAAAATGTTTGCCAATGCTGGCCAAGTCATGCTTAGCACAATAATGGTTTAAAGCATTGCGTAATTACATGTATATGTTACAGGGAAAACGTGTAATGAAGGATTATGCATGCGTAATCCCTGAAGTTTTTAGGGATTACACATAATCACTGGGCGTTTTAGGGAATTGATGAAATGGCCCTATTTTCATCAAATAATTAAATTTGTATTATCAAGACATTTCTTTTTGTTTAAAACATCTTGCTTTCATGAAATATTATGGCCTAATGCCATTATATGGACGTCATACAAAGTGTATCGCACAAGTGAATAAAAATAAGTGAACAGTGTGCATATAAGCCAGGACAATTAAAAACCTTACTATCTCTCTTGTTAATAAGGTTAACAAAATATTTCATATTGAGGTACATGAACCTAATGAACTAAACAAGGTAAGATTCATTACTTTAACCAAAAGTAAAAGCCAAATATTTATATGATATTTAGTGAACCCCCATATTTCACACGCATAACTTAATGTAGAACCAACAAAGGCGTCAAACAACTGGCAAGCCACTTTCGGACTTAATCTAAATTTTCGACAATTAGAATTTAATACATTTAATGCTTTCAAACCTTTACCGACTAGGTGTTCTTGATTTAGTGTAAAGTTACCCGTATAATTAAAAACGACACCAAGATAATTAAAGTCATTTACAACTTCTACTTGTTGTCCATTATATGTCCAATATTCATTCATTTTTACCCTACCCCTTTTTCGAAAGACCATACACTTTGTCTTAGATGTATTAACTTCTAACCCCCATTTCGTACAATAGGAAAATAACAAATCTAAACTATTTTGTAGATCTGCCGGTGAGTGTCCAAGAATTACCATATCATCAGCAAATAGCAATACAATTAGAAAAAATTCACCAAAATCAAGTCCAGAATTAACACCACCTTGCAGATAGAGCTCTAAGTCTTCTATAAAAAGAGAATACAATATCGGTGAAATTGTCTCCCCTTGTCGTAAACCTACTGAATACTCGAACAAATCCGAATACGAATTGCAGTGTCTAACGCATGATTTTATTTTATGGTACATATCCCTTATAACCCTTAACATTTTACCTTGAATACCACGATTAAACAATTTCAGCCAAAGAGAATTCCTATCGACACTGTCGAATGCTTTTTTCATGTCAACAAAGGCACAATAAAGCCTTTCGTTGTTATTTAAATATTTTTGAACAATGGATAACAACACAAACAAAGCATCGACAGTCGAACGGCCCTCTCTAAAACCAAACTGAGCGTCCGAAATAACGGTATTTGTTTCGCTAAATGTAACAATCCTTTTATTCAAAACGGAGGTAAATAGTTTAGATAGACAACTGACAAGTGTTATACCTCTTTATACGCAGATACCCCCCGCAAAGCTATTCAAAAAGTGTCCTCTTACGTCTGATACCGGACACTTTTTTTCTGTTACCGGACAGTTTTACTTTCTGTTACCGGATACTTTTTACGGGCGTGGTGCACGTGGTGAGCATGCGGTCATCGGTTTAACTCTGCACTGCCCGGGAATTGACGACGTAACCCTTGTTATGCTACAGTGGAGAAAACATAATTCTTTCCCGTTTAAACGCAAACGAAACGCAAACGAGTGGCACACAATTTGGATCCTGATCAGACGCCGGGTTACCCGGCGTCTGATCTGGTTCCATAATGTTTGCAATGGAAAATATAGTTTAAGCGTCAAACGCGTTAATTGGGAAAGAATAACGTTTTTCCACTGTGAGTACCGCTTGTCTTACATTTGGAAACAGTTTAGATCCATAGAAGACGCCATGTTACGCGGCATATGATCTGGATCCAAATGTTTAGCACTGATTTTCATTTTTGATTCAATTTGGAAAGTATAAGAAAGATTTTGAGATTCTCCGCAGACGATAAGTTTGATGCAGACGGCAATTCAGCACGATAAGGGATAACGAACTTTCGCAAATAATTTGGATCAATATCAAACACACAGTAACTCAGCGTTTGAACAGGATCCAAACTGATAGACACTTTATTCGTGCAATCAAATCCCGAAACTTTGCGTTGGAAAATAAGTGCATTTCAATTTCAAAGCAGACGACAATATGACAGTGCAAGAGTAAACAACGCTATTTAATAGTGTGCCTGTTCAGGAGAAAAATATCTGGTCCTTGGTTTGGTTATAAGGAGCGGAAAAGGAATTATATCGGGCTAAAATGATAAAATATTTATTGACCTTAAAACTAAATGCTTAAAAAAAGATGTCATCTAAATTGTTAAATACAGCGCTTACCTTATACAAGCTGAATACTCATTCTGAGCGCAGATAAATAAATACGTAGTAGTATATTTTACGGCATGACCCAGCACACAGGCTGCACGGAATGCTCGTGCAAAGTATAAAAAGGACCAATGAAAATAATAGTTGGTTTACGTGAATTTTAATAGTTTAGAAATAGATATATTAATTTGCTATATTACATTGACCGCAATCATTATTGACTAGGTGTAAGATATTTATTAAAATCTACGTATAAGTCAGATACACGACGGGTTTCGCCTTAAAAGTGTAGGGTATGAATCGTAATAAGACTGTTTCGCTCGGACGAACAACAAATATGTCCTCGGCTTCGCCTCGGACAATTTGTTGCCGTCCTTGCAAAACAGTCTTATTACGATTCAATACCCTACACTTTTAAGGCGAAACCCGTCGTGTATCTATTACATAATTATTGACATCATCGTATTTCCCTTTTTTTATAAAGGGGGACAATTATACCTTCTGACCAACTCTCCGGGAAAAAGCCCGAGTCTAGAATTGTATTAAATATATCACAAATATGTTCAGATAAAATATCGCTACTTTCTAAAAAGTATTCATTTAACAAATTATCACCCGCGCATGACTTTGCTTTCTTTAAGTTACAAATAGCATCTTTAACTTCAGAAACAGTAATTGGTAAATCTAACTCAGAAAAGCTATCTTTATCGTTTAAATCGTGAGAAGAACAAAACGCACTTGATTCTACATTGTTAGCTTTTACAAACTCATTTTCCATATTTGCAAAATAATCCCGAAAATCTTGTAAAGAAATATTATTGTTGGTTTTCTTTCCTTTCTTTTTAAAATATTTCCAAAATTCCTTTGGCCTGCATCTCCTCAAATTTTCTAACTCTTTTTGCTTATTATTCAAATAGCTATTTTTCTTCTTTTTAATAACTAATTTATAAAGACTTTTTTGTTCACACAACAGTTTCATATTTTCAACATTTTTACATCTATTAAAAACATATAAGGCATTTTTATACTCTATTTTAGCCTGTCTACAATCATCATCAAACCACACTGATGCTTTATAAGGGGAATCAGTAAAACCTGGGTTTTCGTACACAACACGTGACTTACAAAATAATGGATCAGCAGCCTCCCTTATCAATCTCGTGAAATTATTAATCATCTCATTAACAGAATGGCGACTATCTGGTTGAACATTATCAACTACTTGATTAAAACAATCTAATTTTCCTATTAAATTACTTCGATACTGATCCCTATATAAATCATTCCATGTACATGATACATAGGTTTCCTCGGTTTGCATAGACTCTCGTACATATCCTTTCAAAACAAATGTAAGGGGAGCGTGGTCTGACCACACATTGAAATCCCCAACGGTAATGTCACTGACATTACAAAAATCTATTTCTTTTGACAACAAATAATCTATCACGCTTGCCCCGTGCATATTGCAAAAAGTATACTCTCCGACAATACAATCAGAACCAAGTCTGCCATTTACTATTCTTACACCTGTAGATTTACATAAATCGATCAACCTGCGACCGTGAGAATTACAATGTTTATCAACAGAGGCCCGGGGTAAGGGTGTATCGGGAACATAGTCAGATTCATCTGTAAATGAATTTTCCTTATCACATACAATAAAATCATGTTTAAGGCCAACCCGCCCATTAAAGTCACCCATTAATATTAAAGAACCAATATCTTCATATTCACATATATCATCCTGTAATATCTGAAAAAGGTCTACATTATGTACATTATATGCAGGTGAACCCTCACACCATATATAAACACAGCATAAATAAATATCTTGATCAAGATTAAAATATGTTTTACTCAGCTTCAGCCAAACAATTGTGTCGAAATGATTCTGTATTATTTCAACACCACTTTTAACTGAATCTTTAAGATAAATAGCAATGCCACCACTTTGCCTCTTTGCATTTCTATTTCTAAATTTTCGAAATAAATTTATGCAAGTATAGCCATTTAAATCTAAATTACTGTCTTTGCTTGCCCAAGTTTCATACAGACAAATAATATCATTTTGCATCAAAATATTAACAAAGTCATCACATTCTTTTTTCTCATCAGTAAGACCATTACAGTTCCATGATGTTATTCGTAGTCCATCTTCCTCGTACCCTCAACCCCTGTCACTAACGATTCTGCCATTAATATATAGTTTATCGTAGGAGATCCAAGCACGCTGACCATCTTGAATTGCTGCTTTCATTTTCGGCAAAAGCTGCTTCCTCTTCTCAACCACTTCTCTAGGGAACTGTTCGTTAATGAAAATACGTGTGCCTTTCAGTTTATTCCGCAGTTTACGTACCACTTCTCGATCTTTAAACAATGTGAATTTTGCCACTATCTGTCTGCCTCTTCCGTCTATACGCGATCCCATTCTATGCACTCGTTCAAACGCGATTTGATCCACTAGGTCTTGTGCCATTTCTAATTTTTCATGCATAAACGTTTTCAGTATTCGCTCGGTCTGCTCCGGTACGTCATTCTGGGCCTCATCTATACCTGCAAAAAGTAGGTTATTGCGCATGGACTGCGACTGCAAGTATACTAAGTCATCCCGAACTGTATCCCGCTGCTTTTCCAAATGTGACACTCTATCATTTGTCAATACAATACTAAGGCTAACACTATCATGCTTGTCTTCCAATTTCGTCACTCTATCCTCTACGTTCTTCTTACTATCATGAATAAATGTCCACAGCTTTTTCATGTCACCCTCTATACTGCTTACTTTTTTCTCAAGCCCCTCAAGTTTCTCTAGGCGTGTATTTATTTTAGTGTTCATCTGTACCAGATATGACATTATATCGGCATTTGTGGGCCCAGTATTAGGTGTGTTTGCACTCGAACCCTGTTGTGTACATTGCCCGCCATTTTGATCTCTGTCCCCATCAACTTGTGACCCAAACACAGAATTGTTACTCATATTTAAAGTATCAGCCGCTGTTGTCAGGTTTTCATTATACAATACTTCATTCGAAAGTTTCAATAATTCACTAACGTCAACTGTTTCATTACTCACTGAGCTGGTACTGCCATTGTCCGTAACCGAGGACGCCGAGCATCCGCCATATTTAGCCACCTTTTGGCTATCCGCACCTGACTCACTGCTCTTTTTCCGTTTATTAGTCCTTCTCCTGAGCACTAAAATATCACAGGATATACCTTCACAGTTAACTTGAGTTCTAATTTAGTCCAAAAATGCACATAATAACAGAACAAATGCAACTTTTATTTCTCCGATTTAAAACTAACTTGTTATCAAAACACGTCACGTGACCCACCTTTTTGTGAAAAGGGTTATATAGAAGATGAATATCTTTTTATTATAGAATGTGATAAGTTCTAGTATAACGTGATAAGTAAAGGCTATATACAGTGGAGAATCTGTTATTCTTTCCCGTTTAAACGCAAACGTACGCAAACGCAAAGCACTAAAACGTAGAAAAGAACAACTTTTGGACAATTCTGATAATTCTTGTTTATCTTGGTGGCAAACAGTTTGGAGCCTAATCAGACGCCGGGTTACCCGGCGTCTGATCTGGCTCCAAACTGTTTGCACTGCAAATTATAGTTTTAGCGTAAACGCGTTTATTGGGAAAGAATAACAGATTCTCCACTGTACTCGTCAATTGATCAACATCCAACCTTTTAACTCTTGCGCATGCTAGCGGTGAAACCATTATAACATATGCAAACCGTTTTTGGCACTTTGATCCTGTTTTGAAAATTCCAATTTTAGAGCGGCAGCAGACGACAATTGTTTAACCCTTATCCTGCGGTAATATCGTCTGCTTCGAAATTGTCGTCTGCAAACTTTGTTAAATCTAGATTTATACAATTAATAAGTAAAGAATCCTAAAGAGGAGTGCCAAACAGTATGGATCCAGATCAGACGCCGCGTTACGTGGCGTCTGGTCTGGATCCAATCTATTGGACTGCGGTAATATCCGACATGAGAGTCACACAGTTTGAACCCTGATCAGACCATCTGGCTAGAATCCATTCTGTTTGTAAAAGCAAGACATGGGTTAAGGCAGTGAAGGGATGAACTTATTCACCCCTGATACCTCAAACAACAATTCCAATTTCGGATTATGCCTAAGCCGTTGTTGACTATTTAGGGTTGTTTTATAACGAATTGCAAATAGGAGCCTTGTCATCTAGGTCTATACTATTTTCACAGGACAAGTGTACTCTTCATATCTACCTTGATAGTTAGGTAATAGTGCACGGCCATATTGAATTCTGGCTATTGTAGCCAACTTTGAGGTCAAATGCTACTCATGCTTTATATTACAGAGATGAGTCTCAATCAAAACACACAGTCCAATTCAAAGCATGTGTATATGTTCTAACACTGACCGAACTATGCCGACATAAGCTGCCTCGCTAATTATTTACAAGCATTAAAACAAAGGGATTTTTTGGGCACGTGCATCGCACTGTATAGCAAACAATTCAACAGAAAAACTATGACAAATTGCAACCCGGTTCTTCATTGAGATGACAGGAATGTTATTTTCAAGTATTTCTTTCTGAATAGGTGTTTTGAATATATTTACCACGTGTAGTGAAACAAATCCACCGCCATTTTGAAGCCAAAACACGACATGTATAGTGAAATGTGGTACGAGTATTTTGGATCTAAAGCTCTGTTTCTACGTTGATCATACACTTTTACTTGCTTTTCTACTAGGCGAGAAATGAGACTACAGCATGCACTTTTCTGATTCCCAGATCAATATTGTTTTTGATTAGATTTCTCTCCTGAAAATCTGTTCGCTTTTGTTTACATACAGGCTAAAGGATGACACCGAATCACTCGTTATGGAAGAAATATATTAATGCGCTCCAAAACTACTTTCGCGAAAAGATCGTATTTATTTTCATAACTGAACGTCATTGTTTTAGATACAATTTTTCTAATTCAGAATCAACTGTTTTAAAGACGAAGTCGCAATTTATTGCGTTTTAGATAATTATGTCGTGATTTTTTTTTCATAGCCGAATAACCATTTAAAATACAAACGACAATACTGACCCCGGCTTTGCGCAAAAAATACACATTTATACCCTATAGATTATAACATATATGCGAATTAAACAATTAATTTCCAAGCATAAAATCAGAAACGTATGCTAACATTTCTATAATCGCACTATGATCTGTCTCAAAACCAATACTATAATACATGTAAGATCTAATTATATTGGCGCCAGTTAACGATCTTCGTTCGATAAGGGCGAACTCTCATTGTTGTTAACAAATGGGTTACCCTTCGGAAATCTTGAAAATCCCGTGCAAATTGTTTGCAACCACCAGGTATAAATATCTTATCTACGGTGTGGTGTTTGTGTCCGAGTTAAGAATTTTCGCAAATTTCTCTGGAATATTCATTTGAAATATAATGATAAATCGATCTTCCTTCCAATGGGGAATATAATTTTTTCCCTGGGGAAAATAAAAGGGGTTATGGTCAAAGCGTACCATAGTCCAAACGTACCCTTTTTGGTTGAAGCGTACCACATAAAGGATATGTACGGGAAAAGTTCAATGCGGTATTAAGTGACAGTTAATTGATTTCCGCATATTTTTTACCTGTAAAATGCGTAATTAGTGTATTTTTCATAAACCTTGGTCAGTTTCACCCATACACCTACTTATCTAGCACACGATGAACAGTTATGGCATGTGCATGCATGTATATCTTATTGTTACATTAAATATACATGCCAAACTGCCAACGCAAGACCTCCAAGTTCCCTTTAATTTTCATATAAGAGCGTTTATTTTAAATCGATGGAAAATATGACACAACATTATTTAATACTTTTATTTGTGTTTTTAAATTGATGTACTGTCCTCAAAGTTGTTAATATTGGCAACGAATTTTCACTGACACTTCTGACGAATAATAACTATCTATCCAAACGTATCGCTAATTTCTGGTTAACATTCCCCATTGTGTCGGAATTTGCCGGTTCCTCGTGATAATTACCAAAAAAGCGTCCGCTATAGAGAATCGTGAATTTCCGTAATCGACATTTATTTTTAGCTCTCTTCATGCCATTTAGATCTACATCAGTTTGGAGTGAATGACGAAAAATGCAACGCCTACATACGAGACAAAAGGTTTCTAATCGCTATAAGTCTAATGAAAAATAAATACCATGTTTAAATCAAACAGACGTCGCGCTGCCGCATATCCCCATTAGATATAATTTAAACAAAGAAGGAACGTATCTATACATGTAAACGTAAATGTTTTTGTTGACAGTGCATCAATTGTTTCTATCAATTGTACACAAACATTTTGTCATCAGTTTTCGCGAATTAACGATAGCACTCAGCGTATTTCAATAGAATTGAAACATATCGCTAATCATTTAGAAAGAAAACATACAGTATAAGAATGACAATCCAATTCCATGACAAAATGCTATTTATTTAAGCATTTTGGTCATGTTTGTACGTCCTTGAATTGATAAGACCAAACATTTTATAAGTTTTCTCGGAATTATGAAAGAATTAGCAGAAAGAAATGCCTTTGAAACAAGCCATGCTAAAAAGTCAAAATATTATGGAGTAAATACAAATGACATTCTGATTTAGGATTATGATAGATTTACATCTACAAAACATGTCTGTATACAGGAACATGGGAAAACAGTTCAGACTACAGACCCAGAGTTTAGAGATCTTATGATCTAGTACTGCACTGTTTGCAATTTTCTTTTTCAAATTATTATAATGCTTATTCATCATCATGATAATCAGAAAGCAAGTGATTGTAGGTTAACTGTTTCCTTTACCTCTCTGTCAAACCGTGCATTGAATTTGTTTCAGAGGTTGACTGAGATATTAGTCCTTTTTGTATCTACCATTTACATACAGATTCTAGCAAGGATTTCTTTATATATCATAGTCAATTTAGTCACACAGCAAGATTGATAAATTTAAAAACAAAGTTTTAGCAGGCTCTTTATCTTTATAACACCACTGAAGAAATGCTTTAAAGTCACACAGAGAACACCATTTATACATTAAAACTTTAAAAAAAATTCGACACGCGGAAGAGGGTAACACTCCCTCCCGCATCCTCCCCCTGCCCCAGCGCCTTCCAGTTTTTTCTGGGGAGAACCCTGGAAATATAGATCTATTACGGCGAAATCACGAAAGGTATGGCTCAATTGCTTAAAAACTATATGCTAATACATACATATATGATCAGTATCGACAATGGAAAAGGACAGGTATATAGCTGTGTCATTAGCGAATAGGTGATTTACATTCCCGCGGAGATCATTAATGTAAATGTTGAATAGTAATGGGCCAAAAATATTGCCCTGGGGGACACCCGATGGAACTGGGATGGTGGAGGATATGGAAATATTTGCAGCTACTGGCAGAGACCTGAGAGACTTGTCCTCTTATGTCATAGTGCTGTAGCTTGATCAGTTATTTTTCGTGATTGACCATATTTAACCTTGTCCGCTTACTAGCTCTTATACTTTTCATCCAAGTCTCATTACCCTTGAAAAACTATAATTTGTCAATTTTAGCCTTGTCCTATTTGGGACTCGAGAAGTTTTAAGCTGAATTGTAAAATCTTTCTGAACATGTTGATATGAATGTGTAAAACCTTGGCCAACTTTGAAAACCGGCTAAATTGGATAAGGCATACTCATTTATAACAAGAACAACACCATTTTAGCCCTGTTTTCTCTGTTACTGAAATAGTTTTCATGGGATTTAGCCAGATTTTCGGACAGTGTTTACAATAGTTCAGTACTTGTAATGCTGGTAAGAAGGTCACGAATGACCACGTCATATCCTCTTTACCCCTTGAATGATTTTCATTTAACTCTAACTTTTGGCTTAACTATGCGTTGAACTTAAGCAGTTTTCTCATTGTGTCTTACTCCTCCTTTTGTGGGATCTTTTCTGACTTGGTCAGTGTACTAGTTACATTTGGAATCCACAATGGTTTATACAGGTACTATGTAGCATTCATTTGATGTTTTTAACTTTGACAATGTTTGACCACCATACTTTTGAAAGGACTTATTTCAATTACATGTGCTAGCCAATATGGAGAATTGACATTCTTGGTGATAATTGGTATAATGTGAAACTATATAGTGTTCAAATGGACATTCTAAAGAGAAAATAAGGATTCCTTGCACCTCGGGAACAGTTTGAAAATTACTATGCCATAGATAGTTTTGGAATTAGTTAGCCGCAGATGTTGGTGGACGTGCCCAAAATTTGGTAAATTTGGAGGTAATTTCTTTTCACTATAAAAACGTTTTTATTAATTTCTATAAATGCAAATGAAAAGAGGGATATATTTATCAGTTGTATAGAGTGACATTTTTAGGGGCTGAGCAATATCTGTGCCGTTTTCACCATAAATGCACCGTCACTACTTGTTTTGGTGGCCATCTTGATTTGCACTGCAGTATTACCTTAAAAGCGTCGATAAAAGCCAATGGGCTAACTCTTAGTATACTAGCGGAGAAAATATGATAACTTTTGCAAACAATTTGGATCCTGATGAGACGCCGCGTCACGCGGCGTCTCATTATGATCCAAACTGTTTGGCATTCTTAAACCTATTTTGAAAAGAAACATTTTAAATTCTATTTTTAGAACAGTTGCAGACTACAATTGTTGCAGGTGAAAAAATTACCCATCACGCAAAGAGTTAAAGCAACAGGAAGAAATGAAAAGACGAAAACAAACACCATAGCTTGCATGTTTACTGTATTTTCCATAGTTCAAAAGACACAGAGAGTAGATATTGAACTATTACACTTCTGATTAACTTATACTGTCTTTATGATATTCCGATGATTTGTCAATTAAATAAAACAATAAAAGTCCAGGTCCTTGTAGAACATCTTTGACTACTTGTTTGGAGGAGCGGAGACGATACCATTATCTGAAACATAAAATGTACAGTATAACCTCTCTATTACGGCCACTAACTTATGGTATCTATAAAATGCGGGTCGCTGCTTATAGCAAGGAGCTTCATTTTCATTTTACCCTCACCTTGTTTCAACCCTTTACTCCCTGAAACCTCAAATGGACAATTCTAGTTTTTAATTTAATCTTGTCCATTTCTGACATATGAGGGTTGACTTTTACAATATATGTCAAAATGACAAACAATGTAGACCTTGATCAGAGGGCTCCTTAAGGAGCCTTTTGATCAGGGTCTACACTGTTTGCACATGACAAGTGTACTGAGCCGTGCGACCATATACGTGACTACTGACTAGGGTCCAAAGAGTTATGCTGTCACCTGTGTTTTATACAGTTAATTCGTCTTCTTAGTGGTCTAAAGTGTCGATAATGTTGAGGTTTTATATAAAGATCAATAATGATATTTAATATATAATCTCCGTTCAACCGTTGTTAAGTGGGTAGGTGCACCTTGGTAAAGTAAATACCAAATTCTTCAAACTTTGCATACTGATAGTAAAATTAGTTTCTATGACAAAACTGGTGAAAAAAGTGGGGGTACCGGACCTTTCTTTTTCACAATTTGAGATTTTTCAAGGCTACCCCCCTAAAATTGAAGCTTCATAAAAACTCCTACTTTTTTGTACTACGGTTTTTCAATCTTTATTTAAACAATCTATTTGTACCAAAAGTATCATAATTTATATTACCATAGTAAGAATAAACCCTGAAAATAATGTTTTTTCAAGATCCAAAATAAAAATATTTGATTTCACCAGAAAGGAGTAAAATTTACCCCACCCACTTTTTTATAATGGGAGAATAAGGCACTGTGAAAATTGCCCTACAAATTGTAGCAAACTAAATACCAAATTTTTTATTTGTTGTTTTTAGCCTTGCAAACAAAAGGTTTTAGTGAAATAGCAAATAAAAACACAGGGTCCCGTACCTTTTAAAAAAGATATAGATCATTTTTCCAAAAAAAAAAATTTTTCTCATTTTTTCAAATTTGTGTGTACTTTTACCAAAAATATTTTTTTTCCAAAAAATTTCATTTTATCTATTGAGTTACTTATAATTTATACTAAAACTGTACTACCATGAAAATTTCATGCTTATATTCTGAGAAATTGAAATGAAATCGAATGTAACAAAAAACAACCTACCTATGAAAACAGTGTATGCTGTTAACTACGAATAGGACATAAAACTTAAAAAGTCCCTTCCGGAACGAAAATCCAATTTTTTCCCCGGAAAATAGTGTTTTATTACTGTATGCATTCACCAAAAATGAGTTCTTACCATTTTTTTGAAAACGAGTTCGTAAAATTTTTCGGAAATTTCATAATGCTCAAAAAGACAGGCCGACATCCTTAAATAGTTTTAGACAACGGTTGGAAGTTGTGACGTGCAGGAATTGACCACGAAGACTGACAGTGTTAAATTTAATCCAAGAGGCCATTCAACAAAGGTCTTACTTAACCCTTAGCCTGCCACTCACGATTATAGCTCCATATGCAAACAGCTTGGATCCGGATGAGACGCCGAGTAAGGCGTCTCATACGGATCCAAGTTGTTTGACACTCGGACAACATTTTCAGCAATTTTGACCAACATTGAAGCACTTTGAAACTTGAAGCAGACGTGAAATATAGCAGACGACAATTTATTTGGCGGGCTAAGGGTTAATTACCTGCACAAAAGTTGCAGCAGTTTGTATACCAGCCGGTTTTGTAGCACATAGTCAGAGGTGCATGTCCTTGCGAAATTAAATAGTTGTCGAGTTTAGTACAGTTCCACCCATGCTCTACCCATCCAACGTCAGCATTTGCACATTCAGCACTTGGAGGGGATACACCTGTAACAGTTTATTCTTGATATGCGTTACCATGGTAATACATTCAACCATCGCGACGAGTATACTCGTCACTTTCAAACACTAAACATGTACATGTACCTGTGAAGAGTACACATGTTATATGCAAACAGTATCAGGGTCTGTATTGTTTGTCAACAACAACAACAACAATGTTTATTCATGATGTAGGTCACCGGCCCCTGACATATAACGTATTCAATACACAAATGGTATAAGCAAATTTACGTATATCATAAAATAGTAGTAATATCCTTTCAGCAGCCATCAGGTTACCGGTACTTCATGCTCCTGGGAACTTGCAATAGGTGATCATACAGCAAAATGTAGTGACAGTATATACACAACTTTTCAAAAACATTTATCTACATATATATTTGATATATATGAACATACACACATACACATGCATTTCCTACACATGCATTCGTGCATACACATATACACATACATGCATACAATACAATACAATACGATACAATATAATACAATAAAGTGCAATGCAATGTAATACAATACAATACAATACAATACCACACAAAACATATATACATATATACCTATACTCAGAGGATCTTCTAACCGATCACTTTTTAAACTCATATTTTTCGAAACAGGAACTGGCACACTGACGTAATCAGTTTTATTCCAAATATTAGGTTGAATGTGCATTGAATCGAATTATTGAATTTTGAGTTTCTCTGTACGTTACGTCACACCTCCAAGTTCGACGATTTAGGTATTTTGCACGCGTGAAGCGTGTATGGGAACATTGGTAAACACGGCTTTTTAATATTTGTTGGACCTCAATCGTCCAAACAGAAAGACATTTAACATGTCGAGAATGCTGATTGTACTTATCACAAGAGCATTCGAAATGTTGTATTCAGAGCCAACGAGAAAACCCACGGTAACGTCATGGACGTTTTACGTCCTTTGTGCCCTAAAACTGTTTACATTAGCTAAATATTAAACATCAATATCTTATTTCACCAATTGCAACGCATTTCAACATGTTGTTTGCCAATATCTGCTTGTTTTGAGGAAACTTTGTCTAACCGGAAGTGTAGAGACTAACGTCATTAGCGCCTACAGATGATAAACTCACGTATACGGAATCTTTCATTTTGGTCATCATACACTCGCTCGTATGTTTCCACGCGTCTGCGATGACTGCTCGCGCATGTCTGGACCGTCGATTATGTAAAAACAACGTAACGTGACTGCGTTAACGACATCAACGCAAACCGTTTAAATGTAAAATTTTAACTCGGTGGAACAAAATTGATTAATATATTAACGCTGCACGTCGGTAAAACCGTTTAGGGTGGCATTCTTTAAGTATTCTGTAAAAGTCACTAAGCCACTGCTGACAGCTAGTGGTATTTTTGGTATTTTACATATTGTAAGAAAACAGACAGGGTTGCCTCAAAACATTTAAATCATTGCCAGTTGAACAATATTCCATCAATACTTAGATAGTATTTTTTCAAAGTAATCATTTAAGTGCTACATAAGACACCAATGTCGCGTTGAAAGCTGGTAGCCCAACAGACAAATGTCATTCATGACATTGTGACCTGTCATTTTAGGGTTAGGTTACACTTTCATTAATATTGTCCATAATTCGTGATCAATTTTAATGAAACTTTTCTTCTTTTTGTAAAACATCTTCATCTCATGGAAAATGTAATTTTTGGCATCCGGATTAAATTGTTTTTAGAGTAGCACCTTTAAATCTGACTGATCGGTTAGAAGAACATAGGAAATAGAGTTGAAAATATACTACTCAAAGTTTGCTAAGCACCAAGGGTAAAATCCCCATAGGTACCAATACATTGACCCTATCACTTCTCATCCCATAACTTCCAACATTTTTGTTCGATTTCTTCAAAATTTGGAGATCTTTTGGTCAAAGGTTTACTTTACAATCATTCAAATCATGTAGGCGAAACCCGAGAAAATTATCAAAATTTCAGAGAATTCACCCAAACTTTCAAATCCATTGAATAGTACATTGTAATGTTCTTAGATATGTTATTCGTTGTTAAAAACAATGTTTTCCCTTTCAATGTTCAATTGTACCCATTATAACATCTCTAAGAACATTAAAATGTACAATTCAATGGATTTGAAAATTTTGGTAAATTCTCAGAAATACTTATTATACTTATTACATATTTAACATAATGACTACAAGAAAAAAAGAATAGTAGTCATACACAGTGTCAGGGTATAATTAATTTCATGACAGAAATCAATATGTCATTTCAATTATAATCAATATCACATATATAACTCCAACATCACTAAACAGGAGTCTATGTTTTATGTAATTCTAAGGTGTAAGCAAGTACACAAAAATATAAATTTTCAAACCAGAGTGAAACTCAGGTAATAAACCATTTATATGGCACATATATACACTAGCTCCTAGAAACGAGACGGGAGTTAGTAATTTCGATCATTCCAGTCTGAGCGAGACTAATCATTTGTATACAAAAATACATATACAATCGCACACACTAATACATATATACATACACACAAACACATATGTATATATAGAGAGACGACAAGATTAACTCGTGTTATAAACTTGTATGCAGTATTAATTAAGAGTATCATACTAATGACAAGACATATTAGTTACATCAATTAACAAATTATAAAACAGAAACTATTTCTGATCTTCTATATGCATGATATAGATATAGCGAAAGTTTCTGTATTGATTAGTCGTTTTCACTAGCGATTAAGATATATAATTTGTTCAAGGTTGGAGTTACGCAACACTTTTAAAGTAAATATTTAAATATTAAATCGTCATAGATGTGACACTTAGAACAAAATGGTATTCACCCTCTATCTCTTTTTTGTTACACAGTTTACTAATCCCTTCCTGTCTATCTACACCACTATAACTTCCTGTCTCTATTTCCAAAGGATATCTACCAGTTCTGAGTTGTGCATAATGGTATCTAAATGTTCGTACTTTCAGAACGTTTCAATAAGCTTCAGTTTCATAATGATGTTTAATATTTTGTATACGTTTAATCTAGATAATTGATCTAACTCTGAATACCAAGTTTGTAGATACTGGTCATTAACTCTGTGGGCTAACAAAGCAATAATATAGTTTTCATTTTAAACTGCTTGGTTAGCCCTTATATAACAAAACCCATTTACTTGCAGAATACGTCTTATTTGGCTTACCCAATTGTCATGTATTTAATATGTCGTAATAAACACCCATAAAATAGACACAATGGACTAAGCGTATTTTCCGTTTGAATGAGTTAACTTTCAATGGAAACCATCCGTTATCAGAAAAAATACCATTTTACATTGTCTCTCGGTGGACATGTCCTTAAGATATCTAAACGTTTGACAAAATGTGCAGACTCTGATCAGATGACTTCTTTATCCTGACCAGGATGGCTCTCTGACCTTGGTCTATAATATTTCAAAAGGGTATTTAACCGCATACAGTTTTCTACCCCTGAGGTGGAGTAGAGTTAGCAGTATTCCTATTATAAAGCCCCCTCTCTACAACGACAGCCAAATGGAGACAGGAACATGTGTCGTTGTTCGGAGGGTGTCGTATATAGGGAGGCAAATTGGTTATTATTTGCAAACAGCTTGAATTCAGATCAGACGGCGCGTAACGCGGCGTCTGATCTGCATTCAAGCTGTTTTTCACACGTCATTATACTATTCTATCAAAATGTCCACTTACGTGTAACTTTGAGAAAAAAGTAGACGACAATTTTCAGCAGACGATATTGCAGTAGTAAAAGCGTTAGACATAATTTTCCTGTTTATGGAACTTCGGCAAACACCGTTGTAAGGAGGGAGACGTTGTTGGGAGGGTCGTTGCAGAGAGGGAACTCTATATATAGTCACACGCTTAACACCTGTGCTTCATCGACATAGGCGACTTAATTCGACTTGGCTGTAAAGTTTGGATATATACCAGACACTGCGTAACCCGGCGTCTGATCAGAATCCAAACTGTCAGTCATACGATTATGAAAACATATTGCAGACGACAATACACTCTCTTTCGCTTTCGGCTCACACATTAAACTCTGTCATAGGCTAGCCTGGCTAGGTACTACATTTTGCGTATTATTTTTAAGAATTACGGCGTTCCAGTTTCTGTCAGCGTCTTTTACAAGAAAATGTACCAAAACACATGAGAATTTCCAATCTTATGGCTTACAGTAGCTAAGTGATTGAGGTGTATGTTGAGGAACGAATGAACACATTCTGTGAAGTAGATCAGCACATTTTTGAAGCAGGCGACAATGTGGCGGTTAAAGGGTAACACTCTCATGATAATTTTGACGACAAAAGGTAGTGGAGATCCTGCAAATGTTACTTTACCTGCACAGAATGCACAACACCTGGCCTCCCATTTTCCAAACTGACACAATTGGTATGGTTTGAGCTGTGACTTTGCCAGCAAATGATCAGCCACGATGGAACAGTTAAAACCCTGGAACCCTCTGTCTACACACCCCTTGTCATCAGTGACGTCATTGTCAACTGCATCGTTTGCGCCTTTCAAGAAAAAAAGTATATTTTCACTGTCAAATTATTGTCTACTTGAAATGTGTCATCTGTTTGTACAAGAATTAAAACATTTGCTATTCTGACTTGAGAAAGATTAAAATGTAGGTCAAACAGTTTGGATTCATATCAGTTACCGCGTTACGGGGCGTCTGGCCTGGATCCAAACTGTATGCAAATAAGGAGACTCGAGCCATTGGTAGTAGACAAGTTCAGGCAGCAAATGATTAACATATTGAAGAAATCCCATAATTATACTTTTCTACTGTACAACTCTTTCCATTTGTGTTATCACTGAATGTTGTTATTTCATGTAGCTAATAAGGATTTAACCCTTATCCTGCGGTGATGTCGTCTGCTTCGAAATTGTCGTCTGCAATCTTTGTTAAATTTAGATTTATACATTTTTAAAGTAAAGAAACCTAAAGAAGAGTGTCAAACAGTTTGGATGCAGATCAGACACCGCGTTACGCGGTGTCTGATCTGGATCTAAACTGTTTGCAAAAATAAATAAAGTCGCGACCAGCAGGCAAAGGGTTAACGTTCTTCCAGGTAATAAACGATGCGTCATCTCGTCGCCTGAGGCGATGGTCAGCAACGTTCCAATTTTGTTGGGACGAATCACTCGATGCAAAACACTACTATACAAATCATTTGAACCCCTCTTCGTGTCATTTGCTTAAACGTTGCAGCAGAAAAGACGATGTTCTTTACAAATAAACATAGTTTATGCCAAACAATTATATACAATGATATTTAAAGACAAGAATTTATATAAGTTTTAACAAATTTTAGTTTCTAATCCCAATATTTGTATTTGAAATTGTATGTATTGTCAGTCATGACTGTATCTATTTTGAAATAAAATACTGCTTAAACTAAACAGCTATATACAAAGCATAAATGAATAATTTCATTTATTAATTATTCATACGACTGTACATTTATACCGTAAAAAGCCTCATATTTTGGCGTTAAAAAGCGATTTGACGTTATGCCGTTGTGCCTGGTAAACATGCGCGACGTCAAACAGTTAAGAGCCTGTTCAGATAGTGTTGTGACAGGCTTTCGTCTAACGCTTTAAATGTTAAGTTCAAACCTATCAATGAGCTAGTTTATCAAAACAGATTACCTTGAATGTGTTCATCCGACTTGTAGACGCATTGTCCATCAATACAGTACTGGAATAAACCAAATTGAAGAGGTCAGTGCAAGATGGTACCTAAGTCCATTTTTTAAATATTTTTAGTTAGGTCCATTGTAGCATTAACTCAACTTTCTCCACATGTTAACATTCCAAACATGTGTAATTTTTACGTTTATACAGACAAAATGGTGTTTATAAACATATTACAAAAGTCCTATCTCCATAATGGATTTAGGACCTTTGTTGCACGTGCACATAAATACATGATGCACATGGTGGATACTGGATAGGACACACCTAAACTTACTGCTCGGATTTCGAGTGTTTTTGGAAAGTACTGGTAAGTATTTATAACTTAATTCATGGAGTTTAGCTACAGAAATTAGTATATTGTTGTAAAATTTATCAATTTAACAACAGTTGTATGAAAAGAGACAAATATGCTTAGATATAATGGACTGTCCCTTTTTGCCTAAACATAATTAATAAAAACAGTAATTTTATAAAAACATTCTGTTATAAACATTTCAACATGCCCACAATTTTAGTTGTTTCACATATAAAAGGTATCTCATTAATGTTTGAAATATTTTAAATTGTTTCACACTAACCAAACTTTCACAAACATGCGATTTTCTCCACCTTTAAGAAATGTGACTTAGGTACCATCTTGCACTGGCCCCTTCAATTAGATTAACACTGTATATGTTATTCGCAAATAGTGTACCTATGAAGAGTACATTTGTCCTAAGTAGTCAGTGACGACCAATACCAGATAACTCATAATTTAGGAGCTCGCTGATCTTGGGTCTGCATTGTTTATTATTTTGAAATTTATTGAAAAAAAAAATGTCAACAAAAAGGTCAACAAAACACAGCGCTAGTCCAAATAATTATGACACATGATAGCCTTTATTCTTATCATGGCAAACCAAACGTCCTTATCTACTTGTTCAAACCACAACAGTCAAACATTGATTTCCTACTCTTAAAAATAACTAAAACTTCCAAAAACTAAAGTATAACTTTTGTCGAAATAAATATCGTTCAATACACTTGTTCCGCATTAAATCCAAGTGTCCTCCATATAACGAGGAACAGTTCAATAATTAAGCCAACATGTCTATCCAATGCGTGTTGGGTGCATATAGATGCCGAAATAGATTAAACGAAACATTTTTTATATATATTTTTCTACCGCGATACGGTTGTATGATACTATTACAAATTTCATTAGAAACCAATGTGTTCAATTGTTATGCTTAACTTTCATAACCTTCGTAGCCCCTCCTTATAACAAACTGACCCTTTTTAAAATAATGAAAACATAAGAAATGTGTTGATGACTTGCACGAAAAATAGTTCCAATAAATATTACAAATCAGAGAAAAAAATTTATGAGTTTCGGCAACAATTTTTGTGGCGAAATTTGCTCATGTTAAATGGAGTAGATCTACAGTGAAAAAGACCCAGGCTCCGAGGTTATAATGCTTTTGACTTGAGTCTAAACACGTTCCCAAGCATTTGATTGGTCAGATGCTTGGGAGCACACTCAGACTCTTCTGAAGTGCGGTCTCGCCTAAAAATTAAAAAAGGAAAAAATCAATTGACGGTCGTGAAATGGTGAAATTTTCGAAATGCATTTTCTTTCTAGATGGATTATCCGAAATAGACCAACGTTGACGAGATTTAGTTGGAAACTTGAATTGGCCAATTGAAGTTTCAGGGAAGAAAGGGTAAAACTGAATTATCGGATGTGTTCGGTTTTCATCAGTTTAGCTCTAAATACCAGAAGAAGACGTTGAACAAAACTAAATGCAAACGCAACGCTATAAAATCGTATACTATTGCTTTTGGGAAATATTTATGTTGGGAATGAGATCTAGTTATTTTAATCTAAGTAGACTACAGTTTGGAGCTTGATCAGGTACCGGGTGACAAAACTAGCTGAAATGGAAATAATTGCTTTAGCACAAAAATGCCTTTATTGCCAGAAAACTAACGTCTTTTCTACTGTAATTCTCTACAAGTCACCTACCTTGTTTGCACCACTTTCTCCACAGTCGGTACCCATTGCCGGTGTGAAAAAGTGTGTGAGCAAGCCCTTTGGGTTGTAACACGCTATTCTTCGGCAAAACTCTTCATTCGTTGGTTTCTAGAATCAGAAAATCGTAGCTTTCAGTGAGTGAATACTTTGTGTTCCATTTGAATGCATGTTCTTTAAAAGTATTTATTATCCATCAATGTGACACAGTCTAGGCAGTTTAATGCGGAGATCCAGTAAATATATAATTTGCCAACAAAGTACAGTGGAGAAAACGTTATTCTTTCCCAATAAACGCGTTTGCGCTTAACTATTATTTCCAGTGCAAACAGTTTGGAGCCTGATCAGACGACGGTTAACGGAAAATTGTGTTTTCCACAATGAAAATTCAGAATTGTCAAAAGTTGTCATTTTCTACATTTTAGTTCTTTGCGTTTGCGTTATGTTTGCGTTTTAACGGGAAAGAATAACGTATTATCCACTGTAGCCCCTGGTCATATAGTCCTTCAGAGAAATCAGGATTTGGAGGTTCACCTAGAAATTGCGTCCTAAGTTTTTTTCTTGATTGATATTGATAGTTCAAAGCATTGTCATTCAGAATTGGCCGGGTGCCATCATGTCATCCTTGAGCATTTTGATATACATGCATTTCCGGTTTACCCCACCCACCTTTTTTTACTCATTTCCACGAAATAGGGCCTTTTATGCTATACCTCGTCATCGAATACTGGATAAATGTCTTGAAAGTTTAAGTATTATACAATGAAACTTGAACAATATATGCACCTTAATGAGGGTAGCATGTTGCATTGCAGTTTGGTAACTTTGACCTTTGCCCTTGACCTCTGCGATATTTGTTAATTCGTTTGCTTTAAATAGGTCAATTTTGGACTAAGTACTTCAATTACGGTCACATAACTTCACGTGTATGTGCATCTCAACGAGTAAAACTAGTTACAATGTTAAATTACTTACTTTTACCTTTAACCTTGACCTCTGTGGCCTAGATAATTCTTTCTTTTTACGAGCTCAGTATTGGACTAAGTACCAGTATATAGGGTCACGCAACTTATCATGCTTTTGTGCGTCAAAATATTTCATTCTTAGCACATAGGCTTGGTGGCACACACTTACTCATCAGCTTAGTTGCTGATGATGATAGTTTGATGGCAGACAGTGGCTTAGTCTATATATTTGCTGATGTCTTGAAAAAGTGTATGGTGACATGCTGCCTTAAAGTTCCGATTCAGCTCAATGTAAACTAACAATGGAAGATGTGGTATGGCTTATGTGAAAGAAATGGAGGCTCTCCGGAGAGCAGTGCTCAGACATATTTTTAAAAACTAATACTTGATGAGGCATGGACGAGGAATATAAAATGGCATATGTCATAATTATGTTCATTGAAATCCCCTTTATGTGTCACGGGCATTTGACCGATTGCCTAATTAAGATTGCGATAAAACAGAAATATTCATAGGCGTTAAACATTAACATGGGCAACCAGCTGCACGCAAGTTTGTATTGGCTGTTGACTCACAGGGATGATCCTAAAACTGACTTTGATGGGCACAAGGAAGACGGGGAATAGAAAGCAACGCAAAGGACATGGAAGGCATAGTAAGACAAGAGGACCATTGAGACCATAACATTTCTCACCTGAATATGATAGTTTGATCTTTAAGTTTCATCAATAATCAAAATCATCATAAAACTTAAAGCCTTACTTAACTTGTGAACGTTCGGAAAAATACACATTCAAATTTGTAGACAACAGAGTGTAAATACTGTTAAAGTTTTCATTTTCGAGCCTATCTGAGTGCATCAAGGACGTATCTCTTGACAAAGGGGTTCTATTGCACCCAAACTTTAACTTATGAAAGAACTTACAGTAATATACACTGTGAGCAAGT
Source organism: Gari tellinella (assembly GCA_922989275.2). NCBI lineage: Eukaryota > Metazoa > Mollusca > Bivalvia > Cardiida > Psammobiidae > Gari > Gari tellinella. The sequence continues at coordinate 77,671,695 of OV277857.1, forward strand.
CAGTTTAAAGTGCATTTAAAACCTGTAGTTTCTAGAGTGTATAAATAGATAAAGATGGCATTTTCAACATGGTTACTGAAGAAATGGAATCCGATGATGTGCATAACAGCTTGAAACCAGGCTAGGGACAGCTAATATAATTTGACAAACAGGATTCCAGAGAACAAATCACCGTGACCAAAAGAATGTGATGGGTGGTCAAATCAGGGTGTTTGATACTTGTATATTCTACTCAGTAGTCCTGAAAGTCTTCAAGCTAGCAGCCATGAGGTTGATATCAAAGATGTTTTGTCTCATGAATTAACACCTTTTCGAAAAGCGTTGTTGGTGATCAAAATGATATGACAGTAACGAAAATTGATAAAGCAACTCAAAAAATAATTCCAGATAGAAGTTTCTGACACAAAAAAGGACCAGTAGAGAGTCACCATAGACGGATCGACATTGTTATTGTAGGTTATGACATACCCAATAAAAGGCTCTGTGCAGAACTACATCGCCAACACGTAAGTTAGGGAAGGACAGCAATGTCCACTGATATACACTCAGTGCAAAAAGAAACGCACATTTTTTCATTACAATATTTGTATGTAGAAGGAACGTATTTGTGAATTAATCTCATCATTTAAGTCAATAGTTCTGTCTGGGGTTGTCAATGTTGAAAAAATGGAGGTTTATTTTTGAATTGGTAACACTACAGCTTGCACAAATCGGTCCGGTGTTTTATACAGGCTGTAGTTAACTCTTTCGCTATCTTATTAACCCTTCCCCCCATAGAAGCGCCTTTTAGCGGATATGATTTATTCTTCCGCTGAAGAAAATAGTTCCAATTCAATCAACCATGAATATATAGTATAGGGAATATTTCTATATTTATCACATGGAAGCTTAAAGCTGGCTGAAAGTAAAGCAGAATGCGCCCTAAGGCGCATTCTGCTTTACTTTCAACCTGCTTTAAGTGGTCAACTATCTTCAATACTAGAAATAGGCTATCAGGTAAAGGGTTAATCGTGAGATGTTATCCTTTCATCGTTTCATTGACGTCTTCTTCAATGTTGTTGTTTGCAAAACCGTTTCAAAGTAAGATTCATTGTAGCATGACTTAAAACATATCGGTCCAAACTGTTTGCAAACGCGCGTTTTGTCGTCATTAAGAGTGAAAGGGTTAAAATGCAAGCATACTGTTTTTTGAGTATTTTTTCTGAACTTGTTACAGAATTTAATGGAATCTTGAGATATGGCTTTAGTATTCTAATTTTCTTAAACAAAAGTCTCTTTATCTGCGCCTGAGCACGATGTGCGTTTCATTTTGCACTGGGTGTGTATACAGCACCGAAAGTTCTATAAGATGTATGAAACAACAGGTTAAACTCGATTACTATCAGTTGCATACTAACAACACATTACCTTACTGTCACTTAACAAAGCAATTAATGAAGCTGATAATCCCTTACTTTCTAGATGCTGAGACTTTTCAGATTGAGCACACACAAATTAACAAGCTTGTGATATTAGGTAAATATGAAACACAAGCTAAAACAACCCGAGGCATTGTGTCAGAAAGAAAACATTTGAAAACAACAGATTAAGAGGGCGACAACATCATCGTGTAGTAGGTATCCTTATGCAGAAGAAATTATTCGAATCCTAAGCTGTCAGTCATATTATAAAACAAAAAGGGCGAATGAAATATTAATCAAATCTATTCTTGATATTGATATTGCATTGGACAAACATATGGACATTGTTGAGGAAATTCTTCCTGCAATTAGTCTCTCGGGATGTAACACAGTTGCAGACAGCTTTGGAATCGGAACGTGAACTGTTGCAAGGGAAGAATTGTGGTCCAGCTGTGTGTTTTCACTTCTCCGTTTACTTGATTTTTCTATTGAAACCATTTCACAAGCGATAGTATTTCCTCGAGTTCATATCTGAAACACGTGTTCAAGTACAGACCACACAGCTTTGCTATGGAACATCAGCAAAACTTTGCTGCCTTGATTTAGGCATTTATTAGAAGAAACAACCTACCTGATCTTGACCAAGCAGGGATTGGCTGGAGGAAGGAAAAACAGATCACATCTTCACAGCTAGCGACATGGACCGAAAACCTTGTCATAACGCTAGAGTTTATTTTTAAACTGAGCAATGTGTGAGCGTCAAGGTAGCATGCCCTGTAGAACGTGAATATTGATGTGTAAAAGCATTGATTGATGAGTTGAATTTTAGGGCACTGCAATACAGAATTGATCATATGCCGCGGATAAATGATGAGAGGTGATGAGATGTGATGATGATGATTTCAGAAAGATGATTTCTACTATACTATTTCGTTGCAAATCAGCACATGGGATCAAAACAACCTCCCTGCCTTCCTTTTAGTTCTAAGCAGTTGGTATTATCTCGGTCAAACAAACAGAAACATTTCTATGACAATTAAGCCCCAGAATTACGATCAGGTAGGAAGGTCTTTTGGGATAAATGTAAAAGCGCTCCTGTGAACAATTACCATGTGCTACAAAATAACCTTTTGAATATTTTAAATATTTTGAGCATTCCTATTGCCATTTTGGCCGCTATCTTGAATATACGATAATGCACGAAGGTGAAAAGATGTCACCCGCAATATTTAAATAATGAGTATCATTCTGTCAATAATAAGTATCATTCTGGTGAGGCCAAACCATTTCAGAATAAGATATTATGAATGTTGTTGTTTTGATTTTTTTTTTTAAAGAATTTCGGTCTACGCCCTTGGTCGCCATCTCGAGTATTTATTTTATTACACCGAGCTTATCAAACCTGACAGTGGAGTCGTCTCCTTCGTATTTTATCAAATACGTTGTGAATACCAATTTAGAGCCGTCATGCACGTAACGCGGGAATCGACGTGACATTGTTTGTATCAACTCAACTCAAGAATCTTCCAAAGTGACGTCATAAAAGGAATATCATATAGAGTGACAGTATATTTTTGGATAGATGTAAAAGTCATGCAAATGTTTAATGTTGGTCTATGGGAAATTAACATTTTAACTCAAAGCGACGTGTAATAAATGGAAATGTTCAAGGGTGACAAGATGTCATCCACGTACAGTTCAATAACAAGTATTATGTTTTCAATAATAAGCATCACTATCTTAAATATACGGAAATACTCAAGGATGAAAAGATGTCACCCGTTACATTTCATCAATAAGTATCATACTTTTAATAGTAAGTATAATTACGGTTATATAGAGTCAGTTAAGAATAAAATATGTTCATATGATTGTTGAATTTTGGACTTTATTTGCTAAACAAAAGTCCCGTCACCGTTTTTGTCGCCATCTTAATATGCGGAAACGCTCAATGATAAAAAGATGTCACCCGTAACATTTCAATAATAAGTATGATCATTTCAATAACGAATATGGTTAGATCAAATCGCCGCCATTTTGAATATACAGATATGCTCAAGGGTGACAAGATGTCATCTGTAACAGCTCAATAATATGTATCATCATTTTAGTAATAACTTTCATGATGGTGGGGTCAAACTAGTTTAGAAAACCAAACTATGAATGCTGAAGTTTAGAGTGGTTTTTAACACATTTTGGTAACCATTTTAGCCGCCACTTTGAATAAACGGAAATGCTGAAGGGTGATAAGATGTCAACCGTAACATTTTAAAAACATGAATTGTCCTTTCAATAATAACTCTAATTAAAGTGAGGTCAAATCAGTTTAAAAAAAGAAACAATTAATGCTGCTTTTTGGACTATTTTGTTTAAAAGCATTACGGTTGCCATTTTGAATATACAGAAATGCTCAAGGGTGACAAGATGTCATCCGTAACAGTTCAATAATATGTATCATCATTTCAGTAATCTATATCATTATGACAGGGTCAAATCAGTTAAGAAAACCCAAACCACGAATGCTGAAGTTTAGAGTACAACAGCCCTCTGAACAACGGTTTCCTCTTTACAACAACGCCTGTCACTATTCCCCAAACAAGACATTCATACCCAACCTTTTCACAGCGTACGTGGCGTCTAATCTGGCACCAAACTGTTTGCAAATGGTAGCCAATTCCCTCCCTATAACAACTTCATCCGAACAACAACAACACATACACTTTGTCTCCCATTGGATATTGTTGTTGAAAGTGTGCACTGTACTATCTAACTACCTCTTGTCTTACCCCGACCAATCGCTTTAATATATTAAACACTGGCGACGAGTATACCCGTCATTAACAAACAGTTTGTCTGTGAAGAGTACACTTGTCCTATGCAAGCATTATATACTCTGGTCAGGGTCTGTCCTGTTCATCATTTGTACATGTATCATTAAAATCAAACCTTAATAGTCAACAATAAACTAGACTTAATTGGATATTGAAATTGTCTTTTGAAAATGTAAGGGTGAATGCTCTAATATCATATGTAGAGATGCTATTCTTTCCCATTTAAAACCGTTGAATTTTAACTGCGTGGCCCATCTTAGTTGGAAATTTTGACCCCTATTCTGCTTATCGCTATTTCACTAGTTTTTGCAATCAGTTTTAGTCCAGATCAGACGCCGCGTAACGAAGCGTCTGATTTTGACTCAAACTATTTGACAACCGTCTTTAGTATTCTTTAATTCAAAATTATGTATTCTAACAAATTTTCCATACGACAATTTCAAAGCAGTCGACTTTGCAGCAGAATAAGGGTTAATATCCAAATACAAATCACGCACGTAATAAAATGGTTCTCAACTGTAAATATCATACGAAAATGTATAATAACTTTATATCTTATTCAAAGGTGCTACTACATGTACATATGTTAAATATTTAAAAATGGATCTCACGTTGTAAACTAAAATATCTTATAACAATGATTCAAATTGGTTTATCTCATTGCAATTTCTTTATCTAACAACACACATTATAGTATGTTCGTATACGAATATAATTACTCGACGCGTTTTAGATGTAAAATTATGTATCAGGGACCCATGTCATAAAACTTCGTACGACATAAACGGTCGTAAGTCAAAACTTATTTAATTTCTGATTTCTAAATAATAATTGAGACTTTTATAATCAGATCTATTACGACAATATTTGTCGAACGAAGTTTTATGAAACGGGCACCAGGAACAGGAATTATCTGGTTCCAACCTGTTTGCAACGAACATGAGTTCCAATTTTAACCATTTTAATGCCGTTATATTGTCAGCTTTTACAATGTTGTCTGCAAAAAAGTTTTAATTAAGGAAACCTAACGAACAGTCTCAAACAGTTTTGATCCAGATCTGACGCCGCATAATACGGCAAGTTTCAATCGTGTGAGACGCCGCGTAGTGTTCAATAGTGTTTGACAATAAATACGATACTTGTATTTTATCGTATGTTTCAACTTGACAAAAAAGGAGGTGAGAAAGAGAAATAAAACACACCGTCTTGAGGTATGATCCCTCTCCCCTCTCGAGCTGGCACTGTTCATCTGCCGTGTGGAGCATGCCTGGCAGCTGTGACGCGTGGGCGTTAAATTCATTGTCATCATTGGTATCCAACAGGCAGTTGGCACTTCTATAGCAACAGAGAACCAAAACACATTGTATATAGTACCCGGTTTCCAACAGAAAGCATGCACTTCTATAGCAACAGGGAAAAAACAGTGTATATAGTACCCTGTATCAAACAGGAAGTTGGCACTACTATAGCGACAGAGAACCAAAAACAGTGTATATAGTATCCGGTATCCAACAGGAAGTTGGCACTACTATAGAAACAGAGAACCAACAACAGTGTATATAGTACCCTGTTTCCAACAGGAAAGTGGCACAAATATAGCGACAGAGAACCAAAAACAGTGTATAAAGTACCCGGTATCCAACAGGAAGTTGGCACTACTATAGCAACAGAGAACCAAAAACAGTGTTTATAGTACCTGGTATCCACCAGGAAGTTGGCAGTACTATAGCGACAGAGAACCAAAAACAGTGTATATAGTACCCGGTATCCAACAGTAAGTTGGCAGTTCTATAGCGACAGAGAACCAAAGACAGTGTATATAGTACCCGGTATCCTACAGGAAGTTGGCAGTACTATAGCAACAGAGAACCAAAAACAGTGTATTTAGTACCCGGTATCCAAAAGGAAGTTGGCACTACTATAGCAACTGAGAACCAAAAACAGTGTATATAGTACCCGGTAGCCAACAGGAAGTAGGCACTACTATAGCAACAGAGAACAAAAAACAATGTTTATAGTACCCGGTATCCAACAGGAAGTTGGCACTACTATAGCAACAGAGAACCAAAAACAGTGTATATAGTACGCGGTATCCAACAGGAAGTTGGCACTACTATAGCAACAGGTAACCAAAAACAGTGTATATAGTACCCGGTATCCAACAGGAAGTTGGCACTACTATAGCGACAGAGAACCAAAAACAGTGTATATAGTACCAGGTATTATTATTATACCAGATTTATATAGCGCTCTTTTCACACAGGGGTTGTGCGTTCAAAAACGTTAGCAACAGAGAACCAAAAACAGTGAATATAGTATCTGGTATCCAACAGGAAGTTGGCACTACTATAGCAACAGAGAATCCAACAGGAAGTTACCACTACTATAGCAACAGAGAAACAAAAACAGTGTATATAGTACCTGGTATCCAACAGGAAGTTGGCACTACTATAGCAACAGAGAACCAAAAACAGTGTATATAGTACGCGGTATCCAACAGGAAGTTGGCACTACTATAGCAACAGAGAACCAAAAACAGTGTTTATAGTACCTGGTATCCACCAGGAAGTTGGCAGTACTATAGCGACAGAGAACCAAAAACAGTGTATATAGTACCCGGTATCCAACAGTAAGTTGGCAGTTCTATAGCGACAGAGAACCAAAGACAGTGTATATAGTACCCGGTATCCTACAGGAAGTTGGCAGTACTATAGCAACAGAGAACCAAAAACAGTGTATTTAGTACCCGGTATCCAAAAGGAAGTTGGCACTACTATAGCAACAGAGAACCAAAAACAGTGTATATAGTACCCGGTAGCCAACAGGAAGTTGGCAGTACTATAGCGACAGAGAACCAAAAACAGTGTATATAGTACCCGGTATCCAACAGTAAGTTGGCAGTTCTATAGCGACAGAGAACCAAATACAGTGTATATAGAACCCGGTATCCTACAGGAAGTTGGCAGTACTATAGCAACAGAGAACCAAAAACAGTGTATTTAGTACCCGGTATCCAAAAGGAAGTTGGCACTACTATAGCAACAGAGAACCAAAAACAGTGTATATAGTACCCGGTAGCCAACAGGAAGTAGGCACTTCTATAGCAACAGAGAACAAAAAACAATGTATATAGTACCTGGTATCCAACAGGAAGTTGGCACTACTATAGCAACAGAGAACCAAAAACAGTGTATATAGTACGCGGTATCCAACAGGAAGTTGGCACTACTATAGCAACAGAGAACCAAAAACAGTGTATATGGTACCTGGTATCCAAAAGGAAGTTGGCACTACTATAGCAACAGAGAACCAAAAACAGTGTATATAGTACCTGGTATCCAACAGGAAGTTGGCACTACTATAGCAACAGAGAATCCAACAGGAAGTTGGCACTACTATAGCAACAGAGAACCAAAAACAGTGTATATGGTACCTGGTATCCAACAGGAAGTTGGCACTAGTATAGCAACAGAGAACCAAAAACAGTGTATATAGTACCTGGTATCCAACAGGAAGTTGGAACTTCGATAGCAACAGAGAACCAAAAACAGTGTATATAGTACCCGGTATCCAACAGGTAGTTGGCACTACTATAGCAACAGAGAAGAAAAAATCAATGCACATGTATATAGTACCCGGTATCCAACAGGCAGTTGGCACTAGTATAGCAACAGAGAACAGTAAACAGTGTATATAGAACCCGGTATCCAACAGTCAGTTGGCACTTCTATAGTTACAGAGAACAAAAACAAACAGTGTCTATAGATGCAGGTATCCAACAGGTAGTTGGCACTACTATAGCAACAGGGAACAAAAAACAATGCACATGTATATAATAAACGGTATCCAACAGGCAGTTGGTCTTCTATAGTAACAGAGAACCAAAACAACAGTATATATAGCTCCAGGTATTCAATAGACAGTTGACACTACCATAGCATAAGAGAATTAAAAAAAACAGTGTATATGTTACAGTCAATCTGTGTAATCAATCATTTCACGAAACGACTAAAAATCTCAGTCATTACGTCGAAAGGCTGTTTACTTAGTCATTTCATGAAATGACTAAAATTTTCAGTCATTTCGTGAAATAACTGATATTGACAGGTCACTTCTACACCAATTTGCTAAAAACCTTAAACAGGATTTAGGTAATGTGTGGAATTACTTTTATTTAACTAATTCAACAGCAGTTGTTCATTCATGTCCTTCAATATGCATAACATAGTTTAAAACTTAATATCTAACAATTATTCCAAAAACATTGCACACATATATCAACGATTTAAGAGACTTGGTTTGTATTAAATTTAATGTACATGTATTGTTTCAATAGTGTACTTTGTAATTATTACGTAACACCAATCATTATGATTGAATAAATAAAGCTAAAGTCAATTTAGTCATTTCGTGAAATGACTGAAGGTGTTGTTCAGTCATTTCACGAAATGACTGAAAAATTTAAGTGAAACAGTCGTTTCACGTAATGACTGAAATATTTAGTCATTTCATGAAATGACTGATTACACAGATTGACTGTAACATATATAGCTCCAGGTATCCAATAGGCAGTTGACAGACAGTTACACGATTGGGGTTACATTATTCTTTCTTGAAAGAAAATAAACTAAACTACAGCGCTCCCTCTCTACAACGACATCCAATGGGAAACACCAAATGTGTGTGTTGTTCTGAGGGAGTCGTTAGAGGGAGGGAGATTGGTTTACATTTGCAAACAGCTTGAATCCAGATCAGACGCCGCGTAACGCGACGTCTGATCTGGATTCAAGCTGTTTGTCACTCGTCGTTAATTCATTTTCTGTCAAATGTCTATTATGTCACTTTGAGAAAAACAGCACACGACAATTTAAAGCAGACGACATTGCAACAGTAAAAGCGTTAGACATAATTGTCCTGTTTGGGGAACTGCGGTAAGAGTCGTTGTAAGGAGGGAGTCGTTGTCGGGAGGGTCGTTGTAGAGGAGGGACCACTGTAGATATAAAAAAAAAACACCCAACTATATACAGCGTTGATAAACAATGATGTGCATTGCAAGTTTCAAGAAGTTTTGAGTTATTTTGGAGTCTAAGCATGCTCAAACTGTTTCCCACATAAAGTTTGATAAACATCAACACTATCAAGAGCTATTTTGGAATTCAACATCATATTACGCATGAACTTGCAAAGGTTTTAAGGTCAAATTTGGTTTTCAGTCTCTTTTAGTTTCACTGTACAAGGAAGGGATGTGTCGCTGTACTGTAAACCCCAACACACTAAATCCTTGTACATTGAAAGGCAAAATTGGTCATACTTTTTGTAAATGGGTGTCAGGTACCTGCATACACACGTAAATGTTAGTTAGCCCTTGTATTCTCAATGACGCTATAAAGTGCGCTTGCTAACAGTTTCGGTCCTGATCAGACGCCGCGTAGCGCGGCGTCTGATCAGGACCCAAACTGTTTGACACCTTTATCGATATTTATTTAGTCATGCAACCTTAAATCTAACTTTGAAACGTGTCTTGCAGAACAATACTGAAGCAGATGACAACAAAGCGGTGAAGGGGTAAAATTCCCCCGAATATTTTGGTCATGAAAGGGTTAAGAAAATGGATTTACGTTTTAATGAATTTGGAATACAATCAATAAATGAGCTCGATCGGGGTCTAACCTGTACGGAGAGGACAAAACAAGATATGCGCTAAAATAGCTGGCACGACTATCGAGCAATTTTATGAAGTCTATATTATCCTATCTGAATTGTAGGGCAATAGCAAAGTTCAAAGCATATAGCAATTCCATCTTAGGTCAGGGTGAAAAACGCGATGTGTTTTATTTAAAAAATAAATTCAGTGCTTTTCCCTTGATAATGTTTTATACCAATCATATTTCTAATGCCATATCCTCGATGATGCCACAAATTTGTTTTTATTTTTGCAAGTACACCATTTGGTTTTCGGTCTCTTTAAGACCGGACTTAACTGAATCTGTATACTGTATAATCTCCCATTAAGTTAACAATATAAAGCTGAAGATGATTGATTGTTGACTAGTGATGACGTCATGGCAGTGAAGGGTTTAGTTACCCTTGTAGTGATGAGACATAGGCCTTGAAGGCTTGCACTGAACATCTGGAGAACTTCCACGGGTTTGGCGTGTAGGAGGCGTCTTGCGAGAAGCTCGTTTCGGAGGGCGACATAATATATTTATCTTTGGCGTAGCAGTGGCGATGGATATATCTAGGGGAACCATCATGATAGGAACCCAGACTGAAACATAACATTGTGTTACGGTATAAGACATTTTAATATATTCTGTGGAACCTCTTCCATGCTTTTCCTCGAGTATATTTGGCTATTTGCAAACAATTTGGATCCATATCAGACGCCGCGTAACGCGGTGTCTGATCCGGATCTAAACTGTTTGACACTCAAATACACACTTCTTATGTCAAAATGCCTTTTTTAAGAAATAAAAGTAAATAATACTTATTTAAGGTATTAAACGTGTAACGGTTCACTGCTGTAATTATTTGGTTGCATCATACTGGCCATTTATTATGAAACTTTGTAATCCGTGTTAACTTTTACAGTCAAACTTGTATTAAAGCGACTCGCAACCAGATGGTGCATTAAAAATAGTAATTTGTAAATATGTGTCAAACGCTTATATAAATGGTAAAGAATTAGTTTAGGATAATAAATTCTGTTTAAAAAATGTATTTCAATAAAAAAAAAAATACTGGTCTCTGGTGGGATTCGAACCCGGGGCCCGGCATTGGCGGACAGAAGGCAAAATAGGGGAAACCGCTTAGACCAATGGACCACGGAACTATCCGTTTATCTCGGATCGATTTAACGTATTTCAATGTGTAGCGATCGAAAGTGCATACAACTTCGTAATTCGGCTCGGGTTTATGTCTGAGCCCGTGTAGAGAAGCAACAACAACAACTATACCGTCTACTAGTCGGTATAGAAAAACGATGGAAAATATCTAAAAATCTAAGATTCGGTGACGATTCTTGAAACTATTTTTGGACTGATCATATTTTTTTAATGTCAGAAGCCAAATAATGCCGCAAATGTGCTTTTATTTGAGTATTTAATTTATTTTGACAAGTACACCATCCGGTTGCGAATCCCTTTAAGAGATCACTCAATAGAAGACCAATATGTATACAGCGGTCCGTTAACCCTTATCCTGCGGTGATGTCGTCTGCTTCGAAATTGTCGTCTGCAAAGTTTGTTAAATTTATATTTATACATTTCGTAAGTAAAGAAACCTAAGGAGGAGTGTCAAACAGTTTGGATCCAGATCAGACGCCGCGTTACGCGGCGTCTGATCTGGATCTAAACTGTTTGCAAAAATCAATAAAGTCGCGACCAGCAGGCAAAGGGTTAATGCAGGTTAAAGTTAATACAGAAGGCTCCAATAGGAGTTTTCTTCATCAGTTCAACCCTGAGTAAATCAGTCTAGTGACGAGGTACAGTGGAGAATCTGTTATTCTTTCCCGTTTAAACGCAAACGTACGCAAACGCAAAACACTAAAACGTAGAAAAGTACAACTTTTGGACAATTCTGATATTTCATGTTTATCTTGGTGGCAAACAGTTTGGAGCCTGATCAGACGCCGGGTTACCCGGCGTCTGATCTGGCTCCAAACTGTTTGCACTGTAAATAATAGTTTTAGCGTAAACGCGTTTATTGGGAAAGAATAACGCATTCTCCACTGTATGCACGCTTACCGATATTCAATGTGGTTGCTTTATACAAGATTGACTATATTTTTATATTTCTTGCAAGAGAATATTGTTTTCCTTGCTGAGCAAAATTTGTTTAACAGGAAATATCTATTCAATTGACATTTTTTATCTGGAATCCACAAATATTTGCAAACGACACTGCATTATACATGTATCAAAAACTTGAATTTTGCTAGAGTTTGCTTTGACCCTCTCAAACAAAATTTCATTCTTCTCAAGTTATAGATGGTCAACCTTTCTAATTTGTTTGCTATTTAATTCTAGAGACATTGTAGATAATTTTCCGTGTGGTCACTCTGAATTGCTAAAATGTAAGAAAGTGATTTTTGAGAAAAAACTATAAATTAGATTCTGCGAAATATAAGATATTTTTAATGTAATGTAAAAATAAAATCTGCTTGTATTTGTATACAGCAATATCTTAGGTATAAATGCATACATAAATTTTGATATTTTATTAATATTTGTAATATTTTTATACTCTTAAATGGGGGTAGTCATGTTAAGGAGTTTTTCGAAAAATAGGGTACCAGACAAAAATACTCATATTTTCTGTTATAAACAGTGAAAAGTGTTTTAACTCTGGAAAATTATGTAGAATTAGAAACTGAATGAGATGGTGTATATGTTTTGCGGATTCGTTTCGGTGGGTGCTACACATCTGGTACCACAAAGCTAATGACGGCATGGCAGTGACGGGGTTAAAAGCAACGTATAACAAACGAAATGCCAAAGAAGTTTCAAAATGACAGTTTCTTGTAAGTGTCGATGATACATGTATATTTCATTACGATTGTCAAACAGTTTGGGACAATATCTGACCTCGATATACTCGGTGTCTGACCTGGTTCCTAACTTTTTGCAATAGATACCAGTTTCTGAAGAGCAACTTGTTTGTTCGTAAAATTGATCCGTCTTGTATAAGTAAGTTTTGACTGAATGTGTCATGCCTATTTTGAAGACGACACCAGTGAACACCTACAATAATGAAGACGCCATACTTTCCTAATAAATGTGTTTGTACGAAAAACAACTATTTGCATTGTAAAACAGTTTCGAGTCAGATTAGACACCGGCGTCTAACATGACTCCAAACTATTTGCTACCTCGAAATAGTAAAGTAATTAAAAAAGGTTTAAAAAGGTGTAATTTTCTTAATTTAATAGCAGTTACATTTAATTTCATTTGAACGGGAAAGAATAATGCCTTCTTCACTGAATCGCATTTAGTAGAGGGACAGTGAAAACAGAAAAAATAATAGGGTTGATATTTTAAAAAGAAAAAGGTAACACTGAAAAGTTTTGGAAGTGCTTTATAGGTTAACATATTCAAGTAAAGACTAATTGATTGTGACACAGTGCAAACAATTTTTAGATTGCGTGTGTTAAGAATATTTTGAACAATTAAGGTTTTTTGGCTTTGCTTTTATATGAATAACACACATTTCCCTTTTTTATAGTTTATTTATAGTTTTTATTCAACTATGTGCCACGTATATGACCAGAATTTAGATCTAGCCACTTTATCTCATTCATATTATATCTAGAATCAAAATGCCATAGCATTCCCTCACCCCTTGCCATACAAAAATATGGGTGATTAAACCAGACTGAAAGTAAAGCAGAATGCTCCTTAAGGAGCGTTCTGCCTTACTTAGTAAAGCAACCACCTGCTAGGATATGAGAGATATCTCTTATGGTCCATATTCAATGCCATATAAAGAAGAACTATCTTATTTCGTAAAGGAATAAATTACAACCGTAAAATGCGTATCTATTTGTAAATGGGTGATAATGTTTGTCCTGCAATAGACTATCACCTACAAGAACCATAAGTCATTTGACTTTCACTGGTATTTGTTATATTCTATTCTATCTTACTTGTGGCCCAGCTCATGGGCTGCCACAGACACTGTTGAAAAGTAACTGCCATCCCTGTTGATAGAAACCCTCGAGTAGCGACATATCGATCTGACGAATGACATTCCGGCGACCGCTATTTTAATTGGGCTTTCAGAGTACATTTCGTAGCTAGAAAACGTGGAAAAAATACAAGTTAGACAATAGGCAACCGTGCAATCCTAAAAGTGCAATGTAATTGACTTCGAATTTATTTTTAATTATATGCATACCTGCGTCTGATCAGGCTCCAAACTGTTTGCCACTCAGATTAAAACAAACATTTTTCAAGATACAATAAAAGTTGGACAGTTTGGATCCTTATCAAAAAAAAAAAAAAAAAATACTTTGATTTCTTGTATTAAAGTGCATTGCTTTTTAGTCTTATTTAACCCTTTACCTGATAGTCTATTTCTAGTATTGAAGATAGGTGACTTCTCAAATCAGGTTGAAAGTAAAGCAGAATGTGCCTTAAGGCACATTCTGCTTTACTTTCAGCCTGCTTTAAGCTACCATGTGCTAGAATATAGAAAATATTCCCTATAATACATCTTCATAATTGATTAAATTGGAACTATTTTCTTCAACGGATGAATAAATTAAATGCGCTAAAAGGCGATTCTATTGGGAAAAGGGTTAAATGGAAAAGAATAACGCCTTTCCATCTTGGTAGTTGGCACTGCCTTATTTTGTCCATTAAGAGGAGTTTAAACACAAACGCAACGCAATTAACTGTTAAAAATGACATGGAAATCAAAAATTCCCTAGATGTGCTAACACACCAACTTTGGTATCCTTAGTTGATGTGGTTTAGGAAATATGCTCGAGCAAGTTTTTACTATCATTGAGGTCAAAAGTCATGGTCATTGTAACAGTTAACTGAAAATGTTACGCGACATTCCGCATTCCCAGTTTGAATTCACGCACAAAAGTGTGTAAATCTAGTTGATAAGTAATAGTTAATATGCTTGAGACAAGTTTTTTCTATAACTTAGGCCAAAGGTAAAGTCGAAGGTCAAGGGCACGGTCAGCAGAACTGAGTACGCAACACCACTTCATCACACTATGTACAGACACTCACACTCTAAATTTGGTATCCCTACCTAGATCTGTTATGGGAAATATGTTCCAGACAATAAGGACACGAACGGACGAAAGGAAGGATACACGCACATTTGAATCACAAGCTTTTCATTGGGGGCATAAAATACATGTTATGTAAACGGGAAAGAATGAACATTTTCCCATTGTATATTAAAAGTATAGTAGAAAGAATCCTACTCTGTGAAAACCAGGAAATGGTCATCGTGATCCAGTTCTGACAAGTCAGCGGCCCAGTTCCTCACTGAGTTTAAATACTCGGTTGCGTCTACCTTCTTTACAGCGCCTCGGGAGGGCGACAGAGGGTTGCTGTTGTTGAATGACTTCAATAAAAGAAATCAGCATCTAACACTTTACCCCAACAGCCTGTTTCTAGTTAACCACTTAACCACTTAGCTGACCACTTAACAGAAATAGAATATATACCACAGCAGATGGTAGGTTAATGCAGGCTGAAAGTAAATCATAATGCACCTAAGACGCCTTCTGCTTTTTACTTTCTAACTGATTAACCCTTTCAACCCTACAGCCCTCTGTAGAGATTACTGATAACATATGCAAACAGTGTAGACCCTGGTCAGAGGGTTCCTATAGGAGCCCTCTGATCTGGGTCTGCACTGTTTGATATTTTCATTTATTTTTGTTGTCATACCAAAAATGTAACAGAAGACTGGCTCAAAATACCTATTCTAGAAGAGTCCAAAATGATTATAATTACCCACAAGAGAAATGTAGGGTTGAAAGGGTTAAAGTGGTTACCTTTTTTAAAAACAAGAAACATGCTATTGGGTGGTGAATTATAAACACATGTTTAATTAATTGGATACATTGTGCATCACGTATTTAACCTTAACTGTGTGTCTCTCAGATCGATTATAGTTATAACATTACAATGGGAAATATAGGATCTCAAACGAGTCTAGAATTGAAATGTTATTAAGCGAGCCTTGGCGAGTTGAGATCAACTTGTCTTAAACATCGACGAGTGACATATTCATTTTCTCGCATATCCATTTTCTCACATATCCAACGATTTTAAACTAATTTTCAAAGCGATAGGCATTTTTGGACCCCCGTGACGTCAAACCGCCGTTATAAATAGTGACGTTATAGTGACGTCAATCAAAGTGATCTCACACATGTTGGAGATAAGGATATTCGTAATCGTTGTTCGCTATAGAAAACAAGGGTAGTTATGTGAGAAAACGTTATTCGTTCCCGTTTGAACGAGATAAAACACAAACGGGTGCAATGAAATATAGAAAACCATTACTTTATGAACCGTTTAACTACTCATTTTAGTTTAAGTGTCAGTCAGTTTGGAACCTGATCACTGATCAGACGCCGGGCTATTCGGCGTCTGATCTTGCTCCAAACTGCTTTCTACAGACATTAGGATTTTGGCATAAATGTATTTATTGGGAAGCATAACGTGTTCAAAAGTGTCAAGCTCATACCGTGTAGATGATAAAACCAGATACGGTTAGGTAGATGTTCATTGCCGGGTCTTCAATAGTCTCAAACCTCAGGCTCGTCTGAAAATAACAATAACCCCCAATACAGTCAGCACAGTCACGAAACATTGCACAAAAATAAACAGTCACCTACTCTCTGATTATTTGAATTTAAGGTCTTAGATGGGTAATGCTTGACTGCGCACATGGGCTCCTTCACTCAAGTAAATAGTTTAACTTTATGCAGTCATGAATATGCACAATAAAAATCCTTTATCTAAGCAGACTGTACATAGTTTAAGCAGACTGGAAGTAAAGCAGAATGAATCCTGCTTTAATTTCAGCCTGCTTTATGCAACCATCTCTCTTCAATACTTAAAATAAGCTATGGAGTAAAGGGTTAAATATCTATTGCAATTATTGGGTTGCAACATACCAGCCGTTTATTATGAAACATGGTAATCATTGTCAACTTTTACAGTCGATCTTGTATTAAGCGATCACTCTAGTGAATACCTATATTTTGTCTGGTATGGAGCTGTCTGTTTAATGGAGGATACAACTAATTCAGAATGCTTCAGTAGGAGATTTCTTCACTATTTCTACCCTGAGTTAATTAGTCTAGTGTCATAATAAAGAGGTATGCACACGTATTCGCAAGGTGGTTGCTTTACACAAGATTGACTGTATTTTTCACATTTCTTGCTGGAGAATATTGTTTATCTCGCAGAAAAGAATTTGTAAAACAGACAATAGCTATTAAATTGACATTTTTTGTGAATTCCACAAATATTTGCAAATGACAGTGCATGTTACACCAACAAACTTCAATTTTCCTTGATTTTACTTTCCCACAAAGTTTGACCCCTCTCAAACCCAATTTCATTTTTCTCAAGTTACATGAGGTCAATCCTCCTAATTTTTTTGTATTTTTTTCTAGAGACATGGTAGATCATTTTTAAGTGTGGTCACTATGAATGCCCCTGCCTAATTTTTGTAAAAATCTCAATTTTACTAAAATGTAAAAAATTATTTTTGAGAAAAAAATGGACTCATAAATTATTTTTCCCGAAATATAAGATTTAATTTTTAATGTATTATGCATTTTATTTATTTTTCTGCTTGTATTAGTATAAAACAATGTCTTAGGTATGAATGCGTAAATAAATTTTGATCTTTTAATTAATATTTGTAATTTTTATCCTCGGAAAGAAAAAAGAGGCGTAGTCATTTTTAGGGTAGCAAGACAAAAATACTCATAATTTCAGTTATAGATGGTGAAAAATCTTTTAACTCTGGAAAATGACGAAGTATTGGATACTGTATACGATATGGTGTATAGCTTTTGCGGATTCGTTTCGGAGAGCATTACCCATCTAAATCCTTAAACATCTAGTTTAAATAACTCGTTACCTGTCAAGTCGAACTTACTTATGTGTAACCCAGGTTAGGTTTGACTGTACTCAGTATTCCTGCATGCATATGTTACTTGTCACTGGTCCACGCGCGTTAGTGACTGAGTTTGTTGAGTGAAATAATGCACGAGTGAGTTGTTCTCTGGTTGTCACGTGACACCAAAGTTAACCTGCAAGACTTCTGCACCCCTTCTACACAATGGGCGCCAAATGTAACATGGTGAGAAAAATATGCAGCCAGACCGGGGCTCGATCCCGGCACCCCTTGCTTATAGGGCAAGTATTCTACCGACTGAACCACCGGGCCGCTTACACAAATCGATTTATCATAAACTCAACACGGCTACATATGTTTTGAAGTTAAACTTTGATGCTAAAGTTTTGAAGTTAAACGCTGATCGCGATTTCACTGCTTTTTGCAAACAGTTTGGATCCAGATCAGACGCTTTTTTAACGCGGCGTCTGATCTGGGTTTAAACTGTTTGACATTCGTCTTTAGGGTTCTTTACTTTATTTAAAGTTATAAATATAGATTTAACAAATTTTGCAGACGATAATTTCGAAACAGACTATACTACCGCAGGATAAGGGTTAAAACGTGGCCTTGTCACTTTTTAATTTCAAAATACGGGTAAGTTCAAGAAAAGCGAATTCGAATTATCGTGACTATCGACTCGACACTTTACGACCAGTTATATGAACATTTAAGGTGTTATCGACTATCGACTCGACATGTTACGACCAGTTACAGGAACATTTAAGGTGTTTAATGCAGACAACTGTTTAACGGAGGCAAACTTCATTTTGCTTTACATGCCGTCTTTGTCACAGGAAAAGGGCTACCTTAGACGACGGCTGATCAAGATCTAAAACTTTTGAAAGATTCACTACGCCCGTTGTTAGATAGTGAGTGGAGTAAATGGTAAAAAATAAGTCAATTTAATGGGCGTTTAAAAAAACAAGACGTCATTCTTTCCATTGGTCAAATGAATGGAAACTGTTTGTCATTTGGCAGTATATTGTTAAAATCAACCCTAACAATGGACTGTACTTAATTGGAAATTGGAGTTGTTCACTACAGGTTCATGGCGAATGAGTTAAAAGATTGACTTTGTTTGAATTTACTGTCATTGTGGCGCTAGCCTATGTATTTATGCTTTCAGTTTATAAGTTTGTTACTCACTCCCTGGACAATGTGAACAAAGTGTTCCCGGATTAACAACTCCGTGACTTGATCCCGAGTAAGTGAATCTTGTGCTGTGGCATCCTTGTGAAACCTGGCCCAATGTATACATGAAAACATTAAATATACAGTGAAAATAACATTACTAAATGTGAACATAGTGTTCCCGTATTAACAACTCCGTGACTTGATCCCGAGTAAGGGAATCTTGTGCTGTGGCATCCTATGAAACCTGGCCCAATGTATACATGAACACATTAAATATACAGTGAAAATAACATTACTAAATGTGAACAAAATGTTCCCGGATTAACAACTCCGTTACTTGATCCCGAGTAAGTGAATCTTGTGCTGTGGCATCATTGTGAAACCTGGCCCAATGTATACATGAAAACATTAAATATACAGTGAAAATAACATTACTAAATGTGAACATAGTGTTCCCGTATTAACAACTCCGTGACTTGATCCCGAGTAAGGGAATCTTGTGCTGTGGCATCCTATGAAACCTGGCCCAATGTATACATGAACACATTAAATATACAGTGAAAATAACATTACTAAATGTGAACATAGTGTTCCCGTATTAACAACTCCGTGACTTGATCCCGAGTAAGGGAATCTTGTGCTGTGGCATCCTATGAAACCTGGCCCAATGTATACATGAACACATTAAATATACAGTGAAAATAACATTACTAAATGTGAACATAGTGTTCCCGTATTAACAACTCCGTGACTTGATCCCGAGTAAGTGAATCTTGTGCTGTGGCATCCTGGTGAAACCTGACCCAATGTATACATGAAAACATTAAATATACAGTGAAAATAACATTACTAAATGTGAACATAGTGTTCCCGTATTAACAACTCCGTGACTTGATCCAAGTAAGTGAATCTTGTGCTGTGGCATCCTGGTGAAACCTGACCCAATGTATACATGAAAACATTAAAGATACAGTGAAAATAACATTACTAAATGTGAACAAAATGTTCCCGGATTAACAACTCCGTGACTTGATCCCGAGTAAGTGAATCTTGTGCTGTGGCATCTTGGTGAAACCTGACCCAATATATACATGAAAACATTATAGATACAGTGAAAAAACATTACTATTTTCCGTTTACACCAAACACGACGCAAAAGCTATGTACTAAAACGCAGAAATAACGACACTTTGGCAATATTGACGATTTACTTTACTCCAAATAGCAAAATGTTTGGAACCTGATCAGACGCCGGTTACTCGGCGTCTGATCTGGTTCCAAACTGTTTGCAATTGAAACAAGAAATATCTTTAAAAAAGATATTCGGCGGAATGGGTGGTGAATTAAGGTAATGATGTATATGGAATTGATTTTATCCAAGTTGCAATAAATAGGATGGTAAATCAATTTTCCACTTCCATCTTTATAAGCCAATTGAATTGCACTTACTTCTTCCTAGGATGTGACTGAAAGTGATTAGAATTTTTAAAGACAGATCTAGATCACGGAATTATACTTCCATGTCTAGATCTACGTGTATCATTTTTATTTTGTAATTTGTAGATACCATAAATTACTAAAATTCGTATGTGTGTGCTCTTTTGTTAGTTACTTTAAATATGGTTTGATTGTTTAAATATTCTCTATCACCTGATTTTGATTTGAGATTTTTGGAAAGCACCCCCGAAATATGCCGAATATGAATTGTTTGAAACGACCCCTCAAATGAGAAAATAAAGCAAGTGTCCGCTTCAAGAATTCGTGTATGGATTTGTCTTGTAGAGTTAGTTCTATGTTCTGATTTATTATAAAAATATCTACAAAGTGTAGCAATGTACGTTTTAGGTATCTACGTGTTGTTGTGTTTTCGCATTTAACCAAGAGATTGCGATCGCGTTAAACAAGAAATATCTTTAAAAAAGATATTCGGCGGAATGAGTGGTTGAACTAAGGCTATATAGATGGGTGTGCAAAATTGAATTAAATTGAGGTTTTCAAAGAATATATATCTTGGATTGAAAAGCAAAAAATACAAGTATTCAATTGAAACAGTACCTTTTATTTAAAATGCAAAACTATCATGTACAGAAATGCAAAACAAAACAATAATTTAACTCATATCCTAGCTACTGGTAGGAGATCCTCACCTTAATCTATTGTTCCATTCATAGAGTTTCTTGAAACAAACTATAGCATACACAAATGTACAGATACAACAATCTACTGTACTTCACTCTTGTAAATAATGATGAAACAACACAATTGTGTTTAACTCACTTGAGGCTATTCATATATAAAATATTGCTTTTAATGTATGGCAAATGTGTACAAATAGTTAACAATTAAAACAAATTGGTTGTAAACAATTATGAAACACCTAGCTTCCTCTGTATATCTATAAATAGATTTCAGATCATAGCATAATTTTGTCAATTCTGTGGCCTAGTGTAGTAAACAGACAGCCTGTATCTCTAAATTTTACACCCACAGTCCACATCATGTAAACTGTAATGGGACATAAACCAGCCTACAGGGCTCCAGATAAGAGTGAGTAAACTAAACAAATCACATTTTTTCACCTCTTTTAGCACCAAACCCTATGGTATTACCACTGATTTTGATTGTCTTGAAGAGACAATTCATATGTATAGTGACACCACAGGGTTTAATGCACAAATAAAGATTTTAAGTTTTGAAACAATTCCCTTATCTGGAGCCCTGGCTACTATCCAATCAGACTATTCAGTTTCAACAGGTGCTCTTAATTCTAAATTTCTGATCAAATATTATTGGTTGAAATGTGTGGCCAAATATTAAAGTGTGTCTAAATAGAAAACAGTCAGCTCCGCCGAAAAATCACGGTTTGTTTACATTTGAGGTCACAGAGTTGCGCATGCGCTGGAGGAAAACGGTGTTAACACAAAAAATACCCATCATGCTCGAAATCTTTAATCTTTTCGATATCTAGGTTAAATTCAAACGCCAGTTTTCTCGTAATCTCACTGAATTGTTACTGCTATTCTTTCATTTTCATATACTTGGTACTAGATTAAAATTATGATCAATTCTATTATGAACAATTTCGTTCTGATTTGCAGAACGCATCAAATCATTGCCGAAATTTGAGACAATATGTCATATCTTAAAATAGAAACACTATGTCATTCAAATCACTACCTAACGGTCGGGACACGTAAAATTTCTCGGTTATAACTCACTAGCAGTAGCGGAAAGTCGTGTTTACTACTGGTACCGCTACATAGCAAATCAGCCTATAACAGTCTGTGTCTCTTATTTTACAAATTTGTAAAAGGCAGTAGTCAAGTCTAACCGCTACCCAATCAGACTATTCGATTTTAAGCACGTGTCCTTAAGCTTTCATTTCTGGTCATTCACGATTGGTTGGGCCATATAAGGTTTGAGGCTCAATGAGAAATCAGACCAGCTCCGCCGAAAAATTGTATTAGCTTTAGCGCGTTCATTGGAGGAAAATAATGTTTTCCCCACTGTAATGTTTCTGATGTAGTGCTTGCTTGGAGCAGCCTCTGTCTGGGTTCCAACCTAACCCTTACATACATTGTTCGACTGATTTGGCCTAAACAATTCTTTTAATGGATGCTAACCGCCTAAATAAACACAAAAACATTAGATTAGGAAACTGAATCAATTGAATGAAAACTATCATTGTCATAGTGTTCTGTAAAAACCAGTGTATTATGTATTTCAATTCCACTACTTTAACCCTTTACCCCATAGCCTGTAGCCTGTTTCTAGTACGAATAATAGGTTACCACTTAAAGCAGGCTGAAAGTAAAGCAGAATGTGCCTTCAGGCACATTCTACTTTTCTTTCATCTTGCTGCTTTAAGCTATCATCTGCTAGAATTAAGGAAATATTTCTTGTGTTCATTTTCGTGACTGTAAAAATTGGAACTATTTTCTTCAGTGGATGAATAAATCAAATGTGCTAAAAGGCGCATCTATGGGGGAAAGGGTTAAGATAATGAAATAAGTAATAATATTAGCAGTGATCATAGAAAATCGTAGCTCTGCATGTTAGAAAAATTTGATCACAAATCAAAGAAATACTCAATAAATGCAATCCAATGATTTTTGTTAACCCTTTTATGATCAAATTTATCATGAGATGTTTACCCCATCACCGCTTTATTGTCGTCTGCTTCAATGTTGTTGTCTGCAATACCGTTTCAAGGTAAGATTAAAGGCAGTTTAACTGTCGTTATTTCACAACAAATGGCGAACAATTTTTATCCTGATAGACGCCGCGTTACGTGGCGTCTATCAGGATAAAAAATGTTTGCAAATGCGTTACATGACTTCATTGAGAGTAAAGGGTTAAACTTGAATTTATGCTAAGAAGTAATTAATGCCACCCTTTCTCCACTAATATCATATTTTTAAATTATAAAGTCGAACTACGATATCTCGAACTCGCTTAACTCAAATATCCGATAGTTCGACACATGAATTTGCCTTATATCAGGCTCGGTTTAAGTGAACATACCCGTGTTTCAAAGTTAAAACGCGGCTAAGCCGCGTTTTAACTTTGAAATATCGGTATGTCGACTTAACCGAGTTCGAGATATCGAAGTTCGACTGTATATATCTTGATTTTTGTCTATTTGCCATCTATACTAGTGGTCAGTTGTTTAAAGAGGCTCGCAACCGGATTTAGCATTAAAATAGTAATTTGTAAATATATGTCAAATGTTTATATAAATGGGTAAGATTAAGTTTAGGATAAGAAATTCTTTTAAAAAATTCATTTCCAAAAAAAAAAAGATCTTGTGGGATTCGAACCTAAACTCTCCATTGCGGAGACAAACACGAAAAGGAAACCCATCAGACCACACGACTTCGGGCTCTATGTATCTATGGTACCGAATTAACGTAGTACTTTGACATTGTCCAGCGATGGATAATACATTATTCGGCTCGGGTCTATGTCTGAGTCCGTGTTCAATGTCTGTAGAGAAGCAACAACAACAACAATACCGTCGAAAGGCGCTATAGAAAAACGATGAAAAATATAAAAAAAAATTAGATTCGATGACGGTTCTTGATACTGTTTTTGGACTGATCATAATGTTTTAATGTCAGAAGCCCATTAATGCCACACAAATGATTTATTTGAGTATATTATTTTATTTTGACAAGTACACCATCCGGTTGCGAGACCCTAAGCATAATTGTTACTACAACAAGATATTCCGCGGGAAACTTTGAGTAGCAAACATTGTGAAGCCAGATCAGAGACCGGGTTACCCGGCGTCTCCAAAACTGTTTGCAATGGAAATAATTGTTTTAGAATAAACACAATAACTGGGAGAAGATAGCGTCTATTTCACTATAAGCATATATTGTCGATAAGGTTTGACCTGACGGTTCATGCATATTCCGTCTTTTTCCGTAAGTTATTCGTTAACTTCCGAAAACAACTACAGTGTATTGAGAATAGACAATTCAACGGTGACTCGAACTGGAATAGTGTTATCGGTTATAGATAAATACAGTCGGTGATGGCTCAGTGGTAAGGTCGCCGCGCTACCAATGTAAGGGTATTGGGTTCGATACCCGGTAGAGTTTTGTATTATTTATTGAATATGTACATGTATTTTTTTTAAAAATGCGGATAGACGCATGCAAACCATGACATTCATGCAATTGCATGTACATGTATATGAAATAGAGTACAGTGCTACTTGCCTAGGAAAAACTTGGCTAGAAAACTGGTCCAAAGAAGACCACGTTATGCAAAACACTCCCAGAAAGCACTATGCGTTACTTTTGTATTTCGTCAAGCATCAAAAGGCAGCAGGCAGCAGGCCGTTTTTCAAAAAAATTGCTGACTGATTTATTTTAGTATCGTTTAAGGCATACTAAACTTTTAATTTTTACTATTTAAAAAATATTTACAGCCGAAGTTTACAAAACAGTACCGAGAATCGAACCCATGACCCTTCCACAACGAGTCATTAACGCTATCCATTCAGCTATAGCAACACAGTGACTTTTGGTATCGGCTAAGGTATATATCAATAAAGTATCCGGAAATTCCCGATTGTACCACCGATTGTACCAACGAAAGCTGACGGAAAGTGATGACCGTCAGGTCAAACCTTATTGATAATATGTGTGAATATTTACTTATTCCAGATGGTTGGATCGGCGACAACGATAAGTTCAACGGCGTATACAGGATATGATCGTCTAGTTATGGCTTTCTGGAATGTAGAGAAATTGACATACATGTACATTGTGTTAGTGTGCAAAGGAAATAATATTGAATACGAACCATCTCGTTGGAAGAAATACTTAAGAATTCTAAGACGCAGTGTAGACCGAAAAAGAGATGCGAGAATGTCCCGTTGCATTCTCGCACCTTTTTCGGCGTTTCACTACAATTGAAAATCAGAAAAAATAGTGGTCCTAACAGGATTCCGTATAAACAGTTATTGTTTGTAGTAAAAGAGAAGTCTATCCATTCCGAAAAGAGACAACCTGAGTAGACTTTGGTCAGACATCGAGTAAGAAATTAACTTAGTCTTAACGAATTGGTGGTCGTTTTGACATAAGGAAATAATAACCAGTGATACACAGCTTGAATCAAGATCAGATGCCACGTTTTGCAGCGTCTGATCTGATTCAAACTGTTTTCAAATGTAAGCCAAGTCTTGAGTTGTCTTCCCTTCGAACAACACACACCATCTTTGTCTTCCATTGGTTGTTGTTGCAGAGAGGTAATCACATTCACATAGAGTATCAACTCATTAACCCCTGGAACTTTAAATGAACAATTCCAATTTACAATTAAATTTACTCCATATTTTAAAAATTAAAGTGGTTTTTAACATCATTTTACAAAATGACAAACATTGAAGACCCTGATCCTTAAGGAGCCCCCTTATCAGGATATACGCTGTTTGCATAAGACTTGTGTACTCTTGACAGGTATATGATTTGTTCTTGACGAGTATAGTCGTAGCTAGGGTTCAATGTGTTGATTCGTTCCTCAACATACATCTCTGTCACTGGCTACATCTCCAAATGTCAAGATTCTTGACATAACTTTACTTGTACAATTTGCAAGCTATAAAACACTGCGATTAAAATTATAAGTATCTCTACATGTAATATATGTCAAATATTGTAGTTTTTAGTCGAAAATGAAAATAAGAGACAAAGCTTAGAAGTAGTTCGTGTATTTTGTAAAAGCGGTTAACCATTTGATGAAATGGGTATATTTTTCGCAAGTATTACTCAGCTACTAAGGGCCATTATATTCGCTTTTTCAAATGTGTTGTGGTACATTTTCTTGTAAAAGACACTGAGAGAAACTGAAACGCTATGATTCGCAACACACTACGACGTCGTCAGTTTTTAATTAATATACTGTTGTTGTTGTTTTTTGGTTTTTTGTTCATTTAAATGTCTCTGTAGTTTTAACCATTACAAGTTTCAGCTGCTTATAAGTTGGTTTTTATTTATTTCTATTTAATTTTTTTATCAGATCGATAGAGATATTTGGATGTTTTAGACAATTTCTTAAATGCACATAAGGGCTTCTTTTAATCTAAGGGTACTGAATTCTTTTTTAACTAATGTTTTTCTTTGTTTTTAATTAGCCGCTGATACTTGGTTTTTACTCTGTAATTAATATTTATGCATTTCATTCATGTAATTATAATAGATTATGATACTGTTAGCATGTACTTGTAGATAGTCTCTTATAATTCTAATTATGAATGGTCATGTACTAATTGTATTAGTTTTAAGATATGTATTCAGTGTTTGTACATGAATGAGACTTAAATAAATAAATACGCCATATTCTGCCGAAAGTAGTGCGTAGCCTGTGACAGAGGTAAATGTGTGAACTGGATGTGAAAGAGAGTGGTGGAAAGAGGGAGCATTGTATACTGTTTGACGGCTTTGTATCCAGATGAGAAACTGCCGAGGAACAGTGGGTTAACGATTATGTTTTATAAATGGGTAAATCTTCATACCTTAGCCTGCCTGTGTTGGTTTTTATCGAGCAGGTCCTGTATTCTTTTCAAGAGAGAATCGATACTTTTCTTGGTGTCGTCCACAGTTGTATCGTTGTCTAAAACACACAAACAAAGACGCCGCCTAATAATTATCTAAAAAATTGTACCAAGGTATTTTGTGATAAACCCTACATCGTCAAGGTATCCTATAT
Source organism: Gari tellinella (assembly GCA_922989275.2). NCBI lineage: Eukaryota > Metazoa > Mollusca > Bivalvia > Cardiida > Psammobiidae > Gari > Gari tellinella. The sequence goes on from OV277857.1 coordinate 77,698,948, forward strand.
GTTTCCTCTTTCTGCTATTGTTCTATAAGTTAATTTGTCATATATTTTAGGTATTCCTTTTTGACTGAAGATACTTTGGAGATTAGTGCCCAACAGTTTGGATTCTGATCAGAATCGGAGTACTTCGAAGCCTAATTAGTTGTTAGTATTCCCAGGGTAAGACAGAGAAGGGGACACTTATTTAAACAAAATCAAACCGTTTGTAATTTATGTATCTGCCCCTCTCTCTCTCTCTCTCTCACTCTCTCTCTCTCCTATCTTTCTCTCTCTCTCTCTCTGAGAGAACCGAGCTATCTAAACCTTTCCCATATCTCTTCTCTGTATGATAGTATGTCTCACTGTCTGTCTCTCTCCATGTCTGTCTATCTGTATCTGCCTATATGTATGATTGTCTGTCTATCTCTGTCTCTCTGCATGTGTCTGACTCTGTCTCTGTCTCTGTTTATATGTCTGTATCTGTATGTCTGTCTGTCTGTCTATCTATCTATCTGTCTGTGTACCGGTATGTCTGTATATTTTTCTCTGTCTCTGTCTCTGTCTCTCTCTGTCTCTCTTTCTCTCTTTCTGATGCATTTGTCTCTCTCAGAACTTGACTGATTGTGCTATATTACCATCCGGTACAATGAAATCATTGTCATATTTCTTTGTATTATAAGCCGTTGAGGAGAGGTGTGCTTTTTCATACACGTGCGTATGCAGTATGTATGGGACGTCTCCTTCGCCCTCACCACCAACATTAGATGGAGTCAGCTGTGGGGCGGGCGACAAACTTAACGCTTCAGTGTCACTGTAGAAGTCTCCAGACTGAAATATAAGGTATCAGAACACTTAACCCGTTACCCCAAATGCCAGTTTCTAGCTTGAAAGATAAAAAAGTCACATATAGCAGGTTGACAGTCAAGTCTACTTTAAGCTACCATCTGCTAGGATGTAGGAAATATTTCTTGTGGCACATACATGTATTTATGACTGAATAAAGTTGGGATAATTTAAGGCATAAAAAGGTATTTTTATGGGCTGATTGGTTTGTGACCAGATGAGAGTGAACGAGCTAAAAATGTTGTTATTTTTCTTGATGTCTTCACCGCGCCCTATACTGTGACTGCTTATTAGAATCGCCGTTTCGAGAAGATTTTAATTATGTAGGCACACCATAGTGTTTAGTTGCAGATTAAGGATGGTAGTATTGAAATAGTAACTATTCTCAATATCTGACCATATGTTATAAATGTAAGCTTCTGTAACTATCCGCAAAATGCGATCAGAATCAACTTTGTAAGCAATGTGTATCCTGATTAGACGCCACATAACGCGGCATCTGATCAGGTTGCAAATTGTTTGACAATCAAATCAATGTTTTCAAATCAAAATCTTTGAAAACTATAAATATAATGCAAATTACACATTTGAAAGCAAATGACATTAAGGTAATGAATGTGTTAAATAGGTAATGGGGTCATAATTATAGCGAAAGGGGTAATGTTCTTCAATAGGTTTGCATTAATGGCGTTTTTTGTGTTTGACGTCTAATGTCCCTTTTCACCAGACGGTCTTAAACTGTTTCCCTTCATCTGATTGAGAGAGTCCAATTGTCTGTTCATTGTATTTGTCTTGTCGAAGGCCTTAACTTTTTAGCAATTTAATTCATACTGTGTATGGGAATTTGTACGGTGGAGAAAACGTTATTCTTTCCCAATAAACGCAATTACGTTAAAACTGTTATTTCCATTGCAAACAGTTTGGGGCCAGATCAGACGTCGGGTAACCCGCCGTCTGACCAGGCTTCAAACTGGTTGCCACTTAGATTAAGATTAATAATCAGGATTGTCAATAAGTTGTCATTTTCTCCATTTTAATGCAATACGTTTGCGTTTAAACGGGAAAGAATAACGTTTTCTCAACTGTAAGAATTAGCCATTCCTTTTGATACAGTAGCGTTAACCCCTCCACTGACATGACGTCATCTGTTTTAAAAAATTGTCGTCTGTTTTTATTTCTCAAATTTAAATTTTAGGTAAAATGGTTAAAGTAATAACATATTACACGCAGTCTGATCAGGATCCACACTGTTTGCAAATAACCATTGTTCATGGGGAAAGGCAGTGGAGGGGGTTAAAGAAGCGCTGATTTAGAACAATTGTAAAATACCTTTCAAAGTTAAACACGCCTATGTTTAATTCAAGGCAGTTCTAATTACTGACACTGGACTGTATGTTAAATGTAAGTAGAAGCGTAGTGTAAGCAGTGATATGCTAATTGGGTATTGTGGGGTTAACCTGATCACTATTTTACTGGTATTTGCAATCAATTTCTATATCGCCTTACGCGGCGTCTGGTATGGTTTCAAACTAATGATTTGATACTCGCCTCTTACCTTCTTTAATTTAAAAATGTACAGATCTTAATTAAATAAAAAAAAATATTTTGCAGACGAGAAGTCCAAATCAGATGATGTTACGTCAATATAAGAGTAGATATTTAAATTACAAAATGTAAATGTATTGTTCGGTATCCGCGGTAACACAGTGACATTTACTTACAATCACTGGGCGATTTGTCTTTTTATCCAAAGTCATCTTAAAGGCGCCTTGGTTTGCCTTATCTTGGAAGAATCGTGTTTTCTGTAAAATAGCATGAATCGTTTAATACATAATGAATGAATCGTGCTAATCATGTTTAAAAAGAATGAAAACCAATGAGTGCACACATTGAAATGCAATCAAAGCGGCTCGGTTTGGAGAAGCAATAAGTATTTGGACACTTCATTAAATTTGTAACTTGTTTTTTTAACGCAATTGAATAAACGGTAATTTCACGTTTGACTATGGAGCAACGTGTTTAACGGATGGTATAGATCGGTCAAATAACAGGACAAACTGTAATATATTTACCATGGCTTGGACACCAGTCTTTCGTACCAGTCTCTGTTTGCCATTACTCTCCCTGATCGTGTCATACACGGGCGCATTGGCGTTCAGACGTTTGTTTTCCACCAGGTTCAATCTGGTTGTCCCTGTAGAACGCTTTAGTTCGAACTGCAGAGATGAAGAGTCCAAGTTTCGTAGTCCTGGACCACGGTTGACTTGGCGAAGCCATACCTGCTCGTGGACAGTTGCAGCTGTGATAAGATGAGTAATTGATGAGTGGAAAATGGCAAGAGATGATAAAGTCAAAAATCCCTGCAAGAACTACAGATAGATGGCAGTTTAAAGGAAAATGAAAGTAAAGCAGAATCTCCCACAGGAGTTTTATGTTTTTCTACTTTAACTTTGTTTTGTGGTATCACCTGCATCACATTTTTTCTGTACAAATTTCATCTTTGAATTTTCATGGATGAATACATAGATGGACACTAGAGGTGTAATAATACGGTGAAAACCGTATTGCAATTTATTATAAACCTATTCTAAAAACAAACAAATACAGACCCAATAATATTGTTCCGTATCCGATGGTCCGTATTAGATGGCATATATGCTACACAATGTTGACGTCACTGCTTTTATGCAACACAGTTGTACACTTGCTCAAAAAATGATAGTTGCGTGGCTAAAATTGGCTCCCATAGCCAGACACAGAATTGAAAAACATTAACCTGGCAGTTTCTTGTAACATTAACCTGGCCATTTCCTGTGATATTAACCTGGCCAGTTGTGGGACATAGGGTTAGGGGTAGGGTTAGCCTCCAGCTCATTCTATAACAAAGTTAGATTTCATTTATGTGGCTAACCACACGCCTTTTAACCACATAAAAGAGAAACAATAAAGAAGGAAATGGCCACTTTAAAAATGAGAGTGTAGGAACGTCCGATCTATTTATATAAAGAAGCGTTGCGCTTGACGTTTCGGATTTCCAGGTTCCGATTTTTATTTTTTTTTTTAAAAAGATGAGGAATTCAATTCGAGAACAAAGTAATACGTCATCAAAAAAATAATGACGTAATTTATTGGTAGTCACATGACATCCATAAATAGTTTAAGATTGCATATGAACGTAGAATAAAAAATATTGGCCTATAGTAGAGGACATTTAGCGTCAAAAATCGAAATAAAGGGGAAAAAATGCACAGAATTGATTTTTATGTTTTCATATGCTACAACATGTACCGAATGTCAGAAAAAGAATCTATCGAAATCAAACGCTGCGAAATATGATTTTGGGGTAAAATGGTTGAAATAATAGGTGAAAGCACGAATTTTTGGGATTTCCAAACTGCGATCGTAGAAATCAATATAAAATCTCGAAATCTACAGGCTAGACAAATATTGATGTCAACTGTGGAATGGTACTTGTTAAGATAAATAAAATTTTCAAAAAACTGATTTTTGGGGTGAAATTGTCAAAATATTAAACCAAAATCACAAATTTAGAGAATTTCAAACAGACCCTGACATCAAAAAGCTAATAAAGGAAATGGTGCACACAGTTGATTTATATGTTATTATTTGCCTTAATATGTACCAAATAACAGACAAAAGGTCTAGGAAAATCAAAAAATGCAAAATATGTTTTTGGGTATAATGGTTGAAAAAATCGCTAATGTGTGGGATTTCCTTTCTGTGATCGAGGATATCAATATAAAAGCTCAAAATCTACAGGCTGCACAAATATTTATGTCTACCGTCGAATGGCTCTAGTCAAGATAAATTCATCTTTAAAAAAAGGGATTTTTTTGTGTAAAATCGTAAAATTATTAAACCAAAATTTCATATTTTGGGAATTTTTGACAGATTTTGACATCGAAATCAAAATAAAGGAAAATATGCACATAATTGATGTATCAGTTATGATATGTTTTAATATGTACCAAATAACAGACAAATAATGTAGGAAAATCAAGAACCCGAAATACGATTTTTGGGTAAAATGGTTGAAATAATAACTGAAAAAGTTAATTTTTGGAATTTCCCTTCTGTGACCATGGATATTAATATAAAAGCTTCAAATAGCCAGGCTAGACAAATATTCATGTCTTCTTTAGAAATGTCCTTGTTAGGAGAAATAAAGGTTTCAAAAAACTGTTTTTGCGGTAAAATAGTCCAATTAATAAACCAAAATCACCAATTCGTGTTTGTAAAATAATCTAGGAAAATCCAATAAAGCCAAATATAAATTTTTGGGGTAAACTGATTAAAACAATTAATGTAAATGCGAGTTTTTGGCAATTCACACTATGGCCTTAGACAGGAATATAGAAGCTACAAATTTACAGGTAAGATACATATTACTGTGCACTGTAGCCTTGTACTTATAAGGATGAATTAAGGTTAAAAAATCTTATTGGTGGGGAGGTTAAAAATGTAAAGAGTTAAATGAAAACCCATATCTTTTCACTTCACTACTGTGACCTTACATATGAAACTAAACGTTCAAAGCTTATAACTTACACACATACACCATTTTAATGCAGCTTAGTATAATTACAGGTAAATCAAAGAGTGTAAAATATATTATAATTTTAAGTAAAAATGGTAAACACGTAAACAAGGCACATTTTTTAATGTATATATTGTGAGTTTAAATATGACTAGAAAAGCTCCAAATCCATTTGATAGGCAACAGGCACCATGAAATAAAGCCTAGAACTAGTACCAATAAATCATGATTTCTAAAATTAATAAATTTGGTGATAAGATATAAGTTAAACGAAAACAGTTTTCACTGGGGATTTATACAGTGGCATTGGATATGACCATCAATGTCCTACAGTGTATGTCTTAGCATAATTATGTAAGTTTCAATGAAGTAATACAGCGTTCCCTCTCTACAACGGCCCTCCCAACAACGACTCCCTCCTTACAACGACCCCTGTCTCAGATCCCCAAGCCGGAGAATTATGTCTAACGTTTTTACTGCTGCAATGTCGTCTGCTTAAAATTGTCGTCTGCTGTATTTCTTAAGATTACATATAAGTTGACATTTTGATAGAATGAATATAATTATGAGTGACAAACAGCTTGAATCCAGATCAGACGCCGCCTTACGCGGCGTCTGATCTGGATTCAAGCTGTTTGCAAATGTAAGCCAAGCCTTTATTTTCCCTCTCTATAACGATCTACTTCCGAACAACACACATAATCTGTGTCTCCCATTGGATGTCGTTGTAGAGAGGGAGCACTGTATACATGTATAAATATGTTTAAATAGTTCAACAAAAAGACAATATCTTGAGTATAATGTTACAGCAGTATAACATGAATATAAAACTTAAAAATATAGTTAACACAAATATATAAATGGCGACTTTTTTAAGTAAGGATAACTACCATTGTGAATTTGTTTTGAAATTCATTACTATAGTCAAACAACTAGGTCTGACGTGTAGCAGGGTGGCCGAGTCCATTTATAAGGGAGATCAGCATTTCAGATGTCCTCGTATCAAGTGTAAAGGAAAATGTTTTGTTACAGGTACAAACAATAAACGAATTAGTTATTGGAAACATAGCGTAGTGGATAAGACGTAGGTAAAAGTATATGATCGGACAATATTTTATCAAGCACGGGTTCGAATCTCGCAGCAACCTATTATATTTGTTTTGCCAAAACAATATTAAGGATTCTATAATCATATTGCATTAAGGTAATGCAGAAAGCCCTTTGAAGAAAGTGACTAAAACTTATATTGATATTCATATTTTATCATCGATTTGTTTTGTGAAATTATGGCTAATATAGGGCTGGAAAACAAACTTATGCAACCCTTCCCCAACATTGACGAATATGTGCATAAATGGTTTGTAATATCATAAAGTATGAAATTAGATAATTCATTCTAGATTTAAAAAGTTTGAGGTCGACGTGGGATTCGAACCTACGATTATTAAAATAATTCTGTCGCATTACATTCTGTGTACCTATACTTTACCTACTGCGCTAAAGTGCTGACAATAATATCGCCTTCATTTGTATCTAATAATTATACTAATCTCGATTGTATAAAAATGGTCCGAGAATATACGGACTGCTGCTCTCCTTAAAAAAATGAACTCTGCTGACCTTTGAAACATCAAGCCTAGTTGTTTGACTATATGACTGTGGATATGACCAGTAAAGCTTCAAATGCACAGATAAGTCACATATTCTTTCAAATACAACAGCTTACTAATAAGAATGAATACAAAGTTTGAAAATAATTGTTTGAGGAAAACATTAAAAGATATACATAAAACAGCAAATTTTGAATTTCTGTATGTGGTGGAGGATATGAATAAATAAAAAAACAAAACTTCCAAATCCATAGGCTTGACACAGTCCTTTTAAATGAGATCTGTAACTAGTTTATCTAAAACCACACATAACAATCTTAAAAAAAAACAGTGTTTTGGAAAAATACACCCCTCCACCAATAAAAAAAATCAAAACATAAACGAACGAACAATTTTCTGCATTGTTGGATTTTCTGCACGATACTGGTTGGTTCTTATGTTGGTTGGAAACAAATAGACATGAGCTATCCTGTACTTTGAGCTGTAATAATGGAATCTGACAACTGTGTGAAATATCAGCAAATCATAGTATACGCACATTGGGCATACATCGTAATTAATGTAATGAATTGATCTAACAGTGTTTACTATATATATGAAATAACTGATAGTATATATATCACCAAGTCAATAACAGTCAATATTCTTTTTGTGGTGCTTAATATTTTGACATGTCTGATTTGACATGCGGCATTGTAAATGCTGCCTCTAAGCTAGTACACTGGTTTAATTGTCAAAATGCTGCCATTTAACCCTTATTGTGTGCGATACAAATAAAGGTTGTTACTTAACCCTAATTGTATGCGGAACGAGAATATATAGCATTTGCAAATAGTGAGGACCCAAACCAGAGTGATGTATAGCCTACAGTAAAAAGTATAATGTGTCTTACCTGTACATTTGAAGCTTTTACATTGATATCTAAAGCCATATTGTGGAAATTCAAAAAAATCACATTTAAACTAATTGTTTTAACCAGTTTACCCCGAAATGTCATATTTTGCTTTGATGGGGTTTACTTTATTTTGCTGTTATTTAATACATGTTGAAACATACTTAAACACATAAATCGATTCTTAACACTTTTCCCTTTATTTGCTTAAGGCTTTATTTTGGAATTTTCAGGCCAGGAGATCTCTGCTAAAATCTCGAAAATTGGTGTTTTTTGTTAAATTATTATACCAACTTTAATGCATAAATCAGTTTTTTGACAGTTTTATTCATCTTTATCTAAAGTATCATTTCACAGTGCAATTGAATATTTGTCTAACCTGTAAATTTGGAGATTTTATTTTAATAGCCACCATCACAGTAGTAAAAAACAAACAAAAAAAGAAAAAAAAAGCTCATTTACATTTTATTTTTCAATGATTTTACCCAAAAAAACATTTTTGCTATTGTTTGATTTTCTTAGATTATTTTTCTATTATTTTGTACCTATTAAAGCATGTGATATCACATAAATCAATTTTGATTTTGATGGCAGGAATTATCTACGAAATTCCCAAAATTGGTGATTTTGGTTTAATATTTTGACAATTCAACCCCAAAAATCAGTTTTTTGAAAGTTTTATTTATCCTTACTAGTACCATTACACAGTTGAAAATGATATTTTGTCTAACCTGCATATTTGGTGTATTTGTATTGATATCCACGTTCACAGTATGGAAATCCCAAAAAATCGCGTTTTCATTTATTATTTCAACAATTTTACCCCAAAATTCATTTTTTAATGTTTTAGTTATCCTTAATAGTACTATTTCACAATAGATATGTATAAGTATCTAGCCTATAAATTTGGAGCTTTTATATTGAAAACCAACGACACAGTACTGAAATCCCTAAAATTGGCGTTTTTAATTATTATTTCAACAATTTTGCCTAAAAAAAATATTTCGCATAATGTGATTTTCCTAGATTTTTCTTCTGTTATTTGGTTCATGCTCTACAATATGAAAACATAAAAACCATTTCTGTACATCTTTTCCTTTATTTTGATGTTTGACACCAAGTACTCTCCACTAAAATTTCCATAAAATTGGGGTTTTGTTTAATATTTTCATGATTTTCACCCAAAAAGAACCATTTTTTGAAACTTTTATTTATCCTAATTTATACTATTCCACAGTGGATATATAGGATATGTCATGAGTCGATGTTTATGACAAGCTGATCTCAAACGAGTCTAAAATTGAAATGTTATTAAGCGAGTCTTGGCGAGCTTAATAACTTTTCTATTCTAGACGAGTTTGAGATCAACTTGTCTTAAACATCGACGAGTGACAGATTCTTTTTCTCACATTACCAACGATTTAATCTATTTTTTAAGCAATATGCATTTTTTGGAACCCGGTGACGTCAAAACGCCGTTATAAATAGTGACGTTATAGTGACGTCATTAAAGTGATCTTACAGATGTTGGAGTAAGGATATTCGTCATCGTTGTTCGTTATAGATGTCAGTCTAATTTGTAGATTTGGAGCCTTTATGTTAATAACTTAATACCCAGGGTCACAGTATGGAAATTCCAAAAATTATCATTTTCGTTTATCAATTCAATCATTTTACCCCAAAAAATTGGATTTCGCATCGTTTGATTTTCCTAGATTTTTTTCTGTTATTCAGTACATATTGGAGCATACGAAAACACAAAAATCATTTCTGTGCATTTTTTCCCCAATTTTTTTTAAATGCCCTCTACTACTAGGGGCCTACATGTATGCGTATATTCACTAGATTATTCGATTGAACAACATAAAGATCTTTCGAAAAGTCCAGTTATTGTCGTCACCCTGTCGTCTGCGTCTGCGTCAGCGTCTGCGTTGGTTAAATTTTTTAGAATAAGGTTTTTGTAAGACATCATTTCTTAATAACTATCAAAGATATCCATTTGAAACTTGGAATACTTGTTTAGTATCAAAAGGGCAACTCATTACAACACGGCAGGTATTCCTGGGAGTTTTCTTTTCAGAGTTATTGTCCTTTGTTTTTTTACTTAGATATTTTAAATGGACATATCTAAATAACTATGAAAGAAATTCACTTGAAACTTTGAATACTTGTTTAGTATCAAAAGGGCAACTCATTACATTACAGCAAGGCATGTAACCCTGAGATTTGTCATTCTAGAGTTATTGCCCATGTTTCATTTATTTAAAATTTGTAAATTTAAATATCTTAATAACTATGAAAGATATTACCTTGACACTTTGAATACTTGTTAAGTATCAAAAGGGCAACTCATTACAACAGGGAACGTAACTTTTGGATTTGTCTTTCTAGAGTTATTGTCCTTGTTTCATTTACTTAAAAATTGCAAATGAACATATCTAAATAACTATGAAAGAAATTAGATGTAACTTGAAACGTTGAATACTTGTTTAGTATCAAAAGGGCAACTCATTACAGTAAGGCAGGTAACCCTGAGATTTGTGTATCCGGAGTTTTTGCCATTGTTTCATTTATTGAAAATTTGTAAATTGAAATATCTTAATAAATATTAAATATATTGCCTTGAAACTTTGAATACTTGTTAAGTATTACAAGGGCTACTCATTACAACAAAGGAGGTAACTCTGTGATTTGTGATTCTAGAGTAATTGCCCTTGTTTTATTTACTTAAAATTTGTTAATTGTTATATGTAATAACTGTCAAAGGTATTAACTTGAAACTTTAAAACTTTTTGTTATATCAAAGGGGTAACTCATTAAATCAAGAAATGTGACCCGGAGTTGTGCCATGCCAGAGTTATTGCCCTTGTTTTTATTTACATAAAACTTGTAAATTGAAGTTTCTCAATAACTACCATAGGTATTAACTTGAAATTTTAAATACTTGTTTAGTATCAAAATAACAACTCATAACAAGAAGGCAGGTAACCCTGGGTTTTGTGATTTCAAAGTAATTGCCACTGTTTTGACTTAGAATTTAATTAGATTTCGCAATAACTACCATAGGTATTAACTTAAAACTTTGAACACTTGTTCAATTTCAAAAGAGCATCACCTTATGTACAACAAAGCAGATAACCATGGGAGTTGTCATTGCAGAGCTATTGCCCTTGTTTTGACTCAGAATTTGTATATAAAATTATTCAGTAACTGTAGAAAGTTATGAATTTCAAACTTCCAATATATTTGAATACTTGTTTAGTATCAAAAGGGCAACTCATTACAACAAGGCAGGTAGAGCAGGCAAAGATGATGTCCTTGTTTTGACTTATAGTTTACTTTTAATGGAATGTAGACTGTCCAAGTATGTTTGAGTTGTTGTTGCTTACAAACTTCTATGATCAAGAGGGCATTAAACACCTATACACATTCTTTAAGTTTGGAAAATGTAGCCGTCTCAAGTATGTGAAAGTCGAGCGTCCAGCACCCGTTTGTGGTGCTCTTGTTATATCCTGCATTGAGCCTTTCCCTACGTTTAGGGATCTATTTACCCTTTTATTCAGTGGTGGTTCAGTACAATTTTGACAGTAGTGTTTGTTACAAGCTGATTCAATATGGCCATGTACCCTTAGTCCATGCTTATATTTCTGTTCGATAAGCATGAAGACATGTAAAAGGGCAACATAATGGCCAACGCATCAACACGTTGTAGACTTAAATTATTTCTCTATATAAGTGAGCTATAGCGCTGTTTTTGACGGAAGAAAAGTCGATATGAGATTCTAGCAGTGTAGATCCTGACCAGACGCCGCGTTACAAGGATTTCGAGCGGGATCCAAACTGTCTACATAGGTCGGATTTTTACGCATTTGGCAGTGAAAGAGTTAACCTGTAATAACTATTCACATGTAAGGAACATGTATAACAGGTCTTATTTTATTTTGTTTATGTATGGAAGGCATAAATATGGTTCAGATTTGTTACCGTATTTACCTCAGCTAGGGACGGTTACACTCGCCATCTATAAACTATTGATATTATAGGAGTACACTCGTCACATGCAAAGTGTTTACCAAGATCAGAGAACTCCTAAAGGAGCAATCAAACCAGGGTACGCACTATTTGCCATTTTTAAGCACAATCTGTGAAGAGTACATTTGACACATACAGATAGTGTAGACCCAGATCAGGGGGTTTCTAAAGGAACAATCTGACCAGGGTTTGCACAGTCCGTCGTATGGTAGTAGTACGGGAAACAACATAAAATGATTATAACTATAGTCGGATTTTGACCCGTGAGCTGTGACCTTTAGGACGAGTCCATCCGTAGAGGTAAAACGCGTCACAAACCATGAATTTGTTCAGGAGTTACCTACCTTTCATGGTATACTAAGGATAGAATGGCTTTTGTATTGAAACTAAATCAATAATCGGGTAAGAGTAGTGGATAGCAGGTTAGGGTACTTGCAATAGTGTAAAAGGCTGTGGGTTCGATTCCCAATAAGATTTATTTCTTTTAAAATTATTATTTTTATGGTTTGTTTGCATTTGTTTTCAATTTCTTATTTGAATTGTTCAACATATATGCAAAATGTGTCATGGACAACCTAACGTTAAACTTTGTGAACTATTGAAAGTTTAAATGTATGTAAAATGTTACCCTTTGTGGCCAGTCTCTTACTACTCGAAAACAATTGCAGTAATTCATTTATCACTGAAATGTCAATGGGCAATTCCAGTTTCCAATTAAGTCTAGTTAATGTATGACAATCAGTGCTGCCCTGATCAGAGTGCTGCCCAAGGAGCTCTTTGATCTGGGTATTCACTGTTTTCAGGGAACAAGTGGAGTACACTCTACTTTCTAAATGACGAGTATACGTGTCGTTAGGGTTCAATGTGTTAGGTAACTTAGGAATACCTTTTCAGGTTACCCCATATAAGTTATATTGGATTCGGATAAGATCCAGTGGAATTTTAAATTGCGTCTGCTTCTCCTTCTTAAAGGGTCGTTGGCGTTTTCTACAAGTTTCCTTGTCATGTAATTTTAGACTATTGACGCGGTGGTTTTGTCTGTCGTATAGCATCTTTAGTTGGAAAAAATGTAGTTATACCGAAATGTAATAAGAAATATAATAATATATATTATTTAAATACTGAACAATTACTAAAGGTTCGTTGTGGTTATCGCCATGTGTAGTATGAAAATGCCTTTCCCAACCAAAAAAAGAAAAAAGGATTCACTGGGTTTCGAACTCATGACCTTACTCAGTAAAACACTACTCTACTACCTCGACCACGATGACACATAGGTTTCAAAATCTTATTTTAAATATCAAGTTAAGGTTTGAACCCTAACTTACCCATAACATGGAATGGTTTCAACTTCTATAAATAGAAAAGCTCAGTCACGGTTCAGCGCACAAAATTCATCTATAGACGGGACGTGATTCGAAATTGAGATAATCCTTTAAAGGGACTCGCAACCGGATGGTGTACTTGTCAAAATAAAATAAAATACTCAAATAAAAGCAAATTTGTGGCATTGTTTGGCTTCTGACATTAAAAAAATATGATCAGTCCAAAAAAAGTCTCAAGAATCGTCACCGAATCTTAGATTTTTAGATATTTTCCATCGTTTTTCTATACCGACTAGTAGACGGTATAGTTGTTGTTGTTGCTTCTCTACACGGGCTCAGACATAAACCCGAGCCGAATTGTGAAGTTGTATGCACTTTCGATCGCTACACATTGAAATACGTTAAATCGATCCGAGATAAACGGATAGTTCCGTGGTCCATTGGTCTAAGCGGTTTCCCCTATTTTGCCTTCTGTCCGCCAATGCCGGGCCCCGGGTTCGAATCAAACCAGAGACCAATATTTTTTTTTATTGAAATACATTTTTTTAAACAGAATTTCTTATCTTAAACTAATTCTTTACCATTTATATTAGCGTTTGACACATATTTACAAATCACTATTTTTAATGCACCATCTGGTTGCGAGTCGCTTTAAAATGTGTCAAGGGTGAATAATTTAATAGATGTCTTTGTGCATGCTTATATTTCTATAACACTAAAGGGCAATTATGATTAACTTCTAAACTTTTTGATTTCACACACAAACATATTGTAAGCTTTACCTTTGGGAGCTTTCGCCTGTGTACTACAGGCTTTTTCAACCAACTGATGTTTCACTGGGACTTGACATCGCTCGAGGGTTTAGTGAGCGATGTTAATGCATTGTCCCAAATGTGTGGCAAGTTGTAGCGGCCCCCGTCCCTGTTGAGCGCCGGCTTGTGTGCTCTGATGTAAATTGCCTCTTTGACCCCCCCCGTTCAAACCAAGAGGGTTCACGGTCTAGTATGTGCACTGATTCCGTTGAGCTAGGTCGTCTTTGCTCCATGTAACGTGCCTTGAGATTTCTCTCCGTCTCCCCGATGTAATCCTTAACACACTGATGTTTCTTGTTTCCTTCACAATTGATGTGATAAATGGGGCAACAGACCTCCAATTTATCTGACTTGTCTTTGGGATGTACCAATAATTGTCTGAGAGTTTTGTAAGGTTTAAAACACACGTTTACCTTATGTTTGTTGAAAACTCTTTTCAAGGTCTCACCTTTCCCTTTCACGTAGGGTAAAACTACACTGCCCTTAGTGTCTCTCTTTTTTGGAGACTGTTTCTTGGTCCTGTCCTCTTTGGCTTTAAGTTTCTTGGTGACCTTGTTTATTGCCCATCAGGGGTATTTACACACACTCAAAGCCCTGTTTACGTGTCTTATTTCTGTTTTCAAATCATTCTGATTTGTGGTCACTGTTTCTGCTCTCTGTTGTAGGGTTCGAACAACACCAAACTTGTGTTCTTCCGGGTGGGCTGATTCAAAGTCAAGGTATTGGTCTGTATGCGTTGCTTTTCGATAGACTGTAGTTTTTATTTTACCGTCTGGTTTCCTGATATAATTGGTGTCTAAAAAGGCTAAAGTGTTATTTTCCTCCTTCTCTATCGTAAACTTTATGTCTGGGTCTATGCCATTGATATGTTCAGTGAACTCATCCACGAACTCCCGTTTTTGCTTTGTATGTGTGTCATCAACATAACAGAACCACCAGCCTGGTGGGTGGGGTGCTGTATTCAATGCTATCTTTTCAAAGTGTTCCATATATAAATTACACACAATGGGGGAAACTGGGGAGCCCATAGCAGCACCGTGAATTTGAAGGTAATACGTACCATCATACAGAAAGTAGGTACACTTTAAACATAATTCCAACAACTTGGTTATACGCTCTGGGGTCAGTGGGGTTCTCTTTATCAGGTTACTGTCTGCAGCCAAACTAAAGGGCAAGATATTGGCTATCGAAACAGCGAGTAGTTTACTATAGCTTTATCAATTATACACATAGATGTTTTTTATAGCAGGGCTCACTATTTTTTTGAGGGCATGATTTCTCTCCGCTTATCAAACCTGGTGACGATTACATTCGTCAGTTATAAAAATTTGATCTTATAAAAGTACAATGGGCACATGCAAACAGTGTAGACCCGGATCAGATAGAGGACTCCTGAGGGAGCAATCAGACCTGAATATGCACTATTTGACATTGTTCAGAGTAAACTATCCAATGTACATAGGGCACAAACAGACAGCGTAGATCCAGATTAGGGGTTTCTAAAGGAACAATTCGATCAGGGGTTGCACTGTCTGTCATTATGCATATATGGCGGAAAACATGAAATATTTATCCATGGACTAGGCGCAGTTGGGAACAGGAATGTCCTATAAAAAAGTTTAAGATCTATAAATGTACTGATGTCTTTCGTTAAGTAGATTAAGATGTAAATATATAGTAGCCCCTGCCTAGTAGGGCGAGAACTGGCCTACACTGGCAGACAGTCGGAGTCCAGAGGTCCCGTTATAAAATGCAATTAAATTCCCCTACTGAAGAGAATAATTCCAATTAATACTGTTAAAAATCTAAATCAGGAGAAGTGTTTCTATAGTGTAGCAGATAATAGCATAAAGCGGGCTGAAAATATAGCAGAATACGACTTAATGCGCATTCTGCCTTACTTTCAACTTGCTTTAAGCGGACAGATATCTTCCAAACTAGAAACAGGCAATGAGGTAATGGGTTAATTGATGATACATTTATATTGTCCATGTACATAATGTTATACAGTGAAATACTGCTGCTGGTGTAGAATGTAGACAGTTTGCTCGGTAGGGAAGGAGGTAATGCAGAGGGATCCTTAATGATTTCTCTGCAATGTTTCTTATCTGTATCGAGAATTACCCTATATCTAGATATTCCAATTCTGTTTTTGTTGATGGTCGCTTGGTACAAGGTGGGCTATAGTGTTAAGGTAGGTTGATTCGATATGATCATGCTACTTTTAGTTCATGTTTCAATAACCATGAAAACGCAAACAGTGAATATGTTGGTCATAGTATTAGCTAAGACATGAATATTAATTGTAGCAGTGGTATGTTACCCATCTTATCATGAACAGGTCACTTCATTACATCATAGCGTATAAAGGAATGTGTATGTGGGTGTGAATGGGTTTATAGGTGTGCATGCGTATGTATAGATGTGTGTATGTGTACGAATGAATTGATGTATATGTATATAAAATGTTAGCAGATGTATGTGTGCAGGGTGTAGTCGAGTGTATACATTTGTGCATGTACACTTATATAGATGGGTGTGCATATGTGCGTGAATGCATGGACAGTTAATCATAAGTTATGCAGGTAGACAGACGTATGGGTATAGATTGATAGTATTGCATGTAGGTGTACAATGTATATATTTAGAATTCAGTACAGTGTGATTAAAAATGATTTCTGATAGCGTTTGGGCCCTTCAATATTTTAATCATTGTGCAATAACAACGAAAGCAGTTTGGATACAGACCTGACGCGGAGTTACCCGGTGTTAGATCAGGATCTAAATGTTAGACACTCATATCGACGTTTCTGTGGCTATTGTATTATTATTATTATTTTTCTACCAGATTTATATAGCGCTCTTTTCACACAAGGGTAGTGCGTTCAAAAGCACTTCACATGAAGTTACACAAATGTACCTACAAACAAGAAAAGACAAAATAACTACAATATGATCTAAAATAAACATGAATAAACATATAAAAGACAGCCCCCAAAATAGCGATCACATTACTCCCATCAATCAGCAATGAAGCAACCGGCTTCTGATTGTCGACCGATAGAAACAATAGTAGAGCGCCCAAATGCATGCCGCCAGGAAAAGACAAATAACTACAATTAGATATAAAATAAACATAATAAACGTCCAAAAGACAGCCCCCAAAATGGCGATCACGTTACCCCATCAATCAAGAGCAACGAAGCAAATGGCTTCTTTATGCGGACTGATAGAAATAACAGTAGAGCGCCCAATGAAGGGCACTAAACATACAGAAGACAGCCCCCAAAACGGCGATTGCACTACCTCAACAATCGAGAGCAACGAAGCAAAATGGTACCTACATAGCCCTTAACGTCAGATAACAAACAAGATGAAACTCTTTTAAATAACTTTTAATAAAGTCATTTTAGTGAAGGGGTTAATATCCTGTACTTTGTGTAACAATAGATCTAGGCCAACTCTGTACGATCCTTCGATTTTTACTTAAGTCTGTTATGGAGGAATTCTCTTTATTCTTCAACATTCATACCTCTTACAGTATCCCTATCCTTTTTCTTCTATGTCTTCTTTTCACTCTTGGTTTGCAACAGAACATACATAGTGGTCGTATTAAATCTCCACATATACCGTACAAATGAGCATTAAAATCTGCACATTTTATGTAAAAGGCTTACATGACCCATCTACAACTATTTCACTGGTTAAAACTGAACAATACTCTATATGGCTACTACAAGAAGTACATTAATTGTGAGGAAATATCATATGATAAATGGAAACAAGATTGGGGTTTAAGCGGTAATAGTACAAAGAGTACGGGGTAGGTATCCTAATGTGTTAAATCATTAACATACTTAAATTATTTTATCTAAAACAGAAGTGCATGCAATGGTGTATTTCCAAAATAAGATTTAAGAAAATGAAATTGCAACGACGCTAAAGTTTAACATCGAACAAGAAACCTACCTGATACAATCCCAATTGCGACAAGCAGAGTAACAAGACGCATCATCAACACTTGATACCCAATGTTTGAACAAAACTCAGGGTAAAATGTTGTCATAGGTAGATGGGTATTCTTTATATACATTAACTCTTTCCTCCCTGAAACTTTAAATAGACAATTCCAGTTTCCATTTAAGTATAGTCCATTTCTGACTTTTAAGGGTTGTTTTTGTCAATGTTTGGCATTATGACAAACACTGAGGACCCAGATCAGAGGGCTCCTTAGGAGCCCTCTGATCTGGGTCTTCACTGTTTGCATAGGACAAGTGTACTATTCACATGTACACTGTTTGCAAAGGACGCCAATATGCGGGACTAGGGTTCAAAGGGTTAAGCGCAACATTGGCATATTAAGAGTTAAGTACTGTATAAATTAAAAGCGTCGGCTAATCCAGAACAGCACGATTAAAATAGCTTGTTTGTAAGTACAAAATTATAAAATCAACGCTGTATATAAAAAGTAATTATGACGTTGAATGGTTAATTAATATAAGAAGCCTGTTAGCTGCTAAATTGTTGTCTGCCTCAAATACATCGTCTCCGATTATTTTTTTTAAACATAAGGACAATAAAATATGTGTGCCAAATAGTTTGGATCCAGATCAGATTCTCCGTTATGGGACGTCTGATCTAGATCCAATGTTGGCCAAGCAATGCTTAACACAATAAGCATTACGTCACCATGACCATTATCCAGCTACAATACGCGTGCTCCGCAGATTTGTTCTTCAAATAAGGTTTTAATGGCCTTAAACATGAACCCTTTACCCCATAGTATGTCTCTAGTTTTGAAGACAGGTGACCACTTAAAGTAGGTTGACAGTTAAGCAGAATGTGCAGTAAAATGCATTCTGCTTTACTTTCAGTCTGCTTTAATCTGCCATCTGCTAGGATATATAAAATATTACTTATGTTACGTATTCAGGACTGTATAAATTGGAACTATTTTGTTCAGTGAAGAAATAAATTAAATGCGCTAAAAGGCGCTTAGAACTATGGGAGAAAGGATTAACAGCTAAACAGTCGTCTGCCTCAAAATTCGTCTACGCTTTTTCTGAAAACAGAAGGGAAATATAACAGGTGTGACAAATAGTTTGGATCCAGATCACACGCCCAATTACGCGACGTCTGATCTTAATTCAAAATGTTTGTCAATGCTGGCCAAGTCATGCTTATCACATTTATGCTTTAAATCATTGCGTAATTACATGTATACAGTTTACCAAGAGTGAAACGATATGATAAGTTCATAACTACTTCTAGTTTTCTATATGTATGGAATAATTCATCGAGTGGAAACCAAAAGCAGTTTGTTAGTGTGCTTAAACAGATATCAATACATGTAGACGTATTTATCTAAGATTGGTCAAGTGACACACACAAAGTAGGGTTTTAACTTTGTATAAAGAAATACAAGAAGTGTTTGAATATAATAACTTTTTAGATATACATAACCTCTCTATTACGACCACCAAATTTTGCCAAATATCATGTATTTAAGGCAGTTGACTGCCTAAAGCAAGGTAACATTGAAACAGAAAGCTCCTTCAGGAGCTTTCTGTTTCACTGTTACCTTGCTTTAAGCTGTCACCTGTTTTTATTCAATCAATTAGCCTTCATTTAAGCGGTCGTAATAGAGAGGTTCTACTGTATGTAGTACAAATACATAATACAAATACAAGTTTTATTTATAGTCGATGTGTCATTACATATAACATTTGTATAGCTTATGACCGACATAATAATAAAAGTTTGTACAGATACATGTAGCCGATTACGCAAGAAAGACTGTCTTCACATAGTCTAAGAATATAAACGGGTCGCTATGGCCAACATAGAATTGAGTGGCATGAAAGAATGTTAAGTTTGTGAAAAGGGATACATGTATATAGAAGATGAGTATCTTTTTTTTTATAGAACGTGAAAAGTTTAAGGTACTTAGGAAAAGCTATATATGCGAACTTTACTGGAAAAGACCTTGTATGGATAAATTGTGTGAGCTGGTGAAATCCGAGGATAAAGACAATATTAACAAATTAGCTTGTTACGTCAACTGTGCGAATAAGATGAGAATGAATGTCATCAACGAAATGAGTAATTAAAACGTTTACCCTCTCTCAATCTGTATTTAAATAGTAAACACGTAATTTACATGAATTGAAATGGTTTTTACTGTATTGACTTTTACTTATATTACCATTACATAACATGTTTATGGATGAGAAACGAACTGTTTAAATCCAAAAGAAATAAAAAAAAACTTTTGTTCTGTTCTGTTCCCTCTGTTCTGTTCATTAAATGTTTCTACCTACAAAAAGCGTGCTTCTCAGATTTGTTTCTCAAGTTAGGTTAAACCCTTATCATGCTGAATTATCGGCTTCTTCAAATGGTTCATCTGCGTAAAAACTCAAAATATTTTCAAGCTATTTAAACTGAATAAAAACTGAATGAGTGCCAACAGTCTTGATCCAGATAAGACGTCGCGTTACGCGACGTCTAATCTGGGTCCAAAGTGTGTGCAAAAGTGTGTCAAGGTGCGCCTATCACTTTAATGGCATCCAACATTAACATGCTTCAACATGAGCGAAACACAAGTTCAATCATTACTACATACTAACCGGTTCAAAACTGTATGTTATTGTTCAAGCGATTGGTACGCTGTGGATTTTTGTTATATCAAACTCTTACGTTTTATCTTAACAAATTGCATTTATTGATTGAAAAAGTTTGTTTGTTCGGCATCATTGTGGATATTTGGCAATTAAAAATGGCATATTACAGCATTAACAGGTATATACAAAATTATGGTGAGGGTTTAACAAGTACGCTTAACTTTACTTAGGGTTATGCAAAAAATTCACAATAAAGACATTTGTCCTGACTAAATGTCCAATGCAAACAGTTTGTAGCCAGATCAGACGTCGTATACAGCACTTCCTCTCTGCAACGACACCCGATTGGAGACAAAAACTATGTGCGTTGTTCTGAGGGGTCGTTATAGTGAGGAACTTTTCTCACCTCTCGGACAGAGGTATCCCGAAATCTAGGGGGAGTGAAATAACCTTATCTGTCCGGACAGACAAGCCGAACTAATGGAACTATCTTATGATTGGTTGTTATTGCCGTTGTTTTGACGTCGTCATGCATGCATTAGCGCCTTAAAATACAACTCGCCACTGTATAGCAAGTTAAACGCGTTTGTAGGGTTGACGAGGTGAGAAAATAAATCTAACACCACAGTTGAGTATCAGATGAATATCCCACCCTCGTTTGAAGATATTTTTGGAACACGAGGCAAAGCCAAAAATATCTTCAAAACTCGGGTGGGATATTCTTATCCTACACTCATGGTGGTGTTAGATTCACTATGTCTACATTTCCAAACAGCTTGAATCCAGAACAGACGTCTCGAAACATGGCGTCTGATCTGTATTAAAGCTGTTTGTCTCTCGTCATTTAGTTTTTTTCCTGTCAAAATGTCCATAATGTCCAAAGCGCTTATCGCAAATTTCATAGCGTAGAAACAGCAATGTTAAAAATGCACAGCGATATCCTGAAAGCAGTTGAACTGAATCTAGTGACGATTGTTGTGATGATTGACCTCAGTGCAGCATTTGACACTATTGACATTCCTATAGTACTTCAACTTCTCCGTGATGAATTTGGCATTATCAATACTCCTCTAAATTGGATTAAATCCTACTTGACCGATAGGACAATGAAGGTTAAGATTGGAAACTCAGCTTCAGACACCGAACCGTTAAAATTTGGCGTTCCACAGGGCTCTTGTGCTGGCCCAGTTATTTTCACAATGTATATTGCTGCTCTTAATAGAGTTGTTAAAAACTATACAGCAGATCTTTATGGGTACGCTGATGACCACAAAGTTGCTTTTAGGGTTCAAGCTGGTGATCATCAGAGTGAATCCTCTATCTTTCACGATCTAAACAACTGCCTTGATGACATTATTTCGTGGATGACAAAATATAAGCTTAAAATGAATAATGCAAAGACTGAAATTATCGCATATGGAACAAAACAACAATTAAATAAACTGAATATTACTAGTATGACTGTTGGTGGCTGCGAGGTGAAGTGTGTCGATCATGTGCGTGACCTTGGTGTTTATATGACAAGTACTCTGAATTTTGATTTGCACATTCGTAAAAAGTGTCAAATAGCACATGGTCAGCTAAGAAATTTGAGGTGTATCCGTAAACATTTATCACAAAAGTCAGCTGAGACTCTCATACACGGACTTATTCATTCACACCTCGATTTTTGTAACGGACTATTTGCTAACATTCCAGCATATCAGCTGGATAAACTTCAAAAAGTCCAAAATCATGCTGCCAGATTAGTAATGAAAGCAACATATGAGCAGCATAGCTATGACATTCTTAAACAGTTACACTGGTTGCCTGTTCGTGCGAGGATCATGTTCAAAGTGCTTGTCATTGTTTTCCGAGTTGTACATGGGACCGCACCGAGTTATCTCAGAGACTTGTTCACTAGGGTGCGAGGGAATTACCGCCTGAGATCGTCTAGCGACATTCAGTTTGTTGTACCTAGACATAGGACGAAGATCGCTGAACGGTCACTTGCGATGGTTGGCCCACAATGGTGGAATATGATTCCTAGAGACTTAAAAGCAGTAAAAACTGAAACTGCTTTCAGGAAAAAACTTAAGACACACTTGTTCAGTCAATTCTACAATGAATGACTAGTGTTTATTAGTGTTCTTAGTGACTTTGATACCTATTGCCTGATATTGTAATTATGTAATAATTAGTATGATCAATTGTAAAGCGCAATTGAATATTTATACTTTTTGCGCTATATAAGTGTTTCTGTATTTGTATTTGTATTTAACTTGAGAAAAAAGCAGGCGACAATTTTAGCAGACGATATTACAGTAGTTAACGCGTTATACGTAATTGATCTGTTTAGGGAAGTACGGCAAGGGTAGTTTTAAGGAAGAAATCGTTGATAGGAGGCATACATGTGATATTTTCTTGGACCCAAATAGGGAGATCTGGAAATTTTAATAGGGAGATTGGGGTGCCAAATAGGGATCTTTTTTCGCGACACTTTTTTCGCGACAAAACTAGGCACAGGCGATATAAAATCCAACACATTTCTCTATTTCCATAAGTTTATCACTAATTGCTTATATTTTTTAAATCAGTGAATAAATAAGTCTATAGACCACTAATTTTCACCCAGAGATATAGTTTTTATAATACTGACAATGGGCCTATTATTCTCATCTAGGCTGAAAGTAAAGCAGAATACTCTTCAGGAGCATTCTGTTTCAGTAAAAGCTTAAGCCTGCTTTAAGCTAGATCTACCATCTGCTATGATATAAGAACTATTTCTTATGGTTCTTATATTATTCATGACTAGTAAAGATAAACTGGAACTATATCTATTTTTTTTTAGAGAATGAATGAAGTAGTTCCAATGGTCGAAATTTCTATCTATGGAGTAGATCTAGAAAGAGTTAGCAACTTAACAACTTGATCTGTTATTAATTAAAGTTCGCAGACAGTATTGATCCAGATGAGACTCCGCATCATCTTATAGATTAAAAGATCTTAAAGATTAAATCAGAGATACAAAAAGTTTGACAGTAATGACTATATGATATCATGGAGAAATCACAGATTTGTGATTTCTCCATGATGATATTTTCTGAAAGAAAATGCACAAAGATTAAATCAGAGAGAATTGTTGCAGACGACAAAGTCTGCAGAAGACATTTAAAAGCGCCATAAAGTGGGCGCGGTTTTAACAACGAAATAACGCGTCTAAATTTTCTACCGCGAAAACTGATTGCAAATCCATTTTACGAGCGTAATTGGTTGTAAAATCTAACAATAATTATACATTTGCACAAATCGTATGTAACAAACAGAAGAATTTAGGTCCAATTTTTAATTTTAATTGATTGTTAGAAAACGATGCTGGGGAAAACTTTTTAGACTAACAAAATATGCGTGATTCTCGTAGCAAATATTAAGGCGCCCCGTCATTTTGTAACGGTATAATTTTCGAAGTATGTTTCTGTTACATGAATATTCAAACTATTTTGTGGTGGAAATCAATTCATAAACGTTAAATTCTGATCAGCTTTCATATAAAATGTGTGCTTGTCCAGAACTTACGGAGAATTATCTGAATATCCGACCCGTATCGGCGACATAGATCTTTATCCTTCGCATCACCGCTTCTAAAATTTGTCGTTGCTAGGTCTCCGATTCGGGGCGAACCTGTCAATCACTCTTTTTGATAACCAATTAGATCTACAACACATTAAAAGCAATATCTGACACCCCGCTCGGCGCGTGTGGTCAAACATTGTTTAGCAGTCTGTCATATACATGCCATGTATAGTGCTACACGCTCATCAACTTATCGACGATTGCGTAACGTGTTTACACGCATCAGTAGCGTTTGGTGATAAGGTGTGTATGGATAAGCCAGAGAACTCTGAGGCAAATTTTAAGATTTTTAGAGTCGGCGAACGAGGTAAATGATATAAAAGTTCATATTGAAAAAAATGAACCTGGTTTAATGAAATATCGGGAGATTTCGTCTCCCGACCGGGAGATCGTGAGTAGAGGTCTAATTTCGGGAGCTCCCGACCAGATCGGGAGATATCACATGTATGAGAGGGGACACTCTACTATTAATTTAAACTTGGCGGTCTAACCCAGTTCCAAACTGTTCGACTCTCAGATTTAAACAAATCGTTCACATTTACAAGAACCTGGCACAGTATTTACACAGCGTTTGACTGAGGTGGTTCTAAAGCTTTTGATTGGTCAGGTTTGAGGGTTTTGACGCCAGCAGCAGCGAATATAAGCTCAAATCGGACCAATCAAATGAATGGGAATCATCTCAGACTCAACTCAAACGCTTTATAAGCATGGGCCCTGGCCCCGAGGTTACAAAGGTTGAAAAAATCTTGAGAACGGTCTCAGACTCAACCAAAACGTTTTATTACCTTAGACTTAGTCAATGTCGTACCCATTCCTCCACTCTGCCTTCTAGATTACATAATCAACAGTTTACCCAGATATCATGCTCCAAGGAAGTCTGTCTACCAATCGTTTCTTCCCTGCGACCGATGGACCCTGTTGAACCAGCTGCCAGAACATGCTACGAGCCAGTCATCACATGATAGTTTACCGTTTAAAGACTCCCTGTAGATGTCAATGTCCTTATTTTTTACCAGTTTTTATCAACTGTATATAGTTCTAAGATTTTTAGATTATAGATATCTACATAGTCCGCCAGCAGCTGCACATGACCAGATTGTATCCAAATCACGAGTATACTCTTCGCAGAGCGATGTGATAACTGGAGAAGATGATGATAATGATTACTTGGTCATCGTCTGCAGTTTATTGTACTATTTTTGATGATGTTCCCCATTAGATTGTATTTTTACTGCAGTACTCGCGGGAGTAGATCACGGAATTATACACATATGTGTGTAATTCTGTGGACGGATGCTTGCTTTCATCCGAATGAAATACTAATTTCATTCAAAGACTGGCTCAGAAAAGCCTATCTATACAGAACCATGGAGGAATTATACCTGGAGAAGAAAGGTATACTCAAATCTGCATTTTCCCAAAAAATGGTGTCGTCCATTACCTGTATGCGCGATAACGCTTATTCGATCGATAATTCAACTACACGCCGAAAGCGAGCTATCGCGTTTTTTATCGTGTTGAATGGTTACCTACTGTTAGTTTAAGTTACATAAAATCCTTAATTTTCACCCGATTTTCATTATAATGGTTTAAAAGAAGGCTAAGATATTTATCTTTCACTTGTAAAAATAACAGATTTTATTTTTTAAAATTGATCAGTTTTATCGCGAGTTAAAAGTGATTACCAAATGAATTTGCCGATAAAAGGGAGCAAGCACTCGCATATAAAAAATATATACTACGTCCCGTTTCAAAAACTTGAATTTAATCCATAGCTTTCGTCCGATATATATATATATATATATTTTAAAAAAAGGTCTTGATATAAAGCCGTGACACTTATCTTTCGGTTGTAATAATACCAGGGTTTTTCTTGAAGCGAAAAAAGTAATGATGACCTACAAAGGCTACTGGCTAATGAAATGACTAGACCAACTCGCGTAAGAAAAGAATTCCGTTCGTATAAAAACTTAAGCAAACTTCTTAACTTCTAAAAATGTGTTCATGCATTGTTACAATGTTCTACATGGAGGAAATATTTCCTTGGAGGCAAAAAAAAATCCATTTTGTATGTAAAGAGACATTTGAAAGGAGTGCGCGTCAAACGGCCAAAATCAAACGGCCAAAGTTGTAACTGTATTATTATGGCGTATGTGATCATTATTATTATTGAAAGGAAAATTAGAATTATTAACATATTACTTCAAAAAAGGGAATTTAGGATTAGTTTTACATCCAGACTAAAATATACATATTATCCGTCCCATTTCTATGAAAGAGGTAACAGCTTGCATTATCTTCAGAAATTAATTGCAAACATGATAACATGAGATCTCCGTTTCTTTCTGCTTTACTTATGTCTTATATAACGGAGTAAATTATAAAGCAGTCAATGCCTTAAGCAATCTATTTTAGTGACTGCTTAACTTTTTGCCTGCTGATCACGCCTTTACTTTTTTTTTTGCAAACAAATTGGATCAAGATCAGATGCCGCGTAACACGGCGTCTGATCTGGATCCAGAATGTTTGACACTTTATTTACTTACAAAATGTACAAATCTAAATTTTAAAAAAAATGCAGCCGACAATTTCGAGCGATAAAAACAAAAGTGTGAAAAAACTTGCTACTTTACTTAATACACATCAATCAATTAAATTAAGATAATAGACGTTTATTTAAGAATAAAATCATCAAGTAAATGTGGTTTAAATAATAAACTAGGTCTATTCATCTCTAAACTACATGTCTACCATATTACACATCACAAAGGAATGTGACACATTACGTAACCGTACACAATTAGCAGGAGATTTATAAGCGTCATAAAACTCTCCCAGCTTCTTGAACATGCCGATTATCTATGAAGTGCATGTTAGGGAACTGGACACCAGGGGGTTGCCATTTTAATAAAAAAAGATCAATGCTACCCGTGCGTGTAACTTGAACATGTGTTTTTGACTTCTGTAACCGCATGATTTTTATATATTATACAAATCACAAAAAATAAAGATAATAGAATTGAATTGAAAAAAAACACCAAAAAAACAAAACAAAACAAAACAAAAACATCAATGCACCTGGTTTGGTTGATGACTGGATTAACCCTCTCATTACTGAATACCAGTAACATGATGACTATTGCAATTGCAAACAGTTGTAATCCAGACCAGGCTGCAAAAATGTCGGATTCATAGAGTATGTCTCTTGAAATATAGTTTACCCCTTTTTCAAATTAAGCTCTTTATGACACATTTTACCTTTTCTCCGCATGAGGATCATCAGAGAGAGAGACAGACAGACAGACATTCATACAGAAAGATGGAGACAGAAAAGAAGAAGCGAGAGACTGACAGACAGAGATAAGAGAAAAACAGACAGACAGAGAGACAGACAAGAGGCAAACAGACAGTGGCAGAGAAATATAGACACACACAAACTTCGTAGGTAAACGAAAAAAACGTTTTTCTCTCATTTTCAAAACCTCACTAAACTAACAATTTATAAGCTATCGCCTCAAATTTTGTACTACGCGTAAGATTATGGTCTAATAAAACATCTGTATTAAAATTTATAACGAAAAGATGACATTAAAAGCGTTTCTATTAACAGGAAACTTCGTAGGTAAACGAAAAAATACGGTTTTCTCTCATTTTCAAAACCTCACTTTACTAACAATTTATAAGCTATCGCCTCAAATTTTGTACTACGCGTAAGATCATGGTCTAATAAAACATCTGTATTAACATTTATAACAAAAAGATGACATTAAAAGCATTTCTATTAACACCAAACTTCGTAGGTAAACGAAAAAATACGTTTTTATCTCATTTTCAAAACCTCACTTTACTAACAATTTTTAAGCTATCGCCTCAAATTTTGTACTACGCGTGAGATCATGGTCTAATAAAACATCTGTATTAAAATTTATAACGAAAAGATAACATTAAAAGCATTTCTATTAACACCAAACTTTCGGAAAAACGTTGTTTTCTAGCCGCCAGCGAGCGCCGCTGATTGACCGATTTTGAACGACACGATAAATAGCGAGCCGGCCGGATACTTCTCCAGGTATAATTCCTCCATGACAGAACATAAACAGATCTTGTACACAGCTTTTTGTATACTTTACTGACTAAGTTGTGTCCCATCAGATCTATCACTCCCAGCGCTTTGATTTTTAAAAAGGTTTCCGGTTGCACTTTGAAATACTGCCAGCCAGGAACCAAGCACGACTGATTGTCTCCCTTAGTGGGCTGATATTTCCTGAAAGCTAAAATGTATACACTTTTTAAGTTAGTCAGGCTGATATCCGTTAAAGATGATGTGAACCCAGTACATATTCAATCCTACGCATGGAGACAGCACGGCGAATCAAGTTTGTTGGCTCTAGCTTGTTCAAACGGTGAGTTTTTGTTCTGTCATGTGAGTGAATTTTATCGTCCCCGGGAGCAGTCGTCTTCGGGCGTCCTCGAAAAGGAAGGTTTCGTTTGTGCCCTCATGTTTATTGTGTACTTTGAAATAGCTATTGAACCTTAAACATAATTGTGAAATCACACAAGTACCAGATTACAATTTCAGATATTTTAGACAGTATATTATATTTCTTGCAGCTAGAAATACGGACTTACAGTTTCGTCCCAGGTGGGTTCGCTTTCGTCCCAGGCGGGTTCGCATATGAACTATTATATTGTATGAGTGTATTTCACTCTTGATGCTCATACCTGCACCATTTCGTACACTGTTTTTTTTTCGGCGGAGCTGTCTGGTTTCTATTTAGCCACACTTTCTGTTTGGCCACACATTTCAACCAATTATATTTGATCAGAAATTTAGACTTGAGAGCACCTGTTGAAACTGAATAGTCTGATTGGATAGTAGCCAGGGCTCCAGATAAGGGAATTATTTCAAAACTTAGAATCTTTATTTGTGCATTAAACCCTGTGGTGTCACTAAACATTTGAATTGTCTCTTCGAGACAATCAAAATGAGTGGTAACACCATAGGGTTTGGTGCTGAAATGAGTGAATAAATGTGATTTGTTTAGTTTACTCCCTCTTATCTGGAGCCCTGTAGGCTGGTCTATGTCCAATTACAGTTTTCCCAGATATGGCTGTGAGTGTAAAATTTAGAGACACAGACCAGACTGTTTACTACACTGGGGGCTGATGCAATTTAAGATGACATCTGAAATACAGAGGAAGCTAGGTGTTTTGTAATTGTTTACTACCAATTTGTTTTAATTGTTAACTATTTGTACACATTTACCATACATTAAAAGCAATATTAAATATAAATGGCCTCAAGTGAGTTAAACACAATTGTGTGGTTTCATCATTATTTAAAAGAGTGAAGTAGAGCAGACTGTTGAATCTGTACATTTGTGTATGCTATAGTTTATTTCAAGAAACTCTATGAATGAAAAGTTTGATATATAGAACAATAGATTAATGTGAGGATCTCCTACCAGTAGCTAGGATATGAGTTAAATTATTGTTTTGTTTTGCATTTCTGTACATGATAGTTTGGCATTTTAAATAAAAGTTACTGTTTCAATTGTATACTTTTATTTTTTGCTTTTCAATCCAAGATATTACAATTCTTTTGAAAACCTCAATTTCATTCAATTTTGCACACCCATCTATATAGCCTTAGTTCAACCACTCATTCCGCCGAATATCTTTTTTAAAGATATTTCTTGTTCATGAATGTCATGTGGAAAACTCTTTCATGCCTTGCATGTTATTGTTATATCGTCTGAAATTTTAATTAAAAATTTATTTATTTATTTTGACCTGAATGCAAGCACCCAATACAGCATCTCATTCTTGAATAGTCAGCAAGATGACGGCGGCATGTAATTGGTAGAAAAAAGTGCCCCTTCTCATAATCATCAGAATTGATGGCGTAGAAGTAATAAATAGAACAGACAAATAGAAGTTTATCTCAAATTTTGATGGATTTTGTGAGAATATCTACATTTGTGGCCCCATCTCTTTCCATCGTAAAAAGTGACATTATTCTTATAAACTTCACTTTCAGTGGAGGCAGAGTATTTTCTAAAAGAATTTATTTTCAAATTTGAATGGCAGATATTATGCGGAATTTTAAAATGTGCTTTATAAACTGACCCATTGCTATCTTCTTAGCGGAAATCTTGATAATCTTCTTATCTAAAATTCTTCATCACATTCTGAATTCTTAAGTAAAATGCAACACTTTAGTTCATAAAAAAATTATCTGTATTAACATGTAGCTAAGCCTATACCAACAAGGAGCAATCTTATCTTATCTGACGTTCAAGATGATGTCCTATGGAAATAACGTCATCACAGTATTTTCACACCCAAGTGTCAAAATGATGACATTAAAAACATGAATGTACATTGAAACTTATTGTGTTGTGTTCCCATAGTAAACTGCTTCAGTTATGCGGTTATTAACCTTGAATCTCTAGCGATTAAATTATTTGCCTATCATTTTTAGCTCACCTGAGCCAAACGAAGGCTCAAGGTGAGCTATTTGGATTGCCCTGTGTCCGTTGTGTGTTGTGCGTCGCCGTTAACAATTGCTTCAAATGACATCTCCTCCTTTACCACTTGACAGATTTCAACCAAACTTTACAGGAATGTTCCTTTGGTCAAACTTTCAAATTTGTTCAAAGAATTAAAAACAATTAGAATTCTGGTTGCCATGGCAACCAAAGTGAAAAAATATGGAAATCTTAAAAAATCTTCTCGTCTAAAACTGCAAGGGCCAGAGCTTAGATATTTGGCACATAGCATCATCTACAGGTCCTCTATCAAGTTTGTTCAAATTATGCCCCTGGGGAAGTTGGTCCCGCCCGGGGGGTCACAGTCTTACATAGAGTATGTAGTAAATTTTCAAACATCTTCTCCTCTGGAACTAATATGACTAAGAGCTTTGATATTTGGCATGGATATACCTCTAGATGTCCTTTACGTTTTTTGTTTAAATGGTTCCAGCCTGTTGCATATCTAGGTCACAGGAGCTCAAAATAGATTTATTTAATGGAAGCTTAAACAAATCTTTTTGTCTAAAATACTTGTATCCTGATCTTAGATATTTGGCACATGGCATCATCTACAGGTCCTCTATCAAGATTGTTCAAATTATGCCCCTCAGATAAAATATGACCCCCTCCTGGACATAAATCGTTATCTCTATTTTGTCAGCTATTCTCAGGTGAGCGAAATATGCCGCATGGGGTTCTTGTTTGTAGTTTATTAAAGGTCATAAAAATCAGTTCGTTAATTTCTTAAACTTCGCTTTGAAATAGATTGTTTTCAGCAAACAAACGGAAATAGTACTGAATACATGGGTTAACTTTTGCATGAATCATAGCCCAAAAACATATTGAAAATATATGTAACATGATAAAGGGCATAACTCATGGAATGCGCCATAATTATATTGATCATTGGTTTGACAGTAAGATAAATTATCAGGTAAAATGTAGAAATGGAAGTACAGCGTTTGAGAAATTCCAGTTTATGATTACAGATAAGTTCAATTGATAATTTTTGAACTGTGTGAATTGAACATGAACTGAGAAAATACTTCTTGGGAAAATCATTGTTTTCATGACAAATAGCAATAATAAGGAAAGTATTTTTTTTTAATCACATTTATTCATACTTGATTACATACATAGTTTTGTTGAAATTACATTTGTAACTATCTTCTTTGTTTTATGAGATGGCTGTCTTAACCAATTACTTCATATATACACATTTTGACGCTTTAAATTTATTTCTCCACTGAAGAAAGTAGTTCCACTTTATACAGTCATGAAAATGCATTATAAGAAAATTGCTCACACCAGATGAGAACTTAAAGCAGGCTGAAAATAAAGCAATTTAGTGCTCCTACTAAATGAACATTCTGCTTTACTTTCAAACTGCTCTAGACAACCATCTGTCTTCAGTACAGAAACAATCTATGAAGGAAAGGGTTAAAGCTGTTAGCTATTATCGTTTATAGTTAATGGTAGATTTGTACTTACGAAATTCATAGAGATATGGCTATACAGAGATCAGTAGACACAGTACTATTTGACAAAACATTTTATTGAAATGAGGTCACCTTTTTCGCCTAAGGTTTCCTCTTACGTTATAAATGACTTTGTACCATTTCTAGCATCAATGCGTCAATGATAATATTCAGGGCTCCAGATAAGAGTGGTAAAATTGAACAAATCCCATATGTTCTCATTTTCTACAATACCAAACCCTATGGTGTTACTACTACTCTTCGAGACGATTCTAATGAGTATTGACACCATAGGGTTTACTTAAGAAATTAAGATTTTAGTTTTTGAAATACTCCCCTTATCTAGAGCTGTCCTCTGCTCTATCATATTGGCTGGCTAATAAAACTTAAGGCAGAAAAAGTTCCCTCATGTCAGACAGGTCATATGAAAATCAATGTAGACTGATCAGACAGCTCCTTCAGGTTCTACACTGTTTTCAATGGTGTCGAATGTATGCTAAATTAACATGAGCAGAGTTGATATAAAATATTGATCAAACATGCAGTTATTCTCTTATATTCAACATATACACTAAAATAAGTAACAGTAAAACCTCTATTTCAACCAATAAAAGGAAGTCTATTGATTGTATAAGACAGACAGCTTAACCCATTACCCTATAAATATGTCTTTTTATGCCTTGAGTTTATTCTTCCACTGAAGAAAACAGTTCCATTTTATTCAGTCATGAATATAAACCATATTAAGAAATGTTCTATATATTATAGCAGATGGTAGCTTAAAGCAGACTGAAAGTAAAGCAAAATGTGCCTTAGGGTGCATTCTGCTTTACTTTCAACCAGCTTTAAGCTCATTCATCAACCTTTCCTCGTAGAAATAGGCTATGGGGTACTGGGTAGTGGGTTTAAGCAAGACCTAAACTAGAAAGCTCCTACAGCCAGACCGCAGCATTTAACACCTAATAAATATCATAATTTAGAGGTCGTAATAGACGGGTTTACTGTATTACCATATTGCATGTTCTGATATCATTTTCAGTCTTGAGCCAGATCAGACCTCACAAAACATGGGACATAATCAAGATAAAAACGAAAAAGTCTTTGCATGCTAGCGGTGGATACATGTGCCACATTGTTTACCTTTTCAAACAGTTTGGATATTGATGAGACTCTGCGTCAAAAGGCATCTCATCAGGATCCAAACTGTATGACACTCTGACCCTATTTTGAAAAGAAATACAGAAAACTCTATATATAGAACAATAGGAGACAACACTTGTTGCAGATAAAAAAAATTACTCAGCATGCAAAGATTTAATTGATTTTGAGAAATGTTTATGATAAAAGCGCTACTGTTGCTATTTTCATATATCATTAGAATTTCAGGTTTTATCAGTTTTTGAGTCTCATACTGTACACATGGTTATACCTTTCCTGTAACATTGTCTGAACACTAAATCAGATCAATAAAAAGTTTAACCTTTTACTCCATAGATACACCATTTTGGGCATTAAGTTTATTCCTCCATTGAAGAAATT
The DNA here is from genome assembly GCA_922989275.2 of Gari tellinella. Lineage (NCBI taxonomy): Eukaryota > Metazoa > Mollusca > Bivalvia > Cardiida > Psammobiidae > Gari > Gari tellinella. The sequence continues at coordinate 77,732,778 of OV277857.1, forward strand.
TGTTCCATTTTTTACAGCAACAAATGGGCATTCGGTGCAGCCTATGATGATAGAAATATTTCCTACATCCAAGCAGATAGAAGCAGAGAGAAGCCCTCTGAAAGTAGAGCAGAAAGCACCTTAAGGCACATTCTGCCTTACTTTCAACTTGCTTTAAGTTGTCACCTTTCTTCAAAACGAAGAAATAGGTTATGGGGTAAACGGTTAAAATGGAAGAGTAGTAAAAACTAAAAAAAATTCAATCTTGAGCAGAGTAACTGCCACATTATAACATGATTGTACTTTCAAACTTGTGCTAAGTGCCCTTTCTTTGAAAATCAATAAGGCTCTCTCAAGACAAATGACTGCTTAATGCAGGACTAAAGTAAAGCAGAAAGCTCCAGTTGGAGCTCAGAATCCTACTTAACTTTTGTCCTGCATTGAGCCACCTCATACAATGAACTTGAGGACCTAACCAATTTAGTTCAGTTTGACAAAAGTTTGAAAGTAACTGTAGAAAACTGAAAATGTATGTTTTTAACCAGCCACTAAGTTTTTGAGGGCTTCATATTTACAGGAACAAGATATAACAGTTTAGATGCCGATTTAAGGCACAATGTTTAACAGTTCTTCAGTAATAGGTCTATAAATTCATACCAGTGTTTTATCGTGGCAATAAAACACGGTTAGGAGTTGAGATGCATAGTTATTAAATCAGTAGGCCGAGTCAGATTTAATTAATTACCAGCATCTCAACGACTACCTGTGTTTTATTGCCAGGATAAAACACTGGTACGAATTTATTATTTCGATACTAACACTTCAATTTTACCAGGTTAGCACAATTTGCATGGACGCAATGGCGCTACATTTCTTGGCGTACGCATTTTCGAAGCCATATGACATCACGTTATGACGTTACAGTGTGTGAGTGTTTTATTGAGATTTAAACACAGCTACTGTCCTTCTTTGTTTTTGTAGATACGTCCCCGAAGTGTGTCAGGATGAATTACATATCTCTGTAAGGAAGAGTATGGTGATTCCCAGTAATGATCCAGCAATCTATTTACAAAATTTCTCAGAGGCTTGCTGTCTAGACACATGTGTGCATGCTGTATATACTGTATTTCCCATTTGTTCATGAGCCCTACGGCTAAATCAATTATATTTCTGATTGGAAGATCTTTATGCCCATGTCCAAACACCTGCAGATGAATCTGAAATATAGAAAAATAATGAAAATATTAATTGATGAAAATTGTGCAATGGCTTGCAGAGCTTCAGCTCTTTCAACACGACGGGCCTGTTTAAAATATACTCATAACATAATGCAAACAGTGAAGACCCAGATCGTTGGGCTCCTAGCCCTCTTATAAGGGTCTACAATGTTTGCTAATTTAGAGCAGTATCTATTAATCTAACCGGAATTCCAAGTAGACCGGTTCATGTTTTGGTAGCTAAAAGATCCACAAGGGAACCTTATAACCATAAAGAGTTACTTGGTGTTGAAAGAATTCCAAGAGTCTCTTTCATCACTGAGTATCTGTTGCCTGTTGAAAATGTTGTACCGGTATATGTGGATATGATCTTAGTATAGCTGCAAATTAATTATCTATGAAGTAAATGTCCACACCTCGACTTAACCCATTTCTCCATAGCCTGTTTCTAGCCTGTTTCTAGTTTTGGAGATAGGTAACTACTTAAAGCAGGTTGAAAGTAAAGCAGAATGTGCCTTTAGGCGCATTCTGCTTTACTTGCAGTCTGCTTTAAGCTATCATCTGCTAGAATATACAGAAAATATTTTTTATGATACATATTCAAGACTGTATAAAGTGGATCTATTTTCTTGATTGGAGCAATAACTCAGAGGCGTGAAAAGGCATATTTATGGGGTAATGGGTTAACATACTTCTAGTTTTTTCCCACAAAAATAGAAAGGAACATTTGAAGCATTGTCTAAAGGTTAAAACCTACCATAGCTTTCATCTTGACCATAATGACAGCTTCAGTGTCAGGCTCATGGTTGTGTGGTACTGTTGCTGTGGACGTGGAGTGGCTAAAAAACCAAAAGAATGAATCATCTAGGCCTTCATTTAATTCTGTTAGGTAGTCAAATAAGACGTAACTCTTGCATTTGCCACCAGGACCTCTATGGGTACATTTCCATTGTGTCACTTTACCATCCATCAGCACTTTCTGGAATTAAAGGACATGGTTACTTTCACAATGTAAATAGGGAAACCCCTCTCATGCTGAAAGAGCTGTCTTTGTAAAGTGCATACAGTTACCCCATAGGTGGCTTCCAGATTTGAAGACAAGTTACCACTAAAAGCAGGTTAAAAGTAAAGCAGAAGATGTTTTACTATCATCCTGCTTTAAGCTCCAAAATGTTAGGATATAGAAACTATTGCTTATGGTTCATTCATGACAGTGTTTAAAGTGGAACAATTTTCTTCAGTGGAGAAATAAATAGAGTAATGGGTTTCAGCCCTCAATTGCAACTACTAATTGGTGACAAGAGACTGTGTAAAGCGAGATGAAATTAAAAAGGAAGGTCCTGCTGGATAACTGTTCGAGCTCCTGAATCAGAGCTTTTTCTCTTTACTTTCATCTTGTTTTGACCCATTACCCAATACTCATTTTAAGCCTTTAATTTATTCCCCAACTTAAGAAAATAGTTCCGTTTTATCCAGTCATGAATGTACACCATAAGAAATATTTCCTACATCTCAGCAGATGGTAGCTTAAAGCAGGCTAAAGAAAGCTTTTCTGCTTTACTTTAAACCCGCTTTAAGCAACCATCTCATCTGTCTTCAATACAGAAAACAAGCTATGCCTTTGAATTACAGTATAAATCTTAGCAAATGAAATACAAACTAAATGCATGCTGGGTATTTTTTTATGCCCCCGGCATCTGAAGATTTGGAGACATTATAGTCACAGATTGTCCTGTCCGTCCGTAACTGGTTTACTAGATTTTATCATTTCGTCTAGCTTCTACACTGCTTACTCAAATGCTTGGATACTAGCTACAGTTGTTGCCTTGGACCATTCCCAATCAACCAAAATAATACCCAACCGTGAGTTTGACCTTGACCATGCTTTAATTTGGACTTTAAAAATTGGCTATTTCTTGGTTAACTAGATTTTACCCTTTCGTCTAGCATCAACACTATTGACTACAAGCTTTGATACTTTACAGTTGCCGCCTTGTACCATTACTAATTCACCAATATTACCCTTGAACTTCAATTTGACCTTGACCTTATTTGGACTTAAAATTCAGAATATGTTGTCATGGATGCCACCGGCGTCATTTGTATTTATTGAAAACGTTCTTGTTTGTCTGCAACAATTATACTTTTCTACTGTTGTAAAAGTGTAATTTTCAAATTTCCTTTTCAAAACATTACTAAGATAAGAGTGTCAAACAGATAGGATGCAGTTGAGATACCACCTTGCACAGCATCTCATCAGGATCCAAACTGTTTGCAAAGGTTGAAACGATTTCATCACTAGCAGGCTAAACCCTTCTGTTTCTAATTCTAAAGACAGGTAACAACTTAAAGCAGGTTGTAAGTAAATCATTATGCACCTTAGAGCGTATTCTGCTTTATTTTTAACCTGCTTTAAGCTACAATCTGCTAGAATCTCAAAAATATTGCTTATTTTACATGTTCATGACTGTATGAACTATTTTGTTTTAGTGGAGGGACAAATGCAATTGCTCTATAAGGCGCTTCTATTGGGGAAAGGGTTAAAAATTCAAGAAGCCTGTGAATAGCAGGGGAACAGTTTTACACAGAAGTCACAACTCAGATGACAGGACAGAAATTAAGTAGTTTTCTGCTTTATGTTCCTCCTTTATTTTGCATAATTGACTCATTTCTCAATGAATTCACCTATGTTCCTCTACTGACAAAATATATAATGGTTATAAGTTCTTTGATGATTTAGTCATTGATGAATTATAGATGGTTAAACTTTCAGGTTCAATAACCTCAGGGGAGCGGTATCAGGGCCTTCAAGGCGCTCTTGTAAGATTTTGTTAAAGCGCTTAGAATGTAACCTACATTTTTAACCAATCAAACTGCCTTTTGCACCCCATTCAAAATTATGGCACTTAATCATTAAGAATTTTGTTTTTATTTTGATGTCACGTGGTGTCTGCAAGGGGTATTGATAACTCCGCCTCGTAGCAACTAGTTGCAAAGACTACCATAATTATATGGAGATCTCACAACCAGAATAAGCGAGGTTTGTTTACGCAATACGTTGGAATGTTCCAACCTTGGCCAATCAACAAATAGGTTATATTCTAAGTCAGTTAGAACATATTAAGTGAAATCTTAATGGCTAAGAAGGCTAATGCTCATACCACCCCTTCTTAACCTTTTAGATTTCACATAATATGTTCTTACTATATGTATATTTTCTTTATTTCTGTCTCTTCTTTGTACATCAAAGTTACATTACAGTTCATGCAAATTACAGTTTTACATGTATGTACAAAGTCATTCATTATTGAATTATAAGAGACGATCACAGTTATTCATGATACTATAACATGATAAAGTTATGTCATGTAAGGTAAAAGCTAATTGAAATTGGTATAAATAGATAAATAACTCAAGTAATACCTTTGATTTGTAGATGTATCCTGTGTCATCAATCAGAACAGATTGAGCTCTTCTTTGAGAAATGGCGCAGGAATAAACCTCTTGATACATGATCTTTGAAGAATACGCTAGTAAGCCAGTGCTCCAAGGACAGTTTGATGATTCGTCTGAACTTGAAAAAGTCTTGCTCTCATTGAAGTTAGATGTATCCTCTGAACTTGAAGAAATGTCACTGTCATTGTTCCGATGATTAGTTGCATATGTGATTCCTGATGTGACCACTGATTTGACTTTCTGTTGTGTAGGTTTGACAGTGGCTGCTGATTTGACATTCTGCTGGGTAGTTTTGATAGTAGCTGCTGAACTGACAATGATCGACTTCTTTGACTGATGAACAATGGATGAACTCTTCACAGATAACTTTTCAGTGGCCAAAGGCAAGTTTGGTGTGTCTTGTGATTTGCCAGGTTCATGGTTATGGGTTGCCGTTCCTTTAGTAAACTTGTCTTGGCGTTGCTGGATAACTGTAGCAGAACAACGGCCCACTTTCTGAGTGCATGTCCAGAAAACTCTCAATCCAAGTTTATACTGGAAAAAAATCACCAATAAACTAAAATGCAGCAAATAACTAGGATGTAGGAAAGGTTTTTCTATTGTTTTTTATAAGGGGATAAGTGTCAAAAGTATCATTATGAGAATTCAATCTGTTAAGGTAAAGACATGAAATTACATTTCTAACTGGCACTTCTAATGGGAATACATACAGTTGATAATTCTCCCTTATAAGAAAGAATTTAAGATATGATATGATATATGTGCATTTCTAAAAGGAGCATATAGGTATGAAACAACGTTTCTGTTAGGAATTGGTAAAGATATGAAACATTAGTTCTATGGAAAGAAAGTTAAAACTATGAAACAGCATTTCTGTGCAAAATATGTAAAAATGTGAAGCATCATTCTGTGAGTAATAATAAAAAGACGAAATAGCTAGACACCCTGACAGAGTGACTCTGTACATTAAAGGGCTAATTCGGCTTATATTCAAATTCACAATAATTTAACAAAAAGAAAGCATCAGTTTAGTTGGTAAAAAGCTTCTAGCTAATGTGTTATATATATATATATATGATTTTGTAAACACCTGACTATAAATAAAGTTTCTTGTATCTTGTCTAATATAATAAATATATATAGGGGTTGTTTTAAAGCCTAATACTTGTGCTAGGGTGCTGACATTTTGTATAGTGGTTCATTAGAGGTCAGAAATTGATGATTTTAAGTTAAAATTTAAAAATGATTTTAATTTTATGTCAATTTTGACACCTTTTTTTTTTTTTTTTTTTTTTTTTTATGCCCCCAGCATCGATAGATGCGGAGGCAATTAATAATCGTCTTGTCCTTCCGTCCGTGCGTGTGTGTGCATCCGTCCGTCCGTCCGTCTGTCCGTCACAAGGTTAAGTAGATTTTACTGTTTTGTATAGCATCAACACCGCTTACCCAAATGCTTGGATACTTATACAGTTGTTGCCTTGAACCATTCCCTATCCACCAATACCACCAAACTTTGATTTTGACCTTGACCTAAATTGGACTTAGAATATTTTAGATATGCTATTTCTTGGTTAACTAGATTTTACCGTTTCGTCTAGCATCAACACTGTTAACTACAATGCTTCGATACTTATACAGTAATTGCCTTGGACCATTACCAACTCACCAATAATACCCAAGCTCAGTTTGACATTGACCTAATTTTGACTTAGAAAAGATTCAGAATATATTGTCAAGGATGCCACCGGGGGCATAAGCATTTATTGAACGTTCAGTCTTTGTTCTTCAATTTTTATGTGTTATTGAGCTCACTGCAACTTAGGTCATGTCAGACAAAGGTCAAAATCACTGTGAGGTTTGACATCAGTGATAACATGTTTTAATAAATGTTTGGCCTCAACTTACTAGACTAAGACTCACCATTCATTTAATAATGTTTCTAAACTGAATATTGAATTCATTAAAAAGAAAGGTAGGATGCTTATAACTACATGCACCGATCTAGTAGACAAAACATTTATTCCAGTTTCAACCTTATTCAGGTCTTCATCAGGATCGACAATTGTTTTCAATACGACATGAATTAGACTTAACTTTTAAACAAGCCAGCATCAGGTGGCTTTGACACCCATTTAATGATAAGTTATATGCAAAAAGTTTGACCCCAGTGATCATTACCTTGAATTTAAGACCCTCATTTTGAAATCCTATAGCTCTTTATATTTGTTATACATTTATAAGGACAAGCCTTTCCATGCTGGCAGAGAGTTTCACCCCAGTGATCTTGATATTGTGATCAGGTGTTAAGGTTTCAAACGTGGGTTATGATAACTAGTGTGTCCCTTGAGGTGATACTTTCATATTTGAAAATGAAATGCATGAGTAAACGAACAAGACTTTTCCATGCATGCAGAAATTTTGACACCAGTGACCTTGACCTCAGACTCTGCTTTAAGGTTTGAAATGTTTCGCCGAAAAGCTTTGTTGTCTCTCAGACAACTCTTGTTAATCATCGTGCTTGATTGCTTTTAAAAATATGTTAAAATAGAGGGATGTTGCTTTGTCTGTAAGTCAAATATGATGCCCCTGGTGGCCAAAAAATGACTTAGTTCAACTGGCTGTAGTTTTGTGAAAAATTAAAGGAGATCCAAATCCAGTTCACATGCACATATATGGTATATGTGCAAACACTCTGCCAAGTTAAAAGGTTGTAGCTTGAAAGCTGTTGGAGGAGTTAGCCAGGCAAAGTATTGTACTGTGAACGTGGGATGGATGGACAAACAAATAGATGAATGAACAGATGGATGAATGGAAGGACAGATAGACAGGGGTAAAACAGTGTGCTTCTCACTGATTGTCACGGGGTATAATGAAGATACACACGAAAGTATCAGACAGACTGTACATACCTTGATTTGGTAACTGTAGCCCTGACTGTCAGTCAGTCTGGCCTGGTTCCCACTAGCAAGCCCATCAGTCAACGTGTAGGTAATAGAGGCATTCTCTGGTTCTCTGTTGCCCTTTCTAGCCAGGCTGTCTGGAATAGGTTTGGTGCACTCTGGCTCCTCATCAGAACTGCAATAGGAATAATCATTCAGAGATCCAGGTTTATGCTTATAAAGGGAAATTGAGATTGATTTGAGTCTAAGATTGCTCTCAAGCTTATGATTGGTCAAATTTGAGCATAATGACTTTGGGGACCAAGCTTGCTTATGTCTTATCTTTGAAGCGACTCACAAAGAGGATCTCCATAGATATCAGGCCCGTAGAAAGCAAAATTGGATTGGGGGGGCACACTCTATATTGGTCACTCAACATTGGGGGGGCACCACCGATTTTTTGTCTTTTGACAAATTTTTTTTTTTTTTTTTTGGTTGTGCGTTAAATTTTAGGTAAAAACAAGCGTTTTTAGGCCTTTTTTAGTATAAATATATAAAAATTTGGCAAAATTATTGGAGGGGCACGGCCCCCCCCCCCCCCCCTCCCCCCCCCCCCGTTCCTACGGGCCTGCATGGATATAAGAACAACAATTAAATGAATACATAATGCATTCATTTGTTATGTTGGATACAGTTTGTGCAGCTTTCAGCTTTATTATGCCCCCGGCATCGACAGATGCGGGAGCATATAGTAATCGTCCTGTCCGTCCGTCCGTAACCAGGTTAAGTAGATTTTACCGTTTCGTCTAGCATCATGAACACCACTTATTCAAATGCTTAGAAACTTATACAGTTGTTGCCTTGGACCATTCCCTAGCCACCAATAATACCCAACCTTGATATTGACCTTGACCTAATTTGGACTTAGAATATTTTGAATGGGCTATTTCTTGGTTAACTAGATTTTACCGTTTTGTCTGGCATCAACACCGCTTACTCCAATGCTTGGATACTTATACAGTTGTTGCCTTGGACCACTCCCTATCCATCAATATAACCCAACCTTGATTTTGACCATGACCTAGACCTAATTTGGACTTAGAATATTTTGAATGGGCTATTTCTTGGTTAACTAGATTTTACCGTTTCATCTAACATCAACACTACTTACTACAATGCTTACACTATACTTATACAGTTATTGCCTTGGACCATTACCAACCCACCAGTAATACCCAAGCTCAGTTTGACCTTGACCTAATTTGGACTTAGAAAAGATTCAGAATATATTGTCAAGGATGCCACCGGGGGCATAAGCGTTTATTGAACGCGCACTCTTGTTTTTATCTTGCTTTAAGCAATGACTCCTTAAATATGGCATTTCATGCTTTAACTTATTCCTCCACTGAATAATATTTATAAGAAGACGGTATACAGTTATGAATATGTACCTTAGGAAATCTTTTCTTCTATCTGATGGTAGCTCTAAGCAGGCTTAAAATACAGCAGAATGGGCATGACTAGAAACAGTCTAATTTTTATGCCCCCGGCATCTGTAGATGCGGAGGCATACAGTGATTGTCCTGTCTGTGTGTGTCTGCGTGCGTAACAGGTAAACTTAATTTTACCGTTTTGTCTAGCATCAAAACCGCTTACTTAAATGCTTAGATACTTATACAGTTGTTACCTTGGACCATTTCAAATCCACCAATGTCACCCAACCTTGATTTTGACCTTGACCTTTACCTAATTTGGACTTAGAATGTTGTAAATGGGCCATTTCTAGGTCACCTAAATTTTACCGTTCGTCAAGCATCAACACTGCTTACTTAAATGCTTGGATACTTTTACAGCTGTTGCCTTGAACATGCCCAATATGCCAATATCACCCGACCTTGACCATGACCTAATTTGGACTGGTGTAATTGGGCTATTTCTTGGTTATCTAGATTTTACCGTTTCATCTTGCATCAGCACTACTGACTACAATACTTTTATACATTCACAGTTGTTGTCTTGGACCAATACCAATTCACCCCTATTACCCATCTTCAATTTAGCCTTGACCTTGACCTAAGTTGGACTTTAGAATATATTGTCAAGGTTGCCACTGTCGGCATAAGTGTTTATTGAATGCACAGTCTTGTTGTATTAAGGGTTATAACCCATTACCCCTTAGCCTAATTTTAGTTTAATAGAAAATAGGTGATCACTTAAGGTGGTTCGACAGCGGGCGGGCCGCATTTCGAGTTCCGGAAATGCTGATGACTTTCACCTGATCTTTGCGGCACGTGCTTATAGTAGAAAATGTAGATAAAGAAAAGTTTGAACTGCTTCAGTGTCTTCTCTGTTAGCGCAGTTGATACGGTGATTGACTTGCAATCCAAATGTTCTAGGTTCGATTCCCACTCGCTTCAAAACTTTTTTTTTAACAAATTGTCCGATTTTAGTGACTAGTCAATCCATAATGCAGTGATCAAAGGACAGGCTATGTTTAGTCACGTAATAATGAATAATATCAGATGCAAGTATAGTCATGTGACAGCTAAATTTGTGAGGATTATAGCCTATATGACAGATGGCAGCTTAACAAAGGACAAAGGTAATGCTAAAAGATAGATCCTAAAGGAGCTTTTATGCATTACTTTTGTTATGCATTAAACAGCCGCTTGCCTTAAAAGATCTACAGGCTACTGTATTCAATGGTCCCTTATTACAGATTTGACTGAAGGTATTATTTAGAGCTGACGGCATTTTAAAGTTGAACTCAAGGGTCAGGTTACTCGTTTTATGTTAACATTTTGTCAGAATTTCAGGAAATCATGTATAAAATGCAAATTCCACTGTAGATTTTCATTAAATTTTTGTGACTAGTAGAATTAAGTTATATCTATCTAATAAGAGTAAAATTAGTGTATGTTAAACAGCTAGATTTTTTGTAATTTGATATTTTCAGAATTTGACTTTTTTAAAATATTGATATTTCCAGAAAATATGTTATGAAATACTTTTGTTTGCCCACTATCTTATAGTCTATGTACAGTTTACTTGAATGTACAGAAATTATTGAGTTATATCATTTTATAAAGAAAGTATTCCTGTTTATTAAAAAAGGAGCTTTTCTCGACAAAAGGTCCTCTCAGAAAAAAACGGCACTGTAACTGTTTTTTATATTAACGATTTTTCACTCTCCATATGGTATATTTCAATTTAATCAAGGTTTCAAAGAATTCTGACACAGAATAAGCTGACCCGCGAACCACCTTAAAGCAGGTTGTGCCTAAAGGCACATTCTGCTTTACTTTCAGCTTGCTTTAAGCTTCCATCTGCTTGTAAATAGCAAATATTTCTTATTGTACTTATTCATAACTGTATAAATTTGAACCATTTTCTACAAAGAAGGCGTAAAAAGACTTATTTTTGGGGTAATTGGTTAAACACAGTCGTCTATTTGTAGTTTGGGGTATTGAGAAAAACAGTGCCTCAATATACCTGTCTGTCCTGCAAGTGATGTTGTTGTTGCTGACATGGTTACTATTGGTACATCTTCCATGGTTTATTGCTGTGTTCAGACTGGTGTCATCTGAGCTGCTGGAAGGGCTACAGAAACTCAGGTGTTTGGCTGACCTAAAAACATACAAACAATTTATTCCGTCAACCTGTTACACTATATAGCCTGTTTTTAGTTTTGAAGACAGGTGACTACTTCGCAGGCTGAAAATATAAAGCAGCCTGCTTTAAGCTACCACCTTCTAGGCTATAAAAAATATTTCTAATGCCAAGTTTCATGGTTTGCTTTAATTTAACCCTCTTACCACCAAAGTATTGTCTGCCGTAGTGTTGTCTGCAATATGTTCTAAAGTCAGCTTTAGGGTTGTTTCTGACTGAAGAAATGTCGATACGAGTGTCAAACAGTTTGGATCCTGATCAGATGCCACTGTACGCTGGGCAACATCTGATCAGGATCCAAACTGTTTGCAAAGTCGCCTTTTGGTGACATCCAGGCAGTGAGAGTTAATATGGTGCATATTCATGACTGTATGAAATGTAACTATCTTCTTCACTGGAGCAATAAAAAAGGCATATGGGGCCCGTTATTATCACTTGCTACAAACAGCAAACAGCCAGATCAGAGGATGCGCTTTTAGCGCGTCCTCTGATCTAGCTATTTGCTGTTTGCAAACGTTTATGATCGAAAAATAAGAGTTAAACGATTTTGACTTACGCAAAAATTTTGCTTAAGAAGTTTAGTAAAATGTCCCAATGGTGTTTTGGGTTAACCTCAGGCATGAAAGTCTAGATCTATATGCAGAAGTGCACATGGTAGAGTGACAGTCACTAAGAAAAAGCAATGGGAAATATCTAATTCTAACATAACACACATTTTGATCACTATAAAAATAGAACAAGCTCATCGTGGTATACAACGCTCTTCTCTACCCTGCTCCTCCCGCGGTTATATGAGATGGCGTGACTTCATGCATTCATACGTTATGTTTTTGAAATTTCTTTGACATTATTCATATAACCCGTAAAGACCAAATACTTTTAACCAGTCATGTTACTGTCATTTTCCCCATTCTTCTGTCTTGTTTCATGTAATGTTTGTTCTTTGCAAGATTGTGGATCGGTTAATGTAAATTTGCTGTTGGGTGTTAGATTCTTGTAATGCCGCGGAAAAAGTTATTCGGTCGAAAAACTGCATCCGCTGAGGAAATAAGTATGGAACATGGTCAATTCCTGCGCACCACAACTCCCAACCGTTGTAAAATACCGTTTCACAACGGTAGAACATAGATTATTTCTTAAAAAACTTATGTTTGGTGATTTTTACCGCATGCCATATGAAGGGTAATGTCAGACATTTGCTTTTGATTCAGAGTAAATACACCTTTCTGTTTTTAGATGGAATGGTTAAAGCGGGCTAAAAGGAGCATTCTCCTTTACTTATAACCTATTTAAAGCGGAAACTGTTTTCAATAAGAGGCTATCAGTACCTATGTTAACCCATTACCCCATAGCCTGTTACTAGTTTTAAAGACAGATGATCACTTAGAGCAGGTTGATAGTAAAGCAGAATGCCCCTCAAAGCACATTCTGCTTTGCTTTCAGGCTGCCTTAAGCTATATATTGCATGCTAGGATATAGAAACTATTTCTTAGGACACATATTTATGACTGTTTAAAGTGGAACTATTTCCTTCAATGGACTAAAACATTAAAGACTTAAAGTGACTTAGTCATAAAATGTTGTATTTATGGGGTAATGGGTTAAAAGGAGATTACTAACATTTTGATCCTGGCTGGTGTGTTGGCAGGTGTGGCTGAGGTAGCCTGTAGGATAGGTGAGGGACTCTGGACACCATCTTGGAAGAAAATGTCATGGTCTACATGGCTGTGTCTCTCGTATCTTGTCACTTGTTCCTGCAGGGATCTTAAATGAGCAAACAAGGATGGCATTGTAACATGTGTATATGACAGCTGGGACTTCATGGGTCTCAATTACAGCGGACTGTTACTTAACTCTTTGAACCCTATTCACGCAGATATGCATCATTTGCAAACAGTCTGCATGTGAGGAGTACACTTTCCTATGCAAACAGTGTAGACCTTGATCAGAGGGTTCCTTAAGGGGCCCTCTGAGCAGGGTCAACACTGTTTGTTATTTTGAAATATATTGTAAAAATCAACCCTAAAAATTAAAAAATGGACTAGAATAAATTGAAAAATAGATCGTCTATTTGAGGTTTCAGGGAGGAAAGGGTTAACTTTATATCCTGTTTATAGTTTGGAAGACAGGTGACCATGTAAAATCAGGTTGAAAGTAATATGATTACTGTAATGTATTAAGATGTAACCTTTATTATGATGAACAGGACTATTTTTTATGCCCCATACACCTTAACATCAACTGATATAGTGATTGTCTTTTCTGTTTGTGTGTCCGTCCGTCCGTACGTCCGTCCTAATGTGGTTAACCATTATTGTCTTAGACTTAGGAAAGATTCAGAATATATGGTATATCAATGAAGGTTGCCACCGGAGACATGTACAAACTTTTCTTGAATGCCAGTGTGCCTGGCATCAGAAAATGACTTTTTGTGAGGGCATTATAGTCTGAGTGTCAAACAGTTTGGGTGTGGATGAGATGCTGTGTTACTTGGCATCTCCTCTGGATCCAAACTGTTCGCGCAAGTTATTATATATAGTTTAATTGAACCTAACCAGAGATGGATTATGTCCATTGTTGCAGATTACTTACCTCCTATATCTGGTTGGGGTGGTGTAGGGTGTAGATCCTGGTGCAGGTAATGATTCAGGGAGGCTAACATCACTATCCTCCTCACTGTCATCATCTGTATGGTCATAATCTGACATATCAGTGGCACTTGATAATGCTAGTGGCCTGTAATTCAAAGAAACGCTTTGTAATATTTTAGCCCTGTGCAATATTAATGCTACTGTCTTTGAATTTTTTATGCCCCCGGCATCTATAGATGCGGAGGCATATAGTAATCGTCCTGTCCTTCCGTCCGTGTGTGTGTGTGTGTGCGTCCGTAACAAGGTTAAGTAGATTTTACCATTTCGTCTAGCATCAACATCGCTTACCAAAATGCTTGGATACTTATACAGTTGTTGCCTTGGACCATTCCCTATCCACTAATACCACCAAACTTTGATTTTGACCTTGACCTAATTTGGACTTAGAATATTTTAAATGGGCTCTTTCTTGGTTAACTAGATTTTACCGTTCGTCTAGCATCAACACTGTTTACTACAATGCTTCGATACTTATACAGTTATTGCCTTGGACCATTACCAACTCACCAATAATACTCAAGCTCAGTTTGACCTTGACCTAATTTGGACACAGAAGATTCAGAATAATTATATTGTCAAGGAAACCACCGGGGGCATAATATTAAGCGTTTATTGAACATGCAGTCTTGTTTTTCAAAGCTGTCTCATCTGATTGGCAAACAGTTGTGAACCTGGTGACATTGGTTACATCTAAATGTGACACAAAAATATTAGTATTTGAAATATCCAATTGTCTAAGTCATGTCTGGGGTGCTAGGGATTAAAATGTTAATGCTTTGTCCTTGGCATGATTCTAGATTTAATGATGGTAGACCACAGCTATTTGAGTTTCTTCTTTACTTTCAGTCTGCTTTTATAGACTAGTGGATTTTAAAATTAAAACTGACAAGTTTCCCTGCCTATCCAGAGTACAATGGAATGATCAGACGCTGCCTAATGTGGTACCTTATGTAGTTACAAACTTTATGACACTCATCACTATATACATATGTAGTCAATTTACTTCAAAGTTAGAATTGTGAGAAAAAAAATCAGACAACAGTTGTTTTACTCAATGGAAGAAAATAGTTCCAATTTAGTCATGAATATGCACCATAATAAAGAACTACTTTCTTAATCATTGCAGATTAGGTGATCATGATCTCTATTCAATTTTTACAAGTAATATCTTTAAAAAAGATATTCAGCATAGTGGATGTAATGCTGCATGTTGATGGGTGTGCAAAATTATGAGGTTTTATGGGTGTGCAAAATTATGAGGTTTTATGGGTGTGCAAAATTATGAGGTTTTAAAATAGGTTTTACCTCGAGTTGAAATGCAAAAAATACAATTACATTAACTTTTATTTAAAATATAGCTAAAAAGCTATCATCTATAGAAATTCAAAAATTAAATTAAACTTTATCCTGCTGATCTGAGTTTCTTGTATTTATCTACTGTTCTACTATTCAAACTTCTTTCAGAGAGTGTCTGAAGAATATTTGAACAGATGTTATATCTAAAAATAGAAACATGATGTCGTAGCATTGCAGTCTGTAACAGTCTGTGTCTCTTAATTTTGCACTCACGATGCATCTCCAGTAAAAATTGTAAAAGTAACTGGACCAGTCTGACCACCTATCCAATCAGACCATTCGTTTTTAACCTGTTACCCCATAAATAAGCCTTTACTCCTATAAATTATTCCTCTACTGAAGAAAATAGTTCCAATTTATACAGTCATTATATTTCAGCATAAGAAATATTCTCTATAGCCAAATAGAAGCTATCTTAAATCAGGTTGAAAGTAAAGCAGAATGCACCTTAAGGTGCATTCTGCTTTACTTTCAACCTGATTTACATGGTCCCCTATCTTCAAAACTAGAAACAGGTTATGGGTTAGGCAGGGTGACCTTAAACATAGATGGTTGAAAAACAATTGATTTAATTATCTTATTGTTGTACTCACATTTCATGGTTGTGCTTCTCAGATCCTCTCCCTCCGGCCACAAACATCTTACGTAACTCCCAGACTGTCACAGTGAATGGGCAGTTACCAACGACACACTTGTAATGGCCATAGAAACTGCACAGTAACTACAAGAGAGATATAAAATGATATAGGATCTTAAATGAGTGCACATTAATTATCATTTTTAATGAACGAGTTTTAACGAGCACAGTGCACTTTAAGTAAAAATAAGTATAATAATAAGTTTATTATACAAAAATATAGAAGACTGACAATATAATTATTATTTTATAATAAGTATGTAAAAACAAAAATAAATGACGTTACATGCCTTCGATTTACAGATATTTAATATTCAAAGTTACAAACATGTTTCACCTCGAGGCTCATCAGTGTAAATAATGAGTATATAGATAAGTAATGAGCACGAATTTGAGATTCTATTTATCACATAAACCTATTTAGTCAATTGAAGCCATAGTTGCCATATGTATTTTTGACACTGCAACATAATACTGATAAAGAAAGAGATGTGTAAAGTCCTTAACCCTTAGCCTGCCACTCACGACTATAGCTCCATATGCAAACAGCTTGGATCCGGATGAGACGCCGAGTAACTCGGCGTCTCATCCGGATCCAAGCTGTTTGATACTCGGACAACATTTTCAGCAATTTTGAGCAACTTTGAAGCATTTGAAACTTGAAGCAGATGAGAAATATAGCAGACGACAATTTATTTGGCGGGCTAAGGGTTAAATACTATTCAATGTTGAGACATCATTGATTCTAATGAATGGTCACCATATAGAATTTGGCGTATACACATAAAAGATTGACAAATCTAATAGTAAAGTGACATATCACAATGTATAGTGGACAGAGTTTTATATAGAGGATCTATTACATTATAGTGTTATGATCATTGGATTTATTAAATGAGTCTAGTTTTAGTGAGGTTTTTTATCGTTTCAAAAAGAGGAATTTAATAAATCCAATAATCATGAACATAACCAACAAACACACTCTTTTTTGCAGCTAATTTCTCAGGAGTAACATAGGTTGTAGTAAACATTCATTTTAACCCATTACCCCATAAGTACGCCTTTTGAGCTCGCCTATTCGGAGAATGGGGGGGCTTATGGAATCACCCCGGCGTCGGCGTTGGTTTTTCATGGTTAAAGTTTTGGGGTAAGTGTTGTTATGCACTAACACTACATGAAATATTTGCATTAGGAAGCTGATATTTGGAATGGAGGTGCTCTGTGTGTTGAACATTGATGTTGTGTAGTTAAAATTAAGAAAAAGTTAAATTTTAGGTTTTTCGGCTGATTTCTCATGGTTAAAGTTTTCGGGTAAGTGTTGTAATGCACTTATACTACATGAAATATTTGTATTAGGAAGCTGATATTTGGAATGGAGGTGCCCTGTGGGTTGAACATTGATGTTACGTAGTTAAAATTAAAAAAAAAAGAGTTAAATTTAGGCAAAATTTTACCTTTTGCGGACTTAGGTTTTTCGGCTGATTTCTCATGGTTAAAGTTTTGGGGTAAGTGTTGTAATGCACTAATACTACATGAAATATTTGTATTTGGAAGCTGATATTTGGAATGTAGTTAAAATTTAAAAAAAAAGAGTTAAATTTAGGCAAAATTTCACCTTTTGTGGACTTAGGTTTTTCGGCTGATTTCTCGTGGTTAAAGTTTTGGGGTAAGTGTTGTAATGCACTAATACTACATGAAATATTTGTATTAGGAAACTGATATTTGGAATTGAGGTGCCCTGTGGGTTGCACATTGATGTCACGTAGTTAAAATTAAAAAAAAAAGTTAAATTTAGGCAAAATTTTACCTTTTGCAGACTTAGGTTTTTCGGCTGATTTCTCATGGTTAAAGTTTTGGGGTAAGTGTTGTAATGCACTAATACTACATGAAATATTTGTATTTGGAAGCTGATATTTGGAATGGAGGTGAGCTGTGGGTTGAACATTGATGTTTCATAATTAAAATTTAAAAAAAAATTAAAATTTAGTCAAAATTTTACCTTTTGCGGACTTAGGTTTTTCGAGTGATTTCTTATGGTTAAAGTTTTGGGGTAAGTGTTGTAAAGCACTAATTCTACATGAAATATTTGTACTAGGAAGCTGATACTTGGAATGGAGGTGCCCTGTGGGTTGAACATTGATGTAACGTAGTTAAAATTTTAAAAAAACGTTAAATTTAGGCAAAATTTCACCTTTTGCGGACTTAGGTTTTTCGGCTGATTTCTCGTGGTTAAAGTTTTGGGGTAAGTGTTGTAATGCACTAATACTACATGAAATATTTGTATTTGGAAGCTGATTTTTGGAATGGAGGTGAGCTGTGGGTTGAACATTGATGTTTCATAATTAAAATTTAAAAAAAAGTTTAAATTTAGTCAAAATTTTTCCTGTTGTGGACTTAGAATTTTGGCACTGAAATTTCAAAGTTAGTTATGGAGTAAGTGTTGGAATGCACTTATACTACATGACATATTTGCATTTATAAGCTGATATATGGAATGGAGGTTCCCTGTGGCTTGAATACACTTTTCTATTGATAGTTACCTATTTAAGAAAGGTTTAGTTAGGTGAGCTTTGCTGTTCTCCGACAGCTCTTGTTACGCCTCTAATTTATTCCTAATATGGAAGAAAATAGTTTCCATTTATTTAGTTATGGTTGTGAACTATTGGAAAAAAATTCTTTATCCTAGCAGATGATAGTTTAAAGCAAGCTGAAAGTAAAGCAACATGTGCCTTAAGGTGCATTCTGCTTTACTTTCAACCTGCTTTAAGTGGTCACCTGTTTTAAAAACTAGAAACAGGATATGGGGTAATGGGTTAAAGAAATGATCAACGGAAAGCGTAATAAGGTATTCTCAGTGACTCGGAAAAAGTAGTTTTATTGACTTAGTTGTATCAACCAGACTTTAATACATGTATAGATCTATCTGATGTTGGAGTAAACTGTGAATAAAATATATTTAACAGGAGGTTTTATTAAGTATTTCTTATTACCCATGGCTTGAAGACATGTCCCAAACAGTCTCTGACAATTCTCTGCCCATCATGTTGTAAGTACAAGGTGTAGGTGGTAGGGTTAGGGGACTCGTCCAGTTGCCCTGGCTGTGCTGCAATAAGTATCTTGGCTGAGGGTGTCACATGATCCTTTACACTGCTCACGCTATGGATGAAAAAATACAAGGTACAGTAAAACCTCTCTTTAACTGTCACCTTACTTTAAGCAGTCAACTGTCATAAAATTCACACAAATAAGTGGCCGTAATATAGGTTTTACTGTACTTATATATTAACTTTGCAGGGGCCCTCTGGTCACTATGTACTAAGCAGAGGACAGGTTTACTGTTACAATGTAACCCACTGGAGGAATAAATTAAAAACATTAAAGCCACTATATTACTCCCACATAATCAGAATCAAACATTTTTCTTACATGAAATTTATGTCACTATCGTAAGCGTTCCATATAAAAAGAAGTAATACGTGGTGATATTTGAAGCAATATTGCTAGCGAACAGTGAAATTTGTGGAAACAAGTAATCAAGTTTGTTTATTTTTGAATAGCGACGAAAATTTACTCGGTAAAGCTCATTTGCATAATTCTATACAACAAGTCGAGTGCTTTACAACCAAAGAGAGACAACTCCTTTAAGTTTGGCCGTTAAACTGATGTAATGTATACACATTGTCGCGGCCGAATCAATCACGTGACCTTTATGCGATCGATCGAAAGTTCTCGGAACCAGCCCGTAATCTTATTTGTAAACAAACCCGCTTATAATGTAAACCACCACGATAAGAATTCAACACATTTAGGTAGGATTCTTTACGAAGTGGGTGCATATGTCAGGCTTCTTACACTCGATTTCACTTAGTTTTAATACATAGAAAATGCACACATATAAGAAATTGCGCGTTTTAAACACCAATTTGAGCGGGATTGTGCCTTTAACAGTTGTATGTATGCAGTTATAGGTTTAAACTTAACCCATTACCCCATAAATACTCCTTTTAACTCCTTTAGTTTATTTCTTCACTAAAACATCCAGTCTTGAATATTTATTGTAAGAAATAGTTCCTTTATTCTAGCAAAAAATAGTTTAAAGCAGACTGAAAGTAAAGCAGAATGCGCCTTAGGGCGGATTCTGCTTTACTTTCAACATGCTTTAAGTGGTGATCTATCTTAAATACTAAAAACAGGCTATATGGGGTAATGGGTTAAACTTTGGCAATATTGAAGATAAAAATGCTATAAGTTTTGATACTTACTGAGACTGTGCTAGTCCTTCTCTTTCTATCCTGTTGTTCTCAAAGGACATGTGTAGTTCACTTTCACTGTCAGAACTGTCAGAGATAAATGGGTTTACAAGTTTTCCTTTTGTCTTGTCGAACATCAGAAACACATCTGGCTCCTGAAAATGAAACTTTTGCTAGTAAAACTTTCTAAGCAAAAATAATGTCTACTGAAATTTTTAAATGACTTCCTTTTTTGTTTGGAAATTAATATTGAGCAAGTACAGTACAACCGCTAAAACAAATGCTAAATTGGCTAATAAATGCGATTTTGCAAATACTACCGGTAATCAGAAACTGTGTTATTCTTTGTTGCATAAAATAAATATATATAAATTGTCCTGCTTCAAATATTAAATGTTTCTGGATATAAAAGGATTTCAGCAACTACATGTATTTAGAAGTTGCTTGTGTATATTGAAGGCATATATTAACCCATTAAGCCATACTGACTCATTTTGACTCATTTCGCAATAGCCTCATACTAACTCATTTTGACACACTTTAATCAACTACCCTGTATTGAGATAAGGGTTGATAATTATTTATCGCTTATGAGTTAATGGGTTAAAAACAAAAATGGATTGGCAGGTCTTTCTAACAGTGTATAAAACTCTCTATAATGACCACTAAAACGAATGCTAATTGGTCATATAAAAGACAAGTGGCAGCTTAAAGTCAGGTAACAGTAAAATTAAGAAGGCTTTCCGTTTTACTGTCACCTTGCTTTAAGCAGTCACCTTTTTGGACACCTAGTAATTAACACAATATAGTGGTTGTAGTAGTCTGAGGGTTTTCTGTACTTACTTGATTTCTGTATTTAGTACAAAAGTGGCACACCCAATGTTTTGGCTCTTCTTTCTTCACCACAGACAAGTAGAATTGGAAGTAGAAACCCAGCGTCTCAACATCTGAAACAGCATACATCATAATGACCTACAGAATAATACACCATTTACACCTCAGGGCTGCCATTTCTCCGGATTTTTCCTAAATCTTAGGAATTTTCATGTCAACTTATGGCAGCCCTGACACCTGTAAAAACCTAGGGTATTGAACCATCCAGAAACACACTGCCTCACTAAACAGTGTCAAATATGCTTCTGTAGTTATATATTGGGACACATACTTTGGGACAAGACCTTTCCATCCATGTGAAAAGTTTGATCCCTGTGACCTTGACCTTGGAATATGTATGTTTAAATTTTCACAACTGCTATATCCTTTAATATACATATTTCATATTTGCAGCACACATAACTTGGGACAAGATCCTTCCATTCATGTTAATCTTTTGTCCCCTGTGATCTTGATCTTTGGGTTTTAAAATGTGTTTTTAGTTTTAAAAAAAGTTCACAACTGCTTTACCCTTTGACTTACAGCACCTTGGGACAACTGTCCTTTCTACCCATGTGAAATGTTTTTTTAAGCCCCCAGCATCTATAGATGTGGAGGCATATAATGATTGTCCTGTCATTCCGTACATCTGTCAGTGCGTCCTTAACAAGGTTACCTAGATTTTACCGCTTCATCTAGTATCAACACATTCAAATGCTTGGATACTTATACAGTTGTTGCCTTGGACCATCCCCAATCCATCCAACCTTGATTTTGACCTTGACTTTGACCTAATTTGGATTTTAAATATTTAAAATGGGCTATTTCTTAGTTAATTAGATTTTATGGTTTTGTCTAGTGTCAACACAACTGACTACAATGCTTTTGATTGATTTTATTTTGGCAATAGTGGCATAACATGGCAATACAAATGCATACACATATAATGCAATCTATAACAAATAATGCATATACATGAAAATGCACATGATATGCTCATGCACCAATACCAAGGATTGCAGAAAAAAGGGAAAATGTATTTTCCCTTATTTCCATTGTGGTCCCCGATACTAGTGGCAGATCCATGAAAGTCATGCATTGATTACATATACAAAATTATGATTTAATGATATGAAAATATTTAGCAAGTTTTTATTATCACATAGTTTCTGAAAATATCACATTGCATTAGTTAAATTATAAATTATACTTGAAAGACATCTGTAAACTTCTTATCACAAACTAGTTATGATGCTACTGACATAATAATTATATGCATTATACTCTATAAATAAAATGTCCATAAACGGATGCTATTGCACATATATGCCATGTTGAGATAATTTAAAAGGTCCTACAAGATACAGAACATTACCAATATTTAAAAAAAAGAATAGAATAAATCGATCAATCTGTCACATACAAGATGACATTTTGATATAAAATAGAGCTGGTTTTATAAAAATTTAATATATTAATCTGAAAATATGTATTAAGATTCATACACAAAGTCATGTAAGTAAAATTGAGTATATAAGATTATACAGTTATACATGTATGATTTTTCCCAATGGTCCTGTCTCAATGAAAGCAATTCACTGAAACACAACCATCAAGAAGAATCATACTTACAATACTGAAAATACTGCACCTCAAAAACTTTATATTGTAGTTAAAAGATGTTTCTTGGTGGACTGTTTAAACCTCATATTGTCAGTGATGTCTCTTAAACACTGTGGGAAACTATTCGTGACAAACAAATGATTTTTCGCCCAAACCATGTACCTTGGGCTTGGCAAACGGCCCTGCAGTATCAGAAAAAGTCAGATTAGAAAAATCTCCACTTAGACTATCAATTTTACTTGATCTTGTGTTACGGTTATGAACAGTATTTAAAAGTTTAAAATTATCCCTTAAGTAATTAGGGGCAGAACCTTATCTAATTTTATGGATATGAAATAGCATAATCTGTTCAACCCTTTTGGTCACGTCAGGCAACCAATTCAGACAAGTAAACTGTTCTTTGCGAATGTGCGATCTACTATCTAAACCAAGAACAAATCTAATAACCTTATTTTGTGATGTTTGAAGGCTATGTTTATACGAGGGGCGTTCATTTAATCTTGTCACCGGGGTCCTTATAGGTGCAATATAATATTTGCGCATAAGTCGTTCTGTCCAACCCTTAGATACTTCTCTTTGACAGAAATATATTCAAATTTGAATTTAAAATGTTGATAAATATCCTCTTTTAGGTGTACCCCAAAAACACTGTAAAACGGCATGGTCCAGCTTACATTGAGAGATGGCTCGGCATAAAAAGTTATATTTCTTCGATAAAAGGAACAAAAATCAAATATAAGAACCATATTGCAGGGAATAAAACAGGCGGGGTAGCTGGGTTATCGTTTAATTTTCCAGGAAATCATTTACCATTATACAAGTGGGGAAAAGTTACAATTTTTTTTAAAAGGCATATCTTTAAATTCGGATTGCATGTTTATATTTTACATAATAATTCTTATTTTTTCAGTAAATTGACTTTATTTACCCTCCTCAGAACTCAGATGACTAGTTTCTAAGTTTAAGTAAAGCGTGATCGCATTTGGAACAAAATTGCATTTAAAACTTTTATCCGTTCATTTTAGTATTTCGCAATAACCAATCTAAATCTTTCTTCATCATCTGGCGATAAAATGATTAATATGTGTTGCTTATGATTATAAATCACTTTTAAGGCAACTCATAAATGCGTAATTTCTATATATTTCTGCTTTTCGACAAAGATTTTATAACGTAGTTCATGAGTGTATAGTATTATTCTCAATAAAAAGATAAGTGGTACACCACACAAAACAATTTCTAACTTACACTCCCGTATCAAAAGCATATGATCTGAACCCGATATTTTACCAACACCGTCAGTTATATATTTAAATGCTTTTCTTGCGTGCTGTTTAAGTAGATTAACCACAGCAGCAGCATTAATCTTGTCACCCGCCAAATTGAATAGTGGCCGTCTAAAAGTAAAACTAGTAATCTTTAAATTGCTTGTTTTGATTAGAAAAAGACATTCATGACACTGCAAATCTTCAATTTATCAAATAAAGTTCTAAGTATATCAATGAAATCGAAATTTTCAAAATTATTCGACCTTTACCGTAAGCCCGTATTTCACCGTACGCCATTACATACACTACAATAGCCAGTGTCTATGAAATGACCAACTTTAATCTTCCATAATATCTAAACTGCTTGACGGATTCAAACGAAATTTTAAGTCAATATGAACAATCACTTCATTGTGTAGCAGGTATAGTCAAAATGACATTGAATTAGAGACATAACAAGCAATTTTCCTGTGTGCATTGTAAGGAATTTGTTTTTCCTGTAAAGAAATTTTAATTTGGAATTAACTTTGCCAATGACTGATTTAGCAATATTTTCACAAGAAGTGTCTGATCTAAAACTGCACCCAAATATTTAACAGAACTAGAATATGAAATACACTCGAACTCGGTTAAGGCGAACTATCCGATATGATGACACATGAACTTCATTATTTCATGCTCTGTTTAGTCGAACATACTCATATTTCAAAGTTAAAACGTGGCTTAGCTTTGAAATACTGTTCGACTTAACCGAGTTCGAGATATCGAAGTGCGACTGTACTTACATTTAATATTTAATTGAGAATTTTGTTTAACTTTAGGCTTTGAACCAAATAAAATAGACTCTGTTTTGCCTAAGTGCAAAGATAGTTTGTTATCTAAGCACCCACCAATTCTAGAGATCGAGTAAGGCTCTTTTCAATATTAGACTTACACTTTCCAGTGACAAAAATGCAAGTATCATCTGCATACAGTAAAATATTGTCCTTGACAACAGCTGAAAGATCATTACATAAAGCAAAAACAACAATATCCAGACCAAAAATTGAACACCATATTCAATAGAGGCTTCTGTGGGTAGTATCCCTGAAATATCAACACTTTAATCTATATACAGTTGCAGCCTTTGACCTAACCTTGATTTTGATTTTGACCTTGACCTGAGAATGGGTGTTTTAGCTGGTGTAAGTAAAGTTGCTACAATGCTTTAATAATTTGTTGCCTTGGACCACTACCAATGCACCCATATTACCCAGCCTCAATTTCCCCTTTACCTTGACCTAATTTGGACTTAAATAAGATTCAGAATATATTGGCAAGACTGCCTTAAAGATTCAGAATATAGTGGCAAGGATGCCACCGGGAGCATAAGTGTTTATTGAATGCAGCCTTGTTACCCCTGAGTTAAAGTTTTAGATTTCAAGATTAGTGTTTTAGTTTTGAAAAGGGCTCACAACTTTTATACCTTTTGACCTATAGCTTTCATACTTACAGCACACATACCTTAGGACAAGGCTTTTCCCTCCATGTTAAAATTTGACACAATTCGCCTTGACTTCAGATACTCTGCTATAGTTTCAAAATTTACATTTAAGTTGCGAAAAGTGCTCACAATTGCTATACCCTTTGACCTACAGCTTTTATTCTTGCAATATATTTGTATATATGTTTGACCCTTAATTCCTCATGGGTCTTATGACCTATTGGAAGAAATGGAAATAAACTTATCAAGCTTATATGCCCTTAGACAGGACCCTTTCATCCATGTGAATATTTGACCACAGGATATGGGAAACGCAAAATTATTTTTATGCATAATGAAACAGAGGCTTACCGATCAGTTCATACAAAATTGGAATAGTTGATTAGAAAACTCATCTTGGGCATTGTTTTATAAGAATATATCGAATTTTAGATATCAACCCTATTTACAGTATTTCAGCTCCTCAAAATATTCTAGTTTGATAACAAGATTTAGAGTATCATCGCATCGGCTAATGATAGAAGCTGGCCATTGGAATAAGCCTAATGCATTACCTATAAATGAAAGGAAATGTCAACTTTGTAATATACTTGAAGATGAGGGCACATTTTGTTATAGAATGTACGCTATACAAAGATCTTAGCAGTAGATATAGCAATAAATATTACTGGCACAGACCAAATATATGTTTAAATTTATTGAATTGGTTAATTTTGAAAATGAAACTATTATAAGGAAACTTGGCTATTTCCTTAAAAGGCCTTTTTAAAATGAAATGATACACTGTTTAATAGATTAGTTACTCGAAATATTATAACGGCCTGTGTTTATACCATTTCATAGTACATGTATATTTCTATTGTGGGATCAGACATGTCAGTCATTGAATAGTGTCACACTCTTGTATTTATATTATTATTTTTAGCTCGCCTGTACAAAGTACAAGACAAGCTATTGCAATACCCCCGTGTAGTCGTCATCGTCGGCGTCGGCGTGAACAATTTTAAGAAAATGTCTATAACTTCTATGTCCCTTGAGGTATTGCTTTCATAGTTGTTATGTGTGTGCATATGGACAAGACCTTTCCATGCACAGAAAAATATGAACCACTGTGACATTGATATTGAACCCGAGGGCCGGCGTTTAGGTTTCGAAATCTATGTTTAGGCTTTTGAAAAATGCCTATAACTTCTATGTGCCTTGAGGTATTGCTTTTATAGTTGGTATGTGTGTGCATATGGACAAGACCATTCCATGCACAGAAAAAATTGGACCCCTGTGACCTTGACCTTGAACTTAGAAAACGTGTTTAGGTTTCTCAAAATTTCTATAACTCATATATCCATTGAGATATTTCTTTCATATGTGGCATACTGTGTATATGGACAAGACCATTCCATGCATGCAAAAAAATTAGCAGAGTGACCTTTACCTTGAACTTAGGTCTCGGGTTTAGGTTTCGAAATCTGTGTTTAGGTTTCAAAAACGCTTATAATTCCTATGTCCCTTGAGGTGTTACTTTATATTTGATTTGCATGTGTATATGGACAAGACCTTTCCATGCAGGCAAAAAGGTTGACCTCGGTGACATTGAGTGTGCTTTTAAGATTCTTAAGGTGCCGGTGGCGAGCTTTGTTGTCTCTCTGACAACTCTTGTTATTGATAGAAAGATAGAAGAGTATTTGTGTAGTTTGGATGAACTGCAATATAATATTGTATTGTTTTTCATACAAACGACCCAAATGCAAATCTATGCATGTCTATCTGAGCCAAATATATAAGCTATACAGATCGGTCATTGAATAGTGTCATGCTTTATAATTGTTTTTATATTATTATGAAGATAATTAATAAGTGCTACGATCCACTGTTCTTTCGTTTCGAACAAGACTGGTAGTAGTGGACAACTTTTGACAGTATGTTTTTAATAAGGTAAAGTGTCGGTTTAGTACACTACATATTTGATTGGATCCACTGTTCTTTCTTGTTGTTTCGTTTCGAACAAGACTGATAATAGTGAAATACTCATGCCAATGTGTTTCTATTATACACAGCATGTTTCTATAATTACTTCTCCCATGTCGGCATCATATTGACGACACAGCCTATGTACTATTCTCAGTTTAGTTTAGACACTATTTTGACACTTATAATGCCGTAATGTAGTTAGCTTTCAAACTGTCGTCAGCAAAGTTTGTCAAGTTTGTCAAGTAAAGATTTATTAACATTAAAACTAATTTTTTTTAATGGTACTTAAAGACGGGTATCAAACAGTTTTGATGCAGACCAAAATCTGTGTAACTCTGTGTCTTGTCTGGATCTAAACAGTTTGAATAAACAGTTAAGGCGCGATCAGCAGGCGGCGGGTAACTACACGAGCATGAACAATCTTGAATCTTATGTTAGGGCGAATTAGATTAATAGCAATACAATTTTGTATTGTTCTTCATCTAAACATACAGTCATTTGCTTGAAATATTTAGTCAAACAGTTTTGATGCAGACCAGAAACAGCGAAACCCAATTTTGTATTGTTCTTCATCTAAAGTGGCCCAAACATACAGTCACTTGCTTTAACCCTTTCCCCCATAGAAGCGCCTTTTAGCGCATTCAGTTTATTCTTGCCCTGAAGAAAATAGTTCCAATTTATACATTCATAAATATGTATAATACAAAATATTTTCTATATTCTAGCAGATGATAGCTTAAAGCAGGCTGAAAGTAAAGCAGAATGCGCTTAAAGCGCATTCTGCTTTACTTTCAACCTGCTTTAAGAGGACACCTATATTCAGTACTAGAGATATGCTATGTGGGAAAGGGTTAAATAATTAGTCAGAAACATATTACAGTCTTATTTTTTCAATGCTTTATATGGTCAGAAAATCTGTAGTTGCTTTAGACTGTCATGTCGTCAGTCGATCTGTAAGTAGTAATTGTCTGTTGTTTCTTGTCGGTTGTAGTAGCTAGTAGTTTTCATACTATTGCCACGAACCCTCAATTTATCTTTAAATTACTTGTATTACTAACGATAGCCTTTCATTTGCAAATACATGATGATCTTGATACGTCTCAGAAATTAGGGTATATCCCAAGTTTGGAATGAGGGGCGTGGCAAAAGAGACAATTAATTGTATATAATTGTTTAATTTTGTTTATTAACTAGAAGAAACGGTTTAAATGCTTTCTCCAACAAAAACAAAAGGGTAGTGATTTAGTTTTCTAGGGGTGTCCCCTCTTATGATAAAAAAAAGTTGAGTAATAAGGTGAAATAAAAATTTCACATAGCAAACAGGGCGGGCCACGATCGGACTTCTATGTTAACCTTTTACCCCATAGCATGTTTCTAGTTTTGAAAGTAGATGACTACTTAAAGCAGGTTGAAAGTAAAGCAGAATGTGCATTCTGCTTTACTTTCAACCTGCTTTAAGCTACCATCTCCTAGAATAAGTAAAATATTCCTTATGATACACATTCATGACTGTTTCAATTGGAACTATTTTCTTCAGCGTAGGAATACCGGTAAACAGAATGCGCGCTAAAAGGCGCTTCTATAAATGAAAGGGTTAAGAGACGTGTTATCTTGGGCTGCACTGTTTGAAGTTACCGTTACTTGTGGTGATATCAGTGTGGTTTATATTGGCTTCAAGAAATCACTTGACACAACTTTATGTTGTCGCCATATTATGCGCTAAAAGGCGCTAGGGTTAAGAGTCTTCTTATCTTGGGCTGCACTGTTTGAAGTTACCGTTACTTGTGGTGATATCAGTGTGGTTTATATTGGCTTCAAGTAACTACTTGACAACTTTATGTTGTCTCCATATTACATTTATTTGTTTATATTACATTTTGTATGTACATGTATGTTTATAACATAACTATGTAATGCTTCATGTTCTAATCATGGGCCACGGGATTTATGAAAATAAAATGTAAACTGTATACAATTTCATAGGTGGCACACTTAGTCTAGAAATGGGTGCCAGACGTTTTGGTAAATGACCACTTCGGTAAATTGATTTTATATAGTAAAAGGTCTAGACGTTTCATGCAGTAAAAGGGTCAATTATAGTAACTAAAGGTTAATGTACCTGTATATCACACCTCTCGCTTGATAATTAACTGATTGATATGTAACGATTAATTGCTTAATGCCTTACAAATGGGTTGGATCTAAACTATACGATCCATTTCTGGAAACGGGAATATATGGGCGATAAAGTCGGTAATAAAATGGGAAATGCAAAAAATATAGTGAACATTGACAGTCATTTGCGACCCCGATTAGAATCCGTTCTATGATCAGGATCTACTATGTAGACAGTGAATTAAAAAAAAAAGTTCGGTAAATTGATTTTATATGTAGTGAAAGGTCTGGACGTTTCGGTAAAAAGGTAAATTATAGTAATTAACTGTAGTATATATCACACCTTTCGCTTGATCAATAACTGATAGCGCTTATCTGATAATGCCTTACAATTGGGTTGGATCTTAACTATACGAACTAGTTCTGGAAATGGTAAAATTTATATGCCGTATTGTGGCAATTAAGTCAGTAATGAAGTGGGAAATGAAAAACGGGGAAACAAATCAAAGTGAGCATTGAGAGTTCTTTGAAAGTATTTGCAACCCAGATTAGAATCAGTTCTAAGATCAGGATCTACTATGTAGACAGTGAATGTTAAATAAATAATTAGATCTACTTTGGTCGGGGAAGGTAGAGCGCTAGAATCTGCTTTAAGTTAAGCAAGTAGATCTATATCATTATTGCGTTTCATCAAATAAAAATCTATTACGATCAGGATCTACTTCGCAGGCAGAACATGTGAAAATAAAACAAATAAACCTTATGTTAACTGACATTGTTAGAATCTACTTTTATTTAATCAAGTTTAAACAGTGTAGACCCAGATCAGTAATTAGTTAAATCCATTAAATATTTGCCGAAAATGTTGAATCCTGATCAGAAACAGCGATCAGAATCCAAACTTTTTGACAAACAAAATAGAGAATCATATAGATCTAACAAGTCCTTCGCTGCGTTAATATAATATGCAAACAGTGTAGACCCAGATCAACAGTTGGTGAATCAGCCAACATTTTCACTGCCATCGCTATTTGCTAACAGTTTGAATCCTTATCAGAAATCGCGAAACATGGGTGATGGGACATTTATGGGGAAATGGGTTAAGTGTTTGTATGTATCTATCACATGTACCTATTATTATGATGTATTGTTAATTTATATTTGTATTGATAATTAGCTGGGCGTCGCGATATGACTGAAATACTGTTGAAAGCGACGTAAAATCAAATCAAATCAAAATTGTATTGATGAGAAACTATGGGGTACTGGTGAATTCGCCTAGAGACGAACTCGCCTACAATTAGATATATAGTAACCGAAATGGTGAATTCGCCTAGAAAGCAATTATGATAGTTGTATACTATATAGGTGTATCTACCGTTTACAATTTTTTGTAGAGGATCAACTTATCTTGTTGTTCTCTTATCCAGATTTTTTTTTTAACAAAATGAAAGATCAGTGTAGCCCCTAATCACTACACCCAGATTTGACAACCTGTTTGAAAGGGGGTGATGCCAACATAGAATACATCATTTAACATATTGAAAGTAAAAATGTCGCTTGCACAGGTCTACATAAAAAATTATTAACACCTGCACATGATGATCAGGGGCTACACTTATCACCCCATCTTATTAAACGCTACCTGAAAACAAGTTTTGTTATGTTGTCAATACCTTACAATAGGTGCGAAATACAATCACTATATAATTGTTTTCTAGGCGAATTCACTATTTGGTTTACTATATATCTAATTGTAGGCGAGTTCGTCTCTAGGCGAATTCACCATAAACCAAACTATGTATAGTTTAAATCAATAAAATATCTATCTATCTATCTATTGAGCAGAATCTCAAAATGATCTTAATTTACCGATACTTAATCTTGAAAACCGACGGGTCCAAAAAACGACAACGTACATCTTGGCAGTTATTTTTTCATAAATTTTACGTACATTGCTATTTTTGAGTTATGTATCATTTTGAGTAATATTCTGTAAAATATGTTTTAAACATGAAAGGAAGATACCAAAAAATGTAAAGTACTTTTTTTAGTTATTAATTATTTTGAGATGTAACAAACATCTCATCTCCTTATGGAAGAAATGAAAACAATATATTTAAGAAATGCAATTATTTTTACCCTCTTCACATCTATTTCGTTGGTAGATCAGGATCCACACATATTAAAACAACCTGCAAAAGTGGCACAAACACCGTGACATAGTCTCATTGTTACCGGGAGAGGTGCGATATACTTAATCCTTTAATTACTATAATTTACCTTTTTACCGAAACGTCCAGACCTTTCACTATATAAAATCAATTTACCGAACTGGTCATTTATCGAAACGTCTGTAAATCACAGTAACACACTTACCTGGGACACATTTACTGTGAAACCAGAGTTTACATTGTCCACATGTTAACACCTCCCCCTCGTTGCCCAAATGGAAGTTACAGGCTCTACACCGTACATCCTGTAGATTCTCCATGCTCACACAGGCAACAAGCCCAATTCAATATTTGTATTGGGTCTCTGATCAAACTTTAGAGATCTATCACTGTTAAAATTGATATAATATTCTTATTTAATTCTGATGTCTTGACTGTATATTCGAAAGCACTATTTCACAACTATCTCCTACGCATCAATTACTCAATGTCAATGTGTGAATTGTCACAGTTTTTGTCAGTATTTATGATTGCTAATTGTATTGTTTGCAGAGAAGAAGAAACAGATTTTAATTAGATGTTTGAAACTGGAATTAACCCATTACCCCATAAATAGGCCTTTTTACGCCTCTAATTTATTCCTCTACTAAAGAAAATAATTCCAATTTTAATATTAATAAACCTAAATTTTTTGTAGAGGATCAACTTATCTTGTTGTTCTCTTATCCAGATTTTTTTTTTAACAAAATGAAAGATCAGTGTAGCCCCTAATCACTACACCCAGATTTGACAACCTGTTTGAAAGGGGGTGATGCCAACATAGAATACATCATTTAACATATTGAAAGTAAAAATGTCGCTTGCACAGGTCTACATAAAAAATTATTAACACCTGCACATGATGATCAGGGGCTACACTTATCACCCCATCTTATTAAACGCTACCTGAAAACAAGTTTTGTTATGTTGTCAATACCTTACAATAGGTGCGAAATACAATCACTATATAATTGTTTTCTAGGCGAATTCACTATTTGGTTTACTATATATCTAATTGTAGGCGAGTTCGTCTCTAGGCGAATTCACCATAAACCAAACTATGTATAGTTTAAATCAATAAAATATCTATCTATCTATCTATTGAGCAGAATCTCAAAATGATCTTAATTTACCGATACTTAATCTTGAAAACCGACGGGTCCAAAAAACGACAACGTACATCTTGGCAGTTATTTTTTCATAAATTTTACGTACATTGCTATTTTTGAGTTATGTATCATTTTGAGTAATATTCTGTAAAATATGTTTTAAACATGAAAGGAAGATACCAAAAAATGTAAAGTACTTTTTTTAGTTATTAATTATTTTGAGATGTAACAAACATCTCATCTCCTTATGGAAGAAATGAAAACAATATATTTAAGAAATGCAATTATTTTTACCCTCTTCACATCTATTTCGTTGGTAGATCAGGATCCACACATATTAAAACAACCTGCAAAAGTGGCACAAACACCGTGACATAGTCTCATTGTTACCGGGAGAGGTGCGATATACTTAATCCTTTAATTACTATAATTTACCTTTTTACCGAAACGTCCAGACCTTTCACTATATAAAATCAATTTACCGAACTGGTCATTTATCGAAACGTCTGTAAATCACAGTAACACACTTACCTGGGACACATTTACTGTGAAACCAGAGTTTACATTGTCCACATGTTAACACCTCCCCCTCGTTGCCCAAATGGAAGTTACAGGCTCTACACCGTACATCCTGTAGATTCTCCATGCTCACACAGGCAACAAGCCCAATTCAATATTTGTATTGGGTCTCTGATCAAACTTTAGAGATCTATCACTGTTAAAATTGATATAATATTCTTATTTAATTCCAACTATTTGGTTTACTATATATCTAATTGTAGGCGAGTTCGTCTCTAGGCGAATTCACCATAAACCAAACTATGTATAGTTTAAATCAATAAAATATCTATCTATCTATCTATTGAGCAGAATCTCAAAATGATCTTAATTTACCGATACTTAATCTTGAAAACCGACGGGTCCAAAAAACGACAACGTACATCTTGGCAGTTATTTTTTCATAAATTTTACGTACATTGCTATTTTTGAGTTATGTATCATTTTGAGTAATATTCTGTAAAATATGTTTTAAACATGAAAGGAAGATACCAAAAAATGTAAAGTACTTTTTTTAGTTATTAATTATTTTGAGATGTAACAAACATCTCATCTCCTTATGGAAGAAATGAAAACAATATATTTAAGAAATGCAATTATTTTTACCCTCTTCACATCTATTTCGTTGGTAGATCAGGATCCACACATATTAAAACAACCTGCAAAAGTGGCACAAACACCGTGACATAGTCTCATTGTTACCGGGAGAGGTGCGATATACTTAATCCTTTAATTACTATAATTTACCTTTTTACCGAAACGTCCAGACCTTTCACTATATAAAATCAATTTACCGAACTGGTCATTTATCGAAACGTCTGTAAATCACAGTAACACACTTACCTGGGACACATTTACTGTGAAACCAGAGTTTACATTGTCCACATGTTAACACCTCCCCCTCGTTGCCCAAATGGAAGTTACAGGCTCTACACCGTACATCCTGTAGATTCTCCATGCTCACACAGGCAACAAGCCCAATTCAATATTTGTATTGGGTCTCTGATCAAACTTTAGAGATCTATCACTGTTAAAATTGATATAATATTCTTATTTAATTCTGATGTCTTGACTGTATATTCGAAAGCACTATTTCACAACTATCTCCTACGCATCAATTACTGTTACAATTTATACACTTTAACCTGTAATTATCCCATAATTCAGTAATCTTCATTAATATGCAAACTTGTTTGATTAGTTGAAGTGATAATCCTGTTTGTTTTGATTGGTTAATGCCATTTCACAGTTCCGCCTTTAAATTTCAACCTAACCCACTGTAATTAAATACTGATAATACCTTTAATTACCTTAGCAGTTTGTTGTAACAATTTACTTTGATCTTTATGTGGTAATGATTGTAAAGGTTGTAGTCTTTGTTTATCAACAATTAATGAATTAGTCAATGTGTGAATTGTCACAGTTTTTGTCAGTATTTATGATTGCTAATTGTATTGTTTGCAGAGAAGAAGAAACATATTTTAATTAGATGTTTGAAACTGGAATTAACCCATTACCCCATAAATAGGCCTTTTTACGCCTCTAATTTATTCCTCTACTAAAGAAAATAATTCCAATTTTAATATTAATAAACCTAAATTCTAGTAGATGTTACATGAAAACAAAGCAAAAATGTGCCTTTAATTGCATTATGCTTTACTTTCAACCTGCTTTTATGCCCCTTTTATTATCAAATATGGATCTTGTGTAGAAAAGGCATATATTATGGACACATGAAAACTTAAACTGAAATAAACCAAATCATTTTTATACAGTAAAAACTCTCTATTATGACCCCTATTTGGAAGGATAAATAGAGGATCTTGTATGAGTGCTCATTATTTATCATTTTTAATAAACAAGTTGGCGAGCATCATATTTGTTTTAGTCAGCGAGTTTATTAAATGAGCACGAATGTGAGATTCTATTTATCACATAACAAGTTTAAGCACCTATTAAATTGATTGAAGCCGTAGCTTGTAGGCCCTCTGCTATATAGAATTTCCGCCAAAACGTTATGTTGTTTACGATAACGTCATAGTGATTAAATGATGTCATCTGGCGTCCCGCTACATGCAGCGCTTGTGGACGAACAAGTTGGACCGGAGCCCAAAAAACGATATTCCACTAGTGGATTACGATATTTATACAATCGCTTTATACAACTCCCAGTCCGCAAATTATGTGATAATTGGTTTTATTATATGCCTTCTTATGATATCGAGCGTTTCTGCGTGTATCTGCAAAGTAAAATACAATTCTGTATCATCCACCTTGTATCAGCCACCTTGTATAATTCCTTAAAAAACTTTCCGTTTTATGTTCTCCTTTCTTTAAGCAGTCACCTGCCTTAAACACTGAATACTTTACACACTGCGGTCGTATAATTATAGAGGTTTTTACTGTACATGTGTATGAGCTAATCTTGGGATGACTGGACATATAACACTTAGTATATTTTTACGTTTTGACTTGTAACCACTATAGCACAAGATTATAAAGAAAAACGAACAAATCCAACATTTTCTGACTCATGGCAGAACCAAATCCTATAGTGTTACTGCTCATTAGAATCGTCTTGAAGAGTAACACCATAGGTTTTAAAGCAGAAAAACAGGTTTCATTTGTTGAAATACTCCACTTATCTTGTATTTATGGTTTATAATGGCTGAACCAGGGTCTGTAATATTTCAAAAACAATACTTTTCCTTTATTTCACTTTTATTCAATTTCTTTGTGAATAATAATATCAAGCATACATGTATATGAATATAAAGATATCTATCAAAAATTAACAAATCATGTAAGAAATCTATTAACCCATTACCCCATTAATACGCCTTCAATTTAACTCTTTCCTCCCGAAAACTTCAAATGGACAATCCCAGTTTCCATTTTAGTCTAGTCCATTTTTTAAGGGTCAATGTTTTGCATTATGACAAACAGTGAAGACCCAGATCAGAGGGCTCCATAAGGAGCCCTCTGATCTGGGTTTTCACTGTTTGCATAGGACAAGTGCACTTTTCACATGTATACTGTTTGAAAAGGACGTCTATATGTGGGACTAGGGTTCAAAGGGTTAAAACTCTGCTGAAGAAATCAGTTCCAATTTATACAGTCATGAATATGTCTCACAAGAAAGTTTTTCTACATCCTAGCAGATGGTAGATTAAAGCAGGTTGAACGTAAAGCAGAAGGTGCATTCTGCTTTACTTTCAACCTGCTTTAAGAAATAACAAATTTTCAAAACTGAAAAAAGACTTTGAAGAAGTTTCATTGATATTCTTGCTACATAAGAAAGTACAGTAAAACCTCTCTATTATGACCCCAAAATAAATAGAGGATCTTGTATGAGTGCTCATTATTTATCAAAATTTCTAATAAATGAGTTGGGTTTGGCCGGAGCCCAAAAAACGATATTCCGCTAGTGAATTACAATATTTACATGATGGCAGACCGCAAGTTATGTGATAAATTGTATTATTATAGTTGTTTAAGGCAGGGTGACAGCTTAAAGCAAAGTGTCTAAAACAGAGCTCTTTTAGTAGCTTTCTGTTTTAACTAATGCTCACATATTTGTCCTTAACTCTTTCCTCCCTGAAACTTTAAATGGACAATTCCAGTTTCCATTTTAGTCTAGTCCATTTCTGACTTTTAAGGGTTGTTTTTGTCAATGTTTAGCATTGTGACAAACAGTGAAGACCCTGATCAGAGGGCTCCTTTCGGAGCCCTCTGATCTGGGTCTTCACTGTTTGTATAGGACATGTGTACTATTCACATGTACACTGTTTGAAAAGGACGCCTATATGCGTGACTAGGGTTCAAAGGGTTAATACATTATTAGTTAGCCTTTGTTTGAGTGGTCATAATAGAGAGGTTCAACTCTACAATGAAACTCCATTTATTGAACCCTTTCAGTTTGGGAAACAAGTTCAGTCAAAACCTGATACTTCTAACTCCCTTAACTCTTTCCTCCCTGAAACTTTAAATGGACAATTCCAGTTTCTGTTTTAGTCCAGTCCGTTTCTGACTTTTAAGGGTTGTTTTTGTCAGTGATTGGCATTATGACAAACAGTGAATACCCAGATCAGAGGGCTCCTTTCGGAGCCCTCTGATCTGGGTCTTCACTGTTTGCACAGGACAAGTATACTATTCACATGTACACTGTTTGAAAAGGACGCCTATAGGCGTGACTAGGGTGCAAAGGGTTAAATCGATCTTATATAACTTGATCGCACTTCAGTCAAACATACCCATATTTCAAAGTTAAAACTTGACTGAAGCATGTTTTAACTTTGAAATTTGGGTGTGTTCGATTTAATGCAAGTTTGATGTATCAATTGTTTACGGTATTTTCATCATTTGCCTATGTGTGCACTGTTTGCTATCAATTAAATTGATTTGGTCAAATCCCGTGTTAATTACTTGACATCATTTTTTAATATTGTATGAAAGACTCCATTTGAAAATGCTTTGTATGGGTTATCACTTGCATACAGTCATAATACTCAATCAGAATATACGAGGGTTGTTCGGAAAGTTCGTAGAATTTTGTTATATCTCTGGTTAGCTTTATTTGATCAATTTGAAATTTGGTATGTAAGTACCTCATCTTATTTTTAAACTATTTTGTAAGAGTAAAAATGAAATAGATAATGTTTACCGAATATACAGGTTACCGTAGCAACGCAGTAACGGGGACCCGGAGCAGCTCGAAAGTTGTAATTTTTTAAACTTTCTTCTAATAAAGCAAACGTGATTTCTCTCAATTCTGTTGACGCTAGATAAGCGCGAAAAAGTCTGATTGTAACGGGACGTTATGACGTTAGTTACTCATAGTTTCAAAACATTGTAAGCGCTTGAACGGAATTTACAGTATTTAGTCTACAGATAGCGGAAATGCGAACTAAAAAGAAATGATGTCGACCAGTGACGTTGACTTGCAAACTGTTGTAAATAAAATTATGTTACTGTAGGTAAATCGCTGACAAAAACTCTTAAAATGATTAAATCCACGGGAAAATATGACAAGAAGTTGAG
Organism: Gari tellinella; assembly: GCA_922989275.2. Taxonomy (NCBI): domain Eukaryota; kingdom Metazoa; phylum Mollusca; class Bivalvia; order Cardiida; family Psammobiidae; genus Gari; species Gari tellinella. Next base: position 77,771,122 of record OV277857.1, read on the forward strand.
TCTCGCATTCCTGTATAAATGGCGATCACTTTTTAGGAATGGAAAATAATCGATCCAGGACGCTCCTAGGAGCGACCGACCATCAATCTTAGCTGCTTCCATTAAGGACAAGTGAAAAGATAAGGAAAATGCGGACAGAGTTACAACAGTAAGATATATGCCTGATAAAATTGGTGTTTCTTGCTCTACCGTACTTGAACTATTAATAGATGAACTTGGTATGTCTAACGTTAGAGCACGCTGGGTGCCGAGGTTGTTCACGGACAAGGGAAAGAAGAACCGAGTTTGATGCTCTCAGATGTTTCTCTGCCAAAATGATGCCGAAGGTGACGATTTTAAGGACAGAAGCACACTACGGATGAGATACGAGAGAAGCGACTACACATGGATCTTGAGCGCGTAATGCTACATCAGGATAATGAACCGGATTGTAGAGCAGCTTCAACGCAGTTAGAAATCAGCTTACTATGGTTTGATATGTAAGAACACCCGCCAAACGGCCCCGAATTGGCTCCCATGGGTTTTAGAGTGCTGACAGAGTTAAAGGCGAGCTTACATGGAATTACATTTGTTTCAGCAGCTGAATTTACCAAACAGACCCAGAAATTTGTATCTACATTCAGTGAGGACTTGTATACAGAAACATGCGTAAAATGAGTTAGAAAGCCATAACGAGTAGGTGGATATTGCGGGTGATTATGTTGGGAAAGTGAGACGTTTGCTTGACGTATATAACGTTTGACGTCACGTCGACGTTGACGTGCTCCGGGTATGCGTTATGTATGTATTTGTAAGATGCATAGAAAAAATGTGTTTAAGCGTATATTGCCGATTTTCACAGAATATGTAGCACAGATCTGGAAATTAATGTTGATCTAATTTTTTGCATCCAACTACGACTATACGTATTTTTATAGCAAAATTCTACGAATTTTCCGAACAACCCTCGTAGATAACAAATATTTACAAATAATTTAATATTGTTTGTTTTCATTACATTTGGTTAACTGTGATTGGTTGTATTTTTTGTTTCATAACTCCATGAAAAAAATAAAATTCAGGCCACGGCTTGTCAGGACTACTTTCCCTTAGTCCAACTGCTCTTCACTAGCGCTGCATGAAGCAGGATGCCAAATGACGTCATTGACGTCGGCGTTACTACATAACAACGTCGCGTTTTGGCGGAAAACATATATGGCGGAGGGACTACAACCTACGTTTTAAAAGCGTTAAAAAAGAACATTCGCGTCAGATTCGCTATTTAACTACTTTCTTAAATTCAGAAGTGATATTAAATTATAAGGAATAATTCGGAATATTTATTGTATTCATGGAGGTATGAAAAAAAAACCTGGTCACACTTTTGTATGAAACCGCTTCGCGGTTTCATACAGTGTGACCAGGTTTTTTTTTCATACCTCCATGAATACAATAAATATTCGAATTATTCCTTAAATGTAATTTAGTTTGAAACATAAGTGAAAATGAATTGTTAATAATTAAAATAATTATGATCATAAAAACAGTGAAACCTCTTTATTACAACCACTAAAATGAAGGCTTATATACTTGATTTATGAAGACATTGCAGGTGATAGCTTAAAGCAAAGTGACGGTAAAACAGAAAGCTCCTATAGAAGCTTTCTGTTTTACTTACATGTGTTACCTTGCTTTAAGCAGTCAACTGCATTTAAGAACATTTAATAATACTCACGTTTTAATGGTCGTAATAGAGAGGTTTAACTGTATTTTCACAATACCTGGAATCCAGATAGAGAACATTTTTGGTATTTTGTCCTTTGTTTTTCCATCAAATGCTTTTTGTGTCTGCTTACAATTAACCTATTACCTCATAAATATGCCTTTTTTCACTTTAAATTTATGCCTGTAATGAAGAAAATGCATCATACAAGATTTTTTCTATATTCTAGCAGTTGATAGCTTAAAGGAGGCTGAAAGTAAAGCAGAATGCACCTGAAGGGTCATTCTGCTTTACTTTCAACCTGCTGTAAGTGGCCACCTGTCTTTAAAACTAGAAACAGGCTATGGGGTAACGGGTTAGCTCACATTTACATAGTGACAATATGGTATACAGTGAAACCCCTCTAAACCGGACATGTGTGGGGACAACAAAATCATCCGGTTTAGAGGGGGTTCCGGTTTAGAGGGGTTTTAACATCAAGCTTGTTTCTAGTATGGAAGGTAGTTGATCACTTAAAGCAGGTTGAAAGTAAAACAGAATAACACTTAGTATATTTTTACGTTTTGACTCGTTACCACTAAGCACAAGATTATAAAGAAAAACGAACAAATCCAACATTTTCTGACTCATGGCAGAGCCAAATCCTATGGTGTTACTGCTCATTAGAATCATCTTGAAGAGATGATTCTTACGAGCAGTAACACCATAGGCTTTAATGCAGAAAAAGGGATTTCATTTGTTGAAATACCCCACTTATCTTGAACTCGGTAAGCGGACATGAGCCCCCCCGGACACGAGCCCCCCGGCCGATTTTGCGCGGGCGGACATGAGCCCCCGCTGTTTTGCGCGTGCAGACATGAGCCCCCCGACCCACCGTATGATAAGAAACATGTTTTATTGTGTAAAAATTTAGATTTAAAACTTCAAAACGTGTTTTTAAGTGTTATCTTGTCATAATTGCACTTAATTTAATGTGTTTTTTAACCCCAAATGTTTGATAACTTTAATATGTTTGAGAATAATAAGACACTAACAACACCTTAAACTTACGATTATAAGGACAATAGATTCAAACAATCTATCAAACTATACACGTTTTTGGCGGTGTTACTTCAGTAAAAAGAGTCATTTAAACAATTAATTCGATGTATCATCAAAGTGTTACCAACAGTTTAATTAGCTAATAGGCAACGATTATCTTATTTTGTCACTATTGTGCAATCAAGATGACAATATAAATGATTAGATCTATCATCATTATCTTTTTCCTAAGATGTATTAATTAAATACTATTATAAAAAAAGTAAAGTAAAGTACCAGTTAAAGTCTACTTTCAGTCCGAATGACCGCTCAGCCGACTGTACATTTAATTATGATTAAAATGAAACAATAAATAATTGGCAAATTATTACTAACAAGCAAGGCAATATTTATAGCCGAAGAAAAACTTATTTTTTTGCTACAAATATTAACAAAACATTAGTTAATAATCTGTTCGACCAGGGGGGCTTATGTCCGCCCGCGCAAAACAGACGGGGGGGGGGGGGGGGGGGCTCGTGTCGGGGGGGACTCATGTCCGTCAATCCTTGAACTGTGCTTGTATTTATGGTTTAATGGCTAAACCAGGGTCTGTAATATTTAAAAAACAATACTTTTCGTTTATTTCACTTTTATTCAATTTCTTTGTGAATAATAATATCAAGCAAACATGTATATGATATATATCTATCAAAAATTAACAAATGTAAGAAATCCCATTACCACATTAATACACCTTCAATTTAAAACTGTGCTGAAGAAATCAGTTCCAATTTAAAGAGTCATGAATATGTCTCACAAGAAAGTTTTTCTACATCCTAGCAGATGGTAGCTTAAAGCAGGTTGAAAGTAAAGCAGAATGTACCTGCTTTAAGCAATAACACATTTTCAAAACTGAAAAAAGACTTTGAAGAAGTTTCAATGATATTCTTGCTACATAAGAAAGTACAGTAAAACCTCTCCAAAATAAATAGAGGATCTTGTATGAGTGCTCATTATTTATCAAAATTTCTAATAAATGAGTTGGGTTTGGCCGGGGCCCAAAAAACGATATTCCGCTAGTGAAATACGATATTTACATGATGGTAGACCACAAAATATGTGATAAATTGTATTATTATAGTTGTTTAACCCTTTCCCCCCATAGAAGCGCCTTTTAGCGCATTCAGTTTATTCTTGCCCTGAAGAAAATAGTTCCAATTTATACATTCATAAATATGTATAATACAAAGTATTTTCTATATTCTAGCAGATGATAGCTTAAAGCAGGCTGAAAGTAAAGCAGAATGCGCATTCTGCTTTACTTTCAACCTGCTTTAAGTGGACACCTATAAATTATTCAATACTAGAGATATGCTATGTGGGAAAGGGTTAAGGCAGGGTGACAGCTTAAAGCAAAGTGTCTAAAACATATTTGTCCTTAACTCTTTCCTCCCTGAAACTTTAAATGGACAATTCCAGTTTCCATTTTAGTCTAGTCCATTTCTGACTTTTAAGGGTTGTTTTTGTCAATGTTTAGCATTGTGACAAACAGTGAAGACCCTGATCAGAGGGCTCCTTTTGGAGCCCTCTGATCTGGGTCTTCACTGTTTGCATAGGACATGTGTACTATTCACATGTACACTGTTTGAAAAGGACGCCTATATGCGTGACTAGGGTTCAAAGGGTTAATACATTATTAGTTAGCCTTTGTTTGAGTGGTCATAATAGAGAGGTTCAACTCTACAATGAAACTCCATTTATTGAACCCTTTCAGTTTGGGAAACAAGTTCAGTCAAAACCTGATACTTCTAACTCCCTTAAATCGATCTTATATAACTTGATCGCACTTCAGTCAAACATACCCATATTTCAAAGTTAAAACTTGACTAAAGCATGTTTTAACTTTGAAATTTGGGTGTGTTCGATTTAATGCAAATTTGATGTATCAATTTTTTACGGTATTTTCATCATTTGCCTATGTGTGCACTGTTTGCTATTAATTAAATTGTTTTGGTCAAATCCCGTGTTAATTACTTGACATCATTTTTAAAATTTTATGAAAGACTCCATTTAAAAATGCTTTGTATGGGTTATCGCTTGCATACAGTCATAATACTCAATCAGAATATAGATAACAAATATTTACAAATGTATTATTTAGTTTGAAACATAAGTGAAAATGAATTATTAATAATTAAAATAATTATGATATCATAAAAACAGTGAAACCTCTTTATTACAACCACTAAAATGAAGGCTTATACTTGATTTATGAAGACAGGTGATAGCTTAACTCTTTCCTCCCTGAAACTTTAAATAGACAATTCCAGTTTCAATTTTAGTCTAGCCCATTTCTGACTTTTAAGGGTTGTTTTTGTAAATGTTTGGCATTATGACAAACAGTGAAGACCATGATCAGAGGGCTCCTTTCGGAGCCCTCTGATCTGGGTCTTCACTGTTTGCACAAGACAAGTGAACTATTCACATGTACACTGTTTGAAAAGGACTCCAATACTCACGTTTTAATGGTCGTAATAGAGAGGTTTAACTGTATTTTCACAATACCTGGAATCCAGATAGAGAACATTTTTGGTATTTTGTCCTTTGTTTTTCCATCAAATGCTTTTTTGTGTCCGCTTACAATTAACCTATTACCTTATAAATATGCCTTTTTTCACTTTAAATATATGCCTGTAATGAAGAAAATGCATCATACAAGATTTTTTCTATATAGCTTAAAGGAGGCTGAAAGTAAAGCAGAATGCACCTGAAGGGTCATTCTGCTTTACTTTCAACCTGCTGTAAGTGGCCACCTGTCTTTAAAACTAGAAACAGGCTATGGGGTAACGGGTTAGCTCACATTTACATAGTGACAATATGGTATACAGTGAAACCCCTCTAAACCGGACATGTGTGGGGACAACAAAAACATCCGGTTTAGAGGGGTTTCCGGTTTAGAGGGGTTTCCGGTTTAGAGGGGTTTTAACATCAAGCTTGTTTCTAGTATGGAAGGTAGTTGATCACTTAAAGCAGGTTGAAAGTAAAACAGAATGCGCCTTAAGGCGCATTCTGCTTTACTTTCAACCTGCTTTAAGCTATCATCTGCTAGAATATAGAAACTATTTCTGGTGATATATGTTCATGAATGTATTTTATACAGTGAAGGAATAAATCAAAGGCGTAAAAATGGTAGGGAAACGGGACCAAAGTTTTTGTCCGGTTTAGAGAGAATTCCGGTATTTAGAGGTTCCGGTTTAGAGGGTTTTTACTGTACATGTATATTATAGTTTGGTGACAATGTTGTCATAAGGTCCTCACTCATTTACAGAGACAAAAATATACGCAACGGTCAGTTTGTATCCTGATCAGAACCCATATTTAGTCTGTTTACAGGTCTTCGATCATTTCTGGTTAGTGTGGTTATGTTCTTCTGTTCAGTAATCACGGGTGAATCATGTATCTGTCTAGGAAACTTTTTGGTTTGTCAGAGTACTGTTTCCTCTGTCTCCACACAAATCTTCTCAGATGGTGGAAACTATCACAATGCTGTTTTTCCCAGTCACACATGGTTTTTTTGGCCAAGCAATATACTATCCAGCCTGGACAATTAGTACGGCTGTATCCAAACACCTGTCGATGAATCTGAAATAGACAGAATCTTAAGATATTAATGTTCTTTTCCTTGTCCTGTAGTATAAATGTTCATGTGTTGATTGAACACTATAGGATCCAATATTATAAAGTGTTTGAGTTGAGTCTGAGACTTCTATCAGGTATTTGATTGGTCAGATTTGAACATAAAATGTTAGAATTGAGTCTGAAATCTTTCTTAAACATTTGAATGGACTGGCATAAGGAAGTCTTTACCTGATAGCATTGTTTCTAGTATTGAAGATATGTGACTACTTAAAGCAGGTTGAAAGTTAAGCAGAATGCACCCTAATGTGCATTCTGCTTTACTTTCAGCCTGCTTAAAGCTACCATCTGCTAGAATATAGGAAATATTTCTTATGATACATATTCATAACTGTATAAATTGGAACTATTTTCACCAGTGGAGGAATAAATTAAATGCGTTAAAAGGCGCTTCCATGTGGGAAAGGGTTAAACACATAAAACCACAGAAGCATAAGAAAATACAGTATAACCTCTGTCGATCAACACCTCTCTTAACCAGAAACCTGTGTTATCCAACCCTGCTGTTTGGTCCAGGCAGTTTCCCATTTTGTTTTATGTAACCAAATTCTGTCTTGATCGGATACACTGTAAACTGTTATTCAACATACTTTGAAGGGCCGATAAAGGCAATTTAGTGTTTTTTCACACACTGTTATCCGACAGTATACTGACCTGTGATTATTGACAGTGACTATTTAGCGGAGGAATAGAAAGGTGCATTTATCGATAAAGGGTTAACCCATTACCTGATAACCTATTTCTCGTATTGAAGATAGGTGACTACTTAAAGTAGGTTGAAAGTAAAGCAGAATGCGCCTTAGGGCGCATTCTGCTTTACTTTCAGCCTGCTTCAAGCAATCATGTGGTAGAATATGGAAAATATTCTCTAAAATATATAATCATGACTGATTAAATTGAAACTATTTTCTTCAGCGGAGGAATAAACTGAATGCGCTAAAAGGCGCTTCTATTTGGGAAAGGGTTAAGAAGGTATACGATTGAGATATTGTGTTTAAATGTATTATTAATTATAACAGCACATGTAAAAAATCAAGTCAAGTGCCAATGATTATTGTAAGTGCTGCTGCAATCTTACAGGATATTTTCTATTTGATATACACATCAATTTAAATGTCCTTTTCACAAAAGTAGCATAGTTTTATTTTATTTCGGTCAACCTACAACCCCAAAGTCTGTTTCTAGTTTTGAAAATATGTTACTACACAAGAGTTCCTAGCTTATGGCCACTTTTCTTAGTGTGTCAATAATTATAAGAGTAAAAAGCAAGGCTCCAGATAAGACGGAGTAAACTGAACAAAAGCAACATTTTTTCACTCATTACAGCACCAAATCCTATGGTGTTACTACTTATTAGAATCGTCTCGAAGAGACAATTCTAATGAGTAGTGACACCATAGGCTTTAATGCAGAAATAAAGATTTTAGTTTTTGAAATACTCCCCTTATCTGGAGCCCTGTAAAAAGGTGTATTTATCGAGCGAACAGTTCAGATTAAAACCCTTATTTGGCATTTCAGTATCTGGTTGCCTTTTAAGTACATAACTCTAGGTACCAAATATAAACATCATTTCCTAACAGTGAAGATCCAGATTAGAACATGCTTGAAGGATACCTCTAATTAGAGTTTGCACTGTTCGTCGTGCAATGTTGAACACATTTTTAACCCATTACCCCATAAATGCTCATTTTTACGCCTTTAATTAATTCATCACTGAAGAAAATAGATTCAATTTATACTGTCTCAAATAAAAATCATAGGAAATATTTTCTATATTCTAGCAGATAATAGCTTAAAGCAGACTGAAAGTAAAGCAGAATGCGCCTTAAGGCGCATTCTGCTTTACTTTCAGCCTGTTTTAAGTGGTCATATATCTTCATTACTAGAAACAAGCTATGGGGTAATGGGTTAAAGGGACAGTATAAACATTTCTTTGTTTGGCAAAAATAAATGAGTCCATTGAACCCTATATGCCATATCTAGCCTTATTGTAGTTTTGAAGACAAGTGACCTCTTTCACTTTCTGCTTTACTTTCCTTCAGCTTTAAACTACAATATATCTGCTAGTATATAGAAACATTTTGTACATGTTCATGACTGTATAAATTTGAACCATTTTAATAATGGAGAAATGAATAAAAGGCATCAAAACAAGTCTCTATGGAGTAATGAGTTAAGGCCTAATTTACTTTACTTTCAATCTGCTTTAACCCTTTCCCCCATAGAAGCGACTTTTAGCGTATTTATTTTATTCATCCGATGAAGAAAATAGTTCCAGTTTATAACCTCATGAACAATTACCATTACAAATATTTTATATAGTCTAGCAGATTTTAGCTTAAAGCAGGCTGAAAGTAAAGCAGAATGTGCCTTAAGGCACATTCTGCTTTACTTTCAACCTGCTTTAAGTGGCCACCTGTCTTCAAAACTAGAAACAGGCTATCAGGTAAAGGGTTGAGTGGTCACTTGTCTTCAATACTAAAAACAGGTAATGAAGTAAAGGGTTAATAATAATAATGATATTAATAAGTTTGATGAATACCTACCATGGCTTTCATCTTGATCATAACAGCAGCTTCCATGTCAGGTTGATGGTTATGTGGCTTTATTATCCTGGCATTCTTCTGATCCTCAGTCCAGACAAAGGGGTCAGAATTATCATATCTGAACGTCCATGTGAAGTGGTCAAATTCCACCTGACCTTTGCACTTGCCATTGGGTCCCTTATGGGTACATCTCCATTCTGTTAAATCATCCGATGCCCACTGATTCTGGAGAGAGAAGATATGGTTACAATATAGAATATTCTTCTTAAATTAAACAATGTTAACTTGACCCTTTCCCTCATAGCTTGTTTTCAGTGTGAAAGTAGTGTTTTTGCTTAAAGCAAGCTGAAAGTAAAGCAGAATGATCCTTGGAGCATTTTGCCTTATTTTTAACCTGCTTTAAGCTACCATCTGCTAGGATATAGAAAAGATATCTTACAATGCAAATTCATGGATGTATAAAGACATATTTAGCTCGCCTGTTCATAGAACAGCAGAGCCAAATTCATACCCCCGCCGTAAGCATGGGCGTGAGCGCCAAGGTTAAAGTATTTTGGACGGGTTGTTTTAAAGCTTAATATTTGTGCTAGGGTTATGAAATTTTGTATGGAGGTTCATTTGGGGTTAAAAATTGATGTTGTGATGTTGGAATTTAAAAGTAATTTTAATTGATGTCAATTTTTGACATGTTTTGGACTTAAGTTTTTCTACTACAAATCACCAGGTTAAAAGTTTTTAGGACGGGTTGTTTTAAAGCTTAATATTTTTGTTAGGGTGCTGAAATTTTGTAAAGAGATTCATTAGCGGTTAAACATTGATGTTATGAAGTTTGAATTTAAACATGATTTTAATTGATGTCAATTTTTGACATGTTTTGGACTTAAGTTTTTCTACTAAAAATCAACAGGTTAAAGTTTTTTGGACGGGTTGTTTTAAAGTTTAATACTTGTGCTAGGGTGCTTAAATTTTGTATGTAAGTTCATTAGGGGAACATTGATGTTATGAATTTGAATTTAACAATAGTTTTAACTTTTGTAAATATTTGATACGATTTGGACTTAAGTGTTTTCCTACTAAACTCCAGGTTAAAGTTTTTTGGACGGGTTGTTTTATAGTTTAATACTTGTGCTAAGGTGCTGAAATTTTGTATGGAGGTTCATTAGGGGTCAAACATCGATGTTATGAAGTTAAATTTAAATAATATATAGATATAACAAAATTATAACCAATCTTGTATAAAGCAATCACTCTATTAAATAGCATTGACATCTCTAAAGACAGGTTACTGCTTAATTTAGGAAAAAAATAATGTAAAAAGCTATAAGAGCTTTCCGCATAACTTTATCCTGTGTTAAAAACTTCATGTTTCAAACACCACAATATTTCTTTTATTTAATAGTCCTTAAAACAAGATGTAAATGTTAAATGAAAATATAGGATATAAATGTTAAATAATACCTTTGTTCTGTAAATGTATCCATCAGAGCTGGTGAGAATGGATTGAGGTCTCTTTGCATACATGGTACAGGTAGAAATCTCTTGGTACAACACATCTGTAGTAGCCAGTGGAGTTCTTGTTTCCTCTGAGACTGGTGTAGTGACATTCTTGTCATTCTTGGTGGATGCTGAGTTGACCTTCTGCTGGGTAGTCTTAACAGTGGGTGCTGACACATCATTTTGTTGTGTAGGTTTAACAGTGGCTGTTGGGTTGACCTTCTGTTGAGTAGCGTTAACAGCTGTGACTGCCAACTTAATATTCTGCTGGGTAGCTGATGTGTTATTCTGCTGGGCAGTTTTAACCATGGCTGCTGACTTGACATTCTGGTGGGTAGTGGCTGCTGACTTGACATTCTGTTGTTGAGGTTTAACAGTGGCTGCTGACTTGACATTCTGTTGAGTAGGTTTAATATTGGCTGCTGGCATGGCATTCTGTTGAGTAGGTTTAACAGTGGGTGCTGACACGTCATTCTGTTGAGTAGGTTTAACAGTGGCTGCTGACTTGACATTGGGTTGGGTAGCTGACTTAAGAGGTAACTCTTTATTGGCTGAAGTAGATGTCAATGTGTTCCGTGATTTGCCAGGTTCGTGGTTATGGGTTGCCACTCCTCGTATAAACTTGTCTTGGCGTTGCTGGATAACCGTAGCAGAACAACGGCCCACTTTCTCAGTGCATGTCCAGTACACTCTTGCTCCAAGTTTATACTGCATAATAATAATTATTATAATATAAAAAAGTCATAAATAATCGTTAAAATCCTTAAAGCAGGCTGATAATAAAGTAAAAATCTCTTTAACCCATTACCTCATAGCCATTTTCTGGTTTTGAAAAAAGTGGTCACTTAAAGCAGTTTGAAAGTAAAGCAGAATGTGCCTTAAGGCACATTCTGCTTTACTTTCAACCTTCTTTAAGCTACCAGCTGCTAGAATATAGAAACTATTTCTTAGAGAACATATTCTTGGCTGTAAAAATTGGAACTATTTTATTCAGTGTAGGAATAGATAAAAGACGTAAAAAGGCGTATTTATGGGGTAATGGGTTAAGGGAGATACCCTCCTTATTTGAAGCCTGCCTTAATGAAGCTGCCACACACTGTTTATATAAAGGAGCGGTTTGCAATGACTCTTTATAAGGACATAAGAATACGTAAAGGTTTAATTAACCTTTTATTCCATAGCCATGTACTTCTTTCTAGTTTTTAGGACAGGAGACCCATTAAAGCAGGTTGAAAGTAAAGCAGAATGTTCCTCAAGGGGCTTAATACTTTCTTATCAGCCTTCTTCCAGGAAAAAGGAAATATTTCTTATGTTACATATATCACACTGGTAAGAGTAACGTACAGATCGTCGCCGGCTGCTGTTCTACGTACCGGCTGCTGTTGATACAACGCTAAAACTGTGGGACAAAAATGGCTGCGCCCTTAGTAATCAACGAGGTAAAGGAAAGAAAATATTGTTTTCGAGAGTTTTTCTTTAAAATATAAAAAAAGGAGTAGTTGCACGGAATATCCCGGTTATATGTGCATACTCCGCGTTGTGTTCTCGTTGGATACTCGCTTAGTTAAGTTGTTTAACCCGATAAAGTTGCGACATATACCGGATTTCTTGAACATTTATGTATGAAGATCTCTGAAAATGCTTTGTAAAGCTGATGTGTTAGACATTCTGCATTGTTATCCAAACTAAAACATTCCCTGATTGACCGTATTGATAAATTAACATAAAAATGTCCACTTTAGTGAATATAAAAAACTTTACAGGATATTTTTCAAATACAACGTTCCTTGATGCCGAAACACGATACAACGTTCAGGCTGCAGAGTGAAAAATACACGGAGCTACTATACGTAGATCTTTATACATAAATGTTTAAGAAATCCGTTATATGTCACAACTTTATCGGGTTAAACATTATCGTATCCAACGAGAACACAACGCCGGAGTATGCACATATAACCGGGATATTCCGTGCAACTACTCCTTTTTTGATATTTCAAAGAATCCTCTGGAAAGCCATATTTTATTGTCCTTACCTCGTTGATTACTAAGGGCGCAGCCATTTTTGTCCCACAGTTTTAGCGTTTCATTAACAGCAGCCGGTACGTAGAACAGCAGCCGGCGGTGTTACGTCTTACCAGTGTGTATATGTTTAAATTTAAATTTTGTATGAAATTGAACTTTTTCCTTCAGTGGAGGAATGGATTAAGTGAGAGCCACAAATTGATATAAGTAAACTCTAGATGCATAATGATCAAGTGGTTGGTTAATGTCAAACTTAAGTTTATTAGTACTAATAAGCTGCAACCTATCTGAAAGACTGCTCATGCACCTTTTTCAATAAATGCTCAACCCATTGCCCCATAAATAAGCCTTTTTATGCCTTTGATAAACTCTTCCATTGAAGAAAAAAAGTTCAACTTTAATTATACTGTCAAATATATATATTATGCTGTGTTCCCTCCCTACAACAACATCCAATGGGTGATATCGACACAGATTGTGTGTGTTGTTCGGAGAGAGTCGTAGTAGGGAGGTACACTGACTTACATTTGCAAACAGCTTGAATGATGAATCCAGATCAGATGCTGCATAACACGGCGTCTGATCTTGATTTAAGCTGTTTGTCACTCATCATTATATTTATTCCATCACAATGTCAACTTATATAGTATTTTGAAAAAGAAATGATAATTTTAAGCAGATGGTATTGCAGCAGTAAAAGCGTTAAACATTATTGTCCTGTTCAGGGGACTGCTACAAGGGTTGTTGTAAGGAGGGAGTAATTGTTGGGAGGGAGCACTGTATCACACACAATATTTTCTATATTGTGGCTGATGGAAGCTAAAGTACGCTGAAAGTAAAGCAGAATGTGCTTTAGGGCACAATCTGCTTTATTTTCAACCTGCTTTAAGTGGTCACGTGTCTTCAATACTGGAAACAGGCTATGGGGTAATTGCTTTATCCTTTCCTGCATAAAAGCCCCTTAACGAGTGTTTCCTCTGTAACACAAGTTCTCACAGCAAGATGAGTATTCAGTGATGTAAAGCTTGCAGCAATATGAAAGTAAAGCAAAAAGCTCCATTTGGAGCTTTCTGCTTTACTTTCATATTGCTGCAAACAGTTACCTACCATAAGCATCATTGAATTTAGCTAAGGTGATTTTCTCTTTTTAAGTGCCAGAGGAAAACATTAACAGAAGATATTTGATATGCTGGTAATTAAATAACTAATTAACTTACACATCTTATTTATTTACTACGCATCTCAATTCCTACCCCTGTTCTTTTGCATGATACTACACTAGTATGAATTTATTATTTCTTAATTAAATTGACATACCTTGATTTGGTAACAGTATCCCTGACTGTCAGTCAGTCTGGCCTGGTTCCCACTAGCAAGCCCATCAGTCAATGTGTAGGAAATAGAGGCATTCTCTGGTTCCCTGTTGCTGCTAACTGGTCTATCTGGAATAGGCTTGGTGCTCTCTGGTTCCTCATTGCCCTTTCTGGCCAGGTTCCTGCTAACTGGTCTGTCTGGAATAGGCTTGGTGCTCTCTGGTTCCTCGTTGCCCTTTCTGGCCAGGTTCCTGCTAACTGGTCTATCTGGAATAGGCTTGGTGCTCTCTGGTTCCTCGTTGCCCTTTCTAGCCAGGTTCCTGCTAACTGGTCTATCTGGAATCGGCTTGATGCTCTCTGGTTCCTCGTTGCCCTTTCTAGCCAGGTTCCTGCTAACTGGTCTATCTGGAATAGGCTTGGTGCTCTCTGGTTCCTCGTTGCCCTTTCTAGCCAGGTTCCTGCTAACTGGTCTATCTGGAATCGGCTTGGTGCTCTCTGGTTCCTCGTTGCCCTTTCTAGCCAGGTTCCTGCTAACTGGTCTATCTGGAATCGGCTTGGTGCTATCTGGTTCCTCGTTGCCCTTTCTAGCCAGGTTCCTGCTAACTGGTCTATCTGGAATAGGCTTGGTGCTCTCATCAGAACTGTCAGAGCTGCAATAGAAATGGTATTATGACCTGTAACAATATTAATTCAACTCACTGCAACAGTGCTGAATTTTAGAAGTGAACATATAGCAAAATACACACACGTCAAAATCTCCAACTTGCTTAAATGTGAAATGGGTTTGAGCTGAAAAAATCTGGTATCTATGGGAATTCAACTTTAGAAATACAGCTAGGTAACTATTATTATTTACTACTCAGCTTCTAAGAAAACAATGAGCTATTCACTCTGGCGACTGCATTGTCGTCATTGTTTGTCATTTTCTGAAATTTTAATATTGGCCATAACTTGAGCTACAGACTTTATATTTGGTATGTTATGTAATCACCTCAAGAAGCTCTTCAGCTCAGTACAGTTTAGGTTATTTGCGACAAGGTCAAGGTCATTTAGAGATAAAATAGTGTAAATGTAACATCCTCCATAACTTTTGATCTGCATGTGATATAAACTGTATATTTGGAATGTGTATTTGACTTAAGACGCTCTTGAGCTCAGTGCAACTTGGATCATGTCTGACAAAGGTCAAGGTCATTAAGGTCAAATATGGTTAATTTAACATTGGCCATAAGTCTGAAACAACATGACATTGTGATAGAGACTTCATATTTTGGCATGTAAAGCTCTTGAAATTATAGTACTTGAAGTCTTGTTATAATACCAGATTAATATAAGCACTCTTTCACAATTGTGTGCTCACAAAAGATCTTCAAATAGATACGTTTAGAGCAAAGCAACTATTTTGACTTTTAATTAGAACTATAATAATTGAGGTTTGACTCTTTCACAATTGTGTGCTCACAAAAGATCTTCAAATAGATACGTTTAGAGCAAAGCAACTATTTTGACTTTTAATTAGAACTATAATAATTGAGGTTTGACTGTTGCTTTCAGTGATAGAAGTAAAACAAAAATAAATGTATCAGTTGAAGATTATTGGTCTGTCAATCAGGTTTCAAGGTTATAAAGCCTTTGACTTAAGTCTGATATTGTTCTCAAGCATTTGATTGGTCAGATTTGAGCCTAGGCTCAAATCTGACCAATCAAATGCTTGAGAACTACTCCAGACTCAACTCAAAAACTTTATAACCTTGGACCCAGGGTTCAAGCTAAGAGTGAGTAAAATGCAAGTACCCTTTGTGTCTCTGCCAAACCTAATGTGTTGGATAGATTAAGATGGACAACGGTTCTTTGTAACAATGGGAGGAAAGAGCTAAACTTCATCAATAAGTATTTTTATGCCTTTAAAGCGACTCGCAACCAGATGGTGCATTAAAAATAGTAATTTGTAAATATGTGTCAAACGCTTATATAAATGGTAAAGAATTAGTTTAGGATAAGAAATTCTGTTTAAAAAAATTGTATTTCAATAAAAAAAAATATTGGTCTCTGGTGAGATTCGAACCCGGGGCCCGGCATTGGCGGACAGAAGGCAAAATAGGGGAAACCGCTTAGACCAATGGACCACGGAACTATCCGTTTATCTCGGATCGATTTAACGTATTTCAATGTGTAGCGATCGGAAGTGCATACAACTTCGTAATTCGGCTCGTGTTTATGTCTGACCCCGTGCAGAGAAGCAACAACAACAACTATACCGTTAGCTAACGCTATGGAAAAACGATGGAAAATATCTAAAAAACTAAGATTCGGTGACGATTCTTGAGACGTTTTTTGGACTGATCATATTTTTTTAATGTCAAAAGCCAAATAATGCCACAAATTTGCTTTTATTTGAGTATTTTATTTTATTTTGACAAGAACACCATCCGGTTGCGAGTCCCTTTAATTTATTCCTCCACTATAGAAAGAAAAACAATATATAAATATCACATCTCACAGAGGGTGAGAGAACGGATTGGTCACCTGAGGCAAGTAATGTCAACCGAGGCGTTAGCCGAGGTTGACATTTACTTGTCGAGGGTGACCAATCCGTTCTCTCACCCTCTGTGAGATGTGATATTTATTTTATTATACCGAACAAAAATTTAGATCTAATTACCACTGTTTTCAATACAGAACAACGATCGCGAATACATGTATCGGAACTATTTTATTTTCATTACTAAAAACAAATAACGGAGAAGTTAATTTCTAGACGCAAAAACACAATAAATATGTTTGTTAACAAAAATAAACAAAAAACAAATTATTATTTGAAAAAATAAAAGTTTGGATCGATCGGGATTCGAACTCGGACCGCCGTGGGCAGGGTCGACCATCATACCGCTAGGCCACGGACACAGATCACATGACGTCGATTTAATTTGTATATAAAGATTTTATATTGACGTGTTTTTAAAAAAAAATCAAATTGCAAGCAACAAACCTTTATTCTGAATAATATTGCCAACAAAAGGTTAACAAACAAATATCCATTCGTTATTTGTATTCCCATATCTAGCTATACGCTGTTATAGACCATTCTACAATCGTCTCCAATTCTGTCTGTCTTATTTCTATTTTTAGCAATAGGGCACTCTAGCAACAAGTTGACAGATACTTTAGGTAGGCTTATAGACAAAGCAGAATGTCAAATTTAGTAGCAAATGTCGACATAAATATTGAACAGGATGCAGAGTTTGAATCTAAGGAGTGAGTAAAGAAAATGTTCCAAAATAATGAACGACATTGATTAGCAACGCGAAAACTGGTGACACTTTGCAGTTGATTGTTTTAAAATCTTATCTCATTGAGATGAAGCGTAAAGTATGGTCCATTTGATTTCGATTATGTAACTTTGCAAATTCGTATCGACTCACTTTTCCAGTTCATTGCCGTTATTTCACTAGAAGCGTTTTGATTCTTCCTTTTTCTGAACTGAGGGGTACTAAAACTCGGGCCGATTACGCAGGGTAATTTCGTGATGTTACGCGGGCCGAAATGTAATGTTAGCCAGGTAACATTACGGATTTTCACCTTCTGACGTCACATGAGGCTATATAGTAGATAAATCGAGTGAGGTATAATAATCTCTTTTATTACAGTCATAAATATGTACCATAAGAAATATTCTATATCCAACATATGGTAATTTAAAGCAGGCTGAAAGTAAAGCAGATTGTGCATTAAGGTGCATTCTGCTTTACTTTTAACCTGCTTAAGGTCACATGGTCATGTGTCTTCAAAACTAGAGACAGGCTATGGGGTAACAAATAGATATACCTGTCTGTGCTACAAGTGTTGACAATGTCGTTGCTGGCAGGTCTTCCATGGTTAATGGCTGTGTTCATGTTACTGGCAGGTCTTCCATGGTTAATGGCTGTGTTCATGTCATCACTGGAGTCATCGGAACTGCTGGAGCTGCTAGATAACTGGAATTTAGCACTGGACCTGAAAATTTAGAAATTACTGTAAATTTCTGAATATTATTGCACCATAAGAAATTGTTTCTAGAATCTAGCAGATGGGAACTTAAAGCAAACTGAAAGTAAAGCAGAATGTGCCTTAAGCACATGCAGTCTGATTTGCTTTCAACATCCTTAAAGTGGTCACCTATCTTCAATACTAGAAATAAGCTATGCAGTATTGGGTCTTGTTTAATATATGCTTTAACCCATTACCCCATTCACCTGTTTCTAGTTTTGAAAACTGACCACTTGAAGCAGGTTGAAGTAAAGCATAATGCAACTTAGGCACATTCTGCTTTACTTTCAGCTTCTTTTAAGCTACCATCTCAAAGGAAATAGAATATTTTTTATAACAGCCTAAATCCTGAAGGTACTGTCTGATCAGAGTCAGCAGTTTTCCTTTGGGATCTTGTTTTCCATGAGTCTTCTTCCTTAACTCTTTCCTCCCTGAAACTTTAAATGGACAATTCCAGTTTCCATTTTAGTCTAGTCCATTTCTGACTTTTAAGGGTTGTTTTTGTCAATGTTTTGCATTATGACAAACAGTGAAGACCCAGATCAGAGGGCTCCGTAAGGAGTCCTCTGATCTGGGTATTCACTGTTTGCATAGGACAAGACTATTGCACTTTTCACGTGTATACTTTTGAAAATGACGCCTATATGCGGGACCAGGGTTCAAAGGGTTATTTAATTAGCCAATTTTATACATGTAGTTAAGATGAAAAACTGAAGGGATTTATTTATGAATATGCAGCAGGATTTGAAGAGTTGATTAAATGTTTTCATGCCAGAGCTCCAGATAAGGGTGGTATTTCAAAAGAATTAAAATCTTTATTTCTGTTTTTTAACCCTATGGTGTCACTACATCTCAAAGAGTAGTTTCTAATGTGAAATAACACCATAGGATTTGGTGCCAAACTGGGTTTACTCCCCCTTATCTGAAGCCCTGTTTCATGCCATGTTCTGGTTAATGTCTTACTTCCTCAGTTTTGATGTGGTGAAAGTTGAATTTCTGCGTGATGAGATAGGATTCTTCTGCAGACTGGTGTCAGATTCACTTGAACTTGTTGAGTCAGAGGAGGAGCTGCTTGCAGGTTTTCTCACAAACTTCTTGGCTACACTGAAAATGTAAGAAAACATCTCTTAATCCTTTCCCCGCCTTTTTGCGCATTTAATTTATTCATCCGCTGAAGAAAATAGTTCCAATTTAATCAGTCATGAAGAGGGAATAATTTCTATATTCTAGCATATGATAGCTTAAAGCAGGCTGAAAGTAAAGCAGAATGCGCCTCAAGGCGCATTCTGCTTTACCTTCAACCTGCTTTAAGTAGTCACCTATCTTCAATACTATAAGTAGGCTATCAGGTAATGGGTTAATAATAGGGACATGATATGACAACAATATATGTTTGGATTATGTCAGAACAAATTGCATGTGCTGAAAACCAAAATATGTGTACACATAGATCAAAACATCACATGATCACAACGGCAGGTTTGGAATACTATCAGTCTTACGTTCTGAAGAGCCATTTGACAAAAGTAAACAAAACTTACAGGTCAAGATTTATCCATTATCTGTTTAGCAACTTTTTAGGCATTCAACAGAAGCAAATCCCCCAAAACACATGCTTCAAAACACAAATACAAAAAATAAAGTGTGCTTACCAAATACTTACCAAATGAGGTTTGCCTCATTGTCTGTTTTATGCTTTACTTATTCTATAGGACAAAGGGTTTTGGTTACACATGTCATGATGTGTATATTATAATGAAAGCTGGCCATTGGTCAATGTGTTGTGTGAATGTCATTTAATCACACCGATATACGACTTCGTTATTACTTTGACTTACTTAAGATGATAAATTCATACCAGTGTTTTATATATATGTATTTTCTCAAGTAAATAGCTTTGTTGAAAATGTTCAAATCAAGGCATTTGGCTTATGAAATTGCGTATACATGGGATGTGTATTCTTTGCTACGTGTTAAGCTGGTAATTATACCTATAATATGTGATTTCTGCTCTTGATTGAAAGTTTCTGTATGAATAGCCAGTCAGCATTGAATGCATTAACGTGATAAAAAGCTGTCAATCAATATGACACTATGATTGGATAATGAAACTCAATGCTTTAGTTTAGGGTCTTAATCTTACATAATTGAGTATCCATACTGTGTCTGAAAGTGTAATTGCTGAAAACGAATTAGTGGCGCCCCCTCTACTAAAATTCATCAGGGTCCATGAGATACGCCCTGACGTAGTAGAATCTTTAAACAATCGCAAACACAATGGGATCTATTAACGCATAATCGTTTTCTTAGGTCTATGCTGGTAAGAAAACTCTAAATGATGCCCGGTACACGCCTGAGGCGTCACTTAATAATTACCACACATTGACACTTGTTGTAAAACCATACAAGATCGCCTTAACTAGCAATGATTATCAATAATTATAGGTATACGTAGAACAGGGGTAAAAGAAAAGGTTCGAACAAAAAAAAAGAGATTACACTTTAAAGTTTGATCCGAATGAAGTTATTTTCTATCCGAATATTCCCTTGAGTATTCAAATATTCAGATTTTCAACTATCCATTGACATCCCTAATGCTTATCCATTTAAGACTTTGTTTTATAAAATATTGCTAACTGCGCTATTGGCATGGGAATGTAATCTTTGCAGGTACAATGTTTGTGACTGGTGTTACTAATGTACTTACATGTCATGGTTATGCCTCTTTTCTGAGAACTCTCCTCCGCTCAGAAATCTCTCTTTGTCCTCATAGGTTCGCACTGCGAACTTACATCCCTCATGGACACACTTGTATATGGTAAGGTATGGATTCATCCTCTGCAAATATATATTAAAATGTATTTAGGAACTTTTGGTTTTACTTTCACCTTGCTTTAAGTTGTCACCTGTCTTCAAAACAATAATTTTGACGTATGGATTCATTCTCTGCAAATAGAATATATATTAAAATGTTTTTAGGAACTTTTGGTTTTACTTTCACCTTGCTTTAAGTTGTCACCTGTCTTCAAAACAATAATTTTGATGTATGGATTTATCCTCTGCAAATAGAATATATATTAAAATGTTTTTAGGAACTTTTGGTTTTACTTTCACCTTGCTTTAAGTTGTCACCTGTCTTCAAAACTATAATTCTGAATTCTTGTTAGTGCAAAACAGTCAAAAAGATAGGCAGAGTAGGTAAGTTTTCGTTTATTAGTTTCGTTCCAGATTGGAACTCATCAGAACGTATGAAATTTCGTATTGAAACTTCGGGAATTTATACCCTTGGGGTTGTATCACGTGATATCTTTTATTACCTTTTTGACACGTTTTACGCACTTTTTGATGACAAATTACGCATGTTTGCGCAGATTTTGTCTATGTCATCCACTGATTTTGGTGACGTAGCTCGATCTATTGTGGTAACTAAGGGCCTTGTTTGTGTAAATAAGGCCAAAAAATGGCTTCCGCTTGTTAGAGAAATTAGCCCAAATCAAAGAAAATCCTTATACATGTACATGAATAATCAAAGATATTTTGTCCCAACATTGATTTTGTTGAGTATTTGGTGAGTTCTCTGTGTCCATCATTTTTGATACGTTCTACTACAGGTTTTGTAGTTTATTTTCTTGGAAGCGGGTATGGTTTGGGTCTCTCAAGTTCGGAGATTTGCTTAGTCTAGAGCGTTGTTTTCTCCAGTGTAAAAGTGTCATAATGCTTGAATTATGTCTAATTTGACATATTTTCTTGTTAGTGGTCATTATATCAGTAAGGGGTTTTACTGTATTATGTACAGAGCTGTGGATATAGTGAGTCATACAAAAACTAATTCTAGTGGTCATTATGGAGGGGGTCATAGAGGGGTTTTACTGTATCATGTACAGAGCTCTGGATATAGTGAGTCATACAAACACTAATTCTAGTGGTCATTATAGAGGGGGTCATAGAGGGGTTTTACTGTATCATGTACAGAGCTCTGGATATAGTGAGTCATACAAACACTAATTCTAGTGGTCATTATAGAGGGGGTCATAGAGGGGTTTTACTGTATCATGTACAGAGCTCTGGATATAGTGAGTCATACAAACACTAATTCTAGTGGTCATTATAGAGGGGGTCATAGAGGGGTTTTACTGTATCATGTACAGAGATCTGGATATAGTGAGTCATACAAACACTAATTCTAGTGGTCATTATAGAGGGGGTCATAGAGGGGTTTTACTGTATTATGTACAGAGCTCTGGATATAATGAGTCATACAAACACTAATTAAAGTGGTCATTATAGAGGGGGTCATAGAGGGGTTTTACTGTATTATGTACAGAGTTCTGGATATAATGAGTCATACAAACACTAATTCTAGTGGTCATTATAGAGGGGGTCATAGAGGGGTTTTACTGTATTGTGTACAGAGCTGTGGATATAGTGAGTCATACAAACACTAATTCTAGAGGTCATAATAGAGGGGATCACATAGGGGTTTTACTGTATTATGTACAGAGCTGTGGATATAGTGAGTCATACAAAAAACTAATTCTAGAGGTCATTATAGAGGGGGTCATAGAGGGGTTTTACTGTATTATGTACAGAGCTCTGGATATAGTGAGTCATACAAAAACTAATTCTAGTGGTCATTAGAGAGGGGGTCATAGAGGGGTTTTACGGTATTATGTACAGAGCTGTGGATATAGTGAGTTATACAAACACTAATTCTAGTGGTCATTATAGAGGGGGTTATAGAGGGTTTTTACTGTATTATGTACAGAGCTCTGGATATAGTGAGTCATACAAAAACTAATTCTAGTGGTCATTATAGAGGGTCATAGAGGGGTTTTACTGTATTGTGTACAGAGCTGTGGATATAGTGAGTCATACAGAAACTAATTCTAGAGGTCATTATAGAGGGGGTTATAGAGGGGTTTTACTGTATTATGTACAGAGCTCTGGATATAGTGAGTCATACAAAAACTAATTCTAGTGGTCATTATAGAGGGGGTCATAGAGGGGTATTACTGTATTATGTACAGAGCTCTGGATATAATGAGTCATACAAACACTAATTCTAGTGGTCATTATAGAGGGGGTCATAGAGGGGTATTACTGTATTACGTACAGAGCTCTGGATATAGTGAGTCATACAAACACTAATTCTAGTGGTCATTATAGAGGGGGTCATAGAGGGGTTTTACTGTATCATGTACAGAGCTCTGGATATAGTGAGTCATACAAAAACTAATTCTAGTGGTCATTATAGCGGGGTCATAGAAGGGTTTTACTGTATCATGTACAGAGCTCTGGATATAGTGAGTCATACAAACACTAATTCTAGTGGTCATTATAGAGGGGGTCATAGAGGGGTTTTACTGTATCATGTACAGAGCTCTGGATATAGTGAGTCATACAAACACTAATTCTAGTGGTCATTATAGAGGGGGTCATAGAGGGGTTTTACTGTATCATGTACAGAGCTCTGGATATAGTGAGTCATACAAACACTAATTCTAGTGGTCATTATAGAGGGGGTCATAGAGGGGTTTTACTGTATCATGTACAGAGATCTGGATATAGTGAGTCATACAAACACTAATTCTAGTGGTCATTATAGAGGGGGTCATAGAGGGGTTTTACTGTATTATGTACAGAGCTCTGGATATAGTGAGTCATACAAACACTAATTCTAGTGGTCATTATAGAGGGGGTCATAGAGGGGTTTTACTGTATCATGTACAGAGCTCTGGATATAGTGAGTCATACAAACACTAATTCTAGTTTTCATTATAGAGGGGGTCATAGAGGGGGTTTACTGTATCATGTACAGAGCTCTGGATATAGTGAGTCATACAAACACTAATTCTAGTGGTCATTATAGAGGGGGTCATAGAGGGGTTTTACTGTATCATGTACAGAGATCTGGATATAGTGAGTCATACAAACACTAATTCTAGTGGTCATTATAGAGGGGGTCATAGAGGGGTTTTACTGTATTATGTACAGAGCTCTGGATATAATGAGTCATACAAACACTAATTATAGTGGTCATTATAGAGGGGGTCATAGAGGGGTTTTACTGTATTATGTACAGAGCTCTGGATATAATGAGTCATACAAACACTAATTCTAGTGGTCATTATAGAGGGGGTCATAGAGGGGTTTTACTGTATTGTGTACAGAGCTGTGGATATAGTGAGTCATACAAACACTAATTCTAGAAGTCATAATAGAGGGGATCACATAGGGGTTTTACTGTATTATGTACAGAGCTGTGGATATAGTGAGTCATACAAAAAACTAATTCTAGAGGTCATTATAGAGGGGGTCATAGAGGGGTTTTACTGTATTATGTACAGAGCTCTGGATATAGTGAGTCATACAAAAACTAATTCTAGTGGTCATTAGAGAGGGGGTCATAGAGGGGTTTTACGGTATTATGTACAGAGCTGTGGATATAGTGAGTTATACAAACACTAATTCTAGTGGTCATTATAGAGGGGGTTATAGAGGGGTTTTACTGTATTATGTACAGAGCTATAGGATATAGTGTGTCATACAAAAACTAATTCTATGATGTGACTACGCATTAGAACCATCTAACAATAGAATCGTCTAACCAAGGCAACTTTCATGAATATTAGAAACGAAGGGATTGTTGAAGGCATAAAACAGATGAAAGGGAAATGTACGTTGAGTTGATCTATTACCCAATAAAAATGTGGAATTGACCCATTATCACTCTTATCACTCTTTTAACCCATCACTGCACATCCTGTTTCTAGTTTTCAAGACAGGTGACCACTTGAAGAAGGTTGAAAGCAAAGCAGAATCAACCTAAGGCTCGTTTTGCTTTACTTTTAGCCTGTTTTAAGCTATCACATTTTATATATATTTTTATAGATAATGTTTATCAGAATGATAACCTGCTGTCTAGGAATGGCAGTATTGTTCTCCCCTAGAGTGAAATATATTATATATTTATATATTTTTGGGCTCTGGTCCAATCAGTTAGTTGAGGGACATATCATATATAGTCAATTGCAATGATGTTGCCATATACAATTTCATGTTTTGGTGCAAAATGTATATGGTAGAGGGACTACAATCTACCTCTTCTTGGTTTTAAAATGTATATAATTATGATAAATAGAATCTCACATTTGTGCTCATTACTTATTTTAGTCAACTTGTTTATTAAAAATGATAAAATTTAATATTGAGCACTGATGTAAGATTCTCTATACATACTCATGACTGTATAAAGTGGAACCATTTTCTTCTGTTGGACCTTTATTAAATTAAAGGCTTATTTATAGGAATAAACAATTAAAGGTTAGAGTATACAAGGACAAAAGAATGAATAAATAATTGAGGTTAGTAGCGAAACACTATATGTCCCCATGACGTGACCACATTGACCTCTGACATTACCCAATTTGTATTGAGCTCAATAGACTTCTCAACCCATTACTCTATAGCCTGATTGGAAGTTTTGAAAACAGGTAACAACTTAAAGCAGGTTGAAAGTAAAGCAGAATGAGCAATAAAGGCACATTCTACTTTACTTTCAGCTTGCTTTAAGCTACCATCTGCTAGAACACAGAAAATAGTTCTTATACTACTAACCCATAACTGTATAAATTGGAATCATTGTCCTCAGTGGATTCCAATGTTATGGCCAATATCAAATTCAGCCTGACCTGTAATTTGACCTGTATATAAATACTTTGACCTTTGTCTTGCATGCCTAAAATTGTACTGAGCTCACTTCCTGAATCGAATCAAGTACACATACATTTACCAAATATGAATTCTGTATCACATGTAGCTCCAAAGTAATGGTCAAGGTTGTGGACAGACAGTCTAAAAACGATAAACCACCCATTATATAATGTCATTTAGGGGTGCAAAAATAATTTGATGCTTTTCTTACCATTACATGTTTAAACTCGTTTCCATGACAATCTTTGACAACCTTCTGTCCATCTGACTTTTTGTGTAAGGCGTAGGTGGTTGGTAGAGGGGAGTGGTCAAAGACAACTGGACGTGGTGATATTAATATCTCTACTTCTGGTATGGCCTGATCCTCAAGGCTGCTGAGGGATGACGCTCTGTACAAATACAAATACTCCTATGTTATTGAATATCATGTGAGTTCTCTAACCAATTATTCCATGGCATGCTTCTTGTATTGAAGATTTTGTTGTCTTTTTACAGACATATCAAAACTAGAGATAAACGACCATGGTTAACAATGGTTATTTTGGATATAAACACGGTTATGTGAGATGTAACCATTGTTATGACCATGGTTTTCAAAAAATTTAAAAAGTAGGTTCAACCATGCTGTAACAATGGTTGACCATTTTCATCCCTGGTCTAACCATGGCATGACCATTGAACATGGTTGACCAGGTTGAGCTAACTGAGCAAGGTTGACCATGGTCACGGTTTGCAAGGATCATCCAGAAGGATGAGGCCCATTATGATTTACTTTCAGTCTGCTTTAAGCTACCATTTCAAAACTGTATTATTTAATATTGTTTGTTTTCTAAAACTTTTGCTTATCTGTGAACAAAACATTCCTTATCACAATTACTTTCTCTTTGTCCAACATTACTGTTCTCCACAAGGGCTGCATGAAGCAGGACACCAAATGACCTCTTGTGTTGTTGGTATTGTCACGTTTGGCGGAGGGACTACAACCTATGGTTTAAAAGTGAGCACTCATGTCAAATTATTTAAATTATTTAATATTTGTCTGGAATTCAGTAGTGATTTTTAAAAACAACCTGGTCACGCTTTTGTATGGAACCGCATACATTGTGACCAGTTTTTTTTTTCCATACCACCATGAACACAATAAATATTCGAATTCGAATAATTATGCCCCCACACCGTCCTTCCATATGTCGGTCGGTCCGTCCGTATGTCGGTCCGTCGCATTTTTCCGGGACATTTGCCTTTTTCTTGAAAACTGTTTATGATACCATCTTCAAACTTGGTATACATTATCAATGTTATCTGGGGACACTCATTGACAGGTTTCATAACTCTTGCACCAAATTTGACAGAATTATGCCCCTTTTTAACTTTATTTTTTTGTCTCTTAATTGAGAATTATTTTCCTTGAACATGCCATTTTCTTGAAAACTATTCATGATGTTGTTTTCAAACTTCGTACACATTATAAGAGTTGTATTGTGAGACTTTTCATTAAGTGTGACAACTCTTGCACAAAATTTGACAGAATTATGCCCCTTTATAACTTGAAAACTTTTGTGTAAGTAATTTAGTAAAACGGGCCCCTGATGAGGAACAACAATGGATGGCATTTAAGCTGACATTTGGAAAGTGAGCAATGTAAGTGTTTTGAAGTTTTGATACTAGTAGTGAAACACTATATGATTACACCTTTATCTCTGGGGTACTGCAATGACTGGTACATATTCTAAATTTCTCTTGTTTTTATGTGCTAACTTTCTGTATATAACTATGTATATGCCATGATTGTGGACCATATTGAAAATTGGTTTACACGCCAAATATGTTATCCACGTAAAATAAAGTCGTTATTATTATTATTATTATTATTATTATTATTATACTTACGAAGACTGTGCTAGTCCTTCTCTTTCTATCCTGTTGTTCTCAAAGGACATATGTAGCTCACTTTCACTGTCAGAAATGTCCATAGGAATTGGCGAGTTTGCACTTGGAACCAATGTAGTACATGCATTCTCTTTCTCTGACTTAATACCCAACTCATTTGGCTCCTGAAAAAACATTTGCTAGTTTAAGTCTAGTTAAATTCAAAATGTAAAACGAAATGACAACTGTTGTTTCCTTTTTCTATGACCCTGCAAAACATAGTCATTGTTTTGGTTTGTCTGCCTGTTATGTCTGTGTGTGGGTGTTTTTGTGTGTGTTTGTGTTTGGGGGCATGTCTATCAACCTCCATGGCCATTGGAACTGTATGTTTATATAATTTAGTGAATGTACAACATAAGAAACATATTGCATATATTCTAAAAGATGCAAGCTTTAAAAACAGGCTGGCAATAAAGCAGAATGTATCTTAAGGTTCACTCTACTTTACTTTCAACTTGCTTAAAGTGGTCACCTATATATTCAATACTACAACAGGCTATTGAGTAAAGGGTTGCATCAATATGAATGTTTGCCTAAATCAGCATAATAAAGGGTTAAACTACAGGCTAACTGTAGATGGAGTGGCCTGTAGAGTTCTTGTAAACTTTACTGTATAGTTATACTTACTCTAACTGCATATCTAGAACAGTAGTTACACAACCAGTGTTTGGGCTTCTGTTCCTGGAGCACAGACACATAGAACTGGGCGTAGAAACTGGGCAACACATCTGAAACAGTAATCAATATCAACATGAGAAACATTGGACTCTAACTGTATATCTAGAACAGTAGTTACACAACCAGTGTTTGGGCTTCTGTTCCTGGAGCACAGACACATAGAACTGGGCGTAGAAACTGGGCAACACATCTTAAACAGTAATCAATATCAACATGAGAAACATCCCTTACAGAATTGACATATATGGCAAAAGTATAGGGGACATATACTATTGCCCTATATGGCCCCTTATTATACTTATACATTGTATTTATCGATATTTTAGATGCAAATGAGATGCAAATTAGTTGTTTCCCTATATATATTGGGAAATGCCCTATATATATTGGGCATTGCCATATATATTGTTCCCATATATATTGGTCATTCCCCGATATATATTGGGCATTGCCCGATATATATTGGTCATTGCCCTATATGTCTGCTACCAATATATATTGGGGAAAATCTACAGGATTTTGACCTCAGTGACCTTGACTCTCACTGACTCTTATGATTTTCTGCTCAAACTCCAAGAAAGAATGCCTAAATACATTGATGGTAGGTAGCATATATTAAAGACAGAATAATTCATAAAGAAAGAATAAGTCATTTAAAATCTAAACTAAACAATGAACAAGTACCTGATTAGCTTCTTCCCAAACATACAGAGTTTTGGCCATGCTTTATTGTTGATAATATTTCCACAACACATAAAATAATGTGCCTCATCCATAAATATCACTGTAGAATCACAGATTAATGTTTGTTGTGTAACCCTTTATCAATTTAATAAAACTTCCTTGTAAATTGTAAGATTTTTTTTATATCTGTTTTTACATCTTCCAAAAATTCTAAGTTCACAAAATTTGTGGAGTTTCTTTAAGTTTTTTTGTGTCAATTTGTACATAACTATAGGGGACTGATACATTCCCATATATAAATAGGGCAGTGTCCAATATATATTGGGCTGCAATAAGTGCCCAATATATATATAGGGCAGTGCCCAATATATATAGGACAGTGCCCTATATGTCACTGATACTAATAGTTCACATATATGTATTTAACAAATAAAAATAGGGGCCCTATATTTGCCTTATATGTGCCATATATTTTATGTACAGTATGTTGATTTGGTAAGGATGTCGGTTTACTCCCCTGCACAAAGATCCAAGGTGCTCCAACCAGAACGCTATCAGATCCCTACCTAAATCGCAATCAGAGCACTATTTAATCACCAAGGTTGTAACTGGAGCGCTATCGGATCACCTAAGTCGCCACTTTGATCCAACAAAGAAAATCAGTAGATACTTTGCTCTGTGGTGACCTGATAGGGATTTTCTGCAATTTAAGATACCTGATAGTAGTTTCTATCAATATATCTAATTTGCATGATGTAACTCGGTGTCTCATCAAGATCCAAACTGTTATACACCCATACAATGATAATAATGAAAAGTGTGTAAATATAATGGCTTATAGTATTGATTTTGATGTGCATTAGACCATTCTGTGGTAGCTATTAAATGAAGAAACACAGATTTCCAAATACTTGTGGCAGTATTGACGTAATGCAGAAAGCTCTTATAGGAATTGTCTGCATTACTATGCTGCTGCATTAAGTGGACACATGTCAAACAGAAAGCAGCTATAGGTATGGCTGTTTGCCTAAACATTTTTCTGCAGAATCAGAAGTGAATGAGCGCGGCAGAGCGCCACAAGTCTTTATAGGATGTCTCCCTAATCGGATTACCTAGAGCCCTAACAAAGCAATAATGGATCACCATCAGTGGCCAACATTGCTTTCGGATCTCTTTTTGAGCCAATCAAGCGCATTGAATCACATCTTAGTCACCACTGAGAGCCAATTACGGAGCGCCAACTGGTCATGCAAGGTTGAACGGTTTTTGGGGAATCAGGTGGCGACCTATGACTATGAGGTCACTATCGGATCTCATAGATCGTTAATGGGTCGCCATTGGAGCGTTATCTGATTGTAATCTGATGTAAATACAGTTAGATCCCCTCATCTGGAGGCGTTCTATGGCGCTCTGTTGGAGCATGGAGATCACAACTGAGAGCCGTCTAGTGGAATGTGGGTATTAGATTATGATTAATATGAGCATTCAAATTACTGTCAAAAATCTATTTGAAAATATAATTGCTTTACATTCACCTAAAATACAAAATGTGCTAGGCAATGTATGAATATAGGTAACATGAAATTCAAAGTAGGTCAGTAGGTCAACATATAGAAAAACCTGCTAAATCCTTTAGGAGCCATATTTTATCATAAAGCTTGCTCAGAATGACCACCATGACAAA
Source organism: Gari tellinella (assembly GCA_922989275.2). Taxonomy (NCBI): domain Eukaryota; kingdom Metazoa; phylum Mollusca; class Bivalvia; order Cardiida; family Psammobiidae; genus Gari; species Gari tellinella. The sequence continues at coordinate 77,801,632 of OV277857.1, forward strand.
ACAAAGGCATTAAAGTAATATGGATTACCTGAAGTTAAGAATTGGTTAAGTTAGTCAAATCCTAGGAAAAGCTTTAGGCAGTGCGCCGGGTCCACTTTTTCTGCCCTAATTTTGTGAAATTTCGTTTCTCTGGTGAGCGCTTCACCCTGGGCCTCACCCTGATGCAGATATTTACAGTTGAAATTCGATAATTTGAGCTTGCTTAAATCAAATTTACGCTTATTTCAGTTTAAAGAATGGCTTATATGTACCCATTTTTTCACTTTGTAAAATTGGTATGTTGGATTTCTGCCAGATAGATTTATCAATATTCAACTTAAGCATTGGCAAGTTTGAAGTATCAAGTTTTGACTGTACACTGGTACAAAATTAGCTCCTGATCAGGCATAATTATTAAAGTCAAACCTTGTTAAATGGCTAAGTGAAACATTTTACCATATTTCAGAGTCAAAAGCAAGTTTGAGTTACTGATTTACAACTAGGGATGGGTATTGCCAGAAATTTTGCATTGCAATATATTGCGATACGTACTCCATCACTGTATTGCAATATGTATTGCAATATATTGCCTGTTATTAGAGTGAGCGTAAGCGATGGATCTGGGGTGAGTATGTGAAGACAAATTGGTTGTACCACTTTGAATCTTAACAACCATGTTACATTTAAGACAAATTGCACTGTTTGTAATGATTTTGTATATGAATATGTGTTGTATTTTCAATTCTGAAATGCTCCAAAACATTCCTTTAGGGATTTTCATAACCAAATTGTCCACCATGATGGTAAATGACAGGGTATGGTATATAACGGTGCCAGTTGACAGTATCAGATCTAATTTATCTAAAATGACTGACAATGTCAGTATTTGATACAGATTTGTTTGAAACTTTATGTTTTTCATTCAGATAAGTAAACCTGTATCATCTTTGATAAAGGTATTAGATCTGGTATTCACATTGATTAGGCAATGGTTCATTGATAATATACCATGCCCTGTGCTAAACACAACAAGGGGAAATCCCTCTGCCCTGCAAGCTGCTTATTTAGTTTGAACAAAACAAAATTTTGAATATTTTTAGTCGTGAAACAAATGGAATTTAATCAATTTATCATAGAGGAAAAAACCCGGTTTTTCGATCAACCGTACCGGTACATATTGCTTTCAGAACGTATTCTGAAAAAAACTTGTTAACATTTTAGAGGCTTCAAATCTCATTAGATCTCATTGGTTTCTAGATCAAAATTAAATGTGGGTCATGTCCAGTCAAAAACGAGGTCCCTAGGAGTAGGTCAAATCAACCTTGTAAACCCTCTAGAGGCTACAAATCTCATTACATGTAGGTCTCAATGAAACTTTGTCAAAATGTTGCCATATTGATATCTAATACATGATTATGAATATGGATCATGTCTGTTCAAAAACTAGGTAACTAGGTCAAATCATAAAAATACATTTTTATGCTCCCCTTTAGGGGGGGAGCATATAGTCGCCACTTTGTCCGTCCGTCCGTGTATACGTCCGTCCGTCCGTTAATGGAACTTGATACAGTGGGATGGTGACATAAGGAGGTGCAGTACACATAACCATGACTCTGTCATCTCCAGAGGGCCACAAGGGAGATTAGTTGCTTGTGTGTTCTAATTGTGTTACCCTCTTGAAATAAAGTCTTTATTATTATTATTATTATTATTATCTCCCAATATTTAGTTATCTCCCCTTTTCTATTTAAAAATATCAAATTTTGTCTGGAGCATATCTCCTGAGCATTGCATTGTAAGTTTATGAAACTTATACAGTGATACAGGATGAAAGGGAGTGCTGTACTCAAGAACCATAACTCTGCCATCTCCCAAAATTGAATTATCTTCCTTTTTCTACATAAGAATTTAAAAAACCACATTTTCTGCCGCACTGTAACTTGATGAAACTTGATACTGGATGACAAAAAAAAGTGTAGTACACAAGAATTATAACTCTGTCATCTCTAAATATTGACACTACAAATTTCGTTAGATTTTAATGAAACTTTATCAAAATGTTTGCATTATTGATATCTAGGTCAGGTTCTAATGTGAGTCATATTTCCGATTATAAACAAGGTCACTAGGTCAAATCATAGAAAAATCTTCTAAACACTCTAGAAGCTACAAATCTCATTAGATCTTAATGAAACTGGTCAAAATGTTTGCCTAATTGATATCTAGGTCAGGTTGGAATGTAAGTCAACTCAAAAAACTAGTTTACTAGGTCAAATTATGAAAACACATTGTTAGCACTCAGGTAGCTTCATTTCTCATTTGATCTTGATGAAACTTGCTCAAAATGTTTGCCTCATTGAAATCTTGGCCAGGGTTGAATGTGGTTAATGTGGGGTCAAAATCTAAGTCCCTATAGTTCAAGTTTTACATGGTGTACCAGATGAGTGATATAAGGCCATAGTGGCCCTTGTTTACTTAACCCTTTGAACCCTAGTCACGCCTATAGGCGTCCCTTTCAAACAGTGAACATGTGAATAGTACACTTGTCCTGTGCAAACAGTGAAGACCCAGATCAGAGGGCTCCGAAAGGAGCCCTCTGATCAGGGTCTTCACTGTTTGTCATAATGCCAAACATTGACAAAAACAACCCTTAAAAGTCAGAAATTGACTGGACTAAAATGGAAACTGGAATTGTTCATTTAAAGTTTCAGGGAGGAAAGAGTTAAGACCTTCCTATGTGAGTATTATCTGCTGTTCTGAGAATTGATATGGCGGGGTTGTTTTATCCACTTTTTGTAGTGGGTAGAATAAATTGCAACTTAATCATAATTAGTGCACTTATCAGAAAGAAAATATTCAAATGTTTGATCGTAATCAGGCAGAAAGTTATATATATTGCATAGCTCCCACGAGTTATCTCAATTAAACGCGCACACTGTACATGAGTGCGCGCATGCGCACGAGTGTATGTGGGCGTGTTTAATTAGATAACGAGTTGGAGATACTGCAATATATTGCTTGTAATATGGCTAAATATAGACCAAGAGGTTGGGCTCTGTGCAATTTACATCAACTATTGAGCGCTTTTGACATACATTAGAATCCCCATTTGAACGACCAATCAGTGACAGGAACAACATCGCTATCTGCGCAAGTTATACCAAATGTTGAGCGCTTTGCTAATCAAAGGTAGTGTAAACCCCATAAAAGAGACCAATCAAAGACTGGAACGTATACTCGTTAACCATTCCGACAACTTCCAGCATAGATCGCTTTCGCGGGCAGTGTGTTAAAGTTTTGCTGTAAAGACGAATGTTCTAGTTTCTGGGAATATTTGCAGGGTTGCCATTTCTCTGGATTTTTCCTAAATCTTCGGATTTTTTTTCTAGTACATGGTAGCTTAAAGCAGGCTGAAAGTAAAGCAGAATGCGTCTCAAGGCGCATTTTGCTTTACTTTCAGCCTGCTTTAAGCAGTCACGTGTCAACAAAACTAGAAACAGGCGACGGGGAAAAGGTACGATTCGTTAAATCGCACTTGAAAAATGCAAATTTGGAAACCTTCAGATTTTTTTGTCAACTTATGGAAGCCCTGTATTTTCGTCACTAGCTTTCGCGCGTGTTTACTTAAACTGATTAATATGGATATCGGCACAGTGATGACGGGACGATTTGCAGTAGAGAACACGTTTGCATTTCTCAATCAAATATTTAGCAATTTTTCCTTTGCACAATATTTGGACCCAGATAAGACGCTTTGTACAACGCGTCTGGTCTGGATCCAAACTGGTTGAAAAGGAATTATCAATTTTGCACAAAATCGTTTATTGTTCAAAACAAATCGTGTAATTTCTCCATTGTGACTTGTGCTGCTATTACTATGCCAAGGCTCCAGATAAGAGGAGTATTTCAAGAACTAAAATCTTTATTTCTGCATTAAACCCTATGGTATCACTACTCACTAGAATCGTCTCTTCGAGACAATTCTAATGAATAGTAACACCATAGGATTAAATGTTGAAATGAATGAGAAAATTTGGATTTGTTCCATTTACTCGCTCTTATTTGGGGCTTTATATCTGCCACACCGGATGTGCGCCAGACTGTGCGGTTAACTAGATGTCCGCCATTACTGTGCAGTTAACTAGTTAACTGCATGGTTTTCTACCAGTTATTGCATGGGCGGGGAAACTCCGCCCACTACAAAGTGTGCGGTATCCAACTTAAACTGGGGTACTTTTCTATAGAAAAATGCCGCAGCCGTGTTACAAGTATTGTTACCAAACTGGCGATTTGCGTCGTGGAAATAATCAATGTACAGAACAGGACGGAAATCTGTAACTCCCCGTTTTGTTTTGTTCTGTTCTGTTCTCAAAGTGTATATTACCTTTGGGAAACTCTAGAGACAAATATAGTCCTACATAGACAGTTCATGTGAAATTCTTATCCGATTAAATGCACACATTTTGAACCCTGGTATAACCCTAATTATTATTATTAGGCTATGTTGACTTCTCATCTTCAATAACAGCGTGCCAGATGTTTCGGTAAATGATCAGTTCGGTAAATTGATTTTATAAAGTGAAAGGTCTGGACGTTTCGGTAAAAAGGTAAATTATAGTAACTAAAATTTTATGTACCAGTATATCTTGATCAATAAATGATAGCGCTTGATATGTAATTATGGCATGTTGTCAACCAGTCGTTGGAGTGATTCCGAGTCGTTTTGGCCGTGAGTCGTTTCGGCCGTGAGTCGTTTCGGCCCATTTTATTTTTTTAAGTGATTTATTAAAATTTCAGGAAATATATGTTGTCCTAAAACGTTTTTGAACATTATCTGTGATATGTATTCCCTAAAAAAATGATGATTTGTACTGTTTAGGGTGATAAAGTAGATATTATAGAATTAGATTGCACTGTCACGTCAGCCACTGATGTGTTTAGTTGGCACCAACGAGGAGGTGTAATAGATATTATACAGATCAAATGATAATCAAATCTTTTTTTAGTCCTACACAGTTGTTGATTTTATTGCATTTGGATTTATATGTAATTTATCATAAAATGCAAAAAAAAACGAAGACCCTGATATCATGCTTCTTAGCCATCTGACCTGGGTCTACACTGTTTGTACAGAACACGTTTTCCAGTCACCACTTACGTACTGTTAACTGAACCAATTTCCCCCTGAAACTTCTTATTTAAAATCCCAGCATCCAATTAAGACAATTTCCATTTTTAACTTTACGACAATATACTCTTCGTACATGTATATAGACTTTTACGCTACAAGATATATACAACCATTATATAACAAATAACTACATCAATATTATTAGTCATAGTTATGCGGAATAGCCTCCCCAGTGATATTGCCATGCTCCAAGACTTGAACCAGTTCAAGCAAGGAGTATGCACATTGAACCACTGTAACTAAATTCAGTCATTGTTTTTATCTTTTTATCTGTACATTCTGGTCTTTTAATTATTAATAACATAACCTTGTCTTACATTCTACTCATTCACTCCTATTACTCTTTTCACTTTTTCTTACTAACTTGCACAGACGCGCAGCTGCATATAATACTCGAAAGAGGGTGCTGCAGGATATATAGATAGATAGATAGAGTCGGCGTTGCCATTCCTGTTTTCAAGAAAATCGAGGGCTTGGTGCAAAACTATTGTAACTCCCTCACAATTGTGAGGGAGTTACAATAGTTTTGCACCAAGCGCTCGAAATAGTTATAACTCATATGTCCCTTTAGAGATTGCTTTCATATTTAGTGTGTGTGTGTTTATGGACAAGACCTTTCCATGCACACATTCGAAATCAGCTTTTAGGTTTTGAAAAATGTCCTTTAATATTTGGCATGTATATGTATGTGGACAATACCTGTTCATGCAAAAATTTCAGCCAGTGACCTTGACCTTGAACTAAGGGCCTGCGTTTCGGTTTTGAAATCTTTATTTAAGTTTTTAAAAATGCTTATAACTCCTATGTCCATTGAGATATTGCTTTCATATCTGGTATACATTTGTATATGTACAAGACCTTACCATGCAAATAAATATTTTTACCCCTGTGACCTTGATCTTGAAATTCAAAAGGACCCGTGTTTTGATTTCGATATCTGTGTTTTGGGGTTTTGAAATATGCCTATGTTCATTGAGATTTTCCTTTAATATTTGGCATGTATATGTTTATGGACAATACCTGTTCATGCATACAAACTTTTTAACCTAGTGACCTTGACCTGGATCTTAAGGCCCGTGTTAAGGTTTTGAAATCTGTGTTTAGGTTTCGAAAAATATATTTAACTCCTATGTCCATCGAGATATTGATTTCATATCTGGTTACATGTATACATGATGTGTATATGGACAAGACCTTACCATGCACACAAATATTTTTACCCCAGAAACCTTAATTGACCTTGAAGTTAGGACCAGCGTTTAGGTTTCAAAATCTGTCTTTAGGTTTGACAAATGCCTATTTGAACGCGCTTTTGAACGCACAACTCCTGTGTGAAAAGAGCGCTATATAAATCGGGTATAATAATAATAATAATAACTCCTATGTTCATTGAGATATTCCTTTCATATTTGACATGCATATGTATATGGGGGTGCTGGTGAATTCGCCTAGAGACGAACTCGCCTACAATTAGATATATAGTAACCTAAATGGTGAATTCGCCTAGAAAGCAATTATATACTGATTGTATTTCACACCTTGGAGTACAGTGTAAGAATTTACCGTTTACAGGTAGATGAAATAAAAATGTTTGTAGAGGATCAACTAATCTTGTTTCCTTATCCATTTTTTTTTAAACCCGAAAGATCAGTGTAGCACCTAATCACTTCACCCAGATTTGACAACCTGTAACGTGTTTGAAAGGGGATGATGCCAACGTAGAATACATCATTTATCATATTGAAAGTAAAAATGCTGCTTGCACCTAGATCCACATTATTAACACCTGCCATGGAGAAAGGACATGTCCTTTCTCCATGCACCTGCATATGATGATCAGGGGCTACACCTATCATCCGATCTTAGTAAACTCTGCCTGAAAACAAGTTTTATTATGTTAAAGACACCTTACAATAAGTGTGAAATACAATCACTATATAATTGCTTTGTAGACGAATTCACCATTTGGGTTACTATGTATCTAATTGTAGGCGAGTTCGTCTCTAGGCGAATTCACCATAAACCTGTATATGGGCAAGACCTTACTGTGCATTTAAAAAGTTTGACCCCAGTGACATTGACCTTGAACTTTTAGGTTTTGAAAGATACTTATAATTCCTTGTCTTTTTGCGGTATTACTTTAATATTTGGTTTGCATATGTCTACATGGACAAGACCTTTCCATGCACACACAAAAGCTGACCTGTGACCTTGACCTAGTCTGCTTTTAAGTTTCTAAATGTGCTGAAGGCAAGCTCTGACAACTCTCATTTTTTATCCCCAGCATGCAAAGAGTTTATACAAAATACAATTCAGCATATATTATCAGTCAATTAAATTTGATGCTGGATAATTATAAACCATTTCTTTATTTAAAAAATAATAAATGTTTTCTATAAATTTTATATAGTGATCCAGAAAAATGGTACATTTAGACTGTATGAATGTGCAACATAACACATTTTCTTAGCAGATAATTTTTTTTGGTAGCTTAACCTATTTATATACTCTTTTATTATATACCTACCAATGTTCTGCCCAAATATTTCTGTATTTTATCGAACAAATACACCTTGATGGATTGAAAATTCCGTATTACCCATGTACCTTGTGAAATGGGAAAAGAACGTTTACTGTGTAGTCGGAAGTTCGGAACTACAGTAAAACCTCTCTATTACGACCACTAAATTATGTTAAGTATTAGGGTGTTTACGGTAGGTGACCGCTTAAAGCAAGGTGACAGTGAAACAGAAAGCTCCTTTAGGAGCTTTCTGTTTCACTGTCACCTTGCTTTAAGCTGTCACCTCTCTATTATTTAATCAATTAGCATTCGTTTTAGTGGTCGTTATAGCGAGTATTTACTTTCACGCGCCATTCCCCGAAGTGTGACGTCACTATGGGAAATCCCGTTTATTTATAGTAACGCTTGAAACATTTCTATCGTTTTTCATTTTATTTTTATTATAAGAGGTATATAATAAAAGGAACATTGGATATAGCCTTTACACAGGGTGACGGACGTTTCGGTAAATGACCAGTTCGGTAAATTGATTTTATATAGTGAAAGTCTGGACGTTTCGGTAAAAAGGTAAATTATAGTAATTATAGGTTTATGTACAGGTCTGTATATCACACCTTTCGCTAGATCAATAACTGATGGCGCTTGATCTCTAATCACTTGTCAGACCCAGATCAGCAATTGGTTAAACCCAATAAATATTTGCCGAAAAGTTTGGATTCTGATCAGAAACAGCGATCAGAATCCAAACTTTTTGACAAACAAAATTACAAGTCCTTAATATAATATGCAGCTGAGACAAAGATCAGCAGATCTGGAATCAGTCAAAGTTACTTGCGAACAGTTTGAATCCTGCGCAGACAAATCAGAAGCATCTCAAAATGATTTTAATCTAGAGATACTTCACCTTAAATAAAAACAAAGCAATGGTAGTGAATTGCGTAGAGCTCTACATTGGTCTTCTTGTGTTACGCAGATCTATAATTTGAGTATTTAAGGAATAATTCGAATATTTAAATGTATTCATGGAGGTATGAAAAAAACCCTGGTCACACTGTATGAAACCGCTTCGCGGTTTCATACAAAAGTGTGACCAGGTATTTTTTTCATACCTCCATGAATACAATAAATATTCCGAATTATTCCTTATAATTTAATATCACTTCTGATTTTAAGAAAGTAGTTAAATAGAAAATCTGACGCGAATGTTCTTTTTTAACGCTTTTAAAACGTAGGTTGTAGTCCCTCCGCCATATATATTTTCCGCCAAAACACGGCGTTGTTATGTAGTAACATCGACGTCAATGACGTCATTTGGCATCCTGCTTCATGCAGCGCTTGTGAAGAGCAGTTGGACTAAGGGAAATTAGTCCTGACAAGGCGTGGCCTGAATTTTATTTTTTTCATGGAGTTATGAAACAAACATTATAGCCAATCACAGCTAACCAAATGTAATGAAAACAAACAATATATTAAATTATTATTCTATAATTTAATATATTAGTCCGACTGCTCTCCACAAGCGCTGCATGAAGCAGGACGCCAAATGACGTCACTGGCGTCGGCGTTACTACAAAACAATGTCGCGTTTTGGCGGAAAATGTATATGGCGGAGGGACTACAACCTACGTTTTAAAAGCATTAAAAACGAACATTCGCGTCAGATTCTCTATTTTACTACTTTCTTAAATTCAGTAGTGATATTAAATTATAAGGAATAATTCGGAATATTTATTGTATTTATGTAGGTATGGAAAAAAAACCTGGTCACACTTTTGTATGAAACCGCTTCGCGGTTTCATACAGTGTGACCAGGTTTTTTTTCATACCTCCATGAATACAATAAATATTCGAATTATTCCTTAAGTAAATATGTATATTATAAACATGCCAATAAATATAAATTTTGTTTTTTTTAGTTCTTAATTATTTTGAGATGTAACAATAATCTCATCTCCTTATAGAAGAAATGAAAAAAAAAATATTGAAGAAATCAAGTTATTTTTACCCCCTTCACATGCGCTTTATTTCGTTTTGTAAACAGGCCGAAAAATTTAGTATCTGTTGGTAGATCAGGATCAACACATACTAAAAACAACCCTGCAAACTTGGCACAAACACTGTGCCACAATCTCATTGTTACCGACAGAGGTGCGATGTACGATATACTTAATCCTATAATTACTATAATTTACCTTTTTACCGAAACGTCCAGACTTTCACTATATAAAATCAATTTACCGAACTGGTCATTTACCGAAACGTCTGTAAATCTTTACACACACAACTCGAGTGATCCGGTGCATAAGATATGCAAAGTATAGTAATATTCCGTTTTTATTCCATTTTCAGTGATTTTCAACATGTATGATAATATAAGTACATGTTCATGACAGACAATATGTAGAAAATAAATAAGCTATAAATTAATTGAAGAGGAAAGGTACAAATTAAACGTTAACTATCTGTACATTTAGTATTCTGTACAATCGTTTTAGACAGAGTCTGTTGTATATTACAGTGACACGTTTTTATTTGTGTCACTGCAATATGTCACAGACACCCTGCAGATATTCTGAACAACATGTTCATTGAGCAATAACTTGATCTGTTAGCAAATTTGGTAAGGTATCAATTGCAATTTACCTGTAGTAATTAGAAATGATCAGATTTTAAAGTAATATTGTTGCAGTTGTATACAAACTCATGTACAGAGCAATTTTCTACACTACTGTAATTGACAACAACAATCAATTTTGACAGTCTAACGAGTCTTAATAGCCGGTTACTAGTTTTTAAGGTAGGTGACCAGTTAAGGCCCATTCTGCTGGAGTGTAGGACAATTCCCCACCAGGACAATTCCCCACTAGGACAATTCCCCACCGGACAATTCCCCACTAGGACAATTACCCACCAGGACAATTACCCACTAGGACAATACCCCACTATTAATTATAATTATGTATTTAATTCATGAATTTCAGCACTTATTGCAATTTAAACATGCCCAATATAAAACTTACAGTGTAGACTCAAATCACATAAGGATTTTAGTTGCATTTGCAAAACAGTTTTGACCAAGATCAGTCAATGATAAACAGAAGTTGCTGGACCTAGATAAAGGTTGATTATGCTAATGATGTGTCTTTACTATTAACCCATCATTACCCCATAGCCTGTTTCTAGTTTTGCTAAACGCCTTATGTATAACAATTTCAAACACTATAGATTCAACTCAAACATCAAATATCTGATCTGAATCTAAACAGGAAGTACAAAGATAGTTGATGTCTGCTCTTGATTTAAACAGTTTTTAATTATAATGACATATCTTTTTAACCGTTCTTAAAATGCTAAATGCCTTATGCATAACAATTTCAAACACTAGGTCCAGATCAAACATCAAATATCTGATCTGAATCTAAACTGTTTGCAGGAAATACAAATATAGTTGATGTCTGCTCTTGATATTAACTATTTTGTTAACATATAATGACATATCTTTTCTAACCGTTCTTAAAATGCTAATGCCTTATGCATAACAATTCCAATACTAGATCCAGCTCAAACATCAAATATCTGATCTGAATCTAAACTGTTTTAAATACAAAGATAGTTGATGTCTGCTCTTGATATAAACTTTTTTTTTTACTTTTTACTAAATGCCGTATGCATAACAATTTCAAACACTAGATCCAGATCAAACATCAAATATCTGATCTGAATCTAAACTGTTTGCAGGCAATAAAAAGATAGTTGATGTCTGCTCTTTACTTTCAATCTGCTTGAAAGGGTCAACTATAATCTCCAAAACTAGAAACAGGTTATGGGGTTATGGGTTAAATAAACAATGAAAAATATAAACCTACCTCAGCATCAGTGACGGCTGATCCCGAGCACGAGTATTTAGATCTCTTAATAAATAGCCCAAAATACCACCTTTATTTAATTATGGTTGAATTAAGGGTGTATCAATGTCATAAGCCAATTTTTCAAAGTATTTAACTTTTTTTCTAACATTGTTTTTTTGGAAGAGCTGTTTATGATGAATGAAAAAATGAAAAAAAATATATATGGCGGTGTCCTTGTTTTTGAGCTACAGCGATTTGAAAAAGGTATGTCAAATTTGACTTTTTTTTCAAATTTTACCCATTCAGGGTACAAGCTTCAGTAAAATTTATTTCGAAACAAAACAAACATGATAATTTGGGTTTCCATTATTTATTTCTTGTCTATGGTGGTATTTTCACATATAGAAACCAAATTTAGACAAAGCAGGCACCAGTTTTGAAAAATATCGATCCTTGAATATCAAAAATATGCTTTGTATAGGGCATGATTTTATTAGATTTTTTATTTTATGAAAAAAAGTAAAAAAGTTTGAAAATGAAATAGTTCTAGTATTTAACTTTTTCTTATATTCTACCAGATGAAAGCCCATGCTAAGGCAGTTCAAAATATGAAAAGAAATTAAAAGGTCAGTGTTGAAAATTTTGAGTTATTAAAGTAAAAAGAGTTATCTCCCCTTACAAAATTTACAAAAAAGTACCATATCGATGATATTTAGAGCTTTATAAATTTCACATTTGGTGCCATTTTTTTCTTAAATTAGTTTTTGTATGAAGAAATACTACCATAGATGGGAAATAAATAACACAAAACCAAATTATCATATTTGTTTTCATTTAAAATGGATTTTATTGAAGCGGGCTGTTTGAAAAGGACAAAATAAGAGGAAGTGGGTGGGGTAAATTTTACATGGCCGTAGAGCCAACTGTTGTTCACCAAAATGTACACTTTTTCTATTTTTTCATTCATCTTAAATAGCTCTTCAATACAAAACCATCATAGAGTGTTTTCATATACAGTAGAACTTCGATGTGTCGAACTTCGAAGAGTCGAGTTTCTCGATGTGTCGATCTTTTCTTAAAGTCCCAACTTTTCTCCCTATATAACCTTATTAAAAAGCTACGTATGACTCGAGTTTTTATAAGTCGAGTTTTTCGCTATATCGACTTTTTTTCTCGGTCCGTACGTACTGTTTCACTCAAAATTCACTACACATGTGTCGATGTTCGACTGTACAAAAATTGACTGACCGGCATTTCGTGTGTCGAGTTTTTCACACCTCCGTGATCATCTTTACTCGATTGATTGTCGTGAATCAGAATGACCTGACTACCCAATTATCCAGGACAAACAGGCCAACACCTTTTGAATGCGTCAAAGGCCCCGTGTATTCCTTGATTCATCAACTCTTTTCCATATTTAATTTGTCACGGACTTAATCATAGCACCCTTATTTCGTTTTGTGTAAAGTTAATATAAACCGAACGTTAAAGCATTATGCGTAGTTCGGTCGATGTTTTTATGCCGGAAGAGAATGTGTGTGTAATAGACAAAGAACAACTCACGCGGAACCCATCCAGAAATGTGTAGCATCAATAGTGATGCAATTACCCGTATCCCTCTAAGGAGATATTGCTACTATATTTAGAAAAGGGTTTCCCCTGAATCTGGTTCCAGCGTTTCGAGAGAGTGTATATGCTGGAATGGGTACAAGAACCGGTGTGCAGATAAAAAGCCACATCCGTCCATACCGTTGTTTTTTATGAAAATCGAGTTACGGGAAACGTATTTTCGCCTAACGTACATCTTTAAGATTCGTTTTTGGTAAAATGAGTAAATATGCATCCAGTTTGGATGCGATACGAGGCAGACATAATTCCGTTCGAATGTTTTTAATTGGAAATAATCAATATCAACAGGTAACATACGGACATGTCGGCTTTATGGAGATCGAGTATATTTGGAAAAAAATCGAGGGAACATCAGGTAAACATGAGTCGAGGCTTCGATGTGTCGAGTTTTTTATGATGGTCCCTTCAACATCGACACATCGAAGTTCTACTGTACTTTGAAAATTTCCCAAAGTCATGACATTGATGCACCCTTAACTACATGTATTAAAATATATGGCTAAAACTATGAGTTCATATTCTCCATAATGTGTTTTTTCCTTTTTAAATTTGTTCCAAAAATTCTATACAAAATATTTCAATATAAAATATGGGATAAAACTGACAGATATATAAAAAAAAAAGGTCCTTTTTTTTAAACAATAAATTCAAATAGCCCAAAATAGTTGAAAATACCACTTTTATTTACTTTGGTTGAATTAAAAATTGAAATATATTGCTATAACTATGAATTAATATTCTCACTAATGTGTTTTTTTGTTTAGGAAATTGTCTTAAAAGTGTTATACTAACTATTTGAATTTCAAATATGGTATAAAACTGACAGTTTCAGTCATAATGTAAACCCAATTTCAACCGTGCTCAACAACCATTTTGAGGCATCCATGGGTTTTTTTAAAGATTACAAACTATTGATATTAGTTTGAATTTGTATTCTCAGTGTTTTTTTCCTCTTTAATATTTCAAAAAGTTGATCTAATACCAATTTAAATTTAACAGTGGGGAATTGTCCTAGGATAAAAATTACAAATTCTGTCATAAATCCACCTAATTTCAACCATGGTCTAACAACCATTTTAATGCATCCATTGTTAATTTAAAGGTTACAAACTATTAATATTAGTTTGAATTTGTATCCTCAGTGTTTTTTTCCTCTTTAATATTTCAAAAAATTGATTTATTAACAATTTAATTTTAACAGTGGGGAATTGTCCGCCCTGCCAAAAAGTGGGTAATTGTCCTAGTGGGTAATTGTCCTATGGGGAATTGTCCGGTGGGCAATTGTCCTAGTGGGGAATTGTCCTGGTGGGGAATTGTCCGGATCCCATTCTGCTGTACTGTCAATCTGCTTTATAATAAATAAGCTACAGTCTGCTATAAATTAGAAAATATTTTTAATGATACATATTTTTGACCTTCAGTGGAGGTATAAATTGAAAAGCGTAAAAAGTCGTATTCATGGGGTATGGGGTTAAAACTGACTGAAAGTAAAGCAGAATGCGCCTAAGGTGTATTCTGATTTACTTTAAACCTACTTTGAGTGGTCACCAGCTGTCTTCAACATTTAAGAAACAGACTAAGGGGTAGAGGGTTAAGGACAGGCTATAGTAACAGTAACCCACTTACCGGGTACACATTTCCTGTGTTGCCAGAGCTTGCATCCTCCACACATTAACACATCCTGTTCCTTGCCTAGCTGTGAGTAACAGGATCTACACACTATGTGCTGAACACACTCCATAATCACACTTTATCACAAATCACACTTTGTCTCGGACAGTCCTTCCACTGTTCAATAGAATTGCAAATGTTTTAAGTCCGGAATTCTTGGGTGTAGATACACTATGTCTTTGCAACTCACAATATCAATATTTTTACTGATTCCATTATTCAGTTACAATTTATACACTTTAACCTATAATTGTATCCCATAATTCAATAATCTTCATTAATATGCAAACTCGTTTAATTAGTTGAATAGATAATCATGTCTGTTTTGATTGGTTGATTTCATTTCACAGTTCCGCCTATAAATTTCAGCCCAACCCACTGTAATTAAGGACTGACAATACCTTTAATTACCCTAGCAGTTTGTTGTCACAATTTACTTTGATCTTTATTTGGTAATGATTGTAAAGGTTGTAGTCTTTTGTTTATCAACAGTTAATGAATAAGTCAATGTGTGAAATGTCACAGTTTTTGTCAGTATTTAAGATTGCAAATTGGAATGTTTGCAGTGAAGAAGAAACTGATATATTTTAATTAGATGTTTTAAATTGCAATTAATTAAGGTAAATGGTTACAATTTGCTTTGATCTATAAATAACTGTTACTAATGTTAGTTGTTGAAAGGGCTGTACTCTTTTGTTTATCAGTAATTTAACCCATTACCCCATGGCCTCTTACTAGCTTTGACAACAAGTTGCTACTTTAAGCAGGTTGAAAAGTAAATCAGAATGAATCTTAAGGCGCATTCTGCTTAACTTTCAGTGTGCTTTAATATACCATTTTCTAGAATACTGAAAATATTTCTTTTGGTACATAATGCTTGACTGAATGTCTGTAAGTCAAACTATTTTTCTAAGAGGATAAATGAATTAGGCGTAAAAATGCGTCTTTATAAGGTATTGTTCGACAATATTAACCTGACGTCACGTTGAATTTTATGCATGAATAAATTATAGCGAGATGACGCAGTATAAATCTATAATCGATAGTGAATCGTACGTTGTCGGGTTGTTTCGGCTGATTACGCGAATCTTGTTACAGTTGTGATCCTCAGTGGATTAACACTCCACATTGAGCAAGTTCAAAAAGTTTTTGTTGATAAACTTTTATTCCCGAGTCTCCTAGTATAATCGTATTCACTAAACGCACCATGTTGCGCTTTCGAGTGGAGTTTATAACTCAAGTATGATCACCTATGTCCTCACCTGCGACTCTTACCAATATATACCTAATTTACAACCCTCAGATATACCTCATCTACAATAGGTGTGTCGTTTGAGCATGAGATTTGTAACATCGAGGTTCCGGGTTCGAATCCCGATAGAGGGGAAAATGTTTTTTATGTTATAATATGTTATTTTATAAACCAAGCAGACGCTATGATTTAAATTTTTTAAACATAACAAAAGAATCGTGTTCAAAACGAAATAGAGGTTGTATGAAACAGTATAAATTGTAAAAAAAAAAAAAGTAATAAAATGTATGAGTATTGCATGGGATTTGAACCATTGACTGTAAGAAAAATAATGATGTATAGTCGTCTTCCTTACCACTTGCGCTAAATACCTGTCAATATTTGTGGAATCGGGCAATGCTATATATTTATATGGTTACATTTTCCATTATCGTATAAATGATAACGAAGTGTTCCGAAGCTATATTTAGATATGCAACAAAGTGTAAAACTATGCTAATAGAGGTCACCAACGTCAGGTCAATATTGTCGAACAATAATAGGTTAAGAAGGTAAGCGGACATGAGCCCCCCGGACACAGGCCCCCGACCGATTTTGCGCGGGCGGACACGTACGAGCCCCCGCCTGTTTTGCGCGCGCGGACATGAGCCCCCCGACCCACCCTATGATAAGAAACATGTTTTAGTGTGTAAAATTGTAGATTTAAAACCTCAAAACGTGTTTTTAAGTGTTATTTTGTCATTATAGCACTTTATATATTGTGCCTTTGAGAACTTTGATATGTTTGAGAATTAGGAGACACAAACAACACCTTTAACTTACAATTATAAGGACAACAGATTCAATCAATCTAGCTATCAAACTTACACGTTTCACTGGCGGTGTTTAATCTTCAATAAACAAGAGTCAATTAAACAATTAATTACATGTATCATCAAAGTGTTACTGACAGTTTGAGTCGCTAATAGGCAACGATTATCTTATTTTGTCACTATTGTGTAATCAAGTTGACAATATAAATGATTAGATCTATCATCATTATATTTTTCCTACGAGGTATCATGATTAAAATGAAACAATTAATAATTGGCAAATTATTTCTAACAAGCAAGGCAATATTTATAGCCAAAGAAAAACTTTATTTTTTGCTAAAATATTAACAAAACATTAGTTAATTATCTGTCCGACCAGGGGGGCTTATGTCCGCCCGCACTAAACAGGCGGGGGGCTCGTGTCCGCCCGCGCAAAATTGGCCAGGGGGCTAATAATAATAAAGTTGTTATTTGTCACAATTGTTATCAGTAATTGTTATTACTAAGTGGAATTTTGTTCCCTTTTTCGGTAAGCCGACATGAGCCCCCCCAGACACGAGCCCCCCGGCCAATTTTGCGCGGGCGGACACGAGCCCCCCGCCTGTTTTGCTCGTGCGGACATGAGCCCCCGACCATATGTATGATAAAATACATGTTTTATTGTGTAAAATTGAAGATTTAAAACTTCAAAACATGTTTTTAAGTCTTATTTTGTCATTATTGCACTTGAAATATTAAGCTTTAAACTCCAAAAGTTTGAGAACTTTAATATGTTTGAGAATTATAGGACACAAACAACACCTTTAACTTACAATTATAAGGACAATAGATTGAAACAATCTATCAAACTCATTGGCGGTGTTACTTCAGTAAAAACAGTTAATTAAACAATTTATTCCGTGTATCATCAAAGTGTTACCGACAGTTTGATTCGCTAATAGGCAAAGATTATCTTATTTTGTCACTATTGTGTAATCAAGTTGACAATATAAATGATTAGATCTATCATCATTATCTTTTTCTTACGAGGTATCATGATTAAAATGAAACAATTAATAATCGGCGAATTATTACTAACAAACAAGGCAATATTTATAGCCGAAGAAAAAAAATCATTTTTTGCAACAAATATTAACAAAACATTAGTTAATTATCTGTCCGACCAGGGGGGGGCTTATGTCCGCCCGCGCAAAACAGGCGGGGGGGCTCATGTCCGCCCGCGCAAAATCGGCCGGGGGCTCGTGTCCGGGGGCTCATGTCCGTCAATCCCTTTTTCGTCTACCTTGTTTCTCAGTAATTAATTGTCCTTAATTTTGCTATCAGAATATGAATAAACCTGTACCACATAGCATGTTTCTAGTTTTGAAAATAGGTTACTACTTAAAGCAGGTTGAAAGTAAAACAATAATTTTATGCCTTAAGGTCTAGCGGTAATACGTTAGACTATCAATCCTTTGAATGCCAGTTGGATTCTTTGGACAAGACTTTGACCAGGTCCCATGTATCGGACTGCTATACACTTGGCATGTGAAAGAATGAGAGGGTGCTATTGAAAATGAATATCGAAGATCTTGATTTCTCTGTATCCACTTCCCTCTCTCTGGGATGTCGAGTTTGGCCCAAATTGGCAGAAACAGGCGTAAATTACTTATCACATTCTAATTTCAACCCTAGCGACGATTAAAGTGGTCATGTACAAACAATGTACCTGTGAGGATTACACTTGTCCTATGCAAACGGTGTAGACCCTGGGCTTTAAGTGCATGGTCACCTATCTTCAATACTATAAAGAGGCTAATGGAGTATAAAAGAGTAACACTATATATGCCCGCACACCTAGATCGTGACATTGTGGTGCAGAATAATAAATTTAAAGAAAAAAAGTGCAGCTGACACTTAGAGTGAAGCAGCTACTACAATTGAGCAGACGAAGTGTTACGGGCATATACATTCTATAATGGCCATCCATCTTAGAACCTTTCAGAGCTCCAGATAAGGGGAGTATTTCAAAAACTAAAATCTTTATTTCTGCTTAAAAACCCTATGGTGTCACTACTTATTAGAATCGTCTCGAAGAAACGATTCTAATGAGTAGTAACACCATAGGATTTGATGCCAAAATAAGTGAGAAAATGTTGGATTTGTGCAGTTTACTCCCTCTTATCTGGAGCCCTGACCTTTATCATACTAAGATATTATCCCTCTTTCAAAAATGTTGTCTGCAATATTTGCCATTATTTCACAAATACCATAACTAGCTGTTATGAAAAAACATAATTTTCTTGATGAAAGTGGCTTTTGTGTGCAGCCTTTACCTTTATAGTACATTGAGTTTTAAGTTGGCATCTGATCCGAATCCAAACTGGTCTGCAAATTCTTCTAAAGTCACACTATAAGCAAGATAAAGGATAGCCCTTACCGTGCTAAATTTTCAAATCGACAGAGATTAAAGGGGAGTATTTCAAAAACTAAAATTTTTATTACTGCATTAAACCCTATGGTGTCACTACTCATTAGAATCGTCTCGAAGAGACGGTTCTAATGAGTAGCAATATTATAGGATTTGGTGCTGAAATGAATTAGAAAATGTTGGATTTCTTCCGTTTACTCTCTCTCATCAGGAGCCCTAAATGGACTCATCTGTTTCCTGGTAAATGACTAGTTTACATTGTCTTTAGGGTTCATCCCCAAATTATTATTGAATATGACAATCAATGCAAACCCTGATCAGGAGCCCTCTGATCTGGGTCTACACTGTTTGCACAGAATGGATAATCCAGTCCAGCACGACAAGGGTTAATAGCTTCAAATACATCACTTTCAAATTACTTCATTGGTGTACAATTAGTCTTTTGATCATTTCTTACCATGAAAAATTAATAATGCTGAAAGTTTTGTAAGAATTATGTCATTCTGAATCAATCCTCAGGTACAAGCGGTTTGACCTAGGTCATATGTGTCTTATTTCGTCACATTCTTTCAGGTGAAATTTCACACAGTGATTTAAGGCTTATTTAACCCATTACCCCATAAATACGCCTTTTTACGCCTCCAGCTTATTCATCCATTGATGAAAAGAGATCCAAATTACACAATTATGAATATGTACCTGAAGAAATATTTTCTATATTCTAGCATATTTTTGCTTAAAGCAGGATGAAAGTAAAGCAGAATGCACCCTGAGGCGCATTCTGCTTTACTTTCAGCCAGCTTTAAGCTACCATCAGCTACAATATAGAAATTATTTTGTGTGATATATATTTTTGAATGTATAATTTTTTTTTTTCTTCAATGGAGGAATAAATTAAAGGCATAAAAAGGCATATTTATGGGCTAATGGGTTAATGCAGACGAAAAAATTACATGCTTTATATAGTGTAAAGGAGTAGGTCATGGTGGTAGTGTGGGTGAAGAGTACTGTTGTATGAATAAAGTTTTGCATTGCGCATTGTGCATTTCAAATGCATGGAATTAATGTAGATATCTTGCAAACACTCACGGTTGTGCTAAGATTAACCAAGCAGAGAAGCGGTACCCCAGGATAGTTAGTTGTCCGATATTTTAGGGGGGATATGATCAGGCTCCAAACTGGTTAAATATATTCATTATGTCACAATTGAATTAAATGTAGACAAAGATATAGTTGTTTCAGAATTACGTAACCCTTTCAACACTGAAAACAAGTATTAACCCTTTACTCCATAGAAGCGACTTTTAGCGCATTTAATTTATTCCTCCGCTGAGGAAAATAGCTCTAGTTTATACCCTCATGAACAATTACCATTACAAATATTTTATATATTAGTATAGCAGATTTTAGCTTAAAGCAGGCTGAAAGTAAAGCAGAATGTGCCTTAAGGCACATTCTGCTTTACTTTCAACCTGCTTTAAGTGGTCACTTGTCATCAAAATAGAAACAGGCTATGAGGTAAAGGGTTAACCCTTTACTCCATAGCATGTTTCTCATTTTGAAGGCAGGTGACCACTTAAAGCAGGTCGAAAGATAAGATAAATTTTAATTGAAGTCGGCAAGACATAATAGACAACATAAGCCATAAAGGCTTTTGAACCGACTGTAAATAAAGTTGAACGCCCCTTAACCATTTACCTTATAGTAGCGCCTTTTAGCGCTTTCCGTTTAATACTACGCGGAGGAAAATAATTCCAATCTATACAGTCATGAATATGTATCAGAAGGAATATTGTCTTTATTCTAGCAGGTGGTAGCTTAAAGCGGGCTGAAAGTAAAGCAGAATGCGCCTTAGGGCACATTCTGCTTTACTTTCAACCTGCTTTAAGTAGTCACCTATTTTCAAAACTAGAAAAGGCTATGGGGTAAAGGGTTAAGGCACATTGCTGCTTTACTTTCAGCCTGTATCAAGCTATCATCTGCTAGAATATAGAATCTATTTCTTATACATACTCGTGACTGTATAAAGTGGAACTTTTTTCTACAGTGCAGGTGCAAAAAGGTGTATTCATGGAGTAAAGGGTTAAACCAGTTTTACAATATAATAGTTCAAATGATAGATGCTCATGATTAACACTTTACATGCTTTTGGCGGATATATCTGCCACAGTGATTATCTTTGCAAACACTTTGGATCCAGATGAGACGTCGCATAATGGGGCGTCTCACCAGGGTCCAAACTGTTTGGAACACTGACTGCTTAATGAAAAGAAAATTAGAAAATTCTATTTTTAGAACATCAGTATAGACGACAAATGTTGCAGACGAAAAAAACAATCAAATGAAGTGTTATGTGAATAGCAGATTTTTAGAGGATATTATTAAGTCATTGACAGAGTTAATTTGAACATTTATATTAATATGAGTACTTATATTCATCCTTCATAAATTTTCATGTGAATTTTGGTGATTTAATAGTTGCACTCAGGGCTCCAGATAAGGGGAGTATTTCAAAATCTAAAATATTTATTACTGCTTTAAACCCTATGGTGTCACTACTCATTAGAATCGTCTCTTCGAGACAATTCTAATAAGTAGTAACACCATAGGATTTGGTGCTGTATAAGTGAGAAAATGTTGGATTTGTTCTGACTACTGGTACCTGGTTGCACTTGCAAAATACCTAAAAAGTAAAGTGCTCGATGACAAGTCTGATAATGCCCCACATGTGTTCATTGGAAATCTTTGGTGCATGCCACATATTTTATGGTTATTATTTGTTCAAGTGTGACAATTTGTTTGGTTTTAGAAGAAGAATAAAACCACCATCTAGACGCTTCCTTAACCCATTATCCCATAGCCTGTTTCTAGTTTTGAAGACAGGTGATCAAGCACTTAAAGCAGGTTGAAAGTAAAGCAGAATATGCTTTAAGGCGCATTCTGCTCACGTTCAGCCTGCTTTAAGCTACTATCTGCTAAGATACAGAATATATTTCAAATTGTGCATATTTCTGTGAAGGAATAAATCGAAGCATATTTATGGGGTAATGGGTTAAATGCTAAGGGCGGGCAACTAAAAAAGTTGACAGTCCTTAAACCTAATGAACAGTTATCATTAACATCAGTGAAACATGAAGTTTTCTTTTTCATAAATTTTGACCTGCATTTGGCAACCACAAAGTGACATGTTTTAATTTAAACTTTAACGCTTTACCTAATTTAGCCTATTTCTAGTTTTGAAAACAGTTGACCACTTAAAGCAGGTTAAAAGTAAAGCAGAATGTGCCTTAAGGCGTATTCTGCTCTACTTTCAGTCTGCTTTAAAGCTACCATCTGCTAGAATATAGAATATATTTCTTATAATACATATTTTTGACTGAATATAAATTGGAACCATTTTCTTCAGTGGAGGAATAAATAAAAGGCATAAAAAGGTCGTATTTATGGGGTATAATGAGTTATAGACAATGACATCGAGAAGCTTCTGCTTTAACTCTTTCCTCCCTAAAACTTTAAATGGACAATTCCAGTTTTCATTTTAGTCTAGTCCGTTTCTGACTTTTAAGGGTTGTTTTTGTCAATGTTTGACATTATGACAAACAGTGAAGACCCTGATCAGAGGGCTCCTTTCGGAGCCCTCTGATCTGGGTCTTCACTGTTTGCATAGGACAAGTGTACTATTCACATGTACACTTTTTGAAAAGGACGCCTATAGGCGGGACTAGGGTTCAAAGGGTTAAAGCTGCTTTACGCTTTACCATATAGCCTAATGTCTAGTTTTGAAGACAGGTAACCACTTAAAGCAGGCTGAAAGTAAATCAGAATGTGCCTTAACTATTTCCTTTAGTGGAGTAATAAATAAAAGGTGTAAAAAGGTTATATTTATGGAGTAGTGGGTTAAATTTGACCCTTCACAGTTTAAAAAATTCAATCCAACCAATACAACAAAATAATTGAGTAAAAAGTAAATATAGGTATATGATGCTCTTATGACATCACTCTGGATAATTAAGATACCAGAAGTCATCAAGGGTAGCTATGCATAACCAATTGTTTGGTCAGTTTTATGTGTTTTTATCCTCTGCAACTTAACACACAGAAGAAAGCTGATAAGAAAGGCAATAAAAGATGATACCTTTGTCATGTTCGAGAATTGTAAAACTTGACACATTAACCCTTAGCCTGCCACTCACGACTATAGCTCCATATGCAAACAGCTTGGATCCGGATGAGACGCCGAGTAACTCGGCGTCTCATCCGGATCCAAGCTGTTTGACACTCGGACAACATTTTCAGCAATTTTGAGCAACTTTGAAGTACTTTGAAACTTGAAGCAGACGAGAAATATAGCAGACAACAATTTATTTGGCGGGCTAAGGGTTAAGTGTTGTTATTACTATAATTAGTCTAAAAACACCCATACTCTTGTCATTTTGATAAATTTCTTCATCAACATTTTTTTGGAAGTCGAAAGACCTGTAATTTCTGCTGTATTTAACCCTTTATTCCAAAGATACGCATTTTAACACCTTTGCCTTATTACAATTTACACAGTCATGAATACAAGGTATGAATCATAAGAAATAATATCTATATTCTAGCAGATGGTAGCTTAAAGCGGGCTTATTGTTATTAAATTTGTTAGGTTTTGTCTAGCATAAACACTGCATCTAAACCTTATTTTTTTCACATCAATTTCGAAGCAAGTTTTTACACCGTAACCCATTACCCCATAAATATGCCTTTTTACGCCATCTAAATATTCCTACACTAAAGAAAATAGTTCAATTTTATAGTCATGAATATGATTGTATAATAAAAAAAAAAATTCTTTCTTCTAGCAGATTGTAGCTGAAAGCAAAGCAGAATGCGCCTTAAGGCGCATTCTGCTTTGCTTTCAACCTGCTTTAAGTGGTCACCTATTTTCAAAACTAGAAATAGGCCATGGGGTAATTCTGTTTAAACGCAAATGCACTGCACTAAACTGTAGTAAATGTTTATTTATCTATTTAATATGAGTGGCAAACAGGTTGGAGCCAGATCAGATACGGGTTTACCCAGTGTCTGATCTGACTCCAACCTGTTTGTATTAGAAATAATAGTATAGTTTTAGTGTAAACACCTTTATTCCAAAATTATAAAGTATAATTTAAGTAAGCGCAACGGTCTTGTGCTTTCTGAGGATCATGCTTATCTCAAGTATGACTGTATATCCGATGTAACCTTGTTTACCTATTTACCTTTATAAATCTTTCATCAGCTCAATTTTAACATAACTGTCCAATCATTTGGCATTTCTGTAGCAAAACCATGCAGTGCAGAAAAATTGGAAAAACTCCACCAACGGGGACTGAAATTTGTTTTCCAGGACTTTACTAGTTAATACTCAGATTTATTAAACAGAGTTGATCTACCAACTCTTCACCTTTGGAGGCTTCCTTAGTAACCATTGCTACAGAAACGTTAAAATGTATCAATGATTTGTCACCTATTTATATCAGAGATATAATTAATCTTAAACAATCCTCTTATACTTTCAGGTATGAAAACACAGTACAGGTACCAACAGTACGGACCACGACATATGGCCAGAGATCCTTCCGTTTTGAGCCAGCATGGCTGTGGAACAGCCTCCTGAATCACTTAACCCTTTACCTGATAGCCATATTTCTAGTACTTAAGATAGGTGACTACTTAAAGCAGGTTGAAAGTAAAGCAGAATGCGCCTTAGGGCGCATTCTGCTTTACTTTCAGCCTGCTTTAAGCTATGTTCTATAATATAGGAAATATTCCCTATAATAAATATTCATTACTGATTAAATTGGAACTATTTTCTTCAGCGGATGAATAAATCATATCCGCTAAAAGGCGCTTCTATTGGGTAAAGGGTTAAGAACTACGTCAGATTTGAGAGAGTTTAGGAGGCTGATCAGCACCTATCTAGACTGGGCTTAATTGGGACTGTGCCATGTGCCGTAGTTAGTCTGTCTTCACTCTTGTATATATGTTTGTCGGCTTTTAGTTCCTAGTCCAGTTATACCTATCTGTGTTGCTTATTTGCTATGCTTATGCATGTTTAAATGTGATGCACATATTTAGCTCAACGTCAGTTTCCGACACAGACATGAAAAATCTGGGAACCAAACGACATTTTTGCTATATATGTCAATTGGATATAATGACATGCTATTTTTGGCTTGAAAACTAGAATTCCTCAGCGCTATATCTAGCTAGAGTATATTATAGAATATGTGAAAAGGGTGACCTGAGATTTGTGATAAAGTTGACCAAACATAGGACAAACTAATTACACAGAGAACCAAGCGCAAACTTCAATAATAGATCTTTTTCAAACAGTGATTTACATATTACTAAAAAAGCAAACATGTGTTGAAACCTGTCGTTAAAGTAGCTGCACAAAAACTATATCTGCTTATGAATTACATAGACATATATAATATTTGCACATCTCACCGACTATATTAATCAACATTTAGATTCATGTTTTAAAAATTAAAATTTTAATGTTCTATTGCTTTAGTATGTAATTGTAAGATATATATGAATGATACATGATTACATTGAAGCTTAAACTATTACTGTATTGTCTCTTAAACATATACATGTACAAAAAATATGAGATTCAGTTATAACGACATACTCAGACATACTCAATACAACAACATTTTTGTTTGGAATGAACTGTGTTGTTGTATCGAGTCCTGACTGTAGTACTTGGGAACCAGACACGAACAACTGCAATATGTCTATCTAAGACTATACTTTGTAAACTGCTGGGGCTAAATGCCCTTTTGCCTCTTATACAAAGGTTACCTCTTAGGGCGGCCATAAATAAATCAGAATGTGCCTTAAGGCACATCCAGATTAGCTTTCAGCCTTATTAGCTCACTTGGCACGAGCTATTAGGATTACTACATGTCCATCGTCCGTTTTCTGTCTGTATGTCTTTGGGTTCCCAATTAGTGTGTTAACACTGTAGCGGCTACAAATTTCATTCAATCTTAATGAAACTTGATGACAATATTCGAATACGGGTCATGTCCAGTCAAAAACTAGGTCACTTGGTCAAATCTTTGCAAAACCTTGTAAACACTCTAGAAGCTACACATCTTTATTATTGGATTTTAATGCAACTTGGTCAAATGTGTGCCCCTTTGATATCTAGGTCAAGTGGTATATGGGTCATGTCCGGTCTAAAACTAGGTCACTAGGTCAAGTCATAGAAAAACCTTGTCAATACAGGAGAGATTACACATTTCATTGAATTTTAATGAAGCTTGCTCAAAATGTTTGTCCCATTGATATCTAGAGCAGGTTTGAATGTGGATCATGTCAGGTAAGCAACTAGGTCACAAGGTCAAATCAAAGAAAAATCGTGATCATCCTCTAGAGGCTACAAATCTCATTTGATTTGAATGAAATGTTGTAAAGTTAATTGCTCACATAAAATCTAAGTCTAGTCCGGATGTGGATCATGTCCAATCAAAGCTAGGATACTAGGTCAAATCATAGAAAAAAATATTAACTATATATATATATAACACTCTAGATGCTCATATCGCATTTGATCTTAATGGAACTTGCTCAAAATGTTAACCTCATTGAAATCTAGCCCACTTTGAATGTGTTTTATGTTTGGTCAAAATCTAGGTCACTAAAAATTAGGTCAAGCTTTACATGGTGTACCAGGTGAGCGATGTAGATCCATGGTGGCCCTTGTACTATACTTGTGTTTGTCGGAAAATAGCTGTTACAGCTAATGTTTACTGTTATATTGTATCCGACGTTTAATAAATCTTCTTGTATCTTGTATTTTGGTTTGATACGTTTTGACTTGGATATGTTATGATTTGGGTTTATCTTAACCCTTTCCTCCCTGAAACCTCAAATGGACAATTCTAATTTCAATTAAGTCAGGGCCATTTTTTGACTTTTAAGGGTTGATTTTTACAATATTTGTCAAAATGACAAACAGTGTAGACCCTGATCAGAGGGCTCCTTCAGGAGCCCTCTGATCAGGGTCAACACTGTTTGCATAGGACAAGTGAACTCCTCACAGGTACACTATTTGCAAATGACGCATATATCGTCGAGTGCCCTAGTTTCGCCCCTGACCTACTTCCGCCATCTTTGTTGTTTTCTCTATAGTCTCGCGAGATTTGATCGGTGTGCATGACTCACCATGGGAGTTTTTCTACTATAACGTAAACTACTATGAAGACAAACTTTCTCTGAAAAAAGTGGCAAAAAAGTAAAATATGAGAGATTTTACACTAAGTCACAGTTTTCACCTCTTTTTCCTGATGTTCAAATGAATTCCATAGAAACCCTTCTCCTAAGAAGCAAATTGAAAGTGCCGAAAATATTCTGCCTGTTCGGCTGCCATATTTATATTCTGATAATGGAAATCACGTGACTCAAGCAAAGTTAGTACGGCCTAAGTAAGAAAATAATTAGGTTTCTGTCCACTCGGTTCTTAGGCATAAAACTTACCTTTTGTCTATTTTCAGCCTCGACCCCAAAGTCGAATCCTCTCTAAAAGTCCTTACTCATACGATGCACTAATAAATGCATACAATGAGTGTATTTAAAATAATATGCCAATAAGAAAAGCTGCCAAAATTTCAATTCACACCAGAGTATTTTGAGAAATAGGCTGTCTGGAAGAGAGCACACATCTTAAGTACTGAAAACCAATGAAGGCACACAGAAGGGGTGCAAATTAATGTGCCCTCATTGCCAAAAATAAAGAATAAATAGCTAAAGTTAATTTAAACTTGCACATATTAATCAAATTTAATAGTTTATACTTTTTCAATGACATTGGAACCAAATGTGAATAAGCATGGTCTGAATTGTTGTCTCTTGCACGCGCTTTATGACGTCATATTATAGAGGGCGAAACTAGGTACAATCAAAATGGCTGAAGCGTTAAGGCACCCAGTACAGTTGACATTAAATTTCAACTGTATTTTCCCGCAATACTGGTGGAATTTAGCATAGAATGATGCAGAAAGGATGCATGATACAGGTTCATACGTTAAATCATTTGTCCTCTCTGTTATTTATAGTCCGTTTCAGCGGCGACGCTTAGGGGGGCGCAATTGGGTCACTCGAGGATATGTGTGACTAGGGTTCAAAGAGTTAATTGGTCCAATGGATACTTTTTGACTTGTATCCATGTCATCAATTATAGCTGAACTGGGGTCTGTAATATTTGAAAAACAGTACTTTTCCTTTATTTCACTTTTATTGAATTTGTATGTGAAAAATAATATCAAACATACATGTATATGAATAAATATTTGATAAAAAAATAACACACCAGGTAAGAAATGAATTAGTTAGTTTTATAAATATTCTTGATACAGTTTGAAAGCACATGTAAAACCTGTACATTGCAACCACAATATTGCATAAATTAATAGATATTTATGACAGGTGATTGCTTAAAGCAAGGTGGCAGTAAAACTCCTGTAGGAGCTTTCTGTTTTACTTTTACCTGGCTTTAAGCTGTCACCTTTCTTTTATACAACCAATTAGCCTTTGTTTGAGTGGTCTTAACCCTTAGCCCGCCAAATAAATTGTCATCTGCTATATTTCTCGTCTGCTTCAAGTTTCAAAGTGCTTCAAAGTTGCTCAAAATTGCTGAAAATGTTGTCCGAGTGTCAAACAGCTTGGATCCGGATGAGACGCCGAGTTACTCGGCATCTCATCCGATCCAAGCTGTTTGCATATGGAGCTATAGTCGTGAGTGGCAGGCTAAGGGTTAATAGATGTTTATGACAGGTGATTGCTTAAAGCAAGGTGGCAGTAAAACTCCTGTAGGAGCTTTCTGTTTTACTTTTACCTGGCACCTATCTTTTATACAACCAATTAGCCTTTGTTTGAGTGGTCTTAATAGAGAATTTTCAATGCACACAGAACCTCCATTTATTGAACCCTTACTGCCTGGGAAACAAGTATATTCATGGCATATGCAAACAATCTAGACACAGATCAGAGGGCTCCTGGAGTATCAGTTCTAGGTCTGCACTGTTTCCTGTAATTTATTTTTTGGTCAAATCACTCATTTCTTTTAAAAGAGTCTATGGTTACTGGTTAAAATTTGCAATAAATGGAAAGGATAATCGCATGTTTGGTCAATCAGAACCTAGTTGTAAATGATATGTACAAATGTAATTTTAAGGTTGAAACTTAAAGTGAAAATATATTATTGATAATTAGAAAAATTATGATTATGAATATTTTCACAATACAGGAATTAATGTATTAAGTTCAAGGTTACAAAGCTTTAGAGTTGTGTCTGAGATTATTCTCAAGCATTTGATTGGTCAGATTTGAGCTTTTGCTTGGCAAAAGCTCAAATCTGACCAATAAAACGCTTGAGAACAATCTCACAGACTCCACTTAAACTCTTTATAATCTTGCATGGGGCCAGATAAAGAGTTTTAAATAAAATGCAGATTTTTTGTATTTTCTCCTTTATTTCTCCATCAAACCATATGTTGTGACCACTCATCAGAACTGTCCCATTCACATAGTTCTAATGAAAGATCCTATCATATGGTTTTGTTGAGACATTAAGGAAGTTATAGTTAACTCATTGCTCCACAGCCTGTTTCTAGTTTAGTTCTGCTTTATTTTCAACATGCTTTAACTCTTTCCTCCCTGAAACTTTAAATGGACAATTCCAGTTTCCATCTAAGTCTAGTCCATTTCTGACTTTAAAGGGTTGTTTTTGTCAATGTTTGGCATTGTGACAAACAGTGAAGACCCTGATCAGAGGGCTCCTTTCGGAGCCCTCTGATCTGGGTCTTCACTGTTTGTATAGGACAAGTGTACTATTCACATGTACATTGTTTGAAAAGCACACCTATATGCGGGACTAGGGTTCAAAGGGTTAAATCATCATCTGTCTTTAAAACTAGAAACAGGCTATGGGGTAAAGGGTTAGTTCACAGCTAGTTACATATTGACAATTTAGTATACGTTTGTATATTATAGTTCGCTGACAATGATGTCTTCTAATAATAACGCCATTTAGGTTGTCAATTATTTACAGAGCCAGGAATATGAGCAACAGTTAGTTAATTTGTATCCTAACCAGAACCCATGTTTAGTCTGTTTACAGGTCTTCAATCATTTCTGGTTAGTGTGATTCTATTCTTCTGTTCAGTAATCACCGATGAATCATGTATCTATCTAAGAAACATCTTGGTTCGTCACGGTACTGTTTCTGCTGTCGCCACACAAATCTCTTGAGACACTTGACATAATCACAAGTTGACACATGCTGTTTTTCCCAGTCACACATGGAGTCTTTGGCAAGATCGATGATTCTCTTGGCTGAATCGTTATGATACCCGTATCCATAAACCTGCCGATGAATCTGAAATAGACAGAATCGTAAAATATTATTTCAAAGAAATATTTTAGGCTTTGCTTGTTAAATGTTCCTTTTCTATAGTCGTGTAGCATAAATGTACATGATTTGAAATTGTGCAAACAGAATTGTTGATTCAGCACCAGGGCTCAAAATACCATGAGTTGGTTAGCAGCTAGAATTCCAGATAGGGAGAGTATAATTATTTCATATACTACATGGTATCTTGTGTCATCATATTTTTTATAGAAAATTCTAATAAATGGACACAAAATAAGGTTTTATGGAGACATAAGAAAGTTAGTATTTGTAAAACAGTAAGGCAATCAAATTCAACAGCTTAACCCTTTTCCCCCATAGAAGCACCTTTTAGCACATTTAATGTATTCCTCCACTGAAAAAAATAGTTCTTATTAATTCAGTCATGAATATGTTTTATAATAAATGTTTTCCATATCCTAGCAGATGGAAGCTTAAAGCAGGCTGAAAGTAAAGCAGAATGTGCCTTAACCCTTTGAACCCTAGTCCCGCATATAGGCGTCCTTTTCAAACAGTATACATGTGAAAGGTGCACATGCCCTATTCAAACAGTGAATACCCAGATCAGAGGGCTCCGACAGGAGCCCTCTGATCAGGGTCTTCACTGTTTGTCATAATGCAAAACATTGACAAAAACCACCCTTAAAAGTCAGAAATGGACTAGACTAAAATGGAAACTGGAATTTTCCATTTAAAGTTTCAGGGAGGAAAGAGTTAAGGCACATTCTGCTTTACTTTCAACCTGATTTAAGAAATAGGCTATGGGGTAAAGAGTTAAATATCCTTTGCACCAAGTAGCATAACTTTCTATTATTCTATTTAACCCATTACCCCATAGTCTGTTTCTAGTTTTGAAACAGGTTGATGGTAAAGAAGAATGCAGGAATATCTGCTTAACTTTCATCCTATTTTAAACTGCCACCAGTTACCGGAAATGGTTTTTATAATCAGGGTATTGAGTAAAGGGGTAAGAATAAAGTTTGATGAATACCTACCATGGCTTTCATCTTGATCATAACAGCAGCTTCCATGTCAGGTTGATGGTTATGTGGCTTTACAATCCTGGCATTCTTCTGATCCTCAGTCCAGACAAAGGGATCAGAATAATCATATCTGAACGTCCATGTGAAGTGGTCAAAATCCACCTGACCTTGGCACTTGCCATTGGGTCCCTTATGGGTACATTTCCATTCTGTTAAATCATCCAATGCCCACAGATTCTGGAGTGAGAAGATATGGTTACAATATAGAATACACTTCTTATATTTGAACTTAAGCAATGTAAATAATGTTCACTTGACCCAATATAGTTAGTTTTCAGTGTTGAAAAAAGTGTGTTTGCTTAAAGCATGCTGAAAGAAAAGCAGAATGCTCCTTTTGACCTGCTTTAAGCTACCAACTGCTAGGATATAGAAAACATATTTTACAGTGCAAATTCATGAATGTGTAAAGAAATTTTCATTTATGGAGGAATAAATTAAAGGCATAATTTTGTATTAGAAAATGCAGCCTTTATATGTTAACCTGTAGAAGAGAATGAAAGTGTTGTTCAAATATTACAAAAATGTCATTGCAATACAGTTTGTTAAATGTTTAAGTCCTTTTATTTATAATTCGTCTCTACATGGTTCTTGTTCATATTGGATTTTAGCTCACCTGAGCTAGCTCAGGGTGAGCTTTTGCAATCCTTGAATGTCCGGCATCCGTCGTCCGGCGTCAACAATTTTAGTGTTTACACTCTAGAGGCCACAATATTTATCCAATCTTTCTCAAACTTGCTCAAATGGTATATTGCCATAAGAGTTCGGATGAGTTCGATTGTGGCTGTAATCGGACAATTAGGTAATGAGTTATCAACCTTTGAATTGCTGAAAATGCCATATTTACAGTGTTTACGCTCTAGAGGCCACAATATTTACCCAAGCTTTCTTAAACTTGCCCAGATTGTATATTACCATAAGAGTTTGGATGAGTTCGATTTTGGTTAAAATCAGACAAATAGATCAAGAGTTTGAACTGCTGAAAATGCCATATTTAACGGTGTTTACATTCTAGAGTTCAAAATTTTTATCCAATCTATCTCAAACTTGCTCAGATTGTATAAGACTATAAGAGTTCAAATGAGTTTGATTATAGTTGAAATCAGACTAATAGGTCGAGAGTTGTCTACCTTTGAATTGCTGAAAATGCCATATTTAAGGGTTTTTACACTCTTGAGGCCACAAATTTTATCCAATCTTTCTCAAACTTACTCAGATTGTATATTACCATAAGGCTTCGGATAATTTCAATTATGGTTGTAATCGGGCGAATAGGTTGAGTGTTAACTACCTTTTTTACCTTACAGTGTTTACACTCTTGCAACTACAGTTTTCAATGGATTTTCATTATGCTTGTACACAAAGTATATTATAAGCTATATGTTCTCGAAGGAGTGCAATTATTGTTGAAATCTAATATTTGTGGCAATAGTAACCTGCCCTTGATATACTTTGAAATGCTAGAAAAAGGCTTCATTTCAGTATTGTTTAGTCAATAGTTATCTGCCTTTGATGTACTCTACTATACTAGAGTAGGTCGACACACTTGAATGGATTTAGAATAAAAAGGGTGAAATTCAAAGGTAAAGCTATCAGGCTTCATTACAAATGGTGAGCGATATCAGGGCCTTCAGGCCCTCTTGTTTATGATTTTACGTCGCTTTAACAGTATTTGGTCATATTGCAAAGTCCAGCTAATTACAGAAGCCCTTTATGCACTGTTTCAGGCACAAATCTGCAACTGGGTAGAAGCACAGACCTTCCACAAGGCACCTGGAAGGCTTCCCCACATGAAAAATTTGAGTATAATGATAATATTGCCAATGATTTTCCAGAAGGACTAAATCGAGGGCTTGGTGCAAAACTATTGTAACTCCCTCACAATTGTGAGGGAGTTACAATAGTTTTGCACCAAGCCCTCGAAATGAAGAACAGAGGGAAATCAGAACTAAATGAGCATGTTGCTGTATTTTGTCATGTATAAAGTAGTGACCCAGGGAGAGTTTCATACTTTTTGTCTGGGCTTTTATCAATTTTGATTGAAATCTTTAGGGCCACTAGATGTTAGAAAATTCTAACCAATCTTGTATAAAGCAACCACTCATTTCAATAGCATTGAAATCTCTAAAGACAGGTTAAGAATTACTGCTTAACCCTTTGAACCCTAGTCCCGCATATAGGCATCCTTTTCGAACAGTTTACATGTGAAAAGTGCACTTGTCTTATTCAAACAGTGAAAACCCAGATCAGAGGGCTCCTTACGGAGCCCTATGATCTGGGTCTTCACTGTTTGTTATAGTGCAAAACATTGACAAATACAATCCTTAAAGTCAGAAATGGGCTAGACTAAAATGGAAACTGGGATTGTCCATTTGAAGTTTCAGGGAGGAAAAAGCATAATGTTGAATGCTATAAGAGCTTTCCGCATAACTTTATCCTTTGTTAAGCAACTTCAGGTTTTAAACACCACACTGTGTCTTTTATTTAATTATTCTAAATACAAGATTTACTGAAATTGAAGTTATAGGATATTACTGTCATATAATACCTTTGTTTTGTAAATGTATCCATCAGAGCTGGTGAGAATGGATTGAGGTCTCTTTGCATACATGGTACAGGTAGAAATCTCTTGGTACAACACATCTGTAGTAGTCAGTGGTGTTTCTTCTGAGACTAGTGTAGTACTGCTATTCTGAGTGACTGCTGAGTTGACATAATGTTGGGTAGGTCTAACAGTGGCTGCTGAGTTGACATTATGTTGGGTAGTTTTAACAGTGGCTGCTGACTTGACATTCTGCTGGGTAGGTCTAACAGTGGCTGCTGAGTTGACATTCTGTTGGGTAGTCTTGACAGTGGCTGCTGACTTGACATTCTGTTGGGTAGGTCTAACAGTGGCTGCTGAGTTGACATTCTGTTGGGTAGTCTTGACAGTGGCTGCTGACTTGACATTCTGTTGGGTAGGTCTAACAGTGGCTGCTGAGTTGATATTCTGTTGGGTAGGTTTAAGAGTGGCTGCGGTCTTGACATTCTGTTGGGTAGTTTCGACAGTGGCTGCTGTCTTGACATTCTGTTGGGTAGTGGCTGCTGTCTTTGCCTGATAAACCAGCGTTGAACTGCTCACAGATAACTCTTCATTGTCTGATGTACTTTCTGATTTGCCAGGAATATGGGTGTGGATGCCAGCTCCTCTTGTAAACTTGTCTTGGTTTTGCTGGATAACTGTAGCAGAACAACGACCCACTTTCTCAGTGCATGTCCAGAAAACTCTCGCTCCAAGTTTATACTGCAAAATATTATCAAAAATAATTAATAAAAAATCATACTTTTTGCATAAAGCCGTTCTGTAATGTTTTGTATAAAGACAGATGACTGTTTAAAGCAGGCTGATAGTAAAGCAGAAATCTCCTTAACCCATTACCCCATAGTCTATTTCTAATATTGAAAATAGTATACCACTTAAAGCAGGTTGAAAGTAAAGCAGAATGTGCCTTAAGGCACATTCTGCTTTACTTTCAGCCTGCTTTAAGCTACCATCTACTAGAAAATAGAAAATATTTCTTCTGATAAAATATTCATAATTGTATAATTTGGAACTATTTTCTTCAGTGGAGGAATACATTAGAGGAGTAAAAAGGCGTATTTATGGGGTAATGGGTTAATTGAGATATCTTCGTTACTTTCAGTCTGCTTTAATGAAGCTCCCACACACTGGATGTATATAAGAAAGGTTAGTAATTAATGACTCTTTTTCAGGACATAAAAGAAATTCTATGGGGAATAGGTAAAGGTTTAATACTTTACTCAATAGCCTGTGTCCAGTTTTGAGGATAGGTTACCACTATAAGCATGTTAAAAGTAAAGCTGAATGCACCTTAAGGTGCATTCTGCTTTACTTTCAGCATGCTTTAAGTTACCCTCTGCTAGGATATAGGTAATATTTGTTATATTGCATAATATATTCAACACTGTACAAAATTTTTACAAGATTTTTTTAGCTAACCTGAGCTAGCTCAGGGTGAGCTTTTGCAATCCTTGAATGTCCGGTGTAGCAGTCAATTCTTTCCCCCCTCAAAAGTTTCCCCGGGGAAAGAATTGGCTAGCCAAAACCTTCCCCGGGGAAAGAATTGGCTAGCCAATTTCTTCCCCCCCCCCTAGTCAAAAACTTCCCCCCCTATAATTTCAAAAGTGGGATACTTTTAGCTAGCTAATTCTTTCCCCCCCTTAGTTGAAACTTTCCCCCCCTATAATTTCGCACTGTAGGATTTCTTTCTCACTATCTGGCGGAATTGTATGGTTTGACTATCTTGGAGGGGGAAAGTTTTGGATAGCCAATTCTTTCCCCCCTTTCTGACATTGTGCGAAATTGTATGCTTTGACTATCTCGGAGGGGGGAAAGTTTTGGCTAGCCAATTCTTTCCCCCCTATCAGCCAGTCTGCAGAATTGCAACATTTGACTATCTTGGAGGGGGGAAAGTTTTGGCTAGCCAATTCTTTCCCCCCTATCAGCCAGTCTGCAGAATTGCAACATTTGACTATCTTGGAGGGGGGAAAGTTTTGGCTAGCCAATTCTTTCCCCCCTTATCTGCCAGTCTGCAGAATTGCAACATTTGACTATCTTGGAGGGGGGAAGTTTTGGCTAGCCAATTCTTTCCCCCCTATCTGTCAGTCTGTGGAATTGTATACTTTGACTATGTTGGTGGGGGGAAAGTTTTGGCTAGCCAATTCTTTCCCCCCCTATCTGTCAGTCTGCGGAATTGCATCATTTGACTATCCTGGAGGGGGGAAAGTTTTGGCTAGCCAATTCTTTCCCCCCCTCTCTTTCAGTCTGCGGAATTGCATCATTTGACTATCTTGGAGGGGGGAAAGTTTTAGCTAGCCAATTCTTTCCCCCCTATCTGTCAGTCTGCGGAATTGCATCATTTGACTATCTTGGAGGGGGGAAAGTTTTGGCTAGCCAATTCTTTCCCCCCTATCTGTCAGTCTGCGGAATTGCATCATTTGACGATCTTGGAGGGGGGAAAGTTTTGGCTAGCCAATTCTTTCCCCCCTATCTGTCAGTCTGCGGAATTGCATCATTTGACTATCTTGGAGGGGGGAAAGTTTTGGCTAGCCAATTCTTTCCCCCCTATCTGCCAGTCTGCAGAATTGCACCATTTGACTATCTTGGAGGGGGGAAAGTTTTGGCTAGCCAATTCTTTCCCCCCTATCTGACAGTCTGTGGAATTGTATACTTGGACTATCTTGGAGGGGGGAAAGTTTTGGCTAGCCAATTCTTTCCCCCCTATCTGTTAGTCTGCGGAATTGCATCATTTGACTATCTTGGAGGGGGAAAGTTTTGGCTAGCCAATTCTTTCCCCCCTATCTGACAGTGTGCGAAATTGTATGCTTTGACTATCTCGGAGGGGGGGGGGAAAGTTTTGGCTAGCCAATTTTTTCCCCCCTTATCTGCCAGTCTGCAGAATTGCAACATTTGACTATCTTGGAGGGGGGAAAGTTTTGGCTAGCCAATTCTTTCCCCCTCCCCTCTCTTTCAGTCTGTTGAATTGTATACTTTGACTTTGTTGGAGGGGGGAAAGTTTTGGCTAGCCAATTCTTTCCCCCCCTATCTGACAGTGTGCAGAATTGCAACATTTGACTATCTTGGAGGGGGGAAATTTTGGCTAGCCAATTCTTTCCCCCCTATCTGACAGTCTGTGGAATTGTATACTTGGACTATCTTGGAGGGGGGAAAGTTTTGGCTAGCCAATTCTTCCCCCCCCCCCCCTATCTGACAGTGTGCAGATTGTATGCTTTGCCTATCTCGGAGGGGGGAAAGTTTTGGCTAGCCAATTCTTTCCCCCCTATCTGTCAGTCTGCGGTATTGCATCATTTGACTATCTTGGAGGGGGGAAAGTTTTGGCTAGCCAATTCTTTCCCCCCTCTCTTTCAATATGCGGAATTGTATACTTTGACTATCTTGGAGGGGGGGAAAGTTTTGGCTAGCCAATTCTTTCCCCCCTATCTGACAGTCTGTGCAATGGTGTGTTTTGACTATCTAAGAGGGGGGAAAGTTTTGGCTAGCCAATTCTTTCCCCCCTATCTGACAGTCTGTGGAATTGTATGCTTTGACTATCTTGAAGGGGGGAAAGTTTTGGCTATCCAATTCCTTCCCCCCTATCTGACAGTGTGCGATATTGTATGCTTTGACTATCTGGGAGGGGGGAAAGTTTTGGCTAGCCAATTCTTTCCCCCCTATCTGCCAGTCTGCAGAATTGCAACATTTGACTATCTTGGAGGGGGGGAAGTTTTGGCTAGCCAATTCTTTCCCCCCTATCTGACAGTCTGTGGAATTGTATACTTTGACTATGTTGGAGGGGGGAAAGTTTTGGCTAGCCAATTCTTTCCCCCCCCCCCCCCTATCTGACAGTGTGCAGATTGTATGCTTTGGCTATATCGGAGGGGGGAAAGTTTTGGCTAGCCAATTCTTTCCCCCCTATCTGTCAGTCTGCGGAATTGCATCATTTGACTATCTTGGAGGGGGAAAGTTTTGGCTAGCCAATTCTTTCCCCCCTATCTGCCAGTCTGCAGAATTGCACCATTTGACTATCTTGGAGGGGGGAAAGTTTTGGCTAGCCAATTCTTTCCCCCCTATCTGACAGTCTGTGGAATTGTATACTTGGACTATCTTGGAGGGGGGAAAGTTTTGGCTAGCCAATTCTTTCCCCCCTATCTGTTAGTCTGCGGAATTGCATCATTTGACTATCTTGGAGGGGGAAAGTTTTGGCTAGCCAATTCTTTCCCCCCTATCTGACAGTGTGCGAAATTGTATGCTTTGACTATCTCGGAGGGGGGGGGAAAGTTTTGGCTAGCCAATTTTTTCCCCCCTTATCTGCCAGTCTGCAGAATTGCAACATTTGACTATCTTGGAGGGGGGAAAGTTTTGGCTAGCCAATTCTTTCCCCCTCCCCTCTCTTTCAGTCTGTTGAATTGTATACTTTGACTTTGTTGGAGGGGGGAAAGTTTTGGCTAGCCAATTCTTTCCCCCCCTGTCTGACAGTGTGCAGAATTGCAACATTTGACTATCTTGGAGGGGGGAAATTTTGGCTAGCCAATTCTTTCCCCCCTATCTGACAGTCTGTGGAATTGTATACTTGGACTATCTTGGAGGGGGGAAAGTTTTGGCTAGCCAATTCTTCCCCCCCCCCCTATCTGACAGTGTGCAGATTGTATGCTTTGGCTATCTCGGAGGGGGGAAAGTTTTGGCTAGCCAATTCTTTCCCCCCTATCTGTCAGTCTGCGGTATTGCATCATTTGACTATCTTGGGGGGGGGGAAAGTTTTGGCTAGCCAATTCTTTCCCCCCTCTCTTTCAATATGCGGAATTGTATACTTTGACTATCTTGGAGGGGGGGAAAGTTTTGGCTAGCCAATTCTTTCCCCCCTATCTGACAGTCTGTGCAATGGTGTGTTTTGACTATCTAAGAGGGGGGAAAGTTTTGGCTAGCCAATTCTTTCCCCCCTATCTGACAGTCTGTGGAATTGTATGCTTTGACTATCTTGAAGGGGGGAAAGTTTTGGCTAGCCAATTCCTTCCCCCCTATCTGACAGTGTGCGATATTGTATGCTTTGACTATCTGGGAGGGGGGAAAGTTTTGGCTAGCCAATTCTTTCCCCCCTATCTGCCAGTCTGCAGAATTGCAACATTTGACTATCTTGGAGGGGGGGAAGTTTTGGCTAGCCAATTCTTTCCCCCCTATCTGACAGTCTGTGGAATTGTATACTTTGACTATGTTGGAGGGGGGAAAGTTTTGGCTAGCCAATTCTTTCCCCCCCCCCCCCTATCTGACAGTGTGCAGATTGTATGCTTTGGCTATATCGGAGGGGGGAAAGTTTTGGCTAGCCAATTCTTTCCCCCCCATCTGTCAGTCTGCGGTATTGCATCATTTGACTATCTTGGAGGGGGGAAAGTTTTGGCTAGCCAATTCTTTCCCCCCTCTCTTTCAGTATGTGGAATTGTATACTTTGACTATCTTGGAGGGGGGGAAAGTTTTGGCTAGCCAATTCTTTCCCCCCTATCTGACAGTCTGTGCAATGGTGTGTTTTGACTATCTAAGAGGGGGGAAAGTTTTGGCTAGCCAATTCTTTCCCCCCTATCTGACAGTCTGTGGAATTGTATGCTTTGACTATCTTGAAGGGGGGAAAGTTTTGGCTAGCCAATTCTTTCCCCCCTATCTGTCAGTCTGTTGAAATGTATACTTTGGCTCTCTTTGAGGGGGAAAGTTTTGGCTAGCCAATTCTTTCCCCCCACCTCTCTTTCAGTCTGTGGAATTGTAGACTTTGACCATCTAGGAGGGGGGGGGGGGGGGGGAATTTTGGCAAGCCAATTCTTTCCCCCCTCTCTTTGAGTATGTGGTTTGGTATCCTTTGACTATACATTGTATATGGAAGGGGGAAAGTTTTGGCTAGCCAATTCTTTCCCCCCTGTCTGTCAGTCTGTGGAATTGTATACTTTGACTATCTTGGAGGGGGGAAAGATTTGGCTAGCCAATTCTTTCCCCCCTATCTGTCAGTGTGCGGAATTGCATCCTTACATTATCTTGGAGGGGGGAAAGTTTTGGCTAGCCAATTCTTTCCCCCCATATTTACAGTCTGTAGAATTGTATACTTGGACTATCTCGGAGGGGGGAAAGTTTTGGCTAGCCAATTCTTTCCCCCCTGTCTGTCAGTCTGTGGAATTGTACCCTTTTGACTTGACATGGAGGGGGGAAAGTTTTGGCTAGCCAATTCTTTCCCCCCTCCCCTCTCTTTCAGTCTGTTGAACTGTATACTTGGACTATCTTGGAGGGGGGAAAGTTTTGGCTAGCCAATTCTTTCCCCCCTATCTGACCGTGTGCAGATTGTATGCTTTGACTATCTCGGAGGGGGGAAAGTTTTGGCTAGCCAATTCTTTCCCCCTTATCTGTCAGTCTGGGGAATTGCATCCTTTCATTATCTTGGAGGGGGGAAAGTTTTGGCTAGCCAATTCTTTCCCCCCATATCTTGCAGTCTGTAGAATTGTATACTTGGACTATCTCGGAGGGGGGAAAGTTTTGGCTAGCCAATTCTTTCCCCCCTATCTGACCGTGTGCAGATTGTATGCTTTGCCTATCTCGGAGGGGGGAAAGTTTTGGCTAGCCAATTCTTTCCCCCCATATCTTACAGTCTGTAGAATTGTATACTTGGACTATCTCGGAGGGGGGAAAGTTTTGGCTAGCCAATTCTTTCCCCCCTATCTGACAGTGTGCAGATTGTATGCTTTGAATATCTCGGAGGGGGGAAAGTTTTGGCTAGCCAATTATTTCCCCCCTATCTGTCAGTCTGCCGAATTGCATCCTTTCATTATCTTGGAAGGGGGAAAGTTTTGGCTAGCCAATTCTTTCCCCCCATATCTTACAGTCTGTAGAATTGTATACTTGGACTATCTCGGAGGGGGGAAAGTTTTGGCTAGCCAATTCTTTCCCCCCTATCTGACCGTGTGCAGATTGTATGCTTTGACTATCTCGGAGGGGGGAAAGTTTTGGCTAGCCAATTCTTTCCCCCCTATCTGTCAGTCTGCCGAATTGCATCCTTTCATTATCTTGGAGGGGGGAAAGTTTTGGCTAGCCAATTCTTTCCCCCCATATCTTACAGTCTGTAGAATTGTATACTTGGACTATCTCGGAGGGGGGAAAGTTTTGGCTAGCCAATTCTTTCCCCCCTATCTGACAGTGTGCAGATTGTATGCTTTGAATATCTCGGAGGGGGGAAAGTTTTGGCTAGCCAATTCTTTCCCCCCTATCTGTCAGTCTGCGTAATTGCCTCCTTTCATTATCTTGGAGGGGGGAAAGTTTTGGCTAGCCAATTCTTTCCCCCCATATCTTACAGTCTGTAGAATTGTATACTTGGACTATCTCGGAGGGGGGAAAGTTTTGGCTAGCCAATTCTTTCCCCCCTATCTGACAGTGTGCAGATTGTATGCTTTGACTATCTCGGAGGGGGGAAAGTTTTGGCTAGCCAATTCTTTCCCCCCTCCCCTCGCTTTCAGTCTGTTGAACTGTATACTTGGACTATCTTGGAGGGGGGAAAGTTTTGGCTAGCCAATTCTTTTCCCCCTATCTGACAGTGTGCAGATTGTATGCTTTGACTATCTTGGAGGGGGGAAAGTTTTGGCTAGCCAATTCTTTCCCCCCTATCTGACAGTGTGCAGATTGTATGCTTTGACTATCTTGGAGGGGGGGAAGTTTTGGCTAGCCAATTCTTTCCCCCCTCCCCTCTCTTTCAGTCTGTTGAACTGTATACTTGGACTATCTTGGAGGGGGGAAAGTTTTGGCTAGCCAATTCTTTCCCCCCTGTCTGTCAGTCTGTGGAATTGTATACTTTGACTATCTTGGAGGGGGGAAAGATTTGGCTAGCCAATTCTTTCCCCCCTATCTGTCAGTGTGCGGAATTGCATCCTTACATTATCTTGGAGGGGGGAAAGTTTTGGCTAGCCAATTCTTTCCCCCCATATTTACAGTCTGTAGAATTGTATACTTGGACTATCTCGGAGGGGGGAAAGTTTTGGCTAGCCAATTCTTTCCCCCCTGTCTGTCAGTCTGTGGAATTGTATACTTTGACTATCTTGGAGGGGGGAAAGTTTTGGCTAGCCAATTTTTTCCCCCCTCTCAGTCAGTCTGAGGACTTGTACCCTTTTGACTTGACATGGAGGGGGGAAAGTTTTGGCTAGCCAATTCTTTCCCCCCCTCCCCTCTCTTTCAGTCTGTTGAACTGTATACTTGGACTATCTTGGAGGGGGGAAAGTTTTGGCTAGCCAATTCTTTCCCCCCTATCTGACCGTGTGCAGATTGTATGCTTTGACTATCTCGGAGGGGGGAAAGTTTTGGCTAGCCAATTCTTTCCCCCTTATCTGTCAGTCTGGGGAATTGCATCCTTTCATTATCTTGGAGGGGGGAAAGTTTTGGCTAGCCAATTCTTTCCCCCCATATCTTGCAGTCTGTAGAATTGTATACTTGGACTATCTCGGAGGGGGGAAAGTTTTGGCTAGCCAATTCTTTCCCCCCTATCTGACCGTGTGCAGATTGTATGCTTTGCCTATCTCGGAGGGGGGAAAGTTTTGGCTAGCCAATTCTTTCCCCCCATATCTTACAGTCTGTAGAATTGTATACTTGGACTATCTCGGAGGGGGGAAAGTTTTGGCTAGCCAATTCTTTCCCCCCTATCTGACAGTGTGCAGATTGTATGCTTTGAATATCTCGGAGGGGGGAAAGTTTTGGCTAGCCAATTCTTTCCCCCCTATCTGTCAGTCTGCCGAATTGCATCCTTTCATTATCTTGGAAGGGGGAAAGTTTTGGCTAGCCAA
This sequence comes from Gari tellinella, assembly GCA_922989275.2. NCBI lineage: Eukaryota > Metazoa > Mollusca > Bivalvia > Cardiida > Psammobiidae > Gari > Gari tellinella. The sequence continues at coordinate 77,844,786 of OV277857.1, forward strand.
TTCTTTCCCCCCATATCTTACAGTCTGTAGAATTGTATACTTGGACTATCTCGGAGGGGGGAAAGTTTTGGCTAGCCAATTCTTTCCCCCCTATCTGACCGTGTGCAGATTATATGCTTTGACTATCTCGGAGGGGGGAAAGTTTTGGCTAGCCAATTCTTTCCCCCCTATCTGTCAGTCTGCCGAATTGCATCCTTTCATTATCTTGGAGGGGGGAAAGTTTTGGCTAGCCAATTCTTTCCCCCCATATCTTACAGTCTGTAGAATTGTATACTTGGACTATCTCGGAGGGGGGAAAGTTTTGGCTAGCCAATTCTTTCCCCCCTATCTGACAGTGTGCAGATTGTATGCTTTGAATATCTCGGAGGGGGGAAAGTTTTGGCTAGCCAATTCTTTCCCCCCTATCTGTCAGTCTGCGTAATTGCCTCCTTTCATTATCTTGGAGGGGGGAAAGTTTTGGCTAGCCAATTCTTTCCCCCCATATCTTACAGTCTGTAGAATTGTATACTTGGACTATCTCGGAGGGGGGAAAGTTTTGGCTAGCCAATTCTTTCCCCCCTATCTGACAGTGTGCAGATTGTATGCTTTGACTATCTCGGAGGGGGGAAAGTTTTGGCTAGCCAATTCTTTCCCCCCTCCCCTCGCTTTCAGTCTGTTGAACTGTATACTTGGACTATCTTGGAGGGGGGAAAGTTTTGGCTAGCCAATTCTTTTCCCCCTATCTGACAGTGTGCAGATTGTATGCTTTGACTATCTTGGAGGGGGGAAAGTTTTGGCTAGCCAATTCTTTCCCCCCTATCTGACAGTGTGCAGATTGTATGCTTTGACTATCTTGGAGGGGGGGAAGTTTTGGCTAGCCAATTCTTTCCCCCCTCCCCTCTCTTTCAGTCTGTTGAACTGTATACTTGGACTATCTTGGAGGGGGGAAAGTTTTGGCTAGCCAATTCTTTCCCCCCTATTTGACAGTGTGCAGATTGTATGCTTTGACTATCTTCCCCCCGCTTAGATTATAGTAAAAGCATACAATTCCACACACTGACAGAGAGGGGGGAAAGAATTGGCTAGCCAAAACTTTCCCCCCCTCCAAGATAGTCAAAGCATACAATTTCGCACACTGTCAGATAGGGGGGAAAGAATTGGCTAGCCAAAACTTTCCCCCCTCCAAGATAGTCAAATGATGCAATTCCGCAGACTGACAGATAGGGGGGAAAGAATTGGCTAGCCAAAACTTTCCCCCCTCCAAGATAGTCAAATTTTGCAATTCTGCAGACTGGCAGATAGGGGGGAAAGAATTGGCTAGCCAAAACTCCCCCCCCCCTCCGAGATAGTCAAAGCATACAATATCACACTGTCAGAAAGGGGGGAAAGAATTGGCTAGCCAGAACTTTCCCCCCTCCATATAACGTCAAAAGGATACAATTCCGCAGATTGACTGAGAGGGGGGGAAAGAATTGGCTAGCCAAAACTTTCCCCCCCTCTGAATTGCGAAAATATAGCGGGGGGGGGGAAGCCAATTCTTTCCCCGGCGAAAGTTTCAACTAGGGGGGAAAGAATTGGCTAGCTAAAAGTATTCTCAATTATGAGTTTTTAGGGGGGAAAGAATTGGCTAGCCAATTCTTTCCCCGGGGAAACTTTTGACTAGGGGGGGAAAGAATTGGCTAGCCAATTCTTTCCCTGGGGAAACTTTTAGCAGGGGGGAAAGAATTGGCTGTTACACCGGCGTCAACAATTTTAGTGTTTATTCTCTAGAGACCACAATTTTTATCAAATCTTTCTCTTACTTGCTCAGATTGTATATTGCCATAAGAGTTCGGATGAGTTTGATTATGGTTGAAATCTGACGTATAGGTCAAGAGTTATTTACCTTTGAATTGCTGAAAAATGCCATATTTAACAATGTTTACACTCTAGAGGCCACACTTTTTATCCAATCTTTCTAAAACTTGCTCAAATTGTATATTACCATAAAAGTTCGAATGAGTTTGATTATGATCGAAATCAGACAAATAGGTCAAGAGTTATAGACCTTTGAATTGCTGAAAACGCCTTATTTAAGGGTGTTTACACTCTAGAGGCCACAATTTTTATTCAGTCTTTTTCAAACTTGCTCAGATTGTATATAACCACAAGAGTTCAGATGAGTTCGACTATGGTTGTAATCAGACAAATAGGTCAAGAGTTATCTACCTTTGAATTGCTGAAAATACCATATTTAACGTGCTCAGATTGTATATTACCATAAGAGTTGCAATAAGTGTGATTATGGTTGAAATCGAACCAATAGGTCAAGAGTTATCTGCCCTTGAATAGCTGAAAATGCCATATCTAACAGGGTTTACATTCTTGCAACTACAGTTTTCAATGGATTTTGATTATACTTGCACACAAAGTAAATAGCTATATATTCTCGAAGGAGTTTAGGCTCTAGTTATCTGCCTTGATGTACTCTACTATATTACTAGAATTATGAGGTTGTATTCCAAAATTGTTTACATGCTATACTACAAATTTGAATAGATTTAGATTAAAACAAGTGAAACAGAAAGGTAAAGCTATCAGGCTTCAGTACAACAGGTGAGCGATATCAGGGCCTTAAGGCCCTCTTGTTTATTCATTCTGCTTTAAGGTACCAGCTACTAGAATATAGAAAATATTTCTTATGAGTTATGATACATATTCAAGACTATATAAATTGGAACTATTTTCTACAGTGAAGGAATAAATTAGAGGCTATGTATGGGGTAATGGGTTAATATATTCCTCCACAAATAGGTAGAACTATCAACGTTCCGCAAGTCACCTGGAAGACTTCCGGCCCCACATGAAAAATCAAAAGTGCCCAAACGAGGATTTGAACCTGAGTGATTGTCAGTCACATTGGCTATAACCACTAGGCCATGGAGCTCCTTATTTTCCAGATATCTCTGTAAAGCGTTCACTTAAAACATGATGAATTTATTGGCTTATATTAAGATAACAGATCTATATCAGCTTAATGCAGGACAAAGGGAGCTTTCTGCATAGAAATAAATTGTATTTTGAGATGCTCATGTCTAATCATTGACTGGCTGCTTAACCCATTACCCCTTAGCCTGCTTCTAGTTTTGAAGACAGGTGACCACTTAAAGCAGGTTTAAAGTAAAGCAGAATGTGCCTTGATGCACATTCTGCTTCACTTTCAGCCTGCCTTAGGTTCCTATATCTACTAGGATATAGAAGTTATTTCTTATGGAGAAATTGGAGAAAAAGGAGAAAGTGCTTTGAATTTTTAATTATTATAACATAATTTATTGTTTCTGCCCTCATGATGAGACCTATTTACTGCATTTGGGCGAGGGTATGTACCTTGGTGGGGTCTCATATTTGAGAATTTTGAGGACTGCCTCAGTTTCTTGTACAGAAAACCCATACCTAGCAGCATTCAATGATTAAGGCTCTCTTTTGGGAAACTCACTTAACACAGTTTTACTTGATCCACTTGTGAACTATGTTTAATTAACAAAACATACCTTGATTTGATAACAGAATCCCTTGCTGTCTGTCAGTCTGGCCTGGTTCCCACTAGCAAGCCCATCAGTCAATGTGTAGGTAATAGAGGCATCTCCTGGTTCCCCGTTGCCCTTTCTAGCCTGATTCCTGCTAGCTGGTCTATCTGGAATAGACTTGGTGCTCTCTGGTTCCCCGTTGCCCTTTCTAGCCTGGTTCCTGCTAGCTGGTCTATCTGGAATGGGCTTGGTGCTCTCTGGCTCTCTGTTGCCCTTTCTAGCCTGGTTCCTGTTAGCTGGTCTATCTGGAATAGACTTGGTGCTCTGTGGCTCCCCATCAGAACTGTCAGAGCTGTAATAGAAATAGTATTATGAGCTGAAACAATGTTAATGCTACTGCAAAAGTCATTAAGTTTAGAAGAAAACATTCTGTATAATTTCAGGCTTTCTGTGTAAACGGGTATCAGTGATGAATAGTTGTACAATTGGTCAAACGCCAAGCCACCTCCGATTGGCCACTGATTGGCGACTCGGCATGGTGACACTTCTAGATGTCCTTTACCTATTTTGTTCAAATGGTTCCAGTATGTAGAATTGTAGGTCAGAGGAGCTAAACTAGATTTTTTCAATGGAAATTTAAAAAAATCTTCTTGTCTAAAACCCGTGTACCCTGATTTTAAATATTTAGCATATAGCATCATCTACAGGTCCTCTGTATTTCCATGTTGAAATTTTGGAAATAAAATACATGTATGTTTAAACTAAATCTACAGCTCCTCTATCAAGATTTTTCAAATTTAATAATGCCCCTTGGGTGAAAAATGACCCTGTCTTGGACATAAATTCAATATCTCCATTTTGTCAGCTATTCTCAGGTGAGCGAAATATGCCCCATGGGGCTCTTATTGTTCATGGGGTTACAGCCAATCACAGCTAACAAAAGTAATGGAAAAAATACAATATTAAATTATTGCAAAATAACAAACAAGGCAGAATGTGATCTGTCGGGCTCCTTAAAGAGTCTAATGATCTGGATCTACTCTGTTGGCATGGGACAAATGTATTATTTACATGTAGGTACAATGTTTGTAACAGATATACTCACCTATCATGGATGTGCTGTTTCTGTGAGAACTCTCCTCCACTGAGGAATATCTGTAGGTCCTCCCTTGCTCTCACTGTGACCCCGCATCCATCATGGACACACCTGTATATGGCATGATCTGGGTTGATTATCTGCCAATAGATTGTTATAGGTACAGAGCTCTGGATAAAGTGAGTCATACAAAAGATAAAACTCATGAGAACTGTCTTACTTTAGAACCATCGAACAAAAGGCAACTCTAATGAGTAGTTTACACATTACCCCATAGCCAGTGTCTCTAGTTTAGAAGACAGATGACTACTTCAAGCAGGTTTACTTTCAGACTGCTTTAAGCTATCATCTGCTAGCATAAAAACATTTTTTCTAATAGTATACCATCATAACTTAATATATTGGAACTGTTTTCTTCCATGGAGGAATAAATTAGCGGCGTAAAAAGGCATATTTTTGGGGTAATGGGTTGAACAAGTGGTCTTAAGGCATAAAAGATAAAAGAACAGGAAATGTTGAGTTGACCGAAAAAAACAACCATGTAGACTCTTTTGAAGAATTAGATGGGTGAAGTGAAAAAAAGGCTCATTTTGCTTCACTTTTAGCCTGCTTTAAACTATCATATTTTAGAAATACAAGTGTTGACAATATCATTACTGACAATATATTATTTATATTATTATAGAAAATGTAGTATATTTATCAGATACCCTGTACATGATCTTAGTGGAATGTCATAAAGTCATTCTGTAAATATTCATAAGTGCAAAATCAATTTTTGGGCTCATGCATGCATGCAAGTCAAACCTTATTGTCCACAAGTGCTGCATGAAGTGGGTCACCAAATATCACAATTTGCTAAAGCTTTACATTAAACAATGTCACATTTTGGGGGAAAGTAAATATGGCGGAGAGACTACAACCTACAGTTTCAATAAACTAAATTGGTTTTAAAGATGACGCTTGGCAAGGCTCCTTTATATTACTCAACTGGTTTATAAAAATAATAAATAATGCACTCATGTAAGATTCTCTATATAATACAAGTCATGTACATGTATTCCTGACTGTATAAAATGGAACTATTTTGTTCAGTGGAGGCTGAACGGCATATTTATGGGATAAAACAAAGGACTAACATATGAATCAACAAGTTTAGTTGTGCCCCCTGATGTGACCTTAATCTCTAAATGACCTTGACCTCTAACTGACATGACCCAGTTTGTATTGAGCACAGTAGGCTTCTTGAACAGACTACACATGTCTAATATTAAGGTTAAGTCCCTTTCACATGCACATGTAGTTCCAATGTTATTGCCAATGTTAAATTCAGTCTATTTGACTTTTTGACTGACACACAAAATTGTACTGAGCTCAATGTCTTCTTGAATTGAGTGCACATATCAAATATGAAGTGTCTATGACATGTAGCTCCAAAGGGATGGCCAAGGTAAAAGTTGTGAACAGACCGACCAAAAATGATATGCCAAGGATTGTCATGTAGAGGTATAAAAATACATTGATGCATTTCTTACTGTTGTCTGTTTAAACTCATTTCCGTGGCAATCTTTGACAAACTTCTGTCCATCTGGCTTTTTGTGTAATGTGTAGGTGATTGGTAGAGGGGAGTGGTCAAAGATGACTGGACGTGGTGATATTATTATCTCTACTTCTGGTGTGGCCTGATCCTCTAGGCTGCTCAGGGAAGATGCTCTGTACAAATAAAAATCATGTTATTAACCCTTTACCTGATAGCATTGTTTCTAGTATTGAAGATATGTGACTACTTAAAGCAGGTTGAAAGTTAAGCAGAATGCGCCCTAAGGCGCATTCTGCTTTACTTTCAGCCTGCTTTAAGCTATTAACTGCTAGAATAAGGAAAGTATTTAATATGACACATATTCATTACGGTATAATTTGGAACTATTTTCTTCAGCGGATGAATAAAATGAATGTGCTAAAAGTCGCTTCTATAAGGGAAAGGGTTAAATATCATGTGAGATCATTAACCCTTTACTCCATGGCATGCTTCTAGTATTGTTTTACTTTCAGCCTGCCTAAATCAATCTACCATCTGCAAGGATATAGAAAATACTTTAACGGTGCAAGTTCATGACTGTATAAAGCCTTAGTCAGACTATTTTCTTCAATGGAGGATTATTTCAAAGTGGTAAAAAGATGTATTTATCGAGTAGTGGATTAGAGTGATTTAACTGGACAAATCAATCAAATTCTCCTCATGCAGATCATGATCTGCATTGTTTGCTATAAACTCCTCAAGCATCAATGTAAACTGGTGATAACAAATAATTTCCAGTTTAAGTAGTTCACAATGTGTCAATTTTCTTGACCCTTGCATTGATGCATGCCTATGAATATATAGCTGCATATGAAAGATCAATTCAATAATTGGCTATTAACCCATTAATTACCCCATAGCCTGTTTCTACTTTCGAAGACAGGTGACCACTTAAAGCAGGTTGAAAGTAAAGCAGAATGTGCCATATACTTTATATAGAAACTATCTATTATGGTACATATTCATGACTATTATTAAGTGAATTTTCTTTTTTTTTGGTGGAGGAATAAAGGCGTCAATAAGGTGTTTTATGGGGTATTTGGTTAACATTATTCTACATGTATATGGATTTCATGTTTTTGACCTTGACCTTTGACATCATAACAACATTTTGAAGTCAATACCATGCACCAGTCATTTCTTCCATTTTTCAAAAAAATTGGTCCCTGTTTGTAAGATTTTCAAGATGCCATGGTGGCCATATTGGATTTTGGATCATCATGAAAGTAACAGTGTTTTGTCAGGACCAAGTATTTGAATGTGTGTAGGAAGCTAGAATTTGACATACAAGAATGGGTGGCAATAGCTCACATTTGAATGGTGGCAATAGCTCACGTTTGGAAAGTGAGCAATGTAAGAGTTAATTATTTGAAGTTTTGATACTTACGGATACTGGGCTAGTCCTTCTCTTTCTATCCTGTTGTTTTCAAAGGACATATGTAGCTCACTGTCACTGTCAGAAATGTCCATGGAAATTGGCAGGTTTGCACCCGAAACCATTGATGTACCCTCTTTCTCAAGCTTGATACCCAAATAACTTGGCTCCTGAAAATAAAACATTTGATCTTGTAAAATTCAAAGTGTAAAACAAAATGTCGACTGAAAAATCAAAGTTTGTTATTTCCCCTGCAAAACATAGTCAGGGTATATTGTTTTTGGCCTCTTTTGTCTGCGTGTGGGTGTTTATGTGCCTTTTATCCAGTTCCATAGCCATTGATAGAGGCAATATTATTCATATTTGGCATGTAAACTTAATTTAAGATGTTCTTAAGCTCAGTACAGCTTTAAAGCAAAGTTCAAAATCAATTTTATTGGTCAAATAGGCTGAATTTAACCTGATCATATCTTTAATACTACATGCATCATAGAGATTTCAGATTGGGTCAGTGTTTGACAGACACATCTTGTTCACTCCTTTCCTTAAAAGCAGGCTGTCAGTAAAGCAGAATGTCTTCAATACTAGAAACAGGCTATGGAGTAAAGGGTTAGAGAAATATGAATGTTTGCCCAAATCATAGATATATTCTTTCAGCAGAATGTTTAAACTGCATGCTGACTATAGATTGAGTAGCCTGTATACATGTAGTTATACTTACTCTAATTGCATGTCTGGAACAGTAGTTACACAGCCAGTGTTTGGGCGTCTGTTCCTGCAGCACAGACACATAGAACTGGACGTAGAAACTGGGCAACACATCTGAAACAGAAATCAATACCAACATGAGAAACATTGGACTCTAATAAAATTATTGCATATCTAGAACAGTAGTTACACAGCCAGTGTTTGGGCTTCTGATCCTGCAGCACAGACACATAGAACTGGGCGTAGAAACTGGGCAACACATCTGAAACAGTGATAAAAAATGGCTTTGTAAACAGTCAGATGACCTAGATTGTTGGACAAACACATTAGAAACTAAGGGTCTGCACTATTTATGTCTCCCCCAATTGACCTTGTTATGTTTCCCCTCTTAGTGCCAAAAAAAGTACAGTATATATATATAGGTTGTTCTGGACACTTTTTGCCAAATGTCTCATTTATCATAGAAATATGAAAAGAAAGTTTCATTGCTCCCTGAATTAATGAATTTTCCCAATTTTACGATAAAATATATTCTTTTAAAAAATGTCATCTTTTAAGCAGTTTCTTTGCTATATTTTTGTCGGGAGGAGTGTAATAGCCATATTCATACCAAAACAGGAAAGCACATTGTTTTGTTTTTAAATTTACATGTCATTATCTATATATGAAAAAATGTAAACACACATGTTGCGGCAAATGACATAGCTCGACAGTAGTGGCATGTGAATCGCATGCTTTCCCAGTACATTTAAATCTAGAAAAATATATGTAGTAAAGCCTCTGTATGACTACCAATTAATAACATTCATTATAAGGTGTTTCAGTGAGGTCATTGCTTAATGCAAGGTGGAAGTATAACAAAAGGTTCCTTCATGATAATTCTGTTGTTTTTTCCACCTTGTTCTAAGCTGCCACCCGTCGTAATATAGCATATCAAATGACAAGGAAAATGTAGATTGTGAGAGCGAGGGGGTAATCTCAAAGAAATTTGCCAAAAGGACAGTTTTGACCAGTTTTGAGGATCATCAAAAGAGCATGCTACGTACAGCATGTTTTGGAATAATAAAACTGGTACAGTAAGAACCATTCTTAAAGAAAGTATTCTTATTTGAGATCAATGATATATAAAGCTATTTAGTACAAATTATGGAAGCATTCCATGAATTGAGGTTTTAAGTTAAAAAAAATGTAAATGTCAACAGGAAAGCCTTGGTGGAAAAGAGGTGGAACAAATTATTTATGGTCAAAAAGCTGTATTTCTGTTATACCCATATCCTGCCAATCGTGACTTGATTAAAATTTGCCATCAGTTTGGATTGAGATAAGACGTGGCGTAATGCAGCGTCTGATCTGAAATCATTTGTGTGTAACATATTTTTTGTGTTAGTTGTCTTAACCCTTTACCTGATAGCATTGTTTCTAGTATTGAAGATATGTGATTACTTAAAGCAGGTTGAAAGAAAAGCAGAATGCGCCCTAAGGCGCATTCTGCTTTACTTTCAGCCTGCTTTATGCTATTAACTGCTAGAATAAGGAAAGTATTAAATATGACACATATTCATTACGGTATAATTTGGAACTATTTTCTTCAGCGGATGAATAAAATGAATGTGCTAAAAGTCGCTTCTATGAGGGAAAGGGTTAAGAAGGAAGGTTTTATTGTCCTTGATTAAGTTTTTTTTTTTAGAAATAAAGCTTGTGACCCAAACTGCTTCTACATCTCTTTACCTATTGAAGTCAAACTTTGCATACTGGTATACATTGATAATGAAGTGCAGATATCAGTGACATATTGTTCAAGTAAGTTGTCCCAAGAAGGACAGAGTTATGGACCCTTATAGGACTCGAAAAATCTTGTGATGCAAACCACTTCTACATTTTTGTACCAATCAAATTGCATATACCGGTATGCATTTAGAAATGGGTGAAGATGTTTTGGAAACCATTTCAAAAGAATTACAGAGTTAAGGTCCCTGGCTGAGCTTAAAAAATCTTGCAAAGCAAACAACTTCTACCTTTGTGTACCAATTCAGATAAAAATTTAGGATATTCATCACCTTCAGTGATAGTTCTGGTTTCATTTTGAACTGCCTTGATGAAACCTATTTTTAGAAGAAAACAGATTATTATCTAAAGAAACAAAAGCTTTTTTGAGGACGCATAATAAAAATTAATAATTAGAATATATATGCAGCATTACATGGATCGTTTTGATATAATTTTTTAGGCTACGATGCAAAAACTCAAGGTGACACAACAACAAGGTGACAGCTAGCTAGACATGGAAATATATTCAAAGAAATATGACAGGAGCCAATTATCTAAAACAATATTCATCTTTCATATACATATATTAAAAGTCATCAATGTAAGGGTCATTTTTGACATGATTATCAAAGAATCATGAAGAAAAAGGCCAAGGTGATCAACACATCAAACTTCAATTTTATGCATTGTGCTATTCTCACCTATTCAAACAACATATCCTCTGAAACCAGTGGTCTAAATTCAACCAATCAGAACATCTCCTCTGAAACCTGGTGAGTGGTCTAAATTCAACCAATCAGAACCATAAAAGGGGGGGGGGGGGGCCATAAAAGTGTTTGGGTGAGGTAGTATTTCTTGTTGCCATGACAATTGTTCACAAAATCTATAAAAATCTTTTCCAAAACTACTGGTCTGATTTCAATGTTCTGTGATTAAATTAAAAAAAGTTGGGCAATACATGAGTATTAGATCATAACTGCCATTACCTGGTCATAGATTAGGTCAGTAGGTCAAATCGCTGAAAAGGCTTTTGGCCACTCCAGGAGCCACATTTTTAACCCATTTTTCTTGAAACTTGCTTAGAATGATCATCTTTACAAAAGTTAGACAATGTGTGCATATGGATTTGTAGGGTTAAAAAGTAGGTCAAAAAAAGGGAAAACATTTCTGAAAGTCTTAAGGAGCCATATTTTTAGTCATAAGTTCATAAAAACTTCCCAGAAGGATCGCCTTGACAAAATAAAGGCAATGTAATAAATAGTAATATGGATTACCTGAAGTCGAAAAGTAGATCATAGGATAAGCTTCAGTGTAGTTTAGGGCCAAAATGTCATTTTGGCCCTTCATAAACCTAGCTGACAATAATTTATGTTCATGGTGGTGGTGTTTATTTAGATCTGATTCAGTGAACTAGTTTAGGTGGTCCTGGTTTAGTAGGTTACATGTTGAAGCATACCAATTCAAAAGTAGGGATGTGCAATAAAACCAGATTTCAGCTCACCTGGCATGAAGTGCCTAGGTGAGCTAATAGGATCGCTTTGATGTCTGTCGGCCGTCCACAATTGGTCCACAATTGGTTGCGAAAACTCCAGCGGCTACAAATTTCATCCGATCTTCATTAAATTTATGAAAAAAGTTTGAAGAAATCAAGGTCAATTTCAAATACGGGTCATTTTGGGTCTAGGTCACTAGGTCAAATCATAGCAATACATTGTGAACACACTAGGTGCTACAAATCTTAAATGAGGGTCATGACAGGTTAACAACTCGGTCACTAGGTTAATTAATCAAAGAAAAACAGAGTTAACCATCTAGATGCTACACATCTCATTAGATCTTTATGAAGCTTGGTCAAAATGAAACTTGATGACAATGTTTGTCTTGATAAAATCTAGGTCAAGTTTGTCATGTCAGGTCAAAAACTAGGTCACTAGGTCAAATCATAGAAACAGCTAGAGGCTACAATTCTTATTAGACCATTATGAAGCTTGGTCAAAATGTTTAACTCTTTAATATCTAGGTCAAGTTCAGATGTGGATCATGTCCATCAAAAGCCCGGTCAAATCAAAGAAAAACCTTGGTAACACTCTAGAGGCTACAAATCTCATTAGATCTCCATGAAACTTGCTCAAAATGTGTTTCTTATTGATATCTAGGTCAAGACTTAGTGTGAATGTGGGTCATGTCAGGTCAAAAACTAGGTCACTAGGACTGGTCAAATCATAGAAAAACCTAATTCACACTCTAGAGGCTACAAATCTCATCTTTATGTAACTTGGGCTTAAATTAATGTTAGCCTTAATGATTTCTAGATCAAGTTGAAGTGTGGGTCATGTTGGGTCAAAAAGTGTTTTCAAACAAATGTGTATCAAATAGTGATGCATCTTTTTAGGTAGTTCCCGGGTGAGCTTAGTTTCCATGAAAGGTGTTATGAAACTTTGTCTGAAGAATGATAATATCCTTAGAAACAATGTGTGAAAATATAGGCAAAATTGATCGTTTAGTTTGTCTTAAAGGTCTCTTTTTCTGACAAAACTCTGGAAATGTAATGATTTTATTTTTCTCAAAAAAATACCGTAAAGCTAATGACCATAAGTCTCGCACAATAAGTAGTCCACAACATTCATTACAAGAAAAGCAATAAAAACCGTTTTGAATAAAGGTGTTTAGAAAGATGTTATCAGCTATTTAAATTTTGCAAAATACTAATTTTACATAAAATTTGAATTACAAAAAGTTGACTCATACAAAGTATTTTTTTTCTTCATTTTATTCAAATATATGGTTGGTGAAATAGTTGCATGGTCAGAAAAAAATAGAAAATATTACAGTCAGGATTTGTTGTAATAATTTTCTTATTAAAATGTGGGAAATTTGAAGTGGAGATACAGTTACCCACCTTAAAATTGAAACTATGTCATTAAAATGCATTATTACTTATTCATGAACTTGCATACAAGGATAACTATATTGTTTAAATATGATAATGAGCAATATTTATCTTGAAAAGGTTGTCATAATGATAAGTTTCAATGTGTGGCTTTATAATTCGATCAAATCTTATACATACATGTATACCGATTTTATTGACTTGTAAGTCATTAAACTAAAACATATAGATCAATTTTATTGACCTGGCAGGGCGGAGCTTCGATACAGACCTCTGCATTTCAACTTTGGGGCCGATAGCACGCTCTTTTATTATCGGAATTTACCGTTGTCGTCTGCCGGTTTTTTCTTAACATTACATATCATTTGACATTTTGACAGAAGGAAGATAATGAAGAATGACAAACAGGTTGAATCCAGGTCAGAAGATGCGTTACCCGGCGTCTGATCTGGATTCAAGCTGTTTACAAATGTTAACCAAGTATTAATTTCTCTTCCTATAACAATTCCCAACGAACAACACACACAATCTTTGTCTTCCATTGGGTGTTGTTGTAGAGAGGGAGCACTGTATATACCAATTGCCTGTGGATATTGGTGCACGTATAAATTGTGTTTCAAGTTGAAAGTATCAGACAATAACGATAAGATAAGAGACTATACCTATCTACCCTAAAATCAAAAGTAAATTGGTTTATCTTTGCCAAAGGTTAGCTTCGCCCTGCCAGTTGAATAAAATTGGCCTATACATGTAAGTGAGCATAAATAATTGGACCATATATAGCATCACTAATTCTTATCAACAAAGACTAAACATAACATGTCCCTTGATCACTGCGTTATGGATTGACAAGTCAATAAAATCTGACACCTCATTTAAAATAAATATTTGGATCAAATTGGACTCAAACCTATGACCTTTGGATTGCTAGTCAATCACTCTACCGACTGCGCTATGAAAGACTACACTGAATCGTGTAGTCATTTTCGATTTACAGACGTTTCGGTAAATGACCAGTTCGGTAAATTGATTTTATATAGTGAAAGTCTGGACGTTTCGGTAAAAAGGTAAATTATAGTAATTATAGGATTAAGTATATCGCACATCGCACCTCTCTCGGTAACAATGAGATTGTGGCACATTGTTTATGCCAAGTTTGCAGGGTTGTTTTAGTATGTGTTGATCCTGATCTACCAACAGATAAAAAATTTCGGCCTGTTTACAAAACGAAATAAAGGGCATGTGAAGGGGGTAAAAATAACTTGATTTCTTCAATATTTTTTCCCCATTTCTTCTATAAGGAGATGAGATTATTGTTACATCTCAAAATAATTAAGAACTAAAAAAACAAAATTTATATTTACTTCATAACCTACTTTATTGCCCCAATTCGGCATAGAAATTTTACCAATTCCAGAACTAGATCGTATAGTTTAGACCCAACCCATTTGCAAGACCTTACTAGGTACAAGTGATTAGAGATCAAGCGCCATCAGTTATTGATCTAGCGAAAGGTGTGATATACAGACCTGTACATAAACCTATAATTTCTATAATTTACCTTTTTACCGAAACGTCCAGACTTTCACTATATAAAATCAATTTACCGAACTGGTCATTTACCGAAACGTCCGTCACCCGTCATTTTCTAGTTTAAGCAAGTGCAGAAAAAGTCTATGTCTTCAAGACGCAGTTCCGCTTGCCTGCAACAAAACTCTCATATGCGAAAGGCCTGAATAACAAGCAATATATATTGCGATACATATTGTTATACAGTGATGGAGTATTGGAATATATTGCGATACAACATCAAGCAATACCCATCCTTAGTCAAAGCATACCTAAAAGGGGTCAAAGCTTACCATATTTGGTTGAGAGATATATATTGAAAATACATCCAATTTATGTGCAATATAACACACTTTCCTAGCAGAATTGGTAGCTCAAAACTGACTGAAAGTAAAGCAGAATGCACCTACTAAGTTGTATCGGGCTTTTAACCCTTTACCTGATAGCCTATTTATAGTATTAAAGATAGATGGCTAATTAAAGCAGGTTGAAAGTAAAGCAGAATGCGCCTTAAGGCGCATTCTGCTTTACTTTCAGCCTGCTTTAAGCTTCCATGTGCTAGAATATAGAAAATATTCCCCATAATATATATTCATGGCAGATTAAATTGGAACTATTTTCTTCAGCGGAGGAATAAATTAAATACGCTAAAAGTCGCTTCTATGGGGGAAAGGGTTAACCTCCTTTAGATTATCACCTGTCTTCAACACTTAAGAAACAGACTAAGGGGTAGAGGGTTAAGGATATTTTATTTTAGAGTTGCTATAGTAACAATAACCAACTTACCGGGTACACATTTCCTGTGTTGCCAGAGCTTGCATCCTCCACACATTAACACATCCTGTTCCTGGCCTAGCTGTGAGTAACAGGATCTACACACTATGTGCTGAACACACTCCATTATCAAACTTTATCACAACTCTAAATGAAATCACACTATATGTTCCCGCTGTTCAATATGAATTAAAATTATTTTTAGTCTGCACTTATTAGATGTAGATACACTATGCCATTATTTTGACTAATTACACTTTTTCAATTTATACTCTTTAACCTGTAATTGTATCCCATAATTCAATAATCTTCATTAATATGCAAACTCATTTGATTAGTTGAAGTGATAATCCTTTCTGTTTTGATTGGTTGACTCCATTTCACGGTTCCGCCTATAAATTTCAACCCAACCCACTGTAATTAAGGACTGATAATACCTTTAATTACCCTAGCAGTTTGTTGTCACAGCAGTTTGTTTTCACAATTAACTTTGAACTGTATTTGGTTATTATTGTATGGACTGCAGTCTTTTGTTTATCAACAGTCAATCAATCAGTCAATGTGTGAATTGTCACAGTTTTTGTCAGTATTTATGATTGCTAATTGAAATGTTTGATGCTAAAGAAGAAGTTGATATAGATGGATTTGATGTTTGAAACTCTTTCAGCAATTAAGTTAAATTATCACAATTCACTTTGATCTATTCTTTGTTATTATGGTAAGGACTGCAGTACATTGTCTATCCCTTATTAATGAATTAGTGAATGTGTTAATTATTTGTCACGTGTTTTCTCATTACTTCTTTTATTACACATTCTTCAGGCCTACCATTCCTCCGGATTTTTCCTAAATCTCCGGATTTTTCATAATTTCTCCGGATCTCCGGATTTTTTCCGAAATCTCCGGATTTTTTCAAAAATCTTCCAGAAAAAAATCCTAATCCCCGATTCAGTGCGCCAGACAGCACCTTCTCGGTCTTTAAAATAAGAGAAAAGCAATAAAGGTATTCCGAATGCTATTTTTATTGGTACTAATCGGGTCATTGACTGGATTAGAAGCTTGTTCACAACCAATCAAACATGTAATTACCACCTGTGGTTCCGATTCGACTGCGGGCTGAGAAGTAGATACGGCATGCTCTTTATTTATGACACGTCTGGTTCTGCATGTTGCATAGTGTGGTGTACACACTTCATTTTATGACACGATAGGTTCACGCATAGCGATAAAGTGATGGTGTAGTGCAGGTAAACAGCGAGATTGCCGATATCGTTAAGAAGCTATACACGGGAGCAAAATTGCTATACCCAAGAGAAAAAATGCAGCCAAATGAAATCGGCTTTGAAATTTTCAATATTTTTTATTATTTTATTTTGAAAATTACGGCAGGGTGTCATGGAATTAAGGCAGGACGTGACGCCCTGCTAAAAGTATCTAGCCATGAGTATATTTATATGAATATTATTAACTTACTAGTCATAGTGGCCTGAAATGTGCAAAATCAGATGTAAGATATTGATATTATAACTTTTCTAATCCTTAACAAAACAGTACAGGTCCTTATCACAGAACACAGTTGTCTGACCGAGGTCTATACTGCTAGAGAAAGAGTAAATATTTGCAACTATGGAGAATACAGTTGAGTTGCCCCTAACAGTATTTATGATGTTTTGTTATTTTTCTTTTATTATAGTTTTTTTACAGAGTTTATTGCAATAAAGTTTATACTGTTATTCTTTGTGTGTATGTATTTAATATATAGATGATGGTTGCAATGGTGTGATATATATTTGAAAAGATGGTTTTAAACACAAAAGCGCACAAATAAAGATTTTCCATTAAAAAGCGCGCTTTTGGGAATCGCGCCATCGAAGGCGCGATTTTGAAAATCGCGCTTTAAAATCAAAATTTGGGAAAATCTTAGGATTTTTTTTTTGAAATTATGGTAGGCCTGATTCTTTAATTAATAATTATTCTTAACCCCTTAGCCCACATCATATTTCTAGTTCTTGAGACAGGTGAACAGTTAAAGCAGGTTGAAAAGCAGAATGTGCCTTAACCCATTACCCCATGGTCAGTTTTTTAGTTTTGAACAGAACAGAACAGAACAGGCGACTACTTAAAGCAGGTTGAAAGTCAAGCAGAATGCACCTTAACCCATAACCTCTTAGCCTATTTCTAGCTTTGAAAACAGGTGACCACTTAAAGCAGGTTGAAAGTAAAGCAGAATGTGCCTTAAGGCACATTCTGCTTTACTTTCAGCCTGCTTTAAGCTACCATCTGCAAGGATATAGAAAATATTTCTTCTGATACATATTCTTGGCTGTATAAATTGGAACTATTTTCTTCAGTGGAGGAATAAATAGAGGAGTAAAAAGGCGTTTTTAAGGGGTAATGGGTTAAGGCGCATTCTGCTTGACTTTCAGCCTGCTTTTGAAGCTACCATCTGCTAGAATATAGAAAATATTTCTCATGATTCATATCCTTGACTGTACAAATTGGAACTGTTTCTTCATTGGAGGAATAAATCAAAGGCGAAAAAGGGTGTATTTTTTGGGGTAATGGGTTAATGTATGATGATTCTGCCTCACAGTCTTTCAGCTTGCTACTGTTACAGGACTTTGCGCTACCCTGTTGTGTTTGAGCCTTTCAGCTCACTACCCAGTGTGTTTTAACCCTGGACTTTTAGCTACTCAAACATTTTCGCTACCCCAGTTTTTTTATTGTAGTTAATTTACCCTATATAAAAAATACTTTAAATTTAGTTTAATATATATAACGATTAAATTATAATCATGTAATGACTAAAGTCTTTATTAAAAAGGGAGGGAATCAGATAACTCATTTGGATGCAATATTTTACCACTCTTATACAGTCCACTACCCCAATGAGCCGGATACAGCTGCCGTATACGACTGATTGGGGAAGTGGGCTGTATAAGAGTGGTTTATGCATACATACGAGTTATCTAAATTATTATTGTTTAATGATCTGAAATTTGCAGATAAAAATGAAATAGGCAGTTGTCAATTTTGAAAGGCGTTTCTTGGAGCAAATGCGATGAGAGTAGTGAATAAATAGAGGATCTTGTATGAGTGCTCATTATTTATCATTTTTAATAAACAAGTTGACTCAAATAATATGACACGAGCCTTGATGAGCGTCATATTTATTTTAGTCAACGATTTTATTAAAAATGATAAATAATGAACAAGAATATGAGATTCTATTTATCATAACAATTTTAAGCTCCTATAAAACTAATTGAAGACGTAGTTTGTAGACCCTCTGCTATATAGATTTTCTGGCAAAACGTCAAGTTGTTTAGGTTAACGTAATCGCAAATAACAGGCTGGGCCGGAGCCCAAAAACCGATTTTCCACTAGAGGATTACGATATTTACATAATGGCTTTATGCAACTCCCAGACCACAGGTTATGTGATAAATAAAAGTTTAACTCTTTCCTCCCTGAAACTTTAAATGGACAATTCCAGTTTCCATTTTAGTCCAGTCCATTTCTGACTTTTAAGGGTTGTTTTTGTCAGTGATTGGCATTATGACAAACAGTGAAGACCCTGATCAGAGGGCTCCTTTCGGAGCCCTCTGATCTGGGTATTCACTGTTTGCACAGGACAATTGTTCTATTCACATGTACACTGTTTGAAAAGGACGCCTATAGGCGTGACTAGGGTTCAAAGGGTTAAACCAGATTAATAACGATACTTTTTTATGTGGACGCATTGCATCTGCATGAATATTGTCAGCACTGTAATTATCTCTGTTATGATTAGTTTGGAACCAGATTAGTATATAAAAATCTTCTATTTATGCCCGTTTAAGTTGGGATCCGGGTTATAATAATAACGACTTTATTTACTGAGGCTACAAATTTAGGAAAGCCCAATTTTCCATGTGGGCCTCAACATAAAAATTATATACATAATTAATTACATAGTCATATTAAACAAATAATGAAACAAACAGAATACGATATGTAGTCAAACTTATGTTCGGGGACCAATTGTTTAATGAAACATGTACACAGGTACTGCTGGATTGCCCAATGCATGACAAAAGCAGAGCAAAGTTCCATTAGGACCTTCCCACCTAACTCCTGTCCTACACTAAGCAGCCATTTGTTTATAGAATGGAAAGTTTTTTATATTTAACCCTTTCCCCCATAGAAGCGACTTTTAGCGTATTTAATATATTCCTCCGCTGAAGAAAATAGTTCCAGTTTATATCCTATGGACAATTACCAGAACAAATATTTTATATAGCCTAGCAGATGGTAGTTTAAAGCAGGCTGAAAGTAAAGCAGAATGTGCCTTAAGGCACATTCTGCTTTACTTTCAACCTGCTTTAAGTGATCACCTGTATTCAATGTTATAAACAGGTTATTGGGTAAAGGGTTAAGCCATTACCCCTTAGCCTGTTTCTAGTATTGAAGATAGATAACCACTTGAAGCATGTAGAAAGAAAGGCACATTCTGTCTTACTTTCAGTCCGCTTTAAGCTACAATCTGCTAGGATACAAGAAATGCTTGTCATGGAACATATTCATGACTGCACAAAGGTGGCAATTTCTTCAGGGGAAGAACAAATCAAAGGGGTAAAATGATGTATTCATGAGATAATGGGTTAAATAACATGTAAATGAATTTTTTTTACATTGAACAGCACATTGACAGCTCTTGTCAACTCTTTCAATACTTAGTAACACGTATGGTTTATTAGGTCCCCTTTGGATCATTTTATAAATTACCAAAAACTGAATCAGTCTATGTGGATTTCTGGGTAGTTTAATAAATACTGTTTTAAATTAGCAAACAGTGAAGACCCTGATCAGAGTGCTCCTACAGGAGCCCTCTGATCTGGGTCTTCACTGTTTGAAAATGTAATGATTATGATTCAAACAGGTCCATGGTGTTGTAAGAGTTAAAGTACTATAGTGTTGTCCTAAGTTGCAATCTTTAAAATATAATGTATAGTACATTGTATATACATGTATGCATATATATACGCTGGTACATTTAAATAATGTATATATACATATATGCTAGAACATTTATTTGGTTTTGTTCCAGAATGTAGTAGGAACTTTTTTTACCACAGTAATTGGATGTTTCAATTTTGGTATATATGATTTAGGGAACGTTTTAACTTTGGGACAATTTGTTTGGGATATGTTTTGAACTGGATACATTTTAATTTGGGTATGCTTTTCAGCTAAATATGACGATTTTGGGTCTGTAATATTTGACAAAATATATCTTTACTTTTATTCAATTTATTTATGAATAACAATATAAATAAATATACATTGAATAAAAATGAACACACCAGATAAGAAATGAATAAACAAGGTCAGAATGGATTTTCAGACAGGTTCATGTGACTTTTGAAAGTACAATGTAACTTTATTTATTGAAACTTTCCAATGTGAGCAAACAAGTATAATTACTTATTGATGAGTTTTTCAGGACTCTGGGCAAAATTTCTTTACCTGTAATTTTTGGAAGTATCTGAATATTACACTGGTAAAGAAATTTAACTCTGAGTCATGAAAAACTCATCAATAAGTATATACTTATAATCGTGAGCTTGGAATTTAAACAACCTATTCAGTTGGAAGTATAGACATCATTTGCAAACAGTGTTACCTCCCTTATTTCTATCACCTATATTGTAATCACTCATTAGAACAGGGCTGCCATAAGTTGACATGAAAAATCCTAAGATTTCAAAATTTGTATTTTTCAAGTGCGAATTTACGAATCATACCTTTACCCCTTATTCTGTTTCTAAGTTTTGTTGACACATGACTACCTAAAGCAGGATGGAAGTAAAGCAGAATGCGCCTTATGGCACATTCTGCTTTACTTTCAGCCTGCTTTAAGCTACCATGTTCTAGAAAAAGTTAGGAAAAATCCGGAGAAATGGCAGCCCTGTTAGAATAATTTCATTGAAACAACTGGAGTGGTTGCTTATGGTTTCAGGAGTACATGTATATAAGGAAGTTCAACCCTTTCCTACACAGAATTGCCTTGGCACTATGACCACTCCTCCACATAAGTGCTAACCTGAATATCCAATACAGATGCCAGCTTATAACCCTTTACTCCATAGTCTGTTTTGAAGGAAGACAGGTGATCATTCAAAAGCAGGTTGCAAATAAAGCAGAATGTGTCTTAAGATGAATACTGCTTTAAATTTACTTTCAGCCTGCTTTAAGCTACCATCTGTTAGGGTATAGGAAATATGTTGCACAGTCATTTATTAATATAATGTATAAAATGGAACTTTTTTTTTTTAGTTGAGGAAATAATCAATTCTGCTTTACCTTCAACCTGCTTTAAGTGGTCACTTATTTTCAAAACTAGAAACAGGCTATGGGGTCACTGGTTAAATAATGTGTCTTATAATTATCTGGAGTGCTGATATCCTTATATAAATTATATAAAATTGCTAACAAATGTGAATGTATGTAAACTATTTATATAACCTCATGCATACAGTTATGTGTATACCTGAGTTTTCAGGCTATATCAATTATTCCTTGCATTCTGGATATTGCTTTGCAAGTAATTTTGATCCAGATCAGACCCAATAAATCCTTGGACCCAGGGCTGCCATAATCTGACATGAAAAATCCTAAGATTTCCAAATTTGCATTTTGCAAGTGCGAATTTACAAATCATACCTTTACCCCATAGCCTGTTTCTCGTTTTGTTGACATGTGAGTACATAAAGCAGACTGGATGTAAAGCAGAATGCGCCTTATGGCGCATTCTGCTTTATTTTCGGCCTGCTTTAAACATAGAAAAAAAATCCAAAGATTTAGGAAAAATCCGGAGAAATGGCAGCCCTGTGGACCTAATCAGGATCCGAACTGTGTAAAAACTGGAATCTATAAGTTGTTATATTAAATTTGAAATACAACAAAGCAAACAAACAGTGACAATATAATACAATTAATAGCAGTGAGGAAGGCATTATTCTTTCCAAATATAACAATTATTCCAAATGCAAGCATTTTGGAGATCACATCAGATGCCCAGTAACTATGAGCATCTGATTTTTCAGATAAAATTAGTCTAACTCTTTGAATCCTTAAATCACGCATATATGCGTCATTTGCAAACAGTGTACCTGTGAGGAGTACACTTGCCCTATGCAAACAGTGTAGATCCTTAAGGAGCCCTCTGAACAGGGTCTACACTGTTTGTGATTTTAACATACATATTGTAACAATCAACCCTAAAAAGTCTAAAATGGACAAGATTAAATTGAAAACTAAAATTGCCCATTTGAGGTTTCAGGGAGGAAAGGGTTAATAGAAATTTGAACAAGTTTTACCATGCAGTAGTATTGCCTTATTGAGTTTTATCTAATGAGCGGTCACAACATAGAAGGGAGTCATTTTATTGCATTGTGTAGCTTAACTCTTTCCTCCCTGAAACTTTAAATGGACAATGCCAGTTTCCATTTTAGTCTAGTCCATTTCTGACTTTTAAGGGTTGCTTTTGTCAATGTTTGGTATTATGACAAACAGTGAAGACCCTGATCAGAGGGCTCCTTTCGGAGCCCTCTGATCTGGGTCTTCACTGTTTGCATAGGACAAGTGTACTTTTCACATGTACACTGTTTGAAAACGACGCCTATAGGCGGGACTAGGGTCCAAAGGGTTAAAGTAGGCTGAAGTTTTGTTTTACCCATTACTCCATTTTATACCTCTGATATATTCCTTCAATGAAGAAAATAATTCTTATTTGTACAGTCATAAATATGCACCATAAGTATCCTAGCAGATGGTAGTTTAAAGCAGGCTGAAAGTAAAGCAGAATGTGCCTTAAGGCATATTCTGCTTTACTGTCAACCTAATTTTAAGTGGTCATCTGTCTTTAAAACAAGAAACAGGTTATTTGGTAACAGGTTAAACAGAAAAGAATAATGTTTTCTCCACTGTATTTTTGTAGAGTAGGTTTATTAGGTGTATAAAGAGCCTTAACACAGGGCTGAACATTTTAGCACTTTCTCTTTTGTGTTTTCAGCAAATCTTTTCATGTGACATAAGGTAAAGTTGCATGTTGAATTAATCCCAAGGACACAGTTTTTTTTTCAATTTGGAAAATAAGGCATTTAAGATTCATTACATTATACTGGTTTACTCGTAGAGATGACGGTCAATTAAGAATCTATCTAAGCAAGCTCTTGGACAGTCACGATATTGCCTCTGTTTTTCCCATAGCCATTTTTTCAGGCGCTTGACAAGTTGACCAGTTGGCACATGCTGTTTCTCCCTGTCACACATGGAGTCTTTGGCAAGACCGATGATTGTCTTGGCTGAATCATTATGATACCCATATCCATACACCTGCCGATGAATCTGAAATAGACAAAATCATAAAATAATTTTTAAGCCCATTAACATTATTTTGCTTTTTTTTCGCCTTAAATTTATTCCTTCACTCAGAAGACAATAGTTCTATTGTTAAACCTCTCTAGACAGAGTAAATCTATTTCGCATGGTTTGTTTGCCCAAATGCAGGCATAATCAGGAAATGCTCAAGTTTATCGTAAAAAAATGGGCATTTTAGTGATTTGAGCTAGCTCAGGGTGAAATTTTACAATCCTTGAATGTCTTTCGTCTTCTTTGTCGACAATTTTAGTGTATTTATCCAATCTTTCTCAAGCTTGCTCAGATTGTATATTATCAGAAGAATTCTGATGAGTTTAATTATGGTTGAAATTGGATCAACGTGTCAAGAGTTATCTACCCTTGAATTGCTGAAAATGCCATATATAATGGTGCTTACACTCTAGAGGCCACAACTTTTATCCAATCGTCCTCAAATTTACTCAGATTGTATATGGCTAAAAGAGTTCAAATGAGTTTGATTATGGTTGAAATTTGACCAATAGGTCAAGAGTATAATCTATCCTTGAATTGTTGAAAATGCCAAATCTGACAGTGTTTACACTGTAGAGGCCACGATTTTTATCCAATCTTTTTCAAACTTACTCAGATTGTATATGACTATTAGAGTTCAAATGATTTTGATTATGGTTGAAGTTGGATTTATAGGTCAAGAGTTATCTACCCTTGAAAATTCAAAATCTGACAGTGTATACACTGTAGAGGCAACAATTTCTATCCAGTCTTTTCAAACTTGCTCAGATTCTATTTTACTTATAATAAGAGTTCAAATGATTTCGATTATGGTTGAAATTGGACCAATAGGTCAAGAGTTATCTACCCTTGAATTGTTGAAAATGCCAAGTCTGACAGTGTTTACACTGTAGAGGCCACAATTTTTATCCAATCTTTTTCAAACTTACTCAGATTGTATATGACTATTAGAGTTCAAATGGTTTTGATTATGGTTGAAGTTGGATTTATAGGTCAAGAGTTATCTACCCTTGAATCGTTGAAAATTCAAAATCTGACAGTGTTTACACTGTAGAGGCAACAATTTCTATCCAGTCTTTTCAAACTTGCTCAAATTGTATTTTACTATAAGAGTTCAAATGATTTCGAATATGGTTGAAATTGGACCAATAGGTCAAGAGTTATCTACCCTTGAATTGTTGAAAATGCCAAGTCTGACAGTGTTTACACTGTAGAGGCAACAATTTTTATCCGGTCTTTTCAAACTTGCTCAGATTGTATATGACTATAAGGTCTTGGATGAGTTCGAAAATGGTTGTAATCGGACCAATTTGTCAATAGTTATCTGCCCTTGATGTGTCATATTTAACAGTGTTTACACTCTTGCAAGTACAGTTTTTAATGGATTTTGATTATACTTGCACACAGTATAATACTATATATAGCTATTAGTTCTCGAAGGAGTATAATTATTTTTGAAATCTGATCAGTTCGGCAAGGGTTATTAGTTTTCCCCTTGATATACTTTGAAATTCTAGTAAAGGCTTCATTTCAGTATTGTTTAGGATCTAGTTATTGGCATTCCAATATTGTTGACATGCAAAACTAGTTACTATACAACTTTGAATGGATTTAGATTAAAACTGTTGAAACTCAAAGGTAAAACTACTCAGACTGCATGGACATTACAACAGGTGAGGTAGTTGTTGCTAGTCTGCTCTTTAACTAAAACAAAGTTATTCCTATCTTTTGAAACCTGGTCAGCATGTAAAACTATATAACCAAAATATACTGGTTAAGTTCTATAATTAGGAAGATTACCCCTGACTCAAGAGTTAATCCCCTTTAATCCTCAAATATGGGTGTTTTGTTAAAAGGCTATAAACTTTTAAAGAGACTATTTAGTTCAAGTTGTCTTTTTGCAACAAATATGACAACCAGTCCCAACCCTGATTAGAAAATTCTTAAGAATCTTCTAATCGGGGTTAATTGGCACTATTTGTCACATACTTATTAGTCTCTTTAACTCTTTGCA
Source organism: Gari tellinella (assembly GCA_922989275.2). Taxonomy (NCBI): domain Eukaryota; kingdom Metazoa; phylum Mollusca; class Bivalvia; order Cardiida; family Psammobiidae; genus Gari; species Gari tellinella. The sequence goes on from OV277857.1 coordinate 77,870,458, forward strand.
TGCTGGGTAATTTTCTCGTCTGCAATAATTGTCGTCTGTTGATGTTCTAAAAATTTAATTTTCTAATTTTCTTTTTAAAAACAGGATCAGATGGTCAAAAAGTTAAGATCCTGATGAAATGCGGTGTTACGCGGCGTCTCATCTGGGTCCAAACTGTTTGCAATGGTATAATCACTATGTCAGATATATCTGCCCCTAGCATGCAAAGAGTGAAGAGGAAATGTTAAAAAGAAAGTATTGTGAGGACAAAAACTTACCATGGCTTTCATCTTGATGATTACAGCGGCTTCCATGTCAGGTTGATGGTTGTGTGGTACTGTTACTGTGACATTCTTCTTGTCCTCAGTCCAGATAAATGGATCAGTGTAATCAGCGAATGTGCTTGTCGTGTAGTTATATTGGACCTGACCTTTACATTTGCCTCTAGGTCCCTTGTGGGTGCATTTCCAGACTGTTACATCTTTGCCTTTCTCCACTTTCTGGAATAGGAAGATGTTTACAATGTAGAAATTCCTTTTTTCCCTTTTTTCCCTTTTTGCAATTTTAAATAATTAAGACTAACCAATTTGTGCCTACAGTTCTATATATACAGTGGAGAATCTGTTATTCTTTCCAGTTTAAACGCAAACGTACGCAAACCCAAAGCACTAAAACGTAGAAAAGAACAACTTTGGGACAATTCTGATAATTCTTGTTTATCTAGGTGGCAAACAGTTTGGAGCCTGATCAGACGCCGGGTTACCCGGCGTCTGATCTGGTTCCAAACTGTTTGCACTGCAAATAATAGTTTTAGCGTAAACACGTTTATTGGGAAAGAATAACAGATTCTCCACTGTAGGAACTAGTCAAATAGTGTAGACTCTGATCAGACATTGCATAGTGCAGTGACTGATCAGAGTACACTGTTTGCTGATAGGGATTTCAATATAAAACAAAACAAAAATGAAAATTTAGACCAGACACCCATTAGATATAAAATCTAATACAATACAGTATAAGTATAGAATCCACCGGGCACAAATGGGTTAAGTTTTTTGATGAAAAGGATTAAGCCTTTGTGTCATGCGGAAAATGTCATACACTCAAAGTATCATCTTTTGAAAAAATGATTTTCTATAAATAGAAAAACAATTAAAATTGTTCCCACAGGTAAACTTATTAGTTTAGTTACCTGTATTAGAACTGTTTTGCATTTTAAGAACTACTAATTGTTTCCCAGTCAAAATGATGACAAGGCTGAATTTTCAAATGGAGTCGGACTATTCAATTTTATGACAAATGACTACTTTACACAAGGGCTCCAGGTAAGAGGGAGTAAACGGAACAAATCCAATATTTTTTTTCTTATTTTAGCACCAAATCATATGGTGTCACTACTTATTAGAATCGTCTCTCTGAGACGAGTCTAATGAGTAGTGACACCATAGGGTTTAAAGGGGAAATAAATATTTTAGTTTTCGAAATACTCCCCTTATCTGGAGCCCTGTTTACATTGGGTATTTCCCAAAAAAATTTAAAGTATGAAAAACAGTGCAGACCCATTTTAGAGTAAAGGAGCCCTCTGAGATGGGTTTACACTGTTTGCAAAGGATGTACATATAGGGATCCAGCACTGTAAGGATGGATGGATGAGTTTTATAGCAATGTGACACTGAATATTAGCACAAACACTGATAGTGCTGATAGCACTGTACGGGCTGACCATTTCCTGCAAAACATTACATGCCTTATTTCACTGATATGCTATTAAAATAGTTGGATGCTTAACCCTTCTCCAGCATCTAGCATTTGATTTATTACATTGGCTAACAAGATAAAGGAAAAAGACACAATCATATCGAGGGCTTGATGCAAAACTATTGTAACTCCTTCACAATAGTTTTGTACCAAGCCCTCGATATACAGATCCTATAACAAAATAGAGTAGACTCTGATGAGAAAGTTTGTTCAGGAGTTGTCTGAAATCAGGTCTACACTGTTTTCAAAAAGCATCAATATATTATGTATGCCATTAGCAGAAGAAGACAAGTGTTAAAACATGTAAATCAGGATTATAAAAGACAAGACATGCCAGCTACCATCCTACATCCTGTTTTAGAGTTTCTATAAAGTTTTATCCCTAGCCTGTTTCTAGATTTGAAGCCTGGTGACAGCTTAAAGCTGGTTTAAAGTAAAGCAGAATATGCCTTCATTACTGTATCAATTGGAATTACTTTCTTCAGTGGAGGAATAAAGGCACAAAAAGGTGAATCGATAAAGTAATGGGGTAAGCAACAACCTGTTTTGAAGACATTACTTTGTTTGTTAATACAAGATTGACTGTAAATTGAATTCAATGGCTATAACTGTCAAATAATACCTTAGTTTTGTAGACGTATCCATCTGAGCCAGTTAGAGCTGATTTAGGTTTGTTGTAATATTCTGTACAGGTGGTAATCTCTTGGTATAGAACATCTGTAGTAACCAGGGGAGTACTTGTAGAACAGGTAGCTGAGACTAGGGTAGTGGCATTCCGTGGGGTAGTTTTGACAGTGGCTGCTGACATGGCATTCTGTTGGGTAGTTTTGACAGTGGCTGCTGACATGGCATTCTGTTGGGTAGTTTTGACAGTGGCTGCTGACATGGCACTCTGTTGGGTAGGTTTAGCAATAGCTGATGACTTGACATTCTGCTGGGTAGTCTTTACAGTGGCTGCTGACTTGGCATTCTGCTGGATAGGTTTAGCAATGGCTGATGACTTGACATTCTGCTGGATAGGTTTAGCAATGGCTGATGACTTGACATTCTGCTGGGTAGTCTTTACAGTGGCTGATGACTTGACATTCTGCTGGATAGGTTTAGCAATGGCTGATGACTTGACATTCTGCTGGGTAGTCTTTACAGTGGCTGATGACTTGACGTTCTGCTGGATAGGTTTAGCAATGGCTGATGACTTGACATTCTGCTGGGTAGTCTTTACAGTGGCTGATGACTTGACATTCTGCTGGATTGGTTTAGCAATGGCTGATGACTTGACATTATGTTGAGTAGTAAAATTGGTAGTGGCTGCTGACTTCACAGGTAACTCTTCATTGGCTGAAGTAGATGTCAGTGTGTTCTGTGATTGGCCAGGTTCGTGGTTATGGGTTGCCACTCCTCGTATAAACTTGTCTTGGCGTTGCTGGATAACCGTAGCAGAACAACGACCCACTTTCTCAGTGCATGTCCAGTACACTCTCGCTCCAAGTTTATACTGCAAGTTAAGACAAAATTATAAATAATCATCAAAGCTATAAAATATCTCATCATATTTTCAGGTGAAGACATGTGCTACTGAACCCTCCACAGCATTGCATGTTTCTAGTTTTGAAGACAGGTGAATACTTAAAGCAGGATGAAAGTAAAGCAGAATTGAAGTTTATTCTGTTTCAATTTCAGCCTGCTTTAAGCTACTATCTGCTAGGATATAGAAAACATTTCTTTGGTACACCCAAGAGACCTTCCTTCCTTGTCATGGTTCTGGGGCTTAATCGTTAGATCAAGAAAGAACTAAAAAGATCTGGACAAAGAAAGCATTTGCAGTATCTTTCAAAATGGTATGACGTAAAATTGTGTATTTATGGAGCAATGGGTTAAAGTGGGTGGAAAGTAAAGCATATTGTTTGTTTTTGTTTTGTTTCCTCATTCTGCTTTACTTTCACCCTGCTGTTGTTACCTGTCTTCAGAACTAGACACAGGCTATGGGTAAAGAGTAAAGGCTGTGACTTAACCCATTATCTAATAGCCTGTTTCTAGTTTTAAAGAAAGATTATCACTTAAAGCAGGTTGAAACTAAAGCAGAATACGCCTTAAGGCGCATTCTGCTTTTCTTTCAGCCTTCTTTAAGCTTCCATCTGCTAGAATATAGAAAATAGTTCTAATCATACACATTGATAACTATAGATTGGGACTATTTTTCTCAGTGTAGAAATAAATTAATATCTTAAAAAGGCGTATTATAGGGTTATGAGTTAAAGAACTGTACAGTAATTGATTAGAGCATTTCAAACTATGTACACCCAGGTAATATGTGACATATGACCAAGGTCAACATTGTTAGTAACTCAGATCCTAAGTATATGGCTACTTTACAAAGTGCCAAATCTAATAAAAATGCATGAAGGTTTTAGGTTTGGTTTGTTTGTTAACGTCCGTTTCTGCCATCTATGCACTAATTGGATGATCCAGAGAAAGGGGAGCTGATACTGAAAACCCGGGCGTGATAATACAGAACTTGTTTACAGTGGATAAATTTGCCCTGTTTTAAATACAGAACTTGTTTACAGTGGATAAATTTGCCCTGTTTTAAATACAGAACTTGTTTACAGTGAATAAATTTGCCCTGTTTTAAATACTGAACTTGTTTACAGTAGAGTAGATGGCCCTGTTTTAAATACTGAACTTGTTTACAGTGGAGAAGATGAACTTGTTTTAAATACAGAACTTGTTTACAGTAGAGAAGGCATTGATGTTTAAAAGAAAAGCAAATGTAACAAGAAATATCTTTAAAAAAGATATTCGGCGGAATGGGTGGTGAAGGTATTCAAGGTAATGATGTATATGGAATTGATTTTATCCAAGTTGCAATAAATAGGATGGTAAATCAGGATATTTAGCTTAATATTTATCTAATAAGATACGCGCAGTAATCTACGACCACATACATATAATCAAAGACTGAAGGTCTTGAGAGTCGCCAAAAATGAGTAAACTACTGGATCTGAGGTTAATCATTAGTTTGTTAAGGCAGTTGGTCTCTCAAAGACTGAAGGTGAAAGTACAGCAGAGAGCATTTACACATGTTTATGCTTTTGATCGGGCTACATTTTGCTGCAAGTTGTCAGCTGTTTGTCAGCTGTTTTTACTCCATCAATAAGTTCTTTTTCAGAGGTGGTTGTAGAGAGATTTACTTGAAAAATCTTGACAGAAGGTTCAGTTTGCACATGGATCTACTACTTGGTTCACAAGGGGGGGGGGGGGGGGGGGGGGGGGGTTCAAATTTCCACTTCCATCTTTATAAGCCAATTGAATTGCACTTACTTCTTCCTAGGATGTGACTGAAAGTGATGAGAATATCTATCTAGATCATGGAATTATACTTTCATGTCTAGATCTACGTGTATCATTTTTATTTTGTAATTTGTAGATACCATAAATAACTAAAATTCGTATGTGTGTGCTCTTTTGTTAGTTGTTTATACTTTAAACATGGTTTGATTGTTTAAATATTCTCAATCACCTTTGATTTGAGATTTTTTGAAAGCACCCCCGAAATATGCCGAATATGAATTGTTTGAAACGACCCCTCAAATGAGAAATTCATGTTGCCACCGGTAGCAAGTGTCCGCTTTAAGAATTCGTGTATGGAATTTGTCTTGTAGAGTTAGTTCTATGTTCTGATTTATTATAAAAATATCTACAAAGTGAACGATGTACGTTTTAGGTATATACTTGTTGTTGGGTTTTCGCATTTAACCCAGAGATTGCGATCGCGTTAAAAAATCACGGTTTGTTTACATTTGAGGTCACAGAGTTGCGCATGCGCTGGAGGAAAACGGTGTTAACACAAAAATACCCATCATGCTCGAAATCTTTTCGATATCTAGGTTAAATTCAAACGCCAGTTTTCTCGTAATCTCACTGAATTGTTACTGTTATTCTTTCTTTTTCATATACTTGGTATTAGATTAAAATTATGATCAATTCTATGATGAACAATTTCGTTCTGATTTGCAGAACGCATCAAATCATTGCCGAACTTGAGACAATATGTCATATCTTAAAATAGAAACACTATGTCATTCAAATCACTATCTTACGGTCGGGACACGTAAAATTTCTCGGTTATAACTCACTAGCAGTAGCGGAAAAATCGTGTTTACTACTGGTACCGCTACATAGCAAATCAGCCTATAACAGTCTGTGTCTCTTATTTTACAAATTTGTAAAAGTCAGTAGTCAAGTCTAACCGCTACCCAATCAGACTATTCGATTTTAAGCACGTGTCCTTAAGCTTTCATTTCTGGTCATTCACGATTGGTTGGGCCATATAAGGTTTGAGGCTCAAGGAGAAATCAGACAGCTCCGCCGAAAAATTGACAACTTTAACCTAATTGGCAAAAAGTTTGGAGCCTTATCAGATGCCAGGTGACACTGCATCTGATATGAACTGTTTTATTGGAAATACTATTTTTAGCATACATGTGTTTATTGGGAAAGAATAATGGCTTCTCCACTGAGCATCAATGAAGTTGCAATCTGTTTGAATGGCCGCCAATGCAGTTTCATTTGTATGATTTTGCTTGACTCAAGCTTGAAATGTTTTATTTTTCAGGTAAATCTGTGTTCTTTCAAATTCATCTCAAGAACAGTAACATTTTATCTCTTTTTGAGTGTTGGTGTAACAAAGGTTTGCTGCATTTAGTCAGTAACATAATTATGCAAGTTGGTAAATAATATTTTAAAATTTAGAGGGAGACCCCATTCTCTTGATATACAGGAAACCTGCATTTAGCAGAACTCAACGAGCACATTTGTTGGTCAGCTTTTAACACAATATTACCCTATCTACAATTTCATTACAATGTACTTCTAATTAAGTCAATTTACCTTGATTTGGTAACAGTAGCCCTGACTGTCAGTCAGTCTGGCCTGGTTCCCACTAGCAAGTCCATCAGTCAATGTGTAGGTAATAGAGGCACTGTCTGGTTCCCTGTTGCCCTTTCTAGCCTGGTTCCTGCTAACTTGTCTATCTGGAATAGGCTTGGTGTTCTCTGGTTCCCTGTCGCCTTTTCTAGCCTGGTTCCTGCTAACTTGTCTTTCTGGAATAGACTTGGTGCTCTCTGGTTCCTCATCAGAACTATCAGAGCTGCAATAGAAATTGTATTACTGTAACAATATTGCAATAGAGATTATATATTGAAATACAGACAAACCTTAATGTTTTTGGGAAATATTCGGATTTTTATTCCAACAGATGGAAACTTAAAACAGGCTGAAAGTAAAGCAGAATGCGCCTTAAGGCGCATTCTGCTTTACTTTCAACCTGATTTAAGCATCACGTGTCTTAAAAACTAGAAACAGACTATGGGTTAAAGGTATAATCAGGAACGTTGGGCTTGAAAAATTTGAAATCTTAGGATTTTTTTTATCAACTTATGGCAGGCCTGCAAGTGTATCTGCCTGTTTAACATTTGTGACAATAGAATCAGTCTGGAGAAACATGAGCCATCCATCAGGACACTAAACTGATAGCCATTACCTCTGTACTACTCCATGGATCAGAAACTTGGAGATGTACAGAAGCTATTGACAGAACACTTCAAATCTTCATTTAAGGAATATCTAGGATTAAGCCATGGAGGAGTTGAACTCATCTGAATATCATTAGCCTAGGAGAGGTCAAACAGGCTGCAATTGCACAAGACATAACCACATGGAGAAATGTATATATATAGTGAAGGCCCTATAATGTCCTACATAAGAGGATTAAGTAAGTAGGTACCTGTCTGTGCTACAAGTGTTGACAATGTCGTTGCTGGCAGGTCTTCCATGGTTAATGGCTGTGTTCATGTCATCACAGGAGTCATCGGAACTGCTGGAGCTGCTAGATAAGTGGAATTTGGCATTGGACCTGAAAAATTAGAAATTACTATAAATTCCTTTAAACTTTATAATGTCAGAGAAAGTAAATCTTTTTCAAACACTGGGTAGACACTGATTCTTAAGGAGCCCTCTAATCATGGTCTGCACAGTGTCATAATTTTGTGTTTTTTTGTGGCAAACACTTCTGGAATCACTGCAGCATCTTAGAGTAGCTAGATTTATTTGCCTTTTCCCGGTACTCAGTGTTTACCTTCAAACTGTTGGCAACACTATTTTAAAGATCTATCAATATGAACAGTTCATATCAGTAAATGGTGCTTGGTATATTTGAACTGAGGATGTTTTATACTTGAGTATATAACATTGGATGATAATTTATGCAATATTTCTGAGATGGGTTTTTTTATACTTGAATATAATATTGGATGATATTTTATGCAATATTTCCGAGTTTCTATTACATGTAGTCATTTTAATAAGCATCATAGTTAATTTATAAATTTAAATGTTTTATTCTTTGCTTGCTACTAGCATAATAGATGTTTTTCGAAAACATTGAAGATCCTAATCAGACAGCTCCTTGAGGAGCTGTCTGATCCGGGTCTGCACTGTTTTCTTACTGTTTTCTTATTGTTTTTTTTATTACATCTGTATGACATGAATGCTAACTTCCATAGGGAACATTGATAGATGCTCATTGTGGGCAGAGTTTTATATCATTATGAATTTTCAGCAGAACTATCATAGGTGAATTAACTTTTTCCTCCCTGAAACGTTAAATGGACAATTCCAGTTTCCATTTTAGTCTAGTCCATTTCTGACTTTTAAGGGTTTTTATTGTCAATGTTTGGCATTATGACAAACAGTGAAGACCCTGATCAGAGGGCTCCTTTCGGAGCCCTCTGATCTGGGTCTTCACTGTTTGCACAGGACAAGTGTACTATACACATGTGCACTGTTTGAAAATGACGCCTATATGCGGGACTAGGGTTCAAAGGGTTAATGTTTCCATTCCATGTTCAGGTTTGTGTATGATTGATCTTACTTCCTCAGTTTTGGTGTTGTCAATGGGGAAAATCTCTGTAATGTTAGATGATTGGTGTTGGCAGATATGGCTGAACTCATCTGTAGTACAGGTTGGGCACACTGGTAACCATCATCTGTAGTGGAGTTATCTCTTTCACTTCTATGTCTTGTTGCTTCTTCCATGGACCTGAAATGGGCAGAATTGTTTGGTTACACATCTGAATTAAGCACTCAAGAAACATAGAGTTTCCTTAAATAACCCTTTCAACACCTCCAATACCTATATCTTTGTATGCAGTTTGAATCCAGATCATGCCATTGAATACATTGAATATCATATATTGATTCTGTTGTTGTAAATAGAGAGAGTAACCAATTTAGGATTTTAACAGTTTCTCAGTGTTGAAAGGGTAAAGACAGATAATGCCTTAATGCAAGGCAAAAGTCAGAGCAAAAAAAACCTTATAACGGAGCTTTTTGCATTACGCTGCTGAACTATTGAAACTTCATTGCAAATTGGAAATCACAGTAAAAACTGTCTTGAAAATTATCAGTCTATAAGATAAATGTTTGCTGCTTTGTCCATCCGTCCATATTTCTGTCCATCTATCCCACTTTTTTGTCTAGAGCATATCTCTTTAATGTTACACCATAGGTTGATGAAACTTGTGTTATGCAGGGGTCTACGGGTCAGTTATTGGGAATTAACTCTGGCACCCTTTCAGGATCCTCTGTCTCCAATATCTATAAAAAGATCAAGAGCGTGTCCTTTCCGTATTCTTTATTTGATACAACGTTGGTCAGATCACAAATGTGTTTTAAAATTAAACAAATGATTATGTATTCAAAATCTTACAGTGTATAAAAATAAGTAAACCAAACGCCATATGTAACATTACACATGTTTGTACCTTTATAATAACAAGTACATGTACATAAGTACACCAACGCTCATTGAATACCAGTTTTGTATAAAACAATATTCGCAAAGAACTGGACTTCTTTACGTGTTAATTAGTAAATGGCCATGTAATATACACTGTCTGAATTTGACGCTACGTACAATTTACACGATTGTAATTTTTACGCAGCGTGAAATTTACACATAATAAATTTCACACTGTAAACATTAAATACGATTAGTTGATTGAAACCATCTAAGATGCGTGTGACATGTCCGCATACCAGCCTGCATGCGGTTAACATTACCGTAAATATTACACTTAGTATTGCACCGCCTTGCGTGCGTTTAACATGATTGTACCTATTTCACTTTATACAGTATTTGGCATATATAAATTCATTAAATATATGAACACGTAATATACATGGTCTGAATTTTACACCGAGTGAAATTTACACCATCGTAAATTTCACGCTGCATGGAATTCACACAATAATAATTTCACATTGTTATGCTATTTTGCCGTTATTTGAGAGAATCTAAAATACGTGTGACATGCACGCATATCGCATTGCGTGTGTTTAACAAGATTGTAAATGTTACACAATATACATTCTAGCCTGCACGACTAGAACTTAATTATTCAAAGGCATAATCTGTGCACATATATATATGGGACTGTAGACAGAGCGCTACACGTTTAACATTATCAAATACATATCAACGCTGAATGCACCATAACTATTCGAGGTAAAAGTAGATGCAGCATACGCGCATTTCAATTAACCACTCTTCAATGTGCGTTAATGTGAAAATGCGTGAACTTTACACGTTTATCAACTTTGCTCTATTGTAAATTTCTAATAGTTCTTAAGTTAGAAAGAACTAGCCAAGTGCAAGATACTTTAACATTCAACTGCAGCGTTTACGTAACGTACAGTTTGTGTTAAAATAACCATAACACATGAAATAACCAAATGGTGAAAACAGCCTGGATATGCAATTACAGTCAAACCTGTATAAGACAGCCACCTTTGGGACCTAGTGAAACTGGCTGTTATATACAGGTGGCTGTCTAATGCAGGTCTCATCAGAAACCACGAACCATTACATGCAAGTCTGTACAATAAGAGAGAAATACATGTAGAGTGTACAAAATAGCTTTAATCATAACTTTACATTACATATATAATAAAAAAATAATACTATTGCCAAAAAACATTTAATAGTTAAACTTCTGGTGCTTCTGTGTCTCATGTGCCTTCACAGTCACTAGCTAATCTGCTTCATGTATATCTCATGTCTCTCCTCCAGCAGCTGTGTGGCTGGTTTTTCCCAGTTTTGTGCCTGCTCACATGTCTGTTTCTCTGTTGGTGTTCAGGAGATCTTTAAAAATTACACTAGAGCAGTTCCTTCGAAATGATTTGTAACACAGGGAGTATTAAATAATTTTCCGCTTCTTCATCACTGTTGAAATTGTCATTACTGTTCAGCTAGAGCAGTGTATGGTACAGTGACCACACATACTAAGTAAATGTGTTGATGTCTCAACAGTTGACTGCACGCCAAGATCGGCTTATTCAGTACCGTTAGATAGCGTCACTGCACTCATGGTTTCTGAAAAATAAAAAGTGGGAGGGGTAAGTTTTTCGTAATGAATTATGAAAAATTCTCGCTACTTTTTGTCTTATACATAACAACGGTATTATCGTAGTCGTTAATATCACCACTGGTTATACGCATTTTCAATCATTTGGAGCTATTAAAAACGTCAAAAAGTCGACAGATTTGATTTCTTGACACGAAACACCATAGAAACACCGTTGAATAGCGAGTGTTTTCGTTTCCATTCTGTGCCGATATTGTTCCATTTTTTCGACAGTTTTCTACCAGTCTGTCTCAATAATGTATCTGGCGCTTCTAAACTTGTAAAAAGAATCATATAAATCAAACAACTTACGCTTTTGCACCAGAAAACTCGGATTGTTTTGGCAGCCTTTTCGTCAAAAAGACAAATAAACGGGAATATGCGAGATTTGGATTTCTTTTGACAGAAGAGCTTTTTAGCACGGGATGTAATTCCTATGAGCATTTAAAGGTTAGGGATAAACCGCGGCCGAAAAATGGCGCTCTTACGCAGGTAGATCGCGAAATCGGGACCGAAAACTAGTGGCCGCTGGCGGCGTTAAGCAGGTGGCCGGCTTATACAGTAAGTTTATATAGTAAATTTGCATGGGACTGTTTGAACGTGGCGCTTTTAGACAGGTGGCGCTCTTATAAAGGTGGCCGTTAGACCAGGTTTGACTGTATTCACAATTTTAACAAAAAATAACATAGTAACTTTTCTTACCTATAAAAAGATCAAGAGCGTGTCCTTTCCGTATTCTTTATTTGATACAACGTTGGTCAGATCACAAATGTGACCTTACCACGGAAAGACACGCTTTTAAACCGAATTTGCGGATCAAGCAATAACCAATCAAATCACATGAAAAATTGACATGCATCGACATAATTATCTCAACACTAGGTGTCAGACTTCCGAAACCCTTTGGCTTTGAGCGGTAAAAAGGTGTTAACAGATTGTTGTTTGAGGAAGACCAATGCCGGCGTAATTCAGCGGAAATAATCAACAAGTCGTTTGATTATTGTTACGTGGCGTGAAAACTTATTGAGATGAACTCGGACTTAATAAATCTCGCATTATTAAAAATAGATGTTTTAAATTCCGAAAAGGTTTTCAGTAAAAAGTCCGAATTAATCCCCATCACATAAAATATGTAGATAAAATGTAATACAACTGATCTGGAGCCATCTATTGAAAAAAAACTTTATACAATAATGGCGTATAGTAAAACGCATCCAATGTAGTTATTTAACCGCATGAAACGTCCCCCTTCTTAAAAAAAAACTTTATTCCTATAAAGTTCATCCACATGGATACTAAAACATTGAGAGAACACAAATGATTGCAAAAACAATATTGCCATTTACACACGGATCTTGTATCCGCAGTACAATATTACAGTATAAGAGCTATACATATATATGGCAGACGATATTTGTCCCTACCATTTTAAACTGAAAACGTTAACACATACAATCAAATACAAGGTATTCAAATATACAAAGTAAACATATATACAAACATATAATACATCGACCATGAGTATGGTTCCTTGATAGGTGAAATCTTTCAAATGTTGCAGAGCAATGGGTTCGTTTAACTAAGGGGTATTACGAGATTATTATGTCTGTTGTTGAAATGAAATAGTGCTTAGATAATTCATGGCGTGACTTAATGTTCTAGTTTAAGCATATTAACTTAAAAACTCCATCTTTCAGACGCTGCAGCCTTTTTTTGGTAAATTAACCGACACCATTGTGAGACACAGAACAAGTGAAATTATCGACATAATTATTATTCAGCCCGCTACAATATAAGAAAATTAACTGCAATTAACCCAAGACCGTAGCATTTGCTCACAATAAATGCTAGCAATTGCGCACACTACCGTCTATCTGGAAAGAATGTTGTAGGAAAAAGAAAAAAAACCACAATCACGCACACATTCATTCACTAGCTTACACCTATCAACAATTCTCATCCGGATCTGGAATTTAACCTACAGTTTTTCTATATTACGCCTACACAACTTATAATTGGGGCTAGCTAGCTGAATTTAATGCTGTACAACTTCAACTTTATACTTTTGTATAATAATTCTGAGAAACACAGTCTTCAATTGAACCACTAACATCAGCGTGTCAAGCTCATATGAAACAAAAGTATCGATGGGCCCTTAACAGCGAATAACTATGTCGATTCTTATTACTCTATGCTTTTACATTTTCATGAATTCCTATATTTTTTTGTTCCATGGTTTATTCGCTCATATCCAGTATCCGTTTTCCACGGTTAAGAGCTACCATTTGATCTAACTAGGCTTTACCTATACATGAAACTAACGCACTCATATCACACAATGTATTTGTCCTTTTTTTTTCATTTACAGACACAACAACAGTGATTTTCATCAGTCTTGCAAAACTGGCATTGACTGCATCATTAGAATATTTGACACCTTAGGATTTAGTACACCTATCGTTTTATCATTATTGTGAGAATGTTTTATTATTTTAGCAGCACCTTGGTTTTTTTTTCTTTTCTTCTGTTTTTATTTTAGATTGTTTAGCACTATTATGTAATTATATATTTTTTTGTATCGTGCCCATCTACTGGTTTGGGTTTATCATGAAGTATCCTTATAACTTCGTGGTTCCATCACCCCAGTAGACAGACGCGAGTTCCTACCTAGATTTTATTTCGACCGCCACAGAAATTAGTTTTGCCCATTGCCCTACAAGATATGCAAGATTTGCACCTACCTGCGCATCTTGAGTACATGATAGTCTGTCTTTGTCTTGGTTCTTGATTGGACGGGACTGTCCGCTGAGTTCTTGATTGTTTAACCATGTAGCGATTAGACTTCCGAAGTGTTGTTGTTGTTGGTGGTTTACCACCGCTGCTGTATACATTGTTGATTCCAACGAGTTCGTTCGTGCTACTTTTGCCGATGTTCACACTTTAATTGGGCACTTAGCGAGTTCTTCAAATTTACTTTTAGCGTTTTAGTGCTATCTGCTATTCTTAGTTGTCTAAATGTTGCAATTCTTGTGTCGGTTGCTCTTCAACCGAAGGTCCTTGTGACCTTGTCTTGGTGACGTTTGTGACGGACGGTCAGGACTCAAGAGGCATCCGCTCAGCTAGCTTAAGAGGCTGGAACCGATTTCTGTACCCGGATTCTCCACCAGTGTTATGCAGGGGTCTACGGGTCAGTTATTGGGAATTAACTCTGGCACCCTTTCTGGATCCTCTGTCTCCAATATCTATAAAAAGATCAAGAGCGTGTCCTTTCCGTATTCTTTATTTGATACAACGTTGGTCAGATCACAAATGTGTTTTAAAATTAAACAAATGATTATGTATTCAAAATCTTACAGTGTATAAAAATAAGTAAACCAAACGCCATATGTAACATTACACATGTTTGTACCTTTATAATAACAAGTACATGTACATAAGTACACCAACGCTCATTGAATACCAGTTTTGTATAAAACAATATTCGCAAAGAACTGGACTTCTTTACGTGTTAATTAGTAAATGGCCATGTAATATACACTGTCTGAATTTGACGCTACGTACAATTTACACGATTGTAATTTTTACGCAGCGTGAAATTTACACATAATAAATTTCACACTGTAAACATTAAATACGATTAGTTGATTGAAACCATCTAAGATGCGTGTGACATGTCCGCATACCAGCCTGCATGCGGTTAACATTACCGTAAATATTACACTTAGTATTGCACCGCCTTGCGTGCGTTTAACATGATTGTACCTATTTCACTTTATACAGTATTTGGCATATATAAATTCATTAAATATATGAACACGTAATATACATGGTCTGAATTTTACACCGAGTGAAATTTACACCATCGTAAATTTCACGCTGCATGGAATTCACACAATAATAATTTCACATTGTTATGCTATTTTGCCGTTATTTGAGAGAATCTAAAATACGTGTGACATGCACGCATATCGCATTGCGTGTGTTTAACAAGATTGTAAATGTTACACAATATACATTCTAGCCTGCACGACTAGAACTTAATTATTCAAAGGCATAATCTGTGCACATATATATATGGGACTGTAGACAGAGCGCTACACGTTTAACATTATCAAATACATATCAACGCTGAATGCACCATAACTATTCGAGGTAAAAGTAGATGCAGCATACACGCATTTCAATTAACCACTCTTCAATGTGCGTTAATGTGAAAATGCGTGAACTTTACACGTTTATCAACTTTTAGGCCGTGAGCCAGGCACCTGAAATTGGAGGTACGGGTACCATTCGGGTGAATAAGGTTCACTATGATTTTCAGGAAGCCCAAACCCTCTGCTTTTAGGAAATGTATGATAGCAGTAAATTCATGGCAGCTTTGTTGGCTTTTGAGGCATTTTTGTTACCCCACCCACCGAGTTAACGTTGTAAAAGGATCATTGTTATCACAATCGTACTTTTTGTACTGCATGCATTTTTATTGGTGCCTAATATCAAAACGGGTATTGCAACATGCCATTAAATGTTAATGACATTATTAAAGGTTTTAACTTTGGTTAAAACCAAATTTTTATCACCTTTTTAAACGAAAAAATCACCTTTTTATGCCTTTAGACAAATGTCTTTTGATGTGGATGGCATACGGTGATCCTACTGTCGGTGCGTACGAGTTAAACAGATTTTACCGATTCTTGTAGCAATAACACCGTGTAATAAAATGCTTTGGTACTTAAACAGTTGTTGGTAAGGGTAATTCCCAATACAACCATATCATCCAACCTCAGTTTGACATTGACCTTGACCGAATTTTGTCTACGAATATGTTATTAGGGTTGTTTATTGGTTAACTAGATTTTACTGTTTCGTCTAGCATCAATACCGCATATAAGAATGATTTGATACTTGCTGCTTTTGATCATTGCCAATTCAACCATATCACCTTACCTCAGTTTTGACCTTGACCTTCACCGAATTTGGAACTAAAATATGTTATAAGGGCTGTTTTATTGGTTAACTAGATTTTACCGCATCGTCTAGCATTATTACCGCTTACTAGAATGCTATGAAACTTTCACAGTTATGGCTTAGAATCATTCTCAGTTCACCCATTTCACCCAACCTCCATTTTGACCTTGACCGTGACTGAATTCGGGCTTGTTATAAGGGATGTTTATTGGTTAACTAGATTTTACCGTTTCATCTAGCCTTAACAACTTTTATTAGAATGCTTTGAGACTTGCACAATTGTTACATTCGATAATTCCCAATCAACGAGTATCAACAAAACTTAATTTGGCATTGACCTTGACCTTATTATGGACTAAGAATATGTTTTATGTGCTATGTCAAGGTTAAATAGATTTTATCTTTTCGTCTAGCACCGCTTAATCAAATACTTGGATACATATACAGTTGTCCCCTTGTACCATTCATAATCTATCCATATCACCCAACCTTGTGTTTACCTTGATAATACCACAGAGATCACTGTCAATGAGGACACACAAACTCGCATTGGGACCATACACTTCCGCTTGAACATTGGTGCCACCAAGCGTTATTATATAACAGTGCATCTATCAGCCAATTTAGAGACATTCTTGAAGATACGAAACACGAGAACTCTCACACACAGCTGAAAATGTCACAAATGCGAGGAAAACGTTACTAAATTAACATATCTTATAAGAGGCTGGTTCAACCCATTAGAAATAAATCAAGATCTGATTAGCATATCCACCGTTAATGCAGTACCTTGAGGCATCGCAAAAGACCTTCTGAGTGCGCATGCGATTGGTAAATGATGCTATTGGTCAATGCTCGTATGCACAATTTAAAGGAGAACAACCATGATGGAATGAAGAGCAACAAAGTTTAGACCTCAAGCAGCATGAAAGTGAAATCCAGTGGAAGACTGGCAGTTCTTATAGCTGATAATGCTTTTGTTCGGTCGCATCATAGTTATGGCACACACACGCAATCTCCGGATAAATTTCATTATTTTACTTATTGCTCTTTGGCAATAGTCTTTCTCAACATCAAATGGTTTGCTAAGAAATCCAACAATGCTGCATTAGCATTGAGCTAACAGAATACGCTTGGCTTAGCTGAAGGAGTCCCGAAAAAGTCTGTCCCTGTGATTGACGGAATGAACCTCGTATAGAGAGTCAAAAGATACCAATGCATTTTTGTGGCTGCGCAAGCACTATTCTATCGATGGTACTCGAGGCGGCAGTGACAGTGATAGAATAGATCTATACAAGGGAGACGCTTCTTTAGCAATATGGTCAATAATAATATTCTTATAGCATTCCTGGTGCATCAATGGATGAAAACTGAGCACAGTCAAAGGTTACAGAGGATTTGATTTGAATTTTTAATTTACATCGCTTTCAACAGTATTTGAGTCATATCGCGACGTCCAGCTAATTATAGGTGGAGGAAGACCCCAGAAGTCCTTTATGCACTGTTTCAGGCACAAATCGACAACTGGGTAGAACCATCGACCTTCCGTAAGCCAGCTGGAAGGCTTCCCAACATGAGAAATCCGAACGACCCTACTGGGATTCGAACTCACAGCGGTGGGGAGCTTAGTGATGTAAGTCACAGTGACTATACCACTAGGCCACGGAGGCCCCTAGGTTACAAAGGAAAATATCGCACCTTACGTTGAAATCAAATGCTTCAAAATAAAAAACAATGGATGCGAGGAGGTACAGGGTCTTTGAAGCAGCCAAGAAGAAGCAAATGAACGTATTTAAGAAATGCTGGACAAAGACACGCACAAGTTATATATGATATCCTGAAAATTGAGGACGCGATTGACACTGATGTTTGCAAGTCACTGAATTGAATGTATGGTTTAACATGTTGTGACACGGTCAGCGCATTTGCTGGTAAGAATAAAACACGCGCTCAAAAATGTTCCCAGAATTTGAATAGGAAAGGGGTACCCCTCCTGCTTTGATAATTATACAGACTTGAGATATAAACGTCAGCTCTATGCCCTGTAAGCGTCATCAGCAAAAGTGAATGATCAGCGGTACGGCTTATTATGTACCACATAGGGTAAGATAGAGCGCCACCAGCTACAACTCATGCCTGGATGGATGGATAAATTATTTTGGTTTACGGCACTGCGCCACAAAATGGGTCATAAAGCGCCAGTGAATGATGGGGAAATGATGAGACGCGATGATGACGATCACTTCGCGCAGATGATTTTGACTAATTTCGTCCTTTGCAAAACAGCAAATAAGATCAAAACCAACTACCTGTCTTCCTTAATTTTAGTTCTTAGAAGAGGGGGTAATCTCGTTCTAACAAAGAGAAACAATTCCGTATGACAATTAACCCACAACAATACATCAAGATAGGAATGTCTGGACTGTTTTAGATAAGCACACTTTAAGAGCTAACCTCAAGGCTACTATTTGGAGTCGATGATATTCCAAGTCCTGTAGGAAGAGGATGGAAAGTTGTGAAAGAGGGTGAGATTGATCAGCTATTAGATGCTTGACCTACTAGCGGGGAGCTGTTCTAGTAAATGTACTTTGCCTAAATGTGTATGCATTTCTTATGGTTTGAATAGTACGAACATGTGCAAACTCCCTAACTGTGATAATCAGGCAACTAGTACAGAATCAGATGATGAAGAACATCCACTGGAAGAGGCTGAAAACATTGAGAGTGAAGGAGATGTGAGAATTGGTATTCTAACATAAGAATGTCAACCTACACGTCAGTGGTTGTAATGCATTGAGTATTCGTCAATGCCGACTAGATGTTTAGACATTTTCATAACACTGTTGTCAATGGTTTGTAAGTTAACGCCAATAGATTGCCTTTAAACTTAAATCCTTTGACCCGAAATATATGTTTTTCATCTGTTATGTGCTAGTAGGTATATTTGAAAGTTGCAGAGTCAAGGATTTGTACAATATTAGCTTTAGCATAAGAAGAGAGTAACAATGTCTTAGAACATTACTGCTTTAAGTGAACCCCGGAGGCACCCTTAGCAGTACTGTTTATTCTGATTTTTTTTCAAGGTCCAAATTAGGTCAAGTCCAAGACCAAACCGAGCTTTGGTGATATTCCTGGATTTCGAAAGGTTCAATGTATTCAGTATGCAATGATCAAATCATTCCAGAAAGAAGTAATAACTCTGGAGAAACGGTAAAATCTATTTTACCAAGAAATAGCTCAAACATAGCTGGGAATGGTTCAAGGCAACAACTGTAGAAGTTTAAAATCATTCTAGTGAGCTGTTTTCATGCTAGATAAAATGTTAAGATATGGTTGACTTCGTACGAACGAACAGGGCGATTACTTTAATTATGCCACCTGCATCAATAGATTCCAGGAGCCAAAACAGGGATTTTTCGTTATGAAAAGGATGACGTAATGTATTGTTTTCGCTTAAGTAAATTACTTAAACAATTCCAATAATGCCTAATGGCACGTTACAATACTTTTTTAATGTGATGCTTCAAAAAACGTATGCATGACCAAATGTATGAGTGTGATAATGATGGTCCTTTTACAATGTTAAACTTGGTGGGTGGGGTAACAAAAATGCCTTTTTTGCTAGAGTAAATTACTTCAACAATTCCAATGATGTCTAATTGCATGTTACAATACATTTTATAATGATGCTTCAATAAAAATGCATGCGCTACCAAGAGTATGATTGTGATTATGATGGTCCTTTCACAATATTAAACTTGTTGGGTGGGGTAACAATTTTTTTGCTAGAGTAAATTACTTCAACAATTCCAATAATGTCTAATGACATGTTTCAAAACATTTTCAATATGATACTTCAATAAAAATGCATGCATTACCACAAGTATGATTGTTATAATGATGGTCCTTTTACAATGTTAAACTTGGTGGGTGGGGTAACAAATATGCCTTTTTGCCAAAGTAAATTACTTAAACAATTCCAATAATGTCAAGTGGCATTTTACAATACATTTTCAATATGATGCTTCAATAAAAATTCATGCATTACCAAAAGTATGATTGTGATAATGATGGTCCTTTTGCAATGTTAAACTTGGTGGGTGGGGTAACAAAAATGCCTAAAAAGTCAACAAAGCTGCCATGATTTTACTGCTATCATACATTTCTTAACTAGTCACACATTGATCTTTCCGAAAATCATAGTGAACCTTATTCACCCGATTGGTACCAACCAACCCCTCCGGCTCACGGCCTATTTGCTCTATTGTAAATTTCTAATAGTTCTTAAGTTAGAAAGAACTAGCCAAGTGCAAGATACTTTAACATTCAACTGCAGCGTTTACGTAACGTACAGTTTGTGTTAAAATAACCATAACACATGAAATAACCAAATGGTGAAAACAGCCTGGATATGCAATAGTCACAATTTTAACAAAAAATAACATAGTAACTTTTCTTACCTATAAAAAGATCAAGAGCGTGTCCTTTCCGTATTCTTTATTTGATACAACGTTGGTCAGATCACAAATGTGACCTTACCACGGAAAGACACGCTTTTAAACCGAATTTGCGGATCAAGCAATAACCAATCAAATCACACGAAAAATTGACATGCATCGACATAATTATCTCAACACTAGGTGTCAGACTTCCGAAACCCTTTGGCTTTGAGCGGTAAAAAGGTGTTAACAGATTGTTGTTTGAGGAAGACCAATGCCGGCGTAATTCAGCGGAAATAATCAACAAGTCGTTTGATTATTGTTACGTGGCGTGAAAACTTATTGAGACGAACTCGGACTTAATAAATCTCGCATTATTAAAAATAGATGTTTTAAATTCCGAAAAGGTTTTCAGTAAAAAGTCCGAATTAATCCCCATCACATAAAATATGTAGATAAAATGTAATACAACTGATCTGGAGCCATCTATTGAAAAAAAACTTTATACAATAATGGCGTATAGTAAAACGCATCCAATGTAGTTATTTAACCGCATAAAACTTGTAACAGTGATAGAGGATGGCAAGAGAAAGTGCAGTACACAAGAACCATAAATCTCCCAATATTTAATTATCTCCTTTTTATGCCCCCGGCATCAACAGATGCCGGAGCATATAGTAATCCTCCTGTCCGTCCGGGCGTCCGTAACAAGGTTAAGAAGATTTTACCGTTTCGTCTAGCATCAACACCGTTTACCCAAATGCTTGGATACAGTTGTTGCCTTGGACCATTCTCTATCCACCAATATCACCAAACTTTGATTTTGACGTTGACTTTGACCTAATTTGGACTTAATATTTTGAATAGGCTATTTCTTGGTTAACTAGATATTACCGTTTCGTCTAGCATCAACACAACTGACTACAATGCTTTGAAACTTATACAGTTGTTACCTTGGACCATTCCCTATCCACCAATATCACCAAATTTTGGTTTTGACCTTGACCTTGACCTAAATTGACCTTAGAATATTTTAAATGGGCTCTTTCTTGGTTAACTAGATTCTACCGTTTCGTCTAGCATCAACACTGTCTACTACAATGCTTCAATACTTACACAGTTATTGCCTTGGACCATTACCAACTCACCAATAATACCCAAGCTCAGTTTGGCCCTGACCTTGACCTAATTTGGACTTAGAAAAGATTCAGAATATATTGTCAATGATGCCACCGGGGGCATAAGCATTTATTGAACATGCAGTCTTGTTTCTAATTCAATTTTGTCTGGAGCATATCTCCTGTCAGACAACTCCTAAGTTCAACAAAAGAACATTGGGATTATTTCTAGGGGTCCTTCTGGCTACTACACCATGGAAGTATTTCTGGCTACTTTTTACTACATCATGGAAGTATTTCTGGCTATTTGGTGTCCTGATATGAACAAGTCACACTTACCACCTGTGAAGGGCTGGGGTGGTGTAGGGTGTGGTCCTTGGGGTTGGTAAAGATGGTGTCACACTGATGTCATTATCCTCCATCTTTTCTCTGTCCTCATTACTCACACTTGATCCTGGCCTGTAATTAAATGTTGGATGAAATGTCTATTGTTACTACAGCTATACAACATGCAGTTTATCAAAAAATAGTTTAGAGCACAATGAATATAACATTTGTCTTGTTGTAATAAAGGAGAAAAATCAAGGTAGTGTAAACTGTTATACCATTCTGATGGAATTGAGTTTAGTAGCAGCATTATATAATTAGCCAGCAGATGCTGCAGTGCTCTAGTTATAGAAATATTTTCATTATGTTCAGTTTTGTCGAGACATTTTATACATAGAAATATTGTATACCTTATTTTAAAGTTAATTTTGATTTGCTTAACCACAATACAGGATAAGGACTACATAATTATATACATTATTTGCGAACAGTTTAGACCCAGTTTAGAAATTTTCTGGGGACATTTCTGAACTGGGAATTGTACTGTTAATCTGTTAAATGTGGGGACAAACCCCTTGAGAGGTAACATAAACAAGTAATTTGTCATAAAATATAAGAGTGGAATATTTTGCATGGAAAGAGTCATAGAACCTTTTCTGCATACTTACAGAAATGACTTTGGGTTTACTGTGACAAAAACCAACACTTGTGGTTAACATCTGGTTTGGCAGTTTGAGAGTGTATAGAATAGATCTAAAAGTTATTCATTCTGTGTGGCCAATGTCTATATATTAGAAAGTGCTGATCATTTGTAATCAGCACATATTTAGGGGATTAAAAGAACTTTTGTAACTGGACTGATTTGAATATGTGTCAACTCATGATGTATTAACCCATGACCCTCTAGTCTGTTTCTAGTTTTGAGGACAGATGACCACTTAAAGCATTATGACCCCAAGCCATAAATTGTCCCGCTCTGGGGATTATCAATGTTTCATTGGAAAAAAGGGGACTACTTTCTTTCTGGCTACTTTCAACTACACCATACTGCACCATAGAAGTATTTCTGGCTATTTGGTGTCCTGATATGAACAAGTCACACTTACCACCTGTGAAGGGCTGGGGTGGTGTAGGGTGTGGTCCTTGGGGTTGGTAAAGATGGTGTCACACTGATGTCATTATCCTCCATCTGTTCTCTGTCCTCATTACTCACACTTGATCCTGGCCTGTAAATAAATGTTGGATGAAACGTCTATTGTTACTACAGCTATACAACATGCAGTTTATCAAAAAATAGTTTAGAGCACAATGAAAATGACGACCATATTCTTGAAGCCACAAAGAAGCATATTTCCATTGATGGCATTTCAAATTCATCAGGGTTCTGTGAATTATACCCTGACTTAGTAGAAGTTTTAAACAATCGCAAAAACAATAGGATCTGTTAACATGTATCGTTTTCTTAGGCCTATGCAGGTAAGCAAACTCTAAATGATGCCCGGTACACGCCTGAGGGTTGAGTAGCTACCACACAATGACACTTGCTTTAAAATCATACACAAAAACAAATGGGATGTGATAAGATCGCCTTAACTAGCAATGATTATAGGTATACGTAGAACAGGATTAAAAGTAAATCCAAATAGTGGTTTTCTATCCGAATTTTTGGTTGAGTATTCAAGTATTTGGATATCTAACTATCTGTTGACATCCCTAGTGCTTACCCGTTTAAGACAATATGGGTTGTTTTCTGAAATTATTGCTAACGATGCTACTGGCATGGGAATGTACTCTTTACATGAATAATGTAATGTTTGTAATTGGTGTACACTTACATGTCATGGTTGTGGCTATTTTCTATGAAATCTCCTCCGCACAGAAATTTCTTTTTGTCCTCATAGGTTTGCACTATGGACCTACATCCTTCACTGACACAGCAGTATACAGTAACGTATGGATTAATCCTCTGCAAATAGAATATATATTAAAATGTATTTAGGAACTTTTGGTTTTACTTTCATCTTGCTTGATGTTGTCACAGGTCTGTCTTCAATACAATAATTTGAGGATTCTTTTTAGTGGTCCTTATAGAGGGGTTTTA
The DNA here is from genome assembly GCA_922989275.2 of Gari tellinella. Classification (NCBI taxonomy): domain Eukaryota; kingdom Metazoa; phylum Mollusca; class Bivalvia; order Cardiida; family Psammobiidae; genus Gari; species Gari tellinella. The sequence goes on from OV277857.1 coordinate 77,894,609, forward strand.
CTGTATCATGTACAGAGCTCTGGATATACATGTAGTGAGTCATACAAAAACTAATTCTATGATGTGACTACGCATTAGAACCATTTAACAATAGAATCGTCTAACAAAGGCAAATTTAATATTCAAAACGAATGGATTGTTGAAGGCATAAACAAGATGAAAGGGAAACGTATGTTGAGTTGACCTATAAAAATGTGGAATTGACCCATTTCTCTTTTAACCCATTACTCAACATCCTGTTTCTAGTTTTCAAGACAGGTGACCACTTAAAGCAGGTTGAAAGCAAAACAGAATGCGCAGAGTTGCTTTACTTTTAACCTGTCGTTCATCGTCCATCGTCAACAATTTTAGTGTTTACAGTCTAGGGGCCACAATTTTTATCCAATCTTTCTTTAACTTGCTCAGATTGTATATTTTCATAAGATATCGGATGAGTTCGATTATGGTTGAAATCTGACTAATATGTCAAGAGTTACCTTCCTTTGAATTGCTGTAAATGCCATATTTAACAGTGTTTACACTCTAAGAGGCCACAATTTTTATCCAATCTTTCTCAAGCTTGCTCAGATTGTATATTACCATAATGGTTAGGATTAGTTTGATTATTGTTGGAATCGGACTAAAAGATCAAGAGTTATTTACCTTTGAATTGCTGAAAATGCCATATTTAACAGTGATTACACGCTAGAGGCCACAATTTTTATCTAATCTTTCTGAAACTTGCTCAGATTGTATATGATTATAAGAGTTCACATGAGTTTAATTATGGTTAAATTCAGACCAATAGGTCAAGAGTTATCTACCTTTGAATTGCTGAAATTGCCATATTTAAAGGTGTTTCAACTCTCGAGGCCACAATTTTTATCCAACCTTTCTCAATCTTACTCAGATTGTATATGACTTCTGATTTCAGATGATTTTGATTATGGTTGAAATCGAACCAATAGGTCAAGAGTTATCTACCTTTGGATTGCTGAAATTGCCATATTTAACAATGTTTACACTCTAGAAGCCACACTTTTTTTCCAATCTTTTTCAAACTTGCTCAAATCGTATATGACTTTATGAGTTTAGATGAGTTTGATTATGGTTGAAATCAGACCAAAAGGTCAATGGTTATCTACCCTTGAATTGCTGAAAATGTCAAAGTGTTTTCACTTGATCTTGCAACTAAAGTTTTCAATGGATTTAATTATACTTGCACATATATAGCTATAACTTCTTGAAGGAGTGCAATTATTGTTGAAATCTGATTATTTTGGCAAGAGTTTTCTACCCTTGATATACTTTGAAATGCTAGAGAAGGCTTAATTTCAGTATTACTCAACCCTTGATGTACTCTACTTTACTAGAGAATTTCATATTCCAATGTTGTTTACATGCTGTACTACAAATTTGAATGGATTTAGAATAAAACTGGTGAAATTGAAAGGTAAAGCTATCAGGCTTCATTATAACAGGTGAGCCATATCAGGGCCTTAAGGCCCTCTTGTATATATATTATTATAGATCATGTTTATCAGAATGATAACCTGCTGTCTAGGAATGGCAGTATTGTACTCCCCTAGAGTGAAATATATATATTTTTTTTTTGGGCTCCGGTCCAATCAGTTTGTCTGAGGGACAGATCATATAGTCAATTGCAATGATGTTGCCATATACAATTTCATGTTTTGGTGCAAAATATATATGGCGGAGGGACTACAATCATGTACCAAATATGAATTCTGTATCACATGTAGCTCCAAATTAATGGTCAAGGTTCGAGTTGTGGACAGACAAACCATAAACGATATGCCACCCTCTATAATATGTCATGTAGGTGTACAAAAACAAATTGATGCATTACTTACCATTGTCTTATTAAACTCATTTCCATGGCAATCTTTGACAAACTTCTGTCCATCTGACTTCTTGTATAAGGTGAAGGTGGTTGGTAGAGGGTCGATGTCTACACAGGCTGGACGTGATGATATTAATATCTCTACTTCTGGTATGGCCTGATCCTCTAGGCTACTCAGGGAAGAGGCTCTGTACAAATACAAATGATCTTATTAAATACCTTGTGAGATTATTAACCCTTTATTCCATGGCATGCTTCTTGTATTGAAGATTTTGTTGTCCTTTCACAGACATATCAAAACTAGAGATAAATGACCATGGTTATTTTGGATATAACATGCCTGGTTATGCGAGATGTAACCATAATAGCTGTTATGACCATGGTTTTCAAAAAATATTACAAAACGGTTTCAACCATGCTGTAACCATGGTTAGCCATTTTTATCCCTGGTTTAACCATGGTTGACCAAGGTTGAGCATGGTTATTGTTGGCAGGGATCATCCTGAAGGAGCAATCTGATAAAGATCTACATTGTTTACTATACTTTCCTATAATTCTTTGACAAACCCCTCACCAATGTAAACTGCTGACAATTGACCAATCATTTCTAAGAAAATTGGTCCCATTGAATTTGAGTTGTACATTTTTTTTTAGATGACTGTCCAGGTGGCCATATATCATTTTAGATCAACATTAAAGTAAAATAGAGTTTGGTCAGGACCATGATTTTGTATCATTTCTACCAAGTTTAAACAAAAATGGTAGAATTTGATTTTAACTTAAGCCCTTTTTTCCATAGCTAGTTTTGAAGACAGGTGAAGATTTAAAGCCTTAAGGCCCATTCTGATTTACTTTCAGTCTGATTTAAGCTACCATCTGCTAGAAGATTTTTTTTCTCATGATACATATTCAAAACTGTATTTAGATGTAATATTTGCTTTGCTGTGATTGGCTGTAATTTTTTAACCCCCATGAACAAAATAAAATTAGGCCACACCTTGCTGGGACTACTTTCTCTTTGTCCAACTGTTCTCCACAAGGGCTGCATGAGGCAAGACGCCAAAGGACCTCATTGGTGTTGATTTAATCGCAAAACATTGTCACGTTTGGCGGAGGGACTACAACCTATGACTTAAAAGTGAGCACTCAACCTATTTAATTTCTTTCTTAAATTCAGTTGTGATATAAAAAAAAACAACAACCTTGTCACGCTATTGTATGGAACCTCATACATTGTGACTAGGTTATTTAGCTCACTTGAGCTAGCTCAGGGTGAGCTTTTGCAATCCTTGAATGTCCGGCATCCGGCATACGTCGTCCGTCGTCAACAATTTTAGTGTTTACACTCTAGAGGCCACAATTGTCTCCCAATCTATCTAAAACTTGCTCAAATTGTATATCACCATAAAATTTCAGATGAGCTAGATTATGGTCGAAATCAGAATAGGTCGAGAGTTATCTACCTTTGAATTGCTGAAAATGCCAAATTTAACAGTGTTTACACTCTAGCGGCCACAATTTTCATCCAATCTTTCTCAAGTTTGCTCAGATTGTATATGACCATAATAGTTTAAATGAGTTCGATTATGGTTGAAATCAGACAAATAGGTCAAGAGTGATCTACCTTTGAATTGCTGAAAATGCCATATTTAACAGTTTTTACACTCTAGTGGCCACAATTTTTATCCAATCTTTCTCAATCTTGCTAAGATTGTACATTACCATTAGAGTTCGAATAAGTGCGATTATGGTTGAGATCAGACCAAAAGATCAAGATTTATCGGCCCTTGAATAGCTGAAAATGCCATATCTAACAGAGGTTTCACTCTTGCAACTATAGTTTCAATGCTTGCACACAAAGTATATAGCTATAAGTTCTCAAAGAAGTGCAATTATTGTTGAAATCTAATTATTGTGGCAATAGTTATCTGCCCTTGATATACTTTGAAATGCTAGAAAAGGCTTCATTTCAGTATTGTTTAGGCTCTTGTTAAATGCCCTTGATGTACTCTACTATACGAGAATTATGACATTGTATTCCAAAATTTTTTACATGCTTAATTCCACAAATTTTAATGGATTTAGAATAAAATGGGTGAAACAGAAAGGTAAAGCTATCAGGCTTCAGAACAACAGGTGAGCAATATCCGGACCTTCAGACCCTCTTGTTTATATTTGGAATTGTTTCTTCAGTGGAAGTGTAAAAATTGGTATCTTTTGAGTAAATTTTAAGAGTTAAAATGTAAAAGTTAATGCACGCTTGATGAGGAACAAGAATGGATGGCAATAGCTCACATTTGGAATGTGAGCAATGTAAGTGTTTTGAAGTTTTGATACTTACTGAGACTGTGCTTGTCCTTCCCTTTCTATCCTTTTGTTCTCAAAGGCCATATGTAGTTCACTTTCACTGTCAGAAATGTCCATAGGAATTGGAGAGTTTACACTAGGAACCAATGAAGTACATGTATTCTCCTTCTCTGACTTGATACCCAACTCATTTGGCTCCTGAAAAAACATAATTTGCTAGTTTAATTAAGTCTTGTAAACTTCGAAATGTAAAACAAAAAAACCACTGTTATTCCCTTTTACTGATACTCTGCAAAACATAGTCGAGCGTATTGTTTTATGTCTGTTTTGTCTGTGTAGGGGTGTTTGTTTGCGTGTGTCTGTCAACCTCCTTGGCCACGGTTTGTGTTTGTGTCTGTCAACCTCCTTGGCCACTGGAACTGCATGTTTATATAATTTAGTGTATGTGCAACATGAGAAACATATTGCCTATATTCTATATAAGTTGCAAGCTTTAACCCTTTCCCCCATCAAAGCGACTTTTAGCATATTTAATTTATTCCTCCGCTGATGAAAATAGTTCTAGTTTATACCCTCATGAACAATTACCATTACAAATATTTTATTAGGCTAGCATATTTAGCTTAAAGCAGGCTGAAAGTAAAGCAGAATGTGCCTTAAGGCACATTCTGCTTTACTATCAACCTGCTTAAATGGTCAACTGTCTTCAAAACTAGAAACAAGCTATGGGGTAATGGGTTAAAAGCAAACTGACAGTAAAGCAGAATGCATCTTAAGGTGGTCACCTGTCTTCAATACTAGAAACAGGCTATGGAGTAAAGGATAGAGCAATATGAGTGTTTACCTAAATCATAGATAATTCTTTCAGCTTAGGGGTTAAACTACAGACTGACTGTAGATGAAGTAGACCGTTGAGTTCTTGTAAAGTTACTGTATAGTTATACTTACTGTAGTTGCGTATTTAGAACAGTAGTTACACAGCCAGTGTTTGGGCTTCTGTTCCTGCAGCACTGACACATAGAACTGGGCGTAGAAACTGGGCAACACATCTGAAACAGTAATCAATATCAACATGAGAAACATTGGACTCTTAACTGCATGTCTAGAACAGTAGTTACACAGCCAGTGTTTCGGCCTCTGTTCCTGCAGATCCATCAAAAAGCATGGCCGCCAGAGGGCGTGGTCATTTTCGCTATTCTGTAATATCATATCGCTCCCCTGGTACACCATGTAAAACTTGACCTATAGTGACCTTGATTATGACTGGATGTTTCAACATTTAGAGTGTTAACAAGATATTTCTATGATTTGACCTAGTTTTTTACCAGACACAATCCACTTTAAAATTTTGATTTTGACCTAGCAATATTTTATTCAGATCAAATGCGATTTGTAGCTTCTAGAGGATTAACAATGTTTATCTTTGATTTGACCTAGTGACCCAGTTTTTGACCTGACATGAACTTGACCTAGATATCAATTAGGCAAACATTCTGACCAAGTTGCTTTAAAATCCAATGAGATTTGTAGCCTCTAGAGAATAAACATGGTTTTTAGCTCACCTGGCACGAAGTGCCAAGGTGAGCTTTTAGGATCGCTGCATGTCTGTCGTCCGTCCGTCCACAATTGTTCGTTAACACTCTAGCGCCTACAAATTTCATCCGATCTTCATGAAACTTCATGACAATGTTTGACTTGATGAAATCTAGGTCAAGTTCGAATGTGGGTCATGTCCGGTCAAAAACTAGGTCACTAGGTCAAATCATAGCAAAACCTTGTTAACACTCTAGGCTACAAATCTCAATGGATCTTAATGAAACTTGGTCAGAATTTTACCTCATTGATATCTAGGTCAAATTCGATTGTTGGTTATGTCCGGTCAAAAACTAGGTCACTAGGTCAAATCATAGAAAAACCTTGTTAACACTCTAGAGGCTACAAATCTCATTGGATCTTTATGAAACTTGGTCAAAATGTTTGCCGCATTGATATCTAAGTCAAGGTTGAATTTGGGTCATGTCAAGACAAAAACTAGGTCACTAGGTCAAATCTTAGAAGAACCTTGTTAAAACTCTAGAGGCTACAAATCTTATTGGATTTTAATGCAACTTAGTTAGAATGTTTGCCCAATTAATATCTAGGTCCAGTTCGAATGTGGGTCATGTCTGGTCAAAAACTAGGTCACTAGGTCAAATCATAGAAAAACCTTGTTAACACTCTAGAGGCTACAAATCTCAATGGATCTTTATGAAACTTGGTCATAATGTGTGCCTCATTGATATCTAGGTCAAGTTCGAATGTAGGTCATGTCAGGTCAAAAACTAGGTCACTAGGACAAATCTTAAATAAACATTGTTAACACTCTAGAGGCTATACATCTGATTGGATTTTAATGCAACTTAGTTAGAATGTTTGCCCAATTGATATCTAGGTCAAGTTCGAATATGGGTTATGTCGGGTCAAAAACTAGGTCACTAGGTCAAATCAAAGAAAAAAAAACAGTGTTAACCCTCTAGAGGCTACAAATCTCGTTAGATCTGAATGAAATATTTTCAGAATGTTTGCCTACATCAAATCTAGGTCAAAATCAAATGTGGATTGTGTCGGGTCAAAAACTAGGTCACTAGGTCAAATTATAGAAAAATCTTGTTTGTGGGTCATGTCCAGTCATAATCTAGGTCACTATAGGTTGATTTACATGGTGTACCAGGTGAAAGATTTAGGGCCAATGTGGCCCTTGTTTTATGATTTGACCTAGTGACCTAGTTTTTGACCCGACATGACCCATATTTAATCTTGAGCTAGATAAATGAGGAAAACATTTTGATCAAGTTTCATGAAAATCAAATGCAATTTATAGCCTATAGAGTGTTAAAAGGTTTTCCCTTGAGTTGACCTAGTTCAGATCAAATGAGATTTGTAGTTTCTAGAGGATTTAACAATGTTTTTCTTTGATTTGACCTTATGACCTAGTTTTGACACAACTTAGCTAATATTCAAACTTGACCTAGATATCAATTAGGCAAACATTCTGACCAAGTTGCATAAAAATCCAATGAGGTTTGTAGCCTCTATAGTGTTTACAATGTTTTTCTATGATTTGACCCAGTGACCTAGTTTTTGACCAGGAATGACCCACATTGAACCGTGAGCTAGATATCAATGAGGAAAACATTTATACCACTTTTCTTTATGATCCAATGAGATTTGTAGCCTCTAGAGAGTGCCAAGGTGAGCTTTTAGGATCGCTGGATGTCCGTCGTCCGTTGTCCGTTCACAATTGGTTCGTTAACACTCTAGCAGCTACAAATTTTATCCAAACTTTGGAGTTGATGTCTTAAAAAATAGGTCAAGTTTGAATGTGGGTCATGTCTGGTCAAAAACTAGGTCACTAGGTCAAATCATAGAAAAATCTTGTTAACACTCTAGATGCTACAAATCTTATTGGATCTTAATGAAACAAAGCAAAAATGTTTGCCTCATTGATATCTAGGTCAAGTTCGAATATAGGTCATGCTCTGTCAAAAACTAGGTCAAATCATAGAAAAACCTTGTTAACACTCTAGAGGCTACAAATTTCATTGGAATTTAATGCATCCTAGTCAGAATGTTTGCCTATTTGATATCTAGGTCAAGTTCAAAATGGGTCATGTCGGGTCAAAAACTAGGTCACTTGGTCAAATCATAGGAAAACCTTGTTTACACTCTATAGGCTACAAATCTCAACTTATCTAATAGAAACTTTGTAAAAATGTTTGCCTCATTTATATCTAGGTCAAGTTTGAATATGGGTTATGTCCGATCAAAAACTAGGTCACTAGGTCAAATCATAGGCAAACCTTGTTAACACTCTAGAGGCTACAAATCTCACCTCATCTTAATGAAACTTATAAAAATGTTTGCCTCATTTATATCTAGGTCAAGTTGGAATATGGGTCATGTCCGGTCAAAAACTAGGTCACTAGGTCAAATCAAAGAAAAACATTGTTAACACTCCAGAGGCTACAAACTCATTAGATCTGAATGAAATATTGCCAGAATGTTTGCCTACATCAAACCTAGGTCAAAATCAAATATGGATTGTTTCTGGTCAGAAACTAGGTCAAATCATAGAAAAATCTTGTTAACACTCTAAAGGTTGATTTTGGGTCATGTCCAGTCCTAATCTAGGTCACTATGTTTTACATGGTGTACCAGGTGAGCGATTTAGGGCCATGGTGGCTCTTGTCTATGATTTGACATAGTGACCTAGTTTTTGACCGGACGTGATCCTCATTCGAAATTGACCTAGATTTTGTCAAGACAAACATTGTCATTCAGTTTCATGAAGATCAGATGAAAATTGTAGCCCTTAGAGTGTTAACGAACCACTTGTGACAGGACAAATGGACTGCTGTCCGTTCTACGGGAGGATACTTCGTTATGTGACTATTATCTATTATTTTCTTTTGGATGGCTAGCCACACAACAGACAATTTCTTTTTGCTCTAACTTGGAATAGAATGATCTAGAGGCTATTACCCTACCCCTATGTCCCACAACTGGCCAGGTCAATGTCACAAGAAATGGCTAGGTTAATGTCACATTAGAGACGGCCAGTTTATTGTTTTTCAATAATGGGGCTAAGAATTTTAGCCACATAAGTATTTGCCTGTAAGCACTGACAGACGATGGACATCTAGTGATCCTAAAAGCTCACCTTTGCACTTCGTGCCAGGTGAGCTATAAAGTTAGCAATAGCTTCAAATGATATCTTCTCCCGTACCACTTTGCAGATTTCAACAAAACTTTACAAGAACGTTCCTTTGGTCAAGCTCTTCCAAATTTTTACAAAGAATTAAAAACACTGCAGAACTCTGGTTGTCCAAATAACAGCCCTGGGGTTAAAATTGGCTCCGCCTCTGGGTCAAAGCTTTACATAGATTTATATAGTGAATTTTCAAACATATGCTTCTCTGAAACTGTAAGGCCCAGATCATTAATATTTGACATGTAGCTTTGCCTTATGGTACTCTACCAAGAATGTTCAAATAATGATCCCTTGGTCTAAAATCGCCCCCCCTGGGGATTATCAGTTTAACATAAACTTACTTATAGAAAAAAAACCTTAAAAAATCTTCTTCTCTTCGCCCAAAGTTGGCCCCGATCTGGAGCTTTTAAAATCTTTGCCTTATGATTCTTTACCAATATTGTTCAAATTGTGACCCCGATCTGGAGCTTTTAAAATCTTTGCCTTATGATTATCTACCAATATAGTTCAAATTATGTCTTTTAATATATGACATGTAGGCTGATGATGTAGCTTTGCTATAATTATGGTCCCCTACAAAGATTTTAAAATTATGACCCTGAGTCAAAAATGGCACTAATATATGTCAGTTTTACATAGGAAAACCTTTAAAAATCTTCTTCTGAAACTGTAGGACCCAGATCATAAATTGTTGACATGTAGCTGTGCCATAAATGGTTCTCTACCAAGAGGGTACAAATTATGATTTTGGTTGAATTCGGACAAATAGATCAAGAGTTATCTACCTTTGAATTGCCGAAAATGCCATATTTAACAGTGTTTACATTCTAGATTTCGCAATTTTTATCCAATACATCTCAAACTTGCTCAGATTGTATATGACTATTAGAGTTCAGATGAGTTTGATTATGGTTGAAATCAGATTTATAGGTCGATAGTTATCTACCTTTGAATTGCTGAAAATTCCATATTTAACGATATTTACACCTTAACAAAATGAAAGATCAGTGTAGCCCCTAATCACTACACCCAAATATGTGTCAACCTGTTTGAAAGGGGGTGATGCCAATGTAGAATACATCATTTAACATATTGAAAGTAAAAATGTCGCTTGCACAGGTCTACATGAAAACTATTAACACGTGCATATGATGATCAGGGGCTACACTTATCAATCATCCCATATTAGTAAACACTACCTGAAAACAAGTTTTGTTATGTTATCAATACATTACAATAGGTGCTAAAACAATCACTATATAATTGCTTTCTAGGCGAATTCACCATTTGGTTTACTATATATTTAATAGTAGGCGAGTTCGTCTCTAGCCGAATTCACCATAAACCAACAAAGGATAAGTTGATCCTCTACAAGTAGTTTTATATCATTTACTTGTAAACGGTACATTCTTATACTGTACAGTATGTACTACAAGGTGTGAAACACAATTACTTAATAATTGCTTTTTAGGCGAATTCACCATTTAGGTTACTATATATCTATTTGTAGGCGAGTTCGTCTCTAGGCGAATTCACCAGCACCCGCTTAAAGCAGGCTTAAGGCGCATTCTGCTTTACTTTCAGTTGGCTTTAAGTGATCAACTTTCTTTAAAACTAGAAACAGGCTATGGGGTAATTGGTTAAATTAAATTTGGTCAATAAATGAAGGTTAAGATCGATAGAGCTAAAAGGAAAAATATAACGTACACATGCATATAAAAATCCAGATTTCTACTCCCTGCGTATGTCCATAAATTCATTGTTATAATTTACTTATGTACCAAGAATTCACTTTCTAAAATTTACTGAAACGTCTGTAAATTGTATTTTTCTTGTGCGTATTTACATCGTCACGTGATTAAAGATCAAATGCTATCAGTTAATGTTCCAGTTAAAGTTGTGACAGGTACATAAACCTATAGTTACTTTTATTTATCTTGTTACCTAAAAGTCTAGACAATGCACTATATAAATCCATTTAATTACCAAAACATCTGACACCCTCATCATCATTTAAACTACACGTTTTTAGGCATTTAATTAATTGCTACACATGAATCATACTGTAATTAATGTGCAACCGTAATCTCACCTGTCTTCAAAAATAGAACAGACTATGGGGTAAGGGATAAGCTTAATAATGCGGAGATCTTTTGGCCCATTCAGGTCGGAATCGAGTATATGATATTAAATAACACAGCCCTTTCTGAAACCTCAATCGATATCCGACCTTGGATGGGAGAAAAGATCTTTTTTTTCACATAAATATTTCACAGATTTCCCTTTCTCATATGTCATGATAATGATCTGAGAAATAAAAGTTATTGTTGTTGTTGTTGGTTATGTAATTGTATAGTTGCTATAGTAACAGTAACCAACTTACCGGGTACACATTTCCTGTGTTGCCAGAGCTTGCATCCTCCACACATTAACACATCCTGTTCCTTGCCTAGCTGTGAGTAACAGGATCTACACACTATGTGCTGAACACACTCCATTATCAAACTTTATCACAAATCTAAATCAAATAATGTTCTTTCACTATTCAGTATGAATTAAATTATTTAAAGTTTGTATTTATTGACTGTAGATACACTATGTTTTGCAACTCACTATATCAATATTTTGACTAATTACATTTTTCAATTACAATATATACACTTTAATCTGTAATTGTATCCCATAATTCAATATTCTTCATTAATATGCAAACTTGTTTGATTAGCTGAAGTGATAATCCTCTCTGGTTTGATTGGTTGACTCGTTTTCACAGTTCCGCCTTTAAATTTCAACCCAACCCACTGTAATTAAGGACTGATAATGCCTTTAATTACCCTAGCAGTTTGTTTTCACAATTTACTTTGATCTTTATGTGGTAATGATTGTAGGGACAGCAGTCTTTTGTTTAACACAATTAATGAATTAGTCAATGTGTAAATTGTCAGTTTTTGTCATATTTATGATTGCTAATTGCAATGTTTGATGTAAAGAAGAAATTGATTTATATGGATTAGATGTTTGAAACTGCAATTAAGTTAAATTATCACAATTTACTTTGATCTATTCTTTGTTTTATGGTAAGGAATGCGGGTAATTTATTTATTATTTATATTTCAATGAGTGAATGCGATGATTGTTGGTCACAGTTTTTGGAAAGCGTACCCACAAGTTTCTCATTAAAAAATTCTAATTTTCCAAGATTTTAGGAATCATACTTTAAAATTTTCCAAAAAACTTGCCATTTTTTCAAAGCCATTTTTTAAAACAATATTTCATGCCATGATATTTATAAATATATACACAGAATTGGAATAAATTTGATTTCAATAATAACATCCCATATCAGATACATGTAAGTTAAGAAAAATCTGAAGATTTTGGAGAAATGGTAGCCCTGAGTTTTTGTCAGTAATTATTACGACTGAGTGGAACCTTCTATCACGACCACTAAACAAAAGTCCCACTTTGGATATTAAGGTCGGGTGGCTGCTGAGAGCAGGCTGAGAGTAGGGTAGAATTTTTTTTCTTTGCTTTCATCTTGCTTTAGGCAGCCATTTGTCCTAATTAGCGGACACTCTCGACTCATTTAGAGCTCGCGGTTGAGGGGATTTACTGTATTTACTGGATTGGTTTAACAAGTTCAACATTAATTTAGCTCTTTTACCGGTGCTAAATTACTTTACCTTGAATTTTGGAGATGTTGGAAAAACATCATGACCATTGTCTCTACTGTATTTAATATGTTTTTGCTATAAGCATTGTATGTAATGTTTTATGCAATAAAACTATTGTTTTGTATCGTATCGTATCGGATTACATGTTTTCTCTTTAGTGTTCAGTAGTATTTAATCTCGTTATTAAAACCTAGCAAATATAATACTTCTCCCAAATTTGTTAAAATCGTAGCTAATATAGAGTTGCCTTGTCCGGCTCTTCCAGAGCATGACTTTCAAAGTATAAAATTATTTAGTTATATAATATGCTGCATATTCATGACTGTATCATGACATTTGAATGATTTAATTACTTAAGTGCAAGAATTGATGAAGGCGTAAAAATGCATATATTTGGAGGAATGAGTTAAAAGATGACAGAAGCAAAGCAGGAAACCTCTGTATAGAAGCTTTCTGCTTTACATTCATCTTGATTTATGGGGCCTTCGCATAATTATACAGATTGCTACATTTGGCACACATCCATGAAGTATATGGATTCTTACAATTAATGCCACTTTTAAGTGTGAAATAACCTATTACCCCATAGCCTGTTTCTAGTTTCTAATAAGACAGGTGACCACTTAAAGCAGGTTAAAAGTAAAGCAGAATGCACCTTAACCCTTTGAACCCTAGTCCCGCATATAGGCGTCGTTTTCAAACAGTGTACATGTGAATAGTACACTTGTCCTATGCAAACAGTCTGATCAGGGTCTTCACTGTTTGTAATAATGCCAATTTAAACATTGACAAAAACAACCCTTAAAAGTCTGAAATGGACTATACCAAAATGGAAATAGGAATTGTTCATTTAATATTTTAGGGAGGAAAGAGTTAAGGCAGTAAGCGGACATGAACGTTATCTTATTTTGTCACTATTGTGTAATCAAGTTGACAATATAAATGATTAGATCTATCATCATTATCTTTTTCCTACAAGGTATCATGATGAAATGAAACAATTAATGTCGGGGGGGGGCTCATGTCCGCTTACCGTAGTCGTTGTCATCGTTGTTAGCTATGTCTTGAATGTTGTAATTTTTTTTAAGAAAATGCCTATAACTTCTATGTCCCTTGGGGTATTGCTTTCATGTGTGTGTACGGTATATTGACAAGACCTTTCGATGTATAGAAAAATTTGGACCCCTGTGATCTTGAACTTAGGGCCCGCGTTTAAATTTCGAAATCTGTATTTAAGTTTTGAAAAATGCTTATACCTCCTTTGTCCCTTGAGGTATTGCTTTCATATTTGGTTTCATATTATGAACAATACCTTACCATGCACACAATAAGTTTGATCCTTGTGACCTTGGACTGAATGCCTGTGTTTGATACCCCTGTGTTTGGGTTTTAAAATCTACACTTAAGTTTCTAAAAATGTTTAAAACTACTATGTTCCTTAATATATTGCTTTTATATATTTGGTATGCATGTGTATATTGACAAGACATTTCAATACACACAAATTATTTTATCCCCTTGACCTTGAAGTTGGGGCCCACTTTGAGGTTTCGAAAATCTGCATTAAGGTTTCTCAAAATGCCTCTTACTCCTCTGTGCATTGAGATATTCCTTTCATATTCGATGTGGATACGTTTATGGACAAAACCCTTCATTGCATGCAAAAAGTTTGACCCTAGTGACCTTGAAATAAGGGCCTGCATTTAAGTTTCGAAATGGGTGATTAGGTTTCTCAAAAAACTGATAACTCCTATGTCCTTTGATAAATTGTTTTTATATTTGTAATGCATGTGCATATGTAAAAGACCTCTCCATGCTCACAAATTATTATACCCCAGTGACATTGACCTTGAAGTTAGGGCCTGGGTTTAGGTTTCGAAATCTTCACTTGGGTTTCTTAAAATGCCTATAGGTTTCGAAATCTAAATGCAGATTTTGAAAAATGCTCTGCAGTCCATTGAGATATTCTTCTATATTTGGTGTGCATGTGTATATAGACAAGACCTTTCCATGCATGCAAAAAGTTTGACCCCAGTGACCTTGAACTTAGGACCAAGGTTTAGGTTTCGAAATCTGCGCTTTGGTTTCTTAAAATGCCTATAGCTCTTATGTTCAAAATACCTAAAATCAAATTTTAGGAATAAAAGCAGATGATAATTGTTTAAAGCTGATGATGTGATGACAGTCCAGGGGCTAGATAGTAGAACGATAAGTAATATTTCTGTTTGCAACAATTGACATGTGCTTCTTTTTAAAGTAAAATAAGAATCTCAATAAAATGATTGGTCTTTTATTAGGTTCTAATGAGATGGTCACCCGAGTGGGGTCTAATCTGGATGTATACTGTTTTCAAATGTTAGGGTTACAGTAAACTGTTGTTGTTACAATTTATGATTAGTTGCAGATTTTTACCGGTAATTTACAAGTTGTTTACGAAAAAATCAATCCATGGACAATGGTAGAAATGTCTAAATGTTTGCTTTTTGTCTTGGGGATACTTACAGAGTACTGAAGTCAATTATGGATGTTTGCAATAAGTTCAAGTTTGGCGATACGTAAGGACTCGTAAGAAAGATCCATATATGTGAAGGCACCTTTTAATGATTAATAAATGTTACGAGTAACCTTCGAAAATTCATGCTTCTTTACCTTTTTAGAACCAAAAGATTTAAGCTACAATCTGCTAGGATATAGCACATATTTCTTATCATAATTATTCATGACTGCATAAATTGGAAATATTTTCTTCAGCGGTGGAATAGGCGTGTATTTTTTGGGGTAATGGGTTATGGTCTGCAAGCCATCTGATGTTTTGCAGTAACAGTACATTATGACCTAATAAATCAACATTATTCATATATATGAGCTAGTTTTGGGTTGAAATGGGACCTAAGCTTTTTAGCTTGACTATTCAAAGAAAAAGGAGGGCGATGTAGCAACCTTAGATGTAACAAGAGCCCCATGGGGCATAATTCGCTCACCTGAGAATATAGCACAAAAAATGGAAATATTGATTTTTGTCCAGGACTGACCTAAATATGCAACAGACCGGCACAATTTGAACAAAATATGTAAAGTATATTTAAAAGTGTCACCATACAGAATATAAAAGCTCTGGCCATATTAGAGTCAGAGAAGAAGACGTTTGAAATTTTCTCTATATAACTCTATGTAAAACTGTGATCCCCAGGGCGGGGCCAATTTTGACCCCAGGGGCATAATTTGAACACACTTGATAGAGGACCTGTAGCCGATTCTTTGTGCCAAATATCTAAGCTCTGGCCCTTGTAGTTTCAGACAAGAAGATTTTTAGCTCACTTGGCACGTAGTGCCAAGGTGAGCTTTTAGGATCGCTGGATGTCCGTCGTCCGTCTGTCTGTCCGAGCGCACGAAAGGTCCTTTGTTGGGTAGGGAGAACAATAGATTCCATTCATTCCGTGATTGCCCTATTGTTATTGTTGGGTATTTTAGTGTACTGTTGGGTATTTTTAAACAAAAAAAATACCCAACAAATGTCCAACTGTGAGAACGTCCGTCCGTCCGTCCACAATTGTTCGTTAACACTCTAGCAGGTTCAAATCTCATTGGATCTTGATGAAACTTGGTCACAATGTTTGCCTCAATGAAATCTAGGTCAAGTTCGAATGTGGGTCATGTCCGGTCAAAACTAGGTCACTAGGTCAAATTATCGAAAAACCTTGTTTACACTCTAGAGGCTACAAATTTCATTGTATCTTCATGAAACTTCATCAATATGATTGCCTCAATGAAATCTAGGTCCAGTTCGAATGTGGGTCATGTCCGGTCAAAAACTAGGTCACTAGGTCAAATCTTCGAAAAACATTGTTAACATTCTAGAGACTACAAATTTCATTGTATCTTCATGAAACTTCTTCAAAATGTTTGCCTTAATGAAATCTAGGTCAAGTTCGATTGTGGGTCATGTCCGGTCAAAAACTAGGTCACTAGGTCAAATTATCGAAAAACCTTGTTAACTCTCTAGAGGCTACAAATTTTATTGGATCTTCATGAAACTTCATCAATATGATTGCCTCAATGAAATCTAGGCCAAGTTCGAATGTGGGTTATGTCCGGTCAAAAACTAGGTCACTAGGTCAAATCTTCGAAAAACATTGTTAACACTCTAGAGACTACAAATTTCATTGTATCTTCATGAAACTTCTTCAAAATGTTTGCCTTAATGAAATCTAGGTCAAGTTCGATTGTGGGTCATGTCCGGTCAAAAACTAGGTCACTAGGTCAAATCATCGAAAAACCTCGTTAACACTCTAGAGACTACAAAATTCATTGAATCTTCATGAAACTTGAACAAAATGTTTGTCTCATTGAAATCGAGGTCAGTTAGAATGAGGGTCATGCCCGGTCAAAAACTAGGTCACACGGTGTACATGGTTACCAGGTGAGCGATTTAGGGCCATAGTGGCCCTTGTTTAAGTTTTCATTGAAAAAAATCTATTTTAGCTCCTGTGACCTAGTTATGCAACGGACCAGAACCATTTGTACAATTTTGGTATAGGACATCTAGAAGTTTCACTATGCCAAATATCAAAGCTCTGGCCATATTAGTTTCAGAGAAGAAGACGTTTGAAAATTTCACTATATAACTCTTTGTAAAACTGTGACCCCTGGGGCGGGGCCAATTTTGACCCCAGGGGCATAATTTGAACAAACATGATAGAGGACCTGTAGGCGATTCTTTGTGCCAAATATCTAAGCTCTGGCCCTTGTAGTTTCAGACAAGAAGATTTTTTAAGTTTTCATTGAAAAAATCTAATTTTAGCTCCTGTGACCTAGTTATGCAACCGACCAAAACCATTTGAACATTTTTAGTAAAGGACATCTAGAAGTGTCACCATGCCAAATATCAAAGCTCTGGCCACGTTGGTTTCAGAGAAGAAGATTTGAAAATTTCACTATATAACTCTATGTAAAACGGTGACCCCCGGGGCGGGGCCAATTTTGACCCCAAGGGCATAATTTGAACAAACTTGATAGAGGACCTGTAGATGATGCTATGTGCCAAATATCTAAGCTCTGGCCCTTGCAGTTTTTGACAAGAAGATTTTTTAAGATTTCCTTATTTTTTCACTTTGGTTGCCATGGCAACCAGAGTTCTGCATTGTTTTTAATTCTTTGAACAAATTTGAAAGAGCTTGACCCAAGGAACATTTCTGTAAAGTTTGGTTGAATTCTGTCAATCGGTATAGGAGGAGATGTCATTTGAAGCAATTGTTAACGACGACGGACGACTAACGACGGAAGACGCCGGACACAGGGCCATCCCAATAGCTCACCTTGAGCCTTTGGCTCAGGTGAGCTAATAAAAACAGGAATTGTAATAATTATTACAAAACCTGTTTTTATTACATCTAAGGTTGGCTTAGTCAAAATGAAATGTAATAAAATTAAAAATGTGGGCTATTATACTGATGTCTGCATTCCTGTTAGTGCCATCACTGTTACTAAGTTACACTAACCTATGCTTCACTCAAGTCTTAACCCTTTCAACCCTACAACCCTCTGTAGAGATATTGAATACAGATGCAAACAGTGTAGACCCTGATCAGAGTCCTATAATTTTGTAATACATAAGTTTTGGTACATTTGGATTGAGTACACTTTGATTGCTTTTTGACCTGGGTACATTTGGATTTTGATTTGTTTTGGATTTTAGGATGGTTTTGACTTGGGTATATGTTGGTTTGACTTGTATCCATAATATAGCTTAACTGGCCCGGGTCAGTAATATTAGAAAAAACAAGTACTTTCCTTTTTTCACTTTTATTAAATTAAAGTATCAAGCATAATTAAAGATAGTTTTAATGAAAAAAAAACTCAGATAAGATATGAATTCACAAGTTTCATTAATATGCATGTGACATTTGAAAGTATAATGTAACTTCATTTAATGAAACCTTACTGATTGAGAAAACAAGTATAATTCATATGATATCTCCACCAATCCCTATGCTGTGACTTGCCCACACCCATGTATCTCATTGAGACCATCACAGATCACATCATAGGTTTTTGTGGAGACTTGACCAATTACCCCATAAATATGCCTTTTTACAGCTATAAATTATTTTTTCATTGAAGAAAATAGATCTAATTTATTCTGTTATAAATATGTATGATAAGAAATAGTTTTTATATTCTTTTTATATTCTAGAAGATGGTAGCGTAAAACAGGCTGAAAGTAAAGCAGAATGCACCTTGAGGTGCATTCTGCTTTACTTTCAACCGGCTTTAAGTGGTCACCTATCTTCAAAACTAGAAACCAGCTATGGAGTGCATTCTGCTTTACTGTCAACCTGCTTGAAGTGGTCAACTATCTTTAAAACTAGAAATAGGCTATGGGGTAATGGGTTAAGGAAGTTTAAACCTTTCCTCCACATACGCTCCATAGGGCAATTCTATATACTCTTCTACAAAAGGACTGAACTGAATATTTATTTATGGTATTGAATACAGATGGCAGCTTAACCCTTTACTCCATAGATCTGTTTCTAGTTCTGAAGACAGGGGATCACTCAATGCAGGTTGAAAGTAAAGCAGTCTTCTTTAAGCTACTAGCTATCTGAAATAGTTTTTATAATACACATTGACATCACATAAAGCAGGCTAAACAGAATGCACCTTTTACTGCTTTACTTTCAACCTGCTTTAAGTAGTTATCTGTTTTTAAAACTAGAAACAGTCTTATAATAATGGGTAATGGGTTAAGTGCAGTTTGATAAAGATGATTTTTGCTGTGAGGGAAAGGGTTCAATAACTTGCCTTATTGTATACCTTACTATAATTAGCAACAGATTTACGCTGATGACAATGCAATATGCCCTTAGTGAGCTGGCCAATAACCAGATGCAGTCCAATAACTGGTTATTTGGACTGCATCCGGTTATTGGCCCGGGGACAACAGAATTTTTGAACATGAAAACAATAGCAATGTAACGTTTGATGAAGATGACATCATTTGGTTTCTATAACTGCCGCCCTTGTGTAAACATTCAAACAACCTACATATTGGTTGATTTTGAACCAGGTATACAATAAACAAGTCATTAAATGTCCAGGGTGGGCCGTCGTTGCTTAATGGTACTAGTTAGTCACATTGGCACTCCGGCCAAGTCCCTGGTGCCATTATGGCTAACTTGTGCCAATAAGCAAGGCCGTTTAATAACTGTATATAAGAGCTCTGAAGAGTGTGAATCTTGTAAAATAGTATTATGTCATACACTTAAACATGTATATTAATTGTTACCCACATTCTGGATATTGAGTTACAGTCATGAAAATGCACAATAAGAAATATCTTACAATGGCAGCTTAAAGCAGGCCTCAAGGCATACTTTGCTGTACTGCCAACCTACTTTAAGTGGTTACCTGTGTTTAAAAGTACGTAGAAACTGGCTATTGGGTAAAACAGAACAGAATAAAATTTTCTCCACTGTGTTAATGTGAAGCAATCATGGTAAGGATTTCTTTCTTAGATATAGATCCTTACACACAGTGCTCTAGATAATGGAACTGAACATTTTTCCAATTTATCTTGTGTTAGAGTTTTTATTTTCAGACGATTCTAATAACCTATCTGTCAAGCATTTTTTTCCTGCTGACACATAATAGGGTTTAAAAGGTACAAAAGGTAATGCTCTAAAGTTAGATGTAGAATTAATTCCAAAGACAAAGTTTTTGTTCCATTTAGAAAACAAGATATTTAAGACGTCTTCACAAGTCAATTATGTACATGTATTTTAATAGGTATATGGAAATCACCAGTCACTGTGTATTATGTATCTCTGTGAGATCTGTGTAAATCACCAGTCACTGAGTATTATGTATCTCTGTGAGATCTGTGTAGATCACCAGTCACTGTGTATTATGTATCTCTGTGAGATCTGTGTAGATCACCAGTCGCTGTGTATTATGTATCTCTGTGAGATCTGTGTAGATCACCAGTCACTGTGTATATGCATCTCTGTGAGGTCTGTAGATCACCAGTCACTGTGTATTATGTATCTCTGTGAGATCTGTGTAGATCACCAGTCACTGTGTATATGTATCTCTGTGAGATCTGTGTAGATCACCAGTCACTGTGTATTATGTATCTCTGTGAGATCTGTGTAGATCACCAGTCGCTGTGTATTATGTATCTCTGTGCGTTAGCTCTTGGATAGTTACGATATTGCCTCTGTTTTTCCCATAGCCATTTCTTCAGACGCTTCACAAGTTGACCAGTTGGCACATGTTTCTCCCAGTCGTACATGGAGTCTTTGGCTAGACCAATTAATTGCTTTGCAGAACCACGAGGGTAATCATACCCATACACCTGTCGATGAATCTGAAAAGATACAAGAATTGTGAAATATTTCTGCACCTATTTACTCCTGAAATAAATATGCACTTTGTTTTACACCCCTGAAGAAAATAGTTACAGTTTAAACAGTCTTGAATATGTATCATAACATTTTCTCTTATAAGCCTTTAAACACATTTGGTAAGATTTTAATGAGAACGAGTAAACCAGTTTTAACAAAGGATATAACCCGTTCTTCCATAGGCCAAAGTACAAATCATCTATATCCATATGTATTCAAAGCAGATGGCTGCTTAAAGCAAGATGAAAGTAAAGCAGAAAGCTGCCACCTGTATCCAACTGAAAATTTATTTGTAGCTCATCAGACTGTCCAGGAGAGCTTACAATGTATGTTGTCACCGGGTCGTTGGTTTCTGCGTTTATGTTGCCATCCACCTTAGCAGTTTTAAGTGTTCACTTCTATGCCCTTTGACTACATCTTTAATAATTGCACCATACAAACCTTGGGGCAAAACCTTTCCGTCCTTGTGACATTTTGGACCCTTGTGACCTTGACCTCAGCCACTGCATTTAAGTTTCAAAATGTGTTTTCTTCTTTTGAAAAATGCTTATCACTCTTAATATATGTCCCTTTACCCCATAGCCTGATTCCCATGGTTTTGAAAAGAGGTGGCCTCATTCTTCTTTACTTTCAGCCTGCTTTAAGTTACTTTCTTCTAGAATATTGAAAATAGTTCTTGTCATACATTTTCATAACTGTATAAATTGGAACTATGTTTCTCAGGCATAAAAAGGCATATTTATGGGGTATTGGGTTAAGGTCTCATAATGGAGAGGTTTTACTGTACATGGTTTCCAAACAGTGTAGACTATGGTGGCACTGTCATACATGTGACAACTTAAACTACATGTAGTTTCTTTGAAATTTTTTGTTGAAGGTTAGTTAGAACCAGAGTTATAAGTTTCAACTGCTGTAGATGTCTCTGTTGCTGGGCTAAGCAGCAGGCGACTAGAGCGTCCAACACCCAATTAGTCATTCCACTATATTCAGTGGATCAATTAAAAGTATTGTGTGGACAAAAACTTACCATGGCTTTCATCTTGATGATTACTGCGGCTTCCATGTCAGGTTGATGGTTGTGTGGTACTGTTACCGTGACATTCTTGTGGTCCTCAGTCCAGATAAATGGATCAGTGTAATCAGTGAATGTGCTTGTGGTGTAGTTATATTGGACCTGACCTTTGCATTTGCCTCTAGGCCCCTTGTGGGTGCATTTCCAGACTGTTAAATCTTTGCCTTTCTCCACTTTCTGGAATTGTTACAATGTACAAAACAATCAGTAAAGTAGAACCCCTCTATTACAACCACTAAGTTGTGTCAAATAATAGTCGTTTAAGACAGGTGACTGCTTAAAGCAATGTGTAAGTGAAACAGAAAGCTCCTACAGGAGCTTTCTGTTTCACTTTCACATTGCTTTAAGCTACAAACAATTAGCCTTCTTTTTAGTGATAGTAATAGAGAGGTTCTAAGTTGTATTTGAATTATTGCATTGGCTAATAAAATAAAGGGAAAACCCCCAAACAATAAGTGCAGACACAAGTACAGACTTTCATCAGAAAGCTTCATTAGGGGCTGTCTGATCTTGGTTAAAAAAAAAAAAAAAAAAATATACATGTGGAAACCCCTCTGAACCAGACATGTGTGAGGATCTGTCATGAGAAGAAATTTGAGACAAGCTGATCTAAAATGAGTCTAGAATAGAATTTTTTTAAGCGAGCCTTGGTGAACTGAATAACATTTCTATTATAGACTAGGTTGAGATCAGCTTGTCTCAAATCTAGACAAGTGACATATATTCCTTTTCTCACATAACCAATGTTTTTAAGCTATTTTAAAGCAATAGGCCTCTTTGGAATCCCAGTGACGTAATCACGCCTTTATAAATAGTGGCATTATATAGTGACGTCATAAAATTGATCTCACACATGTTGGAGACTAGGATATTCATTATCGATGTTTTGCTATTGAAAATGGGTAGTTATGTTGAAATACATAAATTACAAGTTTTACCAGTTTAACCCATCACCCATAGCTAAATATTTCTAGTATAACTAACTGACTGCTTTAAGCAGGTTGAAAGTAAAGCAGAAGGCTTGAATTGCTTTCAGCTTTTTAGCTCACCTGGCACGAAGTGCCAAGGTGAGCTTTTAGGATCGCTGGATGTCCGTCGTCCGTCCGTCTGTCCGAGCGCACGAAAGGTCCTTTGTTGGGTAGGGAGAACAATAGATTCCATTCATTCCGTGATTGCTCTATTGTTATTGTTGGGTATTTTAGTGTACTGTTGGGTACTTTTAAACAAAAAATATACCCAACAAATGTCCAACTGTGAGAACGTCCGTCCGTTCACAATTGTTCGTTAACACTCTACCGGCTACAAATCTCATTGGATCTCATGAAACTTGATCACAATGTTTGTCTAGTAGAAATCTAGACCAAGTTGGATTGTGGGTCATGTTGGGTCAAAAACTAGGTCACTAGGTCAAATCATAGAAAAACCTTGTTAACACTCCAGAGGCTACAAATCTCATTGGATCTTAATGAAACTTGATCACAATGTTTGTCTCATTTATATCTAGGTCAAGTTCAAATATGGGTCATGTCCGGTCAAAAACTAGGTCACTAGGTCAAATCATAGAAAAATCTTGTTATCACTCTAGAGGCTACAAATCTCATTGGATCTTGATGAAACTTGGTCAGAATGTTTGTCTCATTAATATATAGGTCCAGTTTGAATATGGGTCATGTCAGTTCAAAAACTAGGTCACTAGGTCAAATCATAGGAAAATCTTGTTTACATTGTGGGTCATGTCCAGTCATAATCAAGGTCACTATAGGTCAAGTTTGCCATGGTGTACCAGGTGAGCGATTTAGGGCCATAGTGGCCCTTGTTTTAAGCTAGCCTCTGCTAGAATGCAGAAAATATTTTTGATGATACGTAATTATATTAATAATAATAATGATAAACGTAATTATATTAATAATAATAATAATAACTTTATTTTATGTGGATAACATATTTGGTGTGTAAACCAATTTTCAATATACATGTATTCCACATATTCATGAATGTTTAAAGTGGAAATATTTTCTTCAGTGAAGGAATAAATAAAGACGTAAACGGTATTTAGAGGTTCCAGTTTAGAGGGGTTCCACTGTATTCTTTTAACCCATTACCCCATAGCCTGTTTCTAGTTTGAAAACCATGTGACCACTTAAAAGCAGGTTGAAAGTAAAGCAGAATGCGCCTTGAGGCGCATTCTGCTTTACTTTGAACCTGCTTTAAGCTATAATCTGCTAGACTATAGAAAATATTTCTTATGATTCTTATTTGTAAAAGTTTATTGAAGAAAATAGTTCCAATTTAGAGGAATAAATGAATGGCGTAAAAAGGCGTATTTATGGGGTAATGGGTTATAACAGGAGAAGAGTTAAACCATGTAAATCAGGATAAAGACAGCTAGGTCAGCTTTCATCTTATATCCTGTTTAGCAACTATAACTCTTTCCCCATAGACTGTTTCTAGTTTTGAAGACAGATTACTGCTTACAGCTGGTTGAAAGTAAAGCGGAATGCACCTTGTGGCACTTTCTGCTTTACTTTCAGCCTGCTTTAAGCTACCATTTGCTAGAATATGGAAAGTAATTCTTATGGTGCATATTCATGACTATCAATTGGAATTATTTTATTCATTGGAAGAATAAAAAGGCATAAAAAGGTGCATCTATGAAGTAATAGGTGGACATATGATATTCAAATAATACCTTAGTTTTGTAGACATATCCATCAGAGCCAGTTAGAGCTGATTTAGGTTGGTTGTAGTATTCTGTACAGGTGGTGATCTCTTGGTACAGAACATCTGTAGTAGTCAGTTGAGTACTTGTAGAACAGGTAGCTGTTTCCTCTGAGACTGGGGTAGTGACACTCTTGCTATACTGGCCAGGTCTAACAGTGGCTGCTGACTTGACATTCTGATGGGTAGTCTTGACAGTGGCTGCTGACATGACATTCTGTTGTAGAGGTTTAACAGTGACTGATGACATGTCATCTGGTTGGATAGCTGACTTCACATGCAACTCATTGGCTGAAGTAGATCTCAGTGTGTTCTGTGATTGGCCAGGTTCGTGGTTATGGGTTGCCACTCCTCGTATAAACTTGTCCTGGCGTTGCTGGATAACTGTAGCAGAACAACGGCCCACTTTCTCACTGCATGTCCAGTACACTCTCGCTCCAAGTTTATACTGCAAGTTAAGACAAAATGAGTAGTTATAAAAAATGCTATAATTTCCATCTCAACTGCTACTTGGAGCAGGCTGACAATAAGGCAGAAATCTCTCATGGAACTCTCATGGTTTCTGCCTGCTTTAAGCTGTCACTGTAAGAATATAGATTAAGTTAGGTGACTTATTTAGGACATACTTATGCAAAGAATCGAAATTTAATTTGAATTGAAACCACTATTTGTGGTTTATTTTTAGCTGGTGAGCTATTGGGAATTTAAGGCCCTGTGTCAGTCGTCATGTTTCGTGGTTAACAATTGCTTCAAATGACATCTCCTATACAGCTTGACAGAATTCAACCAAACTTTACAGAAATGTTCCTTGGGTCAAGGAAATCTTAAAAAATCTTCTTGTCAGAAACTGCAAGGGCCAGAGCTTAGATATTTAGCACATAGCATCATCTACTAGTATTCTATCAAGTTTGTTCAAATTATGCCCCTGTGGTCAAAATTGGTCGAGCCACGGGGTCACAATTTTACAAAGAGTTATATAGTGAAATTTTCAAACGTCTTTGCCCCTGAAACTAATATGGCCAGAGCTTTGATATTTGGCATGGTGACACTTCTAGATGTCATATACCAATATTGTTCAAATGGTTCTGGTCGGTTGCATATCTAGGTCACAGGAGCTAAAAACAGATTTTTTTCAATGAAAACTTAAAAAATCTTCTTGTCTGAAACTACAAGGGCCACTTCTTAGATATTTGGCACATAGCATTATCTACAGGTCCTCTATCAAGTTTATTCAAATTGTGCTCCTGGGGTCAAGATTGGCCCACCCTTGGGGTCAGTTTTACATAAAGTTATATAGTGAAAATTTAAAAAGTCTTCTTCTCTGGCACTAATACCGCCAGAGCTTTGATATTTGGTATAGTGACTCTTCTAAATATCCTTTACGTATTTTGTTCAAATGGTTCTGCTCTGTTGCATATCTAGGTCACAGAAGCTATAAACTTGAAAAATCTTCTCGTCATAAACTACACGGGCCAGGGCTTAGATATTTGGCACAAAGCATCATCTACAGGTCCTCTATCAAGTTTGTTCAGATTGTGCCTCTGGGGTCAAAGTTGGCCCCGCCCCGGGGGTCACAATTTTACATAGTGAAATATTCAAACGTCTTTGCCTCTGAAACTCATATGGCCAGAGCTTTGATATTTGGCATGGTGACACTTCTAGATGTCCTATACCAATATTATTCAAATGGTTCTGGTGGGTTGCATATCTAGGTCACAGAAGCTAAAAAAAAGATTTTTCTATAGAAACTTGAAAAATCTTCATCATAAACTACACAGGCCAGGACTTAGATATTTGGCACAAAGCATCATCTACAGGTCCTCCATCAAGGTTGTTCAGATTATGCCTCTGGGGTCGAAATTGGCCCCGCCCCGGGGGTCACAGGTATATAGTGAAATTTTCAAACATCTCCTTGGAAACTAATATGGCCAGAGCTTTGATATTTGGCATGGTGACACTTCTAGATGTCCTTTACCTATTTTGTTCAAATGGTCAGTCTGTTGCATATGTAGGTCACAGGAGCTAAAAATAGATTTTTTCAATGGAAACTTAAATCTTCTTGTCTAAAACCCTACTACCCTGATCTTAGATATTTGGCACATAGCATCATCTACAAGTCCTCTATCAAGATTGTTCAAAAGTATGCTTCTCGGGTAAAAAATGACCCCGTCCTGGACACAATTCATCATCTCAATTTTGTCAGCTATTCTCAGGTAAGGGAAATATGCCCCATGGGGCTCATGTTTTGTATTTAATGCAGTTGAGTGCTTAAAAATTCTGCTTTACTTTGATCATACTTTAAGTTATCACCAGTCTAAAATATCATTTAGTTTTTAGTGATCGTAATAGAGGTTTTGCTTGGGATGAGGGAATAATTGCCTCAATCCTCACAGTAACCTGTATTAAGAAGAACTCTGTGAAGACATCTGTTGGCGAGCTGAACGCAATTTTACGCTGTCTACAATTTCATTATTAAGTGAGTCAATATACCTTGATTTGGTAACAGAAGCCCTTGCTGTCAGTCAGTCTTGCCTGGTTCCCATTAGCAAGCCCATCAGTCAATGTGTAGGTAATAGAGACATTGTCTGGTTCTCTGTTGCCCTTTCTAGCCTGGTTCCTGCTAACTGATCTATCTGGAATAGGCTTGGTGCTCTCTGATTCTTCGTCAGAACTGTCACAGCTGCAATAGATGTTTTATGAACTGTAACAACATTGCATAGAGAACAGTGAAATACAGACAAACCTTATTTAAAAAAAAAGGATTCTCTTTATACCTTGAAGCCTGTTTCTAGTATTGTAAGATGGGTGTAAAGTAGAATGTGCCTAAAGCTGCATTCTGTTTTACTTTCAGCCTGCTGTTGGCTACAATCTGCTAAAATAACATAAAAAAAACTGATACATTATTCCTAACTGTATAAATTGGAACTACTCTTTTAAGTGGAGAAATAAATAAAAGTACATGTCATTGTATTTATGGAGTACTTCATGGGTTAAAACACCTTAACAATTGACTATTTGCCTGTTTAGCATTTGTCGCATTAACCCATTACACCATAAATGCCCCTTTTAAAGAAGTACAAGAGCTTATACTATTCCCCTGGAATAGTCATTGTCATGTTATTCCAGCATATCGTGGCTTAAAGCAGGCTGAAAGTAAAGCAGAATGTGTGTTGAGGTCCATTCTGCTATACTTTCAAACTGTAAGTGTGTTGCCTGTCTTGGTTTAATCAGTCATAAACATTCAAACATGGTTTAGAAAACAAGCTACTGACTTTAAGTATGTGAACATGTCTGCCAAACTAGAAACAGGCTATGGGGCAATGGGTTAAAATTAGTCTAGTGAAATAAGGCCATCTATGTGGACATTGGATTGCTAGTCAATTAATCAATTAACAAATATGTACACCTCCATTGATCAGAATTACAGAAGCAATTGACAGGAAGTCTTCATTAATTAATGTCTACATCAAAATGGTCTATCATCTGATTGCCAGCGAAAATTTATATGAAGGAAAGCAATCAAACACCAAAAGTCATAGTCATGAATGAACAGAAGACTTAGTGGAGATGGAGTGGCCATCCTCTGAGGTAGGACCAAATACACATCACCAGACAAGCACCTAGGAGAGATCAGGCAGGCTACATGAACAAGACAGACCCACTTGGAGAATTGTCTATATATAGTAAAGGTCCTATGTCCCTCAAAGGATGATGAGGATTAAGAAAGGAGGGGTACCTGTCTGTGCTGGAAGTGTCGACACTGGCAGGTCTTCCATGGTTGATGATTGAGTCCATGTCATCACTGGAGTTGTCTGAACTGCTATAGGTGTTAAGATAAGATAAGATTATCTTTATTTATAGTTGTTTTTTGTCAACATAATTGTTGATATCAGATAAAGAATAAGACAGACCCACATGGAGGTGTTGGACCCATCTGAATATCATTAGCCTAGGAGAGATCAGACAGGCTGCATGCACAAGACAGACCCACATGGGGGAGTTGAACCCATCTGAATATCATTAGCCTAGGAGAGGTCAGACAGGCTACATGCACAAGACTGACCCTTATGGAGGTGTTGGACCTATCTGAATATCATTAGCCTAGGAGAGATCAGACAGGCTACATGTACAAGACTGACCCTTATGGAGGTGTTGGACCCATCTGAATATCATTAGCCTAGGAGAGATCAGACAGGCTACATGCACAAGACTGACCCTTATGGAGGTGTTGGACCCATCTGAATATTATTAGCCTAGGAGAGATCAGACAGGCTACATGCACAAGACTGACCCTTATGGAGGTGTTGGACCCATCTGAATATTATTAGCCTAGAAGAGATCAGACAGGCTACATGCACAAGACTGACCCTTATGGAGGTGTTGGACCCATCTGAATATTGTTAGCCTAGGAGAGATCAGACAGGCTACATGCACAAGACTGACCCTTATGGAGGTGTTAGACCCATCTGAATATCATTAGCCTAGGAGAGATCAGACAGGCTACATGCACAAGAATGACCCTTATGGAGGTGTTGGACCCATCTGAATATCATTAGCCTAGGAGAGATCAGACAGGCTATATGCACAAGACTGACCCTTATGGAGGTGTTGGACCTATCTGAATAGCATTAGCCTAGGAGAGATCAGACAGGCTACATGCACAAGACAGAACCACATGGGGGAGTTGAACCCATCTGAATATCATTAGCCTAGGAGAGGTCAGGCAGGCTACATGCACAAGACTGACCCTTATGGAGGTGTTGGACCTATCTGAATACCATTAGCCTAGGAGAGATCAGACAGGCTACATGCACAAGACTGACCCTTATGGAGGTGTTGGACCCATCTGAATATCATTAGCCTAGGAGAGATCAGACAGGCTACATGCACAAGACTGACCCTTATGGAGGTGTTGAACCCATCTGAATATTATTAGCCTAGGAGAGATCAGACAGGCTACATGCACAAGACTGACCCTTATGGAGGTGTTGGACCCATCTGAATATTGTTAGCCTAGGAGAGATCAGACAGGCTACATGCACAAGACTGACCCTTATGGAGGTGTTGGACCCATCTGAATACCATTAGCCTAGGAGAGATCAGACAGGCTACATGCACAAGACTGACCCTTATGGAGGTGTTGGACCCATCTGAATATCATTAGCCTAGGAGAGATCAGACAGGCTACATGCACAAGACTGACCCTTATGGAGGTGTTGGACCTATCTGAATATCATTAGCCTAGGAGAGATCAGACAGGCTACATGCACAAGACAGAACCACATGGGGGAGTTGAACCCATCTGAATATCATTAGCCTAGGAGAGATCAGACAGGCTACATGCACAAGACAGACCCACATGGAGGAGTTGAACCCATCTGAATATCATTAGCCTAGGAGAGATCAGACAGGCTGCACGAACAAGACAGACCCTTATGGAGGTGTTGGACCTATCTGAATATCATTAGCCTAGGAGAGATCAGACAGGCTACATGCACAAGACTTACCCTTATGGAGGTGTTGGACCCATCTGAATATCATTAGCCTAGTAGAGATCAGACAGGCTACATGCACAAGACTGACCCTTATGGAGGTGTTGGACCCATCTGAATATTATTAGCCTAGGAGAGATCAGACAGGCTACATGCACAAGACTGACCCTTATGGAGGTGTTGGACCCATCTGAATATTGTTAGCCTAGGAGAGATCAGACAGGCTACATGCACAAGACTGACCCTTATGGAGGTGTTGGACCCATCTGAATATCATTAGCCTAGGAGAGATCAGACAGGCTACATGCACAAGACTGACCCTTATGGAGGTGTTGGACCCATCTGAATATCATTAGCCTAGGAGAGATCAGACAGGCTACATGCACAATACTGACCCTTATGGAGGTGTTGGACCTATCTGAATATCATTAGCCTAGGAGAGATCAGACAGGCTACATGCACAAGACAGAACCACATGGGGGAGTTGAACCCATCTGAATATCATTAGCCTAGGAGAGATCAGACAGGCTACATGCACAAGACAGACCCACATGGAGGAGTTGAACCCATCTGAATATCATTAGCCTAGGAGAGATCAGACAGGCTGCACGAACAAGACAGACCCACATGGAGAATTGTCTTATAGTAAATGTCCCTCAAAGGATGAAGAGGATTAAGAAAGAGGGGTACCTGTCTGTGCTGGAAGTGTAGACACTGGCAGGTCTTCCATGGTTGATGAATGAGTCCATGTCATCACTGGAGTTGTCTGGACTGCTAGGTGTTGAGAATAGAATAAAAAAACTAATGATGCATAATCATGACTACATACATTTAAATTATTTTCTTCAATGGAGGGGGCATATATATGGAGTGAACAGTTTTAGCTCTTTAAGATTTCCTTTCAACCCTAAGTAAATATTGTGGGTCATTAGGTTACCTTGTGGACTTTTTTAGTTACCAAAACATGAACAAGTATTTTTGGAAGGTTACAGATCAATAAATACTGTTCTAAATTTGCAAAAAATGCAGACCCAGATCAGAGGGCTCCTATAGGAGACCTGATCTGGGTCTACACTGTTTGCAAATGTAATAAGTATACTTTAAACAGGTCCATGGTGCTGAAAGAGTTAGCATCCACAATTGATTCTTAGTAAAATGGTTGCTAATTAACCCATTTTATGCGGGATACACTTTTAGGTGTACCTCTATAGGGCCTCTATCATTGTTGGGCCTGATCTGAGATCAAAACTGTTTGCAGCTAGTTCAGTATTCTATCAGAAACTGCTAAAATCTTTTGCAAATATTTGAGTTATACCCGCTGCAGACGACATTTAAAAAGGAACATTCCTAGAGCATTAATCAAGGCTCCAAAGAAGATGGAGTAAACTGAACAAATATTTTGTCAATCAGTTCAGTACTAAATCCTATGGTGTTACTAGACGTAATTTACCTATACTCTATGAACTATGTAAGTACTCACGTCTTATGATAGTGAAAATTCTTAGAATGCCCTTCTCCATGCAGGAACACACCTAGATCTTCCCTCGCTTGCACGTCAAAATGGCAACCATCATGGACACACGTGTACCGGGTAGTCTTTTTATTGTGAAATAACATCTGTAAGTAGATTTGTTAACAGAAAGATTAACATCTTTATTTCACCAAAAGTATGATGTGACTACTCATTTGAAACTCAACTATTAGAAAACATTCTGAGGAGTGTCATTGAAGATTAATATCTGAATACATTGCTCCCTCTCTACACCCAATGGGAGACACAGATTCAGAGCAACAGATAAGGGTAGTTTTCAAAACTTAAAATCTTTATTTCTGAATTAAACCCTATGGTGTCACTACTCATTAGAATCGTCTCTTTGAGACGATTCTAATGAGTAGTAACACTATAGGATTTGGTGCTGAAATGAGTGATAAAATGTTTGATTTGTTGAAATAACTACCACTTATCTGGAGCCCTGCAGATTGTGTGTGTTATTCAGAGGGGGTCATTATAGGGAGGACAAATTAAGACTTGGCTTTTTTTTTGCTAACAACTTGAATCCAGATCAGACACTGCGTAAAGCGCCATCTGATCTGGATTCAAGCTATTAGTCACTACTAATTAAATTTATTCTATCAAAATGTCCAATTACATGTAAATTTGAGAAAAAGCAGCAGACAACAATTTAAGTCGCCGATATTGTAGCAGTAAAAGCGTTCAACATTATTGTCCAGTTTAGGGAACTGTGACAAGGGTTGTTGTATGGAGGGAGTCATTGTTCTGAGGCTGTTGTAAGGAGGGAGCACTGTAGTCTTCAATCTTTATCAACTCACATCCTGGTCGGGTATTGACAGTCAACACTGTAAAGCTTTGTTCACATATATGCTACTCAAAATTTGCTAAGCATCAAGGGTATACATAATTATAAGTAGTATAATGACAATACACTCATGTGCAGACAAATGTAATACTGTATTATCCCTTTACCCATAGCCTGTTTTGAAGATAGGTGACCACCTAAAGCACGTTGAAAGTAAAAAAAATTATGACAAATTAATACAAGAGATTGAATCCCTTTTCCCCATAGCCCATTTCTGGTATGGAAGATGTGCAACCACTGAAAGTAAAGCAAATTGCCCTTTAACCCTTTACCTCATAGCCTGTTTCTAGTTTTGAAGACAGGTGACCACTTAAAGCAGGTTGAAAGTAAAGCAGAATGTGCCCTAAGGCACATTCTGCTTTACTTTCAGCCTGCTTTAAGCTATAATGTGCTAGACTATAGAAAATATTCCCTATAATATATATACCTAACTTGTTCAATTGGAAGTATTTTCTTCAGCGGAGGAATAAATCATATTCGCTAAAAGGCGCTTCAATGGGGGAAAGAGAACCCTTAATGAGATCAGACCCATATCAGTACTCTATGTGCACTAGTGATCAGCCATTCTTGTCAACTGCCGACCCATTCCGAACTATGCTTAGTATTGGTTTCAAACGGATTGACAGTTGATACAAATGGCTCTTCATAGTGTTTCCAATATTTACTAACATTAAGCTACAATCAGCTAGTATACAGAAAATATTTCTTATAGTTTATATGCATGATTGTGTAAATCGGAACTATGTTCTTCATTGGAGGAATAAATAAAGGCACATTTATGGGGTATTGGGTTAACCCTTTACCTCATAGACTAGCTGTTTCTAGTTTTGAAGACAAGTGATTACTTAAAGCAGGTTGAAAGTAAAGCAGAATGTGCCTTAAGGCACATTCTGCTTTACTTCCAGCCTGCTTTAAAATACTTGTAATGATAATTGTTCATGAGGGTATAAACTGGAACTGTTTTCTTCAGCGGAGGAATAAATTAAATACGCTAAAAGTCGTTTCTATGGGGTATAGGGTTAAGCATGAATTGCAGTTCTTACCCAAACAGATTTGAACTTATTTCCAAGGCTGTCTCTGATAAATCTTGTTTCACATGGCCCAGTGTATAACAGAGTATAGGTGACTGGTTGAGGGGAGGGGTCATAGAGGATAGGGCGTGCTGATATTACTATCTCCTCTTTTCTGCTCTTGAATCTGGATCTGTACAAAATACACATGTTATTAAATATCAAGTGATTGCTCAGTACAGGAAAAAAAGACTGATATAAAGACTGTATATTGCGATTCCTCTCCCATTGAATATAGTGGGAAATGGGGGGAGAGAATGTATGAATGAATGTTTTACTATACCCATTGACACAAATGTCGAGCCTAGGGTGAAGAGGGGGTGGGGGGGGCGGGGGGGGGGGGTCTGTCGGTCTGTCTTGTGCAGCTAACTCACATAATAAATGAGGGGTTTGCTCCAAGTTTTAACAGATTGACTGTTTTTAAATTGAATGAAAAAATTCAAATATGCGAACTTCTGCATGGTCCATTTTATCAATCAGCTTGCAAAATGACATGCAATGCTACAGTTCACTTGGATCAAATTATTATTTTTCACTATTTAGATCAAAGTAGTTCTAAATTATGATCCAGGTCAAAATGCATAGTAAAATATTTAAGGCTTTAACCCTTTCCCACATAACCTGTTTCTAATATTGAATATAGGTGTTCTCTTAAAGCAGGTTGAAAGTAAAGCGCATTCTGCTTTACTTTCAGCCTGATTTAAGCTATCATCTGCTAGAATATAGAAAATATTTTGTATGATACATATTTATGACTGTATAAATTGGAACTATTTTCATCAGTGAAGGAATAAAATTAATGCGCTAAAAGGCGCTTCTATGGGGGAAAGGGTTAAGAACTATCACTAAAGGTGAGTTATACCCATACTATAGCACCCTGTCACATGCTCAAGGTTTTAGTTCACCTGGCAGGAAGTGCTGCATTAGGATCTGCTGTATGTCCCTTGTCCGTCGTCTGTCCGTCAATCAAGTTTTATTTAAATGAGATTTGTAGCCTCTTGAGTGTTTAACAAGGTTTTACTATGATCATGTCCAGTAAAAAACTATGGCACTAGGTCAAATCATAGAAAAACTATGCATGCAGCCTGTCTTAATTATCTCTCCTAGAATAATGATGCTATAGTCGAACAACTAGGCTTGACATGTCATGGAGTCGCCGAGTCCATTTATAAATGGGGCTCCTGATCAGAGTCTACACGGTTTGCTTATTTAGACCAGTATTTATAACTGTACCAAGAAGTCTAAGTAGACCGATTCATTTTTTGGTAACTAGAATGATCCACAAGGGAACAAAAACTCACAAGAACATAATTTAGTGTTTTACAGCAGTGACAAAATGATTCCTTACTTGCCACAGTCCAGATCTGGGCAGGGACAGCAGTCTACATCATCCATGGAAGAGTCTGTATAGGAATCACTTCTGTGTCTTCTTGTCTGTTCCGTGGACCTGAAATTAGCATAATTGTTTGGTTACATAAGGCTTGCTGAAGGAGTTACAATAGTTTTATACCTAGCCCAAGATGTTTATATCATATTGTATAATTATGTGCCCATCTGTGTGTCATTACATTATTTACAGAGAGCACATTGTGTTGCCTTTGAACAACTGTATTGAACAAGACCTGTATGGAATGTTTTTGTCCACAGTTGAATCCAGATCATTGAATGCCACTGGGAGTCTATTGTTGTTAAAGGATAACTCCTAAGATGAAAGTTGCTTTATTTTCATCTACCTGTCATCTATCTTTTACAAACTACAAGAGGTCTTTTTAGCTCACCTGAGCTGAAGGCCACCGTCCGGCGTCCGGCGTCCGGCCACATTTTCAAACAACATCTCCTCAGAAACCACTGACCCTATTTCAACCAAACTTTGTCAGAAGCATCAGTGACAAGGGGGAACGAAATCTTGTTCAAAGTTTTATGCTAGAGCTATTCCCCTTGCCGTGGGACAAGATTTTCTAACATGACCGTATGGATAACTTTTAATGCATAAGAAAATCTTAAAAAATCTTCTTCTCAGAAACCGCTAGGCCAAGACCTTTGATATTTGGTATGTATCTTAACCTAATGATCTTCTACCAATTTTGACCCTGGGGCCAAAAATGGCCCCGCCCTGGGGCTTATCAGTTTTTCTTAGGAAAACTTTTAAAAATCTTCTTCTCTGAAACTGTATGGCCTAGATCATTAATATTTGACATGCAGCTTTGCCATATGGTCCTCTACCAATATGGTTCAAATTATGACCGGGGCTTATCAGTTTTACATAGACTTATATAGGAAAACTTTTAAAAATCTTCTTCTCTGAAACTGTAAGGCCCAGATCTTTAATATTTGACATATAGCTTTGCCTTGTGGTCCTTTTCCAAGATATTTCCAATTATGACCCCCGGGCCAAAAATGTCCCCGCCCTCGGGCTTATTAGTTTTTCATAGGAAAACCTTTAAAAATCATCTTCTGAATCTGTAAGGCCCAGATCATTTATATTTGACATGTGGCTTTGCCTTATAGTCCTCTACCAAGATTGTTCAAATTATGACCCCTGGATCAAATTTGGCCCCACCCTAGACTTATATAGGAAAACCTTTAAAATTCTTCTTCTCTTAAACTGTAAGGCCCAGATCATTAATATCTGACATGTAGCTTCACATTGTAGTCCTCTACCGAGATAAAATTTTGATACATGGCTCATAGCTATATCAAAATGTTGTCTTGCCCAGTCAGCTTCTATGGGACAATGTCCTCAGGTGAGCGATATGTGGCCCTCTGGGCCTCTTATTATAATTGATCAGGTTTCTTCTCTTTTCACATTATTGTAAGTGGGGAAACATTGGCTGCTTGTTCATGCTTTTCTTCAGGCATTCTGGGCTCCTCCCACAACAATGACCATATGAGGATATACAATTTGTATTTTCAAAAAACAGATATTCATATATAAAAAAGGGAAGATGGTGACCTTCGTTCTGCTAAACCATAATGGAAGCAGTCTTGGCTACTTTCTACTACATCATTTGGCTATTTGATGTCCTGATCAGTACAAGTCAAACTTACCTCCTGTAGTTGTTTAGGTTGGTGTAGGGTGTGGTCCTTGGGGTAGGTAATGACAGTGTCACACTGATGTCATTGTCCTCCATCTGTTCTCTGTCATAATTACTCAATAAACTTGATACTGGCCTGTAATTAAATATATGTTGGATGAAACGTCAATGAAGTTACTACAGGTATACAACAGTTTATCAAAAAGTAGTTTAGAGCAGAATGAATACTGTATGTAAAATATACTAAGTTCCGGTATATTTACTGATCCACCATCTGCCCCCAAAACACATTACACAAAACAAGACTGATCAAAGAGGGAAAATAGCAGCTAACATGATTGGTTAAGAAATGTATTGTCTTTATGGGCCATATGAATAATGTTTGAGAATAATCATATCTGAGTGATAGATAATGTAGTGAAATTGACCAGACAGTAAATAGTAGAATGGTCGGTGTACATGTTACTGGGTATTAATAATACAAATCTATTGTCCTGTGGCCTGACAAAGAAAGACAATTAAGGTTTTATTGTTATGTATTCCATTGATGTCATTCAGTTTAGCAGCAGCTGAGCCAACAGATGCTCGAATTAATGCTCCACTAATTTCACTTTGGACTCAAGTTTGTGTTTTCAGTTTTAGTGTGACAATTTATTCATAGAAATCTTAGTTTTTTTACCTCACCTAGTTGTATTCACCTGTTATAATGAAGTACTCACATTTCATGATTGTGCCTCTTCGAGTTTCTTCCTGGCAGGAACACACCTAGGTCCAACCTGGATCGTAGTCGGAACCCACATCCTTGATGCACACACTTAAATTTATGTTCTTCATTCTTCCGAATCTGCAAATATGATTTATGAGTTTACACAAGTGTTCATAATTTATTGGGGTTATATAACAAGTCTTTACTTGCTTTAAGTGAGAAAAAGTAATAAAAAAGGCTTTTATTTTTTGTCTAAAACAATGAATTTGATCAATCCAATAAATGAGGTGCAAGAATACTATGTTCTTTTTATGACATATAAACTAAGAGCAATTGTTTTCCATGTATTTTTGGCACTTACTAGGGTTCCACACCAGGTTGTGGGTGTGGGTGCCCATGCATGCAGTATAGTAAATGTACACCCTTCCATCAGTCACACTTTTTCTTTGTTCAATGAAACTTGCTGTAAATGTTTCTTGGTGTAAAATCTTGGTCAGGTCCGATAACTACCAAAATCATGTGAGACATGAAATTGATCTTTAAATTAGTTATAAGGCATGTCAGAGTTGTGGCCCTTGATTTATAAAGAATTGGCTGTTTGGCTCTCTATCTAAAATTGTTTTTATAGTTCCACTTTATACTGTCATGAATATGCACCGTAACAAATATTTTATTTAAGCTAGCAGATGATAGCTTTAGCCGGTGAAATGATGCAAAAGGTGTATTCTGCTTTACTTCCAAGTGGTCTTCAAAACTAGAAATAAGCAATGGGGTAAAATAAACATAAACTGCATTTCTCACCTTTGAACACCTGTACTCGTTTCCAAGGCAGTCTCTGGCAACTTTCTCCCATTTACCATTAACTCTGATGTCTAGTTGGGTGTAGGTGACCGGTAGAGGGGAGGGGTCAAAGAGGACTGGGCGTGGTGGAATAACTATGTTGTCATCTGATATGGCTTGATCCACTGGGCTGCTGAGGGATGAGGCTCTGTACAATAATGTATTAATAAAATCAATAAATAACTAAAGTGTCTGCTCAGGGCAGACCCTGACATAAAGACTGTTCTATATCCACAGCCTATCTCCCACTGATTATCAGTATTTATATAGACATGATATATTATATTGTTTAACTCACTCCTGGTACTTCCAATTTCCATTTATTTAACCCTTTGAACCCTAGTCCCGCATATGCGTCCTTTTCAAACAGTATACATGTGAAAAGTTCACTTGTCCTATGCAAACAGTAAATACCCAGATCAGAGGGCTCCTTATGGAGCCCTCTGATCTGGGTCTTCACTGTTTATCAAAATGCAAAAAATTGACAAAAACCCTTAAAAGTCAGAAATGGACTAGACTAAAATTGAAACTGGGATTGTCCATTTGAAGTTTTAGGGAGGAAAGAGTTAAGTTCATTTTGGGTCTCTGATAAGTTTCTACAGACAGGTAACACTGTTTGCATAGGACAAGTGTACTCTTTGAAGGTACATTGATTGTTACTGACAAGTATGCACATTATTACGGTTAAATCTGTCCATCTATTTGTCTCTCGGCTAGCTGCTACACAATTTATATGTTAAGATGTTCATGTGGTTTGGAATTTAATGGATAAAATCAGTGATCACTTTTGCAAACATATTTAAATCGAGATGAGATGGTGTGTAAGGCAGCGTCTCATCAGGATCTAACTGTGTGACACTCTGACCCTGTTTTGAAAAAAATTATGAACTATTTTTACAAAAGTTGCAGAGGACAATTTTTACAGAGGAACAAAATTACCCAGGGTGCATAGAGTTAATGATTGTCTGCTACCTAACTCCTCCTGACAGATTTTGTGGGACCTTTATTTAATTACCTGATCAAGTGTTCTCATCCTGTGTGGTTTTAAAGTGCTGATCATTTTATGGTCAACACATATTAAAGGGGAAATTTAAAGCTGATTTTTAAATGTTTCATAACATGTTTTAACCCATTATTCCATCAACTATTTTTGGTTTTGAGAACATTCTGCTTTACTTTCATCCTTTTAGGATATGCGAAACATTTCTTATGATACTTATTCATGACCATATTGTTCAGTGGAGAAACTTTTAATTAAATTATACAAACAAAATGGGGTCAATATTCAGGCATAAAACTTTGTGCCTTTTCTCCACAGAAACTCCACCATGAACTTAAGTCTGATTGTGATATATAATGCATCTAAACTCTATGTTGTACTATATATTTTAAGTACTCACGTGTCATGATTGTGCTTCTTCTCGGAATACCCTGCTCCAGGCAGGAACACACATAGATCCTCCTTCACTTGCACTGCAAACCGGCACCCTTCATGGACACACCAGTATATCATATGTATGTGAAACATCTGCCAATAGGAAAACATCTTAATATAAAGTATTCATGGCCAGGCATATAGTGTTAACCCTTTCCATCATTCCGTCCTTCTGTCATTCCATCATCATTCAGTTTTTGTACAATATCTCTGTCATGGATGGGATCATGGCAATATGCAGGTCAAGTTCGAATTAGGGTGCTGCACAATAAGTTTTGACACAGTTGTGCCCCTTTGACTAAGAAATGTTTCAACATTTTGTGGTATCAGCTCATTATTTCAGGCAAACATTTAAATTTTTGGTATTTATATATAGACATGTCATAGCAATATGCAGGTTAAGATTACATTTGGGTTCAGCACACTTTGTTTTTTCCCCCATTGGACAAAGTTCTGGCAATTTGTGGTTTCTGCTCATTATCTCAGTCATGCATTGACATTTAGAATTTGGAATATAGACACATCATCGCAACGTGCAGGTCAAGTTTGATTTTTGGTTCCACGCAATAAGTTGACTGAGTTATGCCCCTTGGACCTTAGAAAACTTGAGCTTTCAGCTCATTATCTCAGTCATACATTGACATTTTGAACCAAAATTTAAGATCATGGTTTATAATGAGAATACACATGTCAAGTTTGAATTCGGTTTTGATAAATTAAATCTTGACGGAGTTATGTCGCTTGCACTTAGAAAATAATATTTCATGAGTTATGCCACTATGAGTTCAGATCTACATTGTACTAAATCGGTGCCACCAGGGGCATCAGTGTTACACCGATTCATCTCTAGTATTATCTGTCCCACTGTGTTAGTGTCATAGAGGCAGTTTTGTGGGCTATAGAAGGAAAAAAACTGCTTAAGGTACATTTTGTTACTTTCATACTTTCAGCCAGCTTTAAGTTTCAATCTGCTAGAATGAAGAAAATGGTTCATCAAGTATTGTTATGCATGACTGTATAAATCATATTATACTACAGCGTTCCCTCTCTTCAACGACGCCCAGTGGGAGACAAAATGTGCCTTGTTCGGATGGAGTCGTTATAGAGAGGGAAACTGGTGACATTTGCAAACAGCATGAATCCAGATCAGACGCCGCGTAACGCAGCGTCTGATCTGGATTCAAGCTGTTTGACACGCGTCAATAAGTATTTGTCCTGTCAAAATGTGTATTATGTAACTTTGAGAAAATTAGCAGACGACAATTTTAAGCAGACGACATTGCAACAGTAAAGGCATTAGACATAACTGTCCTGTTTAGGGAACCGCGTCAAGGGTCGTTGTAAGGAGGGAGTCGTTGTTGGGAGGGCCGTTGTAGAGAGGGAACACTGTATTTTCTTTAGTGGAGGCATATTTATGGGTAATAGCTCGGCTAAGCATAAATTGTATTTCTTACCGAATTACACCGGTACTCATTTCCATGGCTATCTCTGACAAAACTCCTTTCACCTTGACTTGGAGCGTTTAATAGAATGTATGTGACTGGTTGAGGGGAGAGGTCATAGAGAATAGGGCGTGCTGATATTACTT
Organism: Gari tellinella; assembly: GCA_922989275.2. Classification (NCBI taxonomy): domain Eukaryota; kingdom Metazoa; phylum Mollusca; class Bivalvia; order Cardiida; family Psammobiidae; genus Gari; species Gari tellinella. The sequence continues at coordinate 77,935,919 of OV277857.1, forward strand.
TCTCCTCTGTTGTTACACTGTAACTGCATCTGTACAAATACAAAAACTAACATGTTATTAAATATCATGTGACTACTCTGGCCATGAAAAATTAATAGAGTCAAATAATTAATCTCCAATTGAATATTATACAGCGGGAAATTGGGAGATATTTTGTGGAAGAAACACTTTTATAATTAGCTAGCAGAGTTGGGACGGCTTAACCCATTACCCCATAAATACGCCTTTTACGCTTTAATTAATTCCTCTACTAAAGAAAATAATTCCAGTTTACACTATCACATATAAAAATCAGAAGAAACATTTTCTATATTCTAGCAGGTAATAGCATAAAGCAGGCTGAAAGTAAAGCAGAATGCGCCTTAAGGCGCATTCTGCTTTACTTTCAACCTGCTTTAAGTGGTCACATATCTTCAAAAGTAGAAACGGGCTATGGGGTAATGGGTTAAACCATGTCTTTATTATTGCCTTTTCACATTGTAATACAATTTGGGTCTCTTCTGAATCATGAAGAGTACTTTTATGAGAACAAGTTAGAGGAAAAATACTGAGTTCTAAATTATTGTTCACTATTTGACCCCCAGCCAAAAATTGCCCCTCCCTGGGGATTAGCAATTGTTCATGGGAAAAGAAAGGGACTATTTTCTTCTATTCCATGGAAGAAGTTCTGGCTACTCTATGGTAGTGTCATATTTCTCGCTATTTGGGATCACAGTTAGCATTTGTCAAACTTACCTGGCATAGGTTCGGGCAGTGATGGTTTTAGTCCTTGGACGAGGCCTGCAATTTCAAGAGAGTGTTGGATTAAATTACTAAAGCCAGGGCTTCAGATAAGAGGAATTCAATATTTTCTCACTCATTTCAGCAACCAATCTTATGGTGTTACTACTCATTAGAATCGTCTCTTCGTGACGATTCTAATGAGTAGTAACACCATAGGATTTAATGCAGAAATAAAGATTTGAGTTTTTGAAAAACTACCCTTATCTGGAGCTCTGTAAAAAGCTATAGATACAACAGCCTTGCGCTGATGACAATGAATGTATAACAAGGTACAGCAATTTGTCTTGTGAATCACAGCTAGCTAGAAGAACAAAATCAAGGTAGTGATATTCCATTGATGGCATTTAGCAGTAGCAGAGTCAACAAATGTGTTCCAATAATATCAACTTTTAGCTCACCTGAGCTAGCTCAGGGTGAGCTTTTGCAATCCTTGAATGTCCGGATGTCGTCCGGCATCAACAATTTTAGTGTTTACACAATATTTATCCAATCTTTCTCAAACTTGCTTAGATTATTTATTACCATGAGAGTTAAGATAAGTTTGATTATGATTGAAATCAGAAAATAGATCAAGAGTTATCTACCTTTGAATTGCTGAAAATACCATATTTAACAATGGCCTGAATTTAACAATGGCCTGAATATTTTTCTAATCTTTCTCAAACTTGCCCAGATTGTATATTACCATAAAAGTCCAGATGTGTTTGATTATGGTTGAAATCGGACAAATCGGTCAAGAGTTATCTGCCCTTGTATTGCTGAAAATGCCATATTTAGTGTTGTTTACATTCTAGAGGACACCTTTTACAAACTTGCTCAGATCTTATATGATCATGCATAAGAGTTTTTATGGTTGAAATTAGACCAATAGGTCATGAGTTATCTACCCTTGAACTGCTAAAAATACCATATCTAACCGCATTTACACTACAGTTTTCAGTGGATTTTGATTATACTTGCACACAAAGTATAATCTAGCTATAAGTTTTCGCAGGAGTGCAATAATTGATGAAATCTAATCAATGTGGTAATATAAGTTACCAGCCCTTGATGCTAGAATATGCCTCATTTCAGTATTGTTTAGGCTATAGCTATCTGCCCTACTTAATGTCCTCGGCCACGTTCTAACTTGGAAATATGGATATGTTCGAACCAACACGAGTTCGTAGAATCGAGTTTTCATTGTAATTTATATTATAACGTGCTGATCAATTTTTCTTATAGTAGATATACATGACTTTATATTAGTGAAACTGTTTTGTTCAGAGAAGGTGTATCACTAGGGTTATGGGTTGATTCTGTGTGAAATTGTAGCTAAGGCAAATTAAGAGAAAAATAAACAGAAACATCCCTAGAGCGAATTATATGCTACACCTCGGGTGACATTCTGTTTCTCGGGTTGACAATTTGAATGTCACACAAACTGCCATCTAATATTTATATACTGTCAAGACAAAACCGTGTGGAATATATGATGTCACCTAACGTTGACTAACTTTGTCCTTGTTTGGACTCATCAGAATGAATGAGATGAACCATTGGGGCATCTCACTTTTACAGCTGATGGTTGCTACCATGTGACCTTTTTTGGCATTTGATGCATGGTTTCTAAGTGTGTATTGTTTGCACAGTTTTTGATGATACAGCACTCCCTCTCTACAACAGCCCTCCCGACAATGACTCCCTCCTTACAACAACATTTGTCGCTGTTCCCAAGAAAAGTATGTTTTATGCTTGCACTGATGCATCATCGTCTACTTAAAATTGCTATCTGCTGTTTTTCTTACATTTTGACAGAAATAAACATAATGACAAATGACAAACAGCTTGAATCCAGATCAGACGCCGCGTTACGCGGCGTCTGATCTGGATTCAAGCTGTTTGCAAATGTAATTCAAGTTACCTCTATGTAACGACTCCCTCTGTACAACGCACACAATCTGTGTCTCCCATTGGGTGTCGTTGTAGAGAGGGAGCGCTGTAACAGTCGTTGTGATGTAATCTATTGATGTTGTTACAACATCATGACATCATAGTGCCAAGTTGATGTCATGACATCGTGATGTCATCTGCTGCTATGGCTGCTGTTTTGCAGTCCTAAGCTTGTCCTATCTTATCCATATTTAGAAATAGACCTTGACTGGAGTTACAAATGTACAAAAGAACACAATTAGTCATACGAATTAGTGTACGAATGTATGGGCATACCTAAATATTGCCAGAAAACCCTTTGAACAAGTCTTTAAGCCTTAGTTGTAATAGATAATTTATTAAGTACTCACATTTCATGATTGTGCCTCTTTGAGTTTATTTCTGGCAGGAACACACCTAGGTCCAACCTCGCTCGCAGCTGGAACCCGCACCTTTTACGTACACACTGGAACATATATTCTTCTTTGTTCCATTCCTGCAAACAGAATTCATAGTTTATTGGGTTTATATACATATAAGAAGTCTTTCAAGAAATGATAAAAACAAAGCTGAGCTTTCCAGCTTCCCAAGTGCTTCGTCAACAATTTGTGTTAACCCTTTCCTCCCTGAAACTTTAAATGGACAATTCCAGTTTCCATTTAAGTCAAGTCCATTTCTGACTTTTAAGGGTTGTTTTTATCAATATTTGGCATTATGACAAAAAGTGAAGACCCTGATCAGAGGGCTCCTTTCAGAGCCCTCTGATCTGGGTCTTCACTGTGCACAGGACAAGTGTACTTTTCACATGTACATTGTTTGAAAAGAATTCCCATTTGCGGGACTAGGGTTCAAAGGGTTAACACTCTTAGGACACCAGAATGTAACAGTGTTAACACTTTAGCAACTACAATTTGGAATAAATCGTGATTGTATTTGCACACTATGTGTAGAAGTGCAATTATTGTTGAAATCTAACCATTTGTTTGCGAGTTTTTAAATTTTGTCCTTGATGTAATTCGAAATGCTAGAAATTAGGCTTTATTTCTAGTGTCTACAAAATCAAATTGATTTTGTTTTACACACTTAAATGTCTACATGTTTGAATGTATTTAGATAAACTTTGTAAAACTATATACATGTTATTATTATGGCTATATTATTAAGTTCTGTTTGAAATTGGACTAATTGGTCAACAGTTATCTGCCCCTGATATGCTAACACCCTAGTAATCTACCCTATTTGTAATAGTATATGAAAGATTTAACCTATTACTCAATAGATACACCTTTTTAGCTCACCTGGCACGAAGTGCCAAGGTGAGCTTTTAGGATCGCTGGATGTCCGTCGTCCGTCCACAATTGGTTCGTTAACACTCTAGCAGCTACAAATATCATCCAATCTTCATGAAACTTGATCACAATGTTTGTCTAGTAGAAATCTAGGCCAAGTTCGAATGTAGGTCATGTTGGGTCAAAAACTAGGTCACCAGGTCAAATCATAGAAAAACCTTGTGAACACTCTAGAGGCTACAAATCTCATTGGATCTTGATGAAACTTGGTCAGAATGTTTATCTCAATGATATCTAGGTCAAGTTCGAATGTGGGTCATGTCCGGTCAAAAACTAGGTCAAATCATAGAAAAACCTTAACACTCTAGAGGCTACAAATCTCATTGGATCTTGATGAAACTTAGTCAGAATGTATGTCTCATTGATATCTAGGTCAAGTTCGAATATGGGTCATGTGCGGTCAAAAACTAGGTCACTAGGTCAAATCATAGAAAAACCTTGTTAACACTCTAAAGGCTACAAATCTCATTTGATCTTGATGAAACTTCGGCAGAATGTTTGCTTAATTGATACCAAGGTCAAATTTGAATATGGGTTATGTCCGGTCAAAAACTAGGTCACTAGGTCAAATCATAGAAAAACCTTGTTAACACTCTCGAGGCTACAAATCTCATTGGATCATGATGACACTTGGTCAGCATGTTTGTCTGATTGATATCTAGGTCAAGTTTGAATATGGGTCATGTCCGGTCAAAAAGTAGGTCACAAGGTCAAATCATAGAAAAACCTTGTTAACACTCTCGAGGCTACAAATCTCATTGGATCATGATGACACTTGGTCAGCATGTTTGTCTGATTGATATCTAGGTCAAGTTTGAATATGGGTCATGTCCGGTCAAAAAGTAGGTCACTAGGTAAAATCATAGAAAAACCTTGTTAACACTCTCGAGGCTACAAATCTCATTGGATCATGATGACACTTGGTCAGCATGTTTGTCTGATTGATATCTAGGTCAAGTTCGAATATGGGTTATGTCCGGTCAAAAACTAGGTCACTAGGTCAAATCATAGAAAAACCTTGTTAACACTCTCGAGGCTACAAATCTCATTGGATCATGATGACACTTGGTCAGCATGTTTGTCTGATTGATATCTAGGTCAAGTTTGAATATGGGTCATGTCCGGTCAAAAAGTAGGTCACAAGGTCAAATCATAGAAATACCTTGTTAACACTCTTGAGGCTATAAATTTCATCTGATCTTTATGCACTTTGGTCAGAATGTTTGCTTAATTGATACCAAGGTCAAGTTCGAATATGGGTCATTTAGAGTAAAAAACTAGGTCACTAGGTCAAATCATAGGGGAAACTTGTTAACACTCTAGATGCTTCAACTCTCATTGGATTTTAATGAATTTTGCTCAACATGATTGCCTCATTGATATCTAGCTCAGTTAATTTTGAATGATGTCTGGTTGAAAACTAGGTCACTAGGTCAAATCAAAGAAAAACAGTGTTAACCTTTTTGAAGCTACAAATCTCACTAGATCTGCATGAAATATTGTCAAAATTTTTGCCTACATCAGATCTAGGTCAAAATCAAATATGGATTGTGTCCGTTCAAAAACTAGGTCAAATCATAGGAAAATCTTGTTTACACTCTAGAGGTTGATTGTGGGTCATGGCCAGTCATAATCTAGGTCACTATAGGTCAAGTTTGTCATGGTGTACCAGGTGAGCGATTTAGGGCCATTATAAGTGGCCCTTGTTACTCATTTAATGTATTCCTCCACTAAAGAATACTGTCATGACTCATGAATATGCACCATAAGATTTTTTACACGAGCAGATGGTAGCAGAAAAATCATTGCAAAGGTGTATTCTAATTTACTTTCAAACTGCTTGAAATGGTCTTCAAAATTAGAAATAGGCTATATTGGGTAAAAATAAAATAGTATAAACTGTATTTCTTACTATATCTGTTGAACTCCTGTACTCATTTCCAAGGTTGTCTCTGACTGCAATATTTTCGTAATCGTAAGTATCAATGCTGACATTTAATAGGGTGTAGAAGATAGGTTCAGGAGAGGTGTCAAAGAGGATTGGGCGTGGTGGAATAAATTTGTCAGCATCAGCTAACTCATAAAATATGCCTAAATGCTCCTCTAGTTGGTTGAGGGATGGCTTGGCTCTGTAAATATACAAATACATTAATGAAATAAAAAAACAAAAAAACATGAATGCTCAGAGCAGAAACCCTCCCTGATAATAACCGTATAAGTGGTTTTTTTCGCGAGAAGGAAATTTTAGCTATTTTTGCGTGTGTATCAAACTCGTTTGTAAATCTAATCGCCAAATATTCATAACTTCGTTCATTTCAATTTTGGCAGCAAAGTCCACTTGACGTTGTTTGTTTTCTAAAAATTTATTCACATTGACAATCTAGATCCAGATTAATCTGTGCTGAACCAGAATTAAAAATTGGGGTTTGGCGCGAAAATGCCAATTTGACGTCATTTGGAAGTGACGTCATTTTTAATGTAGGATAGATATATAGGTTTTTTTTGCGTATTTATGGGGGAATGGGTTAAACGGAACCTCTCTTTTATGTATCTACCAAACCCTATGTTGTAACCATTAGGAAAGCAAACATCTGTGCAAAGAGTGTAACACTCTTCTGAATGAAAACTCTGCTCAGAATCTACATTGTTCAGCTATCGTTTAAAATATTTTTGGTGACAAACTCCTCAAATATCAATGTAAACTGGTCATGAACTCTTTCAACACCATGGACCTGTTTAAGATACTCATTTCATTTACAAACAGTGTAGACCCAGATCAGAGGGCTCTACACTGTTTGCTAATTTAGAGAAGTATAAAATTTATTTAACTATCCAGAATTCCAAGTCGACTTGTTCATGATTTGGTACTAAAATGAACCACAAGGGAACCTTACAACCCTCAAGAGTTACTAAGTGTTGAAAGACAAATTAATGTATTTAGAAAGCAAGCAGTGTAAGAGCTAAATGGCTTGATACTTACAGTTTTAGTTTTTCCCTCTCTACCCTGCTCATTTCAAAGAAAATATGAAGCTCACTGTCACTTTCACCGCCACTGTCACTTTCGCTGTCAGAAATATCCATGGAATTTGGAGTGTTGGCACGGGGAACCAGTGAAGAATATGGGTTCTCTTTCTCAAAATCTGGCTCCTGAAAATAAAACACAATGCTAGTTGTCCTTGTATGCTAGTTATATCATTTTAAAACAATCAAAAAAAGATAAACAAAATTTTGGTGCTTTCTTATGAAGCTTGCAGGACAAACGTTCAGGTCAGTTGTCATCCGGTTGTTGGTGTCCCTTTGCATGCCATTACCTTTGCCGTGGCAGTTTCAAGAAAGTGTTATATGTCCTTACATCTTACATACTCGCAGACCCCACATGCCTTGGGGCAAGACCTTTTCAACCATGTGACATATGAATCCCCATGACCTTGACCTAAGCCACTGTGTAGTGACAAATGCCCCCCCTCCCCCAGGTGGTGTTTCCCAGGTGGTGTTTTGTCACTGATATGTATTAATTGTCATTTGGTTGTAAAATCAAATCATACAGTTACAGGTATGATACTCCTTGCTGTTACATTGTGATGAAAATGTACAAGGAAACAAAGCTTTTTCTAGATTTAAACCAGAGTTTTTTGAGTGAGTTCACATGCCAAATATAGAGTCTCTATCCTATGAAGTTCCAAAGTTATGGTCAAGGTTGAAGTTGTGGACTAACAAACAGACAAACAGATCAAAAACAATAATATTCCCCTAGAAACAGGCTTTGGAGTAAAGGGCAGTTAAATTAATTTAGAATTCTGAATGGTGTGGCCTGGGGATACACATTTTGTAAAACAATGAGCCCTGTAGTTTTTCAGACTAAAATATAAACAGATTCTTGACAAATGAGTCGTTGGCAAACTTAATGGTAGCTAATTAATCACTTAAAGGGTTCATTTTGGTTGCCAAAGGGTTAACTCTTTCAATACTAAGAAACTCATGTTGGTTGTTAGGATAACTTGTGGATCTTTTTAGTTATCAAGTTACTTACTGGGAATACTCCAACTGTGTACCGCTGTCTACAACAATCATCGCACACCCAGTGCTTGAGTGTCTCTTCCTGCAGCATAGTCACGTAGAACTGGGCGTAGAAACTCCGCTGAACACCTGAATAATAAACAATATCAACTCATTGCTGGACTAGAGTCTGCAATGTTTGCTTCTGGGGTAAACTACCCCACAACCCCATAATTATGCCTTTTTATGCTTCCAATTTGTTTATCTATTAAACAAAATACATTGTAGTTCAGTTTTATAAAGTCATGAGGATGTACCATAAGAAATATGTTCTTAATCCTAGCAGATTTAGCTTAAAGCAGGTTGAAAGTAAAGCAGAATGCACCTTGAGGCGCATTCTGCTTTACTTTCAACCTGCTTTAAATATTCACCTGTCTTCAATACTGGAAACAGACTATGGGTGAAAGAAAAAGAAGAAGATTTATTTTACTATACAATTTCAATCTTGTTGTACAAACAATTATTTACAATATACTGGTAATATAATATATAAGGTCAAATCTCTGATAATTTAATGTAGGTCAAGATCTATATACAGTCGAACTTCGATATCTCAAACTCACTAATAACTCGAAATATCTGATAGTTCGAAACATGAATTTGCCTTATTTCAAGCTCTGTTTTGGTGAACATACCTGTGTTTCAAAGTTTAAACACGGCTTAGCCGAGATATCGAAGTTCAACTGTAGATCTACTAAATCTCAACCAGAATTACACAAATTTAACTAATATAAATAGATATCAAGGGTAGAGATTAAAGCAATAAATGTTTTGAATGTACAAACAGTGAAATCAAGTATTGATTGCATGACACTTTTGTTTGGAAAAAAAGGACATTTTTAGCTCACCTGGCACGAAGTGCCAAGGTGAGCTATTAGGATCGTTGGATGTCCGTCGTCCGTCGTCTGTCGTCCGTCCGTTCACAATTGGTTCGTTAACACTCTAGCGGTTACAAATCTCATTGGATCTTATTGAAACTTGGTCACAGTGTTTGCCTTAATGAAATCTAGGTCAAGTTCGAATGTGGGTCATGTCCGGTCAAAAACTAGGTCACTAGGTCAAATCATCGAAAAACCTTGTTAACACTGTAGAGGCTACAAATCTCATTGGATCGTAATGAAACTTGGTCAGAATGTTTGCCTTATTTATATCTAGGTCAAGTTCGAATGTGGGTCATGTCCGGTCAAAAACTAGGTCACTAGGTCAAATCATCGAAAAACCTTGATAACACTCTAGAGCCTACAAATCTCATTGGATCTTAATGAAACTTGGTCAAAATGTTTGCCTCATTGATATCTACGTCAAGTTCGAATGTGGGTCATGTCCGGTCAAAAACTAGGTCACTAGGTCAAATCATCGAAAAACCTTGTTAACACTCTAGAGGCTACAAATCGCATTGGATCCTAATGAAACTTGGTCAAAATGTTTGCCTTATTCATATCTAGGACAAGTTTGAATGTGGGTCATGTCCGGTCAAAAACTAGGTCACTAGGTCAAATCATCGAAAAACCTTGTTAACACTCTAGAGCCTACAAATCTCATTGGATCATAATGAAACTTGGTCACAATATTTGCCTCAATAAAACCTAGGTAAAGTTCGAATGTGGGTCATGTCAGGTCAAAAACTAGGTCACTAGGTAAAATCATCGAAAAGCCTTGTTAACACTCTATAGCCTACAAATCTCATTGGATCTTAATGAAACTTGGTCAAAATGTTTACCTTATTGATATCTAGGCCAAGTTTGAATGTGGGTCATGTCTGGTCAAAAACGAGGTCACTAGGTCAAATCATAGAAAAACAGTGTTATCTCTCGTTAGGCTACAAATCTCATTAGATCTGAATGAAATATTGTCAGAATATTTGCCTACATCAAATCTAGGTCAAAATCAAATGTGGATTGTGTCTGGTCAAAAACTAAGTCTCTAGGTCAATTAAATCGTAGAAAAATCTTGTTAACATTATTGTTGGTCATGTCCAGTCATAATCTAGGTCACTATAGGTTAAGTTAACATGGTGTACCAGGTGAGCGATTTAGGGCCATAGTGGCCCTTGTTTAATCATGCCATTGGGAAATCTACTCCTGAATGCATTGCAAACAGTGTAGATCAATGCATTGCAAACAGCACAGATCAAGGCCAGCCGACATGTCGTGGCGACTTGCCCTGATCTACATTGACATGCATCTAAAGCATTTTATGTAGCTGTATTATATATGGTTTTGGCAGTGTAGAACAAATTCAGATACAAAGCCTGGAATGCCAATGCTGCTTGGTCTTTACAATTTTGAAAGGCAATTGAAGGCAGGTTTTTGTCATGGCTCAATTATGATTATAGGTGAAAGTGTCACTATGCAATAGATCTGTGAAATGTGAAATGTATGTGGTATCTGTTGGCCAAGATCATTCAGGTTTAATTGTTGACAAAATCAAGCTCTGTATTGTCAGTACAGTCAAAAACCTCTATTACCTCTATTTAACCCTTTACCGCATAAACTTTTTATTATATGGAAGATAGGTGACCACTAAATGCAGGTTGAAAGTAAAGCAGAATGTGCCTTAAGGCGCATTCTGCTTTACTTTCAGCCTGCTTTAAGCTGCCATCTTCTAGAATATAAAAAAATATTTCTTATAACACATATTCATGACTGTATAAATTGGAACTATTTTCTTCAGTGGGGGAATAAATTAAATGCGCTAAAAGGCGTTTCTATTGGGGAAAGGGTTATAGTGTAAAAGGATTTCACAGGAAAGTAAAAATCCTCTATTACTACCACTAATGGTATTAAAGACTTCCAGGGGACAGTAAAAATCCTCTATTACTACCACTAATGGTATAAAAGACTTCCAGGGGACAGTAAAAATCCTCTATTACTACCACTAATGGTATAAAAGACTTCCAGGGGACAGTAAAAATCCTCTATTACTACCCTTTATGGTATAAAAGACTTCCAGGGGAAAGTAAAAATCCTCTATTACTACCACTAATGGTATAAAAGACTTCCAGGGGACAGTAAAAATCCTCTATTACTACCACTAATGGTATAAAAGACTTCCAGGGGACAGTAAAAATCCTCTATTACTACCACTAATGGTATAAAAGACTTCCAGGGGACAGTAAAAATCCTCTATTACTACCACTAGTACATGTACAGCGTTCCCTCTCTACAACGGCCCTCCCAATAACGATTCCCTCTTTACAACGACCCTTGTCTCAGTTCTAAAACCGGACAATTATGTCTAACGCTTTTACTGCTACAATGTCGTCTGCTTAAAATTGTCGTCTGCTGTTTTTCTTAAAATTATATATAAGTGGACATTTTGATAGAATAATGTAATTATGAGTGACAAACAGCTTGAATCCAGATCAGACGCTGCGTTAGGCGGCGTCTGATCTGGATTCAATCTGTTTGCAAATACAAGCCAAGTCTTTATTTTCCCTCTCTATAACGACTCCCTCCGAACAACACACACAATCGGTATATCCCACTGGATGTCGTTGTAGAGAGGGAGCACTGTAGTATTGTATGAAAGACTTTCAGCGAACAGTAAAAACACTCTACAGGGTTCCCAAAATTTGGGGGAACCTAATGTAAAGGCCCTAAAGTTTTTGCTCATATTTCATCATGGTATAGAGGGTCAAAGTTCAAGGTCAATGGTCAAAACTAAATAGATGGAAAGAAAGGTATTGTCATGTATTAACTTTGTGTCAACTATGATACACCCAATTCAGCTTAGATTTAAAGTTATTGTAAAAATAATGTTCTATGAGTGTCAAAATGACAACAGCTATTATTTTATCATATATATGGTTTTCAAACAGCTCCAGAAAAAGTGATTTTAGAATGCACATACAAATTATTGATATTTCTTAACTTGAATGAAAACCTCTGAAGAACAATTTCTATCTATTGATTGAACCTTATGTCACTGTTTGACCTATTTAACTTGAACAAATCCACTTGGATTTTTGAAAAGGTTCCCAATGTCGTTGAATAAGCTAACTTCAACAGTTTATTAATTTAAAGGGGGGATAATTCATGAAAAAATGAAATGGTCGTCTTTTTCTTACTGATATTTGAAATTTTTTTATTTGTGTATCTGTTCTGCTAATGGTGCCTTAAGTTTATTTCCAAATCCTGTTGAATATTGACTTTAACTACTTTAGGTCCCCGAAATTTGGGGACACCCTGTATTATGACTACTTATGGTAATAAAGACCTTCAGGGGAAAGTAAATAAAGACCTTCAGGGGAAAGTAGATTTCGCCCTATTATGACCTAATGGTATGAACCACTTTCAGGGGAAAGTAAAATTCTCTATTATGACCCCTTATGGTAATCAAGACTTTCAGGGGACAGTAAATTCTCTTTTATGACTACTTATTGTAATAAAGACTTTCAGGGGAAAGTAAAATTCTCTATTATGGCTACTTATTGTAATAAAGACTTTCAGGGGAAAGTAAAATTCTCTATTATGACTACTTACTTTAATAAAGACTTTCAGGGGACAGTAAATTCTCTGTTATGACCCCTTATGGTAATAAAGACTTTCAGGGGAAAGTAAATTCTCTATTATGACTACTTATTGTAATAAAGACTTTCAGGGGAAAGTAAAATTCTCTATTATGACCCCTTATGATAATAAAGACTTTCAGGGGAAAGTAAAATTCTCTATTATGACCCCTTATGGTAATAAAGACTTTCAGGGGACAGTAAATTCTCTTTTATGACTACTTATTGTAATAAAGACTTTCAGGGGAAAGTAAAATTCTCTTTTATGACTACCGTATAAAAGACTTTCAGGGGACAGTAAATTCTCTATTATGACTACTTATTGTAATATAGACTTTCAGGGGACAGTAAAATTCTCTATTATGACCCCTTATTGTAATAAAGACTTTCAGGGGACAGTAAATTCTCTATTATGACTACTTATTGTAATGAAGACTTTCAGGGGGAAGTAAAATTCTCTTTTATGACTACAGTATGAAAGACTGTCAGGGCACAGTAGAATTCTCTTTTATGACTTCTTATTGTAATAAAGACTTTCAGGGGACAGTAGAATTCTCTATTATGACTTCTTATTGTAATGAAGACTTTCAGGGGGAAGTAAAATTCTCTATTATGACTACTTATTGTAATAAAGACTTTCAGGGGACAGTAAATTCTCTATTATGACTACTTATTGTAATGAAGACTTTCAGGGGGAAGTAAAATTCTCTTTTATGACTACAGTATGAAAGACTGTCAGGGGACAGTAGAATTCTCTATTATGACTTCTTATTGTAATATAAACTTTCAGGGGACAGTAAAATTCTCTTTTATGACTACAGTATGAAAGACTTTCAGGGGACAGTAGAATTCTCTTTTATAACTACAGTATGAAAGACTTTCAGGGGACAGTAAATTCTCTATTATGACTACTTATTGTAATAAAGACTTTCAGGGGAAAGTAAAATTCTCTATTATGACTACCGTATGAAAGACTTTCAGGGGACAGTAAATTTTCGATTATGGCTACTTATTGTAATAAAGACTTTCCGGGGAAAGTAAAATTCTCTATTATGAATACCGTATGAAAGACTTTCAGGGGACAGTAAATTCTCTATTATGACTACTTATTGTAATAAAGACTTTCAGGGGAAAGTAAAATTCTCTATTATGACCCCTTATTGTAATAAAGACTTTCAGGGGACAGTAAATTCTCTATTATGACTACTTATTGTAATGAAGACTTTCAGGGGGAAGTAAAATTCTCTTTTATGACTACAGTATGAAAGACTGTCAGGGGACAGTAGAATTCTCTATTATGACTTCTTATTGTAATATAGACTTTCAGGGGACAGTAAAATTCTCTTTTATGACAACAGTATGAAAGACTTTCAGGGGACAGTAAAATTCTCTATTATGACTACTTATTGTAATAAAGACTTTCAGGGGAAAGTAAAATTCTCTATTATGACTACCATATGAAAGACTTTCAGGGGACAGTTAATTCTAAATTATGACTACTTATTGTAATAAAGCCTATCAGGGGCAGTAAAATTCTCTATTATGACCCCTTATTGTAATAAAGACTTTCAGGGGACAGTAGAATTCTCTATTATGACTACTTATTGTAATAAAGACTTTCAGGGGGAAGTAAAATTCTCTTTTATGACTACAGTATGAAAGACTGTCAGGGCACAGTAGAATTCTCTTTTATGACTTCTTATTGTAATAAAGACTTTCAGGGGACAGTAAAATTCTCTTTTATGACTACAGTATGAAAGACTTTCAGGGGACAGTTGAATTCTCTATTATGACTACTTATTGTAATAAAGACTTTCAGGGGACAGTAAAATTCTCTTTTATGACTACAGTATGAAAGACTGTCAGGGGACAGTAGAATTCTCTATTATGACTTCTTATTGTAATATAGACTTTCAGGGGACAGTAAAATTCTCTTTTATGACAACAGTATGAAAGACTTTCAGGGGAAAGTAAATTCTCTATTATGACTACTTATTGTAATAAAGACTTTCAGGGGAAAGTAAAATTCTCTATTATGGCTACTTATTGTAATAAAGACTTTCCGGGGAAAGTAAAATTTTCTATTATTAATACCGTATGAAAGACTTTCAGGGGACAGTAAATTCTCTATTATGACTACTTATTGTAATAAAGACTTTCAGGGGAAAGTAAAATTCTCTATTATGACTACCGTATGGTAATAAAGACTTTCAGGGGACAGTAAATTCTCTAATATGACTACTTATTGTAATAAAAACTTTCAGGGGAAAGTAAAATTCTCTATTATGGCTACTTATTGTAATAAAGACTTTCAGGGGAAAGTAAAATTCTCTATTATGACTACTTATTGTAATAAAGACTTTCCGGGGAAAGTAAAATTCTCTATTATGACTACTTATTGTAATAAAGACTTTCAGGGGAAAGTAAAATTCTCTATTATGACTACCATATGAAAGACTTTCAGGGGACAGTTAATTCTAAATTATGACTACTTATTGTAATAAAGCCTATCAGGGGCAGTAAAATTCTCTTTTATGACTACTTATTGTAATAAAGACTTTCAGGGGGAAGTAAAATTCTCTTTTATGACTACAGTATGAAAGACTGTCAGGGCACAGTAGAATTCTCTTTTATGACTTCTTATTGTAATAAAGACTTTAAGGGGACAGTAAAATTCTCTTTTATGACTACAGTATGAAAGACTTTCAGGGGACAGTTGAATTCTCTATTATGACTACTTATTGTAATAAAGACTTTCAGGGGACAGTAAAATTCTCTTTTATGACTACAGTATGAAAGACTTTCAGGGGACAGTAAATTCTCTTTTATGACTACTTATTGTAATAAAGACTTTCAGGGGAAAGTAAAATTCTCTTTTATGACTACCGTATGAAAGACTTTCAGGGGACAGTAAATTCTCTATTATGACTACTTATTGTAATAAAGACTTTCAGGGGACAGTAAAATTCTCTTTTATGACTACAGTATGAAAGACTTTCAGGGGACAGTAAATTCTCTTTTATGACTTCTTATTGTAATAAAGACTTTCAGGGGAAAGTAAAATTCTCTTTTATGACCCCGTATTGTAATAAAGACTTTCAGGCGACAGTAAATTCTCTATTATTACTACTTATTGTAATGAAGACTTTCAGGGGGAAGTAAAATTCTCTTTTATGACTACAGTATGAAAGACTTTCAGGGGAAAGTAAATTCTCTATTATGACTACAGTATTAAAGACTGTCAGGGGACAGTAGAATTCTCTTTTATGACTTCTTATTGTAATAAAGACTTTCAGGGGACAGTAAAATTCTCTTTTATGACTACAGTATGAAAAACTTTCAGCGGTCAGTAAAATTTTCTATAATGACTACTAATTGTAATAAAGCCTATCAGGGGACATTAAATTATCTATTATGACTATGGTATGAAAGACTTTCAGGGTACAGTAAAAACACTCATGTTATGGCCACTCATGGTATTGAACGAAAATGCGAACTACTTCCAATTATAAAGTCATAAATGTCTTCCAAAAGAAATGTTTTCTATATCCTAGCAGGTGATAGCTTATAAAGCCAGAATATTGCTCTCAAATAACCGAAATCAAGCATTTTTCTAAAATGAAATTTATGGCACAGTCCTAATAGTAACATGAAAAGTAATAGTATATGGTGACTTTTAGCTCACCTGGCATGAAGTACCAAGGTAAGCTGATAGGATTGCTGGATGTCTGCTGTTTGTCCACACATCCGTCCACAATTATACTTTAACACTCTAGCGGCTACAAATTTCATTCGATCTTGACACATGATGTCAATGTTTGTCTTGATAAATTCTAGGTCAGGTTAAATTATGGGACATGTCGGGTCAAAACTAGGTCACTAGGTCAAATCATAGAAAAACCTTGTTTAAATTACAGCTAGAGGCTAAAAATCTCATTAGATCTTTATGAAACTTGGTCAAGTCCTTATTGATATCTATTGATGTCTTGGTCAAGATCCAATGGGGGTTATGTCCAGTCCAAAACTAGGTCACTAGATCAAATCATAGAAAAACCTTTTAAACACACTAGAGGCTACAAATCTCATTAGATTATAATTATTATTATATACCATATATAGCAATTTTTTCCTACATAATCATACGTTCAAAAGTGCTTTACAATCATAAAAACACACACAAAACATGAAATGAGAGTAACAATTAAAATAAATGTTTCATAAGAACCTACAGTTAAGCATAATCATTACGATATTACAAAAATATAATTAAAAAAGGCATATAAAGATGGCATATTGGCAGTTAGATGAACTTAGATCTTCATGAAACTTGGAAGAAATGTATGCTAATTGATTTCTATATCAAATTAAATGCATAATTATGATAGGTCAAAAAGTTGGTCATTATATAGGTAAACACTTGTAAACATGAAAAAAAAATTAGGGCACTAGGTCAAATCATGA
Organism: Gari tellinella; assembly: GCA_922989275.2. Lineage (NCBI taxonomy): Eukaryota > Metazoa > Mollusca > Bivalvia > Cardiida > Psammobiidae > Gari > Gari tellinella. Next base: position 77,952,989 of record OV277857.1, read on the forward strand.
AAATACATTGTTTACACATATCTCATATGATCTTGATGAAACTTGCTCAAAATATTTTCCTCATATAAATCTATGCCACGGTTGAATGTCGGGTCAAAGTCTGGGTCACAATATTGTGACAGTCTGGCAGTGAAAATTGTAGAAACAAGTCTAGCTATAAATCTGGTCTGTGTACGTTCTGCCAAACACTCGGTAGCTTGTTAAGCAGGTTTATGGTGAATTCCGATTCAAATGGTGAATTCGCCTAGAAAGCAATTATATAGCATTTAGGTTCATGTTGGGGCTGATCAACTAATGTGATCTTATCCTACATTATTATAGCATTGTATCGGCAAAGAATTGTTCTTTAAAATTATATTTTATCACACATGCATTTTGTACCTATTATAATGAAGTTATTGATCCAGTATCAAACCCTTTTAGCTCACCTGGCACGTAGTGCCAAGGTGAGCTGGATGTCCGTCGTCCGTCTGTATGTCTGTCTGTCCGTTCACAATTGTTCGTTAACACTCTAGCAGGTTCAAATCTCATTGGATCTTAATGAAACTTGGTCACAATGTTTGCCTAAATGAAATCTAGGTCAAGTTCGAATGTGGGTCATGTCCGGTCAAAAACTAGGTCACTAGGTCAAATTATCGAAAAACCTTGTTAACACTCTAGAGGCTACAAATTTCATTGGATCTTCATGAAACTTCATCAATATGATTGCCTCAATGAAATCTAGGCCAAGTTCGAATGTGGGTCATGCCCGGTCAAAAACTAGGTCACTAGGTCATATCTTCGAAAAACCTTGTTAACACTCTAGAGACTACAAATTTCAGTGGATCTTCATGAAACTTCATCAAAATGTTTGCCTTAATGAAATCTAGGTCAAGTTCGAATGTGGGTCATGTCCAGTCAAAAACTAGGTCACTAGGTCAAATTATCGAAAAACCTTGTTAACACTCTAGAGGCTACAAATTTCATTGGATCTTCATAAAACTTCATCAATATGATTGCCTCAATGAAATCTAGGCCAAGTTCGAATGTGGGTCATTTCCGGTCAAAAACTAGGTCAATAGGTCAAATCATCGAAAAACCTTGTTAACACTCTAGAGACTACAACTTTCATTGGATCTTCATGAAACTTCATGAAAATGTTTGCCTCAATGAAATCTAGGTCAAGTTAAAATGTGGGTCATGTCCGGTCAAAAACTAGGTCACTAGATCGAATCCTAGAAAAACCTTGTTAACACTCTAGAGACTACAAATTTCATTTGATCTTCATAAAACTTGATGAAAAGGTTTGCCTCAATGAAATATAGGTCAAGTTCAAATGTTGCTTATGTCTTGTCAAAAACTAGGTCACTAGGTCAAATCATCGAAAAACCTCGTTAACACTCTAGAGACTACAAAATTCATTGAATCTTCATGAAACTTGAACAAAATGTTTGTCTCATCGAAATCGAGGTCAAGTTAGAATGAGGGTCATGCCCGGTCAAAAACTAGGTCACACGGTGTACATGGTTACCAGGTGAGCGATTTAGGGCCATAGTGGCCCTTGTTTAACTACCCGCCTATAATAATAATATTTGCAGTCGGATGAACCGTATTCACAAAAGAGCCGGAGGCCGAAACACCAATACTCAAGCCTAAAAAACATGCTAAGACAAATAAAACAGTACCGGTAACCATAAACGAAGAAAAAATTGCAGAAGCGTTAAACATACTGAAACCAAATAACCAGGCATTGACGAAATGCACCCAAAATTCCTAAAGGAATTGAAGAATGAATTAAGCAAACCGCTGAACATAATCTTCAATAAATCGATGTAGAATAAACAAATTCCAGATGATTGGAAAAAAGCTAGGGTAAGCGCAATTTATAAGAAAGGCAACAAAGGGCTGGCATGCAATTATTGGCCTGTCAGCTTGACATCAGTTATATGTAAAACAATGGAACGCATAATAAGGGATCATCTAATAGAACATTTCAAATCTAATAATCTATTTACAAAAACTTAAAGGCAGTACGGATTCATCTCCGGAAGGTCAACCTCATTACAATTAATTAAAGTCCTTGACGAGTGGACAGAAGCCCTAGACACTCTGGGGGGACGGGGTAGACTGTGTGTACATGGACCATCAAAAGGCGTTTGATACAGTCCCACACAGGAGACTCATACAAAAACTGTCAGCCTACAATGTTGGCCGAACTACTATCGAGTGGATAGAGAACTATCTTAGTGAAAGAAAACAACAAGTTTGTGTAAACGGCGCAAATTCAACATGGCATAACGTCACCTCCGGAATACCCCAAGGATCTGTGATAGGACCAGTCTTGTTTGTGATCTTCATAAACGACCTGCCTGACCTAGTAGACTCACCAGTGTATTTGTTCGCAGATGATACAAAAATCTTTAGGCAGGTCAGGGATGAAAGTGACAGACATACTACAAAAAAACTTAGAAAAATTAACAGAATGGAGTAATAAATGGCTCCTCAAATTTCACCCAGACAAATGTAAATTCTTGCACATTGGCAAAAAGGAACCACCAGACAGCTTCAAATATAAACTAGGAAAGAATTAGAGCAAATAGAACAAGAAAAAGACATTGGAGTAATAATAGACGATAAACTAAGTTTTGAACAACATATATGCGAAAAAGTAAAAAAGGCCAATTCCATGGCAGCAATAATTAGAAGATCATTCTAAAATTTAGAACAGAAAACCTTCACGCCACTATACAAGGCCTTATATAGTAAGATCCCATTTGGATTACGCAAGCTCAGTCTGGTGTCCATACAAAGAAAAATATAATGAAATAATCGAGGGGGTACAAAGGAGAGCCACAAGACAAATTCCAGGATTCAAGGACCTAAACTACGAAGAAAGATTAAGAAAACTAAAGTTGCCGACCCTTAAATATAGAAGATACAGGTGACATGATAGAAGCCTACAAAATAATATCAAATAAATATGATTCACAAGTTACCGGATTCTTGAAATTTAGGAAAGACTATACTGAGAGATCCTCAAATAGAGGGCATTCGAAGATGCTATTTACTAAAAGGCCGTAGTAGTCGATTTGCGAAGATACAATTTCACAGTTAGAATAATAAATCTGTGGAATAGCCTACCTGATCACGTGATCTCTGCAAATACAGCTAATGCGTTCAAAAGTGAAATAATTATAAACCGGACCGGACACAACAACAAAAGTCAAGAAACAAATGAGTCTGACGAAGAGGACCTTGCAGGACCTGTGTCGGAAATCGGGTGCTGGTGAATTCGCCTAGAGACGAACTCGCCTACAATTAGATATATAGTAACCCAAATGGTGAATTCGCCTAGAAAGCAATTATATAATGATTGTATTTCACACCTTATAGTACAGGTATATCTACCGATTACAAGTCAATAAAATGAAAGCTCAATTTGCCTTATTGTTTTCTTACATTAAACACAAACTTCACACATGCATATGATGATCAGGGGCTACAGTCGTTATTTTTTGTTATGTTAACGGTACCTAACAATAGGTGCAAAAAACAATCCCTATATAATTGCTTTCTAGGCGAATTCACCATTTGGGTTACTATATATCGGGTCTAGGTAAAACGCTGACGCTTCGCTGACACTAGTTAAACTATGAACAGAAACGCTGACGGATGCGAGAAACGCTGACGCCGGTTACATTATATAGTGGTCAACGGGCCGTGACTTACCTGGATAAGGAGATAAGTATGGGTTGAGCTGTTATGTTAGCAAACAATTTTCATTCCGCAGAATGTAGTCAATAAAGTTTAATTATTTTTTTTATTTTTTTTTGCAGTTTCCTATGAAATATCAAGTTATAAGGTAATCTATAGTAAAATTTATTTACTTTTTAAATTAAAATTAAATTTTAAACAAAAATTTTAATTAAGCCATATCTATATATTTCAATCCCTATGTTAAATTTGCCGAAAATTGTATGCATTTTGCTCAATTTTTAAAAAAGTTTAATAAAAGGAATACGATTTAGAGAAAAACGGGGCTGACACTAGTTAAACTATGAACAGAAACGCTGACGGATGCGAGAAACGCTGACGCCGGTTAGATTATATAGAGGTCAACGGGCCGTGACTTACCTGGCAGAATACAAAAACGCTGGTACACTAGTTAAACTATGAACAGAAACGCTGACGGTTGCGAGAAACGCTGACGCCGGTTAGATTATATAGTGATCACCAGGCCGTAACGCTTGCGCTGGTTAGATTATTTAGCGAGGAAGACTTGCGAGCATTAAACTATGAACAAAAACGCTGACACTGGTTAGATTATATAGTGGTCAGCGGGCCGTGACTACCTGCCCTGGTCAGCGCTCCGCTTCATTATTGATCAATTAATTATTTCTGAAAGCATTCGCTACACACATTTTTATTTTTTTAAAAAAACGCGTGTACCCAGGGCTCGGGAACGTGGACCCTGCTTTCATGAGCCCCATTTTTTGAAAACAAAAATTTAAGCCAAAAACATTACCTAAATGAAGCAGTGAAAAATCAGTACTAAAAAGTAACAGCAATTGAAGTAATTGAAGCGAGTAATTAAAGCCATTGTCCAAAAATTCGAAATGGTTAATAATTGCAAAGAATACAAAAAGTAGATCTATATAGGTAAAAGTACAAATTGGAAGTGTAAAAATCTCATAAGTATCAATTAATTCAAAATGATTATTCGTAACTGGCATAGAAATTAAAGTTATTTTAATTAATAAATGGCGAATAGGTTTATTTAAACGCGTGTCATTATGCAGCGGAATAGCAATTAAAGAAGTACTTATCGGTTAAAGGGAGAAGATGGCGCGTGTCATGGTTTAAAAGGATTATGTTGACGCGTGTCATTATTCTGTCTGATGCCCGTGACAGAATAAACTGTTCACTGATCACCGTTTCGGTAGGGAACAGAATTCTAACCACAAAAACCGCACTCGAATTCACTGCTCACGGTTGAAATATCTGCAGGTGCATTTACACAACTGTAATGAAACCAGCTTTCACATCTTGAGCACTCTACCATGTTCTGTACGCATGCCATTCCGGTAAGTTACATATACAGTAGTTATCAATTGAAAATTCGTGCATCTTTCTCTGTCTCCTTAAACTAATTTTTTTATTTGTTAACGGGAATTCCTGCATGTCATTGTTCTCAAAACAAGCTAAAAGATGTGTCCTAAGTTTAGTTGAATCAAAAATATTATCAAAACATAATTTTTTCCTGAAACAATAAGATGTCACGAATGCTATTGCGTACAGACCACAATCTACGGAGTTAGTTTGCTTCATTACAGCTGGAAAATGTATATTTAAAGTCTTTTCATTTTTACTGTAAATTTGAGAAAGCTGTAATTTCAAACCGTTGGGTATTAAAGAGTCATTAGATCTGTTTTCAGCACCCAAACTATCAACCATGTAAATCTTTTCGTTGTGGGAAAAAGAAGCTACCCAGTGATCTTTGTGATTATGATGTATCTGGCACGATGGAGAGTTTGCTCTTTTGAAGGGAACGGACATAAGCCATTTGCGTTTCGCATCGCTATACACTGGTACAGTGTCAACGTATTGAAGTCCACCAATTGAGGATCCTACATGTTTCCTTAATAGTATATTTACTGCTTCCATGGATGTGTTTCTGAGTCTGATTTGATTTCGTAGCCCGATATAATTCGGTATAATGCAATAACACGTTTGGATAGATTACAATTTGCTTCAAGTATTTATCAGAGGTTATTACTTAATTGATTGGCTTATTCACATTTAAACTTTCAAACTGAATAAAACAAATAATCAACATTATCGATGGTAATTGTTTTAATTACTACACTTACCTTTAATCCGGTTTTGCCAACCGCCTGCCGTAAAGGCTTGCCGACAAACTGTGATATCATGTGACCGTTAATTGAATACCCGGTATTAAGCAACTGCTTATGTGACCCGTTAATGACCTTTAAGTATAGATAATGCAAACTTGTGCATTGTTCTGTTAAAACTGTCAGAATTATCAAGAACTGTGATAACAATAGCTCTTGGTAAACTCGGTATTAAAAATATTAAAAATGTATTGCGAATGCTTGTGTTTATAAAACACTTTCATGCAATATATCTTAATATATTACCAATAAAAACAGTTTTACTTAATAGTATTTCTAATCATATTTATAAGTCAAGGTACGCTGACCGCTATATATCTAACCAGCGCCAGCATTTCTACTCATTGCCATCGCTTTCATTAATAGTTTAATTCACACCAGTCTCTTCCGAATGATTGTCTGCATGCTTATAACTTGTCATTTTGTTTATTTATTTATCTTTGCGATTTCAATCATTTTGGGAAATGTCACATACTGATTCGTTGACATTAATATAGGGATTCTAAAATGATTTATAAATTTCGCTTTAAATTTGATTTTTTTTAATTGAAAGAAACATTAACGGGGTAATTTAAAATTAATAAATCATATCGCAAGTCTTCCTATAATGCCTGTTTACCTGGGTAAATCACGGTCCGAAGACATCTATTTAATCTAATCCAGCTCTGTAAGAGATTTTAAACGATATAAATATCTATTGATATATTTAATTTTCTTTAATTTGACTGAATTATTAACTGAGTAATTCAATTTAAATGATTCAGTTCCCAGAAGGATAATAATTTATTAATAATTCATGTAATTCTAGGTCACGGCCCGCTGACCGCTATATACTCTAACCAGTGCCAGCGTTTTTGTTCATATTTTAATGCTCGCAAGCCTTCCTCGCTAAAAAGCGCCAGCGTTACGGCCTGGTGATCGCTATATAATCTAACCAGTGTCAGCGTTTTTGTTCATAGTTTAATGCTTGCAAGTCTTCCTCGCTAAATAATCTAACCAGCGCAAGCGTTACGGCCTGGTGATCACTATATAATCTAACCGGCGTCAGCGTTTCTCGCAACCGTCAGCGTTTCTGTTCATAGTTTAAAGTGTACCAGCGTTTTTGCATTCTGCCAGGTAAGTCACGGCCCGTTGACCACTATATAATCTAACCGGCGTCAGCGTTTCTCGCATCCGTCAGCGTTTCTGTTCATAGTTTAACTAGTGTCAGCTCCGTTTTTCTCTAAATCGTATTCCTTTTATTAAACTTTTTTAAAAATTGAGCAAAATGCATACAATTTCGGCAAATTTAACATAGGGATTCAAATATATATATATGGCTTAATTAAAATTTTTGTTTAAAATTTAATTTTAATTTAAAAAGTAAATAAATTTTACTATAGATTACCTTACAGTGGCGTAGCTTGGTCAAAATGAAAGTGTAGGCATACCTTCTGTAGGGGGGTCCGGGGGCATGCTCCCCCGGGAAAATTTTGAGTTCTACAGCACTGGAGACGCATTTAAGGAGGGTCTGGGGAGACATTTATATGAAGAATTAATGAAATGAAAAGATTAAAAAACCAGACATTTTTTTTTTTTGCAAAAGAATATGTCTGCATATTTTTCTTGAAAAAAACCCAACAACAACCCCACGTCAATCACTATATCATAGGGTCTGATACCGTATTTGTTTCATTAACAGGCTCGCTACCTTTTCTAGGGGGGGCTCGGAGACATGCTCCCCCGGGAAAATTTTGAGTTCTACAACACTGGAAATGCATTTAAGGAGTGTTTTGGGAGACATTTATATGAAGAATTAATGAAATGAAAAGCTTAAAAAACCCAGACATTTTTTTGTTTTTGCAAAAGAATACGTCTGTATATTTTTCTTGAAAAAAAAGAAACAACAACAACAACCCCCACATCAATTAGTATATCACAGGGTCTGATACCGTATTTGTTTCATTAACAGTCTCGCTACTTGAAAATATTTGGCCGTAACTTTCTTCTCAGGACAAGTTGATCGAGTACACTACAGGCACGTATAGGAAGTCCAAAGTAACTATACCAATTTATGGAACGCACCTCTTACTAGGAGGGGATGGGAGTTTGCCTGGTTCTGAGGACGTTTTTCGCGTCCAAGACATGTAAAATTCTGCCATAAATCTATGTTAAAAGTCGGCTGAAAATAACATAAATTGCCTGTTCTAGGTTAATATAATGTAATTGTTGACAGATTGTCTTCCATTAAGACTCTAACACCATCCTATTCCTATTTTATTGCATTTTCTTTATTTTTTTAATTGCCGCAAGTATGAGGATGTAGTGTGTACGCAGTAGCATGTGTTTTGCATAAAGGCAGCTACATGTACAAAATGTACATGCATGCCAAGAGGTTGACTAGACCAATTAATAAGTGTACGCTTTCTTACTAGGGGGTCCGGGGTTACCGGTATGCGCCCCGGGAAATTTTTATTCCTAGATAGTCTCTAGATGCGTTCTGATGTCTTTTCCCGCGTTTGACAATGGCAAAATTCTAACATGAATCTATGTAAAAATAATTGGGGTTCACCTCTAACCCCCCTTAGATGTCAATTTTATTGCTTTTTCTGCATTTTTAGCCTTTTTTATTTTTTGGACTACTGAAAAAAAAGTGTAGGCACGTGCCTACTTGCCTAATAGGAAGCTACGCCAATGCCTTATAACTTGATATTTCATAGGAAACTGCAAAAAAAATAATTAAACTTTATTGACTACATTCTGCATATATACTATCATATATTAATTCGTGATACTATTGAATACGGAATGAAAATTGTTTGCTAACATAACAGCTCAACCCATACTTATCTCCTTATCCAGGTAAGTCACGGCCCGTTGACCACTATATAATCTAACCGGCGTCAGTGTTTCTGTTCATAGTTTAACTAGTGTCAGCGAAGCGTCAGCGTTTTACCTAGACCCCTATATATCTAATTGTAGGCGAGTTCGTCTCTAGGCGAATTCACCATAAACCTCGGAAATCAACCATAAGTAACCATAAGTAAGTAAGGATGTTTGAATTGAAGAGCCACTCCACAAAAGATATATGCTACAATTGTTATCCTCTATATATAATCAAAAGCTCTACCACCTGCCCCCAATTATTCTTATTCCCAACAATAAGGTGTTCCTAATTTTGAACATGAGGACTTTGTCAGCATACTCTAACAATAAAGAAGGAAGACAGTTTGTGAAAATAAGGTTAACTTTTATTAGGGAAGTAATTGGTTTTTACCCTGAATTAATAGCCACAAGTACCTGACAATTATTTAACATGCGGGGGTAGAAATGACGTCAGAAATACTGTAGGATAAGACCGACCGTTCCACTTGGGAAGATGCAAAGATGGCGGCCTCCTATTTAATTACCGGTAGCTATGGGTGGAGAATTAATAGTGCAACTGTTCAACTCTTCAAGAAGAGGTTCACCTATAAAGGTGGGAACGATAACAACAACAACATATGGCTCACCTGGATATAGTGTTTTATCTATTTTCTAGACTTATATGCTTCCCAACGACATCAGGATTTGGACATATGATGCTGTTTGTAATACTAAATCTACAATAAAAGACCAAATTTACTGGAGCTGTCCATTTCCCTTTACGGATGTAAATTAAGTAACAGTAACCAACTTACCTGGTACACATTTCCTGTGGTGCCAGAGCTTGCATCCTCCACACATTAACACGTCCTGTTCTTTGCCCAGCTTTAAGTTACAGGATCTACACAGTATGTGCTTAGAACACTCCATTATCACACTTTGTCAACTCTCAGTTTAAGCACACTATGTCCTAGCACTATTCGGTATATTGAAAATTATTGTAAGTTCACATAGCTTAACTGTAGATCACAATGTCAACTATATCAATATGATGCCTGAAATCACAATGTCATTTACAATTTATACACCATAATGTGCAATTGTATCCCATAATTCAATAATCTTCATTAATATGCAAACTTGTTTGATTAGTTGAAGTGATAATCCTGTCTGTTTTGATTGGTTAATTGCATTTCACAGTTCCGTGGTTAATTGCATTTCACAGTTCCGCCTATAAGTTTCGACCACACCCACTGTAGTTAAGAACTGACAATACCTTTAATTACCCTAGCAGTTTGTTGTCACAATTTACCTTGATCTATATGTGGTAATTACTGTTATGTTTGTAGTCTTTGTTTATCAACAGTCAATGTGTGAAATGTCACGGTTTTTGTCAGTATTTATGATTGCTAATTGCAATGTTTGAAGGTAAATTGATAAAGATTGGTAAGATGTTTGAAACTGCAATTAAACCTTTGCTCTGTAGAAGCATCCATTTCTTTTTTAAAGCACATTGAGTTCATGTGCCTTTTTACACCTTTCATTTATTGGACTAATGAATATAATTGCAATTTTTACAATAAAAAATATGTACCATACGGTTTATAATGTTTTCTATATCGTTGCATATGGTAGCCTAAAGCAGGCTGAAAGTTAAGCAGAATGCGCATTAAGGTGCATTCTGATTTACTTTCAGCCTGCTTTAAGTTGTCAACTATAATCAATACTAGTAACAGGCTATGGGGTAATTTTAGGCACATTCTGCTTTACTTTCAGCCTGCTTAAAAGTTACCATCTGCTGCGTTACACACTTTATATTTTTACCAACTGCAACTGATTGACAGACACGAGCCCCCCGTCCGGTTTTGCGCGGGCGTATACACAAGCCCCCAGCCTGTTTTGCGCGGGCGGACATAAGCCCCCCTGATCGGACAGATAATTAACTAATGTTTTGTTAATATTTGTAGCAAAAAATGAAGTTTTTCTTAGGCTAAAAATAAAATGCTTCTTAGTAATAATTCGCCAATTATTAAATGTTTTATTTATTCATGATACCTTGTTGGAAAAAGATAATGATGATAGATGTAATCGTTTATATTGTCAACTTTGATTAAACAATAGTGACAAATTAAGAATTGTTGCCTATTAGCGAATCAAACTGTCTGTAACACTTTGATGATACATGGAATTAATTGTTTAATTGACTCTTTTTACCGAAGAAACACCGCCAGTGAAACGTTTAAGTTTGATAGATTGATTGAATCTATTGCCCTTATAAACGTAATTTAAAGGTGTTGTTTGTGTCTCATAACTCTCAAACATATCAAAGTTCTTAAACATTCGGGGTTAAAATCATAATATATAAAGTGCAATAATGACAAAAAACCACTTAAAAACACGTTTTGAAGTTTTAAATCTACAATTTTACACAATAAAACATGTATCTGATCATACGGGTGGGGGCTCATGTCCGCATGCGCAAAACAGGCGGGGGCTCGTGTTCACCCACGCAAAATAGGCCGGGGGGCTCATGTCCGCTTACCACTGCAACTATTTTCTTCAGTACATAGAGGAATAAATTAAATTTGCTAAAATCTAAAAGGCGCTTTAATGGGGGATAGGGTTAACATGCTGGTACAAACAAGTTTGAAAGTACGGGTATATTCGAACAAAAGCGAGTTTTCCCTTTTATCACATGATAGTACAGGTATAATGCAAATTTCATACCTTTAAATATTTCTTATTATTTATTTTCATGGCTGTAAAATTTGGAACAATTTTCTTCAGTAGATGAATAAATTCAATGCGCTTAAAGGCGCTTCTATGGGGTAAAGGGTTAAACAACATTTATTCTTTTAACAGATATGAACCTGACAGATTTTGCGTAGGAAGACAAGAGCTGCCCCCATCCCTCTGCCTGTTTTGGGTGGGTGGAAAGGAGGCCCCTCTGAGTTATCATTATTAAAATGGAGCAACTAATAATTGGAGAATTATGATCAATAAACACAGCCGAAGAAAATCTTTATTTTTTGCTAAAAATGTAAACTCATTCACTCCTGAAACTTTTAATGGAAAATTCCTATTCAAAATAAGTCCAGTCCATTTTTGGCTATTTAGAGTTGATTTTAACAATATATTTCAAAATGAAAAACCTACTGATCAGGGTCTACACTGTTTGCATGGGACAAGTGTAATCTTTACAGGTACATTGTTTGTAAATGATGAGTATACTCATCGCTAAGGTTGAATGTGTTTATACAAAATGAATTAGTTGTCTCTCTGAACAGGGGGGTTCCTGACCACCTGCGCAAAACGACAAGGGGCTCCTGTTTACCTTCTGTCAATCATCCAAGGAGTTTATGTCCATAAATCTTCTGAAAGATTTGTCTGATCTAGCTTTACAGTGTGTTTAAAAAGCATCAATATATATTACTAGCAGAAATATTAAAGATAGGTGATCACTTAAAGCAGGTTGAAAGTAAAGCAGAATGAGCTGTAAGGCTCATTACAATTTTCTAACAGCCTGCTTTAAGCTACCATGTGCTAGAATATAAACATTTTTTTATTCATATTCCTGACTGTATTACAGTATAAATTGGAACCATTTTCTTTAGTGGATGAATAAAATAAATGTGTAAAATGTGTATTGTTTGCTAGTATCTATGGTGAAAAGGGTTAAACCTTTACTTTCAGAGAAATAATTTGAAATTCAAATACATGTACAGTCAAACCTGTGTGAACGGTCACCTCCGAACAACAGCCAGTTTGAATTCCTCTCAACCAATTCCCTTCTTTAATTGACCTGTGAATAACAGCCACCTGTGGACCCCGGCCAGCAGCCACTAAAATTGGCCTTTTGTGACACCTTTTACCCCGAACAGCAGCCAGACTGTGAAAATTCACAGGGTGTTGGCTGCCATTTGTTGTTAAAGGTGCACTTGATTACATAATTTGGAAGGAATTCTATTGTGTTTATGACAGCTAATATGCAACCTACCAGTGTGTTTTAAAGAAGCCACAGTAGGATTTAACAAATTTCAAGGGAAATGTTTATATTTTATTCAATTGATATTGAAGATGTTTATTGTTACATATGATTTGGTGATTGTTTATAATCACCTAATCCAAATTCAATATGTTATTTCATACTACTAATTTAGTTCTCAGTGATCTTGTTTCTACATGTATGGCATTTTGACAAATAGAAAATTTACATATAAAATCTTTGAGGAAAACTTGTTGGCCATCTTGCAAACCTCCGAACAACAGCCACCTGTGAACAACAGCCAGTTTTGCAAGTTCCCTTAGGTGGCTTTTGTTCGCAGGTTTGACTGTATATACATTGTTTTCATTTGAGCTTTTGTTCTGTCTTTCAGGTTTCATAGTGCTGTGGTATAGAGGCAGTGGTCAGCAACCAGTGGTAAAACAGTTGCCATGGCCACCAGATCACCCAATCACGTCCATGTGTTTTGACCCAACAGTGTCCTGGCTCTTGGTACAGACAGACAATGGCAACATCTTCATCATCCCAGCCTTAGCCATGGTGGTGAGATATAGGATTGGATTGACAGACATGAGTCCCCCCCCCCCCCCCCCCCCCCAGACACGAGCCCCCCGGCCGATTTTGCGCGGGCGGACACAAGCCCCCCGCCTGTTTTGCGCGGGCGGACATAAGCCCCCCTGGTCAGACAGATAATTAACTAATGTTTTGTTAATATTTGTGGCAAAAAATGAAGTTTTTCTTAATTAAGCTAAAAATATTGCTTAAGGGGGCTCATGTCCGCTTACCATAGAAATGCATTTCTATATAACATATATTATTACAAATAACCTTTATTAACCCATTACCCCATACATACGCATTTTTACTCCTTTAACTTTTTCCTCCACTGAAGAAAATAGTTTCAATTTATACAGTCATAAATATGTATGATAAAAAATAGTCTCTATATTTAAGTAGATGTTAGCTTAAAGCATGCTGAAAGTAAAGCAGAATGCACCTTAAGGTGCATTCTGCTTTACTTTTAGCCTGCTTAAAGTGGTCACATATCTTCAAAACTAGAAACAGGCTATGGTGTAATGGGTTAAGGAACCAGATAGCCCTTTCCTCCATATACGAAAATAAAAAACCAAGGCTGTATCCAGCTTTTTTAGCTCACCTGAGCACAAAGTGCTCAAGGTGAGCTATTGTGATCGGTTGCCGTCCGTCGTACGTCGGTGTTGGTGTCGGTGTCGTCTGTTCACAATTTGTTTCAAATAACTTCTTCTCTGAAACCAATGGCCCAATTTTATCCAAACTTGGTCAGATACATACTGTAGTTGTGAGCTTCAAAAACTGGTCCAAAAAAGTGGGTGGGCAAATCGGTCTTGTTGCCATGGCAACCATGCACGATATCTAAAAAAATCTTCTTCTCAAAAACTACTGGTCTGATTTCAATTTGGTTTTCACCAAAATGTTTCTCAACGAATATACTTTCACAATTGTTCAAAGAATTTTGATCCGTCAAAAAACATGGCCGCCAGAGGGTGTGGTCATTTTCCGTATTTACGTAATATTGACAACTAAAGTCAAAACTTTAAACATCTTCTTGTCAATAACTATAAGTCCTAGGACAACCAAATTTCACAAGTAGCATCATGTTGTGAACCTTTAGCAAGATTGTTCAAATAATGACCCCCTGGTCAAAAATGGCCCCGCCCGGGGCTTATCAGTTTTTCATAGGAAAACCTTTAAAACTCTTCTTCTCTAAAACTGTATGGCCTAGACCTTTTATATTTAGCATGTAGCTTTGCCTTATGGACCTCTACAAAGAGTGTTCAAATCATGACCCCAGGGTCAAAAATGGCCCGCCCCAGGGCTTATCAGTTTTACATAGACTTATATAGGAAAACCTTTAAAAATCTTGTTCTCTGAAACCGTAAGGCCCAAACCTTTTATATTTGGCATCTAGCTTTGACTTATGGTCCTCTACCAAGATTGTTCAAATCATGACCTCCGGGTCAAAAATGGCCCCGCCCCGGGGCTTATCAGTTTTACATAGACTTATATAAGAATAAACCTTTAAAACTCTTCTACTCTGAAACCCTAAGACCCAGACCTTTTATATTTGGCATCTAGCTTTGCCTTAAGGTCCTCTTCCAAGATTGTTCAATTCATGACCCCCAAAATAAAAATGGCCCTGTCCGGGGGCTTATGAGTTTTACAAAGACTTATGTTGTAAAACCTTTAAAACTCTTCTTCTCTGAAACCATAAGGCCAAAACCTTTTATATTTGGCATCTAGCTTTGCCTTATGGTCCTCTACCAAGATTGTTCAAATCATGACCCCAGGGTCAAAAATGGCCCCGCCTTGGGGCTTATCAGTTTTACATAGACTTCTACAGGAAAACCTAATTCCGAGTTGTTTCAGTTTCATGCAACAGTCCACATACATGCAATGACAAACTTCATTATGCATCGAGTATAACAATAGTTCCTCAGGTGAGCGATTTTGGGCCGCATGCGGCTCTTGTTTTAGGCAGGTGATTGCTTATAACCCATTACCTCAAAAAATATGCCTTTTAATGTACATGTATTCCTTAACGAAAGAAATGGTTCCGCTTCATACAGTTTATGTAGCCTGTAGGAAATATTTTCAATATCCTTGCAGATGCAGATTATTGGTAGATTAAGCAGGCTACGAAAGGAAAGCAGAAATTGTGTGCCTTAGATAGTAATTAAGCGGCATTAATCTGCTTTACTTTTATTAATATGCGCTAAGTGCCAGTAAGTGGTCTAGTCATCAAAACTAGAAACAGGCTATGGGGAAATAGGTTAAAGCAAGTTGAAAATGAAGAATAGATTTAAACTGATCCTGCTTTGATTTCATCTTTCGTAAGCATGCACCTACAGTATTCAACACCATCAATAAAGTACATTCATAGAAATAATGAGCACCACATTTAGAAATATTTTCTATTTCCTAGCAAATGGTTATAGCTAGCTTAAAGCAATCTGAAAGTAAATTAAAGCAGAATGTTATTATGCCCCATACTTTCAACCTGCCTTCTGTTTACAAAATTTTTAGTAACTGTTTAAAAACACCTCATCAGGGGTGTAAAATTCTACTAAGTTAAACCCCGCGGCGGCGGCAGGCTCGCCATGGTGTGTAACATATTTTATCAGGGCGAGCAGATTTTCTGATAATTTACAACAGAAACTAATGAGCAAAATTTCATTACAAGTAACAATTCTGAAAATTTTACACCTCAGCTCATGGTGCCTGTATCCATTACACTTGTTATAGTGGGTGGGGTAGCACACATGTGCAATTGGTTTTGTCTTCATATTAACTAAAATACATTTTGTCATGTTTGAATACTTAGTACATGTTAAAGAAGCATTGAGAGCCATGAGGTTAAATACCTACAATAAAGCTGGTGTCAAGAGTTTAAATTGTTTTGAAGATTTTGGATCCAGTCAGTTTTAACCCTGAACAAATTATCAACTTGCATACCTTTAACTCTTGTTTACATAGCACATAATATTCACTGGATTGTAAAAAATACAACTTTAAAAATGCTGCAGCGGAAACTTTAATTTTTTTTAAATACAAATTCATCTGAACTTTACAGTCAGCTGTAAGTAGAAACAATTGGAGGATGTATGCAAGCTTTATTTTTTGATTTGTCGATAATAAAATCATTCTCAAATAGGTGTTGATTTGATTAATAGAAACTAAAGTCAAGGGAGATAACTGACATGCATCATTCTGATTGGACTATGCATGAGTCGTCTCCCTTTGGCTGTGCTGCTTCATCCAGTGGTTGCTTTGAGCAGGTATGGCCTTAGCTTTTCCAGTGTGATGTAAATAATTATATATCAACTCGACGAATACCCAAGCTTAATTGCCCTACAGACTCTTTTGCCCTTTCGTCAAAATATGCAACTCAGAACTTAAATGATTGTCCTTTCCTAGGCGGAATATCTTTTGCCCCTTCCAATTCGTAATGTTTCCTCTTTCAGTTTTTGAAGGGGCAGACTTTAACCCTTTCCTCCCTGAAACGTTAAATGGACAATTCCAGTTTCCAATTTAGTCTAGTCCATTTCTGACTTTAAAGGGTTGTTTTTGTCTATGTTTGGCATGTAACAAACAGCGAAGACCCTGATCAGAGGGCTCCTTTCGGAGCCCTCTGATCTGGGTCTTCACTGTTTGCATAGGACATGACTGTGTACTTTTCACATCTACACTGTTTGAAAAGCACGCCAATATGCGGGACTAGGGTTCAAAGAGTTAACATGTTTTACCTAACATTACTTATTTATATGTCAACCTTTCCATTTACAGCCTTTTACTCTTGTTAATATCTTATGTTTGTTTGTCGGAAAATAACCCATTGCCTCATAAATATGCCTTTGTATGCCTTAAATGTATTCTAGTCCACTGAAGAAAACAGTTCCAATTTATATGGTCTTGAATAATGCAACATAAGAAATAATTTCTATATCGTAACAGATTGTAACTTAAAGCAGACTGAAAGTAAAGCAATTTGTCATACTTTCAGCCTGCTTTAATCCATTACCCCATAGCATGTTTCTAGTTTTGAAGATAGGTGACCACTTAAAGCAGGTTAAAAGTAAAGCAGAATGCGCCATAAGGCGCATTCTGCTTTACTTTCAGCCTGCTTTAAGCTACCATCTATTAGAAAATAGAAAGTATTTCTTCTGATAAATATTCATAATTGTATAAATTGAGACTATTTTCTTCAGTGGAGGAATATTTAGTGGCGTAAAATGGCGTATTTATGGGATAATGGGTTTAAAAGCTTTCCTCTGCCTTTAAAATTTAAAACAGGCCATGAGGTAAATGGATATTTATAACTTCAGTAACTAGTCATAAAAGAATGTTTTTACTGTAAAATACATTCTATAGAAGCCACCCAAGTCATCATTGCATTGTAAAGTCAGACTAATAGTATTGAGTGCATGGATTTTGTATTTTCTACAGGATGCAGAGAGCCAGGTGAATCAGCTGTGGCGTCTAGATGATGTTACAATCATCACAAGCCTGAAGCCCCGGGGGACACCGACAGTCACAATATGGTGGCACACCCTGGATGGACAGCAGATTGCTATAGTAGCAACAAGGGTACTGACTAGTGATCATCATTTGTTCCCATGACAAACATCTTAAAATGTCTTGAAAAAGTAAACTCTGTTGAAGCTTTTTTATACTTAACCCATAGCACATTTCTAGTTTTTCAATACAAGTGACTTCTTAAAGCAGGTTGAACGTTTAATGCAGAATCAGCCTTAAGGTGCATTCTGCTTTGCTTTCAAATACTTTAAGCTGTTATCTGCTAAGGTATAGGACACATTTAACCTTGGCCATTCACTTTAAAACTACTTGTGATAGATCAAGACTTCTCATATTTGGTTTGTGTACTCAACTCAAGTTAGGTCATGTCCAACAAAGGTGAAGGTCATTTAGAGGTCAACTAGCCTGAATTTTAAATTGGTCTTAATTAATTTTGAAACTACTTGTGGTGGAGACATCATATTTTGCATGTGCATACTCAACTCAAGAAGCTCTTGAGTATTGTACAAGTTGGGTTGTCTCCTTCAAAGGTCAGGGTCATTTAGAGGTCAACTAGCCTTAATTTTATATATAAGTGGTTTTAACGGACTTTTGCCCCTTCCAACACAGACTTTTGCCCCTTTCAGTTTTTTGAAGGGACGGACTTTTGCCCCTTCCCTATTTTCGCACGGACAGAATTAATTGTTCTTTTCATCTCGTCAATTTGGTCAAACAGACAGAGTAATTAGCAAACAACTTTATTACCAATCATTATTATCAATCAACTTTAACTGAAATCGAATCACTGCAGCAGTCGCTGCTTTAATGTTAACTTCATAAATTATATAGGTGTTGATTGCTAATTAAAGAGTGATAACTATACCTTTAAATGTGAACTGTTTGCAATAATAAAGATTAAAAATGTTACGTTGTGTGACTGTCGGTGAAATTGTCCTCTTATCTTTTACAATAGAGACTCACGGTATAATAACCAATAAAGTGTGAAGTGAAAATTATGTTTGCATAACTTTCACGCGAGAATAAAGCGTGATAGCGATAATCATGATAATGATGATTATAATAAATTTTACGTTCACCTCAACACAAAATCGGGAAAGGATTACCGAAATCTTAATTCAAATGTAAGAAATTTGAAATTATAAAGACAATAATGACTATATAAATCAACATTTCGATGTGGAAGGGGCAATATTTCGATACAGAAGGGGCAAAATTCCGCTATGGAAGGGGAAAAATTCTGTGTATGAAAAAACGGGAAGGGGCAAAAGTCTGTGTACGTAAAATCAGGAAGGGGCAAAGTTCCGTGTTGCTGCTTTTGAGGAAGGGGCAAAAGGCCGGAGGGGCAAAAGGCCGTTTTACCATCTGCACTCATTATGCTATAGCCTGTTTACCTGTGTTTTCGCCACCCTTAGCTATATTTTTTCGCGCATGCGCTTTCTGATGTAACCTTTCTTACTTTTTCACGGATCTAATTCTGGACTGAACTTTCAATAACACGATTATATACAAATAAAACTTGTGAAATAAACACAAATGTAAATTACTGTACCGTTTTTGAACGAGGTCATTGCTCTGGATCACCGGGGTGCTTTCTTGTCAATTCGCCACCTCTGATTGGTCGTTCGATAATTAGGTCAATGTAGGCTCTGGCAGTATGTTATAGTTTGTTTCATGAAATTTAAACATTGTTTAATGATTTTGAAATATTTAATTTTTTAAAAGTAAATAATATATTTTACAACTTTACAATAAAAAGTAACAATGGGCATATAGAGTAAAAATTACCAACATGTCCTTTGATTTGAAACTTTTTATGAATTATTGTTATTTTACCTGTTTCTTTCGCATTTTCGGCGCTTGAAATCTTCCTTAGTGAAACTGTCCTAGTATTCGGATATCCTCTGTAGTTTTCGGACATCCTCGGTAGCCTGCTCGTGACGGAATTCCAAGTTTTGCTTAGGTGGCGAATTGACAAGAAGTGGCGAAATGACAAGAAGCAAGGATACATGAAAACCTCTCTATAACAACTACTAGAAATAAGGATAGTTGCCTTAGTTTAGTGGTTGTTGTGGAGAGATTTTACTTTATTAGTTAGAAATAGATAGTTTGCATTCATTTTACAGAGGAAGGGTTTTGATATTAATATGGGTGAAAATATTAATTGATTTTGGTTTCAAAAGGAGCTTTCTGCATTAAGCTATCCCTTGAGGTGGTTCAAAAAGGCTGTAAATATACGGTATGATTGGAAAAGTTGCATAGACAGTGACATAAAAGAAGTGTTGTTTGACAATTTATTATAATTTGTGTTAATTGATTGTGACCTTCACAGAGAAAACAATTGTGTTTGACAAAATATGATAAAGCTTCAACAAGTTAAATTGTTTGTTAGTAAGTGTTATTGATAGCCATTGAAAATGATTGCTTGTCCTTGTTAAATATTTATAATTGTGTTTTTTACACATTTTAAGCCTTTCCCAAATACAGTAAAACCTCTCTATCACGACCACTAAAAAGAAAGCTAATTGACTGCATAAAAGACAGGTGACAGCTTAAAGCAAGGTAAACATAATACACAAAGCTCCTAGATCAGCTTTCTGTTTTACATTTGCCTTGCTTTAAGCAGTCATACCTGCCTATAAGTTATTATTATACCTGATTAATATAGCACTCTCTTAACATAAGAGTTGTGCATTCAAAAGTAATTAACACAATTTAGTGGTTTTACTGTACTTATTTCCTTATCTTTCTGACAGGTAGTTGCTTAGAGCAGAATGGAAACTAATCAGCTTTCTTATTTACTTTCAACATTCTTTAAGCATCCCTTTCTCAGAATATAAGAAAAGTATAAAAAGACTTCTAACGCTATACATGTCTACCCCTATACGGTAAACGGCCTTTTGCCCCTCCGGCCTCTTGCCCCTTCCTAAATAACAGCAACACAGAACTTTGCCCCTTCCTTATTTTACGTACACAGACTTTTGCCCCTTCCCCTTTTTTTCATACACAGATTTTTGCCCCTTCCATAGCGGAATGTTGCCCCTTCTGTACCGAAATATTGCCCCTTTCATTTTGAAAGGTAAGCGGACATGAGCCCCCCCGGACACAAGCCCCCCGGTCGATTTTGCGCAGGCGAACACGAGCCCCCCGCCTGTGTTGCGTGGACGGACATGAGCCCCCCGACCTACCCTATGATAAGATACATGTTTTATTGTGTAAAATTGTAGATTTAAAACTTCAAAACGTGTTTTTCAGTGTTATGTTGTTATTATTGCACTTCATATATTATGCTTTTAACCGCAAATGTTTGAGAACTTTGATATGTTTGAGAATTATGAGACACAAACAACACCTTTAACTTACGATTATATGGACAATGGATTCAATCAATCTATCAAACTTACACGTTTCACTGGCGGTGTTTCTTCAGTAAAAAGAGACAATTTAACAATTAATTCCATGTATTATCAAAGTGTTACCGACAGTTTGCTTCGCTAATAGGCAACGATTATCTTATTTGGTCGGCATCGTGTAATCAAGTTGACAATATAAATGATTAGATCTATCATCATTATATTTTCCTAAGAGGTATCATGATTAAAAGGAAACAATTAATAATTGGCGAATTATTACAAACAAGCAAGACAATATTTGCAGCCGAAGAAAAACTTCATTTATTGCTAAAAATAATAACAAAACATTAGTTAATTACCTGTCCGACCAGGGGGGCTTATGTCCGCCCGCGCAAAACAGGCGGGGGGCTCGTGTCTGACCGCGCAAAATCAGCCGGGGGGGGGGCTCATGTGCGGCAATCATTTCGAAATGTTGATTTATATAGTATTATTGTCTTTTATTAAATTTCAAATTTCTTACATTTGAATTAAGATTTTGGTAATTCTTTCCCGATTTTGTGTTGAGGTGAACGTAAAATTTATGTAATCATGATTATCGCTATCACGCTTTATTCTCGCGTGAAAGTTATGCAAACATAATTTTCACTTCACGCTTTATTAGCTCACCTGAGCCAAAGGCTCAAGGTGAGCTATTGGGATGGCCCTGTGTCCGGCGTCCGTCGTTAGTCGTCCGTCGTCGTTAACAATTGCTTCAAATGACATCTCCTCCTATACCGCTTGACAGAATTCAACCAAACTTTACAGAAATGTTCCTTAGGTCAAGCTCTTTCAAATTTGTTCAAAGAATTAAAAACAATGCAGAACTCTGGTTGCCATGGCAACCAAAGTGAAAAAATAAGGAAATCTTAAAAAATCTTCTTGTCAAAAACTGGAAGGGCCAGAGCTTACATATTTGGCACATAGCATCATCTACTGGTCCTCTATCAAGTTTGTTCAAATTATGCCCCTGGGGTCAAAATTGGCCCCGCCCCGGGGGTCACAGATTTACAAAGAGTTATATAGTGAAATTTTCAAACGTCTTCTACTCTGAAACTAATGTGGCCAGAGCATTGATATTTGGCATGGTGACACTTCTAGATGTCCTATACCAAAATTGTTCAAATGGTTCTGGTCGGTTGCATAACTAGGTCACAGGAGCTAAAAATATATTTTTTTCATTGAAAACTTAAAAAATCTTCTTGTCTGAAACTACAAGGGCCAGAGCTTAGATATTTGACACATAGAATCGCCTACAGGTCCTCTATCTAGTTTGTTCAAATTATGCCCCTGGGGTCGAAATTGGCCCTGCCCCGGGGGTCACAGTTTTACATAGAGTTATATAGTGAAATTTTCAAATGTCTTCTTCTCTGAAACTAATATGGCCAGAGCTTTGATATTTGGCATGGTGACACTTCTAGATGTCCTATACCAAAATTGTTCAAATGGTTCTGGTCGGTTGCATAACTAGGTCACAGGAGCTAAAAATAGATTTTTTTCAATTATAACTTAAAAAAATATTCTTTTCTGAAACAACAAGGGCCAGAGCTTAGATATTTGGCACATATTATCGCCTACAGGTCCTCTATCAAGTTTGTTCAAATTATGCACCTGGGGTCAAAATTGGCCCGCCCCTGGGGTCACAGTTTTACATAGAGTTATATATAGAAAATTTCAAACGTCTTCTTCTCTGACACTAATATGGCCAGAGCTTTTATATTCGGTATGGTGACACTTTTAAATATACTTTACATAATTTGTTGAAATTGTTCCGGTCTGTTGCATATCTAGGTCAGTCCTGGACCTAAATTATTATCTGCATTTTTTCAGCTATTTTCTCAGGTGAGCGAAATATGCCCCATGGGGCTCTTGTTGGTAATTATACGGCGAGTCTCTATTGTAAAAGATAAGAGGACAATTTCACCGACAGTCACACAACGTAAACATTTTAATCTTTATTATTGCAAACAGTTCACATTTAAAGGTAGTTATCACTCTTTAATTAGCAATCAACACCTATATATATTATGTAGTTTACATCAAAGCAGCGACTGATGCAGTGATTCGATTTCAGTTAAAGTTGATTGATAATAATGATTGGTAATAAAGTTGTTTGCTAATTACTTTGTCTGTTTGACCAAATTGACGAGATGAAAATAATAATTAATTCTGTCCGTGCGAAAATAGGGAAGGGGCAAAAGTCCATCCCTTCAAAAAACTGAAAGGGGCAAAAGTCCGTGTTCGAAGGGGCAAAAGTCTGTGTTGGAAGGGGCAAAGTTCCGTGTTGCGATTTTTAACGAAGGGGCAAAAGGCTGGAGGGGCAAAGTTCCGGTATTCCCCCATAACCCCAAATTGACCACAAATTGCTAGTGCGATTCATGGAATTTGCAGATCAGTTTATTTCGCTCAAATGCTGAGAAAATTCAGTTTATTTCTAAACGAATACCCCAAAATGCAGGAATAGCTGATAAATTCAAAGTAGAATATTCATAGGGTTGGTATAGTCCTTGTTAAATGTCTATATTTATAGCTAACAATGACTTCTCCTCTGTACTGAGCTTTAATTACTCTCTCATAACTACGTCTTGTAGATAAGGCAAAAAAACAAACTGGAAATACTCCAAAACTGAAAAAATCCAACATATTTTGAATATATTTAATTTTTGTGTTGCAGTGCAAATATTATCCCAAAATATGTTTAGACTTACAATTTCACACTAAAACATGGGTCGATATACTAATAATACTTGCTATATAATTATGTCCATGGGAACCTTAACAAAAATTTCAATGTATGTAACCATGGCAACTATTTTACTACAAGTATACACAGTAATTGAAATATCTACTCCTTTGTTGCTTTTGCTAGGCAACAGGTAGTAGAAGGAAACTGAACATAAATTGGACATATTCTTAGTGTAAATATTAATGATTCTAATGTATGAATTTTGCATCCATTTTGGATTTCACGTTCTAAGAATTACTGATCAGAGTACATAATTTTAGACAGATTTTGTCACTTAACCCTTAGCCTGCCACTCACGACTATAGCTCCATATGCAAACAGCTTGGATCCGGATGAGACGCCGAGTAACTCGGCGTCTCATCCGGATCCAAGCTGTTTGACACTCGGACAACATTTTCAGCAATTTTGAGCAACTTTGAAGCACTTTGAAACTTGAAGCAGACGAGAAATATAGCAGACGACAATTTATTTGGCGGGCTAAGGGTTAAAAATGCCTTTCAGGACATTAATTTGGCACCTGACTGTCAATTGATTATTTTTGTTTGATTATTTTAAAATTTCCTCTTTCTTCCACTGCTTGTTTTCTGATTAAGTCCGTGAATGGATATTATGTTATGTTTCAGCACATACAATCTCAAGTCCTAATACCAACTAAATTCTTCATTGCTTTTTAGCTCACCTGACTCGAAGTGCCAAAGTGAGCTATTAGGATTGCTGGATGTCTGTCTGTCTGTCCACAATTACTTTGTGAACACTCTACCAGCTACAAATCTCATTTGATCTTAATGAAACTGGGTCAAAATGTTTGCCTCATTCAAATCTAGGTCAAGTTCAAATGTGGGTCATGTTTGGTTCAAAATTAGGTTACTAGGTCAAATCATAGCAAAACCTTGTTAACTCACTAGAGGCTACAAATCTCATTGGATTTTAATGAAACATGGTCAACTTGTTTGCCTCATCGATATCTAGGTCAAGTTTGAATATGGGTCATGTTCTATCAAAAACTAGTTCACTAGGTCAAACCATAAAAAACCTTGTTAACACTATAGATACTACATTATGACTTGCACTTTATAGCTTTAAGTGATTAGGTCACCAGCCATAAAAAAATAGGTCACTGGGTCAAATCATAGAAATATCTTGTTAATACTCTAAAGGCTATAAATCTCATTTGATCTTAATGAATCTTGGTAAAAATGTTTGCCTCATTGATATCTGGGTCAGCTTTGAATGTGGGTCAAAAACTAGGTCACAAGTTCAAATCATAAAACTACATTGTTAATACTCTTGAAGCTACAAATCTCATTTGATCTACTGAAACTTGCTCAAAATGTTTGCCTTATTTAAATCTAGGTCACAGTTGAATATGTGTCATGTTGGGTCAAAATCTAGGTCACTATAGGTCAAGTTTTACATGGTGTATTAAGTGATTGATATAGGGCCATAGTGGCCCTTGTTGTTATTGCTGTTGTTCTGTTGTGTTTCATGTACCATACCGGAACCACATAAATATGTATATACATGTTATTCTTCAAAACCCCATGTTGTACGACAAATATTGTTCGACAATATTGACCTGACGTTGGTGACCTCTATTAGCATAATTTCACACTTTGTTGCATTTCTAAATATAGCTTCGGAACACTTCGTTATCATTTATACGAGAACGCACATTGTAAACACATCGTTACCGAGAAAATATAGCATTGACCGGTTCCACAAATATCGACACGATATTCAGCGCAAGTGGTAAGGGAGACGACTATACATTATTTTTCTGTACAGTCAGTGGTTCGAATCCCATGCAATACTCATACATTTTTATTTTTTTCTTCAATTTATACTGTTTCTTTTAAGTAATCATACAGTATCTATTTCGATTTGAACCCCATTTTTTTGTTATTTTTAAAAAACATTATGTCATAACGTCTGTTTGGTCTATAAAATAACATTTCATAAAATAAAAATATTTTCTCCTCTACCGGGATTGGAACCCGGAACCTCGATGTTACAAATCTCTTGCTCTATCCACACACCTATTGCAGATTAGTTACCTCTGGGGGGTTATAAATTAGGTATATATTGGCAAGAGTCGCAGATGAGAACATCGATGATCTTACCTGGATTAAAACTTACTCGAAAGCGCAACATGGTGCGTTTTAGTAGATGCGATTATACTAGGAGACCCGGGAATAATAGTTTATCAACTCAACTACAATTTTTTGAACTTGCTCAATGTGGAGAGTTAATCCACTGAGGATCACAACTGTAACAAGATTCACGTAATAAGCCGAAATAACCCGAAATTGTACGTAGGCTATCGATTATTGATTTATACTGCGTCATCTTATTATAATTAATTCATGCATAAAGTTCAACGTCAGGTCAATATTGTCAGACAATACCTGGGTAAATAAAGGATATATTCTGTGTTCATGTTTCAGCTTGAAGAAATTGTGTGATTGACGGACACAAGCCCTCCCAGACACGAGCCCCCCTGCGGATTTTGCGCACGCTGACCGGGGGCTCGTGTCCTGGGGCTCATGTCCGCTTACCAAACTGTGTATGTGATGTAGGCTTGTTATTATGTTTCAGCTTGGAGAGATTGTGTTTGTGAACCTGTTGAGCCAGCAGGTGGTGGCCGAGACAAGTGTGGACGTTCACATCACCAATATGGAACTAGCCCAGGATGACCAGCAGACCTCCACACAGCTGCTGGTAATATCACGGCTATAATACTTGTACTTTTAACCCATTACCCAATAGCCTGTTTCTAGTTTGGAAGACATTTGACCACTTAAAGCAGGTTGAAAGTCAAGCAGAATCTTGACTTTCAGCCTGCTTTAAGCTACCATATGCTTAAATATAGAAAATATTTCTTATGATACATATCCATGACTGTACAAATTGGAACTATTTTCTGCAGTGGAGATATAAATTAAAAGTGTAAAAAGGCGTATTTATGAGGTAATGGGTTAAAGTGAAATTTGTGTACATGTGAATTGAAACTTGCCATAAATCTGTAAATTTTCATTGTCAAAATGACATAGAATTTGATTGACTTCTAAGAATTTTTATACCCCAGTGACTATTAGTCTGAGGCAGCATGCTATTTTTTCCCTGTCTGTCCATTTCATCATTCTTCGGTCCACCAAGACATATAATTCTATGTACTGTATTTTTTAAAACAATGCAAATAGTGCAGACCAAAATGAGATGCTGCCAACATTGCTACCTGGTTTTCGATGACATTTTTGGCAAAGAAGAGTCTTATTCTTTGAAGTCTTTCCTCCAAAAGTGCAATTCACCTATATTCAACTGTAGTTATGCCAGGTGGCTGCTCAAGCTAGTTGAAAGTAAAGCAGAAAGTTTCTATAGAAAGCTTTGTTGTACTTCACCTCCTGCACTTTCAACACAATCACTGAATAATTTCTGGTACCTCCACAGAGGAGAAGATAGAGGCATCCTCAGGTACTTCTATGGAGGAAAAGGTTAACCCATTACCCCGTAAATATGCCCTTTTATGCCTTTAATTTATTCCTACCTTGCAGAAAATAGTTCCACTGTTAATATAGTCATAAATATGTACTACCAAGAAAAATGTTGTCTATTTCTTAGCAAAAGGTAGCTTAAAGCAGGCTGAAAGTAAAGCAGAATGTGCCTTAAAGGCACATTCTGCTTTACTTTCAACCTGCTTTAATTGGTCACCTATCTTTAATAATAGAAACAGGCTATAGGGTTATGGGCTAACACATCTGATTTCTGTGTTATTGCAGATAACAGGCAAGTCAGGGCAGCAGTGGAAAATGTTACTGGAGAAGAGAAGTGCCAAAGTTCAGACCACTGATAATGAGATAACAGACATGGGCTATGAGAATATAGATGGCATGAATCTACCAATCAAAAGTCTTCTCATTAAACCAAATCCAGGTGAGTGGGCAAATAATATCTGGTCCAAGTGAGTAGAACGTTTTGTTGTAGATTGAAGAATGTTTTCACCATGCCCATATTTTAGCCTCGTTTTAACTTTGATATACAGTTAAGTTTGACTTGAGCAAGATTGAATTATCGAATTTCAACTTATGAAATACTACAGTGGAGAATCTGTTATTCTTTCCCGTTTAAATGCAAACGTACGCAAACGCAAAACACTAAAACGTTGAAAAGTACAACTTTTGGACAATTCTGATAATTCATGTTTATCTTGGTGGCAAACAGTTTGGAGCCTGATCAGACGCCGGGTAACCTGGCGTCTGATCTGGCTCCTAACTGTTTGCCCTGCAAATAATAGTTTTAGCGTAAACGCGTTTATTGGGAAAGAATAACAGATTCTCCACTGTAACAAGGTGGGATTTCAGCAAGTTCGAAGTATTGAGTTTCAACTATACCTATTTCTTTACTGTGTATTGAGGTAGTTTTTATACAGATGTAAAAATTCAACCGGATTTTTTTTGTATTACAGAAGCCATGGATGAGAATATGTTTTATCCAGAAGACATTAGCAAGTTTTCTCGATCCGTCACATTAAGCCCACAGTACGCCAAAGGTCGACACTTTGTTACTGCTCATTGTGATAAAACATCAACATACCAGGTACTCTAACATTCTGTTCTACTCTATTCTCAGTATATCTTGTTTTCTATTTTATGTCAAGTAATAATGCAGATGGAAAATAATGATACAGTAAAACCTCTCTATTCAACATCATCACTTTCATCATCATCATCATCATCATCATCCAGTTTAGTTTAACCAGGCCATTGATTAATCCTTCTTATAAGGGTGAGGTCTCAGGCTGTCCAGTCTGGAAAAAAGTCTCCCTCTCCAAGCTTGGCGATTTTGTGGGTTGGTGTAACATTTTGCAATAATAATAATAATAATAATAATAACGACTTTATTTACTGAGGCTACACATTTAGGCAAGCCCAATCTTCCATGTATATACATGTATTGTAAAATCTACTAAATAGTCAAAAATGGATTAGACATACAGTCCAATTTCAGTACCTTGAATCCTAACAAGTTCGATGTAATAATATACATCTTTCACGCCAAGCCATGAGTTAACACTGTACCCTGTGTATTGTAGGTGTATGACAGTAGTATGGAACATAACCCTATGTTTGTCTACAGCCTGCCTCTTGGATCTCTGAGTGTGATACTCACTGATAGGATACTGTTTGCCACCAGTAAACTGGGTGGGGACCAGAAACTCCTGGTTCTGTCAAATCAGAGGGCAGAGACATCTGAGGACCACATACAGGTATGATTACAGATACACAAAATATTCAACTACTACAGGCAATCTAGCTCCAGATAAGATGAGTATTTCTCCACCAAAGCCTATACTTGGATTACTCATTAGAATCTCGAAAAGTCTTAAAGGTGATTCTAATGAGTGTCTTAACAGAATGTTTAGAGAAGACATAGGCTTTAGAGGAGACATAAATGAGAAATTTTGTAAATGTTCAATTTAATCCTCTCGTATCTGGAGCCCTGACTACAAAACTTTCTCTAGCCAAACTCAAAATGTATTAAACTTTTGACTCTTTGCAATAGACAAACAAAAATGTGAGAAACGTATTGATTTTCTGCAATACGTTTTTCATAAGGATAGCAATAGCATCCTCAATGGTGAAGGCAATGGCATCAAACTGTCAATTTTAGTTCAAGTTTGTGTTTAACTTATTATCCCCTGAAACATCCAATGGACGATTCTAGTTTGCAATTAAAGCTAGTCCATTTTAGACTATTTAGGGTTGTTCTTCGTAATAAATTGCAAAACTACAAACAGTGAAGTCCCTGATCAGAGGGCTCCTGCAGGAGCCCTCTGATCAGGAAATTCCGTTTGCATGGGACAAGTGTACTCTTCACAGGTACACTTCTGGTAAAGGTTGCATATATGCTTCACTAGGGCTCAATGAGTTAAAACGCTTGTTGTTGTCTTGTATTTTCCTCCGCTGTCGTCGGAGCACTCCTTTGCAGGATAAGTTGTGGTCCAATGTGGTGAATATTTACAACACTAGTATTTACAATGTAA
The DNA here is from genome assembly GCA_922989275.2 of Gari tellinella. Classification (NCBI taxonomy): domain Eukaryota; kingdom Metazoa; phylum Mollusca; class Bivalvia; order Cardiida; family Psammobiidae; genus Gari; species Gari tellinella. The sequence continues at coordinate 77,982,972 of OV277857.1, forward strand.
GTTTTTCTCATTAGATTGTCTCACTACAACAAAGAAGCTAGCTTAAGCATTCTTATTACAATATTACTTACACTATTTTGTTGTGGCAAAATTTAATTCCATGAAATTCTTGTTTTCTTGACATGAGCTAGCTTGAGGGCTAAGGCAGGTAGCGCCTAAACAGGAGCTTCCTGCTTTACTCTCTTCTCACTTTAAGCTGTCACTTGTCTTTAATACTGTCAGTAAGTCCTCTTTTCGGCAGTACCAATAGAGGAGGTTGTACTCCAATATAGGTTCTTGAATGATCCAGTTATTTTAGAGTTTTGTGGGGAAGTGTAGGTATGGATATACAGTAAAACCTCTCTATTACGACCACTAATAGGAAGGCTAATTTACCGTATAGCTGGTATTTTCTGCGGGGTAGAAATTTCTGCCATTCTGCGGTTCAATCGTCCGATCGCAGAAAAAAATCGGCAGAATAAAATTACCATACTATTTTATCACCTAAAAAATAATTGATAATCCTTCAGTAAGCTTCTTCGATAAGTGATCGGTCTTTGCACTCACTCGAACATTTATTGCTTTTCAGACACCATTATAATAACCACGGAACATACTCACTCGGCAACTTACAGCATTAAATCTGTGTTGTTATTTAGTTTCTATCAAAATTCCTTATATAAGACCCTGGAAAAAACCCTTACAAAACTTATTAAAATGTACAGATGTTTACTACGACAAAGTAGATTTTGAGCGAATAAGTCCAAGGTACTCCAAATACAACAGAAAGCGGGTATGTATAATTATAGGTGATTATCAGTCCAAGCTGTTTGCTACTGTTAGTTCTGTCCGGTCAGGTCATGAAAGGGATATGAAATCTTTCCATATATTTATTTGTTATGATAATTACATATGTAATTTGTGTTACATGTAATAAACATATTTGTTCAGATATTAATCGTAATTGTTTCACATTTAAGTCCAATTGCATACATGTAATATCGACTCGTTGATCTACATATCCGCTACTCTATACACGACAAGCCGAATTTTGGATAAGGTTTTAGCCCATATCGGAAGTACAGTGAAGCTTACGTACATGTATACAACAGCAAGTGTGTAGGTAAATACTCTTTGATAACTATCTTTAGAACCGAATCCGCAGAAATTTATTATGCTGCTTTCAAAGAAGCGCAGAAATAAAAACAGTGGAATATAATTCACCCTGCTTTTTCATAAATTCGCAAAATATTATGGCAGCAGAAAATACCAGCTATACGGTAGAGTTTAAAAAATAGGTGGCAGCTTAAAGCAAGGTGTTTTACTGTCACCTTCCTTGAAGCAGTCAACTGCCGTAAACACCTAATACTTTACACAATTTAGTGGTCATAATAGAGAAGTTTCTCTGCAGATTGAATACCACTGCTTGAGAATGCCCTTGTTCTTTTAACATGCCAGATGTATAGCACCACCAAAAGTTCTAAGAACTATTGGTAATGCTGTAATGTTATTAGTGCAGCAGAGTCTCGAACAAACTGCTTTACCAGTCCAGCATGTTACGGCTAGACCACAAAATTAATATGTTTGTTTGTCAGTATACATTGTACTTCACTCACTTAGGAAGATTTCCATTTTACTCTCAGTCTGCTTTATGCAACCATTTGCTTCTAACAATGAAAACAGGGAAAGGATCTCTATAAGCATAGCTTTTGATCCAATCCTTTTTAGCTCACCTGAGCCTTCGGCTCAGGATGAGCTATTGTGATACCATTCCGTCCGTCGTCCGACGTCCGTCGTCCGTCCACACTTTCAAACAACATCTTCTCAGAAACCACTGACCCGATTTCAACCAAACTTTGTCAGAAGCATCAGTGACAAGGGGGAGCGAAATGTTGTTCAAAGATTTTGGCTAGAGTTATTCCCCTTGCTTTGGGACCAGATTTTCTAACATGACCGTATAGACAACTTTTAATGCATAAGAAAATCTTTAAAAATCTTCTTCTCAGAAACCAAAAGGCCCAGACCTTTGATATTTGGTTTGTATCATGACCTAATGATATTCTACCAAGATTGTTCAAATTTTGACCCTGGGGCCAAAAATGGCCCCGCCCCAGGGCTTATCAGTTTTTCTTAGGAAAACCTTTGAAAATCTTCTTCTCTGAAACTGTATGGCCTAGATCATTAATATTTGACATGTAGCTTTGCCTTATGGTCCTCTACCTAGATTGTTCAAATTATGACCCCCGGGTCAAAATTGGCCCCGCCCCCGGGCTTATCAGTTTTACATAGAGTTATATAGGAAAACCTTTAAAAATCTTCTTCTCTGAAACTGTGAGGCCTAGATCTTTAAAATTTGACATATAGCTTTGCCTAATGGCCCTCTACCAAGATTGTTCAAATTATGACCCCTGGGCCAAAAATGGCCCCGCCCTTGGGCTTATCAGTTTTTCTTCAGAAAACCTTTAAAATTCTTCTCCTCTGAAATTGTATGGCCCAGATCATTCATATTTGAAATATAGCTTTGCCTTGTAGTCCTCTTCCATGATTGTTCAAATTATGACCCCCCGGTCAAAATTGGCCCCGCCCAGGGGCTTATCAGTTTTACATAGAGTTATATAGGAAAATCTTTAAAAATCTTCTTATCTGAAACTGTAAGGCCCAGATCTTTCAAATTTGACATGTAGCTTTGCCTTATGGTCTTCTACCAAGACTGTTCAGCTTATGACCCCTGGGCCAAAAATGGCCCCGCCCTTGGGCTTATCAGTTTTTCATAGGAAAATCTTTAAAAATCTTCTTCTCTGAAACTGTAAGGCCCAGATCATTTATATTTGAAATGTAGCTTTGCCTTATAGTCCTCTACCATGTTTGTTCAAATTATGACCCCCCGGGTCAAAATTGGCCTCGCCCCGGTGCTTATCAGTTTTACATAGACTTATATAGGAAAACCTTTAAATTTCTTCTTCTCTGAAACTGTAAGGCCCAGTTCTTTAATATTTGTCACATAGTGTTGCCTTGTGATCCTCTACCAAGATTGTTCAAATAATGACCCCCGTGCCAAAAATGGCCCCACCCTCGACTTATTAGTTTTTCATAGGAAAACCTTTAAAAAAACTTCTTCTCTGAAACTGTAAGGCCAAGATCATTTATATTTGACCTGTAACTTTGCATTATGGTCCTCTACCAAGATTGTTAAAATTATGACCCTTTGATCAAATTTGGTCCTGCCCCAAGGCTTATCAGTTTTATATAGACTTATATAGGAAAAACCTTTAAAACTCTTTTTATAGCTATATATATCACGATATTGTTTTGCCCAGTCAGCTTAGGTGCAATGTTCTCAGGTGAGCGACTTGTGGGCCATGGCCCTCTTGTTCATTACGGTATATCAATGTATTATGTTCATGTACAATATCAGAAATAAAATATGTTTAACCCATTACCCCATAAATACGTCTTTTTACGCTTTCAATTTATTCCTCCACTGAAGTAAATAGTTCCACATTATACAATCATGAATTGTACAATGAGAAATGTTTTGAATATTCTATCAGACTTTAGCTTGAAGCAGGCTGAAAGTAAAGCAGAATGCAGAACAACCAGCTTTAAGTATTCACCTAACTTCAAAACTAGAAAAAAGCTATGGGGTAATTGGTTAAACCAACAATTAAGACAAGTGATGAGGGAATTGTTTCTGACATTCTTTCAGGTTTTCAACAAGGATGCCATCTTACAACAGTTTGAGCTTCCTCCAGAGGATAGACTGCTTACCATTCTCCCTAAATCATTTCCATTCTACTGGCATGAGAAACTTGAGGAACAATTGGGCAAGCTCTCACATGATCAAGATGACAGAAGGTCAACCGGGTCAGAACTTGATCAGACTGGTTATGATCAGTCTAGAACGCCCTCTGCCTTTGAAATACCACTGAGTTCCCATACAGTTTTAGATGGCTGTATTGTGATTTCTGATTCTACTGTGTATGAATGCAGACCAAGGTGAGTATACATTTGTATGCCCTCAGCATCTGCTGATGTAGGAGGCATATGGTGATTGTCCTAGCTGTCAAATTATCCATGCATCCATATGAGGTTCACAAGACATTACCATTTTTTGGACCTTTCTCAGTCGATCCATATCACCCAACCTTTCACCTTGATCTAATTTGGACATAGTTTAAAAAAACTATTAGCAAGCATGATTGAGACAGGGGGTATATATGTATTAATTTGAAATTAAAGAGATCTACTCCACCTATAAATGGAGTAGAAAAGCATTGAAAAAAGTATAAAAAAAACACAACAAATAAACCACCCTAAGATACTGTTATTTTTCTTCAGGATGTTTTTGTACTGATCATCTTTTATATACATGTATATTAATTCTATGTGCACAATGTTCTCTAAAATTTGCTCTTTAGGTCATCTGGCATGAAGTGCCGAGGTGAGCTATTGTGACCCTCCTGTGTCCGTCCTCCATTTGTCGCCCGATGTCGTCTGTCTTCATGTGTCATCAACTTTTATCTTATCTTTAAAGAACGTCTTCTTGAAAACCACTAGACCAATTTTATCAAAACTTCATAGGATTGTTCCTTTTAGGGTACTCTCTCAGATTTATTTAGATGTAGGTCATCCACTTGAAAGTGTGGTTGCCATGGCTAAAAATAAATCTTCCTGTCAAAAACTGTTGAATCCAAATTGAAAATAATTTTACAAAATCTAAGTATCTGAATCCATTAAGCCTTAGCCCGCCAAATAAATTGTTGTCTGCTATATTTCTCGTCTGCTTCAAGTTTCAAAGTGCTTCAAAGTTGCTCAAAATTGCTGAAAATGTTGTCCGAGTGTCAAACAGCTTGGATCCGGATGAGACGCCGAGTTACTCGGCGTCTCATCCGGATCCAAGCTGTTTGCATATGGAGCTATAGTCGTGCGTGGCAGGCTAAGGGTTAACCATGGGATACCAGATGAGCGATTTAGGGCCATCATGGTCCGTTTGTATGTGAGTGTTTTGGTTCTATATAATCTATAGAGTTTTCTCCCTGGTCATTCATTCACATGACTTTCCGCCACCTACAATGAGACTTGTGTGTATTAATAGATATCCAATTGAATTAAGTTAAAGAGTCTGATGAATGCTTAATTAGATTATTTGGCGCTAAATGCCTCAGTCCGAGTTAAGTCCGCGTACACGAAACTTGGTGTCAGAAGTTTGTCGAAGTCACGCTCATAATAACGAACATTCAAGATGGCATTTCGTCTCAATCCTCCAGAAAACTTTCAGTTGTTTAGTCGTCGTACACGAAACAGTGAGTATTATCTCATTTTGCAAATATACAGTCTATTTTCATTCTCTTTAAAGTGAAACTATTTTCTTCAGTTTAGGAATGAATTAAAGGCTTAAAAAGTGTATCTATGGAGTAAAGAGCTAAGGCAGATAGCATCTTAATGTAGGACAAAAGTATGGCACAAGACTCGTATAGGAGCATTGTGCATTACTTTTATCCTGCATTATGTGGTCACCAGTCTTTAAAGATCACCATGTGTTTTCTTCAAGCAGTGATCACTTAATACAAGTTTGACTGTACCCTAGTCCTTCATAGAAAGCCGTTGCATATGCTAATATCAACATTTCCCATCATTTTTTGTGATATTTAACAGTTTTCAGTTTCTGGCATATGCAACGTCTTTCACTTTTTCAATGAAAACTGGGCGCATTGTTCCCACAGAAAACTACGGAGGAACGGTTCAAGAGACATATTGAGCAAATTAGGAGTGTTTGAGCTCGTAATTCACTTCAGTCCTATAAAAGGACTGTTTTTCAAACATATTTTGTCACAAAATAGTTTACGGTACTCACATTTTGTGTTTATTTATCTGATTTGAATCACTCCTTCACATTTCATCAGTAACATATGCCTATTCTTAGGGAATTCCCTTCATTTGCATATGAGGTCAACCGGAAGTGGTTCACAAACTAATTATTTAAACGAAATCCACCATTACAATTCCCCCTCCATTCTTAAGCTATTTCGTTCAAATGAATTTGTATAATTGTTTACCCGAATGACGTCATCACAAACATGGCAGACTTTTTGAATACTGTTCGACTGGGAATATTACTGTAAGCGTTATTGACCTAAAGATAGGTGAGTGACATGGATTTTAGGCAGTAAACAATATAAAACTGTTTAATGTATCAAATGAAACCCATATTCTCTATGAACTAAGATAAATGACAAAAATCGATTCAGGTAGAAAATGCGTTAGGGAATTAGCCAATAACTTTTAGACGTTGAAGCTTACAAAAAAGGAATGATGAAAAAGAGCAAGCGAAACGTCTAAATAATTTGGACTAGACTGTACCCCATCACTGTATTTCAGGATATCCCCAGAGCGTTTATTTTTGGAGCTGTGTAGAAGCCAATCAGATGCTGGATTTGCTGAGCAGCTTGGCATCAGCCTCAGTTTGGATTTGAACTTCCTATTTGAAGAGGCAGCTGACTTCTTACTGTCACATGGCAACAGTAAACAAGCTGCTAGACTTTTCCACATGTCAAAGGTGAGCTTCCTGTTTATAAGGAACTTATCTATTGGCATATATTGCCTTTGTTGACAACAGTGTAAACCCAGACGAGACAGTTCCTGTGATCAGGGTGTGTGCTGTTGTCTTCATAAATTATTTATACAGTAAAACTTCTCTGTTACGTCCACTTAAACAAAGGTTAATTGATTGCGTAACAGACAGGTTCCAGCTTAAAGCAACGTGACAGTAAAACAGAAAGCTCCTAAATGGACATGTTTATCCTGGTCACGACACCAAAATGTCAGATCAGCAATAACTATGAAACTTCTACACTGCTTTATTGATCTACTCTTACTTTACTCTATCCTGTTTTCTATACAATGTCACGCATGATGACATAATGACATGTAATGTCTTGGCAGTGGTGCCATGACATCACATGGCGATACGTATTCCTGACATTACCATGTTTTAGGCAAGTGACAGCTCAAAGCAAAATTTAAAAAAGCTTTCTGCTTTATTTTATCTTAGTTTTTGGAGTCCACTGTGGATGGAAACTGTATTATAATTGATGGTCCTTGTGTTGAGGAATAGGTAGAGGTCTTTTAACTCTTTCCTCCCTAAAACTTTAAATGGACAATTCCAGTTTCCATTTTAGTCTTGTCCATTTCTGACTTTTATAGGTTGTTTTTGTCAATGTTTGGCATTATGACAAACAGTGAAGACCCTGATCAGAGGGCTCCTTTCGGAGCCCTCTGATCTGGGTCTTCACTGTTTGTTCCAGACAAGTGTACTTTTCACATGTACACTGTTTGAAAAGTATGCCTATATGCGGGACTAGGGTTCAAAGGGTTAAGACACTCCTGTTAGGGAAAGGACTTGATATGATAGTACATGTATATATATGACAAAACCTGCTGCTTGTTACAGGGTAGTGCAGTACGACGTGTGTCAAGCTTTGCCAAGTATGGGTACATTCATGAGATCCTGCCATACCTACAGCAGCTGTTGACCAAGAGCAGCTCACTGAACCAGTCTGATTTACATCAACTGTCTGACTTGGCCCTGCATGGACTAGTACACAGACTAAAACAGGATACCAGCAATGAGGCCAATACTGAACTTCTCAGGTAAATGTACATCTGGCCATACAGCAGAAATGTAAATAAATATTTACACCTTTAAATTACTCCTCCACTGAAGAATATAATAACATTTTATAATGTGACGAATGTGTACCATAACACACATTTTCTATATCTTAGCAGATGTTAGAATAAAGCAGCCTGAGAGTAAAGCAAAATGTGCAGAAAGGCACATTCTGCTTTATTTTCAACTTGCTTTAGTGGTCAAATGTCTTCTAAACAAGAAACAGACTATGCATTGGGGTAATGGGTTAACTCTTTCCTCCCTGAAACTTTTAATGGACAATTCTAGTTTCCATTTAAGTCTAGCCCATTTCTGATTTTTAAGGGTTGGTTTTGTCAATGTTTGGCATTGTGACAAACAGTGAAGACCCTGATCAGAGGGCTCCTAGGAGCCCTCTGATCTGGGTCTTCACTGTTTGCATAGGACAAGTGTACTATTCACATGTACACTGTTCGAAAAGCACGCCTATATGCGGGACTAGGGTTCAAAGAGTTAAAGCAGATTGTAAATAAAACATTTACTAATGATCTTAACTTATAATTACAGGTAAAAAAGTTAAGTTTGTTTATTACAGACAGTTCCTAATGAACAATGTGGAGTATGACACTGGTACAGCTCTCAAGCTGCTGGCAGAATCTGGCCTAGAACAACTACTGTTGGACTTCGCTATGGTGAGTATTACCACAAACAGTAAATAAAGATGAAATAAGTTGAAATTACGTGTTGTTTGTTGACTATTTTTACATATCCACAAACAGTAACGTAATATCAGTGCTGAGTAACCATTTGAACAAATATCAAGAGGCATTGATTTATAGGCAGATATCTTATTATAGCGTGCGTGTTACTCCTGACTAAAGTAAAGCAGAAAACTTTCTTAATCCATTACACCATAGCCTGTTTCTAGTTTGGAAGATTGGTGACCATTTTAAGGCCTTTCGCTACCGGAAGTCGGTCTTGCGGGCGAGCGGATATGCGTCTTGGCAACATAGACTTTTTCCGTACGTGCTTATACTAGAAAATTTATCTAAAGGAAAATGTTGTTACGATTTAGTATAATCCTTCACAGCGCAGTGAGCAGAGTGATTGACTAAAAATTCAATGGTCATAGGTTCGAGACCCATCCGATCCAAATATTTTTTTTAAGTGTCCGATTTATTGACTTGTCAATCCATAACGCAGTAATCAAGGGACATGTTATGTTTAGTCTTTGTTGATTAGAATAAGTGATGTTATATACGGTCCAATTATATGTCCACTTACATGTACGTTTTAATTTAATGACTTACAAGTCAATAAAATCGGTATGCGTGTATACGATTTGATCGAACTATAAAGCCACACATTGAAGCTTATCAATACGTCAACCTTTTCAAGATCAACATTGCCCATTATTATTATGTTTAAACAATAGAATTAACCTTGTATACAAGTCTGTGAATAAATAATAGCGCATTTTAATGACAGAATTCTAATTTTAAGGTAATAATAACTGTATCTCAACTTCAAATTGCCCCCATTTTAATAAGAAAATCTGTTATAACAACAAATCCTGACTGTAATATTTTCTAATTTTTTCTGACCAACTGTTTCATCAACCATATATTTGAAATAAATGAAAAAAAATATACATTGAATGAGTCAGTTTTTTGTAATTCAATTTTTTAGCATTTTGCAAAATTTAAATAGCTGATAACATCTTTCTAAAAAAAACTTTCAAAATGTTTTTAGCTTTTCTTGTAATGAATGTTGTGGACTTCTTATTGGGCTAGACTAATAGTCATTAGCTTTATTTATTTTTGAGAAAAATAAAATCATCAAAATTCCAGGTTTTTGTCAGAAAAAGAGACCTTAAAGACAAACCACACGATAGATTTTGCTTATATTTTCACACATTGATTCTAAGCCTATTATCATTCTTCATGAAAAGTTTCATAACAATTGTATGGAAACTAAGCGCACATGCGAAGTACCTTAAAACAAGTTGAAAGTAAAATAGAATGTATCTGCTTTAAGCTACCATAGGGATATAAAAAAGATATTTATTGCACTGCATATTTACAACTATAAATTGGAATTAGATCTATTTTCCTCAGTGAAGGAATAAAGGCATATTTATTGAGTAATGGGTTAAGACACTGATATGGTATGACAGCTAGCTTGCATGCTGCGGTCTAACTAATTTAAAGCAGAAAGCTTTCATAAATACTTACTTTCTGCAGCAAGCTTTTAACTGTCAATATTGACATCGTAACTGATTGGTTCCTTAATAGTTCGAGAATAATTTATCAATCTGAATTTATTCTATATAAAAAATTGAACAAGGGTCAGCATTGATTCATAGTCCTTCAATGTTTAGGCAGACATTCTCAGGGCTAGTAATATATAACACAGAAGTGACGTTTATATAATTCTCTTGTAGGCACGAGGCTTGGTCATTGATGCTTTAGAAGTGTTGGCAAGGCAGGGACAGTACAGACTGACCACACGGACACTAGAGAGTCTGGTCAAGAGAGGCTTTGCTGCCCACATTGCCCAGGTAGCCTCAGGTGAGATATAACGAGATAGATTTTGTTCAACCCATTTCCCCTTTGCTGCTTTATAGTTTTGAAGATAGGTGACCACTTAAAGCAGGTAGAAAGTAAAGCAGAATGCGCTTTAAGGCACATTCTGCTTTACATTCAACCTGCTTTAAACTAACATCTACTATGATATAGAAAATATTTCTTATGGTATGTATTTATGAAGGTATAATTTGGAACTATTTTCTTCAGTGGAGGAATAAATAAAGAGCGTAAAAAGGTGTATTTATGGGGTAATGGGTTAAGAACTGATCAAGAGCTATGAAGGTTAAGGTTTAATAATGATTTTACAGGTGCCTTTCTCCAGTGCCTAGATGTGTCCAGTCTGATATCTATCTTTGGTGAGAAGCCTCAGCTGGTTGCTCAGTACCCAGACCTGCTGCTAGATAATCTGAGTGATCTGGAGATTGGTGCCCTGCTTCAGATGGCTGAGGTTTTAGACCCGTCCAGACCAATAGTTCGAGGCTACTTGCAGAGGAAGATCAACTCTAGGAGAAGGTCCAGTTCCCTTACCTCTATAGCCAGCAACTGGGAATCACTGGAAGCCTCACAAAGAAAGGTAAGAAGGCAATACTGGACACACAGGAATTTGATAAGTTATCTCCCTTTGGGAAAAATCTAACACTGCTCAAGCACACACAGTAGCAGCAGAAGTTATCTCCCTTTGATTAAAAAGATCTACTTTTAGCCTGCTTTAAGCCATGGAGAAAGGACAAATGGAGAAGGATCCGGCCTGCTCGCGATTTATCGTGTCGTTCAATCAGCGGCGCTCGCTGGCGGCTAGAAAACAATGTTTTTCCGAAAGTTTGGTGTTAATAGAAATGCTTTTAATGTTATCTTTTCGTTATAAATTTTAATACAGATGTTTTATTAGACCATGATCTCACGACTAGTACAAAATTTGAGGCGATAGCTTATAATTTGTTTGTTTAGTGAGTTTGTGAAAATGAGAGAGAAAACGTACAGTACTGTATTTTCCGTTTTTCCTACGAAAGTTTGGTGTTAATAGAAATGCTTTTAATGCTATCTTTTCGTTATAAATTTTAATACAGATGTTTTATTAAACCATGATCTCACGACTAGTACAAAATTTTAGGCGATAGCTTATAAATTGTTAGTTTAGTGAGGTTTTGAAAATGAGAGAAAAACGTATTTTTTCGTTTACCTACAAGTTTGGTGTTAATATAAATGCTTTTAATGTCATCTTATCGTTATAAATTTTAATACAGATGTTTTATTAGACCATTATCTTACGCGTAGTACAAAATTTGAGGCGATAGCTTATAAATTGATAGTTTAGTGAGGTTTTGAAAACGAGAGAAAAACGTATTTTTTCGTTTACCTACGAAGTTTGTGTGTGTCTATATTTCTCTGCCACTGTCTGTATTTATGTCTCTGTTTCTCTTTGTGATTGTCTCTCTGTCTGTCTGTTTTTTTCTTATCTCTGTCTGTCAGTCTCTCGCTTCTTCTTTTCTGTCTCCATCTTTCTGTATAAATGTCTGTCTGTCTCTCTGATGATCCTCATGCGGAGAATAGGTAAAGTGTGTCATAAAGAGCTTAATTTGAAAAAGGGGTAAACTATATTTCAAGAGACATACTCTATGAATCCGACATTTTCGAGCCTGATCTGGATTACAACTGTTTGCAATTGCAATAGTCATCATGTTACTGGTATTCAGTAATGAGAGGGTTAATCCAGTCATCAACCAAACCAGGTGCATTGGTGTTGTTTTTTTTTGTTTTTTTTGTTGTTTTTTTAATTCAATTCTATTATCTTTATTTTTTGTGATTTGTATAATATATAAACATCATGCGGTTACAGAAGTCAAAAACACATGTTAAAGTTACACGCACGGGTAGCATTGATCTTTTTTATTAAAGTGGCAACCCGCTGGTGTCCATCTTCATAGATAATCGGCATGTTCAAGAAGCATGGACTTCATGCTGGGACAGTTTTATGACGCTGATAATTGTCCTGCTAATTTGGTGCGGGTTCTGTATACGGTTACGTAATGTGTCACATTCCTTTGTGATGTGTAATATGGTAGACATTTTGTAAGTAAATAAAGCTAAGGACGAGTGTCAAACATTCTGGATCCAGATCAGACGCCGTGTTACGCGGCATCTGATCTTGATCCAAGTTGTTTGCAAAAAAAAAGTAAAGTCGCGATCAGCAGGCAAAGAGTTAAGCAGTTAGTAAAATAGATTGCTTAAGGCATTGGCTGCTTTATAATTTACTCCGTTATATAAGACATAAGTAAAGCAGAAAGAAACGGAGATCTCATGTTATCATGTTTGCAATTAATTTCTGAAGATAATGCAAACTGTTACCTCTTTCATAGAAATGGGACGGATAATATGTATATTTTAGTCTGGATGTAAAACTAACCCTAAATTCATTTTTTTGAAGTAATATGTTAATAATTATAATTTTCCTTTCAATAATAATAATGATCACATACGACATAATAATACAGTTACAACTTTGGCCGTTTTGGATTTTGGCCGTTTGACGCGCACTCCTTTCAAATGTCTCTTTACATAAAAAATGGATTTTTTTTTTGCTTCCAAGGAAATATTTCCTCCATATAGAACATTGTAACAATGCATGAACACATTTTTAGAAGTTTAGAAGTTTGCTTAAGTTTTTATACGGAAGGAATTCTTTTCTTACGCGAGTTGGTCTAGTCATTTCATTAGCCAGCAACCTTTGTAGGTCATCATTACTTTTTTCGCTTCAAGAAAAACCCTGGTATTTTTACAACCGAAAGATAAGTGTCACAGCTTTATATCAAGACCTTTTTTTTTAAATATATATGTATATATCGGACGAAAATTATGGATTAAATTCAAGTTTTTGAAACGGGACGTAGTGTATATTTCGCGATTGCCTGCTCTCGTTTATCGACTATTTCATTTGGCCATCGCTCTTTAACTCGCCATAAAATGTGTCGATTTCGAAAATAAACACTTGCATTTTTACAACTGAAAGAAATATATCTAAGCTTTCCTTTAAGACCATTTCTTTGAAAATCGGTGGAAAATTGAGGGTTTTATGAAAGGTTTTGTAACGGGGCGTGATATATTTATGCCCGAGTGCTTGCTCCCTTTTATCGGCAAATTCATTTGGAAACCACTCTTTAACTCGCCATAAAACTGATCAATTTTAAAAATAAAATCTGTTATTTTTACAAGTGAAAGATAAATATCTTAGCCTTCTTTTAAGACCATTATAATGAAAATCGGGTGAAAATTAAGGATTTTATGTAACTTAAACTAACAGTAGGTAACCATTCAACACGATAAAAAACGCGATAGCCCGCTATCGGCGTACCGGTGCAGTTGAATTATCGATCGATTAAGCGTTATCGCACATACAGGTATCGGACGACACCATTTTGGGGAAAATGCAGATTTGAGTATAAGTTACTTCTCCACTTGTCCTTTCTCCATGTTTAAGCTATCATCTACAAGAATATAGAGAATATTTCTTATGGTTATATTTATGACTCTATAAATAGGAGCTTTTTTCTTCAATGGAGGAATAGTTTTGAGGCTTAAAAAGTTGTATTTTGGGGTAATTAGGTAAGGAGCCTTTTGATCAGGGTCTACAGATTACACAGTATAACATACTGGTATATTGGTAACCGTTTCCAGCAAACATTGGACTGAAGAGTTTCCAGTTTAACCCTTTACCTCATAGAAACACCTTTTAGTGCATTTATTTCATTCCTCCGCTGAAGAAAACAGTTCCAATTTATGCATCATGAATGTATGTTGTAAGAAATATTTTCAATATTCTTGCAGATGATCACTTACAGCAGATTAAAAGTAAAACAGAATGTGTCTCAAGGCGCATTCTGCTTTACTTTCAACCTGCTTTAACCCTTAGCCTGCCACTCACGACTATAGCTCCATATGCAAACAGCTTGGATCCGGATGAGACGCCGAGTAACTCAGCGTCTCATCCGGATCCAAGCTGTTTGACACTCGGACAACATTTTCAGCAATTTTGAGCAACTTTGAAGCACTTTGAAACTTGAAGCAGACGAGAAATATAGCAGACAACAATTTATTTGGCGGGCTAAGGGTTAAGTGCAGGGTTAAGAGATGTTTTCATGTAATTGCCTTATGAATGAATAGTGTCAGTGAAATACATGTACCTGTACTCTATTGTAGGATGTGAGGTCACAGGAGGCGTCAGTGATGGTGTACTGTTTCCTGATGGTAGTGTTACACCTCAACAAGAGAAGAGGTCAGGAGGGCGGGGCAGTACAGCTTGATTTCCTCTTCAATAACCCTGCAGACCTTGTGCAGGAAGCAGTGAGTTATTTGAGAAGCAGTTAATGACAAGCTCATGTTAACATATTCAACCCTAGCTACAAGTATACTCGCTATTTACAAACAGTGTATCCATTAAATGTGCACTTGTCCTATGCAAACAGTGTAAACCCTGATCAGAGGGCTACTACAAGAACCCTCTGATCTAGCATTGTCAAAGAAAAATCAAGGAAGAACTAGTTAACTCTTTGAACCCTAGTCACGCATATAGGTGTCCTTTGCAAACAGTGTACCTGTGAGGAGTACACTTGTCCTGTGCAAACAGTGTAGACCCTGGTCAGAGGGCTCCTTCAGGAGCCCTCTGAGCAGGGTCTATACTGTTTGTCATTTTGACATATATTGTAAAAATCAACCCTCAAAAGTCAAAAATGAACTAGACTTAATTGAAAACTAGAATTTTCCATTTGAGGTTTCAGGGAGGAAAGGGTTAAGCTACCATGAAAAGGAGAAATTAATACCATGAAAAGGATAAAAGTAATACTGTAGTAGAGTTCTGTATTATTCTTATTCTACATCACACAACCAATCTTTCTTTAGGGATATCCATGTATTCAATGAACAGTCAGATATTCTTAGGAGGCCAGACCCATTTTGTACACATAACCCAAAAACTACCGACTTATCTGGAACTCATTTTCTGAATAACTACTACTTATGCATGTCAAAAGAAACAAAAAATATTGATCTACTATAGAGGCACTGTACTTAACTCTTTCCTCCCTAAAACTTTAAATGAACAATTCAAGTTTCCATTTTAGTCTAGTCAATTTTTTACTTTTAAGGGTTGTTTTTGTCAATGTTTGGCATTATCACAAACAGTGAAGACCCTGATCAGAGGGCTCCTTTCGGAGCCCTCTGATCTGGGTCTCCACTGTTTGCATAGGACAAGTGTACTGTTCACATGTACAATGTTTGAAAAGGACGCCTATATGCGGGACTAGGGTTAAAAGGGTTAAATTGAATGTGATTGGTTTATTCCACTCTGCAAGTATGCACGAATTAGTTAAAAAAGAAATCCATTGTTTGTTAGCTCAGTTCCAGCTTTATATGGACATGTCAGTGTGACATATTTGTGGTATTTCAGCTTTTTTAAGGGTTTTTGACAAACAAAAATTGCACACATTTTAAACTGAAAGTTTGACTGTTTCGTACCCTATGGCAATTGCCTTTTTCAAATCTTGCAAATTTGTGTCTGGATCCATTTTCAATGCTGCCTGAAAGTTTCACATTTTGAAGGAAATCATTGATATTCAAGAATTATGTAGTACCCAGCATAGTTTTTGAGAAAACTCTTCCAAAGTGATGTGCAAAATTAATGGAAATTTTTCATTCTACGGAAGCCCAAATGTGCCATATATGACAAAACATTTTTATATGTTAAAGGTGTGCAAAGGATATAAAATTTAAAAGTCACCACAATTTCATGAAATCATTTTTGAGTTAGATCTTTAAATACATTGATAAAATATGATAAAATAGAAAATGGTGTGGGTCTAGGTTTTATCTGAATCACTTATTCTGGAACTTAAGCCTTATTTTTTTACTGCTAATTTAGCCATTTATCTGTAACCTGTCAGTTTAATTTCAGACAATCAACTTAACTGTAGAGTAAAATTGGCTGTTACAGGTAGAGAATTCCCAGCAGTCTAGGCAGAGATTGGCCTGTAAAGTCAGTCCACTCAGTGCTGGTCAGTGTCATACAGCTGTCGTCAAAGGGGGAGAACTCTACACATGGGGTAGAATGGCCAATAGCAGGTTAGTGCTACATTTCATTGATTGCTTTTAACCCATTCACCCCTGAAACTTTTGCAAACATGATGACTTAGTGTAGCATGGAAAAACCCACATTGACTAAATCTGCTTGCAATTGCACTCTTTATGTGTTAATTAGGCGTCAATTTGGACACAGTCTTTATTCTTTCACTGTATTTTGCTGTCCTGGATGTTGCTGGGTTTTGATGATTTTTTTTGGATTTTTTTCATTACGTGGAAGTGAAGGTGTGACCAAGTGTAGCATGGATAAACCTAAACTGACTAAATTGGTCTACCCTTCCTGTTGATGTTACGGGTGTTTCAGTTATTAAATGTTTTGATTAATGTTTATAGTCAAAATTTATGTACAGTTCTAACTCGGGATTTGAATTCTTATGGTTTTATCTTTTGATTTGTTTGATTGGCACTTGTGATGACCACTAATGTCTACAGGTGAGTGCAAACTTATGATCTAGTGTAGCGTGGATAGACCCACACTGACTAAATCTGTCTACACCCCCTATATATGTTTGCTAAGTTTCTTAGATGTCCATCCAGCAGTCCCTTTTTAGCTCACCTGGCCAAGGTGAGCTATTTTGATTGTCCTCTGTCTGTCGTCCGTCGTCGTTCGTGCTTCGTTCGTCGTCAACAATTTCTTTAAACGACATCTCCGAAACTACTGGATAGATTTTTACTAAACTTGGCCTGAATGATCCTTATATGGTCCTCTTTCAAAGTTGTTCAAACATTTCCGGTCCGTTGCATATCTAGGTCACAGGAGCTAAAAATAGATTTTTTCAATGAAAACTTAAAAAATCTTCTTGTCTGAAACCACAGTACCCTGAGCTTAGATATTTTGCACAAAGCATCGTCTTCAGGGCCTCTATCAAGATTGTTCAAATTATGTCCCCTGGGTAAAAAATGACCCCGCCTCAGGGGTTGTAATTTTACATAGAGTTATATAGTGTACGAGGGTTGTTCGGAAAGTTCGTAGAATTTTGCTATAAAAATACGTATAGTCGTAGTTGGATGCAAAAAATTAGATCAACATTAATTTCCAGATCTGTGCTACATATTCTGTGAAAATCGGCAATATACGCTTAAACACATTTTTTCTATGCATCTTACAAATACATACATAACGCATACCCGGAGCACCTCAACGTCGACGTGACGTCAAACGTTATATACGTCAAGCGAACGTCTCACTTTCCCAACATAATCACCCGCAATATCCACCTACTCGTTATGGCTTTCTAACTCATTTTACGCATGTTTCTGTATACAAGTCCTCACTGAATGTAGATACAAATTTCTGGGTCTGTTTGGTAAATTCAGCTGCTGAAACAAATGTAATTCCATGTAAGCTCGCCTTTAACTCTGTCAGCACTCTAAAACCCATGGGAGCCAATTCGGGGCCGTTTGGCGGGTGTTCTTACATATCAAACCATAGTAAGCTGATTTCTAACTGCGTTGAAGCTGCTCTACGATCCGGTTCATTATCCTGATGTAGCATTACGCGCTCAAGATCCATGTGTAGTCGCTTCTCTCGTATCTCATCCGTAGTGTGCTTCTGTCCTTAAAATCGTCACCTTCGGCATTGTTTTGGCAGAGAAACATCTGAGAGCATCGAACTCGGTTCTTGTTCGTGAACAACCTCGGCATCCAGCGTGCTCTAACGTTAGACATACCAAGTTCATCTATTAATAGTTCAAGTACGGTAGAGCAAGAAACACCAATTTTATCAAGCATATATCTTACTGTTGTAACTCTGTCCGCATTTTCCTTATCTTTTCACTTGTCCTTAATGGAAGCAGCTAAGATTGATGGTCGGTCGCTCCTAGGAGCGTCCTGGATCGATTATTTTCCATTCCTAAAAAGTGATCGCCATTTATACAGGAATGCGAGACTCAACTTCTTGTCATATTTTCCCGTGGATTTAATCATTTTAAGAGTTTTTGTCGGCGATTTACCTACAGTAACATAATTTTATTTACAACAGTTTGCAAGTCAACGTCACTGGTCGACGTCATTTCTTTTTAGTTCGCATTTCCGCTATCTGTAGACTAAATACTGTAAATTCTGTTCAAGCGCTTACAATGTTTTGAAACTATGAGTAACTAACGTCATGACGTCACGTTACAATCAGACCTTTTCGCGCTTATCTAGCGTCAACAGAATTGAGAGAAATCACGTTTGCTTTATTAGAAGAAAGTTTAAAAAATTATAACTTTCGAGCTGCTCCGGGTCCCCGTTACTGCGTTGCTACGGTAACCTGTATATTCGGTAAACATTATCTATTTCATTTCTCTCTTACAAAATAGTTTAAAAATAAGATGAGGTACTTACATACCAAATTTCAAATTGATCAAATAAAGCTAACCAGAGATATAACAAAATTCTACGAACTTTCCGAACAACCCTCGTATATAGTGAAATCTTCAAACATCTTTATCTCTGAAACTAATATGGCCAGAGCTTTGATATTTGGCATGATAACTCTTCTAGACGCCCTTAAACAATACTGTAAATATGGTTCCGGTCAGCTGCATATGTAGGTCACAGGAGCTAAAAAATCTTCTTGTCTGACACCACAGTACCCTAAGCTTAGATATTTGGCACAAAGCATCAGCTACAGGTTTTCTATCAAGATTGTTCAAATTATGTCCCTGGGGTAAAAGATGACCCGCCATGGGGGGGTCGTAATTTTACATAGAGTTATATAGTGAAATCTTCAAACATCTTTATCTCTGAAACTAATATGGTCAGAGCTTTGATATTTAGCATGATGACACTTCTAGAAGCTTTTAACCAATATTGTAAATATGGTTTCGGTCAGTTGCATATCTAGGTCACAGGAGCTAAAAATATATTTTTTCAATGAAATCTTAAAAAAATATTTTTGTCTGAAACCACAGAACCCTGAGCTTACATATTTGGCACAAAGCATCATCTTTAGGTCCTCTATCAATATTGTTCAAATTATGCCCCTTGAGTTAAAACTGCCAAGGCTCTAGGGGTCGCAGTTTTACATACTATTAGAGTTATGTAGTGAAATATTCTTCTCTGAAACTACTATGGCAAGAGCTTTGATATTTAGCATAGTGACACTTTTAGATGTTCCTTACCAATATTGCTGAAATGGTTCGGGTCTGTTGCATATCTGGGTCATATTAGCTAAAAATATATTTTTTTTAAACCATCCATGTACAAAATATTTGACAGCACACTTAATTTTCAAGTTCATCAGCAAAATTTTTGAAATTATGTCTCTGGGGTAAAAAGTGATCCCATCCCAGGGGTCATGTGACCCTTGTGTTGGTTTTTCCAGGTGAGCGATATTTAGGCCCGCATGGGCCTCTTGTTTATTGTTCTGCTATATCTTTTTTATACGCCCGTCATCGACGGTCGTATTATGGTATACCCAGCGCTGTCCGTCCGTCCGTCCGTCCGTCCGTCCGTCCGTCCGTCCGTCCGTCCGTCCGTCCGTTAACTTTTTAGCTCACCTGGCACGAAGTGCCAAGGTGAGCTTTTAGGATCGCTGGATGTCCGTCGTCCGTTGTCCGTCGTCTGTCCGTTCACAATTGGTTGTGAACACTCTAGCGGCTACAAATTTCATCCGATCTTCATGAAACTTGATGACAATGTTTGTCTTGATGAAATCTAGGCCAAGTTCGAATGTGGGTCATGTCGGGTCAAAAACTAGGTCACTAGGTCAAATCATAGAAAAACCTTGTGAACACTCTAGAGGTTACAAATTTCATTGGATCTTAATGAAACTTGGTCAGAATGTTTGCCTCATTGATATCTAGGTCAAGTTCGAATGTGGGTCATGTCCGGTCAAAAACTAGGTCACTAGGTCAAATCATAGAAAAACCTTGTGAACACTCTAGAGGCTACAAATCTCATTGGATCTTGATGAAACTTGGTCAGAATGTTTTTTTAACTGATATCTAGATCAAGTTTGAATATGGGTCATGCCTGGTAAAAAACTGGGTCACTAGGTCAAATCATAGAAAAACCTTGTGAACACTCTTGAGGCTACAAATCCCATTGGATCTTATTGAAACTTGGTCAGAATGTTGGTTTAATTGATATCTAGGTCAAGTTTGAATATGGGTAATGTCTGGTCAAAAACTAGGTCACTAGGTCAAATTATAGAAAAACCTTGTGAACACTCTTGAGGCTACAAATCTCATTGGATCTTGATGAAATTGGTCAGAATGTTTGTCGCATTGATATCTAGGTCAAGTTTGAATATGGGTCATGTCCGGTCAAAAACTAGGTCACTAGGTCAAATCATTGGAAAATCTTGTTTACACTCTATAGGTTGATTGTGGGTATACATGTCCAGTCATAATCTAGGTCACTATAGGTCAAGTTTGCCATGGTGTACCAGGTGAGCGATTTAGGGCCATAGTGGCCCTTGTCTTGTTAGCGCTCTCTCACCTTCTTTTATTTACCGATTTTGATTAAACTTCCTACAAATATTCCATACCACAATAGTTCGGACGAGTTCGCGTTTCAGACATTGGCGGCTATTTTTAGCAGAGTTATGCCCCTTTATTGTCAAAAATGGGCATTTAAAAAAAAAAAAACAGAACTTTTTTTTTTTTATTCAATTGATTTCAAATTTGATATGGTGATACAATGAATGAAGTTATTTAACATATATTACGGGTTTTTGGTTTGACTCCGTATTTTCAGAGTTATGCCCCTTCACACAATTTTTTTAACAATATATTGTTTCCTGATAATAATTTTACTTACATTTTGTCTATTGTAACCAAATTTCATATTTATCTTTCTCATCATGCAGGGAAGGCACCTGTGAATTTTGGTTCCTGTTAAATTATTTTTCTATGAGTTATGCCCCTTTACATACTTAAATTTTAAAATAAGCCACACTTCGTCAGTTAACTTTTCTTCTTAGCGCTCTCTCACCTTCATATATTTACCGATTTTGATTAAACTTCCTACAAATATTCCATACCACAATAGTTCGGACAAGTTTCCGTTTCAGACGTTGGCGACTATTCTTAGCAGAGTTATGCCCCTTTATTGTCAAAAATTTGCATTTTTAAAAAAAAAAAACAGAACTTTTTTATTTTTTATTCAATTGATTTCAAATTTGATATGGTGATACAATGAATGAAGTGACTTAATATATATTACGGGTTTTTGGTTTGACTCCGTAATTTCAGAGTTATGCCCCTTCACACAATTTTTTATTTTACATAATTTATAATTCCGTGATATATCCAAAGTATGTAAATACGCCCAAAGAGCATTTGTTTATGAGAAAACAGTTGGTAGAAAAACTATCGTGATAGTATTGCAATAGTTTCTTGACTATCGCAATACTATCGGGATAGTACTTGAGCTATCGCAATACTACAGCATAGTCTTTTTGAGATCGATAGTCGGGCCTACACTCTGGGCGACTTTTTCCAGTCGGCCTGAGTCGGACGACTTTGACACCCGCCGGCCATGATGGGCGTATTTTGCCGCACTGCGGTGCTCTTGTTAGCCAATTTTTTGCCAATAGTGTATCCGGATAGATGCCGTCTTTGAACAGTTTGAAATTGTAGAATTTTTTAATTTTGAGTTTCCTTTGTAATTCGAAAATTAACAATAAGAGAAATAGTGAATAAATGAAAATGTAAGAATATTGTAGGTGGCATTAATTATAAATCCTTATTCTTGGATTACAATGAATACATTTTTTTTACAATTCATGTAGATTGGGCCACAGTGAGCAGAAGTCTAACCAGACTGTGAGTGGGCCATGTAAAGTAGGGACACTGAAGATGCTACAGATTAGAGTCACTTCTGTCGCCTGTGGACTTGAACACACTCTAGCCCTCACACAACAAGGGGTAAGTCGAAATACATTCTAGCTCTACTCCTGTACTGTCACAAGAGTAAACAAGTCTTATTTGCCTTTAACCCTCTACCCCATAGCCTGTTTCTAATTCTGAAAATAGGTTACTACTTAAAGCAGGTTGAAAGTAAAGCAGAATGCGCCCTAAGGCACATTCTGCTTTACTTCCAGTCTGCTTTAAGTTACCACCTGCTAGAATTAAGAAAATATTCCTTCTGATACATATTCATGACTCTATAGACTGGACTTATTTTCTTCCGCGGAGGATTAAACAGAATTCGCTAAAAGGCGCTTCTATAAGGTAAAGGGTTAAAAACCAAAGTTCTGATCCAGAAAAGACTGTTATCTTAATTAACATAGCCCAAGCTTTATTCTTAAATGAAAGTGTTTGCTTTACTATTGCAAGATTATCCCTTTTCCACAGTCACCAATACTGTATACAGCAGATAGATGAAAGTAAAGCAGAATGGTTTTAACCCATAACCCCATAAATATGCCTTTTTACGCCTTTAATTTATTCCTCTGATGAAGGAAATAGTTCTACTTTGTACAGTCATGAATATGTATCATAATAAATATTTTCTATATTCTAGCAGCTTGTAGCTTAAAGTAAAGCAGAATGCGCCTTAAGGCACATTCTGCTTTACTTTCAACCTGCTTTAAGTGGTCACCTATCTTCATAACTATAGTAACAGGATATGAGGTAATGGGTTAAAGGCTTACTTAATGGGTCAATTTAACCTAAAATTTAAATTGGAGAAATCTAAGCAGGAGACAATTGTTTTTAAAGCAGCTAATGCCATGGTAGTGAATGGGCTAGGAGACAGCAAGGATCTGCAGTGTTTTATAATGTTATTCTATCTACAGGTGTACGGGTGGGGTTCTTCCAAGTATGGTCAGGTTGGTATGGGCACACGTCACACATACACGAGGCCCATGCTATTGGAGGAACTGTCCAAGGTGACATGTGTGGCTCTGGACTGTGGCCAGTATCATTCACTGGCAGTGACGGAGGAAGCACAGTAAGAGTACTTCAATATACATAGCTACATACAGTAGAACCTTTCTATTACGACCACTAAATTGTGTTGAATATTAGTAGTTTAAGACAGGTGACTGCTTAAAGCAATGTGAAAGTGAAACAGAAAGCTCCTATAGGAGCTTTCTGTTTCACTTTCTCATTGCTTTTAGCTGTCACCTGTCTTTTATACAGACAATTAGCCTTTGTTTTAGCGGTTGTAATAGAGAGGTTCTATTGTACATGCTGTGTAGAAAACATTATTCTTTACCAATAAATATGTTTGCGCTAAAACAATTATATCCAGTACAAACAGTTTGCGTAACCCCGCATCTAATCAGGCTCCAAACTGTTTGCCAGATATAAATGATTGGGTCTCCAGCAAAACCTGCTATAATGACAAAATTTTCGATTTTCAGATTTTTGCTGTTTGCTCAAGAATAGGGTGTTAGAAATACAGAACAAAAAGAATTTTGGTGATATCTCAATTTTTAATGAAATTACAGCTAATTTAGTAACTGTCCTAGCATTGAAACATTGACACGCGAGTGCTTAATTGACTTTTAAAAAGCAGCCCAGAAACAGTATTTTAAGAACCAACAATGCCTACAGTATGCACTTTTCCTTCCAATTAAGACATAAGCTTCTGTTGAATAAACATATAAAACTTATTTGGAATAAATTATGGAGAAAAGAAAAGTCTGTTAGAGTTCAGTTGCCATAGTAACGCAACCCTAAAAAGGACACAAATCTCAGTTTCTGTATGGATTTTGAGGACACTTAACGGCCAGATAGACATGGCGAACACATGGACTCACAATATTAAACGAATACTCCTGGCGAGCGGCATATATTCCTGCAGGCTGTAGCACGTGCGGCAGATGCTCGTGGGGGAAATCGACGTCACGTGACCTCAGAATATCATATCTTCTCTCATCAACGTCATCACGCTCTTTCACAAAAACGACGTCAGGCTGGTCCTGTTGAAGCGGAAATACTGGATATTTCCTGAAAGTAAAATAGACAAATGTTTTATTATATAATTTTTCCTCAGAATGTTTGTTCACCCTTTCTTCAATAAAGATTTATCAAGGTTCCACCAAATTTACTGAATTTTACTTACATGCATGAAAGTAAACAGTCAATAGGTAGCTCTGTAGTATAGATCTAGTATAATAATAAGCCAACATTTACTGATCTCTATTAAACATCTCCTATAGGAACATACTTTATCATCTGATAATTTTCTTTTTGCAAAAGCGTCAAAAGATGGATAGATCTACATGTATGTGAAAAAACGCTAAACTAACGTTATCCATAATTTGAATAATTAAATTTATAAGGCTCGATCAAAAGTATCTTAATAAAGAAGTGTCTAATGTATAATTATGGTATTGTGCTGGTGTTGCTCTTGCTTTATTTATAGAAATAAACAAACAGTATAAGTAAAATATTCATAAAACAGACAGGGATGTGGCCGACGATACGCACTTACGCACGTGCGTAACATCAATTTGAAAAAAGAAAATTCAAACATGGCCATTAAAGGTTTAAAAGATGTGGCGTGAGGGTTGGGTGGGGTGGGGTTAGACCTTAATGTCTAAAGGCTAAAGCACTCTAAACACGCTTCAGAGCTCAACATTTTAGTTCTAATTTCTATTTTTCCCGTGGGAGGTTTCCGGACCCCCCCCCCCTCTCCCGCAACCAGCATTCATCAATTTCAAGTTTCAGAAACTCAAAAATTTAGTAACTACAAAGTCGGCAGCCTAAAGCCTATGGTGATACATATACGGAGCTTTGATCACAATTAATCGTATTCAAAGCCACAAAACCCTAAAATCACACTTCAGGGCTCATAATTTCAGTTCTAATTTCCATTTTTCTCTCGGGGTACGTCCCCCGGACCCCAAGCAACGTTAATATCTATGGTGCTACATGCACCTCTCATGCGTTGAAACCTCAAATACGTTTAGCTGAGCTAACTTTAAGTTAGTCACAAAAACCTTTTTATGTCTTATATAAGGGAGCTTTGAACAAAGTTTTATGGTCTCTCAATCAATACATTTTAATCTGGAATAGACTCTAAATAGGTCCTGACCTGATGTTTGATGTCCAGCTCTCGATCATCAGTCTGAGTCTAGACAAACGCCTAAAAGCACCCAGGTCAGTTTCTTCTTGATATCCAAATGGTGCGGCCGTGGACGTTCTATCAAACAGCAGACTCTCTCAATCCTAAAAAGAAAATTAATGAATATGAAAAATAATACTAAATACACTTTATTCATACAGAGGGGAAGACGCTATTTTTGCGACGAACGCTATCATTTCACTTGCAATCCGTTTGGTGCCAGATCAGACGACGGGTAACCCGGCGTCTGACCAGGTTTCACACTTTTTTTTGCCCCTCAGATTAAAATAGATAGATCTACATGTAGATAGAAATGTAAAAAGAAAATAGATGGGTTCCTTGGAACACGTGTGTCACCTGCCAGCAAGCATCAGTATAACATTCTCTTTCCATAAAAGAAATTTCATTTCAAAATCTTCAGTAAAATAGCAGAAAGCATAAAAAGAAAATGTTGAAAAGAGGAATAACTCTCACAATATTGATACAAGAGTTATGACCCTTCAAGGTCTTGTGCAATACTCTTCCACTTGTCAAGCTCTTGTCCTAAATGCTGTTTCATCTTCAAAGCTTCAGTAGAACACTCAGAACAGGAGTTATGAGGCGTGACACAAACAACGTGACGGACAGACAGACGAACGGACAGGTGGACGGGCATACAGACAGACGCCGGAAAAGTGATCCCTAAGTGTCACCTCTGCCTACAGCAGGAAAAATAAAAAGTAGATCGAATTTGCTACGTTTTGTGCTTTGCGTTTAAAAAACGGGAAAGAATAGATCTAACGTCTTCCCCACTGTCAGATAAAAATTATTTCTTAGGAGGATACAATAATCTGAAAAGCTTACTCATTATAGATCTATACCATGTAATGTGGACAAGATCTAGATCTAGGGCTAAACGCAAAGCATTTATAAATTTAAAAAAAAACAGCTTATAGATTTAAAACTTTGCGAGGGTTTTTCTCTGCCTAGTTTCGACTCCTATGTCGACGTACTGGCCTATCACACTTAAAAAAAAGGGAGAAAAAAAGTAAAGTACCAGTTAAAGTCTACTTTCAGTCCGAATGACCGCTCTGCCGACTGTACATTTACCCCCTGATCATTGAGCCATCTTGCCTACACTATTGAGCACTGCTAACATATGGCGCATATTCCAGCCGCAAGTACCGGCTCAGACCCTTCACAGGTACCCATTTTAATCCCTGGGTGGAGAGGAGCAACTCGCGGTACATGTCTTGCTCAAGAACATTCCTGTACATCATTGGGGATTCGGAAAAAATCCCTTAGTCAGACCGCTGGCCCGGCGGGGGATCAAACTCACGACCCCTGGCACCGTAGTCCAACGTGTTAACCACTAGACTACTTTACATGTAGAATCTCCCATTATGTACATGTAGCAGCCAGGGTTGAGTTTTTATGATTAAATGCTGAGAGATTTGTGGTGTCTCAGTCGGGAGAGCACTTGCCCTGTAAGGAAGGGGTCCCGGGTTTTATCCACGTTTGGTGTGGTGGAGGGGGGGGGGGGGGGGGTAGCAGCTGGGGGGTAGTGTCATAGCCTACGGGCCGAATGCCTATGACTGTACGTAGATCTGATTGAAAAGACTTCCCGACAGGTCGAAACAAACCAGGGCTGCCACTTCTCCGGATTTTTCCTAAATCTTCGGATTTGTTTCTAGTACATGATTGCTGCAAGCAGGCTGGACGTAAAGCAAAATGCGCCTTAAGGCTTATTCTGCTTTACTTCCAGTCTTCCACCCTGCTTTAATTAGTCCTATGCCAACAAAACTAGAAATAGGCTATGGGATAAAGATACTATTCGTAAAATCGCCCTTGAAAAATTCAAATTTGGAAATCTTAGGATTTTTCATGTCAACTTATGGCAGCCCTGACAAACGGGTAGGATGAATCTACGTAAACATGCATTTAAGCCTACACCATTTTTGTTAGAAATGTCATGAACTTTGACAGCTTGATGGAAATTCTTATTAAGCTGAGAAAACACAAACAATAAGCAATGTATGCTAGGGTAACTATGTAGAGTCTACATGTATGCCTACTGTGTTATTATTTACGAATCAAAACATTGAAATGTCGTTAGCTAAAATGGCGCGGTCACGAATGACCTCATATAATTATTGATAGAGATCTAAACTAGATCTAATCCAGCGAAAAGATGAGAGAAAACATAGTTATATTGCTATAAATAATTGAAGATACGTACCTCGATATCGTTATCCATCGCTAACAAAGAATCTGGAACTCCTTGATCACGAAAGGTTAAAATTTACTTTGTTTTTAAACACATATGTCATGTGTAAGTTTATAGATCATGATGTAAAATTCTGACGTCATGTTTAATCGGGAATTCCCAGCGTCATAACCGATGTCATTATAGCAGGTTTTCCTGGAGAACGGCTCAAATTAATGATGTGAATACTATTTTCTACATTTTATTGCATTTGGATTTTTTTAATCCATTAGACAGTCCATACATATCTTTATTTCAAGGTGCATTCTGCTTTACTTTCAGCCTGCTTTAAGTTACCATCTGCTGGACTACAGAAAATGATTTTTTATAATCCATATTCATGTCTGTATAAAATGGAACTATTTTCTGTAGTAGAGGAATAAATTAAAGTTGTAAAAAGGTAAATTTATGAGGTAATGGATTTAATTAATTAAGGGCTTGATAGTCAAATTTAGGTTACATTGTGTTTTCTGTTTATACCCTCTCAATTATTAGTTCGGGCAAACTTTTTGAGTGGCAACTTAGAATACCATGAATTAGCAGTATTTGACCTACAGCGTTCCCTCTCTACAACGACATCCAATGGGAGACAAAAAATGTGTGCGTTGTTCGGAGGGAGTTGTTATAGAGAGGGAAGTTGGCTTACATTTGCAAACAGCTTGAATCCAGATCAGACGCCGCGTAACGCGGCGTCTGATCTGGATTCAAGCTGTTTGTCACTCGTCACTAAGGTTTGTTATGTCAAAATGCCCAATATGTAATTTTGAGAAAAAAAGCAGACGACAACTTTAGCAGAAGATATTGCAGACGTAAAAAGGTTGGACATCATTTCTTGTTTCGGGATCAGCGGCAAGCGTCGCTGTGAGGAGGGAATCGTTGTTGGGAGGGCCGTTGTAGAGAGGGAGCGCTGTAGTTGACAACCTAATGTAGAATAAAAGTGAAGCTGAAAGTTCCCATAAGGGCTATTTACTTTGATTTTGATGTGCATTAAGCTCAACATGGGTTTGACTATAATTGGTATGAAATTACAACTATGGATCTTTTGTGGTTAAAGAGGGAGAAAACTGGTCAAATTCAATATCTTCTCTCTTGTTTCAGCACCAATTCCTATGGTGTGACCACGGAATTATACAAAACGGAATAGCAACTAAGTGAAGTTGAATAGGCTAGCATCTGAGCATCTCACGGCGGTTGAATTTTGCGAGATTATGTATCACGTGACACCATCCTCACTTTTTAGCTCGTTGTCCGCCATTTCTGGCGTGAAATTTACCGACTCGAGTGTTTTTATTGATATTTTATAGGATTTAAACGACTTGGTGGACATTCCTATCAATTCACGGGAATATAAACCCATGAACAATGCTTCGAAAACACACATTTATCACATTGACTACCGAAATCTTATCTCTTATCAAGTCTCGCGAGTCTCGTATGCGCCGCACGAGATTTACGATATAGCACGAGGTTTCGATTCCGTCAGTGTATAATTCTGTGGTGTGACTTATCACTAGAATTGTCTTGAAGAGACGATTGTAATGAGTAGTGACACCATAGGGTTTAATGCATAAATTAAGATTTAAATTTTTGAAACACTCCCCTTATCTGGAGCTCTGTTTAACCACTTAAAGCAGGTTGAAAGTAAAGCAGAATGTGCCTTAAGGCACATTCTGCTTTACTTTCAGCCTGTTGTAAGCTACCATCTACTAGAATATATTAAATATTTCATATGATATTATGTTCATGGCTGTATAAATTTGTACTATATTCTTGAGTAGAGGAATAAATTAAAGGCGTAAAAAAGCGTATTTATAGGGTAATGGGTTAATGATGTGTTTGTATTTGTAGGGTGTACAGCTGGGGCTGGGCTATCCATGGTCAGTTGGGCCACTGTGATGTGGAGGAGAGACTGGTTCCCGAGCTTGTGACCTACCTGCAGAACCAGTCCATAGTCAAAGTGGCAGCTGGTTACTGTCACACAGTCTTCTTGAATTCTCTGGTAAGATAAAATAAATGTTAATAGAGGATCTTAAATGAGTGGTATCTACTAACAAGGATGTTATCATGTTGTCCTTTGATTACCTCTTTAATTTAGGGTTTATTAAACACGTTTTTTTTAAAAACCATAAAAATGAGGTCTGATGGTTTCTCTCTTTTACTTTCATTCAGCTTTTATAAGCTACCATCTGCTTGGATATGTAGGATATATTTCTTATGTTGCACATTCATTTCTGTATAAATTGAAACTCTTTTTTTCAGTACAGGAATTAAGTTAAATGTCTAAAAGGCATATCTATGGAGTAATTGGTTTAGAAAGAAACAAATTGTAGAGCGCTTCTGTTGAGGAAAGGGTTAACCCATTCCCCCATAAATACACCTTTTAAGACCTTCAATATATTCCTCAACTTAAGAAAATAAGTACAATTTTAACAGTAATGAATAAGTATTATAAGATTTTTTTTCTATATTCTAGCATATGGTAGCCTAAAGCAGGCTGAAAGTAAAGCAGAATATGCCTTAATGTGCATTCTGCTTTACTTTCAACCTGCTTAAAGTGGTAACCTGACTTCAAAACTAAAAACAGGCTATGGGGTAAAGGGTTAACAGAAATGCTAGACTCCATTTGACTATTTAGTATTGTAATAATTACTGTTGACATCATTACAGTCTTCTGGCATGCCGCTGATTCTGAATGTTTCTGGGAGAGCTGTATATTTGTGGCTGATTCTGACTGTTTCAGTGAGAGCTGTTTATTTGTGGCTGATTCTGACTGTTTCAGGGAGAGCTGTATATTTGTGGCTGATTCTGAATGTTTCTGGGAGAGCTGTATATTTGTGGCTGATTCTGACTGTTTCAGGGAGAGCTGTATATTTGTGGCTGTTTCTGGGAGAGCTGTATATTTGTGGCTGATTCTGAATGTTCAGGGAGAGCTGTATATTTGTGGCTGATTCTGAATGTTTCTGGGAGAGCTGTATATTTGTGACTGATTCTGAATGTTTCTGGGAGAGCTGTATATTTGTGGCTGATTCTGAATGTTTCTGGGAGAGCTGTATATTTGTGGCTGATTCTGACTGTTTCAGTGAGAGCTGTATATATTTGTGACTGATTCTGAATGTTTCAGGGAGAGCTGTATATTTGTGGCTGATTCTGAATGTTTCTGGGAGAGCTGTATATTTGTGGCTGATTCTGACTGTTTCAGGGAGAACTGTATATTTGTGGCTGATTCTGAATGTTTCTGGGAGAGCTGTATATTTGTGGCTGATTCTGACTGTTTCAGTGAGAGCTGTTTATTTGTGGCTGATTCTGACTGTTTCAGGGAGAGCTGTATATTTGTGGCTGATTCTGAATGTTTCTGGGAGAGCTGTATATTTGTGGCTGATTCTGACTGTTTCAGGGAGAGCTGTATATTTGTGGCTGATTCTGAATGTTTCTGGGAGAGCTGTATATTTGTGGCTGATTCTGAATGTTCAGGGAGAGCTGTATATTTGTGGCTGATTCTGAATGTTTCTGGGAGAGCTGTATATTTGTGACTGATTCTGAATGTTTCTGGGAGAGCTGTATATTTGTGGCTGATTCTGAATGTTTCTGGGAGAGCTGTATATTTGTGGCTGATTCTGACTGTTTCAGTGAGAGCTGTATATATTTGTGACTGATTCTGAATGTTTCAGGGAGAGCTGTATATTTGTGGCTGATTCTGAATGTTTCTGGGAGAGCTGTATATTTGTGGCTGATTCTGACTGTTTCAGGGAGAACTGTATATTTGTGGCTGATTCTGAATGTTTCTGGGAGAGCTGTATATTTGTGGCTGATTCTGACTGTTTCAGTGAGAGCTGTATATATTTGTGACTGATTCTGAATGTTTCAGGGAGAGCTGTATATTTGTGGCTGATTCTGAATGTTTCTGGGAGAGCTGTATATTTGTGGCTGATTCTGACTGTTTCAGGGAGAACTGTATAGTTGTGGCTGATTCTGACTGTTTCAGTGAGAGCTGTATATTTGTGACTGATTCTGAATGTTTCTGGGAGAACTGTATATTTGTGGCTGATTCTGAATGTTTCTGGGAGAGCTGTATATTTGTGGCTGATTCTGAATGTTTCTGGGAGAGCTGTATGTTTGTGGCTGATTCTGACTGTTTCAGGGAGAGCTGTATATTTGTGGCTGATTCTGAATGTTTCTGGGAGAGCTGTATATTTGTGGCTGATTCTGAATGTTTCAGGGGGAGCTGTATATATTTGTGGCTGATTCTGAATGTTTCTGGGAGAGCTGTATATTTGTGGCTGATTCTGAATGTTTCAGGAAGAGCGGTATATATTTGTGGCTGATTCTGAATGTTTCTGGGAGAGCTGTATATTTGTGGCTGATTCTGAATGTTTCAGGGAGAGCTGTATATATTTGTGGCTGATTCTGAATGTTTCTGGGAGAGCTGTATATTTGTGGCTGATTCTGAATGTTTCAGGGAGAGCTGTATATTTGTGGCTGATTCTGAATGTTTCTGGGAGAGCTGTATATATTTGTGGCCGATTTTGAATGTTTCTGGGAGAGCTGTATATTTGTGGCTGATTCTGAATGTTTCAGGGAGAGCTGTATATTTGTGGCTGATTCTGAATGTTTCTGGGAGAGCTGTATATATTTGTGGCTGATTCTGAATGTTTCTGTGAGAGCTGTATATACAGTAAAACCTCTGTTGATCGACACCTCTCTTGACCGGAAACCTCTGTTATCCGACCCTGCTGTTTGGTCCCAGCAATTTCCCTATATATTTTATGTAACCTAACTCTCTCTTGATCGGATCCTCTGTTAACCGTTATCCGACATACCTTGACGGACCAAAAAAGGCAAATTAGAGGTTTTTCACACCCCGTTATCCGACGGTATGCTGACCTTTGATCATTGACCGACTATACACGCGCAGGTGATAATGACACATATTGCTCGGATGACCGTATAAGACAAAATGTATTGTTTAAACAATGAGTGAATAATGTGAGGGTTAATAAGATAACTTCAGCCAACACGTGTAAGCAACCCATTCAGGGTCACAGTGCCGAAAAGACCAACTCGTCCATCCTTTCCAACCATAGCTAACCATTATTTCGTGTTCAAATTGGACAGGTATCTGCCAATCGTCCTCACCGTCAAGTTGTCAACATTAGAAGTACGAAATATATATATAATGCGCCCTGCGCATAGGTCGAGTGTAAAGAAATAATCGCAGGCGTAAAAAGTATTAAGAGAAAATAAAAACATTCCCGCTTTTTGAAGTTTTTGTTAATTTCCCGCTAGTACGACATAACGAGAGAATACTGTACTTGTACATAAAATATACATACGAATGTGCCGACTTTACACGTTTATGCCTAATGTAGAAAGAACAATGGAAAAACCGTGTAGAACCGGAGCCGGGGACTCCTATTTAAACTGGAAAAACCTGACAAGGATAATTATGCTGCAGTCATGCAAGCATATTTAATAAGTCAATCGGCATCGAGAAATTCGCCTCGCAGCGACAATCTTTGGGTGTGTAAACTTGTGAACTTGGGCCTAATTCCGTTAACCGACAACCTCTCTTAACCGACTTACAAACATGGAACCATGGGGTGTCGGATAACGGAGGTTATACTGTATTTGTGGCTGATTCTGAATGTTTCAGGGAGAGCTGTATATTTGTGGCTGATTCTGAATGTTTCAGGGAGAGCTGTATATTTGTGGCTGATTCTGAATGTTTCTGGGAGAGCTGTATATTTGTGGCTGATTCTGAATGTTTCTGGGAGAGCTGTATATTTGTGGCTGATTCTGAATGTTTCAGGGAGAGCTGTATATTTGTGGCTGATTCTGAATGTTTCAGGGAGAGCTGTATATTTGTGGCTGATTGTGAATGTTTCTGTGAGAGCTGTATATTTGTGGCTGATTCTGAATGTTTCTGTGAGAGCTGTATATTTGTGGCTGATTCTGAATGTTTCTGGGAGAGCTGTATATTTGTGGCTGATTCTGAATGTTTCAGGGAGAGCTGTATATTTGTGGCTGATTCTGAATGTTTCTGGGAGAGCTGTATATAGGCTGCTGGCCAATAATGTGAACCCTCCCCCCATAGGGGGACTTGTGGTCACTATGTTTTTCTGAAAGTCCAGGGTCTGTAGGTTCAGATCCTATTTTCTGCACTTTGAGGGTTGGGGGTTTAGTAAAAAATCTGACTTTGAAGATTACCTCCCCTTGCATAAATGGAGAAATACGTAATTTTATGTTTAGTTGTTGCACTAATATAATTTTTTGTATCAAACTTATATATCTAATAAAAAGTGATTCATTTATGCAACATAACTAATTGAAAGTAAAAATGCAAAAACAATTGGACATAACTCATATTTCATTCAAGTTATCTCCTCTTGAAAGTACAGAATGCAATTTTTTATACGAAACAAGTCACTTTTCCCTTTATAAATGTTGAATATGTATCATAGAAACAAGATCTAATCATGAAACCTTCTTTACATGAAAGCCTTATTTATTCACAAACTAAATTTATAACCCTTGGGTTATATAACACAGTCTTTGTGTGAAATTGAACAAAAATATTACCTCCCTTTTTTAATTTCTGTTATATTGTTACTATGTCATACATTAATTTGGGGATGAAAGAGACACTTCAATTTATAAAATTTAACTGGCAATTCTAGATTTACACATAATTGATAGAAAAGGATTATGTTTGCAACTAAAAGGCTTCTTTTGTTTGAATTGTCTGCCCTTAATTCAGGGTTAAAAGCACTTTTATGATATACATGTACATGTATATTGTTAGTTTAATATTAACAAAGGCCCTTTGTAGCCAATTACATGCTATTTTACAACCTCATCAAGTGAAATGCATTTAATTTGATGGTTGCTATTAAAAAAATGATGGGAGTAAGATATTTGCCTCCCTTTCGGACAGAATAAGAAACACAAAACATTAGAAGCGGTCCACCAACGGATACAGTGTTAGTAAGGTTATACATGTATAGAGGTGTTGATGTATCCGTTGATGGGCGGCCTCTAAATAACTTTTTAGCACTGTATCCGTTGGTGGACCGCCTGTAGATAACATTTTAGCACTGAATCCGTTGATGGACCGCCTGTAGATAACATTTTAGCACTGAATCCGTTGATGGACCGCCTGTAGATAACGATTCTAGCACTCTATCCGTTGGTGGACCACCTTTAGATAAGGGTTTAGCACTGTGTCCGTTGGTGGACGGCCTCTAGAAAAGGTTTCTAGCACTGTATCCATTGGTGGACGTTATCTAGATAATGGTTCTAGCACTGTATCCGTTGGTAGACCTCCTGTAGATAGCGTCTCTAGCACTGTATCCGTTGATAGACCTCCTCTAGAACAGGTTTCTAGCACTGTATCCCTTGGTGGACTACCTGTAGATAAGGTTCCTAGCACTGTATCCAGGGTGTACCGCCAGTATATACCATTTCCAGCACTGTATCCATTGGTGGACCGACTCTAGATAACGTTTAAAGAACTGTATCCATTGTTGACCGCCTCTACAAAAGGTTTTAGCACTATATCCATTGGTGGACCACCTTAAGATAACATTTTGTAGCACTGTATCCGTTGGTGGATGGCCTGAAGATAACGTTTCTAGCACTTTATCCCTTTGTAGACCGCCTCCAGATAATGTTTAAAGCACTGTTTCTGTCGATGAACCGCCTGTAGATAACGTTTAAAACACTGTATCTGTTGGTGGACCGCATCTAGATACCGTTTTAGCACTGTATCCGTTGGTGGACCTCCTCTTCATAACAATCGAGCACTGTATCCGTTGGTGGACCTCCTCTTCATAACAATCGAGCACTGTGTCCGTTGGTGTACCGCGTCTGGAAAAGGTTTCTAGCACTGTATATGTTGGTGGACCGCCTCTAGATAACGTTTCTAGCACTGTATCCGTTGATATACATCCTCTAGATAACCTTTCTTGCAATGTATCCGTTGGTGGACGCCACTAGATAACGTTTGTAGCACTGTTTCCATTGGTGGACCACCTGTAGATAACATTTCTAGCACTGTATCCCTTGGTGGAATGCCTCTATATAACGTTTAAAACACTGTATCCGTTGGTAGACCTCCTCTAGATAACGTTTCTAGCACTGTGTATGTTAGTGACCGGCATCTACAAAAGGTTTCAAGCACTGAATCGGTTGGTAGACCTCCTAGATAAAGTTTCTAGCAATGTATCCGTTGGTGGACTGCCTATAGAAAACGTTTCTAGTACTGTATCGGTTGGTGGACTGCCTTTAGATAATGTTTCTAGTACTGTATCGGTTGTTAGATATCTCTAGATAACGTTTCTTGGAATGTATCCGTTGGTGGACTGCCTCTAGAAAATGTTTCTAGCACTGTATCCGTTGGTGGACCGCCTCTAGATAACGTTCTAGCACTGTATCCGTTGGTAGATCTCCTCTAGATAACGTTTCTAGCAATGTATCCGTTGGTGGACTGCCTCTAGAAAACTTTATAGCACTGTATCCGCTGGTGCACCGCCTCTAATTAACCTTTCTAGCATTGTATCCGTTGGTGGACAACCTCTAGATAACTTTTGTAGCACTGTATCCGTTGGTGGACCACCTCTAAATAACGTTTCTAGCAATGTATCCGTTGGTGGACACCGCTAGATAACGTTTGTAGTACTGCATCTGTTGATGGACCATCTGTAGATAACATTTCTTGCACTGTATCTGTTGGTGGAATGCCTCTATATAACGTTTAAAACACTATATCCCTTGGTGGATCGCCTCTAGATAACGTTTCTAGCACTGTATCTGTTGGTAGACCTCCTCTTGATAACGTTTCTAGCAATGCATCCGCTGCAGGACTGCCTCTAGAAAACGTTTCTAGCACTATATAAGTTTGTGGGCCGCTTCTACAAAAGGGTTTGAGCACTGTATCCGTTGGTGGAACGCCTCTTAGTAACTTGTTTTGGCACTGTATCCCTTGGTGGACCGCCTCCAGATAACGTTTAAAGCACTGTATCTGTTGGTGGATCGCTTCGAGATAACTTTTTAGCTCACCTGGCACGAAGTGCCAAGGTGAGCTTTTAGGATCGCTGAATGTCCGTCGTCCGTCGTCTGTCTGTCCGAGCGCACGAAAGGTCCTTTGTTGGGTAGGGAGAACAATAGATTCCATTCATTCCGTGATTGCCCTATTGTTATTGTTGGGTATTTTAGTGTACTGTTGGGTACTTTTAAACAAAAAATATACCCAACAAATGTCCAACTGTGAGAACGTCCGTCCGTCCACAATTGTTCGTTAACACTCTAGCGCCTACAAATTTCATCTTATCTTAATGAAACTTCATGACAATGTTTGTCTTGATGAAATCTAGGTCAAGTTCGAAAGTGGGTCATGTCCGGTCAAAAACTAGGTCACTAGGTCAAATCATAGAAAAACCTTGTTAACACTCTAGAGACTACAAATCTCAATGGATCTTTATGAAACTTTGTCAGAATGTTTGCCTCATTGATATCTAGGTCAAGTTTGAATGTGGGTCATGTCCGATCAAAAACTAGGTCACTAGGTCAAATCATAGAAAAATCTTGTTAACACTCTAGAGGCTACAAATCTCAATGGATCTTAATGAAACTTGGTCAGAATGTTTGCCTCATTGATATCTAGGTCAAGTTTGAATGTGGGTCATGTCCGATCAAAAACTAGGTCACTAGGTCAAATCATAGAAAAACCTTGTTAACACTCTAGAGGCTACAAATCTCAATGGATCTTAATGAAACTTGGTCAGAATGTTTGCCTTATTGATATCTAGGTCAAGTTCGAATGTGGGTCATGTCCGTCCAAAAACGAGGTTACTAGGTCAAATCATAGAAAAACCTTGTTAACACTCTAGAGGCTACAAATCTCAATGGATCTTAATGAAACTTGGTCAGAATGTTTGCCTTATTGATATCTAGGTCAAGTTTGAATATGGGCCATGTCCGATCAAAAACTAGGTCACTAGGTCAAATCATAGAAAAACCTTGTGAACACTCTAGAGGCTACAAATCTCATTGGATCTTGATGAAACTTGGTCAGAATGTTTGTTTTATTGATATCTAGGTCAAGTTTGAATATGAGTCATGTCTGGTCAAAAACTAGGTCACTAGGTCAAATCATAAAAAAACCTTGTGAACACTCTTGAGGCTACAAATCTCATTGGATCTTGATGAAACTTGGTCAGAATGTTTGTCTTATTGATATCTAGGTCAGTTTCGAATATGGGTCATGTCCGTTCAAAAACAAGGTCACTAGGTCAAATCATGCGAAAACCTTGTTTACACTGGTTGATTGTGGGTATACATGTCCAGTCATAATCTAGGTCACTATAGGTCAAGTTTGCCATGGTGTACCAGGTGAGCGATTTAGGGCCATAGTGGCCCTTGTTTAGCATTGTATCTGTTGGTGGGCTGTCTGTATATACCATTTCCAGCACTGTATCCGTTTGTGAACCGCCTGTAGATAACGTTTAAGGCACTGCATATGTTGGTGGACCGCCTCCAGATAATTTTTTAGCACTGTATAATGTTGGTGGACCTCCTCTAGATAATATTTCTAGCATTGTATCCGTTTCTAGACCTCCTCTATATAAAGATTCTAGCAATGTATCCGCTGGTGGACTGCCTCTAGAAAACGTTTCTAGCACTATATAGGTTTGTGGACCGCCTCTACAAAAGGTTTTGAGCACTGTATCCGTTGGTGGAACGCCTCTTAGTAACTTTTTTTGGCACTGTATCCCTTAGTGGACCGCCTCCAGATAACGGTTAAAGCACTGTATCTGTTGGTGGATCGCTTCTAGATAACTTTTTTAGCATTGCTTCTGTTGGTGTGATGCCTGTATAAACCATTTCCAGCACTGTATCCGTTGGTGGACCGCCTTTAGATAGCGTTTTAAAGCACTGTATATGTTGGTGGACCGCCTCTAGATAACGTTTAAAGCACTGTATCCATTGGTGGACCGCCTCTAGATAACGTTTGAAGCAATGTATATGTTAGTGGATCGCCTCTAGATAACTTTTTAGCACTGTATCCGTTGGTGAACTGCCTCTTCATAACCTTTTTAGCACTGTATCCGTTGGTGCACTGCCTCTTCATAACCTTTTTAGCACTGTATCAGTATGTGGGCCACCTTTAGATAACGTTTTAGCCCTGTATATGTTAGTGGAATGCCTTTAGAAAGGGGTTCTAGCTCTGTATCCGCCGATGGACCTACCTCAAGATACTGTTTATAGCAGTGTAACTGTTGGTGAACAGTCTGTTGATACCGTTTCTAGCAGTATGGGCCACATCTATATAACATTTATAGTACTGTATTCGTTGGTGGACCGCCTCTATATAACCTATATAGCACTGTTTTCATTGGTGGGACGCCTCTACAAAAGGTTTGTAGCACTTTCCGTTCGTGGGCCGCCTCTAGAAAAGGTTTTTAGAAATGTATCCGTCGGTATACCTCCTCTAGATAACGTTTGTAGTACTGTATCCGTTGGTGGACCGCCAGTATATACCGTTTCACGCACTGTATCCGTTGGTGGACTGCCTCTACATAACAATTATAGCACTGTATCCGTTGATGGACCGCCTCTACAAAAGGTTTGCAGCACTGTTTCCGTTCGTGAGCCGCCTCTAGAAAAGGTTTTCAGCACTGTATCAGTCGGTGTACCTCCTCTAGATAATGTTTTTGGTACTTTATCCTTTGGTGGACCACCAGTATATACCGTTTCCAGCACTGTATCCGTTGGTGGACCGCCTCTAGATAACGTTTATAGCACTGTATCCATTGATGGAACGACTCTACAATGGTTTGTAGCACTGTATCTGTTTCGGACTGCCTCTAGAAAAGGTTTTTTATCGCTGTATCCGTGTGTAATTCATTTCCATGATCCATGATTGCTATGCAATTATCCGAATCTTATTTCTAACAGTTATTAACTGTATTTAAGTCTTTGTCGGTATTTTTGTTATTTCATAATTTAAGACGATATTTTCCGTGAAAATATATTAAATATATGCTAGAAACCATCCTCGCTATACCCAGTTGAATATGTTATCATCATTTAAAGAAAAACTAGGTTTTCAAAGAAGCTTTAAATGCAATAAAACTATGAATTAGCTCATTTGTATGGTATTTGATATATTCAAGGGGAGATAATTCAGTAAAAGGTAAGAATAGACACTCGTTTTGATTGATTCTTGGGATATCCATTGTGTATCCATAAAAACAATGGTGATATGTGTGAAGTCCAGCTATTTTACTACTAAAACAAGTCATCATTACATTATCTATCAGAATTTAATTTTCACAAAGGGGAGGTAATTTCAATTTGCTCTGACCATGTAAAGCCCCAACGTACAAAGTGCAGAAAATCAGAATGTACTCGGGTGACCATGGGGTTTCAGAAAATTATGGTGTTCAAAAGTCCCCACATGGGGGGAGGGGGGTCTTCAGTAGCTTGAAGTCTAATATTTGTGGCTGATTCTGAATGTTTCAGGGAGAGCTGTACATGTATATTTGTGGCTGATTCTGAATGTTTCAGGGAGAGCTGTATATTTGTGGCTGATTCTGAATGTTTCTGTGAGAGCTGTATATTTGTGACTGATTCTGAATGTTTAGGGAGAGCTGTATATTTGTGGCTGATTCTGAATGTTTCTGGGAGAGCTGTATATTTGTGGCTGATTCTGACTGTTTCAGGGAGAGCTGTATATATTTGTGGCTGATTCTGAATGTTTCAGTGAGAGCTGTATATTTGTGGCTGATTCTGAATGTTTCAGGGAGAGCTGTATATTTGTGGCTGATTCTGAATGTTTCTGGGAGAGCTGTATATTTGTGGCTGATTCTGAATGTTTAGGGAGAGCTGTATATTTGTGGCTGATTCTGAATGTTTCAGGGAGAGCTGTATATTTGTGGCTGATTCTGAATGTTTCAGGGAGAGCGGTATATATTTGTGGCTGATTCTGAATGTTTCAGGGAGAGCTGTATATATTTGTGACT
Source organism: Gari tellinella (assembly GCA_922989275.2). Classification (NCBI taxonomy): domain Eukaryota; kingdom Metazoa; phylum Mollusca; class Bivalvia; order Cardiida; family Psammobiidae; genus Gari; species Gari tellinella. Next base: position 78,023,589 of record OV277857.1, read on the forward strand.
GATTCTGAATGTTTCAGGGAGAGCTGTATATATGTGTGGCTGATTCTGAATGTTTCTGGGAGAGCTGTATATTTGTGGCTGATTCTGAATGTTTCAGGAATAGCGGTATATATTTGTGGCTGATTCTGAATGTTTCAGGGAGAGCTGTATATATTTGTGGCTGATTCTGAATGTTTCAGGGAGAGCTGTATATATTTGTGGCTGATTCTGAATGTTTCAGGGAGAACTGTATATTTGTGGCTGATTCTGAATGTTTCTGGGAGAGCTGTATATTTGTGGCTGATTCTGAATGTTTCTGGGAGAGCTGTATATTTGTGGCTGATTCTGAATGTTTCTGGGAGAGCTGTATATTTGTGGCTGATTCTGAATGTTTCTGGGAGAGCTGTATATTTGTGGCTGATTCTGAATGTTTCAGGGAGAGCTGTATATTTGTGGCTGATTCTGAATGTTTCAGGGAGAGCTGTATATATTTGTGGCTGATTCTGACTGTTTCAGGGAGAACTGTATATTTGTGGCTGATTCTGACTGTTTCAGGGAGAACTGTATATTTGTGGCTGATTCTGAATGTTTCTGAGAGAGCTGTATATTTGTGGCTGATTCTGAATGTTTCTGGGAGAGCTGTATATTTGTGGCTGATTCTGACTGTTTCAGGGAGAACTGTATATTTGTGGCTGATTCTGACTGTTTCTGGGAGAACTGTATATTTGTGGCTGATTCTGAATGTTTCTGGGAGAGCTGTATATATTTGTGGCTGATTCTGAATGTTTCTGGGAGAACTGTATATTTGTGGCTGATTCTGAATGTTTCTGGGAGAGCTGTATATATTTGTGGCTGATTCTGACTGTTTCAGGGAGAGCTGTATATTTGTGGCTCAGGCTATTTTGGACAGCTTGGACTTGGCACTACCACAAAACATACAATACCCACAAAAGTAGAGGGCATTCCAGAGAAAGTCATCACCATGGCAACCAAATTCTTCCATTGTGTATGTTGACTTTATTTCTATTAACCATGAAAAGTATTGTACATTTAAGCACACACTTCTCTTTGCACGCTACTGACAAAATTTATTCCAGTTGCAAAACGTTTGGATCAAGATGAGATGCCGCATAATGCAACTTCTCACTCAGGTCCAAACTGTTTGTCATTCTAAACAAGTTTTAAAAGTAAAATTTAGAAACTTTTATTTAAGTACAGTATCAGACAACAGTTGTGGCAAACAAAACTTTTACTCTTATACAATGCTCCCTCCAAGCAACTATTCCCTCCTTACAACAATGCTTGGTGCTGTTCCCCAAACAAGACATTTTCGTGAAATTAAATCCTATCATAATGGTTTTGATCTGACAGTATGCTGGTGGGGATATAAATCACCTTTAGTGATAGTTCTAGTTACAGCTAGTGATAAATACAGGTTGTTGCTGAAAGCAGTTTGAAAGTAGACTAGAAAGCTCATGTAAGAGATTTCTGCTTAACACATTCAATCCTAGCGATGAGTATACTCATCATTTTAAAACAGTATACCTGTGAGGATTACACTTGTCTTATGCAAACAGTGTAGACCCTGATCAGAGAGCTCCTTAAGGAGCCCTCTGATCAGAGTCTACACTGTTTGTCATTTTGAAATATATTGTTAAAATTGACCCAAAATAGTTAAAAATGGACTAGACTTATTTTGAAATTGGAATTGTCCATTAAAAGTTTCAGGTTGTGAATGAGTTAACTGTCAGCCTTCTGTTTGCATGTCCTTATCAGGATGCAGAACATGTTTCCTATGGCTTGCCTATATCAGGAGTTTAATGTATTTTGTACTTGCAGCTGGCTTTGACTGTACGTAACAAAGTGTATCAATGGGGCAGTCATCCTCATGGCCTGAGACACTTTGTTCAGCAACAGAGACGAGCCAGGCAGGCTGGACAACCTGTATTTGGACAGGCAGATGAACACCTTAGGCCCAAGTTAGTGGACACAAGCTATGTCCATGGCAGAATTAAACAGGTCAGTTAGCATTGATCATCGAGGGAATATATGGATCTACAATTCTGTATGGTGGCATGGTCAATAATGCAACTAAAATGCCACATCAATTGTCTTGACAATATTCCATTATCTGTCACTTTGTCTGTCTGTAAACATGTACAATGTACTAAAAATGACACCACAAAAATTGCTTTGCAGATTTTTGTGCCCCCAGAATCTGTGATTCAGGGGGAATATGGGTTTTGCCTTGTCTATTTGTTCGTCTGTCTGTGTCACAAAACTTTAACCTTACCTTTAATTTGATTTGATTTGTTTTGATTTTACGTCGCTTTCAACAGTATTTCAGTCATATCGCGACGTCCAGCTAATTACAGGTGGAGGAAGACCCCAGAAGCCCTTTATGCACTGTTTCAGACACAAAATCGGCAACTGAGTAGAACCACCGACCTTCCGCAAGCCAGCTGGAAGGCTTCCCCACATGAAAAATCCGAACGACCCTACTGGGATTCGAACTCACAGCGGTGAGGAGCTTAGTGATGTAAGTCACAGTGACTATACCACTAGGCCACGGAGGCCCCACCTTACCTTTAACTTTTGCACTAATCGTATAATAAATATATTGTATATTGTATGTCTACTGAACATTTTCTGAAATAAATATATTTAAACAACTTTTGCACTACTGGACATATAAGGCTTTCATTCTTGGTGTGTGACTTGCTTATGTCAAGACCTTTCCGACCATGCCAACACTTTTTACCTTGTGACACTTGATCTTCTTTTCTAAAAATCTTTAAATTCCTATAACATTTGAACCATAAGGCATTAGTATTTCAAACTTGGTATGTACATTCCTTGTGCAATACCATTTGTTTTTACTTTGTGACATAGACCTTTATATTTGAGCTACTTAATTAACCAAATTTAACCAAAAACCCTATCCTTGCCTATAACTCATGCACTATTGCACCTGGACCTTTTATACTTGGCATGTGGCATGCTTGTGTCAAGACATTTCCAATCATGCCACCATTTTTGCCCTTATGACCTTGACCTTGACATTTGAACTTCTTTTCTAAATATCTTTAAATGCCTATAAAAACCCCCATTCCAAGAGACGGCGATCTATGGCGCTCTGTCAGAGCGCCGCAGGTCGCCATGCAAAGCTCCGAGGTCGCCAGGAGCGCAAATGGGTCGTTATCTGATCTCCATGATCGCAAGGTCGCCGTCGGTTTACTCCCCTGCACAAAGATCCGTGGCGCTCCGGCCAGAACGCCATCAGATCGCTAATTGATCGCCTAAGTCGCCATCGGAGCGCTTCTTGATCACCAAGATTGTAACTAGAGCGCTATCGGATCACCTTTGAGCGCCACCACCATCCAACAAAGCAAATAAGTAGATACTTCGCGCTCCGTGGCGATCTGATAGTGAGTCTCTGCATTTTAAAATGCCCGATAGTATTTTCTATCAATATATCCAAATTGCATGATGTATCTCGACATCTCATCCGAATCAAAACTGTTTTACACCCGTACAATGATGATACCGAAAAGTGTGTTAATATAATGGCGTGTAACATTGATTTTGGTGTGCGTTAGAACTTTTGTAGTAACTATTAAATGAAAAAACACATATTTCTAGTGACTTGTGGCAGTACGAACGTAATGCAGAAAGCTCTTATAGGAACCTCTGCATTACTATGTTACTGCTTGAGTGGACACAAGTAAAAAAGAAAGCAGCTATGTGTATGGCTACTTGCCTAAATATCTGCTAGCGAATTTAAAGCGAATGAGTGCGACAGAGCGCCACTGGTCTTCATCGGATATCGCCCTAATGAGATCATGTAGAGCGCTAACAGAGCGGTAATGGATCTCCATCGGTCGCTGACATCGCTATCGGATCTCTTTTGAGCGCCATAGGTCGCAGTGGTCGCCACCGGAGCGACAATAGAGCGCAATAGATCGCATCTTAGTCGCCTTTGAGCGCCACCGGAGCGCAATCTGATCATACAAAAGCGCAACATATTTATGAATTGGGTGGCGACCAATGACCATGAAGTCACTATCGGATCTTACAGATCGCTAACGGATCGCCATCGGAGCGTAATCTGAACACAATCGGATCGTAAATGCCGTTAGATTGCCTCATCCTCAGGCGACCTATGGCGCTCTGTCGGAGTGCAGAGATCGCCATCGAGCGCCGTCTCGTGGAATGGGGGTATTACATTTGAACCAATAGGCCCATGGCTTTAATGTGTAACATTTACATTCCTTGTGATATCACCTCTCTAGCCATACCATTTTGTTCATTCTGTGACATTGACCTTGATATTTGACCTACTAAAAAAATTTAACCAAACTTAACCTTGCCTATAACTGTTGCACCTGGACCTTTTATACTTGGCTTGTTGCATGCTTGTGACAAGACCTTTCCAGCCATTCCACTATGTTTGCCCTTGTGACCTTGACCTTGACTTTGACCTACATTTCTAAACAATTTAAATGCATATAACATTTGAACCAACATTATTTGCAAATGTCATCAGTGCTCTATAGTATTGAAATAGTTTTTCATTACTTTTTATTTCTTATGACCTTGGCCTTGAAATTAGACTATCTTTTGTAAAAATGTATTCTAATACATACTCTTTGAACCAATGAACACAGGGCTTTCATTATCTGGTGTGTGTTTTTCTTGTGTCAGCTCATTTCAAAGGCATGTCATTTGCCATACCTTCACCTTTTACCTACTTTGCAAAGAAACATGTACATTTCCAGGGCTCCAGATAAGAGGTAGTTATTTCAACAAATCAAACATTTTCTCACTCATTTCAGCACCAAATCCTATGGTGTTACTACTCATTAGAATTGTCTCTTCGAGACGATTCTAATGAGTAGTGACACCATAGGGTTTAATTCAGAAATGATGATTTTAGTTCTTGAAAAACTACCCTTATCTGGTGCTCTGCATTTCCAAACATATGCTGCTAGCTGCGGGCAATTGTGTTTCACAAAGCATTCAACCATTGAAAGATTTCAGAATTTTCAAATCATTGTGTTATGAAATGACAATAAAATGGCTCGAGTACTTTCTATCAATGCAATAAGGTGGTTTGATTGAAGCCTGACAATGAGTTTGGTTTTTTGTGATTTAGGTTGTTTGTGCTTGTGATTTAGGTTGTTAGTGCTTGTGATTTAGGTTGTTTGTGCTTGTGATTTAGGTTGTTTGTGGCAGTCTTCATTCCTGTATTGTTACAAAGAATGGAGATGTTTACACATGGGGCAAAAACCTGGACGGCCAGCTTGGTAACGGTACAAGACAAGACATTGTGAGTAGCTTATATGGTCAAAACTGTATTAACCCATTACCCCATAACTTGTTTCTCGTACTGATGATATAGATCACTTAAAGCAGGTTGAAAGTAAAACAGAATGTGCCTTTAGGCGCATTCTGCTTTACTTTCAGTCTGCTTTAAGCTACCTTATATAAGATAATAGAAAATATTTCTTATGATTCTTGTTTATTACTGTATAAAAATTTAAAATGATTTTTTTTTCTTCAGAGAAGGAATAAAATTAAGGCGTAAAAAGGTGTATTTATGGGGTAATGGGTTAAACAACCATTCAAAAGATGATAAATGGTTATTCTCTTTGACTGCAGGTGGCAACTTAATGCAGGACAAATGAATGACTGAATATGTAGGTTTGACTGCACGTAACAATGTATTTATAAATGGTTAAAAAAATAAAATTGCAACCGTCAACTTACATGCTTTGTTTTCTACTCTTGGAAAATAATTCATGCATAAATTTGTAAAGGTTTATGTACATAGTATCAGAGACTTAGATAACATGTCTTATGATTACATGTATGTCTTTGTTAAAAATCTCTGATGGTATGTTACAGTATGTACTTTGGTTCAGTACTGTCTTAGGCTTAGTGAGTATTGATACTGTAATGGACCTTGATTGTGTTTAGTAATGTATTTATACGCAATTTTCTGTAAGTATTTTATGCTCTAAAAGTTGGCTCAGAATTTAAATATACAGCATCTACCCTTTCATTTTTACAGCGAATTCCACAGATGGTGACTCATATTAATGACAAGCAGATCATTCATTTAGCTTCTGGAGGGGAGTTCAATGTTGCCATGGATACCACTGGTCAGGTGTGGGTCTGGGGCAGAAATGAACATGGACAGGTATGAAAACATGCAGCTTATCAGATAATATTGTTATAAGTAATCGCTTATTGAATTGAAAAAACTTAGAAGAGTCTAAATACAAGTGACTGCTTGATGAAGCTTCTGCATTATTTTTGTCCTGCATCTAGCAACTGTCTGTATTGACTATAATGAAAATATTTGCAGATTCAATTGATATTAGGCTTAGCAGTGAAAGTTATACATTGTAATGGTTTGTGATATATTTATAAACCTAGATACATGTACCTTTATTACTCAGCTTGGAGTACAGAGCTCAGATTTGCAAGCATCAGGCAAGATTATAAAGCCTTCAGGGATGAAACCTCTGAGTGGACCACTGACTGAAGCCACATCACCAGTACCTGTCAACTTGCAGCCTGGATCACCAAAGGCCGGGCAGGGGTCCCAGGGAGACTCCTTCATGCTGGAGAGGTCTTTATCAGTGAGTGTTTACAACTTGAATGATAAGATTCCATAGTGTTTCTACATTGTGACAGTAGGCTGCTTACAACATACTCAAAGTAAAGTAGTTTTTAAAGGGACATTTTTGCGTTTCTTTCAGTCTGCTTTAACCCTTTCCTCTATAGCCTGTTTCTAGTTTTGAAGACAGATGGCCCTTTAAAAAGGTTGAAAGTAAAGCAGTGCGTTGCATTCTGCTTTACTTTCAGCCTACTTTAAGCTACCATATGCTAGGGCTATGGAAAACATTTTCTTATGGTACATTTTCATGACTGTATAAAGTACTTTTTTCTTTAGTGAGGGAATAAATTCAAGGTGTTAAAAGGCATATTTATGGAGTAATGAGATAAGCATCCACCTGTCTTAAAAAGAGAAAGAAAGTGGTGTTTGGTAGGCATTTCCAAAAGAATGATCATTTGCAGTCTATTAAACAGGTGGTAGATAAGTGCAGGAGCTTTCTGCATTATTTTCATACTGCATTAAGTAATACTGAAAACAAGATGATTACATGTATATGGAAAGAGTTAGAGTGTGCTCACATTTGCCCTAGGGCGGCTGCAGAAACGTGAAATCAGGCGAATCTTGCAGCGGCCATAGATATTCCAATATATATCCCAATATTTTATAGGCCGTAGAGCTTGCCGTAGAATTATAACGCTGAGTTATAACATTTTTTCATTTTTACGGCGGCCGCAGATAACACACACCGCAGAGTGATTCTGCGGCTGCCGTACGGTCACAATGCTGCCACTGTGCGGCCGCCGGAACTCAATGGTCACTTTTCCTATTGTGCATTTGTACTTTTGTTCATATATATTAAACATGTATATTATCCAAAATGGATTTGGATGTTCTTAAATGCTGTCCAAATGTGTCCTTTGAGTTCACAGTGTAGGTGAACTCATATGAAATGTGTGAAAATTTAGCAAAACCAAGTTGTGTAGTATAAGGAGCAGCATTTTGGTTGCAGAGCATCTGATCGGGCTTCTACGGCTGCCGTACGGTGGCCGTATGCCAACAGCACGGCAGTTGTACGGTGGCTGCAGGTTTTTTAACCCAAAAACTAAAAACTCGTCGTGCGGCAGCCGCAGCAAATGTAGTGCGACACACAGCGACTGTAGGAATTCTGCAGCGGCCGGGAAATTGCTACTCACCGCAGAAATAACGAGCTGTGCGGCCACCGTATGGCAGTCGCAGCAAATGTGAGCGAGGCATTAGCACAAGTTTCACTTGAAGATAGATTGATGTTTTAAGCAGGCTTAGAATAAAGCAGAATGCACTTTAATGCTTTAAGCTACAAGCTGCTTAGATATAGGAAATATTTCCTATTATGCACATCCGTTTACTGTAAAAAATGGAAACTATTTTCTTCTTAGGAGGAATTAATTAAATGTGTAAAAAGGCGTATATCTATGGAGTAATGGATTAACTGGTATATTTCTATCCAACAGTATGAGGATGAGGATGATGAGGATTACGACACATCAGTGAGTCTACCCAACCTGGACACACTAGGGTCTGTGCAGTATGACAGACTGGTCATATCAGTCATGCTGGAGGTAAGTGCCCATAGATTTTCCTGAGAAAGTCTGTACAGTGCTCCCTCTCTACAACGACACCCAACGGGAGACACAAATTGTGGCCGTTGTTCGGAGGGGGTCGTAATAGGGAGGGAAATTTGCAAACAGCTTAAATTCAGATCAGACGCCGCGTAGCGCGGCATCTGATCTGGATTCAAGTTGTTTGTCACTCGTCAATGAGCTTTTTCTGTTAAAATGTAACTATGAGGAAAACAGCAGACAACATTGCAGCCATGAATAGGTTGGACATAAATGTCTTGTTTATGGAACTGCAGCAAGGGTCGTTGTAAGCAGGGAGTCATTGTTGAGAGGGCTGTTGTAGGGAGGGAGCACTGTAGTTTGTATCATATACAAATCAGTATTAGTATGCCCTGCCAAGAAGTGGTATGGAGCATATAGTGTTACTCTTGGCCATACTTTAAATTCATCTGTATGTTCATACCGTATGTACATACACCCGAGAACCAAGGTTAAGTTTATATGTTTTATGTCAGTTTTGGACTCTGTACTTGAGCTAGTGTTTATGGTCAAGATGACTGCAGGGCATCTATGTTTTACAAAAGTATTGATAGTTAGATTGAAGAAAAAAAGTTGTATACCGTACATTACATGCTCCACAGCTACTTGGGGCCAAGTAGAGAGAGTTATGTGTAGTCATATAAGATCAAGGTCATACTTAAAGATCACAGCCTCCATTATTGGCACAGCATTTCATAACCATGTGTTCATTACAGACAGTTAATAGTGGTTTATATGCAAACGTTTAAATAAGTACAGTAAAACAACCTCTCTATTATGACCACTAAAACGTAGGCTAATTGATTGTATAAACTACAGGTGACAGCTTAAAGCAAGGTGACAATAAAACAGAAAGCTCCTTGCTTCAAACAATTACCTGTCATAAACACCTAATAATCAATACAATTTAGTGGTCGTAATAGAGAGGTTTTACTGTAGTATATAGATGTATGTATGTAGCAGCTAATTGTATTCAGTGTGTATGTACTGTTATTACCTTAAAGACATTTACTGACCTACTTTTGGTGATAATCTCTTGGCAGGCAGTTTCCTTGCTATAATCATGATCTTTATGCATACCTGTGTTACTGTGAATCGTTGAGGCATTTCATGTGAGGCCTGACTGTTAAATTTGAAAGTTTGGTTATTAAAACCCATTGAAAAAACCCTTGAGTGCGAGTAATTTTTGTCAGGGCCTCTCTAGACAACTTGAGATTGGTGACACTGGCTGTGCACACTTTATTCCTGCTTTACAGTTACTTTCATGCCTATCGAGAACAATATTGGGGGGGGGGGGGGGGGGGGGGGGAGTCCATCAAAGGACTGTGGAAATGTCTTTAAGTATTGGGACATAGAGGTCTGAGCAAACAGTGTATACCCTGATCAGACTGCTCCTGAAGGAGCAGTCTGATCAGGGTATACACTGTTTATCACTCATTTTTCACCTTTTGGATAAATTAACTGTGTGATAAAAGCAATTAGTTCAATTTTTAGTTAATTAAAACAGTTATACAGGGTGGCTCAATGTTTATGATATTTACGGTATTATTATAACAGTGTGTGCCCAGTGTGTGTGACTGTAACCAGCTGTTGAGGAGATCACTGGACCTGGGAGACTGGTGTATAGCAGCCATCATCAACCTTCACCTCCAGAACTATACACAGGTTAACATTTTACCCTATAAATACGCCTTTTTTATGCCTCTTGTTTATTCCAACACTGAAGAAAATAGATCCAACATAATTATACAGTCATGAATATGTACCATAAGAAATGTATTCTATATCCTAGCTTAAAGAGGCTCGCAACCAGATTTAGCATTAAAAATAGTTATTTGTAAATATATGTCAAACGCTTATATAAACGGGTAAGAATTAGTTTAGGATAAGAAATTCTGTTTGAAAATGCATTTAAAAAATTTTTTTATTGAGCTCTGTTGGGATTCCAACCTGGGACCTTCAATGCGTGGACAGAAGCAAAATAAAAAATAAGTCAACACCTTAGCCCACTCGACCAAAGGCTATTCATATCTTTGGAATCGAATTAATGTACTTCAGTGAGTAGCAATGGAGAGGACATAATTCGGCATGGGTTTATGTCTGAGCCTGTGATCAATTTCTGTTGCATCTTTCTTTTGCGTCTTTCGACGCAACGGATAAAGCGATGGATAATATCTAAAAAATGAAGATTTGAAGACGTTTCTTCAGGATGTTTTTAGACTGATCATATTTTTCTAATGCCAGATGCACGATAATGCTACACATTTGGTTTTATTTGAGTATTTTCTTTTGTTTTTGCAAATACACCATCTGGTTGCGAGTCGTTTTTAGGTGCCTCCTGCTTTACTTTCAAGCTGCTTCTAAATAAATAAGTGTTCACCAATTATCAACACTAGAAACAGACTATGGGTTGTACAATACTTAGTTATAGAAATTGCAATATGAACAACAGTCAAGTTAAGAAAAAAAACCTTCAAAAGGCATTTGGGACAGTCTTTCAGACAGATAACAGCTAAATGCAGAATCTTTGTCTTGCATTAAGCGGACACCATTTTCCCGTAGATTTTCATGATTTAAAGATAGAAAATGTTGTATACTATGTATATTCAATAAATTCTATTTAAGAAAAAAAAAAGGCCTGAGCCTGATTGGTTTTCGGAACATTCCTACCTTTTATTTGAAAAAGAATTTGGATAGTTGATGCTTATTGGTAAAGCAGTGTAGACGCTGATCAGATAGTAGACTGATGAGATAGTTAACTCTGTTTGCTGTGTCTGTTTTATTGGGTGTATAGGAATGAAATGGAAACATTCTCACAGTTGTGTGTTATGTGTATCACTTCAGGCACTGGCATATCACTACATGTCACTGAGAGACAACAAGGCCAATATGGAGACAGATGAATTCCATGCCAGCAGCATTAGAGTGTTCAACCACTACTATGGGTATGACCATCCCTTAACCCTATACTCCATAAATACGATTTTTTACGCCTGTATTTTATTCATCTACCAAAGAAAAAAAATAGCTCCAATTTATACAGTCATGAGAAATATGTTCTTAATTCACCCAGATAATAGCTTAAAGCAGGCTGAAAATAAAGCAGAATGCACCTTAAGGTGCATTCTGCTTTACTTTCAAGTTGCTTTAAGCGGTCATCTATCTTCAAAACTAGAAACAGGCTATGGGGTAATGGGTTATGCCTTTACTCCAAAGATTATTTTAACACCTTTAATTAATTCCTACACTGGAAAAATTAGTTTAACAATTGATACAGTCATGAACATTTGCTATAAGATACATTTTCTTTATCCTTGCAAATGGTAACTTAAAGCTGGCTGAAAGCAAAGCCTGTAGGCACATTCTGCTTTACTTTCAACCTGCTTTAAGCTATCACCTGTCTCCAAACTGGACATGCTATTAGACATCAGCGTCAAACTTGTCCATTAATTTTGTCCTTTATGACCCATGCACATTCCAAAATTGGAAATAACTTTATTATTTGACCCATAATTTCAGATCGGCACATGATCTTCAAATCTGTCCACGATCTCGGACTGACTCAAGATTTGAGTCTTATATAAATATATTGTTTATTTACAGCAATAACTTGATCCGGTTGCATTTAAGAAAACATGTAGATCTAGTTCAGAGTGAATAATTTTATTGCAGAATTTTTCAGTTGTGCATATTTAAAAACTCAATGTCAATTCGATCAAACTCTCTGTCTGCACTAAATGAAGAGATAAAAATTTTAACCCATTATTACTCCATAGCTACAATTTTAATTTATTCCAACACTGAATAGAAGTGTTCAAATTTATACAGCTATAAATTTATGTATCATAAATAAATAAGAGGAGCCCTCTGATCAGGGTCTTCACTGTTTGTCATAATGCCAAACATTGACAAAAACAACCCTTGAAAGTCAGAAATGGACTAGACTAAAATGGAAACTGGAATTGTCCATTTAAAGTTTCAGGGAGGAAAGAGTTAAGGGGCATTCTGCTTTACTTTCAAACTGTTTCATGTGGTCACCTAACTTTAAAACTAGAAATAGACTAAGGGGTAAAGGGTTATACATGTAGTCAACCTTGTGTTAAGTAACCACTGAAGAAGAAGCATGGTAATATAGAAAGACTGTACAAAAAAAAGGACCAGGGGCCCGTTTCGTAAAACATCGTACGACAAAAACAATCGTAAGTCAAAACTTTAAAATATACTGAAAAACATAAGTAACGCATAATGGGATTCATTGTAGAATAGTAGGGAATGTACTATAGGAATTTTTTATAACAAAAACTTTGTATACGAAATTACTAATTAATTAATTTTTGCAATCAACAAACAACACAAACGCTTTAATTCAATTTCTTTTGATTGCTTAATTACGATTTATAAATCCATCCCTATCATGAAGAGTGAAAAAGCAGCATCTTTAGTATCGCGTCTTGCATTTATTGTCTCTAGTATTCTCCTTGGCATGGAATTAATCAACAGGGTGATTCTCTTAAAGCATCCCATTCCTCCTGTAAAGCTGCGATGTCAGTGACGTTGTTTGGGACGTTACGTCGACGTCTTGCATTGCGGTCTAACTGGTTGCAAAGGTGCTCAATTGGCGACAGATTTTGGCTGTAAGGTTACTATGGTTGAAGAGAGAATAAGCCACGTGCGTGACGTTGCAACCAGTCCATGCGAAAAGCACGGAGTCGATATGTTAGTGAAAACTAAACGTAGGGTATGTGCGCCCGAAGTCCGCATTCTCTGAGATGCTTGATAACCGTGACGGAATGTATCCTGTCCCAGTGACGCCCTTGTGCGCTATTGGCCGTCTCTGCCGCCGTTAGGAACCGGATTCTTAAAAACGCAATACGTATCTTACGGTCCTATCGTTGCGTTGTTTCTTTGGTGTGTCCACTTCTCGGTTGATCATTTACGGTATTTGTCTCCAGCAATCGATTACGGAATCGACAAATCGTTGATTGTACGACTCCCAGTTGTCCAACGGCAGTTTTCCGTAAACGCTCTTGCATTAGAAGATCAAAAGCTCGGCCACGATCATTAACGTTCAACCTAGGCATCGCGCTGAAGGTTGTGCTTAACTGCAATGCTGATTTAAAGTCAGTAAGCGTACTGTACATTTCAACCAGTTGAGTGCTTTTGAATTTGTTTCACAAGAAGTCGGTCGGATGGCTTACGTCAGTGTTTTAAAATATGTCGGTGTAGAATCCAATTATCACGCAGGATATGCACGAGGTTTTGATGGACAATTGTGGATCAATTTTATCAACGCACGGTGTATCGATAATCTTGGTTGCATTCCCATACAACCGATACATAAGTTGAACACATTATGCGTTACTTATGTTTTTCAGTATACATTTAACTTCTGATTCCTCTATCTAATCCTGTCTTGTGACATCTTTTTGAAATCGTCTTTCCAAGACGATTCCAAAGAGATGTCTTAAGACATGATTAGATGGAGAAATAAACAATAATTGAGACTTTTATAATCTGACTCACGACAACATTTGTCGTACGAGGTTTTATGAAACGGGCCCCAGGCTCCTATAGGATATACTGAATGTCTCAATTTCTATTTCCAGGCTGGTAAATCAGATGGAAAACATGGCACCTCAGAAAGAAGAGCAAATGAAAAACATTGTTTATCAGGTAATGAGGAGACCATGATTAGAGAACTTTTTATCTGTGTTTACACAGTTTGCACAGGACAAGTGTACTCTTCAGAGGTACACTGATTGTTAAGGTTGTGTAAACTGGCTGTTAGGGTTCAATGGATTAATGAAACTAATGGGCAAACTTTAATTCAATTCATTGGCAACTGTTTGTGATTGCAAGTGCTCTGCTCAGCAACGCTAGATCCCTTTAACTCTTTCAACACTAAGTTACTTTTGTGGGTTATTTGGTTCCCTTGTGGATCTTTTAAATTACCAAAACATGAATCAGTCTACTTGGAATTTTTAATGAATACTCTATGGTCTAGATTATAAAACAGTGCAGATCCTGATTCTACACTGTTTTCAAATGTAATTACAGGGCTGCCATAAGTTGACATGAAAAATCCTAAGATTTCCAAATTTGCATTTTTCAAGTGCGATTTTACGAATCATACCTTTACCGCATAGCCTGTTTCTAGTTTTATTGACATGCGACTACTTAAAGCAGGCTGTAAGTAAAGCAGAATGTGCCTAAAGGCACATTCTTCTTTAAATTCAGCCTGCTTTAAGTACTGGGAAAAAATCCGAAGATTTAGGAAAAATCCGGAGAAATGGCAGCCCTGTACATGCACATTGTAGTATATTTTAAACAGGTCCATGGTGTTGAAAAAGTACTGACTGATTTTTTCTACTTAGAATTTTGCCTGCTTTAATTCTGAAAATGATTCTTCCCTCATTATATGCTTGTTTTGTAACAAGAAAGTAAATCAAGTAAAGCAAATATTTTAATGCACCACCACTAAATGGTGTGAGACATATAGTGTTTCCATTGCAGATCTGTCCATTTGTACAAACTAAGTTTTAGTGTTTTAAGGTCAGTTGTTGATTTGTAAAGTGCTTGTATTTATGGTGAAGCATACCGCCGGTGATCTGTATTTTGCAAACATTCCTGGTTTACATTGTGGTCTGAACAGGGGCAGTCTAGACTATTATTTGTTTGTTCGTCCAAACTTTGCTGTTACAATAGAACTTCATCATTAATTCTGTGGGTAAAAAGTTGCACACATAATTTTCATTAACAATAAACAGTAAAACTTCTCTATTGTGAGCACTAAAATTAGACAAAATCATGATATTTAAGACAGGTGACAGCTTAAAGCAAGATGAAAGTAAAGCAGAAAGCTCCTATAGGAGCTTTCTGCTTTAAATCATATTGATTTAAGCACTCACCTGCATTAAATAAAAAAACCACCTCAAATAGTGGTTGTAATAGAAAGTTTTATTGTATTTAGAAGAAATAAATTGTAAAAAGATGATGAAACAAATGAATTGTTCTGCACAGTTGCTGTACCACTGGGAAGTTGAGAGTCTACAAGTGGACAGTTTAGAGGAATGCCTGGGAACGACTCTGAGAGACACAGCATTACTTCTGGCAGCAATTATATTCAGGTAGAGTAAGATAGGCTTCAAGATGTTTCTAAAGATTTGCAGTCTTCTTTTACCCTTTCAATGGGAATTTTCATAGCGACTTTTTCCAATTTTGCCAAATGACTAGTTAAGTATTTTGACATTTATGACTGGACTGGTTTTGGAAAAATATTTCACAAAAATTAAAGTAAGAGAATACAGCACCTTTATGAGGGTCTTTACTGTTTGCAAAATATACTTATACTGGTTTTTGTTTGCTTTGTGTATAGAAAAAGTTAAAGAATGATTATGTCACAGTATGTAGGTTTATCATCACTTGTACCATCTTATATTTGGCGCCAAACAAAAGATAAGGTTATGCAAAAATAACTGTATGTATACATTTGATGAGTAGCTATTGACAACTTAACCCTTTAGCTCACAGGTACTTGACACATACTTTATTATCTATTAACCCCCCCCGACTTTTAAAAAATAAAAAATAATTTTTTTTTTTTAACTATACTTCTATTATAGATACAAGGTAAACAGCGTCTTTACTATCGACTCAAGCTGATGCTAAAATAGACTCGATCGCCGATATTCTCTTGTGGTACCCTCGGGAAATGAATAGTTTATCAATATCTACTTTTAATTTCATCAAATTCCGTCAAATAACGCCACAGTACGTGAATTATAACGAAAATGTGAATCAAAAAGTTTTATGTCATAGATAATAAGTATGTGTCAAGTACCTGTGCTTTAGCCCATAGACCGTTTCTAGTTTTGAAGATAGGTCACTACTTTCTGTCTGCTTTAAGCTACCATTTTCTAGTATATAGAAAATATTTCTGATGGTTTATGTACATGACTGTATAAATTGAAACTATAAAATGAATGTACTGAAAGGCACTTATGTGGGGGGAAAGGTTAACACTGATCATTAAGTCTTTTTGTCCTCTATCTATAAACCGGGGGGAAAATTGGTACATGTACTGTATGCTAATCACTTAGCATTCTGTTTAGTAACCGTAATAGAGATGTGGTACTGTATGTTCATATATGAATTTTTCAGGAGAAATGGGATCCTAGAAGACACAGACCTTGACAAGCCAACCCTGTTTAAGCCTAAATCAGGTTTTCTTGCATCATTTTCTACCAAGTTCTGCCTTGGGGTCACATCCACTGTACTTCAGAAACTTCAGGGGGACATCTATAAAACACAGCCTACTGGTTTATCTCTATTGAGGCAGCTTGGTGACAACCAATTTAGCGATCAGTCTACAGACTTCCCTAAGAGAGATAAACTGCCATATGACCAGCTATGGCAAGATATTATCCAAAATCTACAAAAAGGTCTGGAAGCGAGAAAATACATCTATGTGACTCACAATGAACTTGATCGACTGGAAGAGCAGTTGAGTGACACTGATCACAGCCACAAGAAGAGAACTCCGGCTGTGTTTTTTACATGTGGTCATTACTATACCCAGGTAGCTTTTACTCAGGAGGTGGAGAAGTTTGGTAGAGACCTGAGGGCAGGTCCTCTCAAATTACCAGATACTGTGACTGTTTTGACAGAGTATTACAGGAGAAAAGATGGAAAGCCACTGGCTTGTCCACGATGTGTATTCAGTGCAATAACTAATATGTGATATGACATATCTAACATGTCTCATGCTGAATGGTGATACAGTGCATTAACCCCTCTAAACCAGACGTGTGTGGGGACAACATGAATTTCCGCTTTAGAGGGGTTTCAACTCAATACACAATAGCTTGTTTCTAGTATGGAAGATAGCGGACACTTAAAGCAGGTTGAAAGTAAAGCAGAAAAAAGCTATCATTTGCTAGAATATAGAAATTTACTCCGATGATGAATGATTTTTTTTTCAGTGTAGGAATAAAGCATGATACATATTCATGAATGATTTTTTTTTCAGTGTAGGAATAAAGCAAAGGCGTAAAAATTCGAATTTATGTTGTAGTAGGGTAAAATATAGAAGGGTTGGAAAAGGACCCAAGTTTTCATGCTGTTTAGAGAAAATTCCGGTATTTAGAGGTTCGGGTTTGGAGGGGTTCCACTGTATATAAAATTCTATGGATATTTATCACTGGAATAACATTGGCTAATTGAATAAAGGAAATAAATGAGTACAACTCATATCAGACATAAAACATTGCAAACCCTGATAAGACAGCCCCTGAAGGAGCCACTGGTATCGTTGTGCCTACAGATTTTCAAAAGGTGCCAAATTGCCAATATACACAATTTGCATGAGAAGGGTTCAGTTATGACTCCGGAGAAAATCAGGGTTTTCATTTAGGGCTTATTTATTATATTTATTAATGTAAAAGGTCTAACATGTTGCCTTGAACCGGTTTTCATTATGTAAACAGCTGTGCTATTACAATTGTTAATTCATTTTGTTATATCTGAAAATTATTTGTATGTTACTTTGGTGCTAATGAAAATTGTATAAAACGCATTCACCCTTGAAACTCTGAAAGAAAACACCGACGGACGTGGTCTAGCGGTAACACATTTGATTATGGTACTAGGAGTCATGAGTTTGATCCCCTGATGAACCATGGCAGTCCTTTAATGGAGACTTTAAAAACTGAGTTCCAATGTATCAGAGCTTCACACTGGGCATCTAAAAGAACTGTTGATTATAATAGTATTGCATCGAGCCCGGATTTTCTGTATCTGCTTCCCTCTTTCTAGGGTGTCAAATTAGCCCATAGATGGCAGAAACGGACTGCAGTAACAAACAAACCAGCCAACCAACTTAATGAAACAGTTCCATTTTCCAATTAAGTCAAGTCTCTTTATGATTTAGGGTCGTTTTCTGCAATATATTGCAAAATGGTCTCTCTTTAGGAGCCCTTCGATTTGGGTCTTTACTGTTTGCATAGGAAATATGTACTCTTAACGCAATATCATGTGCGAAACAGACACTTTTTAACTCATATCGCGTCTTGTTATAGGTGGAAGAAGGCCGTAGAAGCAATACACTGTTTCAGGCACAAATTGGCATCTGGGTAAAACCACCCACTTTCCACATGTCAGCTGAAAGGTTTCCCAATATGAAACAAAGACCACAAAAGTAGGTCAAATGTCAAGGTCAAAAAGGTGTGTATGGTTGGCAAGGTCTTGATACAGGGAAGACACATACTAAGTACAAGAGCCCCATGGGGCATATGTCGCTCACCTGAGATTAGCTGTACATCAAAATGGAGATAATGATTTATGTCCAGGACGGGGTCATTTTTTACCCGAGGGGCATAATTTGAACAATCTTAATAGAGGACCTGTAGATGATGCTATGTTCCAAATATCTAAGATCAGGGTACTAGGGTTCTAGACATGAAGATTTTTTTTAAGTTTCCATTGAAAAAATCTATTTTTAGCTCCTGTGACCTACATATGCAACAGACTGGAACCATTTGAACAAAATAGATAAAGGACATCTAGAAGTAACACCATGCCGAATATCAAAGCTCTGGCTATATTAGCTTCAGAAAAGAAGACGTTTGAAAACTGTGACCCCCGGGTGGGGCTAATTTTGACCCCAGGGGCAAAATTTGTACAAACTTGATAGAGGACCTGTAGATGATATGCAATCGACCAGAACCATTTGAACCTTATTGGTATAGGACATCTAAAAGTGTCACCATGCCAGATATCAAAGCTCTGGCCATATTATTTTCAGAGGAGAAGACGTTGGAAAATTTCACTATATAACTCTATGTAAAACTGTGACCCCCGGGGCGGGGCCAATTTTGACCCCAGGGGCATAGTTTGTACAAACTTGATAGAGGACCTGTAGATGATGCTATGTGACAAATGTCTAAGATCTGGCCCTTGTAGTTTCAGACAAGAAGATTTTTTAAGATTTCCTTATTTTTTCACTTGGTTGCCATGGCAACCAGAGTTCTACATTGTTTTTAATTCTTTGAACAATTTTGAAACAACTTGACCCAAGGAACATGGTTGAAATCTTTTCAGCAATATATGAGGAGATGTCATTTGAAGCAATTGTTAAAGACAACAATGACTGTATAAAGTGAAATTATTTTCTTCCGTGGAAGAATAAATTAAAGACATAAAAAGGAATATGTATGCGTTAATAGGTTAATAAATATCATTATTTACATTTTCTAAATATAGGAAACTATATATAAATGAGTGGCAAATTTGGATCCAGATTAGATGCAGCATTATGTGGCATCTGACCTGGATCCATACTGTTTATGGCCAAGAATTAATTGTGGACTGATAGACAGAAAGATAAACAAACAAACAAACAGACAGACCAAAAGTAATATGCCTTGAACTAAGTTGTGCTTGAGCATAAAATAGCAGACATCATAATTTCTGCGATGTATCTCAGTGACCTGAGTTCAGAGCTAGCTTTGGGTCAGTTATGCAATAAGAGACCGTCTCAGGGAGAACTGACTATTATCATGCTGAACTGTTGTCTGCTCCAAATGTTTGTATGTGAAATATGTAAAAAATAATAACTTATATTTTCTAAATATAAGAAAATATGTAAATAAGTGGCAAATAGTTTAGATCCAGATTAGATGCTGCATTATGTGGCATCTGACCTGGATCCAAACTGTTTGCAAATATAGGTGATTTAGTATAAGGGTGCTTGAAACCCTGCTTAAACCTTCAGTAAAACAGTATAACCTGAATAAAGCGGCAATGAATCCTGCATAAAGCGGCAATGAAAAAATCCCTATGGTGAATCCCTATGGTCAGTTTTAGTTTTGATATTAACAATTTTGAGAGAGAATCACCAGGAGATACTAAAAAACAAATATCAAAGCTGTGGGCCTAGCAGTTTTTTACAAGAAGATTGTTTAAAGTTTTTCACTTTTTTAAATAAATTACAATAAGTAGTCCACTTGAAAGTTTCATTTTAACAATTTCTGTAGAGAAGCATCCAAGGAACATCATGAGCAGTTTGAATCCGCCCTACAATCCCCAGGTTCAGAGGAGATGTCGTTTGAAGTAAAAGTGAACGGACAGACGGACAGACGGACGGACGGACAGACGGACAGACGTACTACGGACAATGAGCGGTCACAATAGCTCACCTTGAGCCTTCGGCTCAGGTGAGCTAATAAAAGGCCCAGGTGCAAAAATACAAGAGTTAAATTTATAGCCAAGATTAAGGTTTTGGGCACAGGCGGACGGATGAACAAACCAACAGACAGGACAAAAATTGTATGCCCCAAAATCGTAGATTCTGGGGGCATAAAAATATATTTGATATGTACATGTATAGTCTGCTTTAAATGGTCTTAATAGAAGCAATCTGCTGTACTTGAAACAAGTTTGAGATGTCTCAAGTTTTAGACTTCATTCATGCTTCTTTTAACCTGATATGTGAGTCAATTGTTGTCTTTTCAAATTCAGATCTTACAGTCAATGGATACAATCTTTGTTATTGTTAATAGTTGCTGAAAGTGTAACTTGTAAAGAAATAAATTGGATAATCCAGTGATGCCTGTCATTGTTAAGTTGTCTCTTTTGAACCAACTTGAGCCAATTTTCAATTCTTAGAAAAACCCGATATTTAACCCATTACCCCATAGCCAGTTTCTAGTTTTAAATATAGGTGACCACTTAAAGCAGGTTGAAAGTAAAGCAGAATGCGCCTTAGGGCGCATTCTGCTTTACTTTCAGCCTGCTTTAAGCTACCATCTACAAGAAAACAGAAAAAAAAATTATGAAAAATATTCATGACTGTATAAATTGGAACTATTTTCTTCAGTGAAGGAATAAATTAAATGCGCTAAAAGGCGCTTCTATGGGGGAAAGGGTTAATTAAGCACAAGTGGACCAATGTAGGTAGGTATCTAAGAGGGAATACTGTCCCTCAAGGTTGTTAACCCTTTACTCCATAGATATGCATTTAACTTATTCCTCCACTGAAGAAAATAATTCAAATTTTAATAGTCATAAATCTGTATCATTAATATTTTCTTTATTCTAGCAGATGGAAGCTTAACCCTTTCCCCAATAGAAGCGCCTTTTAGCGGATATGATTTATTCATCCGCTGGAGAAAATAGTTCCAATTTAATCAGTTATGAATATGTACATGTATTATAGGGAATATTTTCTATATTATAGCACATGATTATTTAAAGCAGGCTGATAGTAAAGCAGAATGCGCCCTAAGGCGCATTCTGCTTTACTTTTAACCTGCTTTAAGTAGTCAACTATCTTAAGTACTAGAAATAGGCTATCAGGTAAAGGGTTAAAGCAGGCTGAAAGTAAAGCGGAATATGCCTTAAGGCGCATTCTGCTTAACTTTCAACCTGCTTTAAGTGATCAGCTGTCTTCAATACTAGACACATGCCATAGAGTAAAGGGTTAATGATGAATCATCTGATCCTTCTGGACGCCAGACAACCTGGACTAATTATGGTAGTGAAGCCCAAAGCCAACATTATTCTAGAGATTTTGGGGAAGGAGCAATTAGGCATAGATGAAATCTCATTTGCTGAGGTAAACCCCAATTATTTTACAAGTCTGGGGCAGGTTTCATAAAACTTTGTACTACAAATGTTGTTGTAAGTCAGGTTATAAAAGTCTTAATTATTATTTATTTCTCCATCTAATCCTGTCTTGTGACATTTCTTTGGAATCATCTTGAAAAGCCGATTCGAAAGAGATGCCACATGACAGGATTAGACGGTGAAATCAGGAATTAAATGTATTTTAAAGTTTTGACTTTTTGTTGTACAAAGTTGTATGAAACGGCTCTAGATGTATAGCACCCATACATGGGAACTTGGTTTAACCTGTTACCCCATAAATATGCCCTTTTATGCAATGAATTCAAAATCCTCCGCTGAAGAAAGTAGTTCCAATTTATACAGTCATAAACATGTACCCAGAGAAATATTTTCTAGCAAATGGTAGCTTAAAGCAGGCTGAAAGTAAAGCAGAATGCGCATTAAGGTGCAGTCTGCTTAACTTTCAACCTGCTTTAACCCATTACCCAATAGCCTGTTTCTAGTTTTGAAGACGGGTGACCACTTGAAGCAGGTTGAAAGTAAAGCAGAATGTGCCTTAAGACACATTCTGCTTTACTTTCAGCCTGCTTTAAGCGATCATCTGTTTGAATATAGAAAAAATGTCTTATGCTGCATATTCCTGATTGAATAAATTGAAACTATTTTCTTCAGTGGAGGAATAAAGTATAAAGGCGTGGTTATGGGGTAATGGGTTAAGTGGACAGCTATCTTCAAAACTAGAAACAGTATATGGGGTAATGGTTTAAGGTCTCAACCTAAGGACCATTAGTAATGTTAGTGGTGTAGCAGAGGCTGGAACCAGCAATCCCTGTGCTAGCAGTCCAGTGCATTGCAGCTTAACCCTTTACCTGATAGCCTATTTCTAGTACTAAAGATAGGTGACTACTTAAAACAGGTTGAAAGTAAAGCAGAATGCGCCTTAGGGCGCATTCTGCTTTACTTTCAGCCTGCTTTAAGCTATCATGTGCTATAATATAGAAAATATTCCCTATAATACATATTCATAACTGATTAAATTGGAACTATTTTCTTCAGCGGATGAATAAATCATATCCGCTAAAAGGCGCTTCTATTGGGGAAAGGGTTAACCATGAATCTGCTGCAAACAAGTTGATCAAGATGGTGCTTTTGAGCTAAATCCCCTCTTTGGCCCTATAGGAATGCCTTTGTCAATTCCTTGTGGATATGACTTTAATGTTTCTACCATGTCTAATAGAAATAGTTTTTGGCATTCTTAAAGTAGACTGAATGTAAAGAAGAACATTCCAGAGTTTTCTGTCTTACCTTCAGCTTACTTTATGCAAGCGACTGTTTTCAACAATTAAATAAAGTTATGGGGGGAAAAGTTAAGAAATTGAATGATGGCATGCTGATTGAGTGTCTCTATTAGAATAGAATGACATGTTTTGAAAATATTTCCAAACCAGATCAGACAGATCCTAAAGAAACTCTCTGGTCAGAATATTCAGTTTTCTGTATTATTTCTATCCTGCATAACACAAACTAACATTTAAATTATACAGTGTTTGATATATCAGTCCTAAGGACAACTAAATTTAGGAGGACACTGAAAATTCTTAACAAAGAAATGTCATTGATTCTTTTTATTGTTTAAATACATATAACCTTCATGTAAATTTAAGACTTCCGTAAGTGTCACTAATATAACAAACTTTCAAATATGCTAGATTTATGCTTTTAATCTTTTCACCCCTGGGAATTCTTTAGACAATTCCAGTTTCCAATTAAGTCTTAGTCTATCTTATAACCATTTAGGGTTGCTTTTTGTAATATGTTGCAAAATGACACAGTGCAGACCCTTATCAGAGGGCTCCTGAAGGAGCCCTCTGATCTGGGTCTGCACTGTTTGCATAGGACAAGTGTACTATGAACATGTACATTGTGTGTAAATGATGAGTATACTCATCACTAGGGTTAAATGGATTAAGTCTGATAGCTGCTTGAAGCAGATGAAATGAAAGTAGGGTTTTAAACATCCAAATTTAAATCTTCATTAGAATGCTTTCCACTGGATTTGAATGAGTTTGTTGTGTGCAGCCTTTGAACATAAGTCTCAAAATGTGATGATATAATATTTTGTTGAACTGTCAATATTGGTTTTCAATGTTTTGTTGTAAAGTAAAAACTTTAGTGTCAAATGCCAAATAGAAATTCAGACCAAATCCTCCCCACCCACTCAACTTCTTTAAAGATTGAATTTGAAAACCTACCTTAATCATAACAATCCCAAGTCAAGAAAGGCAAATACGGTATTAGTTATTAGCTAACTTGTCTTTATTTTAAAGTACATTTCAGGGCTCCAGAAAATGGGAGAATTTAACCTTTTCCTCCATAGAAGCGCATTTTAGCACATTCAATTTATTCCACCACTGAAGAAAATAGTTCCAATTTATACAGCCATGAATATGTATCCTAAGATTTTTTTCCATTTTCTAATAGAGGGTAGATTAAAGCAGGCTGAAAGTAAAGCAGAATGCACCTTAAGGAACATTCTGCTTTACATTCAACCTGCTTTAAGTAGTCACATGTTTCCAAAACTAGAAATAGGCTATGGAGTAAAGGGATAAAACAAATAAAATCTTATTTTTTCATTAAATCCTATGGTGTCACTACAGGATTTGGTGCTGAAATGAGTGAGAAAATGTTGGATTTGTTCAGCTTACTCCCTCTTATCTGGAGCCCTGTGCTAGCTAACATGAGGATTAAATGGAATCTTGCAGAATTAGATGTCTTGCCACATGAACTAACTTTCATCCTACTTTTAGAATTTATGGAATAAGCTGTCTAAACATCATGTAGAAGCATAAGTGAGACCCGGATATTGCTCAATGCTGTTGGATGTTATTAATGTTGGAGTTAATAAATCAAAAGGTTTGATGTTTCAATAAGTGTGTAGCAAGGATGCATACTGGCCGAAAAGATATACCTCACAAAGGTTCCAGATAAGAGAGATTAACTCAAGTTTTCCATCATTTTCTCCTTCATGTTTGCACTAAACCCTATGGTAGTCCCATCATAGGATTATGGGCAGACAAAAAAAATTTAGATTTTGAAATACTCCCCTTTTCTGGAGACCTGCCTCACTCTCATATTTGCTTCTTTGATGTGGACAGCAATAAACCACTGATGGAATTTCATAACAATTGATTTCTATTTGTGTCTAAAAACAATACCCTCAAAGTCAAAGATAATTTTAAATTTTGAAAGTAATTGTCAGCAGAATTTAAAAACATTAAACACTTTAACAGTGAGTCAAAGATTAACCAATCCTGTGTGTAAGTCAAAGGTTAACCAATCCTGTAAATTTTTAAAAGTTAATACTACAGGTATATACATTACAGATTACACTGCCTACTTTTCATTTCTTTTGAAAAGTAGAACTTATTCAACACTCAACAGCTTTAGGAGAAGTTGTTTTGTTATAAATATCAAGAAAGAGCAATTGATTCCAATTAACATTTTATTCTAAATTTAGAAACTCTAATCATGGCATATGCATATCCATTTAACTGGAAGCCATTTGTAAATTAAAAATTAGTACATTGCACCTTAACTATATTAAAATCGTTTGAACATTATCTTCCAGAACCATCAGTGGAAATCACCAATATTAAACTATATTTAAGACATGCCATGGTACTACTTAAAGCATGATGAAAGTAAAGCAAAAGAGCTTCTTGAAGATAGTTCTTCTGTTCTTTTATCTTACTTTGAGCTACCATCTCTATTCAATTGTGGCACTACCGTAATGTGGAAGAGCTAGTACAGTAGTAGAGGTGCTCAAATGCAATTCTATGTACCGGTATAATAGGGTATATACACAATGAACTTGTGTTTTGTGTTAAATCACCCCTTAAAACATCTGATGACAAGTCTTATTTAAATGAAGCTCTATTAATGACCATTTGATAAAGGTCAAAAGTAAAGCTAAAAGCTCCTTTCTGGTGCGGAGCTTTCTGCTTTACTTTTGTTTAAGTTTCTGCATTGACTCTATGAACACTTGTAACTGTCTTCTACAGAAAATTGTGTCTGCTTAAATTCTGAATTTGGCTTGGTCATCTTTAGATTTAAAATAAAAATGATCTGATAGACTGACAGTTTGGATCCAGATCGGGAGCAAAACTGGTAAATGTCTTCGATTACAATGCATATCTTCAGTGTTGCAAGAGTTAAGTACATGTAGTCTATATTGAGATCTATATGCATTTTCAAAGAATGGTTGATTTGCACAAGTTTGACTAGCTGTATCTAGATAGTGTAAAGAGAAATTATACTATGTAATTTATATCATTAATTTGTTATTCCCATTTATTCAGTCTGTCACTCTCTGGTATTATAGACCAATTAGGTGAATGTTTATCTGCAGCTAACCAGTTGAAATCGTCAACATCAGCCCAATTATTTCTGCTTCGATCAAGACCAGATACTGTATAATGATCATCAATTTCTGGATATGTCCAGTTATATGGGGCAAAGCTCACAGTTGAACAGTCTTCAACTATTGCTTTGCTTGTCACATGTATGTAGAACTGTGAATCTTTTGTAGTGTGAATCCTAAGCTGTTGACATGGCACAACAAATACACAATTTCTACATTCCCTGATGAAAATAGAACCCGATACTGGCCCGGAGAATATTTTGCAATTGTTCAACTTGTTAATATGAATTGCTGATGGCGCTCCAAGCAGCCTAATTTTGCAATTATCTAGATCTGCCAAGGCAACATCCTTCAAGTTTATGTCACTTTTCATTTCAACTGTCTGGTTTTGTAAGTCAGTAACTTTGCAATCTGCCAGTGAAACAGCGTTGTCTTCACTTGATATTGGGGCTGTAGCTTTTGGACCATCTGCCTTGTCCGAAACATTTCCCTTCTTCTTGGATTTGAAGGCAAACTTTTTCTTTGGCATGAGCTGATCTCTTTTTTCTTGTATGCTATTTTGCAGTTCTGCCAGGATTTTTTGTCCTTGCATTACGTCATATGATGGCAGAAATAATGTAGAATCGGCAAGATACTTCTGCAGTTTCTGGTGCATAATTGATATAGAGTCAAAAGTGTCGACCAACTTATTCTTCTCTGTTGACTCACATTTTGAAAGTTCATGTTCTAGAAGGTTCCTCTCATTGGCGAAACTTTCGAGAAAGAATTGAACACTTTCTTCCTTTGATGTCGTTTGAGACTTTTCTTCTCGTCGCTTTTCTACATTTGCTAATCTTTCATCATCTCTTTTATTAAGTCTTTCTTCAACAAGGAGTCGTTTTTCCTCCATTTTACTCATATCTGAAGGATGCGTCATGTTGCTAGTCGCCATTTTGGTAGTCGCTTAACTCATTAAATAATGTAAAATGTCGTAAGGTGCATATAGGTCAAGGAGTAGGTATTCTAAAACATTTAAATATTTTACTTATTTGACTGAAATATTTTTTTTAAAAGTGCACTTTGATTTTTGTATAAAATAGGCCTACAATTGCATTACTATTTTTTATTGATATAAACAGCGATGTCGTAAAACTCACCATTTCGTAATAACCACACTATCGGTTCGGGAACTGGTCATTTCGTACCCTGGCCTTTTCGGTATAAAATAAATCCTCAAAAGAATCAATTAATTTTTGTTTTTCTCATGGCTTTTCTACATCTAAGGCAGAATAGATCTGCACCTTCGCGTTTGATACATAACATTCATGTAGGATATAAGAAAAAGGTCTCCAATTTCTCTGGATTTTTCCGAAATCTTCGGATTTTTATTTTAGCAGATGGAAGCTTAAAGTATGCTGAAAGTAAAGCAGAATAGGACATAAGGCACACTCTGCTTTACTTTAAACCTAATCGCACTTGCATTTTTTTCTTAGGATTTTTCTAGATCAACTTACGGAAGCCCTGCTCAAAGGTAGATGAGAATAGCCATGGCATGTGATCGAGTGCTAAATTAAGGGGTTGGTACAATTTTCTGTTTTTTCCTTCTTCAAACAGGTTTGATCCCCATCGAGCTCAATATTTTTTTCTTTTGAAATGTATTGTTAACATATACGCTTTTCCTAAACTACTATTTACATTTCTATATCACAGGTTTTCGACGCATATGCTATGGCACTACCCTCAGCTGCTAACCCCACCCTAGCTGCTACCCCCAGCCATTTTGATCTGCAACCCCCAAATAACTTTCAATATGAGTCATGGAACTTCAGAAAATGTTCTTTTATGAGGATTGTTGAAAGTATGGATGTATTTTATGGTATTTTATGCACGTTTGGGGTTGCAGATGAAAAACAGTTGGGGGGGGGGGGGGGGGGAAGGTGTTTGGCTGGTGTGTGTGGGGGGGGGGGGGGGGGGGGGGGGGTTAGCTTACGTAAGCCAACATAGCGCATTTTTCAAACCTGAACATTCAGGCAGATACGTAATCTAAACATATAAAAAGAAGTAATCCGCTATATATGTATATGGAGGTAACATTGCTTACAAACCCATGAATTTGGTGGAAAGACGTCGATTTTTAAATCGGTTTGTTGACATCCGATCAACGGCGGAGATTTTCCGAGTTCGTTCGGCTTGCGCCCGGTAAAGATGTTTTCATAGTGTTTCTTCTGACTTGGCAGAGTTATTTTTAGATTGGAACATTCTAAAACTTTAAAAGGGATGAGCATTCCCTACATTCAGCAAGAGACATTGATAGCTGTATTTATTGTGCGCAATATTCAGTAGAGAATACATTTTTCTTTCCGGTTTAAACGCAAACGCAATTCACTACACTGTGGAAATTTACTTTTATTTTTTTTAGCTATTTTAAACAGGTTGGAGCCTGATCAGACGCCGGGTTACGCGGTGTCTGATCTGGCTCCAACCTGTTTGCAATGGTAATAATAGTTTTGTTTATAAATGCGTTTAATTTGAAAGAATAAAATATCAGTAAAGTTAGCGCAGCGTTCTCGTGCTGCACGATGATCATATACTTATCTCAAGTAGGAATGTGTACGACTATGTATTCGATGTTACCTTCCTTACAGTGGGGAATATATTATTCTTTCCCAATAAACGCGCTTACGCTAAAACCATGATTTCAATTCTGTTAATTCTTGTTTATCTTGGTGGCAAACAGTTTGGAGCAGATCAGACGCCGGGTAACCCGGCGTCTGATCAGGCACCAAACTGTTTGCAACAAATGAATGGTCATAATTGTCTAAAGGTTGTGTTTTTATGCGTTTTATTGTGATGCGTTTGCGTTTCGTTTGCGTTTTAAACGGGAAAGAATAACGTTTTCTCCACTGTTACCTATTTGCCATTATTAATTATTCTGTTCTAAAGTAACACAGACAAGTCAGAAAAATCGGATCGATCACGTGACTCTTATTCGACCATGCGGAAATTCTCGGAAGCCGACACGAAGATTTGTTATGTAAACAAAAAGCTTATTTTTCCAACCATCTCGATAAGAAATCGGCATGTTTTCAGGCACCTCACAACGGATTTCGCTTAGTTTTAATACATAGAAAATGTTCTTATATAAGACATTGCGCGATTTAAACATACATTTGGGCGACATTCTGGCTTTAAACTTCTTGAAACATTTGTTAACGATGTTTGTTGAACATATGGATGCATTTTGACTCATTTTGAAAGTTTTATGGGGGAAAGGGATGGAGTGTAGTGTCATAGCCTACGAGCCGAAAACCTGTGGTTTATATAGGCGCCTGGCATCATTCAACAAAACATATTTTCGCTCACACGGTCTGAGCACGAAGTGCGAGGAGTGAGCTATTGTGATCGTATTTTGTCCGGCGTCCCTCTGTTCGTCATTCCGATTGTCCGCTAAACTTTTTAAACGACATCTCCTCAGAAACTGTAAACAAACTTTATCGGAAGCATGAGGGGACAGGGGGAAACAATAATTGTTGAGAGTTTTCAGATTGACTATTCCCCCTCGTTGCCATTGTAAGGATGCACAAACTCTTTAAAAAAAATCTTCTCCTCCAAATTCGGTTAAAGGATTTCTTTTTTTTCACAGACATTTTCCTCTCTTGACTGTCTTTCAAAGTTGTTAAAAGACATGGATCATTTTCTATATGTAGATCTATGTAATTTGGAATTCAAAGTTTAAAATGACATTTCCTCTGAAACAAATGGATGAAAGTTAATGCAATTTAGCATGAATATATTGCTTTGGTGGTTTCCTACAAATTTCTTTTAAATTGAGAAGTGAAACTATGCGGAACTCTGGTTACCATGGCAACAAAAGTGAAAAACTTCAAAACATCGATAGAGCTTAGACATTTGGTACTTTACATCATTTAGTAGTCTTTTATCAAGCATATAAAAACCAAAGCCCTTGGGTGAAAACTAGCCCAACCCCGGCATCACTAGTTTTACATAGACTTATAGCTTTAAAAAAATCTTCACAAGATTATTCAAAACCAGAAAGCCCAGAACTTAGATATTTGGTGTTTAGCATTTATTAGTAGTCTCCTACCAAGTTTGTTAAAATCATTGCCGTTGGGTTTAATTAGCCCCTCCCCAAGGGTGACAAGTTTTACATTTAGCCTACTTATAAAGGAAATTAGTGTAGCACTCAGGTAAAACAAAGGTAAAACTACTCAAGTGAGCGATTAAGGGCCATTATGGCCTTCGCATAAAAATAGTACATTTCATTGGCGTAGCTTCCTATTAGGCAAGTAGGCACGTGCCTACACTTTTTTTTTCAGAAGTCCAAAAAATAAAAAAGGCTAAAAATGCAGAAAAGGCAATAAAATTGACATCTAAGGGGGGTTAGAGGTGAACCCCAATTATTTTTACATAGATTTATGTTAGTATTTTGCCATTATCAAACGCGGGAAAAGACCTCAGAACGCACCTAGAGACTATCTAGGAACAAAAATTTCCCGGGGGAGCATATCCCCCGGACCCCCCTAGTAAGAAAGCGTACACTTATATATTGGTCTAATCACCCCGTTGGCAAGCATCTACAAATTGTACATGTAGCTGCCTTATGCAAACACGCGCGCTACCGCGTACACACTGTTCTCATACTTGCGACAATTCAAAAAGTAAACAAGAAATATCTTTAAAAAAGATATTCAGCGGAATGGGTGGTGGAATTCATGCTGTAGATTGGTGTGCAAGATTGTATGAAATTGTTTTTTTCTTCAAAGAATTGTAATACATGTATCTTGGATTGAAAAGCAAAAAAATACACATTCAAGGATAACTATAACTCTGACTAAAAATTAATTCTAAATTTCTGATCAAATATGATTGGTTGAAATGTTTGTCTAAATAAAAATGTAGGTCTAAATAGATAATAGGCAGCTCCGCTGAAAAAAATGCAATAAAATACGAATAGGGTGGTGTTAGAGTCTAACTTAGAGATTAATGGAAGACAACCTGTCAACAATTACATTATAATAACCTGGAACAGAAAATTTATGTCATTTTCAGCCGAGTTTTTACATATATTTATGGCAGAATTTTACCTGTCTTTGACGCGCAAAAACGCCCTCAGAACAAGCCAGAGACTATCTAGGAATCAACCCTCCCCAATCCCCTCCTAGTAAGAGTGAGATTGGTATACAG
Source organism: Gari tellinella (assembly GCA_922989275.2). Taxonomy (NCBI): domain Eukaryota; kingdom Metazoa; phylum Mollusca; class Bivalvia; order Cardiida; family Psammobiidae; genus Gari; species Gari tellinella. Next base: position 78,055,057 of record OV277857.1, read on the forward strand.
TGGAGAATCTGTTATTCTTTCCCAATAAACGCGTTTACGATAAAACTATTATTTCAAATACAAACAGTTTGGAGCCAGATCAGACGCCGGGTAACCCGGCGTCTGATCAGGCTCCTATCTGTTTGCCACTAAGATAAACATGAATTATCAGAATTGTCCAAAATGTTGTACTTTTCTACGTTTTAGTGCTTTGCGTTTGCGTACGTTTGCGTTTAAACGGGAAAGAATAGGCTAACAGATTCTCCACTGTAGTTACTTTGGATTTCATGCGGGCCTGTAGTGTGCTCGATCAACTTGTCCCGAAAAGAAAGTTACATCCAAATAATTTCAAGTAGCGAGTATGTTAATGAAACAATTACGGTTTCAGACCCTATGATATACTAATTGACGTGGGGTTGTTTTTTGGTGAGTTATTTTCAAGAAAATATTCAGACATATTCCTTGCAAAAAAATAAAAATGTCTGTGGTTTGAAGCTTTTCATTTCATTAATTCTTCATATAAATGTCTCCCCAGACCCTCCTTAAATGCGTCTACAGTGTTGTGGAACTCAAATTTTTCCCCCGGACCCCCATAGAAAAGATATGCCTACACTTTCATTTCGGCCAAGCTACGCCCCTGCATTTTGTAGACCAAACTCAAATACAGAGCCTGTGATGACAACTGTGCTTGGTCTGTATACAATGTTGCAATGCATTGAGGCATGTTTTTTCATGGCACGACTCACAATGCGTGGCAAATAGCGTAAATCCTGATCAAGGTGATCCCATGGGAGTCCTCTGCAAAGGTGATATGTTTACTAAGACGCACATACACGTCACAAGGGCTCGATGGACATGAGTCGATGTCAACTTTGTTCTACAATATGCATTACAGCAAGACATGTGAGTAACCAAAGTACATACATGTACACGTCTTTAGGATATGTACAGTGGAGAATCTGTTATTCTTTCCCGTTTAAACGCAAACGTACGCAAACGTAAAGCACTAAAACGTAGAAAAGAACAACTTTTGGACAATTCTGATAATTCATGTTTATCTTGGTGGCAAACAGTTTGGAGCCTGATCAGACGCCGGGTTACCGGCGTCTGATCTTGCTCCAAACTGTTTGCACTGCAAATAATAGTTTTAGCGTAAACGCGTTTATTCGGAAAGAATAACAGATTCTCCACTGTAAGATTGATTGCAAAAGCTTTTACGTTTATATCGACTGCAGTGCATAGAAATCTGCCTCATCCATTATCACATAACCTGTTACAAAGTTTTTTAAGTACAGGTGACATATAAGAGCAGATTGAAAGCAAAGCAGAATTGTGCCTTAATGCGCATTTCGCTTTACTTTTAGCCTGTTTTAAGCTACCATCTGCAAGGATATATGAAATATTTCATATGTTGCACATTGGATACTGTATAAAACTGAGTTATTTTGCAGTTGATAAATGAGTTGTCTCTGGAGTAAAGAATTATTTAAAACAGGATTAAAGCAAAACGGAAAGTTTGTATTGAAGATTGTTGTGTCAAAGTTACTATCATCCTGCATTAGGCTACATGTGCGGTCGCTGACATGTTTACCATTGTGCGGTCGCTGACTTGTACAGGGCTGCAATTTTCCCTTATTTTTCCGAAATCTTTGGGCTTTTATCCGAGCAGATGGTAGGTTAAAGCAGGCTGAAAGTAAAGCAGAATACACCTTTAGGCGCAGTCTGCTTTACTTTTAAACTGCTTTAAGTAATTGCGCTTGAAAAATAGAAACTTTTGGAAATCTTATGATGTTTCTTGATCAACTAATGGCAGGCCTGCCTGTTTACCATGTGCGATCGTAATTACACTTTTAAATAGGTAGCAGTAAGCTGCTGGTATACATTATTTTACTATTATACATTAACTCAGCGACCCCTGAAACCTCAAATGGACAATTCCAGTTCCAAATTAAGTGCAGCGCGATTATTGACTTTTTAGTTGTACGGGTATGTTATGTAATTTACAGTATATATTGATATAACAGTGAAAATCCTAACCAGAGGATTCCTATCCTAGAGCACTTTGATTCGAGTATACACTGTTTACCTATTACAAGATAAGTATATGTTTCACAGGTACACTGTATTTAGGACGCATATAGTCGTCGCTAGGGTTCAATGAGTTCATCAGTTATTATCCGTCAGAGGTGTTTGAATACCGATAGTTATAACATTAAAATCTCTCTATTACGACCACCTCTCTATTACGACCACCTCTCTATGACGACCATCTCTCTATGACGACCACTAAAGCGAAGGCTATTTGTTTGGGGGTTTTTTTAAAATTTTTTTTATAAAAGACAGGTGGCAGCTTAAAGCAAGGTGATAGTAAAGCAGAAAGCTCCTTAAGGAACTTTCTGTTTTACTGTCACCTTGCTATAATATATCTCTTGTCGTTATCACATACAAATAAACACAATTTATTGGTCGTAATAGAGAGGTTTCACTGTATATTATTCGATTCTCATCGCCAGGTGAACGTTCTCTCGCTGTTTTAGTCAATTCAAACAAAACACAATTTGTTCATACATTTTAATAATGAGTCTGCTGAAATGGCATTAATGAGAATGTGTTGAATAAATATTTCCTGTTTTATGAATTTCTGTCAATCACCAATATCTCAGCCAATCATGACTGACGAGGTTTAGAAACGGTGCACATATTTACAATATACAAGTATATGTTTTATACATTCTAACTGAAACAAAACGAGTTAGTATCTTATAAAACACTCTTTTAAAGTCACACAATGCAACCATATCCATGTATAGGTTAAGCAAATAGTACGTAGCTAAAAGCAGAACATAATATATTGTCTTAATATTGTCTGCCTGGAATTTCTCGCTTGCAGCAATGCTTTGTTAGTCAAATTAAGATATATTTACATTTTTCAATTGAAGAAAACTTAAGACGAGTGTCAAACAGTTTAGATCAAGATCTGGATCTAAACTGTTTTCAAATATCCAAATTGCGATTGACAGGCAAGAGGTTAACTTTGCAAGGTACATGTAATTGTCATAGTTCTGCCACGGAAGCTAATCCTCTTTTAGTGCGTCCGATGTCGTTCTGATCAAACCCCTTGTAATAATTATTGCAGTTACACGTACTATCTGCCTCTCCGGCCCTTCTCTCATATGGATTTAATGTTGGTTCCCATATTCCATCAATAGGTATGGAACCAGTAGAACGTATTGATGTCAGTGACGTCTGCATTTCCGTGACGGAGCCATTACTCGTTCCGGCAACCTGACTCCTTGTGAATTTCACTTTACGACCTTCTATATCGGAACCAACTTTCCCAATGTCAGTCATCTGCGGTCTCGAATTGAATACAGGTAGTCCTGACCGGCGGTCAGCGAAGGAGACTCGTGTTGTTTTCGTGTTGTCCGTCATCGATTGGGGCGGAGACTCGAGTACAACACGAGGCTTGCCTTTACGCCAACGTTTACCCATAGCTTTAGTGTTTATGGCACTACTAGCTCCATTGCCCATAGACCGCTAGAGTTGCTTCCATTAAACTCTATTGGTCGTGAATCCAACAAGCTCGATGACCCTTGATGTTAACTTCGTATATGTTTATCCGGATTACACCAGTGGCTGTACCTTATGGCTATCACGATTTATGCACAATTTCATCTCGTAAGTCTCTTGTGTAGTTGATAGTGTTAAATTCTCGTTTCATCACATGCCAAGTAAACAGCCTGAAACACATAAACATCAGTTTCATTTTTAGGTGGTGCATCCCTAATTAGACCAATGTAATTACAGTCACTCCTGGTACTTTACGTGGAGCGATCAGCCATGCTTACCGACAGATGTACAGCACAGGGAATCGGCTCGCTAAGACACCAAGTTCATATCTTACATAAGTTTATAACACAACCTACAGTGCGAGCGTTGAATAACACTCATTGAATATTTCTCGGCAAGCCTCGTTTTTATCGTTTTCGAAAAGAATCGTTTTATAAATCCAATAAATTATGAACACTCATGTAAGATCCTACATACACTTAACGAATCTTCTAACTGTGCACTTGTTTATGGTATTATATCTCCGGCGCTAATGACCATATCGTGTTAAAACTTTGCAGAAATCAAGAAGACATATTTCTGATGGTAATATATTTACTTTATTTAATACAAAACAAAAAATATATACATTTGAACGAAAAATATGAGTGAGTAAAAAGGTTGGTTTCTTAAAAAGGGAGAGGGGACGTATACAGAACACTCAGTTGCGATTCCTTACTCATATTCTTTGGTTATTTCAGATACACAGTGTAAAGAACTGTTAATACATTGGGCTTCGGTTTTAATAGTCTTATCTGAAGGAATTGGTCGGACATGGGGATCGATTGCACGACCTCTGCTTTCGTAGTGGAGCGCGTTACTCCCCGACCGCGTCCGAAGGTGAGTGTAATAAAAAGTCATTAAAACAGTATTTATTGTCAATTTACATTTCATGGTTCACTGGGTCTTCCAACACAAATTTTTAAATTTGATAACGATTTGACAGACCAATGTCCGTCAATAGCCAACACGCAAACAATTGTGTAGAAATTCTTATAAATAAAAGATATATAGCGAAAAGAAAAGTGCACAGTTATAGAATATTCGTTAAGTGCATGTATATACATGTACACATTATGGCGTGATTCTATGCACATTTGCTGATCATTGAAACGTTTAGCCTTCACCGCATTAGGCGACTAAAGTCGAATTTGCAAACAGTTTTGATCTTGATCAGACACCACTTTGCACGGTAACTGATCAGTGTCCAAACTGTTTGACACTCGTATCGATATTTATTGACCGAAATGCTTAAGATCCTAATTGGAAAAACAGAAGGCAACAGAAGACCAGTATGATAACGGTAAAGGGTTAGTGTAGTTCTAAGATGAACTTTTGTAGTGAAGAGGTTAAACCCTTAACGGCTATGCAGTCACAAGCTTTAAACACATTTTTGTTATTATTATTATTATTATTATTATTGTTTATAATAATTCTCGTCATAATCATCATCATCATCATCATCATCATTATCACCATAGTTGTTGTTATTATTATTATTATAATATATCATTATTCTTATTATGAAATTCATTATTCTTATTATTAAACAATTATCGATTATTATTATTATTCAGTTTAGTTCAGGTCTTAGGAGATTTCATTGAACATTTAAACATGCATGCTAATAAACAGTTCAAGATAGATAGGAGTAAACATAAATGTTTTATCGTCTGTTTTTTATTTCATAAAATTCAAACTTTAGGTATTTAGACTAAGAGTCAATTGAGTGTCAAATAGTTTCGACCCTGATCAGACACCGCGTTACGCGCACAGGGACCCGACACGATTGAGTTTTGGAGAGAAATATTGTCAGAAGGTATATATAGAGACTCTATAGTCTATATATATACATTCTGACAATTTTTTCTCTCAAAAATCAATCGTGTCGGGTCCCTGTGGTTACGCGGCGTCTGATCAGAATCCAAACTGTTCCCAAAATTAGTGTGCTCGTGGTAAGGCAGTATAATGGTTGAATAATGCGGTTTAGTACACTATGTAGTATAGTGTGTAATACTGAAGGCAGATTAAAGCAGACTAAAAGTAAAACATGATTGTCGCTAACCGGAAGTGTTATATGGTCAATACTTTTTTGTGTTTATTCTAGAAGCATACAATTTAATATACAGTCAAACCTCTCTATTACGACCACTTAAACAAAGGCTAATTAAGTATGACTGTACAAAGACTTGTGTCAGCTTAAAGCAATGTGGCAGTAAAACAGAAAGCTCCTAAAGGAGCTTTCTGTTTCACTGTTACCTTGCTTGAAGCAGTCACCTGTCTCAAACACCTGATAATTAACACAACATGGTCGTTATAAAGATGTTTTACTGTATATATGTATAGAATGCACACACTATAGACCATAGAATGCACACAGTGTAGACTGTAGGGACGCGACAGTTTGCAGCGTCTCAGCAGGTTATTCACTGTTTTCATAATGGTTCCGCTTTTAACGATACCTACGCATTAATTAGTTAGTTTTTATCGTAAAAAATTACAGATATAATTTTGTACGAGGAAAAAAAGCAACGTTTAATGTTTATCTGTTTATGGTTGAACTTAAGTTTACCCAGAAACATTTTTTCAGTCTCGATTTCTTTGTTTTTTACATACGTAACCCATTACTTCATATATACCCCTTTTATAGCCCTGATTTATTCCTCCATTGAAGAAAATCGTTCCGTTGGATACAGTCATTAATATGCATCGTAAGAAATATTTTCTCTATATATATAGAAACTAGTAGATAGTAACTTAAAGCAGGTTGAAACTAGAGCAAAATATGCATTAAGGCACATTCCGTTTTACTTACTAAATATACATGCTTTACGTGGTCACTTGTCTTCAAATCTAAAAACAGGTCATGGGGTAAGGGGTTAAAACAAAAAAGTTTTTACCTGTATATAGACTCCTCTCTACATTCTACTCGTGTTAAATTTCGTATTCATTTAACCATTTATTAAACTGACAGTCTTTCAACTTTAAACATTCACACATCTTCAAATTGACAAAAACCGTGTACTTATATATTTCAATAAATATCTAAGATTCATAAAGGCGCTATAGAATTCGGAGTTCGCTTCGATATATACCTCACGGCGTTTACATTGAGACTTTCCTTTCACATGGCAGCTTGTCGTGTGCTTTTAGCTGACAGTGTTTGAGCGCGTGCACAATAATTTTACTGTTTAATGTTCTTAGATCATGTGTATTTCAGACGTCGGTCTTATTCTTACATCAGACTTGGATCCGTTAGTTTATACAGCCAAATTATTCAACACCTTTACAGTACAATGCATGTTAAAGATTATCATTCAAACACCCTATTTAGAAGTAATTGAAATGCACTCTTTATTGAAAACTGTATTGGGGCTTTCTTGACTCGTGTAAATATTTCTAAATGGATGAAATAGCGTACAGAATAATTGATATCGGATTCATATCAACACTTCGATCCGATCAATATTTGTCAATATTCGCCGGTAGTTATTGAACCATGTTGAATACACAGTAAACTGTCGGAAGTGTGACTACTTCAAAGAAGGCTCATTGAAAGTGTACACCCAGTTGACAACTTGAAGCAGAATGAAAGTATTAAGCAAAAAGCTCATAAATTATTATGCATGATTAGAGCTGTCTGCTTTTCTTTTACGTTGTTTGAGAGGCGTGGTTTAAAAACAACACACTTTTGAATGGTCGTAATCATTTAGTGGGTTTGAACAGGAAGACAAATGACAGGGCGCTTTATGAAACAACAGAGTTTATATACAGTTCCATGTTGTCTGAGAATCCCAGACTTATTGTATTGCAAACAACGCATATCTTGACCAGCCGCGTTGTCAAAGTCAGAATATGTAAATTATCTGTCACGAGGCTAATTAATTGGTTAAAGGACAGGTGACAGACTAAAGAGACTGAAAACCAAATGGTGCCAGAAACATTATTTGTAAAAGTATAAATATAAATACAGGCTCCGAGGTTATAAAGCGTTTTAGTTGAGTCTGAGTGTGTTCTCAAGCATTTGATTGGTCAGATTTGAGCCTAGGCTCAAATCTGACCAATCAAATGCTTGGGAACGAGTTTAGACTCATGTCAAAAGCTTTATAACCTCGGAGCCAGTACTCCCTCGCAACACAACGACCCTCCGACAGCGAATCCCTCCGTACAATCATGATTGCTGCTATTCCCCAAACAAGAAAATTATGCCTTATTGTTTCACTTCTGCAATATTACTACGTCTTTGCCTAAAATTTCCGTCTGCTGCTTTTTCTCAAAATTGCATACTGGCCATTTTGAAGAATCATAAGGACGCGTGACAAACATTTTGAATGCAGATCAGACGGCGCCGCGTTACACGACGTCTGATTTATAGCTTCAAAATGTTTGCACTAGCTCTAAGGGTATTGCTGTTCCGTCCCTATAACAACTCCCTCCGGACAACACACACAATCTTTGTCTCCCACTGGGTGTTATAGAGAAGGAGCAATGTACGTAAATATTAGTTTATGATAAGCAATTCTTTTAAAAATGCATTTATTTAAGTTGAAAGATGTTTTCAATACTAGAAACGGGCTATTGGGTATTGGTTATAATTAATGTAACATTTCTATTGCTTTATTTTTTAATCACGTCCATTTCTTTGAGCTAATTAGACGTCACAGCTATAGAGAGATCTAGGGAAGCGGATTCAGAAGAACCCGTGTATAAATATTGCTGGAACGATTAAAACTTGCTTTGATATGGTCAAGTTAGATTATCGACCTAAATTTAAATTAATACATCTGTAGAGTTACCCCCTAAAATCTCATAGCGCCATTGACAGCCTTTAATATAGGTGATCGCTCAATACAGACTGTCGGTCCGATTTGGTAAGTAAACGAAAATTACTAATATAAAGCCTGTCATTTACACTCTAGAATCAGGTATTGGAGCTCAAAGGGAGACCAAACTCAGAAAGCAGACGATCGTTTATAAACTAAAGCCTTTTACTATTATCATTATTATTATCATTCTTATTATATTATTATTAAAGCTGAAATAATCCCTCTTCTGCCTTACCCCGAATACACTGTTTATTTGCTAACAGTTTGGATCCTGATTAGACGCCGTGTAAAGCGGCGTCTGATCGGGAACCAAACTGTTTGACACTCACTACGACATTAATTTAGTCAATTTACCTAAAATCTAAATTTGAGAAATAATAAAAGTAGACACTCGTTTGAAGCAGATGAAATGTCGCCATAGTGTACAGGGAATGGTTTAAAACACAACACTTATAGGGCAATAGAAAGGTTAATTGGTATTTCATGTTTTACACAATGTTTGGATTTAAAGATATTTTCTTGAGTTTATAGCTTCAGGAAACCGCGACGGGAGGTCGGAATTCGAGCTCCGTTGGTTTTATTTATATCAAATTGGCAATAACAAAAATATTTAGCACGGTAGTCAATGAGTTTGGTTTTTTTTTTAAAAATGTTTTGGCTGATTGAAAAAGTACGATTTCGATAGATCTATATAGAAGATATGTAAAGAATTGGTCGGACTAGGTCTATAGCTCTATATATTCATAGGAAATTAGACATCTTCATGTCTTATTAGACATAGACTATCTAGAATCTAAACCGATTTATCGTATCAGATCTAACTCATTTAATCCTATAGCGACGAGAAATTTACTTTCAACAGCGTAGATCTATATCTAGCCTACCTATGAAAAAAACTCGTCTGCCAAGAATAGATCTAGAGAACAAAGTCATAGGGATCTTGCATCAGGTCTGATTCTTAGCCTTCATTGTCAGGATCCGCACTTTTTGTCATTTTAAATCATATTTCTATTTCTGTTTCTAATTTTTATTCTCTCCATCAAGACTTTAATGAGTAGACCAGGGAGGCAGGGACTTTAAGGTGACTGTACATAGATCTACCCGGCCGGTCACTACCCTGACACTAATAGCATATTGTAAAACAACTCTAGATAAAGACTAGATCTACTACGTCTAGATCTATATTTAGTAGATCAGCATAAAGCCATTTAACAGTAAAAACTAATTTAAAAACATTTTGGGAAAGCAGATAGATATCTTATCGATTTGAAGTTTCTAGGATCAATGGGCTGAAATCACTAACCTGGCGCCAGTAGTAACCCCGTCATCTTAGTGACGTACATGACAACGTTGAAAACTAATGTACGTCAAAACATTTGGTGACGTCATCAGAATTTGTTGTCTTCATCCAAAATGGCGTCTCGAAGTAAACACATCTATAAAAACCTCACAAAAAAGCATTCATTGCACCTTATTTGTGGATTATATCGTCATACAGAATAAAAAAAAAGATGGTTGTTTCGGTCGGGATATCTGAACAATGTCGAAACAGACTTGGAGTTGTAATATGCGTGTTTTGTTGCCTTTTAGCTCTGGCGGGTATTAGTTTTCTTGCCCTTGGCTTATTCATACAGGTTCACATAAATGATCAGTTGATCTTGCTTGAAAGTTACAACTCTGGGGTTTTACCAAATTTCCTCGTTGGTGTTGGAAGCCTTATGATCCTCATAAACTTGGTTTGTGCAAAATTTTCATATGACTGCGGATTTTCTAATACTCGTGAGAAGTTTAGAATGACATTGGTTCCACTTTTAGTTGTGATATTTTTTTTCATTTGGGTGGTTCTGGCTGCAGCTATCGTGTGCATGCTTTGTAGATCGACAGTTGAGGACGCGCTTCATGATGGCCTAGAAGATGCCATGAGCCGTTACAATAAAAATTTAAGACTTAAAGTAGCCATGGATAGACTACAGATGAACGAGAGATGCTGTGGGAGTCGAGCGTACACAGACTGGTTTAACATAGGCTGGATAAACCCAGAATACATTAACCAAGCTGACCCATATGTTAAAGCGTATGTTTATTGTTTATGCTCAATGTGTACATTAGGGGTGTAACAATACGATGAAAACCGTATTGCAACATATTGCAATGCAGAGGAACTGGTGCAGATCTATAAGTTCTCCCTTTTCCCCTTACCATTGTTCAGTGGAATGCTCTGCCATCAGATGTTGTGCTGACTGGGGACTTGAACCAGTTCAAGTCATCAGTCAGCAACATCTGTCATTTTAAACGACGAGTCATGCAGTTATGTTTTTCTCCTGATTTTTATATCTTTACACCCTAGTATTTTAACTCCTGTCACCTTTACACCCTAACTTCCTTATCTTTAATCTGTTCCTATTTCTACTAATAAGAAAAACAATTTCTGGGATATTTTTTGGTTAAAGGGTATATCTTGACCTAAACATGTATAAAAGAAACAAACAACGATTTTAAAGTAAAACACTTCACATAAAAGGAAAAAATAAAATGACACAATTTGTGCCTCAGAAATCGCTTTTTTCATTACTCTGTATTATATATAAATGTCGCATTTAACTTTTTTTCCCCGTCAGTTATCAGTATTGAAAACTTCAAGTGACCTCGTGGCAACCTTATTTCCAGTTATTTCAATAATTGGGAATGCTATTTATTGTGGTTTGATCCACAGGGGACCGTAACAATAGAAGTCTGAACCCCAAAAGAAAAAAAATGTACAAACACCTGATATATAGTGTTTATACATTTTTTTCTTTTGGGGTTCAGACTTCTATTGTGACGGTCCCCTGTGGTTTGCTCCCGATCTCACTGTAAATAAGGGTGTTTAAGCGCGAAAAAAATTACGCATATTGTTGGTTTGGAAGCCATTGAGTCATGCATATTAATGAGATTCCCGACGGCCACCCCTTTTCGGCGTTTGACATTGCTAACTTGGCGCGTAACTGCTCGAAATTACCCCTGAGGATGTGAAGCAGAAATCTCGAGATAGAAATATATTGTGGCAACTTGTTAGGGCCTTTTTTCCAAAATTTGGGAAGGGGATTTAGCCTTTCATTTTGGGAAATTCAAGCGCGATTTTCAGCCAAATTGGGAAATCAAGACACTTGAAAAACAACATAAATACAGTACGGTAAATAGAAAGTTGCTTTAGTTTAATAATAGTTATTTAACATTTAAACAGGATTGGTAATTGAATAGGACACTTCTAATGTAGTTTTATCCTCAGAATATGTGCTTTTTTCGTGAGAATCATATAATGCATTGTATTTTGGGGAAATCCATTCACCAAAATTGGGAAAAAAGAGGCTTTTTGCAATTGGGAAGACACCTGTCATAGGCCCCTGTTTTAGAAGGTAAAAAAGCCCTGCTTGCAAGTTGTAAGTACAAAAATTGGATAGAAATTGGCATTGAAAACTGGTTTATAACATTGAAAGAATAAAAGGAGTGCTTTAAATACACATGGGAGTACAAATTAATATAGATATTTGCTGTGAATGTTATAATTGTCACAGTATAACATTAAAATAACAGGACAACCCCTCTCGTATGTGCTCAAATAATATACATGTACATATATAGACTATTGCAATACGGAAAGACCGTATTGCAATACATATTGCTAATATGCGTATTGCAATATAACAATATATTGCCGAATTGTTATATACACCCCTAATGTACATACTTATTTAACTTCTTTTCTGATAAATGTTCAAATGTCAAATTCTGCACCCTCCCCGCTATGCACATCTACATGTACTTCATGACATTATGAGCTAAATATTACATTTAATTAGCTAATGAAAGAAAGAAACCCATGACAGATATATCCTGTAACTTGAGACTGTAAGTAGTGACTAATTTTATTTAGGAAAATTCAATAAGATATTAGATAAGTCGTCCTCAAGATGCAAATTTTGTATTAAAACAACGAGTCAATGGTTGTGAGTCCATGAGACAAACAAGTCCCTGGTAAATTTAATGAGTATAGGAATCGAGACTTGTAGCCAAAATAATCAGTGTAAAAAATAACAGTGCAAATCCTGATCAAACAGCTCTTTCGAGAGTTATCTGTATCTGGGTATTGAATCGAACTTGGCAAACACTGAAGACACGGATCAACAGTGAACAGTCTCACATTAACCACGGCATTTATTAAGAGAACGCAATGCATTCATTTGTTTAAGAAATAATATATATCATTGACATTGACGAATAGCAAACTGTGTAGGCCCTGCTTTGATTCCGCGATTCTAATCAGGGAGAGGAGCTTGAACAGCTTACTCCTTTGCTTTGTCCGAATAATTAAAAGTGTTTTTCCATGTGACTTTTTTAACGATACAGGTAGTACATTCATGTGGTCCGAAAGGTTATTTAACCATTATCTCTGGAAGCTCTGAGTAAACTATTTCAGATTTCTACTTTTTGTTTTTCAAATTAAACATATTATGGCTCATCTAATATACACTTCCTTATCGATTAGTTATAATTTGAACAACATCATGTACAATTGTACATGTATGTGGATCTATTTATTTTCAGGAATACGAAGAAGGGTGCTCTCATAATCGACAGTGTTCCGTTCAGCTGCTGTGACGTCACTGTAGCACGTCCATGTGTCTCCAACTTTGTCCTGAATAAAACTCGTCATGTTGGGTATGACTCTCCGACACTCTACATGGTTGGCTGTACTGACCTGTTGATGGATAGACTAGAGAACAAACTGCTGCGTCCAGTCGCCTTCTTTATCTTTGGACTTTTCGGAACACAGGTAATTGTCACTGTCATACGAGGAAGTGATACTTTTAAAAAATCAGATGAATGAGTCCTCGGGATTCACATTCTGTAAAACAATGAGTCCTTGAGACAAACATTGAGGCCTTGGGGTGAAAAAGTAACCCACTATCCCATAACTTATTTCTAGTTTTGAAGACAGGTGACCACTTAAAGCAGGTTGAAAGTAAAGCAGAATGTGCCTTAAGGCACATTCTGCTGTACTTTTAACCTGCTTTAAGCTACTATTTGCTTATGAGTACCGTAATAGGGAAATAAAGGTCAGAAAGGTTTGGGTCCATGGGACTCGCAACTTTTTAAATAATGGGTCTGTGGCAAATTTAATGAGTATAGGACTGCGATGCACAGGTAAAATCACCACTGCCAGGCTATCGTCTGATTATATTAAGGTAAATGACCGAAAAAGCCAGTCGGCATTCGTGTTTGGATCAGTTTGGATACTGATCATACAATTAGTAACTGGACATGTCATCAGAATCTAAACTGCCCACTATTTCACTCCGAGTATAGCAGCGAAGGATTGACGGGCAAAACTTGTGTACAACCCTTAACAAAATACATGTATATTACTAGTATGTGTTCATTTTAGAAAGTAATGCATTAACCCTTTATCATGCTAAGCGCGACTTTACTAACATTTCCAATCAGTTTGGACCCAGATCAGACCTCTCGTAACACGGCGTCTGATCCGGATCCAAATGTTTGTCACTCATATTCAACTTTTCTTCAGTTTAAAAAAAACAACAACATAAAAAATAATTTTGCTATTTTTGCAGTCGATATATCTGAAGCAGATGACAATTCAGTATGATAAGGGTTAACATCAGGTATTCTAGTAGTTCAACCGATATTTATAAGACGAACTCGCTTAAGTCGAATTTACACTTTTTCAACGTTAAAACATGACTTGGCCTGTATGATGACTTGCTTAGCCTGGTGACTGCTGAGTGGCTTAGTCACCTTTTAACTTTGACATACGGGCATGTTCGACTTCAGCGACATCGAATTGTTGAAATTTAACAGTTCTAGAAAACTGGTAAAGTTATAAGGCGAACGCAAGTTAGTCTTAGAGGTTACGAGGTTGGAATGTATGTGTGTTTACTTTTGAAGAGTTTGCATTAGCAACATGTACATCATAGTAAATGTACATCTACGTACAAATTTTAGAAAATTGTACATTGACTATACGTGTATTGCCTTGGCCATAGAACTTTTGAATGTCCACTTCACATGAATTGCAGTGTATTGATCTGTGCCCCGTTCCCAAGAAAGCCCAAAGCCCAAGAAGACGCTAAATGTTTTAGACGTGTTCAGAGTTTTCCATTATACATGTATCTCCAACACAGGATTAACATTAAAGTCGTCTCGAGGAGACATAAGGATTTCCCTATTTTAAATATTCCCTTTTCTCTAGCAACAGCCAATGTGTTCTTCAGGTGGCTTTAAGGAATCAGTATAAGCCAATTTATAATTTAACCACTGCCAAAGGCGGCTTTGCAAACAGTTTGAATCCTTATCATATACCGAGTTACGTGGCGCCTGGCCATGATCCAAACTGATTGACACTTGTGTTCATATTTCTTCGGTCAAACTACATTGCACCTCACTTTAAAATAATAGTTTAGGCACACTTTAAAACAGACGATATCATGATTAAAGTAGCCAAAGCAGACGGTAAAATGTAGCCGTAAAAAGGGCTAAACAAACGCTCAAAAAAGATACTTGGGTTTCTTCAGGACAGAGTTTCCAATGCATAAACTGTATCATAGGTTATGTAATAACCTGTCTTAAGATATCCTCATGATTCCTCATTATGTCATACAGCTTCAGAGGTATTTCAACTAAGCACAATTTGTTATACTTTGAAGTGTTTCAGATACTTTGGAATAATTGAGTTCAGGGAATTTGTATAAAAGTTGGTCCGCTTAAACGCAGCCAAGGAACATCAGCGCTACACTTTTAAGAATTACTCATGAGCATATTCAGTTCAACCGAGTATGCCATTTTCCATATTTGCAAACTGTTTTCGATGCTTTCAATTTTTAGTTTAATAATATTTTTTTGTTCATTTAGTTTACATATTCACACAAGCATCATGTAATTTGTTTTCAATTGAAGTGAAATCGCCTTTTTCAGAACTTATCGTTCACCCTTTCTCTCTGTTCCATGCAGCTCTTGGTGTTCATCCTGGTGCGGTACCTGCAGACATCTATAACCAGCGCCTATGAGGAAGGGAATCCAGAGGGCATCGGAACCGGCTTCTTGTTCCCGAACTGCTGTGCGTCCTGTACTACAGGCGACCCCGATAAATACGTAAAAGCAGGGGGTTAGTAGCACATTTTCCATAATTTATTTCCTTCATAAATGCACAACTACTTATGTTAACACAAAAAAGTATGCAATGGCGGATCTTAGATAGAAAGCTAACGCCACTCCCAGAATATTTATATTGAATGGCCACCTACTGAAACCTCAAAGTTGTTATGGTGAGGAAGTTGGTAGCCGGGCATGACAAACAATGTATACACATTATGTATCATTAATCTAAGTGACCATTTATTGGAATACCTTGGTAGTTTTCACTCCTGAAACTCAAATGAACAATCCAGTTTCCAAGTAAATCTAGGTCACCTTAACATTTTAGAGTTGTGTTTTACAATAAAAATGCATATAGTTACATTCATGACAAAATACTAAACAAGGCATGCATGCTCTGATCAGCTTGGCCAATGCAGGAGTCCTCTGGTCAGGGTCTACACTGTTTACAAATGACAAGTATACTCTTCATATGTGACGTATATACTCGTCACTAGGGTTAAATGATACAGGTTGTAACTGTTGTTGTTTAATGTTGTTTACAATTAATGCAGAAATGACAATGGGGAGCTTTCTGCATTATTTCTGTCCGCAGAGTAAGATGCACAAACTCGTTAGTTTACCTTGTTAGTTCAAATGGGAGCATTTTAATCTGTTTGTCGAAGATATCATGTCTTTAAATTTTGGATTTTCCAAATTCCATCGGTATTACGTTAGTTTTGTCATGATTAAAAGTATGTTGTGTTGAAGATAAGGCATGGTATATTCAACATTAATAGATTTTCTGACTATATGCAATTTAAATTCAAAGTTTTCAACTGCAATGGTATATGTCAGCTTAGATCTGCAACCAATAATGAATTACATGTTCCAAAGCCTAATCTAAAGTTCTTTAGAAAGTCATTATCTTATTCCCAAAAAAATCTGGAATTCAATACCTTTGTCAGTACCACAGTCTGATTCTTTAGCAGTACTTAAAAGCCTATTTGCAGTGGAGGTTCTCTGATCATAACAAATAAATACATGTAGTTCACAAACCCGTTTTAAAACATGTATCATCAAATATCAAAATTAACTATAAAAATACACCTTTTTATGCTTCTAATTAATAATTCTTATGACTGGTGTGTCTTGAGCATAGAGTGTGGAAGACATTTCCAGTGCAGTTCCAGATGAAGCTTAAAGTGGATTGAAAGTTAAGCAGAATGCTCTACATGAAGCATGCTGCTTAATTTTATGCCAGTTTTAAGAAACGTTACTGAGAACAAACTATGGTGGAAGGGGTTGAAAAGGTGTTTCTGTACATGTAATTTGTCCTCTAAGGTGTAGAAGTTGAACTTATACATTAGGCAGCCACTCAAAATATCGGAAACTTAGTCTTACACACATGACGAGACTCAGTGCTTAACTTGGGACCGGAGTGAGGCGAGAAGCTCAAAAACAGCTATTTGCTTTTCCCTTGTCCTACACCGGGCAATCACCTGTCTCCATGTTTCTTCAACGGTTGAATGCCTAACACAAGTTTTACTGCATATATTTATTAGGTTCATTTCATAATGTTATGTACTACATGTACAATGTAACCATGTATATATGCTGAGGCCCATATGGAAGATTGGGCTTTCCTAAATGTGTAGCCTCAGTAACTAAAGTCGTTATTATTATTATTATTATTCAATATTGTTTAAACACTGAAACTGGACATATGTCCGTAGAAAACACCAACAAAACTGCTTCGCTAGATATGTAGAGAATCGGACGCTCTAGAAATTCGACATCTGATCTGTCTAGTACTGTTTGCATTCCCACTGAGAGACATTCATTGCTTGCACTGAAAACATATGTACTTATTTATTCCCCCACCTCTGAAAGACGTTGGGTATATTGATTTGCATTTGTCGGTCTGCCGGAAGACCAATTGGTTTCCGATCAATAACTCGCCTTTCCTTCAACCGACAGTTCTCATATTTGGAAGGAAGATTGTAAAGATGAGTAAATAACCTCTATTTCTTTTTGAGGCCAGTAGGTTACAGGTCAAGATCATACAGTAACGTGTGCTCAGAGACTCTGGGCATTTTCGTATATAAATCAGTAATTTAGAACAGTCTCTGAACATTTTATCAAGCATGATCACTCTTACTTACAAAATGGGGCATAAATTTTACAAAAATATTTTCTAAATTGCTGTTTGTCAATGTTTTTTATTGTTTTCAAAGCGGCGAATTGCTCTAAAACAGCTATTTTTAACCCTTTATTCCATATAGTATATGTATTTTTACGACTTTCATTTATTCCTCTTATAAAGAAATAAGTTCTACTTTATACGGCCATGCACATAGCCACATACACAATAGTCTTGTATCCCAGCAGATGGTAGCTTAAAGTAGGCTAAATGTAAAGCAGAGTGCGCATTGATGCGCATTCTACTGTAACTTCAATGTTTTTAAGTGGTCACCTGTCTTCAAATCTAGAAGCATGCAATTGAGTAAAGGGTTAAAGTTATTTTATTAAATGGAAGTGCTAATTCCTCGTCCTTCCCATATACTTTATAACACAAGTACCAAAAAAGGCAGGGTATTCGTGATTTTCATTTATTTGATATTATGTGCAGACCCACATCAGAAGGATCGTATTGGATCATTCTGAATCAGATCTGGGGTTACACTTTTTGCTAAGGTCAACTGTGCATGTACTCTTCACAGGTGTTCAGCTTGTAAATGACGTTTATATTTACGCCATAGTAGGGCTATTTAAATGGGTTCATCATCTTCATTAATCGCATCACTCTGTATAGAGTATACTCACGATATCGTTTAAAAATAGGCATGCGCAGCTGACAGAGGTGGTTCTAAACAAGTAAGATCATTATAATTAAAAAAACAAAACGTTGATGGTCTCTTTGTACAGTTTAAAATAGATTTAAAACGAATGTCTTATTAACATATATTGGACTAGAGAATTAGCCGCTTTAAGGGTGCATCAAACCCAAAAGCAAATTTTTCAAAGTATTTAACTTTTTTCTGTCATGTTTATTTTTGAAAGAGCTGTTTATGAAAAATGAAAAAACAGGGGCAAAACATAATATTATGTTGGTGTGCATTATTTTGCACTACGGCAATTTGGTAAAGATGTGTCAAATTCAGACTTTTTCTCATTTTTTTAGAATCTATCTTAAATAAAAACAAACATGGTAATTTTGTTTTTCATTATGTATTTCATGTCTGTGGAAGTATTTTGACATAAAAAAAACTTAATCAAGACCAAAAGGCATCAGATTTGGAAAATATGAGTCTCTGAATCAACAACATAGTTTTTATGGGTTATGCTTTTTTTTTAAAACAAAAAATTATGAGAAATAGTATACAAAAAATTCTAGTATTTAACTTGTTCTTATATTCTACCAGATGAAAATCCATACAAAGGCAATTCAAAATATGAAAAGAAATTGATAGGTTGGTGTTGAATGTTTTGAGTTATTGAAGAAAGAGGAGTTATCCCCCTTTACAAAATTTACAAAAATGTACCATATCGATGATATTTAGAGTTTTATAAATTTCACATTTGGTACCTGTTTTGTTTTAAATTAGTTTTGATACAAAAAATACTATCATAGACATGGAAAAAATAACACAAAACCAAATTATCATGTTTGTTTTCATTTGAAATGGGTTTAATTGAAGCGGGCTATTTGAAAAGGACAAAATAAGAAAAAATGGTTGGGGTAAATTTTACACCTTTTAAAATGGGCGTAATTTTTCTATTTTTTCATTCATCTTAAATAGATCTTCAATACAAAACCATCATAGAGTGTTTTCATATACTTTGAAAATTTCCCAAATTCATGAGTTTGATACACCCTAAAAGCCATCAAGTGACTATATGCGTCATAAAAAAAATAAAGTACATACAAAGGCAAAAAATTGATCTAATTGTCTGGTAACAAAACTCATCTCGTTTTCTCTGTCTTTCAGCATTAGATCGTAAACAACGAGGTGGCGGTGTGGAAGCAGCAGACAACACATATGACGTTATAGACATGGCTGAACCACTTGTTGGACATGGAGATGTAGCAGATGACTTCGATGATGGTTTCGGTGGTCACGGGTCAGAAATAGGCGGACACGGTGAGCCTGGGCACGGGCATGCGCAATCGCACCATGGTCATAAGGCGCATGCGCACAAAGGACATAAGTCAGGACATCATAGCCCAAAGAAATCCAAAGGCAGCAAATCAAAGTCAAAATTCTCACCAAAGAAACCAAAGTTTCTCAAAAAACTCAAAATGAAGAAACCAAAATTTGCAAAGAAAAGGAAGACTCCCAAATCGCCCAAGAGAGCGAAATCACCGAAACGATCACCTAAACGATCAACAAAGAGAAGAAAAAGATAAAATGTGATTTATTTAATTGAAGGCAATTATTTCAATGCTTAGTAACTTCTGCATGTTAGATACACATATAAAATCAACGTATACTTTCTAATTGATTGTTACAAAAATGATATAAAACGAAACGACTGCCATTTCAAGTTCTATTGTTCAAACTGTTCCGAACCCTATTTGAATCTGCTTTATAGTAAAAGGACAATTAACTTGAATTTTGATTGCACAGTGAAGATAAAGCTCATTTGAGACGGTTTATTTGGGCCATGACTATAATCGAATCAGTAACTTGAATTCGTACTATTTAACTTATCCGTATTTCAAAGTTGCATAATGAATTAATCATATGTACTTTAACTTTAAAATACGAGTACGTTTCACTTAAGCGAATGCAAGTTATTTATTTCAAGTTAAAAGTACTTGTAATTTTGTCTTAAAAGCGTTAGATATATCGAGGTTCTCCAGTATTTACAATGTTCCAGGACAATTTGATTATAAAACACGGTAACCACATACACCGTACACTATAACCTTGCTCATCCACCCAAACACTTGCCTGTTCGCTGATGTTGGAAACTGTGTGACGGCTTAAGTCTGGATATTGCAAGGCACTCTGTCTATTGATTTCCTGTAAATTTCATATTATAGATGTCATTGATATACAAGAGAGTTCCCAAGACATTGAATTTGTTGTCTATATAACAGATCATTTCATATGAAATAGCAAGTTAGCAACCAGTGCAGATACTGATAAAACGCAGCAAATTGCGGTGTCACACCAGAATCTTAGTAACTGTGGTTGCCAATGTATATTTTTGTGAGCTTTGTGAAATTATGGGTCAACATAGAGCGGAAAAAGCAAACATTTCGACATTAAGAGCGTTCTGTCTAACTTGATTTAGTTATATATAGACACCATATTTTGTTAAATGCATCCAAGATCATAAAGCGTTTTGAGTTGACTCTGAGGTCGTTCTCAAGCATTTGATTGATCATATTTGAGTTTTTGCTCAAAACGGACCAGACAAATGCTTAAGAACGACCCCAGACTCAATTCAAATGCTTTATTACATTTGGTCCAGATATTACCTGGTATAAAACGAATGCATCAAGTAATATTTGTTTTCTATGCTTTTACAGCTGGATAGATGGTGTAGTCACCCAGAGTGGAATAACTTTATCCTGACAGAAATACCTTGTTCCAAACGATTACCTCCCTTTGAAAAACACCCGTCTTCAAGAGAATAAATGTGAAATTGGGCATCGGTTTGGAACGCGCATGGACATTCATGAGACAAAACATATCATATCCGTTATGTTGTTCCACAATATCATATTCCAGACTATGAATTCTTACAGAAAGCTTAACCCTTTACTTCATAGATACATCTGATTTACGCATGTAATTACTTCTTCTGATGAAGAAAATAGTTCTACTTTATATTGTAATGAATGTGCAACATAAGAAAAAAATTCATTATCCTAGTAGATAATTGTGTAAAGCAGTATGTGCCTTAAGATGCACTCTGTTTTACGTTCAACCTGCTTTAAGTGGTCCCGTGTCTTCAAAACTAGAAACAGACTGGAGTAAAGGGTTAAGAGGCCATGCAATAAAATAAAGCTGGATACATGTTTGAATGTACTTATGTTTCCATACGTGTTTCCTGATGTATGTTAATCTGATAACTAACTGACTGTCAAAATTGATAATACTTTTCTTTTGAAAAGTTTACAGAAACTTCTTTCGCTATAACAATGTATAAAAAGACGTCACTTGAACGAGTAGCGGGTTAATAGTCTCATGTTTATTCTTGCTTTGCTAAAAACAGGTCTGCTTATTGCAGGAAAAGGGAACCGCGATTTTAGTCGATTTACTAATATTTTGCATTAAGAGACTGCAAGTTTTAACGACTGTCCATTTCACCCCTTTAAATGGCCACGTATCCCCTTCACTGTTTTATTCTGAGTATATTGTATGTATTATAGTTATATGCAAACAATTTGGATTCTGATAAAAAATAAGGGCTCCCGATAAGAGGGAGTAAACTGCACAAATCCAACATTTTCTCACTTATTTTAGCATCAAATCCTATGGTGTTACAACTCATTAGAATCGTCTCTTCGAGACGAGTCTAATGAGTAGTGACATAATAGGGTTTAAAGCAAAAGTAAAGATTATAGTTTTTGAAATACTTCCTTTATCTGTAGCCCTGCCAAAGTGTTTGAAAACGCATTGCGATACAACTACAGTTAATCTACCTAAAGTTAAGATTTGAGAAATAAAAGCAGGCGGTCATTGTTTAAAGCAGAGCACGTTATGGCACTGGATGGGTTAACATTGATTTTCAGGTTTAATTATAATTTTTTTGTAAATGTTATTCCAATAGTAAATAGTCTTGAACCATAGCCGACGCCGAGTAAGTCTGATTAAACTGAAGTGTTTACAGTTTCCAAAACATTTTCTCCACGTCCACTACAATGTATTGTACCCACCTTATAACGTTTGTCTGTTGGTCTTGAATGGTGGCTTAAACACAAGTTGCACTGTACTGTACATAGTTTTACAGTAAAACCCCTCTAATACGACCACTAACTTTTATGAATTATTTGGTGTTTAACCCTTTTTACAACCCTCTGTTAAAATTGCTGATTACATATGCAATCAGGGTCTATGCTGTTTGATATTTCATTGGTTTTTGTTGTCATACAAAAATGCAACAGTAAACGGGCTCAACAAGCTTATACTAGAAGAGTACAAAGGGATTATAAATAACCACAAGGGATAATTAGGGTTGGAAGGGTAAAGGTATTTAAGACAAGTGGCTTGTGAAATCAAGATGAAAGCTAAACAAAAAGCTCTTTCATCCAATTAATTAGCCTTATTTTTAGTGGTCGCAATAGAGGGTGTTTACTGTACATTCGAGGGTTCATGTGAGGTTCGTTTTGGGTGTTCTTCCTTTACAACCCTAAACTTTACCAGCGATAAATTGGTTTCTAAATAGACTTTTATTGGTAATTTTGACGTGACATGTCTTCGCTCTTTGTGTATTGCGAGACATGATTGTTCAACGTTTATGTAACTGGATGTAAGAAAGATAGACAATCAAAATTGGCTTATATTCCGACTAGATAGTAGATCTATACCAACTGACATTGTCCATAGTTTAACAGTCGGCTTTTGATCCTTTTTATGAGATTAACTTCCAGAGTTTGGTTTTAAAGGGGTGGCATTTAGGACTGATGCAAGGAAGTTTGATTTTTCCAATATTAATTTGTTTAGGCCTCTGAATTAGTTTTTATCTGATTGATATTAATGATCCCATGATGTTATTAAAATTAATTTATTCAACTTGACGTGACATGTCCTTGGAGAAAACTGATCTCATTAACTATAAGATAGAAAACCCTGAAAACTGAAGAAAGCAATCAACAAACAGCCACATTAAGTCAAATTTGTGTTATGATGCAACTAAATGAAAGCAGAATCTTAGTATTTATAAAAAGGATTGCTTAAAGCAGCATAACAGTAAAGCAAATAAAATTCTGCTGTTTAGCCTTTTCTGCATTAAACAGTCAACTGTCTGCGGGGACATTCATGCGTTAATTCCATAGACACCGCTTAAAACACAAGTTCATTTGTACTTTTTGATTTTCATTGAAATTTAAAACTAATTGTATATTTTCATGCATTTACATGCATGACGAGTATGGTCGTCAGTAGGGTTCAGTGAGTTAAACATAATACAGTGTAACCTCTGCAATCATGGACCCCTCAAAACCCGGAAAATTCTAAAAGATAAAAGTACAAATTAATCGTCCTTAAGTGTGTTTTATACCTAAGCTCTTACAACTGGTGTCTACGTAACCCTTAGCCTGCCACTCACGACTATAGCTCCATATGCAAACAGCTTGGATCCGGATGAGACGCCGAGTAACTCGGCGTCTCATCCAGATCCAAGCTGTTTGACACTCGGACAGCATTTTCAGCAATTTTGAGCAACTTTGAAGCACTTTGAAACTTGAAGCAGACGAGAAATATAGCAGACAATTTATTTGGCGGGCTAAGGGTTAATGATAGACGACAGTAATGCAGCTATATCCTTTATGAGCACTCTGCATTACTGTTGTCCTGCATTAAGTTGACATCTGTTCTTAACCCTTTCACTGCCAAGGCCGCCAACATTGACATTTCGCACAATTTGGATCCTGATCAGACGCCCCTTTACGCTGCGTCTGGTCAGCATCCAAACTGTTTGACACTCATAGCAATGTTTCGTACTCAAAAACATAAAATCCAAATTGTATATGCAAAAGCAGACGAAAAATATAAGCAGACGATAAAAAGGCAGCGACAGTGTCAGACGGGTTATGACGTCATTGTGCCAATGAAAAAGGGTTGACAACTGCATGCAACTTACCAATTTGAATACAGTAAAACCTCTCTATTACGACCACTAAATTGTATTAATTCTTAGATGTTCATGACAGGTGACTGCTTAAAGCCAGGTGCCAGTGAAACAGAAAGCTCCTGTAGGAGCTTTCTGTTTCACTGGCACCTTGCTTTAAGCTGTCACCTGTCTTTTATACAATCAAATAGCATTCGTTTAAGTGGTCGTAATAGAGATGTTTAACTATAATTACAATTATATATTTCTTTTTTATCAGTCGGGAAGTGGTTCGGATTTCTGAGGTTTGTCAGTATTGGTGATCGATATGTGTACACGTGTCACTAATTGCCCCCAAGGAACTGGCCGGTCGATTGTTGATACAGGTTGGCGATTATAACTTGCGGAGAGAGATGTCCGGCGTCGCGACTTACTGACGATATCAATATTTAATGCAGAGAGCTGCTTCATCATTTACACAAAAATAGCCACTCACATCCTTTACAACACTGGGCAGCTCCAGGTTTCAGACGTATGCCCTCTGTACTTTCTGCTTTCTTTTAGATATCATAGCAATTTGATCCAGTTGAGAAGTAGAGTTGCAGTGGGAATAGCACACTCTGCTATTAACTCTTTCGGCGCCAAATTAATCGTGATGATTTTGTCCTTCCACCGCCACATTCTCGTTGTCTGCAAGATCATTTCAAAGTTAGATTGTGTGTAGTATTACTTAAGAAAAATTGATATTGATACATACATGTATGTGTCAAACAATTTGGACCTGATCAGATGCTGCGTTACACAACATCTGATCTAGATTCAAACTGTTTTCCAAGTCGACACTATGTGCGACTTCGGCGATGAAAGTGTTAGTTAATCCATATAAAGCAAAATCTCAGAACATCCTATAAAGGACAAAGATTCAATCTGTTTTGCACGGATTACATATTTGGTATCAACAAACAAACCAATTTTCAATATGTTCCACAGACAACATTTACATAATTATACAAGAAGAATCATGTGAGAAGGGAACACAATCACCAATTAGTATTTTTAACCTTGCAAACAGAGTGGACCCAGAAAAGACAGCTCCCGTGTAGGAGCTCTCCACAGGGACTACTCTATTTACTTAGAATATTTTAAAAATCAAGCTGAAAATAATAATGTATAAGTGTCCTCTGAGAATTCAAGGCTTGTTATACATGAATATTCAATAGGTAGAGGCAATATAAAGCCCAAATAAATCGACGTTATAACAAATAGCAAAGATCTAGACCAGTGAAATTCCATATCAAAAGTGAAATAACATACCAAAGATACATTTACTCCATGGTATATTTCTAGTATTGAAGGAAGGTCACCACTTAAATCAGGTTGAAAGTAAAGTATAATGAGCCTAAATGTGCATTCTGTTTTACTTTAAGCCCGCTTGCTAGAGAGCAGAAATCTATTATGATACATATCTATGGAGTAAAGGGCTAAAATAACATGCAGATAACGATCAAATATACATATTTCTATCGTAACGTCCAAAACACAAAGAAGCCCTTAAAAGCAGTTATGCACCTGATTAGTCATAAACCCTTAGCTCATCGCATATTAAAACAAACACCACCTTTTATGAAATAAATCAAATCATTATACAGACTGACTAAATGAAATATCGCAGGCGGCAAGTCAAAAAACAGAAGATACATGTATGTTTCAGGTAAAAGGTTAACCCTTCATCTACCAATTAAGGAATTGACGTCATAAGAAAAGTTCAATTCTTCCTGACAGATTGGTGGCTGCTTAAACAGGCTGAATGTATGAAACAGAAAGTTTCTAAGGGAGTTTTCTGTTTTCCTTCAATCTGTATTAAATTAAGCAACAGCCCATCTCGAACATTATAAAAAAAAAAGCTATGTGTGAAAGGGTTAACATGTTTTTTCACTTAACAGTTCTGTTTGATTTGCGGTTTACCTCTCCCCTGACTAGGTGGTGTCAGTCTAAAATGACGTTTGTGTTTATTCAAAGCTAGATTTTTAACCCTTTCACTCTAAATTACGCCCAAAAGAGCGTTTGCAAACAGTTTGGATCCTGATCAGACGCCGCGTAACGTGGCGTCTGATCAGGATCCAAACTGTTTGATATTCTTTTTGAAATTTCTTCAGTCATACTTCATACAATATTGAAGCAGACGACAATGCAACGATGAAGGGGGTAAACATCTCACGATTAATTTAAATTTCGACTGTAAAAAGTCGATATTGAGTGTAAAGCTTTAGAACAAGATCAGACAATGTCTGATCTGAACCCATGTTGTTTATATCAATCCCAATACAAACGGGCTTCGCCGCTGAGAGAATGGATTAGCATTATAAGCGTTATAAACCAATCAAAAGGTTAAACACACTTTAAGTGAAATACTGGCATTTGAAAATAGTTGGGATACGAAACAACAACAATAAAAACAACAACTGAAAGTCGTAGCATGGACAAGTAACTAGTACATGTCTTTTTTCTACCATCATCATCGCCACTAGTATTACTAGTACAGTCAAACCTGTTAACTACAGTCCCCTACTGTCCTACTACTGCTGCTGCTACTACTACTATTACTACTACTAATTCGATCAGGTACTATGCCGCACGTTGGAGGAGACGAACACATTATGTCCATTGCAAGTAGTGTGCAAACAGTATATTTGGAGTCAGATCAGACGCCGGGAAGCCTGGCGTCTCAACAGGCTCCAACTTGTTTGTCGTTCACATTAACCCTTTGAACCCTAGTCCCGCATATAGGCGTCATTTTCAAACAGTGTACATGTTAATAGTACACTTGCCCTGTGCAAACAGTGATTACCCAGATCAGAGGGCTCCAAAAGGAGCCCTCTGATCAGGGTCTTCACTGTTTGTCATAATGCCAAACATTGACAAAAACAACCCTTTAAAGTCAGAAATGGACTGGACTAAATTGGAAACTGGAATTGTCCATTTAACGTTTCAGGGAGGAAAGAGTTAAAACATATGGTTAACAGATTCAAAACAATTTCTACATTATATTGTCTTGCATTTAGTTTCGTTCAAACGATATAGAATATCATCTTCACTGTAACTAAAGACAGCGAATGAAATCAAGTTAACTCTTTCCTCCCTGAAACTTTAAATGGACAATTCCAGATTCCATTTAAGTCTAGTCCGTTTCTGACTTTAAAGGGTTGTTTTTGTCAATGTTTGGCATTATGACAAACAGTGAAGACCCTGATCAGAGGGCTCCTTTCGGAGCCCTCTGATCTGGGTCTTCACTGTTTGTACAGGACAAGTGTACTATTCATATGTACACTGTTTGAAAAGGACGCCTATATGCGGGACTAGGGCACAAAGAGTTAATCAAGGGTGGTGCGTTCGATCCTAAGTTCTTCCAGTCTTTCAATTACACTAGTAATCCATTGAACCTTCCTGGCGCGTATACCCGTACCATTCAAACAGTGCACCTGTGAAAAGTACACTTAGCCTATATGCAAACAGTAAACCACTACATGTAGGTATATATCTTAAAGCTCCTATCTGAGCCAGCTGATCAGGGTTTGCACTGTTTGTCATTATTTTTGTTACATATTATAAATGTGACCAACCTTAAATAGTCAAAAAATGGACGACACTAAATTTGAATATGGACTTGTCCATTTGAAGTTTCAGGGGTGATTGAGTTTACCGAGGTCATTTGCCATTTCGTTCTTCAACCATGTCTGCCTAGAGCGTCCTATAAAAGGGACATGGGCAAACAGTGTAGATTCTGATCAGACGCCGCATTATGCGGCGTCTGTCAGAGTCTACGCTGTTTGTTGATAGAAATTTCAATATAAAACGAAAATGAAAATTTAGACCAGGCACCCCTTATTTAAAAAATGTACTAATCCATAATACCAGTAGCAGGGAAGAATCCACTGGGCGATACATAATTATGATTCATATAAAGCGGGGCTGCCATAAGTTGACATGAAAAATCCTAAGATTTCCAAATTTGCATTTTTCAAGTGCGATTTTACGAATCGTACCTTTACCCCATAGCATATTTCTAGTTTTGTTGGCATGTGACTACTTAAAGCAGGCTGGCAGTAAAGCAGAATGCGCCTTTAAGGCGCATTCTGCTTTACTTTCAGCCTGCTTTAAGCTACCATGTACTAGAACAAATCCGAAGATTTAGGAAAAATCCGGAGAAATGGCAGCCCTGATAAAGCCGAAAATCACCAACCAACTCTCAGACACACTCCTCTTCCTTTTTAAATGGTCGCTTAATGTCCATTTGATTGTATTGTATTGAATATCGCATTGATAAATATTTTAGTAGTGATACGCTGAAATATTATACATCAAAGACCATTTATATCTAAACGGTCAGTTCTGACCACTGAAAATATCGATAAAAAGCTGACTACCTGAATGATTGAAAGAGGTATATATAGACCGGTGAACAAAGCGGGCGTATTGTTATTGTTTGTTACAACTGTGCTGCGACAGTAAGTGGTTGTAATCTGAATAAAAGTGGTGTGAAAAGAAGAGAAACAAAATCGGATTGATGAAATGTCGGTAGAAACATGTCTGGACATTACAGTAATCTTTACCGAGTCATATATTAGATCGCGCATGATGAATGATCAAATATGAAAGAAAACCCACTCAAGCGTTAACCAATTGTTGAAGATAAGAAATTCAAGTGATGTCGGACTTTTTCTTTAAATGGATTTTATTCTTATTTAACGGCGTGCTATTGAAAATTGATATATACCAGTACATTTCGTGAAAACAGCTGTTCAAGAAAATAGGAATAATCGTTTATTGGGTTTCTCAACGTTTGTATACAGGACAAAATGTGCACGTATGGATTTTTATAAATTTAAGATGTAAAGGTTGATTTAGAAAATACATTGGTACATAAACATTCTATTGGCCCCAGTAATAAAGGTTTGGATGGTTTACTTAAGGCGCGTGAGCAAACTTTCTGTGCCATGCTTTGAATTGTTAGTTCGGATTAGTTGGTCGTATGGACAGGTACGAAAATGATCGCGATTACAACGGCGAAAAACAGTGTCCTCATAATGAAGGGACGAATATGGAAGATGAAGAAGACAAGACACAAGAGACTAGTGACGCGGATTTGTTAGACATAGAGGATTTGTTACCTGTCAATGGTCTGTCGATTCCAGCAATCGTCCCAGGAAATGGAAGTAACAATACACATGCGACAGAATCACTGGAACTTGACTGTGAAATATATGGTTCTCAAAGTTACGAAGCAGACAGTGCTTTAAAAGAACCCGTTAATGAAGGAACGGAGTGTCAACGTCCAGCTGAAGGGGACATATGCCCAGGAAATCTCACATATATCAATTCGCAAGAAAATTCTAAAAGTTTAAGTGGTGAAACTGAAAATCTTAGCACTGAGTCAGAAGCGCCGGAGTTAATAAAAAACGAAAAGAAATTAAAATCTAAAACCGGAAACGAAGAAATAAATAACACGACAGACAGAGAATCAGAAACCTATGTAAAATGTGCAAATAAGGCACCAGGGGAAGACCAGGCGACTGGTGCAGATACAATAGGCGGACAGACTTTGGACCAGCCGTCAACAGGGGCGGATCCTCACCGACTAGATAGTGAGAATTTATCAAGAGAGGAAAGAAAATCAAGAAGAAAGTTGAGGAAAAAGAAAGAGAAAGATAAACAAACACTTAGCGAAACAGACAATGATTATGACAAACAAAGGCCAAAGAAACATAAAAAGAAAAGGAAACGTATTAGGACTGATTGTGACAACGAAATAGTTGAGCGTGAAAGAAAGAGCAAAGGAAATGAGAGAGACGGCGTGGACGTTAGAGATACAAGTATAAATAAAGAAGTGCAAAATGGTAATCTTAAATATGATATGAAAGAAGAATCAAGAAACTGTTCGCGAGAGCGTGCAGAACGACAAGAAAGTGAAAATATTAGAGCTGTTGAAACGAATGAAAATTCCAGAAGAGAAAATATCACCAGGCGTAATACACTGGATATTTTTACTGTAGGAAATTCATTTAATCAGGTTTCCGAGGGTACTGACAACAAAAGTATAGATGCACCGCAAATACAAACAAAGAAAAAGAAAAAGAAGAAGCTCCACGGTCTGAAGAAAACGAGAGGTGCAATTGGGATTCTACCGGAAGCTGAAACCACCCCCGTGACTGCAGAGGCTGATAGGGATAGACGGCCGCTTAAAGAAGTGAAAGATAAAATCTTGGGTAGTGAAAACTCCCTTGAGGTGAAACTTATAGATGCCAATAGGACAGGACAACAACAACAACCATCTCCACTTTTACTCTGTAGAATCATCGCTGGATACCCTTTAACATCTTTCTGTAAGTAACCCAATCACCAAGCCTCGAATAGATCTACTATAACTCAAGTTATTTGAACTACAGTGGAGAAAACGTTATTCAAACAAACGCATTTGCACTTTAACGTAGAAAAGTACACCTTTTGGATAATTCTGATAATGCATGATTATCTTGGTGGCAAACAGTTTGGAGCCTGATCAGACGCCGGGTTATCCGGCGTCTGATCTGGCTCCAAACTGTTTGCATCGGAAAGAATAGTTTTAGCGTAAACACGTTTATTGGGAAAGAATATATGTTAAAACGTTTTCTCCACTGTAACCCGATATTATAGTGCAGTAAAAACCTTTCTATTACGGCCACTAGACTGTGTTAATTATTAGGTGTTTATGGAAGGTGGATGCTCAAAGCAAGGTGAAAATAAAACAGACAGCTCCATTAAGAGTCAGATTTCTGTATTACTTTCACCTTACTTTAAGCCGCCACATGTCAGTCATACAGTGGAGAAAACGTTATTCTCTCCTGGAATAAACGCTTTTACGCTTAAACTATTATTTCCATTCCAAACAGTTTGAAGCCAGATCAGACGCCGGGTTAACCGGTGTCTGATTAGGCTCGAAACTGTTTGCCACTTAGATTAAAATAAATTGTCAAAATTGTCGAAACGTTGTCATTGTTCTCCTTTTTTACTGCGATGCGTTTGCGTTTCGTTTGCGTTTAAACGGGAAAGAATAACGTTTTCTCCACTGTACGACCAATTAGCATTCTTTTAGTGGTCGTAATAGAGGGGTTTACTGTATTGATATCTGATAAGTCGAACTCCCTGTAACCCTGCATTTCCAGGCTATAATCTGCTTTAAAAGTGTTGTCAGCTCTGATTTTACTAGTAACCCTTTCGGCGCCAAATTAATCGTGAGGTTTTAAAAAAATCACCTCTTCATTGTCGTCTGCCTCAATATTATGGTTTGCAAGATTTTTCAAAGTAAGATTAAATGTAGTATGGACAAGGAACTATCGATACGAGTGTCAAACAGTTTGAATCCTGATCAGACGCCGCGAGACGCGGCGTCTGATCAGGTTCCAAACTGTCGTTAAAATGCGACTTCGGCGCCGAAGGGGTTAAATTTATATTGCAGGCACTTATTGTACTAAACGCGAATTCGAAATGAATGTCAAACAGTTAAGACCTTAATCATACACCGAGTTACTTGGCGTCTGGTCAGGATCATCGCTGTTGGCAAATGTCAGTGTTCTTTGGATAAGGAAGTGGAGGGGTAATTCGAACTAATCCGATATTCTACATTTCTGCTTCGATAGCTCAACTTACCCGTGTTTCAAAGGTATACATACATTGCATTTCCAAATAAATCGATTACGAGTATTTATTTAGACAGATGTATAGTAAAAAAAAAGATCATGCAAAGGGAGTTCATGCATTAATGTTACATTGCAGAAAGCAAACACTTATTTTGAAGACTGTAATGTGTAATTAAATGTGCCCTTCGTTAGTTTTATTCAATTCCAATACAACAGCTTATCACAGTCTGCGCTGCTCTTAATGTCTACTGTTTTCGTTAACACTTTCAAAAACCCTACATC
The DNA here is from genome assembly GCA_922989275.2 of Gari tellinella. NCBI lineage: Eukaryota > Metazoa > Mollusca > Bivalvia > Cardiida > Psammobiidae > Gari > Gari tellinella. The sequence goes on from OV277857.1 coordinate 78,087,344, forward strand.
CCTCTGTATAGCTTACTGATTACATATGCAAACAGCGAAAACCTTGATCTGCACTGTTTGAAATTTACATTGGTTTTTGGTGTTTTACACACAAAAAATGCAACAGCAGACGAATACCTTGATCAGATGGCTTTTTAGGAGCCCTCTGTTTAGGGTCTGCACTGCTTGAAATTTACATTGGTTTTTGTTGTTTTACAAAACAAAAATGCAACAGACTGGTTCAATATGCCTGTACTAGGATTACAAAACCCCACAAGAGAAATTTAGGGTTGAAAGGGCTAAACAATCAATAAGAAGCACAATAAAGGCCCATAATTGAACAAAGCTTTACACGTTCTCTGGTAAGTAATCTGGTTTGTAATTAGTTTTAAGCTGATTATTCTGCTGTTTGATTTAGTTTAGTAATATAATTCTATGTATGACGTACTTAAGTTTTATATAACATAGGGTTTCCCTATATTTGTCACATTTCTCACAGATACCACCCCTCAACCAACAACATGTACGCTTACAGATAGTGCTTACAATCTTTACATTATTATATTTTATTAGACATTTGTACAGAGAAAGAGAGTGAGAGAGACAGAGAGAGAGACAGATACAGAGAGACAGAGACAGACAGACAGACAGTGAAAGAGAGAGAGACAGACAGACAGACACTCAGATACATAGACAGAGGCAGATACAGATACAGAGAGGGACATACAGATAGAGAAAAAGTGAGAGAATGAGAGAAAAAAATAAAAAGAGAAACAAGGAGAGACAAAGACAAACATAGAGAGACAGACAGATAGACATAGACAGATAGCCAGAGACAGGACGAATCACTGCGAGAGACAGAGAGATAGATGAATGTATTAAGTAGGACATGTTAAAAGGAATATGAAGGAGACGGTACATAGATAAATTACACAAACTCAATTCATGTTTATCTTGGTGGCAAACAGTTTGGAGCCTGATCAGACGCCGGGTTACCCGGCGTCTGATCTGGCTCCGAACTGTTTGCAATAGAAATAATAGTTTTATCGTAAACGTGTTTAGTGGGAAAGAATAACGTTTTCTCCACTGTAACTTGTGTTGGGTGATTACTAAGGAATAATGTGTATTATTTTCTAGACAGAAGGTTAATTGTAATTTAAAGTCAAATAGAAAAAAAATCAAAAAAATCATTTGTACTATGAAAACAGTGTAGACCCAGATTAGATGACTCCTAAAGGAACCCGCTGACCAGGGTCTGCACTGTGTCATTTTGTAATAACTTGTAAACGCAATTATAAATAGTTAAAACTGGAATCGTCCATTTGAAGTTTCAGGGGACTGGGTGTAAACCAACTCCCAAGTAGAAATACGTGTATCATTGTCCCCTTGGAAACATATCTGATACTGGCTATGTATGGTCAACATTGTTTATGCATGTATAAAGATTTTAAACCCTGATAATTTAATTTTATTATACAACATGTATTTTAAAAAGGCGTTTGTGGTTTTCAGACAAGACACGACTTCAAAAGATAAATTCCCCGATACCCGAAACACCCATGTATAGATATTCAAAATTCTCACAAAGCATATAAAAAGCTTTCTGCTTTACATTCATCCTGTTTAAAGCAGTCATCTGTTTAACCCCTTTTCCCCAATGGCTTGTTTTCACTTTTTAAGACAGATTGTCGCTTAAAGCAGACTGAAAGTAAAGCATAAAGCTCATTCAGGAGTTGTCTGCTTTATTGTCAGTCTGCTTTAAGCCCCCACGGGCCATGATATAGTATTTTTCTATATGGCCTTTTACAGGGCATGTCAATAATTGAATGCGCTAACAGGGCTGCCATAAGTTAATCATGAAAAATTCTAAGATTTCCAAATTTTCTATTTTCCAGTGGATTACTTAAAGCAGGTTGAAAGTAAAAAGGATGCGCATTAGGGCGCATTCTGTTTCACTATCAGCCTGCTTTAAGCTACCATCTGCTTTGATAAACATCCGAAGATTTCAGAAAATTTTGGAGAAATGGCAGCTCTGTGCTAAAAGGTGGAGAGAGTTAACGTCTTAACAGGAAAATAAGCCTTCTTTTGACTGGTAGCATAGTGGACTGGGGTTTAATCTTTCGCCTGCTAGTCACGATTTTAATACAATTTGTTAACTGTAAAGGGTCCAGTTTAGACGCCGAAAAACGGCGTCTGATTAGGATCACCCCATCCATGCATGTTAATTTTCTGTAGGTAAAATATTTTCATAATTATAAACCCAAAATCTACATATACGAATAAGACAATATTGGTACAGACGAAGGTTTGGCTTAATGTTTTGACTGCAAAGTCAATTAAAATCGCTTCTCGTTTTTGGAATGCCTGGATTTAACACTTTGAACCTTTCACGCATTTCAATATTTCTTAAATCAAAATATCTAAACTTTAAATTTGAGAAATAAAAGCAGACGACAATTGCTTCATATTGATGACGTCATGGTAGTGAAAGGGTTAATCCGTTAGAATGAAAGTTTGGACTAAAACTCTTAACGACACATTCTCAGGTTCTAGTTGTTTAAAACAAACCATGTATTCTAGTCTGTGTGTCATATTAAGCGACGTTGACTCTTTCAATATCGTCTGCATTTTGTTTAAACTATTTTCAGCAATTTTACTGAGTATACAATGATACGACTGTCAACAAATTTGGCATATACGAACAGTTTTGATTCTGATTTCTCAGTATCTGGACCAACTTTTTTTTAAAAATGCTCGTGCTGTCGCCATTGACCGTAGAAGAGTTCAAGTTAAGCAATACGGCTTGTATTGAAGAAACGTACTTTAACCCTTTACCTGATAGCCTATTTCTAGTACTTAAGATAGGTGACTACTTAAAGCAGGTTGAAAGTAAAGCAGAATGCGCCTTAGGGCGCATTCTGCTTTACTTTCAGCCTGCTTTAAGCTATCATGTGCTATAATCTAGAAAATATTCCCCATAATACATATTCATTACTGATTAAATTGGAACTATTTTCTTCAGCGGATGAATAAATCATATCTGCTAAAAGGCGCTTCTATGAGGTAAAGGGTTAAGCCTGACTAATATTTGTATTTCACCTTTTATGTGATATTCACTCGCTGAATTAATGCAAATACGATACTCAATTAGGCGATATTTGTCATTTACAAACAGTCTACATGCGAAAAGTACATTTGTCCTATGTCAATGAATAACCAGATCTGAACCCTCTGCGCAGGATCTGCGCTGTTTGTCTTTTTAGAATATGTATTTTAAACACCCTTATTAGTACAAAGTGGGCTGAACTTAGTTTGAACTTGGACTTGTTCATTTGTTGCGTAAGTGGTGAAAGACTTAACTGAACTGCATCAAATATAGGCTACAGTGGAGAATCTGTTATTCTTTCCCAATAAACGCGTTTACGCTAAAACTATGTTTTCCATTACAAACAGTTTGGAGCCAGATCAGACGCCGGGTAACCCGGCGTCTGATCAGGCTCCAAACTGTTTGCCACCAAGATAGACAAGCATTATCAGAATGGTCCAAAAGTTGTTCTTTTCTACGTTCAAGCTTTGTGCTTTGCGTTTGCGTACGTTTGCGTACGTTTGCGTTTAAACGGGAAAGAATAACAGATTCTCCACTGTACATGTACTTCATTCACTACAGCATACACTAGCCCCGCAACTCCCAGAATACTGCGAAATATCCAGACCCAACTTGTTAGAAAGCTTAATCCCCGGCATGCTTGTGAACAGAATATCATGGTCTATTTTAAAGGGACTCGCAACCGGATGGTGTTCTTGTCAAAATAAAATAAAATACTCAAATAAAAGCAAATTTGTGGCATTATTTGGCTTTTGACATAAAAAAATATGATCAGTCCACAAAACGTCTCAAGAATCGTCACCGAATCTTAGTTTTTTAGATATTTTCCATCGTTTTTCCATAGCGTTAGCTAACGGTATAGTTGTTGTTGTTGCTTCTCTACACGGGGTCAGACATAAACCCGAGCCGAATAATGTTCTATTAATAGCTATCATTGAAGTACGTTAATTCGCTACCATATATATAGAGAGCGTCCGTAGCCGAGGGCGTAAAGGCGATGCCTCATTTTTCATTTTTGTCTCCGCATGGATGGTCACGGGTTCGAATCCCACCAGAGCCTCTTCTTTTTTTTTTTGAAATGCATTTTTTAACAGAATTTATTATCCTAAACTAAATTTTACCCATTTATATAAGCATTTGACATATATTTACAAATAATATTTTTAATGCTTGATCCGGTTGCGAGCCTCTTTAATAGGAGTTCTGAAACATACATACAATTTAAACTTAATGCTTATGGAGAAACTAAAACCAGTTTCAAACAGTTTGAACCCTGAAGCCTTATCTGGATAATAATCCCACGTTTACGCAATTAATTTATTCTTCCACTCAAGAAAATAGTTCCAATTTATACATTTCTATAATATAGAAGATAATAGCTTAAAGCAGGCTAAACTGAAAATAAAGCATTCAGATGCATTCTGCTTTACTTTAACCTGCTTTAAGTTGTCACCTGTCTTCAAAACTAGATCAGATTATTGGGTAAAGGGTAATGCTATTGGATGGTGTTTAATTAAATAGAAGGAGTGTTGCACTTGCGTGCATGTGTTATTTTAATAACAAACAGACCAGACTTTACAAAACAGAACCTAATTGGGGTAATTCTACAACACATTTCACTCGTTTTAGTTCATCAGTATAAATTAAACTTTTCACTTTAGGTTTACTTTTCTAAAATTATTTATTACATCAATCTAAAGCTTTTCTATTCTTTGTACACATTGTGCCCTATTAATATAAATTATTTAATTAATCCTTTGAAACTTTATTTTATCTAGAATATGCAATATGTGTTCCCATAAACCAATATGCTGTGACTACTCATTAGAACGTCCGGAATACAAGATTCAATTGAGTGGTAACACCATAGGGGTTTATACAGACATAGTAAAGTACAGAAAAATCTCTATATTATACGACCACTAAATTGCATTAATTATTAGGTTTTTACGACAGGTGGATGCTTAAAGCAAGATGACAGTAAAACAGAAAGCTCCTGTAGGAGCTTTCTGTTTTGCTGTCATCTTGCTTCAAGCTGTTACCTGTCTTTTATACACTCAATAAGCATTCTTTTTAGTGGTCGTATTAGAGAGGTTTTACTGTAAATGTTGGAAATGTTTAGTTTACTGCGTTCTCAACTTGAACATGTCGTTTCTCTTTCCAGTTGTAGTGTCTCTAGTTCATCTAACAGTGTTTGCAACAACAGCAGGGCTGGTATTCACTGGTTATGACGTATTTCCGCTGGTCTTCGATTCCCTTCCCTTGTACATATATGAGGACGTACATCTGAAAGAACTATCTTGGAAATCGAGAAACCGGTATGATGGCTTCATACGGCGCCCTGTGTACGGGGCTAATATTCCACGGGGAACCAGGAGTCAGGTCAAGGACAATGTTGAGGTGATATTCGAGCGCCCTGGTGTCAATCTTCTGGACAAGGCGCACCTGGACTGGATAAAGCTGTCGGAGGAAAGGCTGTTCAACATACCGTTATATCAAGACGAGTATTGTCTTTTAGATTCATATCGTAACTGTGTCAAACCTCAATCTATTCTGAGATTCTTTGATGGAACCTATGCTCACGTGGACCCAGTGTTCATTGATCCCGAGTTCTCAAACGTGATCGCAGTGATCTACAATGCATATATGTATAATGAAACTAGAGATTACCTGCATCTATTTCTCGGGAAGAACAGTATTATTACCCCAACATATGTGTCTACGGACATCACCAGATCAGTATTTTTGATGGGCTGGCCTCTTGGTATCGTCAATGTTGGAGGCCGATATGTTTACGGCAGTTTAGTGATTCTGGAAAACTTTCTTTCTGATGTGTTCAGGCCGGAAATAGAGTATATACGAGACGAGTTGCTGGTGGATCTAATAGATGTGTACTATCTCAGTAAAATGTTGTATGAGCATGATCTGGTGCAGCAAGCGTTAAAGGATATAATGCTAGCAATAGGTAGTGTATCATTCATATTTGTGTTCATGTGCTTCCAGACCAGGTCTCTCACCATCACGTTCTTTGGAGTGTTAAGCATCGCTTCGAGTTTCTTGCTCACTAATCTCATATACCGATACGTCTTTCAGTACCTTTATTTCGGGTTCTTTCACGTGATCGCCATGTTCCTTATTCTGGGCATTGGTGCTGATGACTTGTTTGTCTTCTATGATACATGGCGACTCACTGGAAAGAAGAAATACCCGAGCGATGCTCATAGACTGTCAGACTGCTACAGGAGAGCGGCCAAAACTACATTCGTCACGTCATGCACCACGATGGTGGCGTTCTTAGTGAGTGGACTATCACCTTTATTACCAGTTAGAACGTTTGGGATATTTTCAGGAGTTTTGGTGGCAATAAACTACTTATGGGTGATTTTATACTTTCCGTCAATAATAATGATCCACCATACAAAAGTCAAAATACTATGGAACACATTTAGCACTGCGGTTCTGTCGCTCTGTTTGTCTAAAAATTCGTTCTCTGATCACGGTAGAAGAAAAAGTGTCACCTCAACCATTTTATCTGAAACAAACAGTAGTCGTCAATTAATTGACCAAAGCCGAAGTGAAACCACAGAGGATGCCAATAGTAGCACTAAAAGTGGATATGAAACAAAAGAAACTACGGAAAAGACGACTAAACAAAATACTGAGAAACACATAGCTATAAATATACATAACGACAACCAGAATGCTGACCTAATCGATATTACTATTGCTCCCAATAAAGACGTGGACAAGGACGTTAGACTGGATCTAAGACAATCACAGGCAGATGCAATAAGGGAGAATATATTCCAGAAAAGGGAACACAAAGAGAGGAGAGATTTCCAGGACAGGAATCGTCTCGTTAGGTTCTTGAAAAAGGAGTTCTTTATCTTCATGACTAGCCGTGTTGTGAAGATTGTTACTCCCTTGTTGATCCTCGGTATTTCCATCTTCTTCATCCATAGAGCCACCCTGATAGAGCCAGACACTCAACAGGTAAAGTTTCCTAACTTCTCGCTACATACTAAACATACAGTGGAGAATGTGTTATTCTTTCCCAATAAACGCGTTTACGCTAAAACTATTATTTCCAGTGCAAACAGTTTGGAGCCAGATCAGATGCCGGGTAACCCGGCGTCTGATCAGGCTCCAAACTGTTTGCCACCAAGATAAACAAGAATTATCAGAATTGTCCAAAAGTTGTACTTTTCCACGTTTTAGTGCTTTGCGTTTGCACGGGGGGCTAACTAGGTATTACGATGAAATGTTTGTCTACGACAACCTATATGGGTATTATAAGAGATTTGTATAGCTACGAAGTCAGTGTATATAGTGAGAAATGTTTGTCTACGACAACAAAATTGCCTTCGTAGCAATACAAATTTGTTATAATACCCATATAGGTTGTCGTAGACAAACATTTCATCGTAATACCTAGTTGGCCCCCCGTGGTTTGCGTACGTTTGCGTTTAAACGGGAAAGAATAACAGATTCTCCACTGTACACACATACGTATCCAATGACTATAGATATTTGCTGAGAAACACATTACTAACCCCTTCAGTGGCCTTCACTACCTTATTCCGAGTACAATATTTATTTGCAAACAGTTTGAATCCTGATTAGACGCCGCGTGACGCGGCGTCTAATCCACGCGGCGTCTAATCAGGATTCAAACTGTTTGACACTCATTGCACTATTTCTTAAAGCAAAATACTTAAAATTTGACTTTGAGAAATAAAAGCAGACGACAATTGTTTTAAATTAATGACATCATGGCAGTGAATGAGTAAATCTTTTATTGTGAATTGAATGCAGAACATATTATCGCCCGTTTAAACTACCACTGTTTCTATTTCTAAAATTTAGAATATCAAAATTTGTTTTGATTCTCGAATAGTTTGGACCCTGCTCAGGCGCCTCACTTGGAACCAAACATTTTGCAAATGTTGTTGTTGTCGTATTTGGCAGTGAAGGGGTTAACTCGTATGTTCTTGATGACTCTAATCAGGGGCGTAGCTAGAGCAATTAGGAAGTGTACGCACTCCTATACTAGGGGGGTCCGGGGGCATGCTCCCCCGGGAAAATTTTATTCCTAGATGGTCTCAGGTGCGTTCTGAGGGCGTTTCCCGCATTCAAAACAGGTGATAAAATAACATAAATCTGTGCAAAAATTTGAATAAAAAAAACAAAACGACATTGACGACAAAATCATCAGGAACGTATATAGAACTTATGTACGTTCCTGAAATCATGGATCATAATTTTAAACCGACAATCAGTAACATTCAAATCTGCAACAGAACCATTTGCATTTACGATCCGTTTTGATAACATGATAAAGCAGGCCCGTAGGAAGCCAACTGTGATTTGAGGGGACACACGTCGACGTCAGGGGCAAAGCTATTTCAATTGGCGAACGCACTCTTACTGGGAATGCGGAAGGCTCCTCCGGAAAAATATTCCTATATGGGCTTTGGTGAGTTCTAAGGGCATTTCGAGCAATCAGAACGGTTAAAACAGAAATGTACCAACATCATTTTTTAATCTATATGTAAAATTCGACTCCCAATTAACATAATTTTACCCCCTCTGATTGGTTTAAACACTCTTACTCTAGAGGGGTCCGGGGGCATGCTCCCCCGGGAAATTTTTAATCCTAGATGATCTCTGGTGCGTTCTGACGGTGTTTCCCGCATTCAAAGACTATGTAAAAATTTGACTCAGAATAACAAAGTGTTGATTCTAGGATAATGTTTCTGATAGCTTGTCTTCCAGCCTTTGATCTCTACCCCCTACCCCCTATGATTTTTATTGCATTTTTGGACTTTTAAATTTTTCTATTTTTGAGAACAATGTGTACGCAGTTGCGTTTTTTGCGTACAGGTAGCTACGCGCCTGCTAATATGGAGTTTGCTAAAGAACCTAGTTTACCCTTTTCACCACTGACGTCGCAAAAAGTCGACCTTGCAACCAGTTTGGATCCAAATCAGACGCCACGTCACGCGGCTTCTGGTCAAAATCCAAACTATTTGACACTCGTATCGATATGTCTTACTTATCTTACTTTGGAGTGATATTGCAGACAACAATATTGAAGCAGACGGCAAAATTGCAATAAAGTTCATACGTAGTCTTTATGAAGTACGATAACGTTCTGCATCATTTTGTCCTACTTTAATAACCGGACACCTGTTAAAAGATATACAATGCTTCTTGATTAAAAGTTGATCGTAAATGAATGTGATGTGAACTGGCCACGCCCGTGAAATTGCTGTCTAACCTCGATACTTGAACTCTATTTAGTCGAACTTACTCTCATTTCAAAGTTAAAATGTGGCTAAGTCATGTGTGAAGTTTGAAGTACGGGCATGTTCGAATAAAGAGACTTTGGGTTTTCCGTAATCCTATTTAGAAAAAGTTCGAGGTATGGAGGTTCGGGTGTAATAGTATCGTGTGACTTCTCCACCTATATGTTCGTCACTGAAATAGATGAACTGTTGTACAATAACGTCTCGCTATTACGATCATTAAAACATGTTTGCTTTCGTTGTTTACTATATGCTTAAAACAAGAAGAAAGTAAAGCATAAAGCTCCCATGGGAGCTTTCTGATTTACTTTCATCCTGTTTAACCCTTTCTCCCTGAAACTTCAAATGGATAGTTGCAATTAAGTCTAATCCATTTTTAAAAAAACAAAGAACAGGTTTTACAATAGATTGCAAAATCACAAACAGTGCGGACTCTGGTCAGAGAGTTCCTAAAGAAGTCATCTGATCTTGGTCTTCACTGTTTGCATAGTAGGACAAGTGTAATATACACAGTTACAGTGGAGAAAACGTTATTATTTCCCAATAAACGCGTTTACGCTAAAACTATTATTTGCAGTGCAAACAATTTGGAGCCAGATCAGACGCCGGGTAACCCGGTGTCTGATCAGGCTCCAAACTGTTGTCCACCAAGATAAACATGAATTTACAGAATTGTCCAAAAGTTTTACTTTTCTACGTTTTAGTGCTTTGCGTTTGCGTACGTTTGCGTATAAACGGAAAAGAATAACAGATTCTCCACTGTATACACTTGGCCAAGGACGTGTATATGCTAGACTGGGGTTCAAAGGGCCAATATGCTACCTGCCTATACCTCTATTTATGAATACATGTATTGTTTAAATGGCCATAGAGGTGGCGCTTAACTGTATATGATACTTGTTCTATATTGGCTATTAGTGAATATGATCTGGGGAGAATTGTCACTGTTGGTGTGAATTCAACGTATTATACAAGCAGCCAATCTCAGTATGGCCACGTATAGCTTTGTGTTGTTTCCATGACAATTGGATCTCTGAAAGTGCATTAATTAACCATTATATTGTTGGTTTTTTTTCTTCAAATAGACACTTCCACTTCATGATAGATGACTAGTTCACGTTGACTCGGGGGCTTCATAATAATTATGAGGTTTTTTTATAGGAGTGTCGAGTGCTAGGTTCTATACGGAATTGGCTTGGTTAAATACGGATTACCACTGCTGCGTATTAAGCAAATATTATGACAAACCCAGTTAAAACCCCAGATCTATTTATTTCACACCGTTAAATAATAAATCACGGAAAAAAACATCACATAAAATTCTATAGACAATTTGGAAAATATTAAAATAACTAAAAACATATGCCGTTTTGCTGAAATGTATCTATTACTGCAGTGTTCTCGCCCAGTAAAATTCAGTTTTGTAGAAAAATACTGTTAAATACATGTAACCTCACAATGATATAAAAGTATGGCAAATAGAACCGACTCTGATCAGAGAGTTCATTAAAGTCCCCGCTAATCTGTGTCTACAATGTTTGCAAATGATGTACGGGAATGTAGATCTACCTAGACCAAGCATTGTACGGTTTAACTCTTTGAACCCTAGTCCCGCATATAGGCGTGCTTTTGAAACAGTGTACATGTGAATAGTACACTTGTCCTATGCAAACAGTGAAGACCCTGATCAGAGGGCTCCGAAAGGAGCCCTCTGATCAGGGTCTTCACTGTTTGTCACAATGCCAAACATTCACAAAAACAACCCTTAAAAGTCAGAAATGGACTAGACTAAAATGGAAACTGGAATTGTCCATTTAAAGTTTCAGGGAGGAAAGAGTTAAAGAGCTTTGACAATGTGGTAAATAGTTTCATATTGGGACATTCCATGGAAAATAATACATGTAAAACAATAAATAAAACTTTCTTTCTTTAAACTCTCTAGTTAACATTATCAATACTTGTGCCGGTAGATAAATACACGTTGTGGTCTTTTATAAGCAAGCATGGAAGCTTAATGAAACGGGTCTGTATTTCTAATATTTGATATAAAAACGTTTATTTGTAGGGTTTGCCAATGTTTGTTTTTATAAATATTTTCTAAATAAGGACAATTGTTCGAAATATAGCATGATTTGTGCAGCATTTCTTTTTATGCAATTATATTAAAGGGACGGGATAATTCTTCACCCTGCCCTTATACTTATTTGCTGTAACAATTAAAAGTAGTCATTTGGCGAGTTTCTATTAGAACAACATTTTTTTGTCAGCCATACAGACACTTGGCTTCCTCTAATTAGCCCTTTCCTCCATAGAAGGGCATTTGAGCACCTTTACCTACACACCTACAGACATTTGGAGAAGCACCACAACTGATTATTGGTTGATGCTGTTGAATGCAGGTGACAGCTTAAGGGTGTATCAATGTCATGACTTTGGGAAATTTTCAAAGTATATGAAAACACTCTATGATGGTTTTGTATTGAAGAGCTATTTAAGATGAATGAAAAAATAGAAAAAGTATACATTTTGGTGAACAACAGTTGGCTCTACGGCCAAGTAAAATTTACCCCACCCACTTCCTCTTATTTTGTCCTTTTCAAATAGCCCACTTCAATAAATTCCTTTTTAAATGAAAACAAATATGATAATTTGGTTTTGTGTTATTTATTTCCTATCTATGGTAGTATTTCTTCATACAAAAACTAATTTAAGAAATAAAAGGCACCAAATGTGAAATTTATAAAGCTCTAAATAGCATCGATATGGTACTTTTTTGTAAATTTTGTAAGGGGAGATAACTCTTTTTACTTTAATAACTCAAAATTTTCAACACTGACCTTTCAATTTCTTTTCATATTTTGAACTGCCTTAGCATGGGCTTTCATCTGGTAATATATAAGAAAAAGTTAAATACTAGAACTATTTCATTTTCAAACTTTTTTACTTTTTTTTTCATAAAATAAAAAATCTAATAAAATCATGCCCTATACAAAGCATATTTTTGATATTCAAGGATCGATATTGTTCAAACCTGGTGCCTGCTTTGTCTAAATTTGGTTTCTATATGTGAAAATACCACCATAGACATGAAATAAATAATGGAAACCCAAATTATCATGTTTGTTTTGTTTCGAAATAAATTTTACTGAAGCTTGTACCCTGAATGGGTAAAATTTGAGAAAAAAAAGTCCAAATTTGACATACCTTTTTCAAATCGCTGTAGCTCAAAAACAACGACACCACCATATATATTTTTTTTCATTTTTTCATTCATCTTAAACAGCTCTTCCAAAAAAACAATGTTAGAAAAAAAGTTAAATACTTTTAAAAATTGGCTTATGACATTGATACACTCTTAAATCATTGTAAAAGTAAAGTTGAAAGCTCATTAATAAGCTTTCTGCTTTCCCTCCATATTGCTTAAAGCAGTATCTTACCTTGAAATACAGTGGAGAAAACGTTATTCTTTCCCAATAAACGCGTTTACGCTAAAATTATTATTTCCATTGCAAACAGTTTGGAGCCAGATCAGACGCCGGGTAACCCGGCGTCTGATCAGGCTCCAAACTGTTTGCCCCTCAGCTTAATATCAATAGTCAAAATTGTCATAAAGTCGTTATTTTTGTCCATTTTAGTGTGTTGCGATTGCGTTTAGTTTGCGTTTAAACGGGAAAGAATAACGTTTTCTACCGTGACTGTAGTTGGATAAATATGAGCAGTAGAAGAAGAAGGAAGTAATACTAATAGAATGAGTAGTATAGTAGTACATGTATTATTATTATTATTATTAGAAGTAGAAGTAGTATTACATGTAGTATATGTTGTTGCTGTTAGTAGCACTAGTAGCAGTACAGTGGAGAATCTGTTATTCTTTCCCGTTTTAACGCAAACGTACGCAAACGAAAAGCGCTAAAACGTAGAAAAGAACAACTTTTGGACAATTCTGATAATTCATGTTTATCTTGGTGGCAAACAGTTTGGAGCCTGATCAGACGCCGGGTTACCCGGCGTCTGATCTGGCTTCAAACTGTTTGCACTGCAAATAATAGTTTTAGCGTAAACGCGTTTATTGGGAAAGAATAACAGATTCTCCACTGTAGTAGTAGAAGTAGTGGCGGAGGTGTAAAGGGTTGGCAGTACATGTAGTATCAGCAACAGTAGTAGTGGCAGAAGTTGTAATTCTAGATCTAAACAGTTTGCATATGCTATTCAAGGCTTGGCTGTGCATGTAGTAAACAATTATATATTTTATTTATACCTTAAGCAGTTTTTTCTTTCCCTTTTCAGCTCCGATTGTTCAGGGAAGATCATAACTATGCTAAGGCTACAGAGAGACACTACACGTCGTTCATCCGTAACAACGAGGACGAGTACCAGAGAGTATACCTTATCTGGGGACTACTTCCGGCGGATATTAGCGACTGCAATATCAAGTCCGCAACCTACTGTGCCGGGGACCCCATATACGACGAATCATTTGGAATGAACACACCAGAGGCACAAATAGCATTCAAAGTAAACACATAAAATAGCAATTCTCATATACAGCTGCGCCATAACAAATCCACCCTGAACATTCAATGTCATCATTCCAGTCCAACTTAGTCTAGTCCATTTATGACTATTTGTGATTGTTTTCCGCATTATATTGCAAAATGACAAAAAGATTGCACTGAGTGCAGCCGGACCGTGATCAGACAGCTCCATTAGGAATCCTCTGAACAGGGTCTACACTGTTTGCATACGACACGCGCACTTTTCACAGGTACACTACTGGTATTTTTTAAAAGAGGAGTATATTCGTTTCTAGGGTTGAATGTGCTTCAGAATGTTGTGTATGGTTTTGGTTTTAATACGTTCACCACTAATCTTTATCGCCTGTCTATCACCCCAAACCATTGTAGACATCTATTTTAAGTTTTTAACCCATTTACGCCCAGTGGATGTCATGTTTTATGAATAAGTCTATTTTCTATCAAAGGGGTGCCCGGTCAAAACATTCATTTTCATTTTGTTTTATATTGAAATTCCTATCAGCAAACAGTGTAGACGCTGTTTGTCTATGTCCCATACAGTGGAGAATCTGTTATTCTTTCCCAATAAACGCGTTTACGCTAAAACTATTATTTGCAGTGCAAACAGTTTGGAGCCAGATCAGACGCCGGGTAACCCGGCGTCTGATCAGGCTCCAAACTGTTTGCCACCAAGACAAACAGGAATTATCAGAATTGTCCAAAAGTTGTATTTTTCTACGTTTTAGTGCTTTGCGTTTGCGTACGTTTGCGTTTAAATGGGAAAGAATAACAGATTCTCCACTGTATATGGGATCGTGGGCACAAATGGGTAAACTGCGGTCTACACTTTTGTTTCAAAGCGAGATTTAAGGCACAGCGACTGAAGAAATATCGAAATGATTATCAAACATTTGGCTTCTGATCTGATGCCGTATTACGCTGTTATACACAAATGTTTATATAGTTTTCAAATAATCATTTTCTGGTAAAGAATACAAAGGTACACGCTGCTCTTTGCACTGTTCTCTAAATCACAGGTTAAACACAATATTACCAAGTACCCCCAAAATAAGGCAGAATGCACTTTCCGATGGATTCTGCTTTACGTTCAACCTGCTTTAAGTGGTCATCTGTCTTCAATAATAGAAGCAGTCTATGGAGTAATGGGTTAAACGAAAACTGAATAATGTATTGTCCACTAAATGCTGTGTTTTGTTTTGCTAGGGGCTCTGTGAATACCTGGAAAACCTACCAGACAGCCTTGTCGACAGACTCCATATCCGACGGGACACGATATCCGGCGAACCCCAGATTTCCTGTTTCACTAAGCCGATGGAACAGTTCTTTCAGGTAGGTTTCCCTTTTTCCGACTTGATCAATTGTACATGTAATCTCATCCAGAGTGAATGCTTGTTCGATGCAAAGATTACCATTCTGTTTAGTATAAATCAACTCTTACTTAATACTTAAGATGATTTAGTGGAGAATCCGTTATGATAATATTAACAATAATAATAACAATAATAATAATAATGATAATAATAACAATACATGTACTAATCTTTAGTACATCTAGATAAGGAGAGCTTTCAAAGTGTACATGTATGCAAATTAAATAGAAACAGATAATAAACAGTTACTATCACACAAGACAAACACTAGATATACACCACAAATATACATGACACGAAAAATGACATACAATCACGAAGAGTTATATTATGAAAAAAAATGTTCATTAACATGATATGCCATTTGAAACATGTATACAATGACAAACACATATACATTGAATTCACAAATGTGTTAAGCATAATATAATACTTTTAAAATGAACCTTGTGTTCAAAACTCTTTGCAAATTATATCAGGGTTTTAGAAAAAAAGGTGAATTAAAAAGAATAGCGTTTTCTCCACTGTAAACAGTTCCCCCAAAAGAAGAGGACCCAAACAGTTTGAAAATGAAACTCACATCCTGGTAGAATCATCATAAAGCAGTAGTTGGAGACAACATTGGTGTAGTTGAAAGCGTTACAGACCATAAACGTGTAGCAGTTGTTGTTTATTAAGACTGGTTGCAACTTTGAGACAATTAAGCAGAACGTACCTATTAAGGAACTTTCTTTTTGACTGGCATCTTGATTAAAGTTGTCACCTGTCATAAGCACCATAAAAAAGTATTTTTGCAATGCGACAGACACTTCAGGAATACTGAATGTATAGACAATTCGAAAGGTATACAAATAAAATGTAATCATTAATGTCAACTTAAAGTAGCAGTGCTGAACTGACAGTCAAAATGTATCTTTTAAATCGCCGACGTTTATCCTATTCTTTGAATTGGGTACATGTATGCCATTTGTCTAGACGGTTGCAAACCGTTAGGAGCCAATTATGATATCGATTAACTCGGAGGCTGGTCAGGAACCAAACTGTCTGTAGTTCTTACTGCATAGAACTATAGAAAAGAAGAAATATTCCAATTTCAGAATTAAAGCAGGTAACATGTGTTAGTAGACGATATATATCCAGGTTTCTAAGGGTTAATTCTACATGTACGTAGGGAACGTTATTTTGAGCTGCTCGTGCCGCTCTGGTCTTGGTCCTGGACTTTGATAAACAAGGCATACAAAATTGGAAATAGTGTCGCTTGGTGGGTGTTACAGTGGATAATCTGTTATTCTTTCCCGTTAAAACGCAAACGTACGCAAACGCAAAGCGCTAAAACGTAGAAAATAACAACTTTTGGACAATTCTGATAATTCATGTTTATCTTGGTGGCAAACAGTTTGGAGCCTGATCAGACGCCGGGTTACCCGGCGTCTGATCTGGCTCCAAACTGTTTGCAGTGAAAATAATAGTTTTAGCGTAAACGCGTTTAGTGGAAAAGAATAACGTTTTCTCCATTGTACAGTACTACCTCTAATAAAAATAAACTCAAATACTTCAAAATGTGTGGTTTAAAGACCGGTTACAACTTAAAGCAGGATAAAAGGAATACAGAAAGCTCCTTTATGAGCTTTCTGTATTACATTTATCTTGCATTAAGTTATATAATTATGTTGTATTACTTTTATCGTGTATAAAATAACCATATATATTTAAAGATCAGCATATGTGCTTTTCGGTAGCTCGACCGAGACAGGGAGGACTATGGTGATACATGAGCTTTTAATTGGAAAGGTCGGCAATACATTTAAAATGATTCGGACATCGGTTGTGTATGTTATCTGAACTGCTTATTTAGGAAAACAATTTAATGATTTTCATAAAAAAAATATAAAACAACTGAGTGCCAGAATGTCATACAATTAAACCCCCGGTAAAAAATAAACTTTATCCTGTCATAAAATTTTCTTGGTTCAAAAATGCCCCTCAGTATAGAAATTTATTAATTTTAAACCGTTGAAGCTCTGTTTTATATTATCGATTATGAAACAAGACCTTATCCAGCGTGACGTAGCCAACCTTTGCAAACAGTCTATATCCAAATCAGACGATCCGTAACGCTGTGTCCGATCTAGTTCCAAATTGTTTATCATTTCATATTCAACTTTTCTTCATAAAATATTTAACTCAATTTTAAAAAAGATATATTTGAAGCAGAAGAAAATTCAGTATGATACATGTAAGGGTTATTTAACCCTTTCGCTCTCAATGACGCCTTAAAGCGCGTTTGCAAACAGTTTGGATCCTGATCAGACGCCGCGTAACGCGGCGTCTGATCAGGATCCAGACTGTTTGCCACTCGTTTTGGAATATCTTCAGTCACACTGCCTTAATTTTCATCTTTAAAACGACATTTCTGACTATAAAATTGAAGCAGACGACAATGAAACGGTGAAGGGGTAAAAATCTCACGAACAATTTGAAAGTGAAAGGGTTAAGACAGATGACAGTTGACACAGGACACTGGTCTAGTGCTGTAGAAAGCTTCCACAAAGGCGTTATACTGCTGTGGTCCTGCAGCAACCAATCACCCCTTCAAATACCAACAGTGTTAATAATTGAAATATCGCTAAAAAGGTTTTACTGTTCTATTTGATTACATATTGAGTAACTTTATAACGCGGTAATTGTATAAAACAAGCCATTGGAAGTGCAAATTTGGGAGGGAATTCTACGTACATTTTAACCAGTGAATATGTGGATTATTTCCGATTGATTTGTTTAAACACATAGTCAGCATGTGTTCAGTGGTTGCTCAAAAGAAGGGGAAACTTAAGTTTAAAGACATGTGACTGCTTAATGTGGGATGACATGTTCACTGGTATCCTGTATTTAGTGATCGCCTGCCACTATACAAGCATTTGTTTCTTCAAATAGTTTACTCTGAGCAATCCTTTGACTATGCCCTTCAATTTTCATTATAAGATCTACTTAGTCTTCTGAGACAAAATATTTACCATCATCTCGCTTTCTAACGGCAAACTATAATCTTACACTTATCGTTGCAAATAACTAAAGCCCGCGTTTATATCAAATGCGTATGTCCATGGCAAGCAGTTTAGAGCCAGGTCAGACGCCGGGTAACTCGGTATTTGATTTGGCTCCAAACTGTTTGCCATTCAGATTAAAAAAGAATCATCGCCATTTTCAAAGAATTACATATTTCAACATTTTATTACGTTACATTTGCGTTTCGTTTGCGTTTAAACAGGGAATAAAACGTCTTCTCCACTGTACAACTTTCTAAGGATTAAAGAGGGTATAAGTAAACTAATAGGCGTATGATTGGACTCTTTGTCCCGAAATGATTGTTTTAGTGTGTTTGTTTCTCTCCTTTAATCTCTTCACTGCCTTACCCCGAGTACGAAGGTTTTTTGCAAACAGTTTGGATCCTGATCAGACGCCGCGTGACGCGGCGTCTGATCAGGATCCAAACTGTTTGACACTCATTTCAATATTTCTTAAATCAAAATACCTAAAACTTAAATTTGAAAAAATAAAAGCAGACGATAATTGTTTAAACTTGATGACGTCACGGCAGTGAAGGGGTTAAACTTGTGCTTGCTGTTCTGTATAGGTATGAATGTCTGCTATACTGTCAGAATAGGTTATTCCCTCCCGTTTAAACGAAACAAAACGTAAAAACAATGCACAGCATTTTGAAAGCAAATGTTATTGAAAAATGTGTAGTTTCATTTTGGTTGTTAGTTTGATGTCTGATCAGTGCCGGGTTTCTTGGCGTTTGATCTGGATTCATAATGTTTGTAATGTGTATTCCATGTCACGTTTAAGCTGGACAAGTGTTAAAGAAAGTTTAAGCTGGGATAATATCCCTGAGTTGTTTGCTGCGGTCCGAATACCATTTCAAATGCTCTTAAGTTCTCTTAACCCTAACCCTGTTAAGCGCGATGTTACTGTCTCCTGCAAACAGTTGTGATCCAGATCAGACACCGAGTCACTCTGCGTCTGATCAGGATCAAAACTGTTTGAAACGCATCAGTGGTGTATCATCCGACGACTTGCATAAAACTAAATATTGTTTTAGAAACTGTAGACGCCATTGTTTTCAAAGTAGAAGATATTGTATAAGTCTAAGGGTTGATAGTGTTTACCCTGGGAAAACGTATTGGTGTCTTCAATCAATGAGGATTTGAACAATGCTATACTGACCATATAAACACCCAATAAATCAAACATCAGTAAACGACCCGTGTCTATATAGGTGTTATATTGACCATATAGCGTTTTATAGCACTGTCAAAATTCCTTTATATTAATAGTTCCTAGTGACGCGTAAATGTACAAACAGTGTGCCTTTAAAGAGTACACGTGTCCTATGAAAACAGTGTAGACCGGCCTAGACCAGAAGACTTCTGGAGGAGCCCTCTGCATGAACAGGGTCTTCAATTTTTTGTTTTGTTGATTTATTTCAAAAGCAACCCTAAAAAGAAGATAAGGGACTAGAATAAATTGGAACGGGAATCGCCCATCTAAAGCTTCAGGGGTGAAATGTGGCTGATGGTCAGTCAAAAGAATATACCTGGACAGGCATTGAAACATGTACCAGCTTGAGACAGAACTAAGTACAGACCAGGGGCCCGTTTCATAAAACTTCGTAAGACAAATATTGTCGTAAGTCAGATTATGAAAGTCTCAATTATTATTTATTTCTCTATCTAATCCTGTCTTGTGATATCTCCTTGGAATCGTCTTGAAAAGACGATTCCAAAAAGATGTCACAAGACAGGATTAGATAGAGAAATAAGAAATTAAATGTATTTTAAAGTTTTGACTTACGACCGTTTTTGTCGTACGACGTTTTATGAAACGGGCTCCAGCCTCTCCTGTGTGACATGTACCTTAACCCTTTCACTGTCAAACTTTTCGTGAGATTTTACCCCTTCACCGTTTTATGGTCGTCTGCTTCAATTTTGTTTTCGTAATATGTTTTTTCAAAGTTATAAAATAAGACAGTATGACTAAAAAAGTTCAAAACGAGTGTCAAACAGTTTGGACCCTGATCAGACGCCGAGTTACGCGGCGTCTGATCATGATCAAAACTGTTTGCAAACGCGCTTTGAAGAGTCAATGCGAGTGAAAGGATATTTTGTCTCTTAAAACAGACAATAAAACTTGGTGATGAAAGGATTGGCAAGAACTCACAATGTCGGATATAGGTTTAATAAAGGTTTATGTCCTCTGGCCGTGCCTTGATTTACATTTCAAAGTGTTTGGAAATAGTTCAGGTGACATTAAGGATTCAATATGTGTTTGAAACTACTCTCGATTCATATAATAATTTTTGTAGTGGTGGCAGAGAGGTTGATATTTTGGACCAAAATCAAACCATTTAATGAAACTGTGCATGAAAAACAAAATGAGAAACACGCTTTGGGTAACATGACTTTTTTTAAATTTATCTACCCTGACCATGGGGAAGGGTCATTGTTGGTCAACTGATCCCAGTTTCCAGCATCTCATCTGGATCAGGACCGGTTGCTAGAGACCTTCTTCTGACAGTCTGCAATGACTCTTTAAAACAGTGCATGCCCCCACTCTATACAACAACACCTATAATAGTAGAGGGCTTTTAAAAATTTTGGGGGAAAAAAATGCACAGAAATGATTTTTGTGTTTTCATATGCTCCAATATGTACCGAATGACAGAAAAAAAGTCTAGGAAAATCAAACGATGCGAAATATGATTTTTTGGGGTAAAATGATTGAATTGATAAACGAAAATGATAATTTTTGGAATTTCCATACTGTGACCCTGGGTATTAACATAAAGGCTTCAAATCTACAAATTAGACTGGCAGTTATATCCACTGTGGAATAGTACTAATTAGGATATATAAAACTTTCAAAAAATGGTTCTTTTTGGGTGAAAATCATGAAAATATGAAACAAACCCCCAATATTTGGAGATTTTAGTAGAGCTTCCCTGGTGTCAAACATCCAAATAAAGGAAAAGATGCACAGAAATAGTTTTTGTGTTTTCATATGGTAGGGCATGTACCAAATAACCGAAGAAAAATCTAGGAAAATCAAACTATGCGAAATATGTTTTTTGAGGCAAAATTGTTGAAATAATAAATGAAAACGCCAATTTTAGGGATTTCAGTACTGTGTCGTTGGTTATCATTATAAAAGCTCAAAATTTACAGGCTATATACTTATACATCTCTATTGTGAAACAGTACTATTAAGGATAGCTAAAACTTTGAAAAATGAATTTTTGGGTAAAATTGTTGAAATAATAAATGAAAACGCGAATTTTTGGGATTTCCCTACTGTGAACGTGGATATCAATATAAATACACCAAATATGCAGTTTAGACAAAAAATCATTTTTACTGTGTAATGGTACTAGTAAGGATAAATAAAACTTTAAAAAAAACCCTGGTTTTTTGGGTTAAATTGTCAAAATATTAAACCAAAATCACCAATTTTGGGGATTTTCGTAGACAATCCCTGCCATCAAAATCAAAAGTGATTTATGTATTATCATATGCTTTAATATGTACAAACTAATAGAAAAATCATCTAGGAAAATCACACAATACCAAATATGGTGTTTTGGGGGTAAAATCGTTGAAAAATGAAATGTAAATGAGCTTTTTCGGGATTTTACTACTGTGATGGTTGCTATTAAAATTAAAGCTCCAAATCTACAGGTTAAACAAATATTCAATTGCGCTGTGTAATGGTACTGATAAAGATGAATAAACTGTCAAAAAACTGATTTATGCAGTAAAGTTGTTATAATAATTAAACAAAAAAACACCAATTTTCGAGATTTTAGCAGAGATCTCCTGACCTGAAAACTCCAAATAAAGCCTTATAAGCAAATAAAGGGAAAAGTATTGAGCATAGATTTATATGTTTTAGTATGTTTCAATATGTATTAAATAACAGCAAAATAAAGGAAACTCCAACAAAGCCAAATATGACTTAAATTAGTTTAAATTTGAATTTTTGGAATTTCCTCAACATGGCTTTAGATATAAATGTAAAAGCTTCAAATTTACAGGTAAGATACATTATACTTTGTACTGTAGGCTATACTCACTCTGATTTGGGTCCTCAAATGATATATAATATTATATATTCTTGTTCCGCATACAATTAGGGGTTAAGTAACAACCTATATTCGCATCGCACCCAATAAGGGTTAAATTACAGCATTTTGACAATTAAACCAGTGTACTAGATTAGAGGCAGCATTTAAAATGCCGCTTGTCAAATCAGAGTGTGCACTGATAGTAGACAATAAATACAACAAAACGAATATTGAATGTTATTGACCTGGTGATATATACACTATCAGTTATTTCATATATATAGCAAGCACTGTTAGATCAATTAATTACATAAATTACGTGTACGATGTATGCCCAATGTGCGTATACTATGATTTGCTGATATGTCATACAGTTGTCAGATTCCATTATTACAGCTCAAAGTACAGGATAGCTCATGTCTATTAGGTTCCAACCAACATCAGAACCAACCAGTTTTGCGCAGAAAATCCAACATGGCAGAAAATTGTTCGTTCGTTTATGTTTTGATTTTTTTTATTGGTGGAGGGGGTGTATTTTTCCAAAACCCTATATATTTATAAATTGTTATGTGTGATTTTGGGTAAACTAGTTACATATCTCATTTAAAAGGACTGTGTTAAGCCTATTGATTTGGAGTTTTTATTATTAATTCATATCCTCCCCCATATACAGAAATTAAAAATTTGCTGTTTTATGTATATTTTTTAATGTTTTCCTCAAAAAGTTATTTTCAAACTTTGTATTTATCATCTTTAGTAAGCTGTTGTTTTGGAAAGAATATATAATTTATTTGTGCATTTGAAGTTTTACTGGTCATATCCACAGGCATATAGTCAAACAACTGGGCTTGGCGTGTCAAAGGTCAGCAGAGTCCATTTTTAAGGAGAGCAGCATTCCGCATGTTCTCCGACCATTTTTATACAATCAATATTAGTAAAATTATTAAATACAAATGAAGGCGATATGATTGTTAGCACTTTAGAGCAGTAGGTAAATATAGGTACACAGAGTGTATTGCGATAGAATTATTTTAATAAGCGTAGGTTCGAATTCCGCGTCGACCTCAAACTTTTTTTAATCTAAAATGAATTATCTAATTTCATACTGTGTGATTATACTAACCATTTATACACATGTTCGTCAAATTTGGGGCAGGGGTGCATGGATTTCTAGCCCTATATTAGCCATACTTTCACAAAACAAATCGATGATAAAATATGAATATCAATATAAGTTTTAGTCACTTTCTTCAGGAGGCTTTCTGCATTACCTTAATGCAATGTAATTATATAATCTTTAATATTGTTTTGGCAAAACAATATCATAGGTTGCTGCGAGATTCGAACCCGTGCTTGATAAAATGTTATCCGATCATATACTTCTACCTACGTCTTATCCACTACGTTATGTTTCCAATAACTAATTCGTTTATTTGTACCGATAACCAAACCTTTTCCTTTAAAACTTGACACGGGGACATCTGAAATGCTGATCTCCCTTATAAATGGACTCGGCCACCCTTTGACACGTCAGACCTAGTTGTTTGACTATAGTAATGAAATTCAAAATGGTAGTTATCCTTAATTATAAAAAGATTCCATTTATATATTTGTCTTAACTATATTTTTAAGTTTTACATTCATGTTATATTGCTCTAACAATATACTGAATATATTGTCTTTTTGTTTAACTATTATAAGTTATACATGTATATTACTTTATTGAAACTTATATAACTATGCTAACAAATACAATGTAGTGCCTCGATGGTCACATCCAATGCCACTGTAAAAATCCTCAGTGAAAACTGTTTTCGTTTAACTTATATCTTATCACCAAAATTTATTAATTTTAGAAATCATAATTTTTTTGTACTAGTGCTATAGGCTTTATTGCATGGTGCCTGTTGCCTTTTAAATGGATTTGGAGCTTTTTTAATCATATTTAAAGTCACAATACATAAAAAACATGTGTCTGTTTAAATGTTTTACCGGTTGATTTGTCATTACTTTAACTAAGCTACATTAAAATGGTGTATGTGTGTAAGTTATAGACTTTGAACGTTTGGTTTCATATCTAAGGTCACCGTAGTGAAGTGAAAAAGAAGGGTTTTCATTTTAAAGCTTAATTCATCCTTAATAGTACAAGGCTACAGTGCACAGTAATATGTATCTTACCTGTAAATGTGTAGCTTCTATATTCCTGTCTAAGGCCTGGTAGTGTGGAATTTCCAAAATCATGCATTTACATTAATTGTTTTGATCAGTATACCCCAAAATTTATATTTGGCTTTGTTGGATTTTCCTAGATTGTTTTACAAACAAGAATTGGTGATTTTGGTTTAATATTTTGATAATTTTACCCCAAAAACCCCAGTTTTTTTAAACCTTTATTTATCCTAACAAGGACCATTCTAAAGTAGACATGAATATGTGTCTAGCCTGGATATTTGGATTTTTTATAGTGATATCCATGGTCACAGAAAGGATATCCCAAAAATTAGCTTTTCAGTTAATATTTCAACCATTTTACCCAAAAATCATATTTCGGATTCTTTGATTTTCCTACATTATTTGTCTGTTATTTGGTACATATTGAAACATATCATTACTGATAAATCAATTCTGTGCATCTTTTCCATTAGTTTGATTTCAATCTCAAAATCTGTCAAAAATTAAAGTTGTATTTATCTTAACTAGGGCTCTTCAACTGTAGACATGAATATTTGTGCAGCCTGTAGATTTCGAGATTTTATATTGGTATCCTCGATCACAGAAGGGAAATCCCAAAAATTAGTGATTTTAGTTATTATTTAAACCATTTTACCCAAAATCATATTTTGCATCGTTTATTTTCCTAGACTTTTTGTCTGTTATTTGGGTACATATTTAAGCAAATAATAACATATAAATCAACTCTGTGCATCATTTCCTTTATTTGCTTTTAGATGTCAGGGTCTGTTTGAGATCCTCAAAATTTGTGTTTTTTGTTTGATATTTTGACAATTTCACCCTAAAAATCAGCTTTTTGAAAATTTTATTTATCTTAACATGTACCAATCTACAGTTTACACGAGTATTTGTATAGCCTGTAGATTTCGAGCTTTTATATCGATATTCTCCATCACAGAAGGGAAATCCCAAAAATTAGCGATTTCAGTTAGTATTTCAACCATTTTACTCAAAAAACAGTTTGCATCGTTTGATTTTCCTAGACTTTTTGTCTGTTATTTGGTACATATTTAAGCAGATAATAACGTATAAATCAACTCTGTGCATCATTTCCTTTACTTGCTTTTAGATGTCAGGGTCTGTTTGAAATCCTCAAAATTTGTGATTTTGGTTTAATATTTTGACAATTTCACCCCAAAATCATTTTTTTGAAAATTTTATTTATCTTAACAAGTACCATTCAACAACTGACATGAATAATTGTCTAGCCTGTAGATTTCGAGATTCTATATCGATATCCTCGATCACAGAAGGGAAATCCCAAAAATTAGCAATTTCAGTTATTATTTCAACCATTTTACCCCAAAACCATATTTCGCATCGTTTGATTTTCCTAGACTTTTTGTCTGTTATTTGGTACATATTTAGGCAAATAATAACATATAAATCAACTCTGTGTAACATTTTCTTTCTTTGCTATGAGATGTCAGGGTCTGTTTGAAATCCTCAAATTTGTGATTTTGGTTTAATATTTTGACAATTTCAACCCAAAAATCAGTTTTTTGAAAATTTTATTTATCTTAACAAGTACCATTCCACAGCTGACATTAATATTTGTCTAGCCTGTAGATTTCAAGCTTTTATATTGATTTCTACGATCGCAGTTTGGAAATCCCAAAAATTCGTGCTTTCACCTATTATTTTAGCCATTTTACCCCAAAAATCATATTTCGCATCGTTTGATTTTCCTAGACTTTTTTTCTGTCATTCGGTACATATTGGAGCATATGAAAACACAAAAATCAATTCTGTGCATTTTTTTTCCTTTATTTCGATTTTTGACGCTAGATGCCCTCTACTATAATGGGAGAGAAAGGTTGTGTGTGTTGTTCGGAAGGAGTTGTTCCAGGGAGGGAACATTAAGACCCGGCTAACATTTGCAAACAACTTGAATCTAGCTCAGACGTCGCGTACCACGGCGAATGATCTGGATTCAAGCTTGTTGTCACCCGTCATTATATTTTTCTCTCAGAATGTTCACTTAGAATCTATATGTAACTGGGGAAAAAAAATAGCGGACCACACTTTTAAGCAGGCGATACTGCAGCAGTTATAGTGTGGATTTCTTTTCTAACGTTAACTAGTACTTTGCTCTATCGACAATACTGATACATCATAATATTTAAAATACTGCTTAACCTCTTCATTGACTATGAATGATTTTTTGAACAGTTTGGTTCCTGATATTTACCATAAAATTATGGACCATATGCGTATCATAGCTATGTTATACCAATACAGATACATGTACATTGTCAGTCAATTATAAACATGTGAAGAAATAAAACAGACGAAAAAATATTTAAGCAGACGACACTCTAAACAGACGATCGCATGTTAGTGAAGCGGTTTGCACAGGGTTGGCAGCATGCAATATTTCCAAATCAGCCCACCCTTTCATTTTGAAAAATAAATATCAATACTAAACAAAGAAAGCATGGGGTCTAACTCATTCCAGTTTCAAATCTTCACGTGTAATTGATTAATATTTTGCGTTTTAAAGCATTCGGTATAATTGGCTAATACATGTACAACTTAACCATTATCATGCTAAGCGCGACCAGGCTAATATTTGCAAACAGTTTGGATCCGGATCAGACGCCGCGTAACGCGGCGTCTGATCCGAATCCAAACTGTTTGACATTCATTTTGAAATAACGCCAGTCACATTTGCCTTAAATCTAACTTTGAAGCGATATTGCAGACAACAATATTGAACAGTCGACAATAAGGCGTGAAGGGATAAAAACCTCACAATAAAATTGGCGATGAATGGGTTCGGACATGACTGATGGCAGATTGATTATCGACAGCGTTAATGTAGATGTCTCTTTACTCCATTATTTTGTTCATGTATTAAACACGCTCATGTCACATGATACCTATATTCTTGTTAGCTGAATGATTAGTGAGCCAGTTTATTCAATGTTTTCGGACTTATAGATTTATTTGATTTTCAGTTATTTTCGGTTTTAACTCATTTATCCCTGAACTTTTAAAGGGAAATTAATTCTTCCAATTCAAGTCTATTCTATTTTTGACTATCTAGGGTTGTTACCTGTCATATATTGCAAATTAACTTACGGTGCAGATTCTGACCAGAGGGAACTGTTTGAATATGACAATTGTACTTTTTACATGTACACTGCATCTAAATGACTAGTATACTCGTTGCTGGGTTCACTGCCCTGAGGAGCCGTGTTTTCTTAGGATACAGTGTGCTTGGTTCGTCTTTAATACTGTTTACAACCTAATACAGAACATAGGTATTCTAGAGAGCTCCTAGAATCCTATTCTTGTCCTGCATTTACATGTATAAGGAATCACATATCTTTTGAGAAATAATTCTTTCTAACAGCATCGGGTTTTTTTGTAATGACTGGCAGTTAAACACACGTTTTGCTACACATACATGTACATATATTTTCTTAAACCATTAATGCCTATTGTCCACAAAAGTAGACTTTGGCAAATAGTGTAGACCCCGATGAGACGCCGCGTTACGCGGCGTCTCATCGGGGTCTGCACTGTTTGCTGTTAAATATGAAACGTTTGCTTTATGGAGAGACAGTAGGCATATAGTGTCTTAACCCTTTCCCCAATAGAAGCGCCTTTTAGCGAATTTGATTTATTCCTCCGCTGAAGAAAATAGTTCCAATTTAAGCAGTCATGAATATATATTATAGGGAATATTTTCTATATTCTAGCACATGATAGCTTAAAGCAGGCTGAAAGTTAAGCAGAATGCACCTTAAGGCGCATTCTGCTTTACTTTCAGCTTGCTTTAAGTGGTCACGTATCTTCAATGCTAGAAATAGGCTATCAGGTAAAGGGTTAAACTGTCATTTGGTCACCTGTGTATATCTATAATGAAGTCTATTGCAATACTCAGGTACAAATGGTTAATACTTGATCACAAGCTGATTAAATTGTGACAAATTATTATTCTGAAGACATTTTGATATGGTTAAGAAAATATTCTTTTGAGTATTTACAACGTGAAAGGCGAACATAAGCTGAACGTGAATCTCCTTTATCCAACAGATATAGCAAATATTAGCTTTAAACACTCAATGGATATCGTATGCTTAAAATGACACCTGCTTTGATTCGCTGTGTTTCGAGTTTGTAAATCTATGATTCAAATGATCATGAGCGATTAAAAGTATAACCATAAAACTGGCGTTCATGTATTTAACCCTTTCAACGTCAAATTTAATCTTCTTCTTTTACCATTTCAATAACAAATTATCGCCTGCTTTCATATTGCTATCTGGATATTCGTTTGGAATCTATGATAGCTGTTGCAGACAGTTTGTGGAAGCAGGTTTGATGCAAACGTGTTTTTACGTTAACGTATTCCCCACACCATGGTCAAAACAGCACATTCATTAACCCTTTCGGCGCCAAATTATTTGGGAGATTGTTACCCCTTCACCGCTTTTGTCGTCTGCTTCAGTATTGTTGTGTGCAAAACGTTTCAAAGTTAGATTCAAGGTTGTCTGACTTAAGACATATTGATAATGGTGTCAACCAGTTTAGATCAAGACGCTTCTGATTTGGATCCAAACTCAGTGTTTGCAGAGTCGACTTTATGTGACTATGACGCAGACAGGGTTAAAACCTTCGATTAGAACTGTAATTATTCACTTGTTTGCCCATTACGAACCATATTTGTTTAATTCTTGTATAGAGCGTCACACGCCTATCAACCTTAAGCAAGGTATGAGCTACAATAATATTATAACATTTTCAAACAGTTGGAACTTACAATAAGACATTGATTCACTCGGTTTCTCATTTTAATAAAAACTGGTTGATGATATTTTGTTGGATGGAAGTAGCATGTAAATTAACTTTTAATTCTGAAAACGACACTTTTTGACAAAGATTGCCTATATTGTGTGAAAAGTTAAAGTTAAGTTCATAGTTTAAAGCATACATACATGACATGGTAAATATTTGAACTGGAGTCGTCCCATTTAAAATTTAGTTTTGGTTTGACTATAACAGTTATCATTAAATGTAAACAGGGACTAATTACTTTTATAAATTGTTTTGGTCCAAACTTCTTGTCAATGTTTGTTAAAAAATATAATATTACTGCAGCAGACGACAGGCTGTACGTGAGCGCGCTTTTTTGAGTAGCATAGGTCGAGTGTGTTTCCATCGCAAACTTTCTACTTTAAATAACCTTTTCGTAGACAAAACATCGTCCGCTATAACATTTTATGCGAAGTTGAATTTTTTGAAATTCGGACTGAAGACCTATTTTCACGAGTGTGAAACAGTTTGGATCCACATCAGACACCGCGTTACGCGGCGTCTGATCTGAATCTAAAATGTTTGTAATTTCTTGCAAACGGTCGCAAGTCGGCAAAGGGTTAGCAGAAAAATTATTCATCGGGCTACTTTTAAAACCATTGCTCTTCCTCATAACACCGAGCTCCCTAAAAGTATCTTCTGCAGCAAGTTTCAAAATATTTCTTTCTCCATTTTGAATGAATATTTTTCTAAATACGAACATGCTTTGATCAGAGGAGACGCATAGTCATTCGGCGATTGATCTGGATCCAAACTGTTTGCACAAGCTATGACAAAGGCGTTTATAGAGTGGTTAAGAGTGACTACTCTATGTAGGGACAGTTCAATAACGTATGAATGCAACGTTTATTTATCCCCGTGGAGACAGACTAAATATTTGAGTTTATATGTAACTTGAGACTGAGTCAATACTCAACGCAGGAGAGCTACATGACGTTTATCATGTCCTTTGAATGTCTATATAGGTACCAACTTGTTAGAATAGTTAACATTCTCCAGTAAAATCATAACGTTTTGTTAATAAAGTACAGTAAAACCTCTCTATTACGGACACTAAAAAGAAGGCTTATTGAGTGTATAAAAGCCAGGTGACAGCTTAAAGCTAGGTGACAGTAAAACAGAAAGCTCCTACAGGAGCTTTCTGTTTAGCTGTCACCTTGCTTTAAGACGTCACTTGCTCTTAACCCATAATAATTAACACAATTTAGTGGCCGTAATAGAAGGGTTTTACTGTAAAGGAGAAAGCTCCGTATTCCGGCGTCTGATGAGGGTCCAAACTGTTTGACAATCGTTATGAAAGTCCGCCAGTATTACTGCCTTAAATATAACTTTGAAACGATATTGCAGACAACAATATTCAAACAGACGATGATATGGCGGTGACGGAATAAAAACATTAAGATAAATTTGACAATGAAATGTTAAACTTTAATTTTCAGCATAAGCACCCTAATGCACTCCTTGATCGCCAAAACTTCAAATGAAACTATCCAGTTTCCAGTTAAGTCCAGTCCAACTTTACTATAGGCTTTGTTTACAATACATTGCAAAAAGAAATTATGTACAGCTCCTGGGCAGATGACTTCTTATGAACCCTCCTCTGATCTGGGTCTTTACTGTCAGTTTAGGGCGAACGTTCTCCCTACTGTTTGTAAAGGACGTGTATACTCGTCAGAGGGGTTCAATGGGTTAAATCGTCTAAACACGCTGTTATATGAATCAAATTAATAAATGTAATCAATTTCGAAACACACCTTTATTTACCTCATTCACTGCATAACCACGAATGCAATATATCTAGTTATTGGCAAACAGTTTGGATTCTGAGCAGACGCCGCGTTACGCGGCGTCTGATCAGGATCCAAACTGTTTAACATTCATTTTCAATATTTCCTAAGTCAAACTACCTAAACTCTAAAAGTGAGAAATAAAAGCAGACGACAACTGTTTAAAACTGATGACGTCATGGCAGTGAAGGGGTTAATATAAAACGGAAAACCCCATTGTTAATGATTTATCATATATTTAATATTCAGCAGTGATTTAGAATCATGTTTGAGCAGTTAATCAATGACTCCAATTAATACCTCTAATGGCTTTATCACCACCATTTCTAAACATCTATTAACCATTCGCCTGTCACTATATTGCCTGCTTTAGAATGTGCGTTTGCATAAAAAAGAAGAAAAAGGACCCCATCGAAAACCAGTTTTAAACAGAAGAAATCTTTAGAAAAGTGTCAATCAGTTCAGATTCAGAATTAAAGTGAGCAGTTTGACATGAAAACAAAACCATTTATATAATCATCATAGTATACAACCATATTATATAATCATGTTTTAATATATATTTGAAAGGTAAAGTGTTGCGTTTTATAGGCGCGCGAGGGGAGTTTGGTCAAACAAAAGAACTAAACCGCGTTAAAAATACAAAATTAAAAAATTACAGGCATTTTGAAACAAGAAATATCTTTAAAAAAGATATTCGGCGGAATGAGTGGTTGAACTAAGGCTATATAGATGAAATTGGGTGTGCAAAATTAAATGAAATTGAGGTTTTCAAAGAATTGTAATATCTTGGATTGAAAAGCAAAACAAAATTGAAACAGTAACTTTTATTTAAAATGCAAAACTATCATGTACAGAAATGCAAAACAGAACAATAATTTAACTCATATCCTAGCTACTGGTAGGAGATCCTCACATTAATCTATTGTTCTATATATCAAACTTCATTCATAGAGTTTCTTGAAACAAACTATAGCATACACAAATGTACAGATACAACAGTCTGCTGAACTTCGACTGCCACTCTTGTAAATAATGATGAAACAACACGATTGTGTTTAACTCACTTGAGGCCATTAATTTTATATATAATATTGCTTTAAATGTATGGTAAATGTGTACAAATAGTTAACAATTCAAACAAATTGGTAGTAAACAATTACAAAACACCTAGCTTCCTCTGTATATCTATAAAAAGATTTCAGATGTCATATCTTAAAATAGAAGTATAATTGCATCATCCCAGTGTAAACAGTGCAGTCTGTATCTCTAAATTTTACACTCACAGTCCACAACTGGTAAAACTGTAATTGGACATAGACCAGCCTACAGGGCTCCAGATAAGAGGGAGTAAACTAAACAAATCACATTTTTTCACTCCTTTCAGCACCAAACCCTATGGTGTTACCACTCATTTTTTTGTCTCGAAGAGACTATTCAAATGTATAGTGACACCACAGGGTTTAATGCACAAATAAAGATGTTAAGTTTTGAAATAATTCCCTTATCTGGAGCCCTGGCTACTATCCAATCAGACTATTCAGTTTCAACAGGTGCTCTTAATTCTAAATTTCTGATCAAATATAATTGGTTGAAATGTGTGGCCAAATAGAAAGTGTGACTAAATAGAAACCAGTCAGCTCCGCCGAAAAATACTATGGTATGCCTGGATTCCGCATAGACGACTAGTTTCTTGATTCCTGATGTGCCAGTATAGAGTGTTTACAAATATCAGCCAAGTCGCAATCGACTGAAAAGGGTACCATTCACTGCCAAATGCAGTACTAACTCCAGTATCATTTAAAAAGTTTTGATCAAGATCAGGAACTGGAACCCGTTTCATAAAAAATCGTACGATAAATGTTGTCGTAAGTCAGATTATAAAAGTCTCAATTATTATTTAAAGACAATTCCAAAGAGATGTCACAAGACAGGATTAGATGGAGAAATCAGAAATTAAATGTACTTACGACCGTTTTTGTCGTACGAAGTTTTATGAAACGGGGCCCTGGGCAACTCGGCGGATAATCACTGTCAAACCCATTGCCGTCTCTTAAGTCAAAATGACAGATATTATATATGAACAATAGAACCCTTTACCACTTAGCTCCCTCTGGAAGACAGGTTGCAACTTAAAGGTTGCGCAGGACTTGCAGTTAGAGTCGCACTATATAATCCATATTTGGCATCTATACTATTACTATCGGTGTCTCAAGCGTTGATTGGTTGTTAAATTCAAGCGCGAAAATAGCACCAATCAATGAGTTTGGGACAGGACAGGAATGTGATGACGCCACACGGTCATTGACTGGGCGTTTGGACTTATTGATTTTTATGAGTGAAACGGGCAGTATGCTCGATTCGCATGTGTTCATGGTGACGACTGTCGCTCTATGCAAGACTTAACCCTTACTATGCCGATTATGTAAACTGACTATTCCAGATTCTGGAATGATGTCCAGTTACCTAATCGACTATTTATTGTTCTGAACCCCTACTGCAAGTATTGAAGACCTAAATAAGTGGGATCCATCATGATCCCTCTGATCTGGGTCTATACTATTTGCGCAGATAGAATATACTTGTTCACGCACAGTAAGGGTTAAATCGTGTTTGTTTTTGTATCATTCGTAAATAACTTATGCAGATCTAGGCCTGGGTCAAATATTCTGCACGCGGTGAACAATTGTTATGACTGATTCAAGCGATTCGGGTCCATTAATGACGCCAAGTAACTCGGCGTTTCACTTGGGCCTTAATTGTGTGAAAGACTGCCTCCTTCTCTCCCTCTATACGTTAGTATTCTAAAACAAATAAAAAATGAATCGATGTTTTTGATACCACCCTCGAGATATTTTCGAAATTACTTCATGTAAAATAATTCTGGCTAAAAGTTCGTAGATCTAGATCTACATATCAAATTTGACCTTGTATTATATGCTATATTGTAAATATTTATGTATTATGACGAGAAACTGTATAGTTTAAGTCAAATAAACGTTCTTCTTCTTCTTCTTCTTAAAGCAGGTTGAAAGTAAAGCAGAATACGCCTGAAATTAAAATACGCATTCTGCTTTACTTTCAATCTGTCCCTAGCTATAACATCTGCTGGGATATAGAAGGTTTTTGTTACAGTGGAGAATGTGTTATTCTTTCCCAATAAACGCGTTTACGCTAAAACTATTATTTGCAGTGAAAACAGTTTGGAGCCAGATCAGTAACCCGGCGTCTGATCAGGCTCCAAACTGTTTGCCACCAAGATAAACAAGAATTATCAGAATTGTTCAAAAGTTGTTCTTTTCTGCGTTTTAGCGCTTTGCGTTTGCGTACGTTTAAACGGGAAAGAATAACAGATTCTCCACTGTAGGGTGCATATTCCTGACTGTACAACATGGCAGCGACTGTGTTAGACGGTGTATTACGTCATATAATGGCGGTGAAGGATTGCGTTTAATATTTGATACATATTTTCAGGTGGAAGCACAGAAAACTACAAATACCGGGACCAAGATGTACCCGGATGACATGAGGATTGAGATTCCGATCACTTCCGGTAACGTGAGCATGCTCATGTCCAACAATTTTTTGATCTACAGAACCAACCTGCCGGACAATTTCGACAACTACTTTGAGGTAATCTAAAACTTCATTTTACTGCACGCTATGAATGATTTTGGGATATCTTTTGCAAACAATTTGGATCCAGATGAGACGCCGAGTAACTCGGCGTCTCATCTGGATCCAAACTGTTTGACACTTTTGATAGTAAAATGCAGAAAAATCAAATTATGAGTATTGTTTAAGACCGCATATTTTGCAGAAGACAATTACATATAGCGTTAGGGCAAATAGTGAATACCATTATCAGATACTGTACAGGCATGTCAATTGTATACATGTACTTTTTTCTCATGATGTGGCTCAAACATTATTCCCAACAACAAAGAAGCGTTTTCTGTAATAACATTTAGGGATAATCTGATGATTTAAGACTTGTTTAGCATACAGTAAAACCTCTCGGTTACGGCCACTGAAAGAAATACTGATTGGTTTCATAAAAAGACAGCTGACAGCTTAAAGCAATGTGAACGTAAAACAGAAAACTCCTAAAGGAGTGTTCTGTGGTACGTTCATTTTGCTTAAGCAGTAACCTGTTTTAAACACCTAATAATGATCACAATTTAGTAGTCGTATTAGAAAGGTTTTACTGTTGTCTATTGTTTATGATCTTGTTCAAATTATGTTTAGCATGTAGCATTTCCTTCATTTAGATTTTTTTTTCAAAACCTGACTCTATAGCTGATTGTGATTCAGAGCTAAGTTGATAAAAGAATAAATTAATGTTTTAATCATGCTTATCAATATCATCACGACTGATCCATGTCCCTTAATGGTCAGAAAAGGCTACCACCGTGAAATGGCGTTGGTGATAAAGTTAACTTGAAACAGAGCTGCATATATAGGAACATTGGCCGTGCACATTACCAAGACTGTAATGTTACCATAGTTGTTGCTAATGAACTGGAGTTCATTCTTTGATTTAAAGGTAAAAATTAGACCGTACACAGTTGTCTGATATGTGTCTATGCTGTTTTCATAGAGCAAGTGTACTATTCAGAGATGCCCTACTGGTGAATGATGGGTGTGATCATTGCTAGGGATCAACGAGTAAACCCATTCAGTCCTATCGACGAGTATACTCGTCCTCTACAAACAACATACCTATGTAGAGTACACTTGTCCTATGCAAACAGTGTACACCGTGATCAGAGGAGCCATCTGATCAAGGCCTGTACTGTTTGGTATTTTGCAATAAATTGTAAAACGTCCCCAAATAGTTAAAAATGGACTATACTATATTTGAACTGGAATTGTCCATTTAAATGTCCAGGGATGAATGAGTTAATACAGTAAAACCTCTCTATTACAACCACTAAAGTATGTTACTTATTATGGTGTTTACATAGGTGGCCGCTTAAAACAAGGTGACAGTGAAACAGAAAGCTCCTACAGGAGCTTTCTGTTTCACTGCCACCTTGCTTTAAGCTGTCACCTGTCTATTATACAACAAATTAGCCTTCGTTTTAATGGTCGTTATAGCGAGGTTTTACTGTACATACATATACGTTGGTATTTTGTCCACCAGATTCCTGTTTCCTACTGGCTAACCAATGGTTACACTCTCACTCCAACCCCGGACTATTTCCTATATAACAATCTGTTGGCTGAGAAGAAGATGCCGTACACAGCCGGTGCCTACTACGATACGTCAGGTACGATAACGTTCATTTAGATTGTGGTTCCTAGTATCTGTGTAAATTGAACTGCAAATGAGCCTTTCCACAAGTAAGAATGGAAGAACCCATTGAAAAATTCCAGGCATTTATGTATTGATATAGACGTCGAATATTTATTAATACCGCCTGCAGGCTGCAGTAGAATTACTGATATGTGTTGCAAACAGTTTGGATCCAGATGAGACGCCGAGTAACTCGGCGTCTCATTTGGATCCAAACTGTTTGAAACTCTGATGCTATAATGTCTGAAAGATGTTGCATATAACTCCATTCTGAAAATAGTCGCTGTCGACAAATGTATGCAAATGACATTTTCATAACGTGCTCAGGGGTAAAGTTGACAAAAGTTTCATATTTTACTTCTGTTTAGGTCTATACTACGGCACTCAGTTACAGTTCATGGCTGTAGAAATCAACACAACACTGAACCTATACCAGCTGGGCTACAAAGAAGGACTGCCCATCTACGAGAACTGGGAAAACTTCATAAAAAATATTGTAAGTTGAAGCGTTTAACAAGGTTCTAAGGAGAATATGTTTATTTCCCCAAAAGTATGTTTTGCGCGCAAAGAGTCGTGAAGTAAATGGCAAACAATTTGGAGACAAATCAGATGCCAAGTTAGCTGACGTCCGATCAGGCTCCAAGCTGTTTGCTAAAACTCACATTAAAAAACAGAACATTTTCTTGCTTTTGGC
Source organism: Gari tellinella (assembly GCA_922989275.2). NCBI lineage: Eukaryota > Metazoa > Mollusca > Bivalvia > Cardiida > Psammobiidae > Gari > Gari tellinella. Next base: position 78,124,598 of record OV277857.1, read on the forward strand.
TTAATTACGTGTATATCAGATATGAAAATCGAAGTACTATAGTATTCATATTGCAATAATTTTGGATGATGCTGTCAAATCTTGCTGACCAAATAATTTACAATGGACAAAGGTTTTTAGCATAAATGCCTTTGTTGGGAAAGAAACACGTACATTTACAATCAACCGTATCCATATTTTGACACGTCGAGTAAGGGCAGAAAGCCATGAGTACAAAGTTATAAAGCATTTGGAGCGTTCTCGAGCATTTGATTGGCCAGATTTAAGCTTTTTGCTCAACTCAAACGCTTTACAACCTTTGGTCCTGGGTGCTGAAGCTGTGTATTTGTTTTCACATCATGTGCGTTCGAATGATTTCTCTTCTAAATTTCTAAACTTTGCATCATTGAAAAGCGCTGTTTTGGTCTAAATTTATTTTTTAAGAAGGTTGTTATATAAAACAACATATTGTGAGGCACATGTGTTCAAGAATTCGAGGTAAAGAAGAACATACATACAGGATTTGCTTATCAATGATAGCAATTTGAAAACTTAAATATTGCGTTTCTGAGAGCAAACGATTAAGTTTCATTCTATTTCATAACAGAATGCTGGTTTCCCGCAGTCACTGAAAGGAGGTATGCAGGTGGCAGAAACCCTATGGCACTGGCTCCACGTGCAGGAGGTAAATAGTCGTACACTGCGTCCTCTCACAGTCTGACATCTGGAATGAGCAAATTCAACCCATTAACCCATAAATACGCCTTTTTATGCCTTTTATTTATTTCTCCAATGAAGAAAATAGTTCCAACTTATAAAGCCAATAATGTGTACCATAATAAATATTTCTATATTCTAGCAGATTATAGCTTAAAGCAGGCTGAAAGTAAAGCATAATGTGCCTTAAGGCGCATATTGCTTTACTTTCAACCTGCTATAAGTGGGCAACTATCTTCAAAACTAGAAACAGGCTATGGGGTAATGATTCCAGATTGTTGTGCTTCTAATCCGAATGGATATTTCTTAATCGTGTAACAAAAACAAACATGAAAGAATATGTGTATATATGCAAAATATATTTCCAACTCTTGATTCCAAACTATATACATAATACAAATTATACATAATATAAAATACAAAATATGAATAGTATAAAATACAAAATACGAACTTTAGCTGTTTCAATAAAATATTTTTTAATTTTAAATTTAATAAATCGAGCTCACTGAAGACGAACGTGCCCATATTGCATCTAGTTAAAACGTGACCCATCCACATGTTCACTTCTAAATGTAAGTTCGACTTCAGCGAGCTCGAGATAAGAAGGTTTGACTGACTGTACATGTATTTTACTTAATTGTTTACTATCAATATTGTTTTATCTCATGTTCACTAGACTCTCGCAGGATCTGCTATTGCCGGCATACTGGTCGGGCTGACAACGGCCTTTCCAATCCTAGTGATTACAACCTTCAACTTCGTGATCGGTACCATAGCAACAGTAACCATAGGCTTGGTCACCGCCTGTGTGTTTGGCCTCATTCCACTAGTTGGCTGGAAACTTGGGGTAAGTAATTGTTTTTCAATGGTGCAGACTATTCCTCCCCCCCACCAAAAAAAAAAAAAAATAAAATAAAATAAATAAACGCGCTTAAGCTAAAATTAGTTTGTCCATTGCAAACAGACACCAGATCAGACGCCGGATGACCCAGCATCTGATCAGGCTTCAAACTGTTTGACTCTCGGATAAAAACGGACCGTCATCATTTAAAAAAAAAGAAAGAAAAGTTTATCTGGCATTTTATCACATTGCGTTTCGCTAAAACGTAAAAGAATAACGTCTTTCCTCTGTAGTTGTGTCAATTCGCAGTAGGGGGTGGGTGGTCGGCATTAGCTGCCACAAAGGAGTGTAGTTTCTTAGCACCAAGTGCTGGGTCTACACTCTGATAATTCATAAAATATTTTGAATGTGACATTACAGTGTAATTTACAACGGGAAGCAAGCAAAACTACATTATTAAATAATGCGTTCGTAGTGGTCTCCCTTGTAAAACCTTAAAAATAAAAATAAAATATCAGCTGCATGTTTCCACCAGTATCGCCAAAATGATTCAGATTGACAAGTCTTCTCTGATATTCATTTTGCGTTGAGACAAATTTTGAATAAATGAAAGGTGATACGGCAGAGGAGACGTTTTTTTTTTTTTGCTAAAACAATATGTCCCACTACAGACACGTATCACGGTATGAGCCAAAACCCTAGGCCTGTTCACGTCTGGCTCCAAAGTGTTTGCTACTCAAGAGAAATATAAAGAACTTTCAAAAGGCTGTCATTTTCTCAATTTCATGTCATTGCGTTTACATATTAGTCAATGTCATCAGGGCTGGACAAATCCACTAGCCCGTCCCATGGGCAAGCTCAAATTATGTTTGGACAAGTCCAATTAAGACAGCAACTTGCCCAGGGCAAGGTCGATTTTCCGATCTGGGCAAGCTCAAATTCTTTGAAAAAATTGTAAATTAACCAACCTACTGTCTAGTTGCACCTAGTTAAAAACCAAACACAGCAATAATCAGTACCCCTGCCCCCAACTGTGACCAATATTCCGCGATGAAAATATGGGGCAAGTCCAAAATTTTGAGCAGCTTGCCCTGGACAAGTGGCCCTGAAAAATATTTGTCCAGCCCTGGTCATTGTCATACCGTGAGTGGTGACTCTTGGTTACAAGCGTTTACTCTGGGGGCCAGTGGGGTCTACCTTGCACGCCTCCCCCTAGACTTTTTTTCATGGGTACCAAAATGTTCAGCAGGGTCTACTGAATTTGATTTGCGAATGTACTAAAAAATAAACTCTTTTAGGCTATGTGTATTTTAACCATTTCCATGACGACCCCCCATTTTTGTTTTCATGGCCAATACCTGAAAAATCTTCTATATCTCAGTCAGTTGTATATTCAATAATATTATTGTTAACATTAAAAAAGTGGAAAAAATGAAGTAATAACGTAAACTTAACTTTTTTATCCTACAAGTATCAGAAAACATTTTCAAATCACGATAGTTTAAAAGGAAGACACAATCCTCTGAAAAAATTAAATTGTTTCCATGGTAACCACATAATTTTGCGTTATAATGGGCAATACCTACATTCGAGGTAAAGAAGAACATGTATTTCTTCATTTTTTCCACTTTTTTAATGTTAACATTCATTAATATTCATGAATATGCAAAAAGTCGAGGGTGGGGTGCACGGTAGACCCCACTTACCCCAGAGTATAACCTATATACAGGATTAATAACCCATTAGACTCTAGTAGTGTACATGTATTTGACAGGTTTAGCTGAACTGTTAAACTTTATACCAAATATGTTTACATTTGTTTTGCAGGTATTGGAATCTATCAACCTATGCATGGTTGTCGGATTGTCAGTAGACTATGTGGTCCACCTTGCAGAAGCTTACCGGATGTCTGACTCTCCCAAGCGCTTGGATCGCGTGCACAATATGCTTGAATCAATAGGTCTCTCTGTCATTTCCGGTGCCATCACAACAATTGGGGCGGCCATATTTATGCTTTTCGCACAAATAAGATTCTTCTATCAGTTCGGAATATTCATAATTAGCACAGTTGGAATATCCCTTGTGTTTTCGCTATTTGGTTACACCACGTTCATGTCTATATGTGGTCCTCAGGGTGATTTTGGCTGCCTGAAACACATGGCAAAGACCATTGCGAAGTATTGCAGGGCAGAGCAAACCGGAAGTTCTGGGAGACGATGGTGCAGGTGTGCCAGCCCGTCTGTCATACTAGACCGCATCTACGACAGAATTGGCTACGGCAAAAGCGAAAATTAATTCGTTCCCTACATAAACTTAAAATGGGCCAATCCAGTTTTCAAACAATGCAGATCATGACCAGAGGGCTTTTATAGGAACATTTGTGTCTGAGTCTGCATAGTGTGCATAGGACAGACGCTCACCTCCTCTACAGAGAAAGGAAGTGTATAGTCGATCGGGTTAAATTGATTAATTCATTCGCTCAATGGACACTGACTTATTATTTGCCGTCTTCTTACGACTATTTCCCCGAAATAGAATCTAGAGTTTCGACCGGAAAACATTGATGAGTTCCACGGCGTCTGACCAGGATCCAAATTACTTGCAAATAAGAGCGCACCCGGGGTAAGGCTCTACAGGTGTTAATCGTAACCTACAACTTGTACTCTGAACTTTTGAAACACCAATGAATGGATAATGAACAAATAAAAAGTCTGGATCCAGAGATCGGTCGTTGACTTATTCGGCATAAATGATATGATTTGAGTTCCCCTTTAGTGCAATTGCCAAAACAGTGATGTTCGACAGGAAAATAGTAGGGCGGAGGCCTGCGAGCAAATGGAGGGGAATCAATGGGATGTCGTTTTCTCAGACAATCGGAACAATATGCACACGTTCAAAATGTACACGTTTATACTACTGAATACTTTTTTTTGTAAATGTGTGTTTAACTTATTCACCCCTGAGCCCAAGGTTATAAAGCTTTTGAGTTGAGCCTGAAGTAGTTCTCAAGCATTTGATTGGTCAGATTTGAGCATAGGCTCTAATCTGACCAATTAGATGCTTGAGAACAAACTGATAAAATTCCAGTTTCAAATTAAGTCCAATTTATTTTTAACAAAATTTGGGTTGATTTTAACTATACTGTAAAATGACAAAGAGTGCAGACCCTGATCAGGCGGCTACTGTAGCATCTTTCTGATCAGGAAATACACTGTTTGCATAGGACAAGTGTACACTGCGCTGGTTTATTGTTAATATATGACGAACATACTCGTTGCCAGGGATGAATGTGTGAATAGTATTTTTCTCTGCACAATCATTTAAAGGCGGGGGGGGGGGGGGGGGATATTTGAAGTGATTTATTATATTGATTATTTTGAGTCATTGGAATCAAAATGTGATCCTAAAGTGATACTGTGATAGTAACTCTGACCTGTTTTAAAGAAACTTTATTTTACACTACATGTGTAATTTCTTTTTTATCTAAACAATTACATGTATAACTATTTTATATTCATACGTGCAATATTGATTTAGCGATCAATTAATTACAATACATAATTAAATGGGCCATGTAAATATAGTATGAAAATGTGCCCTTTTGCATTATATTTGCTGTGATAATTTTAGAAATCAGATGAACGAGTCCTTGGGAAACAATGGTTCCTTTAGACAAACATTGAGTCCTTGAGGTGAAATATTAACACAATATCCCGTAACTTATTTCTAGTTTTGAAGACAGGTGACTACTTAAAGCAGGTTGAAAGTAAACCAGAATGTGCCTTAAGGCACATTCTGATTTACTTTCAACGTGCTTTAAGGTACTACATTGTATTTGCTAATGAGTAATAGGTTAATAAAGGCCAGAAAAGCTCGCAACTTTTTAAATAATGAGATCCTTGCAAATTTAATGAGTATAGGACTCGGGATACATAGGCAAAGTTATCACTGCATTTGAACACTGTCGTGAGAAATATAACTTTCGAATATTTGAACACAGTTCATCTGCAGCAAAGGAAATGCAGCGACTGGTCAGTTTTTTGTATGTTAAGCGGACCTCAGACAAAAAGGCGTTTGCTAATGAGTGACAAACAGCGAAGATTCGGATCAGACGCAATGCAGGAAACGCAGCGGCTGATCTAGGTTTACACTGTTTGCGATGTTGTATTTGCACGTGACTTGGCTCTTTTTTTTTATCTGTATAGTGGTTTTCCATAGATACCCCTTTTTACGCTTTTAATTTATTCATCCACTGAAAAAAATAGTTTCACTTTATTTTGTCATAGATATGCAGCATAAGAAATATTTTCTCTATCCTAGTAGATGGTAACTAAAATCAAGATTGAAGGAAAGCAGAATGCGCCTTAAATCGTATTCTACTTTACTTTCAACCTTCTTTAAGTGGCCACCTGTTTACAATACTAGAAACAGGATATGGATCAAAGGGTTGAATATTATATTCCAGAATTTAACTTGTGAAAATATCGCGGGCGATATAGATTAAGACATGTCATGTATAATTTATGATTAATGTTAAGAATTAATGCTCAGTTCGGTGCTACAGTGATATGTCCGTCCCTTGTTACAGTGGAGAATCGGTTATTCTTTCCCAATAAACGCGTTTACGCTAAAACTATTATTTGCAGTGCAAACAGTTTGGAGCCAGATCAGACGCCGGGTAACCCGGCGTCTGATCAGGCTCCAAACTGTTTGCCACCAAGATAAACAAGAATTATCAGAATTGTCCAAAAAGTGTACTTTTCTACGTTTTAGTGCTTTGCGTTTACGTACGTTTGCGTTTAAACGGGAAAGAATAACAGATTCTCCACTGTAAGTAGTATTGCTAAGTGTGATTTCATAAGGTATATATTCGCATATTGATCATTTTTACATATCATATATAAGGTGATATTTGGACGGAGTCTTTCAATGGAATTTACGATGTTTTTAGTATTACATATATCTATAGTCTGTACGAAACAGTTGATAAATTAAATAAATAAAATATGGTTAAATATAGTCGAACTTCGATATCTTGATCTCGCTTAAGTCGAACATAAATCCCATTTCAAAGTTAAAACGTGGCTAAGTCACGTTTTAACTTTGAAAAAGGGATATTATCGACTTCAGCAATTTCTGAAATAATGAATATGAATTGTAGAAATACGGGAAAATTCGACTTTAATGAGTTCGACATTTCGTAGTTCGGTTGTTTCGTATATAGTAATATGCAGACCAGACTACATGTATAATTAATGTTATAAAACGAAGCCGCCTCATGTTGAACATGTAGCATCTAGATTAATCACGTTTGCAGTACCTTTAAGAATAGTACAGATCCTGATAAAATTTGAAGTTGACTTTGAAAATCACTGTTTAAATTTGTCCAAAAAAGCACATGTTTCTCAGATCGCGGTGCGTATTATAATTATGTTGTTGTTTCCCTTTCATTCTCAATGTCATGAAGCGCATTTGCAAACAATTTCGATCCTGATCAGACGCCGCCTAACACGGCGTCTGATCAGGATCAAAACTGTTTGCCACTTGAAATTACGCCAGTTATACTGCCTTGATATAACTTTGAAACGATATTGCAGACACCAATATTGAAGCAGACGACAATATGGCAGTGAATAGGGGTACAGTGGAGAATCTGTTATTCTTTCCCGATAAACGCGTTTACGCGAAAACTATTTTTTCTTTTACAAACAGTTTGGAGCCAGATCAGACGCCGGGTAACCCGGCGTCTGATCAGGCTCCAAACTGTTTGCCACCAAGATAAATAAGAAATATCAGAATTGTCCAAAAGTTGTTCTTTTCTACGTTTTAGTGCTTTGCGTTTGCGTACGTTTGCGTTTAAACGGGAAAGAATAACAGATTCTCCACTGTATATAACTGATAGAGCAAAGTCGCTGTTATGTTTTTCGCTTTTATATACTTTTTTCAATTAAAAATTGCAAAAGTTTATAATGGTTCGTTTGTTGAAGTGTTCACTTTTATCTGTTCCTACATATATCTACTGTATAGTCACTGAATCCTGAAACTTAAAATTCAAATTCAAATGAACGACGATCGCGGAAATTTCTCTTTTCATCCCAAACGTATGTGTACGTACAGTGGATAATCTGTTATTCTTTCCCAATAAACGCGTTTACGCTAAAATTATTATTTGCAGTGCAAACAGTTTGGAGCCAGATCAGACGCCGGGTTACCCGGCGTCTGATCAGGCTCCAAACTGTTTGCCACCAAGATAAAAAAGAATTATCAGAATTGTCCAAAAGTTGTTTTTTTCTACGTTTTAGTGCTTTGCGTTTGCGTGCGTTTGCGTACGTTTGCGTTTAAACGGGAAAGAATAACAGATTCTCCACTGTACATGAGGAAATTGAATGTGGCCGGGAAAACGTATTCGACATAACACGGAATCGCAATGGAACGTTTTTCTCCCAGTTCCTTAGGTCGAACTTTCTAAAAGGTCTAAACTTTAGAAATAAAAGCAGGCGATACGTTTTGCAAGCAGACGATGTTGTGGCGGTGAACGTGTTAGACAGGTTATGACGTAATAATGGCTATGAAAAGGGATACTTTATCGACAGTTTATTTTTTAACTTTGATCTTAGAAATTTTGAATAACAAAATATTGATACGAATGTTAACAATGACCACCATGACCCTGATATCGCTCACCGTGAGTATATTGAATTGGATACATTTCCTGACAGTATTGCAATGTAACGATTACAGTGGAGAAACGTTATTCTTTCCCGTTTAATCGTAAACGAAACGCAAACGCAAACCACTAAAATGTAGAAAATGACAACTATCTGAGTGGCAAACAGTTTGAAGTCTGATCTGGCCCCAAACTGTTTGCACTTAAAATAATAGTTTTCGCGTAAACGCGTTTATTGGGAAAGAATAACGTTTTCTCCACCCTTACTGGTTTCTTACAAACTGTGTACATGTGGAGAGTACAAATGTCTTTTACAAACAGTGAGGATCCTGATCAGAAAGATCTTAAACTCATTTACCCCTGTAACTGTAATTGGCAATTCAAATTTCCAATTAATTCTAGTCCATTTATGACTATTTAGGGTTGATTTTAACAATATATTGCAAATTTACAAACAGTGCAGATCCTTATCAGAGGGCTCATACAGGAACCCTCTGATAAGGGTCTACACTATTTGCATAGGACGCACGTATACTTCTCTGGTACACTATTTGTTAATTACGAGTAAGGTTGAATGTGTTAGGGACCCCATCCTCTTAATCAGGAGTTTGCAATGTCTGCCATTTTGAAATATTTACAGTACTCCCGTCCCCTGAACAACGATTCCCCCCGCACAACAACGCTTGCCGCTGTTCCCTTTAGCAAACACCAGCGCACCCAAAACAAACCAATTTTGTCAAAACTTTTCACGGCTGCAATTTCGTATGCTTAAAATTGTCGTCTGCTGTTTTCCTCAAATTCACATATTGGTCATTTTGACAGAAAAAATATAATGACTAGAGACAAACAGCGGCGAAGCTGCTTGTAAATTTGAGCCAAGTGTCGTCCCTATAACAATCCCCTCGATACAACAGACTATTCACCATCTGTCATAAATACATTAAGAACACAACTAATGATTATTTTAATTACTTTCGACACAAAAGAATATCCAGTTAAACCTTTACTCCATATGTACTCATTTTTTTAACCCATTTAATTTATTCCTCCACTCAAGCAAATGGTTACTCTTTGTACAAACATGAATATGCGCCATAAGAAATATCCCCTATACCATAGCAGGTGGTAGCTTGAAGCAGGCTGAATGTTATGCAGAATGCTCCTAAAACCTGATTCAAGCTATCGCCTTTTAGAGCACAGGCTCCGAGGTTATAAAGCTTTTGACTTGAGTCTAAACTCGTTCCCAAGCATTTGATTGGTCAGATTTGAGCCTAGGCTCAAATCTGACCAATCAAATGCTTGGGAACACACTCAGACTCAACTAAAACGCTTTATAACATCGGAGCCAGTAGAGCGTAACAGCCTGACTGTGCTGGAATTAAGTATATATAGTGGAGAATCTGTTATTCTTTCCCGTTTAAACGCAAACGTACGCAAACGCAAAGCACTAAAACGTAGAAAAGAACAACTTTTGGACAATTCTGATAATTCTTGTTTATCTTGGTGGCAAAAAGTTTGGAGCCTGGTCAGACGCCGGGTTACCCGGCGTCTGATCTGGCTCCAAACTGTTTGCACTGCAAATAATAGTTTTAGCGTAAACGCGTTTATTGGGAAAGAATAACAGATTCTCCACTGTACACCATTTGAAAACAGTATAGATCCAGATCAGAGCACTCCTGAAGGATCCCTCTGATCAGCGTCTGCACTATTTGACATACATGTATTTTAATTAAAATCTTATGAGAACGAAACCGTTTGGAGTCCATGTAAACTGGTCATTGGCCAGTCGTTTAAGGTTTTTCCTCCAACTCCTGCCTGAGCCTTGAAATCTCTCTTCAGCCAAATCTTTGACCACCAGCTGTCTTCTAAGTTTCAAATGTTCAACATCGAGTCGTCCTAGGGCCTCAAGCATTTCTAACCTATGATTATTCAGTTGCAAAGCTTGCTGTACACTATATTGCAGTTGCTCTTGCAGCAGTTTGAACCTCTAACCGAGTCTGTGCATTTTGAATCAGGAACATAGTTTAATAACAATCATTGAATGTAAAACTATGTGAAAAAAGGTAGGTTTCTCTTGAAATATTAAAATTTGATTTCACTATTGGAGTTGTTGATGAGGGTAAGATATTAAACACCTGAGTGAAGTTTCAAATTGATTCAGGCATATATAATTAAGATATAGCCAGTTAACCCATTCATCCCTGAAACTTTAAATGGACAATTCCAATTTCAAAATAAATTTATGCCATTTTTGACTATTTAGGGTTGATTTTAACAATATATTTCAAAATGACAAAAAAGTGTAGACCCTGATCAGAGGGCTCCTTAAGGAGCACTCTTATCAGGGTCTACTCTGCATGTGACAAGTGTAATCCTTACAGGTAAATGTTTGTAATGACCAGTATACTTGTCGCTAGGGTTGAATGTGTTTAAGTTTGTTAAAGAACAACTTAAATCTAAGAGCAACGCCAACGATCACGCCAGTCACGCCATGGTATTACACTAACCCTACTTATTTACCGGACTGGATTGAATTAACGGTATATTTGTGTCAGTTTCTTAGCGTCAATTAAATAACACCGATCTCGAATGCCGAGGAAAGTGGTCGCATTAGCTATGTTTCTGTTCGAGTTCCTTAGAATGCTCCCTTTTTATGTGACTTTTCAGTTGACCCTTTCTATGGTATCCAATTGAGCAGTGTGGACAAGGGTGTGGTTTCTTGCCAAAGTGTGCAGCCAGTGTGTGCATTTTTAGGTCATATTTTTGACTGAAGTCTTTAGAGCAAATGTCACATGTATATATTGAGTCCTCGGAAGGATGGTTCCTCCTTATATGCCTTCCTCTGTTCTTATGGGTGGAGAACACTTTCTCACACTGGTCACACGGATATTCGTCTGGTGCCTCTGTTGACATTTCTTGTTTCCTTTCATGGCTTTTTATATGATTAAGAAGACTGGTCTCTGATCTGTATACATTTTTACAAATGCTACAAGGGTACACCCTCTCGTGTCTTTTCATATGGTTTAGCAGATTGAGCTCCGAGCTTAATACATTTGAACATAAACTACATGGGTACACGGTTTTGTTTTGATCAGACCCGTCTTTTACTGATTCATTGGCTTTTACATGAGACGCTATGTGACGGTTAAAACTATCAAATCTGGTAAACGATTTGCTACAGATCTTACACATGTACTTGCTCCCATGTACGTGTCGGTGTCTTCCAAGACTTCCTGGATTTGTAAAACCTTTTCCGCATTCTGAGCATTTATACGGTTTCTCACCAGTATGGCTGTATTCATGTCTCTGCAAATCAACAGCACGACTGAACCGTGCGTCACAAACCTTGCAATTATACTGTTGGATTCCCGTGTGAACTTGCATGTGCAGATACAAACTAAGCTCTTTTGCAAATAACTTGTGACATATGTCACATGTCAAATACTTTGTATTATCTTTATCGCTGTCATGTAATTGCATGTGATTTTGCAACGATATCTTCCTGACGAAGGATTTATCACACAAGTTGCACGTATGTCGTATTCCCTTATGAGCATCCATATGAATTTTAAACGAACTATATGTTATGTATTTCTTCTGACACAGACTACACTCGTATTTCGCACCATGTTCCGGATGTTGTTTGTTGTAATGTGACAAAAGTTGCTTACTATTTGTGAACGATGTGGAACAAATGTCACATTCATAAGACTGTTGGTTTTTGTGTCTTTTCTCCCAGCATTTATGTCTTCCTGTATGTCGAATTAGTTCACGTTTAGTTTCAAATCTCTTTGGGCAGTAGGAGCACTCAAAGACTGTTACATTTTGTACATTCAATATATTTGCTGTCCCATAGAGGTCTGTTCCGTCATTGTGAGTTTCTTCATTGCTATCGGTGTTTGCCTCTTCTTTATTACCGTAGTTTGTGGCCGCGTCATTTTGTTTTACCTCACAGCTGTGCGATATATTAGTGATATTACTAACACCAGTCCATTCGCGTTGATAAGTTTCATTGTTGAAAGGTTCTGAATCTGTTTTATTCGCGTCCGAGGAACCCGAGTCTATTCCAGCCTCTTCATCAGAGGTGTTCAGGTTGTCTTCATCACACATGCTCTCGGCTCCCTTTACAACATTGATAGCATTTTGTAAAATACGTTCCTGGTCCTGTTGAAATAATTGGGTTCTGCTCGAAGTGTAGCCTTGATTGTGTAAAATTATCAGTGAATCAATGGATTCCATTTTCACGTAGTTCTGGTTATCTGTGAACTCACTTTTAACACTATTCCCGAGACAAGAATCCTCGAACATATTAGTGTATCCCTGGGTGTCGTCATCGGCTTCAGACTTCACATGACCGACAGTTTTGTTTGCATTCAAATTGATGTCACTTTCCTGATATTGATCAGCTGGTTCCTGTTTTACGCCATCTTGTTGGTTAAGTACATCAATCTCTTCTTTATTGCAGCCTTTGGATTGATCTTGTAAAGACGGTTCTGAGATTTCAGTCTTAATTCGCACTGTACATGACGCCATATTGCTACTGCTCCAACGCTTGTTGGTGACCCTACCTGAAGATAGAGGAAAGTATTTTAAATCACATGTTATTAAATGACCACTAAATAAAGATGCAAACTATTTTAAATGACAAGTAAATACAAAATACACGACAGTAGTCATGTCTGTTTCGTCAGCTGTCAGCACTGATTCCGGCATTAATAGATATACCTATGGTTATCGGATCTGATCAGAATAGGCAATATTGGGATCTTAACTCTAGGGACGAGTGTACTAGTCAGTAATAAACAGTGTACCGTTAACGAATACACTTATTCTGCAAACAGTGTAGAACCTGTAGATCTTGCTTGAGCTCTTTGATAACGGGTCTATACCGTTTGTCAGCTTACACTATATTGTTAAAATCAACTCTAAATAGTCACTGTTAATATTGAACTTGTTAGTTTTTCTTGTGGTGGTACATTATGGAGGATATTAACTACATTTTGACCCAACACGATCTATTTTCGAACTTTACCTAGACTTTGTAAAAAACAAAACTTAGAGAAAGTTCGATAAACAAGAGCCCAATGGGCTCTAAGGCGCTCACCGGAGTACAAAGTTCCAAGATATAACTAGACTTTATCACTAAAGGTGATTTACTAGCGCCTAATGTTACAAGAAGTAAATGTGTCAGGATTATGTTGATGTGCGCACTAGAGGGTTCAAAGGCCCATCCTATGATTTGAATAAATGCCCTTCTTTTTGGCCTGACATAACTCACATTCATACATAGCCTACATTTTGTCTAAGTGATTATTTTTTTAACAATTTTCATGAATTAAGGGCTAAAAGCATGGCCCCTAAAGTGTTCAGAAGCCTTATTTATGATTTGACATACTGACCTACTTTTTATTCAGACATAACCCATACTCACAAGTTACCTAGAGTTTGTCATGTTTACTATTTGAAATTAGGGCAAAATATGTGGGTCCTAGAGTAATTGGATCTTTTCCTATGATTTGACCTACTGACCTACGTTTTGAACCCAAGTAATCCATATTCGTATATTGCCTAGATTTTGTCAATGTGATCCTTCTGAGCACGTTGTGTGAAATTGTGGTTAAAAATATTACTCATACAGTGTTTAGGAGCTTTTTCTATGCTTTGACTCACAGGCCTAAATTTAAACTTATATAACCCATATTCACTGCCTAGCTTTAGTCAAGATAATCATTCTTAGCAAGTTTCGAAATGATTGGGCTAAAAATATGGTCCCTGGAATTTTTTAATTTGACCTACTTTAAAACCTGACATGACCTATATTCAAGTATGAACTACACTTTATCTAGGACATAACACTGACAAAATCTCAAAGATATAGCCTAAATATGACTTCTAGAAGATTTTTAACTTTCAATTGGATATTTCCGAATACAGAAATTGACCACGCCCGCTGGCAGCCATGTTTTTCTACGGATCAAACTTCTTTGAACAACTTTAAAAGTTTATCCAATTAGAATCATTTTTGAGAAAACCAATCATTTGGGAGAAGATTTTTCTAGATTTGGTGCACGGTTTCCATGGCAACAAGACCATTTGCCCCACTCACTTTTTCGAACAATTTCTAAAGCTCAACCCAACAGTATGTATATGACCAAGTTTGGTTCCACTGGGGCAAGTGGTTTCAGAATTGTTGACGGACGGACAGACAGACGGACAACAGACGCCGGACAGAGCGGTATCACAATAGCTCACCTTGAGCATTTGTGCTTTGGGGAGCAAAAAAACCCTGACCGAAAACTGGCGTCTTATGTGTTCACAATGGTTTTCTGTAAGATGACCTGAATGACCTACTTTTTTGACCGGACATGATCCATATTCGAACTTGACCTACATGTTTGTCAAAAACAATATTTGGAACAAGTCTGGTGAAAATTGACTCAATACTTAAGCCCCTAGATTGTCAATACGGTTTATCTTGATTTGATCTAGTGACCTTCTGTTTGACACGACATGATCCATGTTCGAACTTGGCCTAGATTTTGTCAAAAACGACAATTTGGCTAGTTGAATGAAGAATGGTCCAAAAATGTGGTCACTAGAATGGTCACAAGGTTTCCAATAATTAGACCTACTGACCTACTACCGGATATACATTATATTCAGACTTGGCCTAAATTTTGTCAAATACAACATTTAGATATAGGATATTACATGAGTGTTCATAATTTATTGGATTTATTAAACGAGTCTTTTAGAAAACGATAAAAACGAGGCTTTGCCGAGTTTTTATCGTTTTCTAAAACGACGAGTTTGATAAATCCAATAAATTATGAACACGAATGTTATATTCTTTTTATAACATAACCTAGAAATGTTATTTATCGCAGCCTTTGAACTCAAGTGAATGCTAAGCGCGATACAAGTAGATCTATACAGGAAAAAAAGTTGTTCCAAATTAACCCCGTTCACTAGCATAATGTTTATGTTGTTATATGTATTAATAAACACTTTCATGTAGATCTAATATTGATTAATTACACCAAAATTCTATAAATTGAATCTACATGATGGAATGAAGACGTTGGAAATCGAACGCATTTTAAAACGTATTTTAATGACGTCACAAGTAAAAGACGTCGTGGCGTACCTCATTTGCATAGTTATATAACTAGTTATATATGACATTTAAACAATGGGTGTTATTCAACGCTCACGCTGTCTGTTATGTTATAAAAATAGTTAAATTGAGATAGACTCAAAAGTCATAACTGTGGCCTTTAAAGTTTTTGAAATATTCATTTTTGTGATTTAACCTCATAGCCTACTCTTTGATTCATAATTAAATTGACTTTGAGATTGTCAAGAACACCTTTGGATGTAATGTAATGAAGGTTGACCAAAACTGTGGCCTCTAGATTGTTCACAAGGTTTTTATATGATTTGACCTGGTGACCTACTCTTTGAACCTACATGGTCCAAAGAAGTTTGATAAAGTGTGACCCCGAACTGTGGTATCTAGATATTCCCTAGGTTTTCTATGATTTGACCTAGTGACCCTTTGTATTACCCAAACTAACATACTGGTATGTTTGAACTCGGCCCAGTAATGATGATATGAACAATATTTGACGCAAGTTCGAAGACGATTGTCTCGAAGATATGACCTATATAGTGTTAACAAGATTTTTTTCATGATTTGACCTAGTCATCTTCGTTTTGGACGGACATGTTAAATATCTGAGCTTGGCCTAAATTGTGTAAACAATTATTGTGGATAAAGTTTGATTAACATTGTCCCCAAACTGTAGTCTCAAGAGTGCTAACAAGGTGTTTCTATGCTTTGACTTAACTATTTGTACCCTAGTCACGCATATATGCGTCATTTGCAAACAGTGTACCTGTGAGGAATGCACCTGTCCTATGCAAACAGTGTAGATCCTGATCAGAGGGCTCCTTAAGGAGCCCTCTGATCAGGGTCTACACTGTTTGTCATTTTGACATATATTGTTAAAATTTACCCATAAAAGTCAAAAATGGACTAGACTAAATTGAAAACTAGAATTGTCCATTTGAGGTTTTAGGGAGGAAAGGGTTAATGTCGTACTCAACATTACCCATGTTCGAGATTAACCTAGATTTTAGCAAGAACAACATTTGGATAAAAATGATGAACATTGACCCAAAATTCTGACCTCTAATGTCTTAGCTAAAAATAGACTAGATCTCGACTGAAAATTTTAGAATTTGGAATTGTCCATTAAAAATTTCAGGAATTTCCTTAACCAGAGGCGCAACTATACCAACAGGCCAATGTATATCCAACTGTGTGTTTGTCAAGTGAATGTCTGTTGTACGAATGTTACCCTTGATTATACTCAATTGTTGTCTGTTTCAAATATATCGTCTGAGAAAATAAATGAACAAGAGGGCCATGGCCCTTAATTCGCTCACCTGAGGTGATTGTGCCCTAGCTTAATAGGCAAGACAACATTTTAATATAGCTGTAAATGGAATGATCTTCCAGACAAAAAAAACCCCATGACAAGTTGGATTAACTTAAAAAAATATTGTTTGCAGAGTTATGGTCCTTATCCATGACACTTCCTCTTATCAAGCTACATGTATTTCCATATGAGTTATTGCGCATTCTGCTTTACTTTCAACCTGCTTTAAGTTATCATCTACTAAGATATAGATACTATTTCTAATATCTTACATTTTTATGACTGTATAAAGTGGAATTATTTTCTTTAGAGAAGGAATAAATTAAAGGCGTTAAAAGGCATATGTATGGGGTAATGGGTTAACATCAGTAGAACTGGAGTTATCTCCAAGACAAGAAAATATGACACTGGGAAATAACTCAAAAATGACATTAACCTTTGTAGGACATGACCCAAGTTATAAACTTATGTAGTTCCAAAGAAAATGCTAAGATTAAAGATGTGGACTGACAGACAAACAAATGGACAAACAGACAAAAAAGCAGACAGACAAAAACAATAAGCCCCGACAAAGTTGTGCAGGATGATAAAAATGTAGCAGACAACACCATATACTGCTACAGTGTACCTCAGCTGACCTGAGTTCAGTTATGTAATACAGGTCTGCCAGTACGAAATGTAGCTAGGGTCTTATCTCTTATAATGCTGAATTGCTGTCTGCTATACATATATTGAATGTGAATTTTGTAAAACAAATCATACTTTACATTTTCTAAATTAAAGAAACTATATAAATAAGTGGCAAATAGTTTGGATCCAGATTAGATGCAGCATAATGTGGCATCTGATCTGGATCCAAACTGTTTACAAATATCGGTGATTTAGTATAAGGGTGGATCACAAAAACACAGTATAACCTCGCATATATATATATGATAACAGTAATACCTGAATAAAGCGGCAATGGAACAATCCCCATTGTGAATCCCTAAGGTGAACTACAGCTTTGATTTGAACGATTTTGAGGAAGTTTGACCAGGAGATTCTATAGACAAAATATCAGTCCTAGTAGTTTTTTACAAGAAGATTTTTTAAAGTTTTTTTCCTTATTTTAATAAATTTCATTAAGTTGTCCACTTTTATATTTCATTTGAAAGATTTCTGTAGAGAAGTATCCAAGAAACACGCTGAGCAAATTAATATCTCACTACAAATCTCGGTTTCAGAGGAGATGTCACTTTAAGTAAATTTGAACGGACGGACAGACGGACGATGGGCGGTCACAACAGCTCACCTTGAGCCTTCGGCTCAGGTGAGCTAAAAATAATTTAAAGTATTTCAAACTGACGAAATTTTAAGATGAGTGGCACAGTATATTGATCAAGACCAGACGCCGCATGACGCGGCATTATGCGGTGTCTGATCTCGACCCAAACTGATTACAAACGTAAATTTAGTCACGCTTAGCATGATAAGGGTTACATAAAAACATTCTACCCGAACCCCACACGCACTGGTCGGGAATTTTCTATTTAAACCATTACCCAATGTCTAGGTTTAAAGCAGGTTGAAAGTAAAGAACATTGTATTCTAATTTAATTTAGAATCAACCTGCTTTAATCCATAACCCGATAAATACTTCCAATGTTTACAATCATGAACATGTATCATCAGAAATAATTTCTATAGTCTAGTAGATAGTAGCTTACAGCAGGCTGAAAGTAAAATAGAATGCACCTTAAGACTCATTTTGCTTTACTTCCAATCTGCATTAAGTTGTCTCTTAACTACAAAACTAAAAACATGTTTTAAGGTAAGGGCTAACCCTTTCCCCAATAGAAGCGACTTTTAGCGAAATTGATTTATTCCTCCGCTGAAGAAAATAGTTCAAGTTTATATCCTCATAAACAATTACAATAACAACTATTTTTATATAGCCTATCAGATGATAGTTCAAAGCAGGCTGAAAGCAAAGCAGAATGTGCCTTAAGGCACATTCTGCCTTACTGTCACCCTTCTTTAAGTGATCACCTATATTTAATGTTATACACGGGTTATTAGGTAAAGGGTTAAGCTACTACCTTCGAGAATAAAGAATATATTTATTACATGACTGAATAAATTGGAACTATTTTCTTCCGTGTGCTAATAAATAAAAGCGTAAAAGGGCGTATTTATGGGAAAATATATTTTGCCCATGAGATAAATTTCGAACACTTTGGATCCTAAAATTTATTGGTTTGTGCAGACAACAACAATCAAAATCTTATCAAGTCAATTATCTATCGAGTGGCATGTACACATTGACCCATACGGACCAAGCATGGTCAATTGAAAAACAGAAGACCGACCAGCCATGAGTTCAGTAAAGAAACCGATGACCGTTATTGGCCATCATTTGCGAGTTGGCAACCTGGTCTGAAACACAGTGGAGATAAAGTTATTCCTCCGGTTAAACGCAAACGAAACACAGTTGCATTGTAATCGAATGTAGAAAATGACAACGTTTTGACAATCCTGACTACCAGTTTTAATGTGAGTGCAAACAGTTTAGAGCCTGATCAGACGCCGGGTTACCCGGTGTCTGCTCTGGCTTCAACATGTTAGCAATGGAAATAAAAGTATAAGCGTAAACGCGTTTATTGTAGAAGAATACGTTTTCTGTACTTTACGCTGCAGGCTGCACACGGGGCACAAACTGCTACATGTAACCTCAGCTTTTAGTGGCAACTGAACTCATGGCTGTATAGGCCATGCATAACGTAAACATTTGCAGTTTTAAGAGTTTCATCGTATTTAATCGTCCAAGATAAGATTCGAATTAAAAAGTTAGATTAACTTTTATTTTCTTGTTAGTCTCGGCTAAATTATGGGTAATAACGTGATTCTGACTTTTATAGTAACCAAAGAAAATTCAAAACCTGATTGATGGCTTTTTTTTTTAAATAAAAAAACCCCCAACAATTTTATAGGTAAGTGTGAGGCTCATTTATACTTGAATAGTTTCATCGGAATTTTGTTTTACTTTCTTTAATGATAGAAAAGCATACTGCGAATCTACATCTTCAAATCTAGCAATAAAGTCGTTTTTACTTGATCCCAACGAAGCCCCGGCTCGTGTCTAAGTACAGTTTTAAATAGTCACTGACAGACTCGCTAATTGCTAGATACGCAATGTATTTGATTCTACCATCCAGAACCCTAACCGAAACATCGTATTTTTTATACATTTTACCCAGTCTTTTAATATATATAAATTATATATATATTTTTTTATCTCAGTTAAATGTTCTTTTATTATACGAGCAGCGCCTTGAGCACTTACAGTAGTACCTTCACGAATACTTGTTCTCCTATACTTCGTAATGATTTTACAAATTCTTGTTGCTCAGCCATGCCGATACTAAATTAATGTATTAAAATGTACTCACCTATTTTCCTTCCGATTATGACGTATTTTTAATATTTTCTCCGCGATCCTGGTCGCGGCAACCATAATAAAACCTAATGTTACAGTGTGTGTTTATGAGACACACTATTTCTAGTTTGACTGATAGTGTGCTGCTGTCCTGACTACCAGATAACTAACTCCCGCAAGAATCTATATTAGTCTATATTTCCCCCCAACTTATCACGTATGCCTAGCGCATACACATGGTCAACATACTGACCAGCAGTTCATAACACGCGTCATGGAAACTGTATGCTGATATCCACTACACGTATCTGGATTGTTGGCATAGCCCTCTGCAGTAGGTGATAACATCAGGTATCTGCGTATTATCTACACATCTAATAGCTCTAAGTGATAACTAGGTCTGCAAAAGTAGATATGAAATGATATAACCCATTGCATGAAATATCGCCAGGGCTTGTTTATCTTCTATAATAATTATATTAAATACCGATTTTCGGTGACTTCGCAAACAGTTTGGATCCTAATGAAACGCCGCGTGACGCAGTGTCTCGTCAGGATCAAAACTGTTTATCACTCTGATCCTGTATTGGAAAAGAAATTTTGGGAAATGCTGGTTTAGAACAGTAGCAGACGACAATTGTTGCAAAAGAAAAACAACAGCATGCAAAGAGGTAAACCAGTCCAGCAGATGTCACTTCTCGGTGACACTCACTATCCATCATGTACTATGTACACATTGAAAATAGAGCGGTCACTTTCATAAACCAGGTACACTTGCTATGTAAGCAAGCAACATTCTCGTTGACCCCAGGCTATCTTTATTTCATAAGATTACTTTGTGAAACATTCCTACCTGACATATGTCATTCAATCCCGGAAGTAGATACCGGTTATACCGCTACATGTTATTTATCTTTTCAAAGACTGACAAGTGCCCGATTCAGTCAGAGAGACAGTTAAACAAACGTCTCATTAGGTATTTTGTCGCCCTTTAGCAATCACTGCTTATAACGACCACTTACCTTAACCCTTTCCCTTATAGAAGCGACTTTTAGCGCATTCATTTTACTCATCCGCCAAAGAAAATAGTTCCATTTTATACTGCCATGAATATGTACCATAAGATTTTTTTTCTATATTCCTGCCGAAAGTAACTTAAAGCAGGCTGAAAGTAAAGCAGAATGCGCCCTAGGG
The DNA here is from genome assembly GCA_922989275.2 of Gari tellinella. Taxonomy (NCBI): domain Eukaryota; kingdom Metazoa; phylum Mollusca; class Bivalvia; order Cardiida; family Psammobiidae; genus Gari; species Gari tellinella. Next base: position 78,145,861 of record OV277857.1, read on the forward strand.
CGCATTCTGCTTTACTTTTAGCCTGCTTTAATAGGTCACATATCTTAAATACTAGAAACAGGCTATGGGTTAAAGGGACATCAAGGAAAAGCTCTCACTTTGTTAACTCATTCAATCCAGAAACTTTGAATGTTTATTCCAGTCTCCTATAAAGTCAAGTCCATTTCAGTGGGTTTTTTCAGTGTCAATACATTTTAGAATCATTACCCCATAGCCTGTTTCTAGTTTTAAAGATAGGTGACCGCTTAACGAAGGTTGAAAGTAAAGCAGAATGTGCCTTAAGGCACATTCTGCTTTACTTTTAGCCTGCGTTAAGCTACCATCTATCAGAATGTAGAAAATATTTCTTATAATACATTTTCAGGACTGTACAAATTGGAACTATTTTCTTCAGTGTAGGAATAAATGAAATGCGTAAAAAAGCGTATTTATGGGGTAATTGGTTAAACAGTGGCATGAGCCTTCTGCTCTAGGTCTCCACTGTTTGCATAATGCTTTGCACGCTACATAAGTACATTTTTCAGATGAGTGTATATTGATCGCTAGGGTTGAAAGTATAAAACAAAATAAAGCAGAATAAACCTGCTTCTATTCTGTACTAAAGCTGGAACCTACTGAGGGGAACATAAAAACTCGTTACTTATCAGCTTACTCGATCAATCAGCTAGGGCTCCTGTTAAGACGGAATAAACTGAACAAATCAAACAGTTTCTCCCAAAAGCATACTTTGCAACTACTCATTCTAATGAGTAGTAACACCTAAGTGTTGAATGCAGAAATACATATGTAAGTTTTTGAAATATTCCCCTTATCTGTCCATGACATGTACCCAGACTAATTGTTTAAGTTTATCTAATTAATAATAGTACTTATTTTCTTGGATAACGATGTTTAAGTAAACCTAAACAAATTGCGCCGTATTTTAACATTTGTATTCGAGACTGGGCTAATTAAGCGACTACGGTATACACTCACTGACCTCGTAACATCAATGAACTATTCCGGTTTCCTATTTGGTCTATTAGGTCATATTCGACCATTTAGAGATGACTTTTAATGTATTGCAAAAGTAGAAACACTACATAACCTGACCAGAGTGTCACTTTCTGATACAGGTGTACTCAGTTTGCATAGGACAAGTGTATTCGTCACAGGTATAGTACATTGTGTAGAAAAGCTACTTCATAGCAGCAGATAGAAAACGCTGCCGAACGATTATCTGTTCAGTAGAGTATGTTTAGCATTATGTTACTAAATCAAACTATTACTCAATTTACATTAAGCAAATTACATAAAAACGAATTTTACGTCAAGTGCGTACGTTAACATTATATTTTGCAATGAGCCGGGGGAAGATTGCCGTATAAGGAGCCATGGTTAGTTAAATGTATGCTAGTTATACGTTGCTAGGAGTGCTTACAGGGCGTTTACGGTTATTCATTCGAGGTCGTACATACTGTATATAAAGAGGGTAAGCGCTCTGCGAGGGTGGCTAGAACTGGCAGAATATAGGGGCGCGAGAGAGTTTAGCGAGATATAGGGATACGTTAGAGGTGGAGAAGTTAGGGAGATGAAAGTGTGAGAGGCTTAGGACAGAAGCCGGGAGAAAGGCAGAACGACAGAGACCGTGCCCACCGTGTATAAGCGTTGCCTTGGTTGTGCGGTGTGCAACGCTGTTGTGCGGTGCAGACAACGCCGAATTGCGGTATTTCTTGTTTACATTTGACCTAGTACACACAGGTGAGTAAACAAATCGCTTTGTTTCAAAGGATATGAAGAACCATTCTGCAAAAGACCTGGTCGATACGAGGCACAAATGATTCCGGTTTCCAGTCGTAGTACGTTTATATGCCTATATTTTGTAGATTTGTCAAACATTAATGAAAACCAACCCGCGAAGTGAGCTCAGGGTATATTCGGGTTGTTCAAAAGCCAATTTAGGGCATAAAACACTCCTTCAGATTGACTTTTGGTATATAAGTTGGACCATTTATCTATAATAAAGCATTTAGTGTGTTGATTTTGAGGGAAAAATGTACATTAAAAGGTTTCAAGCAAAAAATATGATTGGAACGTAGGTGCCGGCGGTGCTTTAGAAAAAACACGTTGGTGAATGCGGAGTAAGCAGGGTATTCTTATTCAATGTATGTAAGGCTATGGAAAGAAGATAACCCTTATTCGTCTGATGCCAGTTGTCTTCTAATTAGGCGTCTCTGTACATGTGTTTTCTTTAGCAACAAATATAAAAATAAATTATTTCACAGATATATAAAGACCAACATTTAACATTTATACTCCTTTGTAGAAAGAAGACGTTCGAGAAAAAACGCAAAGGCTTTCAACAATACGTTTCAGAGATCAATGTTAGATGTGAAAGATTACCAGAATACTGAATCAGATGCTCTAATTACCACTAAGATACACAACATATTGGAGGAAAGTGATACCATTTTAAACATCAATTTAAGGGTGTATCCAACCCATAAGCGATTTTTTCAAAGTATCACACTTTTTTTCCATCATTGTTTTTTTGGAAGAGCTGTTTATGATGAATGAAAAAATGAAAATATATATATATGGTGGTGTCCTTTTTTTTTTTAGCTACAGCGATTTGAAAAAGGTATGTCAAATTTGGACTTTTTTTTTTAAATTTTACCCATTCAGAGTAGAAGCTTCAGTAAAATCTATTTCAAAACAAAACAAACATGGTAATTTGGATTTTCATTATTTATTTCATGTCCATAGTGGTTATTTCATATATAGAAACCAAATTTAGACAAAGCATGCACCAGGTTTGAACAATATGGATCCTTACATATCAAAAATATGCTTTTTATAGTGCATGGTTTTATTAGATTTTTTATTTTATTAAAAAAAGTAAAAAAGTTTGAAAATGGAATAGTTCTAGTATTAAACTTTTTCTTATATTCTACCAAATGAAAGCCAATGCTAAGGCAGTTCAAAATATGAAAAGAAATTGAAAGGTAAGTGTTGACAATTTTGAGTTATTAAAGTAAAAAGAGTTATCTCCCCTTACAAAATTTACAAAAAGTACCATATCGATTATATTTAGAGCTTTATAAATTTCACATTTGGTGCCTGTTTTCTCTTAAATTAGTTTACTACCATAGATAGAAAATAAATAACACAACACCAAATTATCATATTTGTTTTCATTTAAAATGGATTTTATTGAAGCAGGCTGTTTGAAAAGGACAAAATAAGAGAAAGTGGGTGGGGTAAATTTTACATGGCCATGGACCCTACTGTTGTTCACCAAAATGTACACTTTTTCTATTTTTTCATTCATCTTAAAAAGCTCTTCAATACAAAACCATCATAAAGTGTTTTCATATACTTTGAACATTTCTTAAATTCATGACATTGATACACACTTAACGATGTTGTTTTATCGTTGTGACCCGTAAACATTGCAATTTGAACTATAAATAACAAATTTCCCCGGGAAATGCTTATAGAAAAAAATGACCGCCATGGTGTACGATATAACCTTCACTGAGCTAAATACGTTTATAATGATTCAAACTCGTTTCCAAGAAGAAGAAGAAAAATAATAATAATAAATATGAATAAGAAGAACATAGATATTGACACTGTTGTTTGTGTGACAGCAGTGGAGCCAATGCTCTAGTCACGACTGAGTGATATTAAATAGTTTTTTATCAGCAATACAATGAATTATCTACGTCTACGTTTTTGTGACAACTCTGAATCCAACGTTACTATTATTATGAGGGCAATGTCTGTGAACATTTTTGACATGGTCGATCTTTATATGATTTTGAGGAAAAAAAATCATGCGGGAGCCAATTAATGTGGGAAGGTCTCTGAAAATAGTTCACAACAACAACAACAACAAAAATATGTTCAGTCACGTTTTGTCTGATTTACTGTAGAATTTCTAAGGTTTTGAAACAATTGTTGGGGGCTAAAGCATATGTTGCCCCCTCAGGGTTAGGGGGCCTGTCCCCACTGCCCTCCCATTTTTTCAGACGCCTATGTACTATTATCAACAATCCGAACAAAGGGTAAATGGAGTGGTGTTTATTCCTTTTCTTTGGAAAATTGGGACAGAGTCTGTACTATAAGTTAACTATCACCTATCTATTTCAAGACCCTGGCAGCTTTCCCATTGTTGGGAGTAGGCAATGGTTTTGATGTCCAAAGTCGGAGATTCTTTGAGGGGCCAACAATCTTGTTGGTAGCAATTTACTTAGTTTTAAGTCGATTATAAATGGTGTCTGTCGATTCTTTGGTCGATTGCACATGGACATTAAAGAAAAAATATGTGGGGACAATACTTAGAGGGCGGGGAGCAAAACAGAATAGGTTGTCTCCAAAATGTATCAGGTGTGTGTGTGTGTGGGGGGGGGATACAAGTTGTGCTCTGACGTTAATGTTTATACAATATTTTCTAGATTCGATAATTCATTGTATTGCTGATAAAAACTTTTTAATATCTCTCAGTCGTGACTAGAGCATTTGGTCCACTGCTGTCACACAAACAAGTGTTAATATCTATGTTCTTTTTATTCATATTTATTATTATTATTTTTCTTCTTCTTCTTCTTCTTGGAAACGAGTTTGAACCATTATTAACGTATTTAGCTCAGTGAAGGTCATATCGTACACCATGGCGGTCATTTTTTTCTATAAGCATTTCCCGGGGGAATTTGTTATTTATAGTTCAAATTGCAATGTTCTACGGGTCACAACGATTAAACAACATCGTTAAATTGATGTTTAAACTGGTATCACTTTCCTCTATGTTTTGTATCTTAGTGGTAATCAGAACATCTGATTCAGTATTCTGGTAATCTTTTACATCTAACATTGATCTCTGAAACGTATTGTTGAAAGCCTTTGCGTTTTTTCTCGAACGTCTTCTTTCTACAAAGGAGCATAAATGTTAAATGTTGGTCTTTATATATCTGTGAAATAATTTATTTTTTATATGTGTTGCTAAAGAAAACACATGTACAAAGACGCCTAATTAGAAGACAACTGGTATCAGACGAATAAGGGTTGTCTTCTTGCCAACGCTCTAACTGTAACGCTTTAACTCTCAGTAGTGGTAATCTTGACATATTTAAATAAGTTAGCAAGGGAATCCGACTACATGCACGACTATATTAGTTATAGCCTTACATACATTGAATAAGAATACCCTGTTTACTCCGCATTCACCAACGTGTTTTTTCTAAAGCACCGCCGGCACCTACGTTCCAATCATATTTTTTGCTTGAAACCTTTCAATGTACATTTTCCCCTCAAAATCAACACACTAAATGCTTTATTATAGCTAAATGGTCCAACTTATATACCAAAAGTCAATCTGAAGGAGTGTTGTATGCCCTAAATTGACTTTTGAACAACCCGAATATACCCTGAACTCTCTTCGCGGGTTGGTTTTCATTAATGTTTGACAAATCTACAAAATATAGGCATATAAACGTACTACGACTGGAAACCGGAATCATTTGTGCCTCGTATCGACCAGGTCTTTTGCAGAATGGTACTTCATATCCTTTGAAACAAAGCGATTTGTTTACTCACCTGTGTGTACTAGGTCAAATGTAAACAAGAAATACCGCAATTCGGCGTTGTCTGCACCGCACAACAACGTTGCGCACCGCACAACCAAGGCAACGCTTATACACGGTGGTGCCAGGGAACATATTTGTCAGTAAAAGTTCAATATAAACATTTGGCTTGCTTTAAAGAAGATCCACGAACCGGGTTTCAAATTCGGACTATACTATAACTGTTTGTAAATGACGCAAACATTCAATTCTCTCTGTCCTCCAACATTATCATCTAATCCAGACAGATAAGCAGATAATAAATGCAATTCGTTACTACAATCTGATGACGACAAGGTTACTCTATCAAATTATCATACTGTAAAACCTCTCTTTTACGACAACTATATAGCTTTAATAATTATGCACGTAAGGCTGGTGACAGCCTAAAGCAAGAAAAGCGTAAAACAGAAAGCTTATTCATAGGGGTTTTACGTTCACTTTGCTTTAACCTGTCTTGTATGCAGTTAGTTTGTCTACTTTTTAGTGGTCGTAATGAAGAATTCAGTAACACCCCTCTATTACGACCACTAAAACGAAGGCTTATTGATCGTATAGCAGACAGATAACAGCTTAAAGCAAGGTGACACTTACACGGAAAGCTCCAAAAGGAGCTTTCTATTTTAATTTCATATTACTTAAAGCAGTCACCTGTTGTAAACACTTATAATTAATACATTTTAGAGGTCGTAATAGAGAGGTTCTATTGCATTACATACTCGTCCTTTACCCTTTCACTTAACCCTTTACCCCATAGAAGCAATTTTTAGCGTATTTAATTTATTCCTCCGCTGATGAAAATAGTTCCAGTTTATACCTTCATGAACAATTACTATTACAAATATTTTATATAGCCTAGCAGGTTTTAGCTTAAAGCAGGCTGAAAGTAAAGCAGAATGTGCCTTAAGGCACATTCTGCTTTACTTTCAACCTGCTTTAAGTGATCACCTGTCTTCAAAACTAGAAATAGGCTATGAGGTAAAGGGTTAAGGACAGAACAGAACATATAACGTTATTTCCTCCAGGTATGGGATATAAATCATGGGGAGACCACAATGAAAACTACTTGCTTTATCCGTCTACACTGAAATGGTCAAGCAAACTAGGTTATGAACAGACACAGGGTGAATCATACTGTGTTCGGTCAGAATCCAAACTGTCTGACACTTATAAATTTATACAAATATTCATTTAATCAAAGAGCCTAAAATTATCAATAAGCTTAACCTTTTCCTCCCTGAAACTCCAATTGGAAAATTCTATCTTTCAATTTTAGTCCGTTCCATTTTTGACTTTTTAGGATTGCTTTTATACAATATATGTCAAAAAGACAATTAGTGTAGGCCCTGACCAGAGGACTCCTTAAGGAGCCCTCTGAACAGGATCTTCACTGTTTGCATAGGACAAGTGTACTCCTCAAAGGTATGACGCATGTATGTGTGATTATGGTTAACCCTTTACCACATAGCCTGTTTCTAGTTTTGAAAACATGTGACTTCTTAAAGCAGGTTGAAAGTCTGCTTTAAGCTAAAATATGTTTGGATATAGAATATATTTCTTATGGTGCATACTCATGACTGTATAATGTGGACTATTTTCTACCATGTAGGAATAAATTCAATGCTAAAAAAACGCTTCTTTGGGGGAAAGGGTTAAAAAGACGTGTAATTTATAGAAACCGTTATTCTGACACTAGATTAGTTGCCATTCATTGTAACATTTGTGGTAGATTAAATTCGTCGTCCGCTTTTTTAAATTTTGATCTTCAGAATATTGAAAATACGAAATATTGAAACTTATCTAAACAGTTTGACTACTGATCAGACGCCGAGTTACCCTATGTCTGGTTTTGATTCGAACGGTTTTTAAATAAGACTCGGTGCATACTATATACCAGTAATGTTTCTTATATGAAAAATACAACTAGTATAAGTTGGTGTTATTTGAATTATTTTGTCCTGTATAAAATGTGTATACATTTGTACATATGCCGCATTTATTAACGTTTTATTAATTAACGGCACGCTTGTCCTATACAAGCAGTGTAGAACCTGGTCAGAGGGCCCCTACAGAAGCACCCTGGCTAAGGTCTGACCTGTTTCTCATACACAGTGGAAAACGCGTAGTTTTTTCCCAATAAACGCGTTTATGCAAAAAAAGGAGAAAAGATTGCACAGTTTGGAGCCTTATCAACCTCCTCCAACCTGGGGCAATCTTGCTGGTGGTCGAACTTTACTGAGACAGTTTGGCCATACACATGCTCAATCAAATTTGACTCTTCCCCACTGCCAATGGTGCCAAATGCCGCTTTTGCAAAGAGTATGAATCCTGACCAGACACCGCGTTACGCGGCGTCTGAGCAGGATCCATACTGTTTAACACTCATATCTAAATTTCTTAAAACATATTTCCTTACATCCAATAAATACGAAAGAAGACTCAAGCAGGAAACGCAACACAAACAATACACCCATCTCTAAAGCAGAACACACACACAGCCATACCATAACAAACAGACACACACACACACACACACACAACCACACACACACGCAATACCATTCCTTCATCCACACACTAAATAGAAAACAACACGCAAGACAAACATAAAGCTAAGTGAACATAGGAGCCCGCCTTGGTACGGTCAGTAGCAATCAATAATCAATTATAAATTAATTAATTATTAACAACCACTGGGGGTTCCCAACTTTGAAACAATCTTGCCGACAACAATACTGAGGCAGACGGCAATGAGGCGGTGCAGGGGGCAAAAACCTCAAGTTTAAATTGGCAGTGAAAGAGATAAAGAGCTGGTATAACTGGACATAAGACCTATACGTCTATATATAAAGAGTACACAAGGACACGTTTAATCAAATAATTGTGACAGAGGTATGGGCCATGTGTAGTTTAAAAAGGATGCTTATAAGAAAGAACACTTTTCTCTTTAACTAAAATCAGCTCATAAATGATAGCGAAAATGAAATAAATATTTCGAAGAAAGTGGAACAAAGTTGAAACACTAAAAGGAATTATGGAACTAGTCGCTGTTCGTAGACAGGCTGAAACTGACCACTAGAGAAACGTTTCAAACTGAATAAGGCAAAGAAAACAACAAAGTACAAATACTTAATAAATTCTAGGTGAAAATTGGATTACAGTAAAACCTCTCAATTACGACAACTAAAAAGAACGTTAATTGATTGTATAAAAGTCAGGGGACAATGTGGCAATTAAAAAGAAAGCTCCTAAAACACATAATATTCAATTAAGAAATGAATTGATTTTTGTCGGCGTTCAAGCGAAATGAACGACAGAAAATTATCGGCAAAAACCATAAATCGCGCTAGCGATTCATAGTAAATTTGCCGATAATTTTCTGTCGTTCAATTCGCTTGAACGCCGAAAAAAATATGTTTCTATCTTATATTTACAATAGTTGCTGTAATTTCTAACATTAAATAAACATTTTGTTAGTATACGCATGTATGTTTAATCCATATTAGAGGTAGATAAAACGAATAATGTGTCCCCTATAAGGAACAGCCATGACCGGTTTACTGAAGCTGTGTACATTCGAAAGCAGAAAAATAAGTCCCATTGTTTACATTCTAAGTCAACAACTTGACAGTTTGGCGCGAAAAATGGCGATTTTTGACGTCATTGGAAGTGACGTCATTTTAAAGTAGGATAAATATATCGGTTTTTTGTCATAAAGAAACGCAGATAGCCGCTGTTTATAAGGTAGATGTCAATTTTCTTGCAATTTATCTCATTAATAAAGAAAAAATTTAGTCGGGAATCATGGTGTTCACTAATAGGAAGGCATAGATAGGTTAAGAACAAATTTAGAAAAATCCGCAAAATGTTTGCTGTGCAAGTTCCAAAGATAAATTCGCGAATGAAAACTGCATATGCCCCGCCTCCCCTTCGAAACTTATCAACAAGTCCCACCCTCTCAAAAAGTGGTGTTTATACGAAAGAGTTGAGAACATTTTCTCACACAGGTAACACGGATATTCGTCCGGTGCCCCGGTTGACTTTTCTGATTTTCTAATCTCATTTGTTGCGAAGCAGCACATGGGATCACAACAACTGACCTGTCTTCCTTTTAGTCCTTGGCAGAAGGTATAATCTCGGTCTAACAAACAGAAACATTCCCTGTGACAATTAAATTCCTTGAGCCCTTATGTGGAAATTGAAAAAAAATCTTGATTCTGAACAGACTTCAAACCCATCTACAGTTCACACTATTTAACAACCTAGGTTCTGAACAGAATATCGTCTTATATTCACAGACGTTTGCAAAACAATCTAGATTTTTATACAATCTTTATACAATACAACTTTTTTGAAAACAATCCAGAAATTTATAGTACAGTGGAGAATCTGTTATTCTTTCCCAATAAACGCGTTTACGCTAAAACTATTATTTTCATTGCAAACAGTTTGGAGCCAGATCAGACGCCGGGTAACCCGGCGTCTGATCAGGCTCCAAACTGTTTGCCACCAAGATAAAGATGAATTATCAGAATTGTCAAAAAGTTGTACTTTTCTACGTTTTAGTGTTTTGCGTTTGCGTACGTTTGCGTTTAAACGGGAAAGAATAACAGATTCTCCACTGTAGACGTTATTCTGGCAATGAATAGGTTACCCTTCATTGTCAAATTGTTGTGTGCTTAAAATTGTCGTCAGCGAAGTTTGTAACTTTGAACTTAGGACTTTTGATACGAATATCAAAATGTTGGCTACTAATCAGACACGGTGTTACTCGGCATCTGATTTTGATTTAAACTGTTTTCAATGTAAACTCGGAGCCTAAATTATACATATGTTATATGAAATGTTTTATAATATGACCAATACATTTAAGGCTGTGTAAGAGTTTTTACTTGACTTATTGTGTTCCATATTAACACGTATATTATATGCATATATACAACATGATTGTGCAAAACAGGGTACTTATGAAGGGTATACCTGTCATACACAGTGTAGACCCTGGTCAGAGGGCTCCCACAGATACATCCTTAGTATGGATTGCTTCTCGTTTTGTAATAGTCAGTGAGCGATTATGTTAAATTCATGATGACAATTGCAAACAGTTTGGAGCGAGACCAGATGACACGTGCCCGTCTGATCAGTTTCCAAACTGTTTGCACTTTTGATTAATTAAACGTTTATTATATAAGGACTGGCTTCTATAAGTAAAGGAGCGGTCATAATTAGCTATGTTTCTGTTCGAGTTTTTGAGAATGCTCCCTTTTTATGTGCCTTTTCAGTTGATCCTTTCTGTGGTATCCAATTGAGCAGTGTGGACAAGGATGTGGTTTCTTGCCAAAGTGTGCAGCCAGTGTGTGCATTTTTAGTGTACCCTTTGAGCTAAAGTCTTTAGAACACAGGTCACATGTGTATCTTGTTTTCTTTAGATGATGGTTCCTCCTTATATGCCTTCCTCTGTTCCTACGAGTGGAGAACACTTTCTCACACTGGTCACACGGATATTCCTCCGGCGCCAATGTTGACATTTCTTCTTTCCTTTCATGCCTTTTCATATGATTTAGAAGATTGAGCTCTGAGCTTAATACAATTTTACATAAGGAGCACGGGTACACTGTTTTGTTTCTCTCAGACCCATCTCTAACCGTTTCATTAGCTTTTGCATGGGATGCTATGTGACGCTTAAAACTCTCAAAACTTGTAAACGACTTGCTACATATCTTACACGTGTCCTTGTTCCCATCATGGATCTTTCTGTGTCTTCCAACACTTCCTGAACTTCTAAAACATTTGCCGCAATCTGGGCATTTATACGGTTTCTCACCAGTATGGCTGTGTTCATGTATCTGAAAATCCACAGCACGACTGAATCGTGCGCCACAAACCTTGCAAATATACTTTTGGATTCCCGTGTGAATTTCCATGTGCAAATCTAAGTTTACTTTTGTTGCAAACAGCTTGTTGCATATATCACATGACAAATATTTTGTATTATCTTTATTGTTGTGATGTAATTGCACGTGATTTTGCAAACATTCTTTCCTGACGAAAGATTTATCACACGAGTTGCACGTGTGTCGTACTCCCTTATGAACATCCATATGCATTTTAAACGAAATATATGTTATGTATGTTTTCTGACACAGACTACACTCGTATTTCGCACCATGTTCCGGGTGTTGTTTTCTGCAATGTGAACCAAATTGCCAATCGCTTTTGAACGATGTGGAACAAATGTCACATTCATAAGACTGTTTGCCTTTATGTATTTTCTCCCAGCATGTATGTCTCCCAGCATGCCGAATCAGTTCATGTTTAGTTTCAAATCTCCTTGGGCAGAGGGAGCACTCAAAGGCTGTAGTATTTTTTATATCAAGTAGTGTTGTTTTCCCACAGTTTTCAGATCCATTTTCATAACTTTCATCATTGCTTTTGTTTTTTGCCTCTTTTTCGAGATGAACCATCTTTTCTTTATTATTATAGTTTGTGTCCCCATCAATGTTATCTGCATCACAGCTATGTGTGATATTAGTTGTATGATTAACATCAACCCCTTTCTGTTCATAAATTTCAGTTTTGAATAGTTCTGAGTCTTTTTTATTCGCCGTTGACGAACTTGAGTCATCCTCCATTTCAGTTTCTTCATTAGAGGTGTTAAGGTTGTCTTCATCACATATGTTTTGGTCTCCGTGTTCAACATTAAGAGCACTTTTGAACACTTTATCGTGGTATTGGTGATATGATTTAGTTCTGCTAGACGTGTACTTTTGAATGTTTGACATTTCCAGTGAATCAATAGATTCCATTTTCACGTAGTTCTGGTTATCTGTGTACTCACTTTTAACACAATCCTTGAGACCATAATCCTCGGACATAGGGGTGTATTCCTCGGTGCTGTCATCGGCTTCAGATTTGACATGACCTACGGATCTGTTTACCACCACATGGACGTCGCTTGCATCATAGTGATCAGCTGGTTCCTGTTTAACACCATCTTGTGAAATAAAGACATCAACTCCTTGCTCATTGCAGACTTGTGATAGGTCTTGTAAAGACGGATCTAAGGTTTCTGTCTTAATCAGCACTGTATAAGATGTCATGATTCTAGTTCTTCCACGGGTGTCGATGACTATTCCAGTAAAAAGAGAAGTTTCATACTACTTAAGCAGGAATTAAACAACAACTATTAGCAGATGAGAATTGTGCTGAATTCATTACCTTAAAGCATACATACGGAGATTTATACGACCTGGAATTCAACGATATTCTGGGAACATAAGGGGTTTAATGACATTACTTGTACAAAGCTACTGTTTGTCCCAACAACTTTAAATGCACCTCCCTATTAAACCAGATACATTGTTTCTTAAGAGCGTCCGTTACGACGCCTGGTTTAGGCTTTTAACTCGTATAGCACAAAATGCGGATGGGAGTTAATGGTCCTGTGTCTGTCGTGCACCGTCAATGTTTTCTTTAAAGAATATCATGTTGGAAACTACTTTGTCATTAAAACTTCACATGATTGCTTTTTTGAGGACCCTCTGTCACATTCCTCTTCGGAGGACACCCTGTTAGACTTATGAAACATACTCGTATGTGAAACAATTGAAGTTGTCACTGATATGGCAACCACTTGATAACGAGAGCACCGCAAGCGGTATATTATACGCCCACTGGCAAAGAATTATATAGTTTTATCAAAATGTATTCTAATTTGTAGACTTTTAGAGCTCTGAGAGCATTAACAATACAGAAATAAAGCCTTTTCTAGCATATCTGAGTACACCAAGGGCTGATAACTCGACACAATGAACCGATTTCAATAATAATCAACCCTTGCATGAACTTATACTTCTATAATAATATACTGTGGGCAAACATAATGAAAATCCATTCAGAACTGTATTTGCTAAGTATGTTAACACTGTCAAATAAGCATTTTATAGAATATTTGAGTACATCAAGGGCAAATAACTGTGTAACAAAATATCAAACGAATCTCAAACTTAACTCAGCTTTAGATCTTGATGCATATAACCTTTCTGTGAAGTTTCATTAATATCCTTCAAATAGTTTTCCAAGAAAACTCTGGACAAGCTTTTTATAGCATATTTGAGTACATCAAGGGGAGTTAACTCTGTAACGAAAAATCAAATTAACCTACAACTCGACGCAGCTTTAGATCTTGATGCATATAACATTTGAGTGAAGTTTCATTAATATCCCTCCAATAGTTTTACAAGAAAACACTGGACAAGCTTTTTATAGCATATTAGAGTACACCAAGGGCAGATAACTCTGTAACAAAAATCTGAATGAACCTCAAACTCAACTCAGCTTTAGATCTTGATGCATATAACATTTGTGTGGAGTTTCATTAATATCCCTTCAATACTTTTCCCAGAAAACTCCGGACAAGCTTGTTATAGCATTTTTGAGTACACCAAGGGCAGATAACTTTGTAAAGAAAATTTGAACGAACCTCAAAATCGACTCAGCTTTAGATCTTGATGCATATAACATTTGTGTAAAGTTTCATCAATATCCCTCAAATCGTTTTTCCAGAAAACTCCGGACAAGCTTTTTATAGCATATTTGAGTACACCAAGGGCAGATTACTCTGTAACGAAAATTCTAATGAACCTCAAACTCGACTCAGCTTTAGATCTTGATGCAAATAACATTTGTGTGAAGTTTCATTAATATCCCTATAAAAGTTTTCCAGAAAAACTCCGGAAAAACAAAATGTTGACGGACGAACGGACGGACGAACGGACGGACGGACAGGGCCACGCCAATATACGACCACCTTTAGAGGTGGGCGTATAAAAACTAACAATATCAGAAAAAATAATGATTCGAAATTAATTTTACAAAAATAGCACATGGGTGATCCTCTGTCAGAGTTCATCAAATTATTTCCCAAGCCTGATAAATAAAGCCTCCAGTGGGTTGAGCAAACTTCCTTATATAACTATAGTATCACTAGTGAACATTTTAACTATTCTACCTGTCAAATCCACCTGTAGCCGGTTTCACGAAAGAAATTAATTAGGATAGTATTTTAGTTAATAATTCTATTTACTAATCCAGAAAAGTTTTTACCTTTATGACAGTCTTGGTTGTCCATTGGAGAACATTCATAAGACTGTGACTTGGGACTTCAACGGGAAATTGACGTCACAGGGCGGGTTTACTACTGGATGGTTCACAGTAGTAAAAAGAGCCATGTACATGCTTTTGTGTACTCCTTGTCTTTTCCCAGACCTTTGAGTGTGTCCTTATATCTTTAAAGGATAATGGACAGCTGATTACAACTCTGTTTTAAACGAAAGTTAATGTATTCAAAATGATTATGGGTTTATGGGTCTGGTTTATAACTCTAGTGTCATTAATAGGATTAGTTGTTTTTTCCGATGGTAAGGATATCAATTATCACGAGGGAGCGACTAATTGCAATCAGCACACAGCATGCCATTGTTAATGAACATAAATGCCCGAATTGTGTGCTAGTATGTTAAGTTGTAATATTTATTTCATGTTAAAACGAAATTTGAAAAAAACATTTGCTATGTTATCTCCCTATCATTAAGTCTAATTGTCCTTTTATCAAAGGTTTAGCTAGTAAATTTTCGAAAAGTTTCAAAGCCTTTTATCAGAGAAATAATTACTTGAGCTGTATGTACCATGTAGAGCTAACGTACCCGACAACATGCGAGGGTAGAAATGACGTCACAAATTGAAACAGGATAAAGAACGAATGGTTCAGCTAGCGAATATGCAAAGATGGCGTCCTCCTGCTTATTATAGAAATCCTTACCTGGATAGTATATTATCTATATTTTACGCTTATATGCATCTCAACGACAATGGGATTTGGACGTTTGTTGTTTGTGAAACAACATCTACAATATCAGACCTCCTTTACCCGAGCTGTCCATTTCCATTTTATACAGTTTCATGTTCATATTTTGCCCTTGATCCTATGTGACTAAGGTACTCATTGAATTTGACAAGTTCTCATAAATAACTGTTGAGAAAACCTGAACAAGAGGGCCTTGAAGGCCCTGATATCGCTCAACGGACGATTTTGAATGGGATAGTTTTACCTTTAGGATTCAAAACCATCCAATAACTTATAGCCATATAGAATAGTCTGATCTCTAGAGTGTAAAAAAGAATTATGTATCATTTGACCCAGTGACCAAGTTTCTGACGGCAGACGACCGACGCCCAAATTCATCCATCCAAAGCAACACCAAAAACGGTTTTCTTTAAAGATTAACTACAAATGTGGTCTCTAGTGTGTTAAAATGGTTTTTCTGGGAGTTGACCTTGTGATATAGTTTTTAATCGCATCGCAACATGTCCTAGATTTTATTGTGGCAGATATTTTGACCAAATTTCATTAAGATCTAATGAGATGTGTAGCATCTAGAATTTTAATAATGTGTTTTTCTACGATTTGACGAAGCAACTTAGTATTTGACCCACATGACCCATATTCCAACTTGAGCTAGATTTTAATGACAAACATGTTGTCTAACTTTCATTCAGATCTAAAGAGAGATGACCTGGTGACCTAGTTTTGATACTTGATGACCTATAGTTGAACTTTACCTTGATTTTATCTATGGCAAGTCAACGTACAAACATTTTGTTTTCAAAAGTTAAGTGCTATATTTGGTCTATATAGTTTAAACAGTGTTTTACTATTACTTAGAGTTGACCTTTAATCAAAGTTGGCCTATAGTTTTCATTAACATGATCTAAGGAGTGATGTAGCTTCGATAGTGAGGCAAAATAAAAAAAAAATACCCATGTTTCCGGTAAGCCGACCGACCCTAGTGTTTTCCTCCGGCCCTAAACTTTTTTTTCATTTTTCGAAAAATGTTTCAGCGAATGTCGGTAATTGTTGCGGCATATGTGACATTCGTTTTTGCGGAGCGTGTAATTGAAGATATTCTCCACTTAATTGTTTTTAAAAGCTAATTTATAGAAGTTTAAGTGTTTTAAAAATTGATTGTGAAATACAATAATTATTGATTAAATATCTAAGTAAAGTTTGCTCTAAATCTTTCAAAAAGTACGTACGTTCCATACACACATGATCTGCTACTTAATTAATCATTGACACATTCAACATGCAGACAACACATTTCATTGCCACATTTGACATGCATAGAACACATTTTAAAACATAATTAACAACATATATCATATATGTCACTACTTTGCTGTTTTGTTACACAAATATTGATATATGATATCAGTTTAGAATTTTAAGGTAATTTTGGTGTTTTATGGCTCTGCACAATGCAATACTCTCATATATATATTTTCATATATCAGTATAATTTTATAAAATACTCCATCAGAAAGTTAAATGTATTATTCTATGTCGTTATTAAAAAATAAATTCCGAACTACCGTCCCTCATGTTTTTGAGCATGTAATAGGAAACAAAGGTACTTTTTTATATGGCCTAGTAACAAGGATTTTCTACGACGTGATCTAATGAGCTAGATGTTGATTCGACATGACCCACATTTGACTTGACTTGTCAAATAGTCGGAATCTTGATCAGACACTGTATCTGATCAGGCTCAAAACTGTTTGCACATGTTATAGTATTGCCGGGTTTCAGCTGGTTGCGGGTCTTTGGTGACATTCGGAAGGAGAGTGGTGCGTGAGTAGGGGATGAGTGAGGTGATAAGCGAGAGAGACCGTAAACACATGTATCAAACCTGTGTGTTTCGCTCTTGCCAGGCAGCCTAAAATATTATTATACATGTATGTTTATTTTGTACCTTATATAACATGCTAAGCCATGTGCTGAGAGAAATAAACTGTAACTGTAACTGTATGAGGCCGTTTTACTTTTTATTCACATTATGATTCACATTCACCAGTACATATCATTCATTCTAAACGATTATTTCATTCACTCAGAAAAATCATAGCCATTATCACATATTCAAATAGGTGATGTTTGAGTAAGTGATAGTAGTAGTAGTTTATTCATTTTAGGAATAATTGAAATATTTATTGTGAGGTATTAGATAAAAACTGGTCACACTATATGGAACCGCGAAGCGGCTTCATACATAAGCGTGACCAGGTTTTATTTTCATACCTACATGAACACCATAAATATTCAATAAATTCCTTATAGTTCAATTTCACTACTAAATTTAAGAAAGAGATTAAATAGAGAATTTGACATTAGTGCTTAGTATTTAACACTTTTAAGCCGGGGGTTGTAGTCCCTCCGCCATACATATTTACCGCCAAATCGTGACGTCATTTGGAGTAACACCAACGCCAATGGTGTCAATTTGCGTCCCGCGTCTTGGAGTTGGCCTAAAAAAAGTAGTCCCGACAAGGCATGGAATAATGCTATTTTGTTCATTGGGTTATGAAAAAAGAATTACAGCCAATCACAGCTAACCGAAAGTTTAGATGGTTTTTTGTTGTTGTTTGTTTCTTTATTTTTTTCATTCTTTATCCTACCTTGACTACTTGGTTTGTTGTATTTGTATAAATATGTTTATATTATGTTAATAGTGTATCACTCATCAGAAATGGTGGAATAAAAGATGATATATATATATATATATATGTCAGATATTAGGTGCGGGCCTCATATGAGACGCCTGAATGATTATTTGCCTAGACGCTAGCCGAGTAAGTGCATGGGCTCCATGCTTTGACTCCAACTTTCTACGGTGATAGGTGTTACCACCCAAGCTTGGTCATGTAATGTCTTTAAGTATTAATGACAGATAACCCTTTACTAAATAGCCTAGTTGCCAATTATCGATATACTTTTTCACATTTTTTTTTATCAAAATCCATTTAAGTTTGTATACACTAGAGCATAAAGGGTACTAACATAAAGATTCAGGGTGTGGGTTGAATTCACCCACTGCCGTCAGGGCCGTGTAGTTAATATTCCACCAAACTGCGTCTCCCACACATTCATGCCTTCACAACATAACTATGCACATCGGTGCTATATGATTAATATTGTATCGCTTTGCCGTCAACCCTTAAAGGAAAATATGGGTTGCATGTATAAACAAATTTGAGCCAGACTAATCAGCAAATAAATTGTTGAGATGTATGTGGTACATTATATTTATGTTAATTTAAAGCGACTCGCAACCAGATGGTGCATTTGCAAAAATAAAAGAAAATACTCAAATATAAGCAAAAGGGTAGCATTTTCGTGCATCTGGCACAGGAAAAATATGACCATCTGGCACAGGAAAAATATGACCAGTCTAAAAACACTCTCTAGAAAAGTCTTCAAATCTTAGTTTTTTAGATACTTTCCATCGTTTTATCCATAGCGTCGAAAGACGCTATAGAAATTGATCAGGGGCTCAGACATAAGCCCGAGCCGAATTATGTAGTTGCGCTATGCACTGGAATACGTTAAATCGATCCCTGTTATACGAATAGTTCCGTGGCCCAGTGGTCTAAGCGGTTTCCTTATTTTGCCTTATGTCTACCCATGCCGGGTCCCGGGTTCGAATCCAACCAGAGCATAATATTTTTTTTTATTGAAATGCATTTTTAAACAGAATTTCTTATCCTAAACTAATTATTACCTGTTTATATAAGCGTTTGACACATGTTTACAAATAACTATTTGGTTGCGAGTCTCTTTAAAACATATGCATCAAGTTGGAAAAACGAAGTTGCCTCTGACATGGAAAAGCTATATACATGTACATACACTCAAAGCCACAGCTAACGCAACACTTTCTATATATGAAATAGTTCGAGTGTCCGTGGACTTGAATGCATTCAAATTTAAAACAAGTATAACTCAATACATCATTCATACATACATGGTAGAAATTTCTTTTTAGTCAATCAGCAAATAATTGTAAAACATAACAAATAAAACTACCATAGAGGAAGTTAAATTCACATAATCACGTAATAGCGCCGACTCCAAATTGAACACTTTCAAAAGCCACCATCAAATCCGTAATCACAATCCTCGCTGCGTAAATCAACTGTCACAATTACATAGCACAACTCTATCTTATATCTGGTGTGACCCACCAGGGGGGAAACACGGGACTGCTGTAGCTCTTGTAGTTTACGAGGAGCAACTGGATGCTTTCTTACATGTCTGTGGAACTCATTACATAACTTATATAAACTTTAGTTATGATTTATAGTGGATCGATAATATTAGTTATGCCGTGCTTAGTGTACCTAATTAATATGGAATATACAGTGCCATCAAAAATTAATATTGGACGAGGCGGAGCCGAGTCCCATATTAATTTTTAATGGCACTGTATATTCCATATTAGGTACACTAAGCACGAGCCGAGTTCCATATTATTGTTTAATGGCACTGTATATTCCATATTAGGTACACTAAGCACGGCATAACGAATTTATCTTACCGGCTACCTTTGATTTGAAGCATTTTTAGTTTAATCTTTACTTTATATAAACTTTATTTAAATGAATTTCCCCCACTTTACGCTCCAAAGACATTCACCGCTTTTTTCTATTTTGCATAAGTATCATTCTAATTTCTATTATTATTCTTTTAATTCATTGAATTTGAAGATTAGTAATTATAAAGGTGTGTATCCTGATAATGTTAAAATAAGAATTAAAACATGCAGATCTAAGAATGAAAAACACTATTTTTGAAATTTAAGTCTGAGAATAAGCAGTAAAGGGGTGAATCATCTTAAGCACCTAGAAGAGACGTTAAATCTTAGCAGAAACAATGAAAAATAAACAATTGTGTATATCTCTAAACAGTACATTACACTGTAATCTTACCGAGTCGACTTCTTTAAATTCCAGCATTTACACGCATGATAGTATGGCTTTGAGCGGACGTATCTCTCTTAGAAACAGATCACACCATATCTACACAGTATTTCATATCTATAATCTTCTAAACGTTTCATTTTGCACAACTTTCTGTTATAGATCTAATTTTTAACCATTTACTCCATAGATATACTCTTTTTAAACACATTAAAGGTGTTAAATGTCTCAACAAAGGCGTTTGTACCAAATTATGATATAATGAACTATATGAATTACCTCCCTTTAATAGTGAAGAAACACCTAATTTTATGACTCAAATACATTTATATATTTTCTATTGTTTTTTATCGTTATAAGACTTATTAATGTTTAGAATTTCAGCTTTATAAAGCATAAATTATCTGTATGCATTTTTAAAACTTACATCCGGATAAACAAAACTTATTTTCATTAGTAGTTAAGATAATAGTTAACATTTGACATGCTAAAATTGCTTATTTATTTACATCAATCTGTGATTATGTTGTATATAGAAATTAATAGCATACCCGTCTGAGGGAATATCCAGCAGTAAGCATGCCGTTTACACGAACGCACTCTGTTTTATTTATTCTTGCCATAATACTCAAAATATGTTTTTTAGCCTGGCTTTTCTTCAAGAAAAATGTCATGGAAACAAAAATCGATTTTTTTCTTTGAAAATATTTATCGAGCAAAATGTGAAAACCATACCCACCCAGCACACAGGAGACCGTCACAATAGAAGTCTGAACCCCAAAAGAAAAAAAGTGTATAAAAACTAGATATATACGTAGTCTATATATCTAGTGTTAATACATTTTTTTCTTTTGGGGTTCAGACTTCTTTTGTGACGGTCCCCTGTGACACAGCATACACCAGTTAGCCAGATAATTGAAATTTCAACTTCGTACGTGGAACCACATTCAAGAAAATTGAATTTGAAAAGTGTTGCTTTAGCTTTGACATTGAGTGTATATGTTGGGCGTTTTCACCTGAGACTCGCGAGTCTAGTAGAGTTTACCAAATGACGTAATATGGCGCTAAAATCTGAATGCGCACGCACTTTTCACCAGAACGACAGACCCTTCAGACGAGTAAGTAATGGGTCAAATTAGGTAGTCTGGTACCCGACTATTGGGATTTTGCGTTGTCATTTTCTGACGCCATTTTGAAACTCGACTAACCCTGCGCAGGGACTGGGTTAGCCTTGAGTTCGGTTCAGAGGTCATATGACGTCATTCGAGCGGTTTGTTCACCTGTAACCTGAGGAACTCGGGTCGATTCGAGGATCTCAGGTGAACACGCTCATAGTGATAGTGATTCTGTCTCTGCTACAGGGTCTAAACAGTTTGCGAAATAAATTATTCTTTATCTTATATAAGCGCCCCTTATTTACCATTTTGATCACACTAGTTGGTGAGGTTCATACTTATTTTTGTAAACGAGTTTATTTAAAATGATAATTAGTAATGAGCCGAATGCGAGATTCTATTTATCACATAAACATTTTAAATACATATTTATAATTTAGTTATTAATAGTGTCGATTTTGCGCCAAAACGTGAAGTTGTTTATGGTGACGTGAACGCAAATGATGGCATTTGGTGTCCGTCTACATACGGCGCTTTAGGACCGGGGCCCAATCTTTCGATATTCCACTAGTGGAATACGATATTTATGGAATGCCCCTTCCAGACCGCAAGTTATACATGTAGAAACACCCTCAATGAGATAAAGATTCGATCACGAGGAAACGGACCGCATATTTCGAGTAAGTTTATGCAAACTACAAAGTCTATGGAGACAGAAAAACTACCAATGCATTGGGACGGAACCACCTAAGCCGAAACAAGAATTGACGTGGTCAGAAAGGGACTGAGGCCGAAACGACCTGACACTTGACCGAATAACACCTAGAATTGTAAACAAAGCGGTCTCAGCTTGTATATTTTAGATACTTGAGGATAGAAATAGAACAAATTACCATATATATATATAATCAAAATAAACATTTTGTAAGTTTACCTTTAGATATACATTGCTTGGTTTAATTTCGCTAAATTCGGCGTTTTAGTTCCCGATCGAACACACGGTTTTCATCAGCTGCCATATTTTTTACATTGCATTTTGGGTTGAGTAGTTCTATTTATAGTAACTGAAGAAAAATCGAATGGTACTCAGATGTCAAGTACATTTAAGACCGAATTTAAACACAAAATGAAGCAACTTAGTATTTCAATGGTATTAATTATATATTTTGATTATTTCAGAATGTTCATAGATCGTTTATTTGGAAAGTTTCATTCAGAAAAACGCCGCAGTTTCATTTTTTCTCGTGACAGATGTGCGATGAACTTTTTCTACAGGCGAATCGTCACAAGTGGACCTCACGCCAGTAATTCATGATTTACACGAGGCTAAATAGTTTGTTTTCAATAACCCCGTCCGAGTCGACCGAACTTTCCTCCACACACATCAAGATGTTATATAATACCTTCACCGTCACACGCCACGTCAACATCTTTAAAAATGCAGTCTGCTTTATTTTTTCTAAAACACCAACTTTTGGATAATATCACAACAAAATAATTTGTCTTATGACTGTAAAACAGTCTCGATCGTGAGGCATGCAGACGCTGCATTACTTAGTCAAATTTATAACATAATAGCGATAACAGACGGCGTGAGCGTTGAATAACACCCGTTGTTTAAATCACGGACTTATCAGTGTATAATTCTGTGTTTAAACGTCATATATAACTAGTTAAATAACTATGCAAATGAGGTACGCCACGACGTCGTTACTTGTGACGTCATTAATGCGTGATATGCATATGGGGGGGGGGGGGGGAAATAAAGCTACAACCCTTTATTTATCATAGGCACACGAGATAGAATGTGATTCTTGTCACAACCTCCGTGCAGCGGCTGTCAATTAAATGCATCCGGAATAGAGGTCCAATTTTCACATAGATGTATGAATGAATTTTGCGCGCTGAACCGCGACTGAGCTTTTCTATTTATAGAAGTTGCAACCATTACATGTTATGGTTAAGTAAGGGTTCAAACCATAACTTAATATTTAGAATAAGATGTTGAAACCTTTGAGTAAGGTCATGGGTTCGATACCCCCGGATGCTGTTTTATTTTTATTTTTTTGGTTATAAAAAGTATTTTATGCTACACATGACGATAACCAGAAGGAACCTATAGCAATTCACAGGTACTTGACTGACACATAGATCTAGATATATTACCCCCCAAAAAATGTAACTAGACTTCTATAGGCTAATAGAAGTCTAGTAAACAAATAAATTCTTTTTTGGAAATAGACCTAGATCTATGTGTCAAGTACCTGTGTAGCAATTGTTCAGTATGTAAGTAATATATATAATTCATATTCGTATTATATTTCTGTATAACCACATTGTTCAAGCTAACGACAGATACAGTGGAGAATACGTTATTCTTTCCCGTTTAAACGCAAACGAAACGCAAACGCAAAGTACTAGAATGTAGAAAATGACATTTTTTTCACAATTCTGAATGTTGATTTTAACCTGGATGACAAACAGTTTGGAGCCTGATCAGACGCCGGGTTACCCGGCGTCTGATCTGGCTCCAAACTGTTTGCATTGGAAATAATAGATTTAGCGTAAACGCGTTTATTGGGAAAGAATAACAGATTCTCCTCTTTATAGCCACCGCGTCAATAATCTATAGATAACGTCTACGGGCCTGTAAGCAGCAGAAGCAGACGCGATTAAAAATCCCATGGATCTTATCCGAATCACATATTACTTATATGGGGGTAACCTTAAAGACTTTTCCTCAGTCCATCGATGGACTACCCCCAATTGTCTCGATAGGTGTGAATTTAACTGTCAAAGCATGCAGCACATGCTATACAAATATCAGTTTACCTGGTGATGCCCAGATTATACTCATGCGCTAGTGATTTTCAATGGTTATTTCTAACCAAAATAGCAAATATAAAGGTCGGGCCTCACATGAGAAGCTTCAATGGTTCTTTGCTACCGACATGTTCACAAGACCCATGCTTTTTGCAAGGGAATTGTCTGGCAAGGCGTTATGATCGAAATGTCGTCAGGAGATGTCTTTAAAGGTATCACTAAGTTTCCTAACATATTGAACCCTAACGACAAGTATATTCGTCATTTAGAAAGTGTGCACAGTGCTTCACTTGTCCGATGAAAACAGTGAATACCCAGATCAGATGGCTCCTTGAGGAGCACTCTGATCAGTGCAACACTGTTTGTCACTTTCAATTGTCATACATTAACTAGACTTAATTGGAAACTGGAATTGCCCGTAAAAATTTCAGTGATAAATGAATATACATGTAATGCAATTGTTTTCTAGAAGTGAGAGACGGGCCACACCGGGTATCATTTTACAAACATTTAAAACTTTCAATACTCCATAAAGATTAACGTTTAGGTTGTCCATGACACATTTTGCACATATGTTGAACAATTCTAATAAATAATTGTTTGAAAACTAATGCAATAATATATAAAAATAATTATAAATTTAAAAGAAAAACACAAATGTAGATCCTATTTGGAATCGAACCCATGTAGCCTTTTACCCAATTGCAAGTACCCTTACACGCTACCTATTACTCTAACTCGATTAATGATTTAATTTAAATACAAAAGACACACTACCCTTCGTATATCATGAAAGGAATGTAACTCCTGACCGAATTCATGGTTTGTGGCGCGTTCTTCCTCTACGGATGGACTCGTCCTAAAGGTCACAGCTCATGGGTCAAAATCCGACTAAACATGGACCATCATTACAGCTCATGACCGATTGGACAATTTCCGTTGTTAATCATTCGCCCTTGACACTATTAATCGAACAATTCCAATGATTATTTCCATTTTAGTGTAGACTATTTTAGACTATTTAGCGTCGATTTTAACAATATATTACAAAATAATAACTTGTGCAGACCCTGATCAAAGGACCCCTGCAGGAACGCTCTGCCATGGTTTACATACAGTGGATAATCTGTTATTCTTTCCCGTTTAAACGCAAACGTACACAAACGCAAAGCACTAAAACGTAGAAAAATACAACTTTTGAACAATTCTGATAATTCCTGTTTGTCTTGGTGGCAAACAGTTTGGAGCTTGATCAGACGCCGGGTTACCCGGCGTCTGATCTGGCTCCAAACTGTTTGCACTGCAAATAATAGTTTTAGCGTAAACGCGTTTATTGGGAAAGAATAACAGAGTCTCCACTGTATGACAAGTGTACCCTTTACAGATACATCGTTTGTTAATGACGAGTATACTCGCCGCTAGGGTTGAATGTGTATTTATGTGTTTAGTTTTTTTTTTTAACAGAACATATTTCATTTTGACTTATACGAGTACATACAGTATTTCGTCAATGCTCAAATACATCATAATACATATGTCATGTAAACTATGGCTGAATCATTGAGTCTTTATAACTGGTACCAAATAGATAGGAAGATATACGTACATTAATCGATGATAAACTTTCTTGATTGGTTACGAATCAATAAAGAGTAGTTAGTGTCAGTGTAAACATGTGAAACTAACATTATTTATTCCACTCAGTGTTTCAATTGAATAGTTATTTTAGGCCAATAAAAATCCACCGTGCATGTATGAAGCTCCAAAACACAGAATGAAATATCGCATAAAGCTCATACAAGTTTATTGCGCTACTTCATTCCAGATTGTGCAGCGTTTTTGTTATCTTCGTCAATAACGAAAGCATATACTACTTTTCATTCAATACAAGTTAATATAGTCAGTATTTATAAAGCAACAGTCTGATAAAAAAGAGAAAAGAAAACACGGTTGACAGTTTTCCATATAGAAATTCAGAGTCAACTGTGTGGTAGACTTTCACTCAAGAGAAAATGAATTAGCAGTCATTCACCCATTACCCCACAAGTACGTTTTTACTCCTCTACTGAAAGTAGTAGTTCTGTTTTACACAGTCATGAATATGTTCTATAAGAAATATATGCTATATCCTAGCAGATGGTAGCAGTAGATAATTTCACAAATTTGGATTTTCTCAACCATTGATTCAAGCAAAGGTAAAGCATGTCACAGTCAATGACGCCAAAAGGCACCTTTTCAAAATGCTTGGATCCTGACCAGACGCCGCATGATGCGGCGTCTGACCAGGATCCAATCTATTTGAAACTCGTTCAGAAATTTAACCAGTCATACTGCCTTGAATCTTACTTTGGAAAGATATTACCAAAAACCCTCACGATATTGAAGTAGGCGACAGCTGAAGGTGTAAACATCTCACGATACTTTTGGCGTGGAAAGAGTTAAACATGGGTGGAGAAGGAGAAAATGTAAATAAATGAACACCTGTTTATCACAAGCTACGTTTTCCCTTTCCCCCATAGAAGCGGCTTTTAGCGTATTTAATTTATCCCTCCGCTGAAGAAAATAGTTCCAGTTTATACCCTCATGAACAATTACCATTACCAATATGTTATATAGCCTAGCAGATTTCAGCTTAAAGCAGGCTGAAAGTAAAGCAGAATGTGCCTTAAGGCACATTCTGCTTTACTTTCAACCTGCTTTAAGTGGTCACCTGTCTTCAAAACTAGAAACAGGATATGAGGTAAAGGGTTATCACAAGCTACGTTTTATTCGAATAAGTGATGAGGAAAATGTAGCAGGACGTCTGAAAGCTTTTTTTAATTTTCTTGGACGAAAATGGTTCACCCTTGCACTCTTTTTTTGCTGAGCCTTTCGAATGGATTATCCACCTTAAAAAAGCCCAGTATAATATTATGTTGATTCTAGGTGTGTTTTTTAAATATACTACAAAATAAACCCTGATCAGATTGTTTCGGAACAATCTTGTCATGGTCTACAATGTTTGCAAAATATACCGATATACTGGTTTCCAACGTGGAAAGGTTTTGAATATTCTTCCACTCAGTGTCAAAATCTCGTGCCAATTAGTAACGTGGCTAAATTTATATGTAGTAAAACCTCTGTATTACGACCACTAAATTGCGTTAATTATAATTATTTGGTGCTTACGACAAGTGACTGCTAAAAGCAAGCGACAGTAAAACAGAAAGCTCCCCTAGGAGATTTCTGTTTTAATGTCGTCTTGCTTTAAACTGTCACCTGTCCTTTGTACAATAAAGGGGTTTCTGTTTTACTGCTACCTTGCTTTAAGCTGTCACCTGTCGTAAACATCTAATAATTAATACAATTTGGTAGTAATAGAGAGGTTTAACTGGACTTAGTTTATCATTGTCCTGTTGAATATCAATATAGCAAACTCTACCTACGTTTATTATGAACAGCTATTAAGATTTGTATCTAAATTACTAGATTGACTAAACATACAAACATACATGTATAAGAAGAAAAAATCCCAGGTTAAGAGTGTGTAGTCAGTCAGGTAAGCTAAAAAAACAGTGCAGACCATGATCTAGATTTCAACTGTTGGGGGAAAATGCCAACGGGAGACAGAAATTGTGTGCCTTGTTCTGAGGGAGTCATTATAGAGAGAGAAATTTTTAAACAGCTTGAATCCAGATCAGACGCCGCTTAACGCGGCGTCTGGTCTGAATTCAAGCTGTTTGTCACTCGTCATTAAGGTGTTTTCTGTCAAAATGTCCATTATGTTACTTTGAGAAAAACAGAAGACGACAATTGTAAGCAATTGTAAGCAGACGACATTGCAGCCATGAAGTGGTTGGACATAATTGTCCTGTTTAAGGAACTGCGACAATGGTCGTTTTAGTTTAATAATATTTTATTGTTCAATTAGTTTACATATTCACACAAGCATCATATAATTTGTTTAATATAAACAAAAGGGTTGGGCCACAAGTTATTGCAACATTAGATTCGGCCCTTCCCATTCTGTCACAAACATGTCGGTAAACAATATAGATGTTAATTTCTTTCGATATTCTAAAAACTATTAGTATCCATAAGTAAACTGAAAATACAGAAGTTTGCACATGTAAAGAATTAACTGTCAAATCGTTGTGTAGACTTAATAAACCTTTGAATTTCAATAAATAAAAATTCATTTTCTTCCAACGTTAGTTCATCAATACCAAACAACACATTTTTAGTGCTTAGAGGCAGAAATTTACGTGTGTTTCGAAACAGCTGAATCCTTTGGTCATTAAAAAGTTTACATCTAAAAAAGAAATGTTCAGCATTTTCGTGATCATCGCCACAACTACATATTGGATTATCACGCAAGTGGTTATTATAAAGATCATGGTGTAAATTACTACACTTATTTCTTATTCGAGCATGGTGGACAGAGTAAAAACGTGAGCCACTTAAATAAAATTTAGGTACAGTCTGTCGTGTAAATAAAGTGGAAATAGCAGACTTGAAAGCTCCTAGAGAAGTGATGTTTCGAAGATCCTGATCTAGTTCGTTCCATAGCTTAATCGAAGACGGTAACGTGGATCTGCTATATATTTCTGTTCGACGGATAGGAGTAACGAAATTTTCTCTAGATCCAAGATTATAGGTCGTTGCTTGATCAACTGTGTGAGGGAAAAGTTCATTTAGGTAGTCTGGGAGTAACCCGTATTTTTGTTTAAAAGTAAGTATATATGGTCGTTGTAGGGAGGGTGCACTGTACTGTCAAAAACTTCTCGTGTATCATACTTTCAATGGTCATCAGTCTTATTTCAACTTCAATGAACAAGAGAGGAAGCGTTACTAGCAACGGTTGTGACTGTTTTACATTTCTGTTTTAACTCTTTGCATGCTGAGTAATTTTTTTGTCCGCAATATTAAAATTTGTCGTTTGCTATTGTCCTTCGATTAGAATTTTCTAAAACTTTCTTCAAAACATTTTTATAGTGTCAGATAGTTTGGTTCTTGATGAGACGCCGCGTTATGCCCCTATTCCACACCGACTACGAATCCCACGAATCCCACGAATTGATAAATGCTGTGATTCGTGGAGTTCGGCATTTCTTTCTATCCAATTCGTGACCCTCTACAAATCGGCTACGAATCGGCTACGAACGAGTTAAGAATATTCGTGGGATTCGGCTCGAATCTTACGAATACTGTCAAGAATTCAGTACGAATTGCAAGAATCCACTACGAATTCTGCACGAACGCTAAGAATCAGTTACGAATTTGCCGAATGCATCTACGAATATGCCGAATGCATCTACGAATCAGCTACGAATGATGTTTGATTCTTGACGGTTCGTGGGATTCTTGAAGGTATGTAGTGTTCCCACCCTGCAACGGTCGTCCCAACAACGATTCCCTCCTTACAACAACAGTTGTCATTGTTTTCCAACTAAAAACAAATATGTCCAACCTTTCACGCCTGCTATATTGTTTGCTTAAAATTGTTGGCTGCTGTTTTTCTCAAAGTTACGTAATAGACATTTGACAGAAAAAAGATAATGGCGTGTGACAAACAGCTTGAATCTAGATCAGACGCAGCGTAATTCGGAGTCGGATCTGGATTCAAACTGTTTGCAAATGTAAGCCAATTTCCCTCCCTATAACGACTCCCTCAAACAACGCACACAGTTTGTCTCCAATTGTAGAGAGGGAGCGCTGTAGTTCCCGTTTCAACTCGGGCATCAGTCCAAAAATTGACTTTTAAGATAGAGCAGCAGTGGGACTGGATTTGGAACTGGCGTATCAACCAACGCTAGCTGCATGCTAATAGCAAGAAGATATCCCGAAGAAGAAGGGGAAGATCGTTAGACAGTGGCTGACTCCATCTAGAACGCTAGAACATTAGCTTAGTGTAAAGATGAGAATACCTTTACCAACATCAGTGTTCACTCTCTATAACGGCCCTCCCAACAACGACCCCTCCGTACAATGACCATTACAGCAGTTCCCGAAACATGACAATTACGTTTAACAGTTTTGCTGCTGCAATATCGCCTGCTTAAAACTATCGTCTGCTGGTTTTCTCAAATTTACATATTGGACATTTTGATAGAAAAAAATGACGAGTGACAAACAGCTTGAATCCAGATCAGACGCCGTGTTACTCGGCGTCTGATCTCAATTCAAGCTGTTTGCAAATGTAAACCAAGTCTTAAGTTTCCCTCCCTATAACGACTCCCTCCGAACAAATTGTGTGTGTTCCATTGGGTGTAGTTGTATAGAGAGGGAGCGCTGTATGTAAGAATGCCAGGATTATAGGTCAGTCATCCATGCAGAGGAGGGACACTCACGTGAGACCAAATATATATACCGGAGTGAAGCTGACATTGACTCTCAGACTCCTGGCTACAGGAGAAAGGTATCAAACTAGTACTCACGAATACCACGAATGAGTTAAGAATACCACGAACGCCAAAAAAGCCGTTTACGAATCCTACGAATCAGCTACGAATCCTACGAACGCACTTCGAATTTGTTACGAATTAACTACCCATTGTTCCATTCGTGGAGGTCTTGGCCAAAACTTTGAACAGCTCAAAACTTTTGCCACGAATCCCCGACCGCTCACGAATTGCAAGAATCGACTACGAATCAGGTAAGAACTCCACGAATCTGTTAAGAATCAACTACGAATCCTAGCATTTTCCAATTCGTAGCGATTCGTGGGATTCGTAGTCGGTGTGGAATAGGGGCATTACGCGGCGTCTCATCTGGATCCAAACTATTTGCAAAGGCAATCAATGTGGCAGATATATCCGCCGCTAGCATGTAACAAGTTAATAAATGATTTATAAATAGCAAAATAAAGCAAATATGAGTATCACATAAAGACACGCCTTATAACACGCAAGTGTAAAACAAGCCCGCTTGTTTAAATTGTATACATGTATATACAATGTAGAAACAAGACTCGCTTGCGTTACGAACGACTCATAACCTTCTTTTTTTTTAAAAAAACATTTAATCATTTAAAACATGTAAAATATTCTTTTATCCTGCTGTAATATCAAAATTTTATGAAGAAAAGCAAGCGAAACAATTAACCCTTCACTCTCAATCGCGCTTCTAAGCGCGTTTGCAAACAGTTTGGATCCTGATCAGACGCCGCGTGACGCGGCGTCTGATCAGGATCCAAACTGTTTGACACATGTATCGACATTTCTTAAGTCATACTGACTCATTGTTTAACTTATAAACAGTAATGCAAACAACAAAATAGAAGCAGACGACAATGAAACGGTAAATGGGTAAAACTCTCCCGAATAATTTGATGATGAAAGGGTTAAACAGAAGAAATCACGACAGTGGCTGTGTTTGACGGGTTATAACGTGATATGCTGGCAATGAAAGGGTTAAACAGAAGAAATCACGGCAGTGGCTGTGTTTGACGGGTTATAACGTGATATGCTGGCAATGAAAGGGTTAAACAGAAGAAATCACGGCAGTGGCTGTGTTTGACGGGTTATAACGTGATATGCTGGCAATGAAAGGGTTAAACAGAAGAAATCACGGCAGTGGCTGTGTTTGACGGGTTATAACGTGATATGCTGGCAATGAAAGGGTTAGATATTGAGCAGAGCAAGCGACACAGTGTCCCCTCTCTACAACGACACCCACTGCCATTTATGTGTGTTGTTCGGAGTGAGTCGTTACAGGGAGGGAAATTAAGACTTTGTTTACAATTTTGCAAACAGCTTGAATCCAGATCAGATGCCGCGTAAAAAACGCGGCTTCTGATCTGGATTCAAGCTGTTTGTCGCTCGTCATTGTAGTTAGTCTATCAAAATGTCCGTTTATATGTAACTTTAAAAAAAAGCATACGACAAGTTTAAGCACACGATATTGAAGCCGATAATAGGTTGGATATATGTAACTGTCCTGTTTAGGGAACAGTGGCAAGGATCGTTGTAAGGAGGGAGTCGCTCTTGGGAGGGCCATTGCAGGGAGCACTGTGTTTATATACAGTATCGTTATAAAATTTCCGTTTTACGGCATGGTGCTGCTAAAACAGCAATGAATTCAAGCAGAAAGCTCTTAAAGATTATATATGTCTTAATTATATTTACAAATGTACCCCATATTTTGTTCCTAGTTTTGAAGACAGGTGACCACTTTAAGCAAGTTAGGCTGCTTTAAGCTACCATCTGTAAAGATACAAGAATGAGATCTTCTGTGTATTTTGTTCAAGATTCCCTAAGTGTAGAAATAATACGGGACGTACAATTGAGTTTTATGGAGTAATGGGTTAAATTCAATTTTGTTTTCAACTGCCTCCTATCTATTACATCACAAGTTACACCTGTTGGTGGATCTTACAATGGGAATACTCCATATGAAACACTCAGAAATCTACGAAACAAGATGTCTTAAAACGTTTAAGACGAAACTCAACCCTACACTGCCTCGACCGAGCAGGTTAGAACATAATCTAATGCCTATAACTGGGCGTAACATATGAAGAAAACTGTCATATAAATAGTTCTTCAGTAAAAATCTCAAAACTCTGGACCTCAGGAAAACATTGCAACTAAATAACAGTTTTAAACTCAATGCATGCTATAGCGTTTAAACCATAACCTATGCAAACTATTAAATCCTAGTGAGACATCGTAGCACGCGGCGCCTCGTCAGAATCAATACTGTTTGACACTCTGATCCTGTTTGAAAAAAGAGAAAGTTTGAGAAAAAAAACTCTATCAGACGGCAATGGTTGTAGATTAAAACAAAAAACAACAAGAGTTGTCAGAGAGACAACAATGCTCGCCATCGGCACATTTAGAAACTTAAAGCCCACTCAAGGTCACCGAGGTCAACCTTTTTGCCTGCATGGAAAGGTCTTGTCCATATACACATGGAAATCAAATACATGTATGAAGTTACACCTCAGGGGACATAGGAAATATAAGCATTTTTTGAAACCTAAACACAGATTTCGAAACCTTAACCCTGGATCTAAGTTCATGGTAAAGGTCACAGGGGTCCAAATTTTTCTGTGCATGTAAAGGTCTTGTCCATATACACACAAATACCAACTATGAAAGCAACCCTCAAGGGACATAGAAGTTATAGGCATTTTTCGAAACCTAAACACAGATTTCGAAACCTAAACGCGGGCTCTTAGTTCAAGGTCAAGGTCACAGGGGTCCAAATTGTTCTGTGCATGGAAAGGTCTTGTCCATATACACACACATACCAACTATGAAAGCAATACCTCAAGGGACATAGAAGTTATAGGCATTTTTCGAAACCTAAACACAGATTTCGAAACCTAAACGCGGGCCCTAAGTTCAAGGTCAAGGTCACAGGGGTCCAAATTTTTCTGTGCATGGAAAGGTCTTGTCCATATACACACACATACCAACTATGAAAGCTATACCTCAAGGGACATAGAAGTTATAGGCATTTTTCGAAACCTAAACACAGATTTCGAAACCTAAACGCGGGCTCTTAGTTCAAGGTCAAGGTCACAGGGGTCCAAATTGTTCTGTGCATGGAAAGGTCTTGTCCATATACACACACATACCAACTATGAAAGCAATACCTCAAGGGACATAGAAGTTATAGGCATTTTTCGAAACCTAAACACAGATTTCGAAACCTAAACGCGGGCCCTAAGTTCAAGGTCAAGGTCACAGGGGTCCACATTTTTCTGTGCATGGAAAGGTCTTGTCCATATACACACATACCAACTATGAAATAAATACCTCAAAGGACATTGAAGTTATAGACATTTTCTTAAAATTGTTTACGCCGTTCACGACGACGCCGACAACGACAACGACTACACCGGGGGTACTGCAATAGCTCGTCATGTACTTCGTACAGGCGAGCTAAAAACACAGCATGCAAATTCAAGGCATTGATTTAAATGGGTCAACCCTTTCACTGCCAATGACGTCATAAGCGCATTTGCAAACAGTTTTGATCCTGATTAAATGGAGAGAAAAAACACAGCAAGCAAAGAGTCAACAGAAGATTACAAGTCATTGATTGATGTGTTAACTCTTTCACTCTCAATGACGTCATTAAGTGCATTTGCAAACAGTTTTGACCCCGATCAGACGTCGTGTAACGCGGAGTCTGATCAGAATCAAAACTGTTTGCCACGCTCTTGTTCTGAAATTACGTCAGTCATTTATACTACCTTAATCTAACTTCGTGACGCTATTGCAGACAACAATATTGAAGCATACGACATTAGAGCGGTGAAGGGGTAAAAACCTCATTATAAACTTGATCATGAAATGGTTTACTTTTCTTGTATGTGCATCTTCTGTATGTGGCGTTCACGGTCTTTCTTTTTGTAGAATCCCTGCTTGCAGTGCGGACATGGGTATGGTTTCTGGTTCAGGTGAACCGACCTAATGTGGAATTTTAGTGAGTCACTTGACGTGAAAACCTTTGTGCATATGTCACACACAAATAAGACGTCTTTAGATTGGTGGTGTCTCCTTTTGTGCCTAGCTCTGTTGCTGGATGTGGTGAAGCACTGACTACACTGATCACATGGATAGCTTGTTTGTCCTGGCCGGTCAACAGATTGGTCGTCATGCCTTTTCATGTGATTCAAGAAATACAATTCCGATCGCAATACAGCTGGACATAATTTACAGGCATATTGTTTGGTTTCTTTACCAGATCCATCTTTTTCTGTTTCAGCACTTACACCATGGGTCACCATGTGACGAGTAAACTCGCTAAACCTGATATAAGTCTGGTCACAGATTGTGCAGGTTTGGTAATTTTCAATATGTTGCTTCCGATGTCTTCCAAGATCTCCGGGAAGTCTAAAACATTTTCCACAATCAGTACATTTATACGGTTTTTCGCCTGTGTGTATATATTCATGTCTTTGCAAATCGGCAAACCGACTGAAGCGTGCATCACAGGTTTTGCAAATGTATTTCTGGGTTCCCATGTGAACTTGCATATGCAGTTCTAAGTTTGCCTGTGTTGTGAAGAGCTTTTCGCATATATCACATGCGACATAGTTAGCTGCGGTATTGTTTGGGTCATTGCTATGACGTTTGAGGTGCATGGTAAGGGTCCCTTTCCTTGAGAAAGTTTTGCCACAAACTGTGCACTCGTGTCGCACGCCTTTATGTTTGTCCATGTGAAGACTGAAGCCATAATTTGTGGCGTAGCTTTTCGAACACAAGCTGCATTCATATATATGTATGCCATGCTGATTAGAATGTTTATATTTGTAATGTTTAACAAGTTGACTGGAGTGTTTGTAAACAGCATTGCAGTGCTCACAGGTGTATGTCATATCATCATGGGTCTCCATGTGGTATCTATAATTGTCTTTTCGGGTGTAAGATTTTGAACACAAGTGACAACTAAAAGGAGGTTTATCTATTTCCTGCTTTGATTTGTGTGAAGCTGAATGGCGCTTGAGTTTATATTTAGTGTCAAATCTTTTTAAGCAGTTTTGACACTCAAAGCCTACCGAGTTGTTGACCTTCAATGCGCTTGTCGGATCACATTGTCTAGTTCTGTCTATTCGACCTGCTGCGTTTCTATTGATATTGACATATTGTTCAGACTGGTCTTTGATTTCTCCATTAACCCCATTGTTCTCGGCACAAATCGAACTTCCTATATCAGTAGCCACTTCCATTTCACCTGTCTCTACTTTGAATTGTTCTATATTTGTTTTGGTATCGTCTAACATACTTGGGTTATTTTCCTCGTCACTTTCTTCGTCAGAAGTGTTAGGAAATTCATCCGACACATATTCTGAATTTTGTATGGTTTTAAGAGCACTCTGTAGTAAAGAAAAGTTTTCGTTTTGGTGTGCGCCGTCGCCATTGGCTTGTGGCCTAGGTGTGTGTATACCGTCCAAAGGTTTGTTAAACGCTGCCAACGGATCCTTGTATTTATCCACATAGGAACGGTGGCCGTTGCACTCACTGTTTATACATTCCAACTGACCAGGTCGATGCGGCATATACCCTTGGGCGTCACACCCAAGTATATTTTCCTGAGCGACCTGGTTGGTTTCAGGCTTAACATTACCTAGTGTTTTCAATGTTGTGTTTCTTTCAGCATGAGGGTCAGTTAGTTCCTCTTTTACACTAGTTGGTTGATTAAATGTTGTAAACTCCAGCCCAATATAGCTTTGAGATTGATTTAACTCTGGTGGTTCTGGCGCATCTGTCTTAACACTCGCCGTATAGGTGGCCATAGTACTATATTCACAAGTGTACAGGTAGTCCGTCTGAAAGTTAGAAATGATTAACTACAGTATACTCTCCATGTGACAGTCCAGAATGGGGAGGAATGATTAACACAAGAACTGAAGACCAAAATTCACTGACTATTCTCTGATCATTTTAATTTATCCCTGACCTGATACTAGTACATGTATATCTCGAAAACTACATGTACATGTATTACATTCCACAGACAGCACGTAACTTCTCAGCACACATTACATATGTGTGGCCCATATTTCAAAACCAGCAGTAAGTATTACTGTCATTTTTACGATCACTAGCTTCTAAAAACCTACCATGAAAATGTTGAAATTTAGGATTGAAAATAGTGAAAATTGAGGTCCCCAATTACTAAGTTCCCTGATTTTTCCCTGACGTTTACAGATACAGCACCTTTCCCCGACCATTTTCAAAGTTCTTTGACCTTTCTCCTAACCTTGAAAAAAGCTGTTTTTCCTGACATTTCACAGACCCTTGAAAACCCAGAAAGGGACCACTGTCTGTCCCTCTCCTACTCCAGAAAAGGTTGTTGATGAGAATGACGCCGTATACATATATACATGTACGTACAATCAATTTTAACAGTTCAGTTTCAGTCTTTATCTTCAGCTCTACATGTAGCTATGCATGTTTATCGCCATAAACAAAATGCAAACATGAGCGGTACATATTTCATAACAAACAGACATAACACATTCAACCATAGCGACGAGTTTACTCGTCATTAGCAAACAGAAGGGTATACTTGTATCAGAGCTCCAGACAACAAGGATTTCAGAATTTAAAATTTAATTTTACACTAAACTCTATGGTATTACTTCTCAATAGAATGGTCTCCAAGAGACGATTCTAGATAATGAGTAGTAACCCCATAGAATTTGGTTCAGTAAAGGGAGAAAAAGGGGGATAAATCCCTCTTCCATCGGTGTCTAAGGCAGACGACTGCTGAAAGCAAGATAAAAGTAAAGCAGAAATCTCCTACATGTATCAATAGAGTATTTATGATATACACTTATACCTAAGCTACGATTTGTTCATTGAGAAATGAACATTTCTCCGGATTTTTCCGAAACTTTCTTAGTTTCATCCTGGCAGATGGTGGCCTAAAGCAGGTTAAAAGTAAAGCAGAATGTAACTAAAGCACATTCTGCTTTACGTTCAACCTGCTTCAAGTAATCGCGTTTGGAAAATAGAAAATTTGGAAATCTTAGGATTTTTCAAGATCAACTTATATAGCAGCCCTGCATGTCAGTGGTAATTCTGGAAAAAGAAAGGAAATATTGAACTCTTTGTATGCATGTTGGTTTGTTTTTTCATCTACAACAAACAGAATTTCAATTTATTTTCAAAACATTATCTCGGTGACAAACAGTTTGGATCCCTGAAATACTGTGTTACATCAGAAACCATACTGATGGCAAATGTTATTATGGTTTCGTCACTAGTGGCATGCTTAGATTTAGCAAAGATGACTGCTTAATTCAGAGTCAAAAGTAAAGCATAAAGCTTAAGTAGGCCTTTTTTGTCTGTGCTTATAAGATGGACATAAAACAATGTTCGAAATTAGTAAAATTATTAGCCATTCCACTGCTGTAATATCGTCTGCAATTAAACTGTCGTCTGCTTTAGTTTCTCAATGCTAGGTACAGTGGAGAATCTGTTATTCTTTCCCGTTTAAATGCAAACGTACGCAAACGCAAAGCACTAAAACGTAGAAAAGAACAACTTTTGGACAATTCTGATAATTCTTGTTTATCTTGGTCGCAAACAGTTCGGAGCCTGATCAGACGCCGGGTTACCCGGCGTCTGATCTGGCTCCAAACTGTTTGCACGGCAAATAATAGTTTTAGCGTAAACGCGTTTATTGGGAAAGAATAACAGATTCTCCACTGTACATAGAATGATATGCAGTTTGACCTAGGAAACAATGACGCGGTGTCAAATACTTTAGATTCTGATGAGACGCTGCGTTACGTGTCGGTGTTTGATCTGAAACTTAACTGTTTGTAAGTATTGGTCAGGTACTATAGGGGTTAATAGTGTAGAAACTTACCTACTTTAACTGTCGGCTGTGGTGTAGATCTACTTGCACTAGTTACTGTTAGGTCTGAGTCAGTGTTCTCGGTCGTTTCAGTCTCTGTTCAGTTATATCGCTGTAGAAGACATGCACATGTTTGCTTGTTTCTGTGGATAATAAAATATTATAGGGTGTACCTACTACCTACTGTCAAGCTATATTCTCGAAGATTTTATCTTAACTTATCTTATCTTAAGATCTGAGTAACTCTGAGAACTAGTACCAGCACAGTCGAGCTTCAATAACTCGTAAGTCAAAAATATCCATATTGCAAAGTAAAAACGTGGCTAAGGCACTTTTTAACTTTGAAATACGGATATAATCGAATAAAACTAATTCATATTTTTGTTTGTTAAAAAAACAACGACATTAAAATGTAGAAATAGCATGAACTGTAGTTCGCTTAAGCATCGTCGAGTTGTCGACGGTTCAACTGTTCAACTGTAATCATTCATTTGGATATCAACTCAGTATTGTGATATTTGCTCGGGGCGTTTTATTTCAATGTCGGACAGTTAGATATACATGTAGAATCTACCGACAAACTTAGATAACATGACACTTGAACAGAACGTACAATGGACGCCTTTATCTCAGTCAGGTGGCAGCCTAATGCAGACCACACGTTATGCAGACGGCTCATGGATGCAGGTCTTGTAAGTACTGCGCTTTGTTGGTGTCAAGATCGCGATGCTTCTACCTTCTCTGGTCACTAAAACAATTGAGACTGTAGCCAGATATTAGCAGTTATTCACTCACACGTGTGTATAGCACGTGCGAAATGTGCATTCCTACATAATAAGACGTTAGTTGTTAGTGTCTCTGTCTCTCTTTGTTAAATCTATTTTTGACTAATGTGGTATGAGCTATATATGGGAAAATCAAAAATTTGCAGGATCTAGAACCGTACTTTTAAATAAAATAGAAAAGTCTTTAAAAGATCAGTATTCTCAACATTGGCATAGTACAATACTTGAATCGTCTAAATGTGTAAACTACCGAACATAACTATATATGAAAAGTATCTCGATATTTTAACACCATTTTCAGCACACAAAATGATAAATTTTCGAATGTGTAATAATTATCTACCTATTGAAAAACTACGATGGACAAATATAGACCGCTCAGAACGCATTTGTAACGCTTGTAACTCTGCCGAAATAAGGGATGAGTACCATTTTATGTTTAAATGCCAAAAGTTCAACCTGGAAAGAAAAGAACTTATCCCAGAAAAATACTTAAGACATCCAAACTGATTTGGGTTTTGGTCCCTTAATGAATGAAAAAAATGAAGATACTCTTTTTAAGTTGAACAAATTTATTGCAATAATTCTAAAATATTTTTCAGAACCCATCCGGCAAAATAATGCCACTCATTGATAATCGAAGTAGAAAAAGAAGAAAAACTACGATAATGAACCGGACCGTAGAGCAGCTTCAACGCAGTTAGAAATCAGCTTGCTATGGTTTGAGTTGTACGAACACCCGCCTAACGGCCCGACTTGGCTCCCATGGGTTTTAGAGCGCTCACAGAGTTAAAGGCGAACCTACATGGAATTACATTTGTTTCAGAAGCTGAATTTATTAAACATTTCTAAATTCAGTGAAGACTTGTATGCAGAAACGTACGCAAAATGAGTTAGAAGGAATAATAAGTGAATGGATATAGCGGGTGATTATGTTTAGAAAGTGAGACGTTCGCTCGACGTACATTACGTTTGACGTCACGTCGACGCTGACGTGCTCCGGGTATGCGTTATGTATGTATTTGTAAGATGCATAGAAAAAATGTGTTTAAGCGTATATTGCCGATTTTCACAGAATGTGTAGCACACATCTGGAAATTAATGTTGATCTAATTTTTTGCATCCAACTACGACTATACGTCACTTTATAACAAAATTCTACGAACTTTCCGAACAACCCTCGTATAACCTAAGTATACATTACTGAATTATTTTGAACGTGTTGCTTGCTTGTTTGAATGTCTAGTTGTGTGTGTGTATGTGATTGTGTGTGTGTGTGTGCGTGTATGCGCGTGTGCGCGTGCGTGCGTGTGTGTGTGTGTGTGTGTGTGTGTGCGTGCGTGCGTGCGTGCGTGCGCGCATGTGTGTGTTTTATGTGTGTTTTGCTTTATTTTTTCATGCTTGTCTTTCATTTGTTTGTTGGTTTGCTTAACCTCCGTTTTGCAATATGCATGCCTATGCATTTAAATTTACCTGTAAATGCAAAAGTAACTGAATAGTTTTCGATTACTTTTCGCAGTTAAGATATCCTATCAACCCATTAACCCATAGTCTTCCATGTAGTATTAAATAAAGGTGACCTCTTAATACAGACATATAATAAAGCAGAATGTGCCTACAGGCGCGTTCTGCTTTACTCTCCGTCCGCTTTAAGCTAACATCTAATACGATATAGCGAATAGTCCTTATGCCACATGTGCATGACTGTATAAGTTAAACTATTTTCTTCCGGAGATGACTATACTGAATGCGTCCCTATGTGGAAAGGGATAACCAGTAGATTGTGATAAATGCATATTATAAGTTTCTCAACCAAGCAAATCGATAGTTTGCTTGTCTGTCTTAAATTAATTGATTGGTTGGTTGAACGGTTGTTTAATTAATTGATTGATTAGTTCATTGATTGATTCAGTGACTGATAAACTAATTTGTCTATTGATTGA
Organism: Gari tellinella; assembly: GCA_922989275.2. Lineage (NCBI taxonomy): Eukaryota > Metazoa > Mollusca > Bivalvia > Cardiida > Psammobiidae > Gari > Gari tellinella. Next base: position 78,187,245 of record OV277857.1, read on the forward strand.
TTGGTTGATATGTCTTATTCGAATAGCCTCTCGTATATATAAGCTTAAATTGTACAAAACATATTTGTTGGATGATTTCAATAATTCAATAAATTTAAACATTGATGGTCTTCTAAAGTAATAATTCTTCAGATATTTTACTCTTAAATCTACAAAACGAGAGCAGACGTTTATAAAATGGTACTCGTCTTCAATATCTCCAGAATTACAGCATAAACAAATTCTCTCATTACGAGCTACTGCCTGTTTGAATTCTGAGAGAATGCGATGACAATCTTATTCTAGAAAATATACATCTTAGCGAATAAGGTAAAATATCTAAATAATTTTCATATTCAATATTGTTTTTCAAATATTTATAAGTATCTAGAACAGGACTGTTCTCAACTGAAACATGCCACTGCTGGACAAAACTATCAATAATCCTTTGTTTAAAAACATATGGAAATGTCTTTAAATTTACCTGATTGGTATTATAAAAGACAAACCCAAATCCATAATTGTTCAGAAGATTCTTAACACATGCAACCCAAATATTGTGCCCTTTTTTACAATCAACTAGACCTTGCTGATACAATGCTTTAATTAAAATGTTATCATTATTATTTCACTAGTTTTAACCAATACTTTATAATACGGACATACCATAAAATATACAAAGGATACCGACCCAATTCACCATACACAGCATTAGAGCTTGTGTTTAACCTCACCCCTAATAATCTTTTGAAAATTTTCAAATGTATTCTCTCTATTTCTTTTGACTTACCAAACCCCCATATCTCTGAGCTATAACTTAAAAAAAAAAAATAGGAGACACTATAAGAGTTTAGTAAGCTAAATGAAATACTCACATTATCGGTCACCTGCAGGTCATCAAATTGACCTATCGCCAAGCGTGGTACAGGGCTGCCATTTTCCCGGATTTTTCCCAAATCTTCGGATTTGTTTTCTAGTACATGGCAGCTTAAAGCAGGCTGAAAGTAAAGCAGATGCGCCTGAATGCGCATTCTGCTTTACTTCCAGTCTGCTTTTAGTAGTCACGTGTCAACAAAACTAGAAACAGGAGATGCGGTGAAGGTACTATACGTAAAATCGTACTTGAAAAATGCTAATTTGGAAATCTTAGGATTTTTTATGTCAACTTATGGCAGTCCTGGTGGTATAGCTTCATACCCGTCGGAAGTTTTTACCATTAAAATGTAAACGCGTGTTAATTAAACGACCTTTAAATGAAGATTATCAATATTTGGAATAATTTTGTCAATAATAACTGGATGTTTTTCAGACGTTTACGATATTTGTTCCGGCTTACCTATTACATTAAGCTAAAGAAAATTAAGTCAGGTACCAGTCATATATATCTTTAGACTTAATTTTTTTAAGATAATTTATAAGTTACGCTTAAGACATCTCCTGACGACTTTTCGATCATAACGCCTTGTCAGACAATTTCCTTGCAAAAAGCATGGATCTTATGGACATGTGGGTAGCAAAGAACCATTGAAGCTTCTCGTGTGAGACCCAACCTTTATATTTGATAGTTTGGTTAGAAATAACCATTGAAAATCACTAGAGCATGAGTATAATCTGGGCCTCATCAGGTAAATTGAGATTGGTAAAGCATGTGATGCATGCTTTGGAAGTTAAAATTCACACCTATCCAGACAATGCAGTCCATCAATGGACTGAGGAAAAGTCTTTAAATGAAAATGATCAATATTTGGAATAATTTTTGTCTATAATTACTTGATGCTTTTCAGACGTTTCCGATATTTGTTCCGGCTTACCTATTACATTGAGCTAATGAAAATTAAGTCAGGTACCAGTCATATATATCTTTAGACTTAAAATATTTTTAAAAAATCTTTAAGTTACCCTTCAGTACCAGTATCGATGTTGTTTTGAACTATTGGTACCAGTAACAAGAGGGAAGTAAGTGCTACATAAAGCGTAATTAACTTGTAGCAGTAGTCTCCCTTTGGGATTGGTATCACATTCACGAGATATTTACATTCTAATATTACCGGTCTGATCACACTGTAGATAAAATGATTTTGTGAACTGTGATTTAAGGTGTTTTTTCTGTTATGTTTTGCCATGATCAAAAAGTGTTCCATTAACAGTCAAGAGGATCTATGTGAGCTGGCCTGATCTGTAGTTGACCCCAGCCACACTTTTAGTTGACTGAACCTGTCCATCTACAGTAGAGAATACGTTATTCTCTCCCTTTTAAACAAAACGAAACGCAGAACACTAACACGTTGAAAAGTGCAACGTTTGGAAAATTCTGATAATTCATGTTTATCTTGGTGGCAAACAGTTTGGCGCCTGATCAGACGCCGGCTCCAAACTGTTTGCAATAGAAATAATAGTTTTAGCATAAACGCGTTTATTGGGAAAGAAAAACGAGTTCTCCACTGTACCATATATGTTTATGACTACAGTAAAACCTCTCTATAATGAATACAAACGTTATTTGATTATTAGGAATTCAGGACATGGCTGCTTAAAGCAAGGTGACCGTAAAACAGAAAAAGCTCCTTCACCCTTTACCCAATAACCCGTATATAACATTAAATACAGGTGAACACTTAAAGCAGGTTGAAAGTAAAGCAGAATGTGCCTTAAGGCACATTCTGCTTTACTTTCAGCCTGCTTTAAACAACCATCTGCTAGACTACATAAAATATTTGTTATGGTAATTGTTCATGAGGGTATAAACTGGAACTATTTTCTTCAGCGGAGGAATAAATTAGAGGCGCTAAAAGCCGCTTCTATGGGGTAAAGGGTTAAGGGAGCTTTCTGTTTTACTGTCACCTTGCTTTTAGCTATCAGCAGTCTTTTATGCAATTTATTAGCATTTGTTTTAGTGGTCTTTATAGATAGGGTTTACATATCTTAAGAACGTGTGGACCTTAATATGGTCGGTCATTCATAAGTTCATAAAACAGTGCATTTAGCTTGTGTGTTGCGCGTTTGCGTTTCGTTTAAACGGGGAAGAATAACGTCTTTCCCACTGTACATCGGTTTTTACAAAGGAACCATCAGTGAGAGTGTCGAAAAATTACTTCTGATCAAGGGCTCCTTAAGAAGTGTAATCTTACCCGTACACTGTTTGTTAAGACGAGTATACTCGTCGCTAGGGTTCGAAGTGTTAACTAACTCTTAGCAAGCTATATGGCGGCCGAACCATATCAACATTTGAGGTCAGTTGGGATCCTCTTGAGACGCCACGTAACACGGCGTCTCATCAGGATCCAAACTATTTAACACTTTGATCCAATTTTGCAAGAAATTTAGAAAATTTTATTTTCAGAACTGGTGCAGACGACAAAACAAAGATTTGCAGACGAAACTGCAAAGTGTTAAAGTAAAAATAAAAATCACTTCCACCGCTAATGAACCAACCTATGCCAATCTGTCTGTCTGTCTGTCTGCCCGTCTGTCTGTGTGTCTGTCCGTCTATCTGTGTCTGTCTGTCTGACTGTCTGCCCGCCCGCCCGCCCGCCCGGCCGCCCGTCTGTCTGTCTGTCTCTCTCGGTGAGAAAAAAGGGATTTCAAGTAAGCAAAGCACATTGGTGTACGTATCTAAATGTTTATTATTATGAACAGTGGTCCAACACAGTCACGACAAACATTGTTGTTCACATTGTAGAGAAGAGAAAGAAAATTCTCCCCCATTTCAAAGAAAAATGTAACCGCATTCGCAATTAAACAATGTTGCTTTTTGAACGTTAAAGCATTTTTAAAATTGAGTAGTAGCAAACCTGATCAAATGCCAGGTTACTCAGCGTTTGTTTTTAAACTCGAAACTGTTTGCAATGGAAATGCACGATTCAGCACAAATGCATTTATTGGGGGAAGAAAAAGTTTTCTCCACTGTAACAGGAAACCCAACATTTACCATCACTCAAAGAAGGCGCGTGGCCAAGTAAAAAAAATAATTGCAAAATGCCAAACAGTGACCCTGATCAGAGGCTATGGTTTCATTGTTTGCATGTCACAAATGTACTCTTCACAGTTATACTTTAATAGCTGTTGCCGAATACAATTGCATATAATCTGGATTTAGATCTGGGGACGGTTTCATAAAACTTTGTACGACAAATATTGTCGTCAGTCAGATTATAAAAGTCTCTATTATTATTTATTCTCCATCTAATCTTGTCTTGTGACATCTTTTTGGAATCATCTTGAAAAGACGATTCCAAAGAGATGTCACAAGACAGGATTAGATGGAGAAATCAGAAATTACATGTGTTCTGAAGTTTTTACTTACGACAGTTTTGTCGCACTAAGATTTATGAAACGGGCCCAAGACGTCGACTAACCTTTGTCCTCTGATCAGAAGCCATAATGTTTGACATTCTTATCGTTATTTGAAATAAGAGGATCAGGATGGCCTATCGTCGCTTCAACAAACTTGGTGGAGGGCCCTTAGAGGATGCTATGTTCAAATGTCCAAACTCTGGCCCTTAAGGGTTTTGAGACGTTGTTTGAAGATTTCACTATATAACTCTATGTAAAACTGTTGCTCACGGGGCGAGGACTTTTTGACCCGATGGAATTGATTTGAACAATACTATGTGCCAAACAGCTAAGCTTTGTGTACAATGATTTTAGACAAGAAGAAATTTTCAGTTTTCATTGCAAACATTTATTTTAGCTCCGGTGACCTAGGTATGCAACGAATCAACCAGTTCAACAGCATAATTATTTAAAGGAGCTCTAGAAGTTAATACACCGTGCCAAACATTAAAAAACCCTGACTATATTAGTTTCAGAGAAAAAAATGTTTGACATTTCAATATATAACTACACGTATCTGTTAAACGGGGCAAAATTTGAACAATCTCGATAGATGACCTATGAATAAAGTTATGTGCCACATATCTAAGCTTGACCTTTTTGGTTTTTGACAACAATTTTTCAGCGGAGCTGTGGTTTCTATTTAACCCAGCATTTGTAAATTCTCAACCAATGATAAATGTGCAGAAGTCTAGGTTAAATGGGCACCTACTTAAAACTGAATGGTCTGATTGGATAGGGGACAAATTACATGCAGGCTGGTCTGTGTGCACAATTACACGTTTTACTGGAGATGGAGTGTGAGTAGACGCAGTCTGCAATAGCCATGACAGCATGTTTCTATTTTTAAGTTATGACATCTGTTCAAGTATAGTTTGTTTCAAGAAAACCCATGCATGAAGTGGGATATATTGAACAGTAGATTTATGCAAGACTCTACGATCAGCAGGATAAGGTTTATATTATCGTATGACAATTCTGTAATTGAATTATTTGCTTTTCAATCCAAGGTATTACAATTCTTTGAAACTCACAAATTCATACATTTTTCAGACCAATCTACAACAGTACTTCCACCACAAACTCCGCTGACTATCTTTTTGTTTTAAGATTTCCTTATTTTTTCACTATCAACCAGAGTTCTGCATTGCTTCAAATTATTTGAACAACTTTGAAATAGCTTGATCCTAGAAACATTCCTGTAAAGTTTGGTTGCAACCAGGCATGCGGTTAAGACGAAGAAGACGTGCAAAGAAATCGTTGACACACGGCATACGACGATGGACGCCGGGCATTGACTGACCACAAAAGCTCAACATAAGCACTTCGTGTTTAGGTGAGCTGAAAAGTCCATACACATATTTTCAGAAGTCCAGGCAAAATCACGGAGAACAAGTACCGTCTTTCTCGCACGACTCGTCATAAAACGACGTTGGCCTCTGTGACAGTGACTTGCTGACGGATGGCAAAACTATATTCCAAAAGTTAGCCCGCCCTTCATCCCACCGTTCTCTCATACTTGACAATCTTAACTCATTTACTATTTCAAGATACAAGTGTTTTTCTGAGGTAAATTGTTGCCAGTCTATACTGATCTCATGTGGTGTTTTAGGATTCCCGGATTTTGCAAAGTTAGACCACATGATCATCATGTTTTTAGAAAGTTCTTCTTCCAATTTTGTGAAACTCTCTTTGCTAGCACCCCAACTAGTGAAAAGCTCTCTGCCACCGAAGATAAACACGAGCTCGTCCGCGTGAACAGCCTTCTTCATCCATTTTGCCATTGGAAAGATATGTTTGTCTAGCTCGGCATTAAAGTGGTATACATACAGATCTTTCTTCGACATGTTAGCATGCAGGTTGATGGTGACGTGTGTCGGTGCTATGAAGTTGTGATCTCCGTGCATAGCGACAAACTGGTCACGAATAGATAGCGGGTTCTCAGGATCGGCCCAGTCTGTATACTCAGCTATTATCAGATCTGACAGGATACTCGGGGCGGCATCACCGTGAAAGTATTTGGTAAGTACTGGAACAAGCGTGGTTTCGAAGAAACTACGGTTAGGAAGAAACTCGTTAGGATCGTCCATGACGCCACAGAACGGACTAAGACATGTAGCCCCCTCTGCTGCATTAGCACCTATCATCAGATCAAACGACGCCAGTGTAGACCTCTCCTCACTGGCAACATCAAGCTTCATATCGAATATATCCGTGGGTAGAACTCGCACAAAGTCGTTATCAACAGATGGCAGAAAGGGAAAAGGGTTTCTTATCAGAGGACCTGTAAAGTCATTTATTGCCGAGTTGATGTCATCTATCGGAGCTTTTCTTAGACATTCTGCCATGTCTTTTCTATTATCTGTGTTGCAGCCAACCAGTTTAGCCAATTCTTTCGCCTCCTCTAGGGAATGTTTAGTGTTTGCCCATGGTGCGGCTGCACTGCCGCTTTCTGCGATGATTCGCTGAAACAGATTCTTATTTCCAGGATAAATTCCCTGATAAATCACACTCCCTGCTCCAGCAGATTCACCAAATATGGTGATTCGTTCATTGTCACCTCCAAATGCATGTATATTGGCATGAACCCATTTGATAGCCTGATGCTGATCCCACAGTCCATAGTTGCCAGGAGCAGCCGAGTCACCAATGCTGAGGAAGCCTAGCGCTGACAGTCTGTAATTAATGGTAACTACAATAACATCACCAGTAGCTGCCAACTTGTCAGATACATACAGATTGGCGGATCCTGCGAAGAAGCCGCCTCCATGAATCCATACCATCACAGCTAGTTTTTCTTCTCCATCGTTTTTTTTCGGTGCATACACATTCAAAAAGAGGCAATCTTCGGATGTGGGACCCTCTACTGATATAAGCTGCACCTGCACACATTCAGGTCCGTGTTTTTGCGTGACCAATGGTTCTTGGAGTTTTGTCTTTGGCACTGTTTTTTGGAACCGTAGACTACCAACTGGAGGCTCGGCATAGGGAATACCGAGGAACTTTGATATCTGCACAGTCTTATCATCCAAGGTTACGTCCGTACTGAACCCGATAAATGTTCCAACGTCAGTACTAACCGTAACATCCTCGCGTTCACCGACAGAAACACTAACTAAAACGCCTAACAAAACGCAAGCGAAAGTTGTCACCGCCATTCCGCCGTTCACCTATACACAGAATACATGTGCAAGCCTGTGGTGTAGCGGATTGCACTTGTAAAGGGGTCATTCAATATGTACCCAAGTATTGCGTTATCTGTTTTCCAATAACTCGGTGAACCATTATACTTCGACTGCACATGTATCGGTAGACACTAATTAATACCAGTCACCGACTTACTCGGCGTCTGGTCTGGATCCACACAACACCGTTGATGTGCTTCCAATACAGTTGTAAGCATCTAGGATTGGGAACAACTTAACATACAAGAAAGAAGGTCTTATTGCAGTTGAAAGGTTAAAGTTATGTATATATTGTATTATATTCAATGTTAGCTCAAGTACTACCCAAACACCATTTAAACCCTTCACTACCTTACCCCAAGCACAATTGTTATTTGCAAATAGTTTGAATCTTGATTAGATGTCTGATCAGGATCCAAAATGTTTGGCAGTCAATTCTATACTGCATTTTAAAGTAAAAAAATATAACATTTAAATTTAAGAAGTAAAAGCAGACGACAATTGTTGAAAGTTGATGACGTTATATGGCAGTGGCCGGTTAAACAGGAATAGTTAATCCGCTTGTACGCCCGACCGTGACTTGACTGGTATTTGCAAACAGTGTTGCTTTAGATCAGACGTCGTGGAACGCGGCGTCTGCTGTGGATCCGAACAATTAAGAACTCATTTTGAAGAGCATGAAAACAAGATTTGGCTTATTTATTTTGTCAACGTACTACTACTACTATGCTGACGGTCGCGAAGCGACAATGTCTGTTTTCATCCTTTTATTTCACCGCTGTTTTCCATTTATTTCTCTGTCGTGACAGTTTAGCCCAGGAATGCAGCTTGATTTTTCTCTGTGTCAAGTTTCTCTTGATGGTATCCTTATACCGTAGACGAGGTCTACCCCTCTTCCTTTGATCAACTGGCAGCACTGAGAACAAGATCTGTTTTGGAATCCTGTCTTGTGACATCCTCATAAAATGTCCAGTCCATCGAAGATTCTTTCTGATCAGGAGGTCTTCCAAGGGTGGCAGTCCTGTTCTATCCAGTATTTCCATGTTTGTCTTCTTGTCCTTCCAGGATACCCCAAGAATAGACCGAAGATGCCGCATCATAAAAGCATGCAACTTCTTCACATGGCGTCTGTACATTGTCCAGGATTCCGCTCAATACAAGAGGGTGCTTATCACTACTGCTCTGTAGATCTTGCCTTTCACCTTCATTGACACATGGTGATTGTTCAAGAGTCTCTGACGCAGCCTGCCAAATGATGTACTAGCCTTTGCCATTCTTTTCTGAATCTCGACATCAATGCGTCCATCTTTTGCAACTGTGCTTCCAAGGTAGGTGAATTCTGGGACAGAGTTAAGTTTATTTCCATATACCATAATGTCTATTTCTTGGGTGCTTGAGGAGTCTGGTTGGTACATCACTTCAAGTTTTTTAATGTTAATCTTTAGACCAAACTTCTTTGATGCATCAGAGAAAGCATTCATGATTCGCTGAATCTCTTCTGGCGAGTGGGCAAGTAGTGCACTGTCGTCTGCGAACAGCAGTTCCCTAATCAGCACCTGGGAACACTTGGATTTTGCTTTGAAGTGTGCTACATTGAAGAGGTCAGCATCTTGTCTGGACTGAATATAGACACCATCCTCCAAGTGTTGGAAAGCCTCTTCCAGCATTGCTGATAGGAATATGGAAAAGAGTGTCGGGGCTAGTACATAACCTTGCTTGACACCATTGGTAACATCAAACGCCTCTGAGGTTTCTCCTCCATCGCTGACGTTTGCTTTCATCCCTGAGTGAAGAGATTCAACCATTGATGTGAACTTCTCTGGACATCCATACTTCCTCAGTAGCTTCCACAATCCTTTTCGCCCCACTGTATCAAAAGCTTTGTGAAATCGACGAATACCATGTACAGTGGCTGGTCCTGTTCTATACACTTTTCTTGTAGCTGTCTAAGACCAAAGATCATGTCTATAGTGCTCCTGTTGGGTCGGAATCCACACTGAGACTCAGGAACTACATTTGGGTGATGTGTTTGGAGAGTCTGTCAAGTAGGATCCTTGCAAAAATCTTGCCTGCAATGGACAGAAGAGAGATTCCTCTGTAGTTCCCACATTCTGTTCTGTCACCCTTCTTGAAGATGGTCACAATGGTGGAATCTTTCCATGCTTGTGGAACTGAGCCTTCATCCCATGCCTTGCATATCAGTTGGTGTAGCTCGGCAAGTAAGTTGGTACCGCCATGCTTCCATACTTCAGCAGGAATTCCATCCCCCCTGGAGCTTTACCATCCTTCAGGCCCGCTATTGCTTTTGTCATTTCCTCCATATATGGGGTCTCATCGAGACAAGTGTTGATGGTGCGCTGTTTTATGTTGGCAAGGGCTTCGGGTTCAATTTCCCCTTGTACATTTAGAAGCTTCTGGAAGTGCTCACTCCATCTTTCTAGAACTCTCTTGCTGTCTGAGAATATCTCCTGCCCATCTGCTGATTTCAGTTGTACCGGTCCTTTTTTCTGGGGTCCCCAAACTTCCTTGAGTCCACTGTAGAAGCCTTTCATGTCATTCCTGTCTGCAGCTCTCTGTAGCTCTTCTGCTTTTCTGTCCCACCAAGCCGTCTTTAGGGAACGGGTGTGCTGCTGGAGTAACCTGCAGACATCTTTGTATGCTGCAACGGTTGATCTGGTACCCCTGGTCTGAAGGACTTTCTGATGTGCTCGGTCTCTCTTATACAGCAGTTGACTTAATTCCTGGTCATCAGGATCGAACCAGTCTTGGTGTCTTCTGTTTGGCTTGCCAAGAGAAGTTTTGGCCGTGTTGTATACAACTTGTTGCAGAGCTGCCCATTTGTGGTCCACTGAAGATCTTTCCTCTACGTCAAGTTTGCCGAGGGCATCATCAATATCACTTGGTAGGCTCTCTCTATGATCAATGGCTTTAAGCTTCGCAGTGTTGAGCTTGGAAGGCTTCTTGTCAACGTATGTCAGACATATAAACAAGTAACCATTAGTTTCAGTAAAAGGGTTTATATTAAAACCGACTTTCAATGAACAATATATATTTCAATATTTTTCATAGTCGAGATACAGCGATGGCAAAATTAATTTACAAAATTTAGTCTTTACGAGATAAACGAGCATAAATCACACAATCATGTCTGTTGGAATAGATGGCGTGTGCTGTCACTGCTCTTCGTACTAGAAGTAAATAAATAAACTAACAGTAGCTATAGCAACTGGATTGATCTATGCGATTTAAAAACCAAACTACATGTAGATACAACTCAATTTTTATGTCGACACATTTTAATAATACTTGCAAAATAATATTAAATGTTTCTTAAGCTTTCTTTAATCATTAACTTTGTTTTTTAGATGTAAAGTTTAAAGGTTCCATTTGGTTTTTGAACAATCCATTTCAGGAGTTTCCAATTTTAACATGCATGGATCTACACACATGTAAATTTGACTGTCAAAAGTTGGAAAGTGACAACACCAAAATAATATATGATATACATGTAATACTTTCGACCTTTATTAACCCTTAAATCACACCGATTTTGCATTTTTTAATTTTAGTCGAGTTTGCAAACAATTTGGATCCAGATCAGTCACCGCATAACGCACACATTCAGGTCCGTATTTTTGCGTGATCAGTGGTTCTTGGAGTTTTGTCTTTGGCACTGTATTTTGGAACCGTAGATTACCAACTGGAGGCTCGGCATAGGGAATACCGAGGAACTTTGATATCTGCACAGTCTTATCATCCAAGGTTATGTCCGTACTGAACCCGATAAATGTTCCAACGTCAGTACTAACCGTAACATCCTCGCGTTCTCCGACAGAAACACTAACTAAAACGCCTAACAAAACGCAAGCGAAAGTTGTCACCGCCATTCCGCCGTTCACCTACACACAGAATACATGTGCAAGCCTGTGGTGGAAATATAAGTTAGAAACGAAAACACACTATTGTACTCAATAGTTCTGTAAAGCATGACACATGTGACAGAGCCATCTTGTTCTGTCTATAGAAGCCCTGACATACTCAAACTCAATGGTTTGTCTGAACCAAACCATCAAAAGTAAGAGACCGGCCTCACATGAGATGCTTCGTTGCTTACACATGTATATGCTTTAGAAATTTTACAGGTATAGCTGGTTGTGCATGCTTTATTTGCAAACCTTTTTACCGGACTAATGCTACCACCCAAGCTAAGTAAAGTGAAGCCTTTAATCGACTTTTGAGGAAGCGTACGGTGGGTAAGAAGTTTTTCTTTCCAAATGAGCGCGTTTATGCTTAAAGACATCTCCTGACGACCTTTTGATCATAACACCTTGCTAGACAATTTCCTTGCAAAAAGCATGGGTCTTGTGGACATGTAGGTAGCAAAGAACCATTGGAGCTTCCGATGTGAGACACGACCTTTATATTTGATAGTTTGAACTGTTTGGTTAGAAATAACCATTGAAAATCACTAGAGCATGAGTATAATCTGGACCTTACCAGGTAAACTGAGATTGTGTTGCCCGTGATTTGACAGTTACATTGACACCTCCAGAACAATGGGCTGGTGGTCCCTCAATGGACTGAGGAAAAGTCTTTAAACATTTTTCCATTACAAGCATTTTGGAGCCAGACCAGATGCCGGATAACCTGACGTCCGATCAGGATCCGAACTGTTTGTCATTAAGGAAGAAATAATTCATTAGAACATAAAAACAACAAAAAAATCCATGTAATTGTCTACATTTAAGTTAAAAGCGTTTGCGCTTCGTTTGCGCTTAACTCATTGAGCCCTAGTGACGCATATATGCGTCTTTTACAAAAAGTGTTCCCGTGAACAGTTCACTTGTCCTATGCAAACAGTGAAGTCCCTGATCAGAGGGCTACTGCAGGAGCCCTCTGATCAGGGTCTTCACTGTTTGTCATTTTGTAAAATATTATAAAAAAACACTTAATAGTTGAAAATTGACCAGCCTTTATTGCAATTTGGACTTGTCCATTGGAAATTTCAGGGGATAATGAGTTAAACGGAAAACAATGGCGGTTTCTGCATTGTTCAGGTGATCAAAGACAGTTTAATTGCTAAAGGCAGGATAAAAATGATGCAGAAAACGCTTATAACTAGAAACTCTCTGCATTATTGCCATTCTTCATTTAGCATCCAATTGTACATGTATAATATCCCACTCATATGCATTGAATGGTCGCTTTAAAGGGACTCGCAACCGGATGGTGTACTTGTCAAAATAAAATAAAATACTCAAATAAAAGCAAATTTGTGGCATTATTTGGCTTCTGACATTAAAAAAATATGATCAGTCCAAAAAAAGTCTCAAGAATCGTCACCGAATCTTAGATTTTTAGATATTTTCCATCGCTTTTCTATACCGACTAGTAGACGGTATAGTTGTTGTTGTTGCTTCTCTACACGGGCTCAGACATAAACACGAGCCGAATTACGAAGTTGTATGCACTTTCGATCGCTACACATTGAAATACGTTAAATCGAACCGAGATAAACGGATAGTTCCGTGGTCCATTGGTCTAAGCGGTTTCCCCTATTTTGCCTTCTGTCCGCCAAATGCCGGGCCCCGGGTTCGAATCCCACCAGAGACCATTATTTGTTTTTATTGAAATACATTTTTTTAAAACAGAATTTCTTATCCTAAACTAATTCTTTACCATTTATATAAGCGTTTGACACATATTTACAAATTACTATTTATAATGCACCATCTGGTTGCGAGTCGCTTTAAATGTCAGTTACTTGGTCGAGAGCAATACCGTGCTTGTCAATATGGTAGAAGGTTACAGTGGAGAATCTGTTATTCTTTCCCGTTTAAACGCAAACGTACGCAAACGCATTTAGCGCTAAAACGTAGAAAAGAACAACTTTTGGACAATTCTGATAATTCATGTTTATCTTGGTGGCAAACAGTTTGGACTGCAAATAATAGTTTTAGCGTAAACGCGTTTATTGGGAAAGAATAACACATTCTCCACTGTACTTAGATGGTTGTGCGAGCTGAATGTTGACCTGAAATAGGAAATTAGTTCTGACCATGTTGAACGGCCAGTTTAAACAAACCAAATACAGTGTGTGTTCTCGCATTGAACTTATATTTACACCACATACAGTGGAGAATCTGTTATTCTTTCCCGTTTAAACGCAAACGTACGCAAACGCAAAGCACTAAAACGTAGAAAAGAACAACTTTTGGACAATTTTGATAATTCTTGTTTATCTTGGTGGCAAACAGTTTGGAGCCTGATCAGACGCCGGGTTACCCGGCGTCTGATCTGGCTCCAAACTGTTTGCACTGCAAATAATAGTTTTAGCGTAAACGCGTTTATTTGGAAAGAATAACAGATTCTCCACTGTACAGAGGTAACCCCTTCACTGCCATGGCGTCATCAGCTTAAACAAAGTGTATTCTGTTTTTATTTCTCAAATTAAAATTTAATGTATTTTGACATAAGGAATATAAAAATATTGTTATAAAGTTTGGATCCTGATCAGAAGCCGCGTTACGCGCCGTCTGATCAGGATCCAAACTGTTTGAAAATAACCATTGTATTCTGGGTAAGGCGGTTAATGGGGTTAATGTTGTACCTAGTTATTGCCCTGTTGCTTTTGACTGCCGCGCCAGTTGAAAATGCAGTAGAACATCCTTCCAGCGACACTGATTTAGAAAAGCAAGATGAAAGTAAAGCAGAGAGCTTCTTTAGGAACTTTCTGTATTACTTTTTTACTGAATTGGTGTCACCTGCATGCCTATAAGACACTCAAAATAAGCATAACTCTTAAAATTATGATAGTTTGAATTACTTTAAGTGGACTCTAGTCCACATTTGACTATCTAGTGTTACTTTTTTGTCAATAAATGTACATGTATTGTTATAATTATGACGAACGGTGCACAGTCTAATCAGATTAGTATTTTAGAAATCCTCTAAAATGGGTATTCACTGTTTGAATAGGACCAATGTACTCTTAACAGGTACACTATTTGCAAAGAACGCATATATGCGTGACTATGGTTCAAATGGTTAAGATACTGTTTTTGTTCTTGCAAATTGTTAGTTCATATTGATTGTGTTATTTTGTTGTTAATTATAACATTTGCATAAAATGGCTTTTTGAAGGCCTCAATGTAGATTAGTCGCTGGACTAATTCAGTTTTTGTTTTTAAAAACATATTTTATTGCCCAATATTTGTATAGAAATTCATAATAACAATTCAAATGATCAAATGGTAATATCATACATACAAATATATGTGCAAAAGGGTCGGGCTTCCAACGTTAGTATTAACCCTTTGAACCCTAGTCCCGCATATAGGCGTCCTTTTCAAACAGTGTTCATGTGAATAGTACACTTGTCCTATGCAAACAGTGAATACCCAGATCAGAGGGCTCCGAAAGGAGCCCTCTGATCAGGGTCTTCACTGTTTGTCATAATGCCAAACATTGACAAAAACAACCGTAAAGTCAGAAATGGACTAGACTAAAATGGAAACTGGAATTGTCCATTTAAAGTTTCAGGGAGGAAAGAGTTAAACAGCATTCCCATTCTAATAGGTTTACATCATGTGCCATCTGCTTGTTTACAATTGTATTACATGACTGTTGTGTATATTTTATTAAAAGACAATAAAGATGAACAAAGGCAATGAAAAGGAACTGGACTCGTTACATAAAGTAATTCAATGGCAGCTTACTGTAGAACGAAAGTAATGCAGAAGCTCCCTAAAAAGTTTGTGCAATTGTTTTGTACAGCACGAAACAGTCAACTTCTTTCAATTACTATTGTATTAAAAATTGAGTTAAATGTATAAAACACGTTGAATTGTTATTAGAAAATTAACGAAGTGTATACAATTAACATTTTTTCACTGCCTTTATGATGGCGTTACGTGGTGTCTGGTGATGATCCAAATTGTTTTCATACAGTGGAGAATCTGTTATTCTTTCCCAATAAACGCGTTTACGCGAAAACTATTATTTCCAGTGCAAACAGTTTGGAGCCAGATCAGACGCCGGGTAACCCGGCGTCTGATCAGGCTCCAAACTGTTTGCCACCCAGATAAACAAGAATTATCAGAATTGTCAAAAAGTTGTTCTTTTCTACGTTTTAGTGCTTTGCGTTTGCGTACGTTTGCGTTTTAAACGGGAAAGAATAACAGATTCTCCACTGTATGTTAGAGTCATCGAGCCTGAATGGGTTTAAGGTTGAGGACCACTAATGAGATCGGACCAATGTTGGTAAATATCGGTACTCTGCGGAAAACGCTCGGCTATTCTCGTCAACTGTCGGTCCGTTCCAACCCTGGCTAAAGCATATTTCGGAACGGACCGTCATTTGACGAAAATGGCCGATCGCTTTACGTAGAGTGCCGATTTTGGTCCGATCTTATAAGACTTCCTCAACCTTAAAGTGCTTCAAATGCGATGTTTTCTTATCAGTATACATTAACAGACTATGCTAAGAGAAAAAAAGTCATAAAGTATGACACCTGTTTTAGGGAAAAATAACTGCGTTTTAAATATAACTCCAGAAAAGCCGTGGATAGTATTTGAAATATTAAAATCATCATTTCTCAATCAAAACCTATGTAGATATTGTGACTATTCATTCGAGATGGTTCTTATGAGTAGTCACAGCGTAGAGTTTAACGGAGACGCCAAGTACCGTGATGATTGTATAAGAATAATAAGATATTCGGAATATCTAGTTTAACCCTTATAATGCTGAATTGACGTCTGCTACAAATATATCGTCTGCAAAAATAAATCAAAATTAGTTTTTAAGCTTTTGAAACTAAGGAAAGATTGAAAATGAGTTGAAAACAGTTTGGATTCAGATCAGACGCCTGCTATGGATCCAAACCGTTTGCAAATATAAGCCAAGTCCCGCTAAGCATGGAAAGGGTAAATTCTCTCGCTGTCAATGACGCCGAAATGCGCATTTGCAAACAGTTTGGATCCTGTGGCGTCTGATCAGGATCCAAATTGCTTGACACTCGTTTCAGTCATACTGCATTAAATCTATTTTTGAAACGATATTGAAGACAACGATATTGAAGCAGACGATACTATGGCGGCGAAGGGGTAAAGAGCTCATGATAAACTTGACAATGAAAGTGTTAACTCTCTTATCTTGAGCCTAGATATACAAATATTTGTAGACAACTGTATGGTATAAGTAAAATGCAGACATACAGAATTCTAATTGGACTAATTTGGCTAAGTCTATACGAGACTGAGGGAAGTATGTATCGTCATTTACCCTTTCATCACTAACTCTAACTTCCTGTTTTAACCATTTCATCGGTAAAATATAGTTTCTTTTAACACGTTCACCACCTTACCCCAGTACAAATGCAAACAGTTTGGATCCCGATCAGACGCCGCGTAACGCGGCGTCTGATCAGGATCCGAACTGTTTGACATTCATTTCAGTATTTTCACGTCAAAATACCTAAATTCTAAATTTGAGAAATAAAAACAGACGACAATTGTTTAAAATTTGATGACGTCATGGCAGTGAAGGTGTTAACAATTTTGTAGGCAGTATACATGTATAGCTAACGAAATATAGATATGAGTGCCATACAGTTTGTATCCTGATCAGTTGTCGCGTCACGTGGCGTCAGATATAGAACCAAACTGTTAGTAAAATCAACTTTAGTCACCGTTGGCAGAGAAAGTTTTAAGCGAAACAGCTGACATTTCACAAGAGATGAACTTTGAAGTAAACTACATGCATGAAATACGGTTGTTTCGACGATAAAGGTATTAGTAATTCTTCCTCAATAAGTGCGTGTATGCTGACAAAGTTATCCGACTTATGTCTGTTATAAACAGTTTGGAGTCAGATCAGAACGTGGTTAAATACATAACCTAGACCTCTTACCAGGGGCCCGTTTCATAAAACTTCTTACGACAAATGTTGTCGTAAGTCAGATGATAAAACTCTCAATAAGTATTTATTTCTCCATCTAATCCTGTCTTGTGACATCTTTTTGGAATCGTCTTGAAAAGACGATTCCAAAAAGGTGTCACAAGACAGGATTTGATAGAGAAATCAGAGATTAAATGTATTTTAAAGTTTTGACTTACGACAACATTTGTCGTAAGATGTTTTATGAAACGGGACCCAGGAGTCTAGATATTTGTTTGCAACTGAGATAAAAAATATATTGCCAGAATAAGAGCGGGTAAATGCAATTTTGTTATTTTTGTCATTTGTTATCTCACCAGAGCAGTTTAGTGTATTGTTTACATCAGGGTCAATGCTTTTGAAATGGAAAACATTTCAAATGATATACAGTGGAGAAACTGTTATTCTTTCCCGTTTAAACGCAAACGTACGCAAACGCAAAACACTAAAACGTAGAAAAGAACAACTTTTTGACAATTCTGATAGTTCATGTTTATCTTGGTGGCAAACAGTTTGGAGCCTGATCAGACGCCGGGTTACCCGGCGTCTGATCTGGCTCCAAACTGTTTGCACTGCAAATAATAGTTTTAGCGTAAACGCGTTTATTGGGAAAGAATAACAGATTCACCACTGTAGCTAACAGTGTTGACTCTGATGAGACACCTCGTAACGCGGCGTCTCATCAGGGTCTACATTGTTTGCTAATGTCCACTTTAGTAGAGACTAGGCTTAAATGGGTTAAAGCCTGACCCGTTTAAGCGCTGTTGAAGTTACAGTATAGTTTCTGCAGCGAGACTCAGATGAAATGTTTTGAAATATTCAGTTGTTCTAGGTGGAACTGTACCCACTGCGTGCAATGGCAAGTACTTGGATGTTGTTTTCGTGTTGGATTCATCGACCAGTCAGGGTTCGGACAACTTTAGGATACAGAAAGATTTCGTCATAAACTTTGTAAACCAGTCGGACATAGGACCTAACCATGTTCAGATTGGACTAGTGACCTTCACAACTACAGCCAGAAACGAATTTTACCTTAATACGTAAGTTGTATCGTAGGTCCGTAAAAGGCAGTAACTTTTCTATAAAGACCAATAAATTGTGTTACGACAGGTGACTGCTAAAAGCAAGGTGACAGTAAAACAGAAATTTTAGGAGTTCTCTGCTTTATTGTCACTTTGATTTAAACTGTCACCCGTCTTTTAAACAGTCAATTTGAATATAATCGTCGTTTTACTGGTCGTAAAAGAGAAGTTGAACTCTATTCAAATATGACAATCTTTATGTTTAGTATTTCAAAAGATGAATACGTGGGTTTCATTCGATCTTATGTATGCTTCTTATACTTTGTCTGTGTGGTCTCTGTATCTCCCTATCTTTCTCCCATCTCCTTTCTT
The DNA here is from genome assembly GCA_922989275.2 of Gari tellinella. Classification (NCBI taxonomy): domain Eukaryota; kingdom Metazoa; phylum Mollusca; class Bivalvia; order Cardiida; family Psammobiidae; genus Gari; species Gari tellinella. The sequence goes on from OV277857.1 coordinate 78,206,075, forward strand.
CTTCTCTCTCAGTATGTATCGTTCACTCTTCACGTTCCCGTCCCGTCTAATAATTGTTATCATGTATACTGTTTTAATGCATGGTGGACAATGAAGTTAGTTTCTGTTGGTAACGAACACAATAGATATATATTCAACATTAATGGCATTACCATTTCATGAAACGAAAGGTTCTTTTTGCAAGTGTTACTTTGTGGAAGTTCTAACTGAAGGATAATTACACTTATCTCAAACTCCCTATTGACAGTGAAAACCATATTCATTTTCTTAGGTACACAAATAAGACCGCCATTATATCAGCCGTGCAAGCCCTCCATTTCCGGTCTGGGACTTCCGCCACAGACAAGGGCCTCAATACCGCCCGATACTTCCAGTTTGCGTCGTACAATGGGGCCCGCCTGAGTGCCAGCAAAATAGTTATAGTCATGGCGGACGGACGGTCGAACGACATGGACAAAACTTTACAACAAGCGTACGTTTTGAAGGTATTTATTCAACGTCATAGACAAGAAGTATTTCAGGACCTGCAAACGATGTAGACTGTGATCAGACGTCACGTTATAACACGGCGTCTGAACAAGATCAGCATTGTAGGCAGTAATTATTGTGAACAAGTGGTCGATGTAGATGATTGAAGAAACTGTGTAGAACCCTAGCACATATAGCTATAGTTTGTTGGATTGTAGTTTGCAGCATTCTTTGACAACAGTAGAATGCGGTTTAGAAACAGAAAAAAACATTAGACCTAGATTGATTATTCATATATAGATATATTCATCAGGTGATTACCCCACATCCGATTATTCAGTCATTGTCTGTGCTATTTGCACTATCAGACTGTTTGCAAATTACATTGCACACAATACAACGATGTTGTATATAAGCTAAAATAGAAAATACCGAAACCATTATATTGGCTATTTCATAAGAGTTATCGATTGTTCTTGATATTTAGACATATAATATTATACTACTTTAGCCAAAAACTTTTAGATAATAATAATTTTGTATGTCAACCGCTTATATAACACGTACATATTAGTTTAGGATAAGAAGAAAGAAAATAAAAGCTCGGTGTATAAATTATAACTATTTTCTTCAGTTGACTAAGTTTTTATGGAGTAATGGGTTAAACACCAGTGCCCATTGGAAATGTCAATTACATCTGAAATACGTGTTGATTTTAAACAACAGTGAAGAAGACGTTAATCTTTCCTGTTTTTAACTCTTTCCTCCCTAAAACTTTCAATGAATAATTCCAGTTTCCATCTAAGTCTAGTCCATTTATGACTTTTAAGGGTTGTTTTTGTCAATGTTTGACATTATGACAAACAGTGAAGACCCTGATCAGAGGGCTCCTTTCGGAGCCCTCTGATCTGGGTTTTCACTGTTTGCATAGGACAGGTGTACTATTCACATGTACACTGTTTGAAAAGCACGCCTATATGCGGGATTAGGGTTCAAAGAGTTAAAGGAAACGCAATGCATTTAAATATAGAAAATGATAGCTGATTGAAAATTTTGATGACTTATTTTTATCGGTATGACAAACTACTTGGAGCCTGGTCAGACGCCAGGTTTCCCCGAAGTATGTACATCTTTTGGCAAAAACGCATTTAGGGAAACAATTGCGCCATCTCAAATGTTCTGGACGCATTCACAATAGTTATCTTATGTTGTATAATGTTTGCAGAAAACGACTCATGCCCGTGTGTTGACGGTGGGTGTTGGTTTGAGTCTGTACCAGTATGAGCTGCAGAGTATTGCCTCTGGTAGTGACTACGCCTTCACGCTGACAAGTCACGATCTCATACCAGCCGTTTTGAAAAAAGTCAAGAACGCTACTTGCAGCGGTAATTGATTTGATGTGTATTTAATTATTATTTAGCGTACACACATTTTATTTCCATAATTGCACAAATATTAAACCCCATACATGAATAAACAATTGGGCGAGGTATTTCAGGTTCAGCAGAAATATAACCATGTACATGTGTATACAGTGGAGAATCTGTTATTCTTTCCCAATAAACGCGTTTACGCTAAAACTATTATTTGCAGTGCAAACAGTTTGGAGCCAGATCAGACGCCGGGTAACCCGGCGTCTGATCAGGCTCCAAACTGTTTGCCACCAAGATAAACAAGAATTATCAGAATTGTTCAAAAGTTGTTCTTTTCTACGTTTTAGTACTTTGCGTTTGCGTACGTTTGCGTTTAAACGGGAAAGAATAACAGATTATCCACTGTACCAATATCTGCATGTTGATTAAACCCTTTACTCCATAGATACGCGTTTTACGCATTCAAGTTATTTCTGCGCTAAAAATAAGAGTTTTAATCTATGCATTCATGGATATGTATCATAAGAAATGTTTTCTGTTTTCTAGCAGATGGTAGATTGAAGCAGACTGAAAGTAAATCAGAATGGGCATTTAAAGCGCAAACTGTTTTACTTTCAACCTGTTTTAAGTAGTCACCTCTCTTCAATACATGTACAGTGGAGAATCTGTTATTCTTTCCCAATAAACGCGTTTACGCTAAAACTATTATTTGCAGTGCAAACAGTTTGGAGCCAGATCAGACGCCGGGTAACCCGGCGTCTGATCAGGCTCCAAACTGTTTGCCACCAAGATAAACAAGAATTATCAGAATTGTCCAAAAGGTATCCTTTTCTACGTTTTAGTGCTTTGTGTTTGCGTACGTTTGCGTTTAAACGGGAAAGAATAACAGATTCTCCACTGTACTTACTAGAAATATACCATGGAGTAAAGGGTTTTAAGTACCTTCGGTATGTTTCTTCTCTTTTGATACGCAATTTCACTGATCTAGATCTTTGCAATTTGTTATAACGTCGTTTTTTGGGGCTTTATCTTGGCTCTACATATTGAATATTCATGTATAATTAATCAATATTGAGTTACGAAATTCTCATAATAGTAGAGGGCATTTAAAAATTTTGGGGAAAAAAAATGCACAGAAATGATTTTTGTGTTTTCATATGCTCCAATATGTACCGAATGACAGAAAAAAAGTCTAGAAAAATCAAACGATGCGAAATATGATTTTTTGGGGTAAAATGATTGAATTGATAAATGAAAATGATAATTTTTGGAATTTCCATACTGCAACCCTGGGTATTAACATAAAGGTTTCAAATCTACAAATTAGACTGGCAGTTATATCCACTGTAGAATAGTACTAATTAGGATATATAAAACTTTAAAAAAAATGGTTCTTTTTGGGTGAAAATCATGAAAATATTAAACAAAACCCCAATTTATAGAGATTTTAGTAGAGCTTCCCTGGTGTCAAACATCCAAATAAAGGAAAAGATGCACAGAAATAGTTTTTGTGTTTTCATATGGTAGAGCATGTACCAAATAACCGAAGAAAAATCTAAGAAAATCAAACAATGCGAAATATGTTTTTTGAGGCAAAATTGTTGAAATAATAAATGAAAACGCCAATTTTAGGGATTTCAGTACTGTGTCGTTGGTTATCATTATAAAAGCTCCACATTTACAGGCTAGATACTTATACATCTCTATTGTGAAATAGTACTATTAAGGATAGCTAAAACTTTGAAAAATGAATTTTGGGGTAAAATTGTTGAAATAATAAATGAAAACGCGAATTTTTGGGATTTCCCTACTGTGAACGTGGATATCAATATAAATACACCAAATATGCAGGTTAGACAAAACATCATTTTTACTGTGTAATGGTACTAGTAAGGATAAATAAAACTTTCAAAAAACTGTTTTTTGGGGTTCAATTGTCAAAATATTAAACCAAAATCACCAATTTGGGGGATTTTCGTAGACAATCCCTGCCATCAAAAGTGATTTATGTGTTATCATATGCTTTAATATGTACAAACTAATAGAAAAATCATCTAGGAAAATCATACAATACCAAATATGGTGTTTTGGGGTAAAATCGTTGAAAAATAAAATGTAAATGAGCTTTTTCGGGATTTTACTACTGTGATGGTGGCTATTAAAATAAAAGCTCCAAATCTACAGGTTAAACAAATATTCAATTGCGCTGTGGAATGGTACTGTTAAAGATGAATAAACTGTCAAAAAACTGAATTATGCAGTAAAGTTGTTATAATAATTAAACAAAAAAACCACCAATTTTCGAGATTTTAGCAGAGATCTCCTGACCTGAAAATTCCGAATAAAGCCTTATAAGCAAATAAAGGGAAAAGTATTGAAAATTGATTTATATGTTTTAGTATGTTTCAATATGTATTAAATAACAGCAAAATAAAGGAAACTCCAACAAAGCCAAATATGACTTTTCGCGGTAAACTGGTTAAAAAAATAGTTTAAATTTGATTTTTTGGAATTTCCACAACATGGCTTTAGATATAAATGTAAAAGCTTCAAATTTACAGGTAAGACACATTATACTTTGTACTGTAGGCTATACTCACTCTGATTTGGGTCCTCAAATGATATATATTCTTGTTCCGCATACAATTAGGGTTAAGTAACAACCTATATTCGCATCGTACACAATAAGGGTTAAATTACAGCATTTTGACAATTAAACCAGTGTACTAGCTTAGAGGCAGCATTTAAAATGCCGCTTGTCAAATCAGTGTCCACTGATAGTAGACAATAAGCACCACAAAACGTATATTGAATGTTATTGACCTGGTGATATATACACTATCAGTTATTTCATATATATACGAGCAAGCACTGTTAGATCAATTAATTACATAAATTACATGTATGATGGCCCAATGTGCGTATACTATGATTTGCTGATATTTCATACAGTTGTCAGATTCCATTATTACAGCTCAAAGTACAGGTTAGCTCATGTCTATTAGTTTCCAACCAACACCAGAACCAACCAGTTTTGCGCAGAAAATCCAACATGGCAGACAATTGTTCGTTTGTTTATGTTTTGATTTTTTTTATTGGTGGAGGGGGTGTATTTTTCCAAACCCTATATATTTATAAATTGTTATGTGTGATTTTGAATAAACTAGTTACATATCTCATTTAAAAGGACTGTGTCAAGCCTATTGATTTGGAGTTTTTATTATTAATTCATATCCTCCCCCATATACAGAAATTAAAAATTTGCTGTTTTATGTATATTTTTTAATGTTTTCCTCAAAAAGTTATTTTCAAACTTTGTATTTATCATCTTTAGTAAGCTGTTGTTTTGGAAAGAATATATAACTTATTTGTGCATTTGAAGCTTTACTGGTCATATCCACAGTCATATAGTCAAACAACTGGGCTTGACGTGTCAAAGGTCAGCAGAGTCCATTTTTAAGGAGAGCAGCATTCCGCATGTTCTCCGACCATTTTTATACAATCAAGATTAGTATAATTAGATACAAATGAAGGCGATATTATTGTTAGCACTTTAGAGCAGTAGGTAAATATAGGTACACAGAGTGTATTGCGATATAATTATTTTAATAAGCGTAGGTTCGAATCCCGCGTCGACCTCAAACTTTTTTTAATATAAAATGAATTATCTAATTTCATACTGTGTGATTATACTAACCATTTATACACATGTTCGTCAAATTTGGGGCAGGGGTGCATGGATTTCTAGGCCTATATTAGCCATACTTTCACAAAACAAATCGATGATAAAATATGAATATCAATATAAGTTTTAGTCACTTTCTTCAGAAGGCTTTCTGCATTACCTTAATGCAATGTAATTATATAATCTTTAATATTGTTTTGGCAAAACAATATCATAGGTTGCTGCGAGATTCGAACCCGTGCTTGATAAAATGTTATCCGATCATATACTTATACCTACGTCTTATCCACTACGTTATGTTTCCAATAACTAATTCATTTATTTGTACCGTAAACCAAACCTTTTCCTTTAAAACTTGACACGGGGACATCTGAAATGCTGATCTCCCTTATAAATGGACTCGGCCACCCTTTGACACGTCAGACCTAGTTGTTTGACTATAGTAATGAAATTGGAAATGGTAGTTATCCTTACTTATAAAAAGTTTCCATTTATATAATTGTCTTAACTATATTTTTAAGTTTTACATTCATGTTATATTGCTGTAACAATATACTGAAGATATTGTCTTTTTGTTTAACTATTATAAGTTATACATGTATATTACTTCATTGAAACTTATATACTATGCTAACAAATACACTGTAGTGCCTTGATGGTCACATCCAATGTCACTGTAAAAATCCTCAGTGAAAACTGTTTTCGTTTAACTTATATCTTATCACCAAAATTTATTAATGTTAGAAATCATAATTTATTTGTACTAGTGCTATAGGCTTTATTTCATGGTGCCTGTTGACTTTTAAATGGATTTGGAGCTTTTTTAATCATATTTAAAATCACAATACATTAAAACATGTGTCTGTTTAAACGTTTTACCAGTTGATTTGTCTTTACTTTAACTAAGCTACATTAAAATGGTGTGTGTGTGTAAGTTATAGACTTTGAACGTTTGGTTACATATCTAAGGTCACCGTAGTGAAGTGAAAAGATAAGGGTTTTCATTTTAAAGCTTAATTCATCCTTAATAGTACAAGGCTACAGTGCACAGTAATATGTATCTTACCTGTAAATGTGTAGTTTCTACATTCCTGTCTAAGGCCATAGTGTGGAATTTCCAAAAACATGCATTTACATTAATTGTTTTAATCAGTATACCCCAAAATTTATATTTGGCTTTGTTGGATTTTCCTAGATTGTTTTACAAACGAGAATTGGTGATTTTGGTTACCCCAAAAACCAGTTTTTTGAAACCTTTATTTATCCTAACAAGGACCATTCTAAAGTAGACATGAATATGTGTCTAGCCTGGATATTTGGAGCTTTGATAGTGATATCCATGGTCACAGAAAGGAAATCCCAAAAATTAGCTTTTCAGTTAATATTTCAACCATTTTACCCAAAAATCATATTTCGGATTCTTTGATTTTCCTACATTATTTGTTTGTTATTTGGTACATATTGAAACATATCATTACTGATAAATAGATTCTGTGCATATTTTCCATTAGTTTGATTTCAATCTCAAAATCTGTCAAAAATCCCCAAAATATGAAATTTTGGTTAAATAATTTTACGATTTTACCCCCCAAAATTTATTTTTTTAAAGTTGTATTTATCTTAACTAAGGCCATTCAACTGTAGACATGAATATTTGTGCAGCCTGTAGATTTTGAGATTTTATATTGGTATCCTCGATCACAGAAGGGAAATCCCAAAAATTAGTGATTTTAGTTATTATTTAAACCATTTTACCCAAAATCATATTTTGCATCGTTTCATTTTCCTAGACTTTTTGTCTGTTATTTGGGTACATATTTAAGCAAATAATAACATATAAATCAACTCTGTGCACATTTTCCTTTATTTGCTTTTAGATGTCAGGGTCTGTTTGAAATCCTCAAAATTTGTGTTTTTTGTTTTATATTTTGACAATTTCACCCTAAAAATCAGCTTTTTGAAATTTTTATTTATCTTAACAAGTACCAATCCACAGTTTACACGAGTATTTGTATAGCCTGTAGATTTCGAGCTTTTATATCGATATTCTCCATCACAGAAGGGAAATCCCAAAAATTAGCGATTTCAGTTATCATTTCAACCATTTGACCCAAAAAACATAGTTTGCATTGTTTGATTTTCCTAGACTTTTTGTCTGTTATTTGGTACATATTTAAGCAGATAATAACGTATAAATCAACTCTGTGCACCATTTCCTTTACTTGCTTTTAGATGTCAGGGTCTGTTTGAAATCCTCAAAATTTGTGATTTTGGTTTAATATTTTGACAATTTCACCCCAAAATCATTTTTTTGAAACTTTTATTTATCTTAACAAGTACCATTCCACAGCTGACATGAATATTTGTCTAGCCTGTAGATTTCGAGATTTTATATCGATATCCTCGATCACAGAAGGGAAATCCCAAAAATTAGCGATTTCAGTTATTATTTCAACCATTTTACCCCAAAACCATATTTCGCATCGTTTGATTTTCCTAGACTTTTTGTCTGTTATTTGGTACATATTTAGGCAAATAATAACATATAAATCAACTCTTAGCACCATTTCCTTTATTTGCTATGAGATGTCAGGGTCTGTTTGAAATCCTCAAATTTGTGATTTGGGTTTAATATTTTGACAATTTCACCCCAAAAATCAGTTTTTTGAAAATGTTATTTATCTTAACAAGTACCATTCCACAGCTGACATTTATGTTTGTCTAGTCTGTAGATTTCAAGCTTGTATATTGGTTTCTACGATCGCAGTTTGGAAATCCCAAAAATTCGTGCTTTCACCTATTATTTTAGCCATTTTACCCCAAAAATCATATTTCGCATCGTTTGATTTTCCTAGACTTTTTTTCTGTCATTCGGTACATATTGGAGCTTATGAAAACACAAAAATCAATTCTGTGCATTTTTTTTCCTTTATTTCGATTTTTGACGCTAGATGCCCTCTACTATAAGGACACTTAAACAGTCTAGTTTCACTTTGATCTGTAAAAGTATCTAAGTAAACAGAGTAGATCCTGTTGTACAGGGGCTGTCTTTTCTAGTCCACTTTGTTTGCAAAGGTTTAACAAATTCTGATTAATGATTTTGTCCCCTTCTAACATGATTCGTTTTGTATATATTATATTAATTTTGTTTGTGGACCATGTTGAAAAAATGGTTGTTGATACAAAATATGTAATTCACATGAAATAAAATCGTTATTATTACAACAATATAGTAAACCTGGTATCAAGAGACGTTCAATACAATTTGTCATGTTCTAAACATGTTACATGTACAGTGGAGAATCTGTTATTCTTTCCCGTTTAAACGCAAACGTACGCAAACGCAAAGCGCTAAAATGTAGAAAAGAACAACTTTTGAACAATTCTGATAATTCTTGTTTATCTTGGTGGCAAACAGTTTGGAGCCTGATCAGACGCCGGGTTACCCGGCTTTGTAGTATTATCATACTATTGAGGGTTTGGATTCTGATACTTTTATAGTATGGATACAGATACCGTTAAGAGTGAGGCTCTTGATATCCTGTGGGGATGTGGATCCAACTTATGTATAAATTTACTATTAGCAGAATACAATTGTACATGTACTACTGTACTTTAAAGTCGGTCATTTGACCTCTGGTCAGATGATAAGTTTATCTATCACCAGTGGACACGACGACCCTTGAAGTGACCATTTATATAAAGATTGTTTGTGTACTACTAGCTGAACTTTAAAGCGGTCATTTGACCTCTGGTCATATGATAAGTTATCTATCTCCACTGGGCACGGCGACCCTTGAAGTGGACATTTATATAAAGATTGTTTGTAATACTAGCAGAATTTCGTCAGCTTTATTTACAAGTAACTATAAAAGTCATGAGGCGAATGGTCATGATGGTACCGATCGCCCCGTGGCTTGAACGACAGCCGTTTATGCAACGTGACCAGTTGTTTAGCTCCCTATAAATACAAGGATAAAACTAGATGTCTTCAGTTTGAAAGTAAATCACCGGCCAGTGACAAACTCCTGCTACATCTATTGTGGCAGCTTTTATTATGGCGATTTATTAACGTTGTTCGGTCTAGGCGCAGACTTTGTTTCTTCTCTGGAGTTAACATTTGCAAATGTGGAACGTGGTCTTCACTGTTAGACATTCAATACAAATTAAATAACTTATAGTACCAAACTGTGTTTGTTTGCTACGCCAAGTCCTTTGATTATACCACATCATAGGCTTTACTGGTGCCTGCGATCAGGATACGATCTGGAGCCAAACAGGACGATCATGATGGCCAAAAGGTAAGCAGAGCTTTATTTCAAAATTGATCACTGTGTTTGTCTTTGGTGGCAAAAATGCGATATTCATTAGATATGTAATAAAGAAATTATAAAATAACAAGACATGTAGGGTGGGGGTGTGTTCATTAAAGTAAATTTCTACAAAAATGGCCGAGCCAGTAGATGTGTACGGCTTAATTTCTGAGTCGGTGGGGCAAATAAATAAAAATTTAAATGCGCTAGCGACAAATGTAGCTGCTCAAAGCTTACATTCCTCGGTTCCAAATTTTGATGGGAGCGATGTTAAGTTGTTTAAAGGTTGGGTTAAAGACATAGAGAAGTTTGGTAGGTTGAATACCATCGATTCATCTAGTCTCATTTCGGTTGCTTATCAGACAAGCAGAGGTCCAGTGTCTGATTATTTGTTTAGGTTCCAACAAACGAATGTTGGAGATAACTGGGGGGTTGTGAAAGCTGAACTAGCTACGCGGTTTGGCGAATTAACCGACCCAACTTATTGTTTCGCGCTATTGCGAAAAATTAGGCAAAAAGAGGATGAAACTGTCCAAATATTTTGCGAAAGACTGTTGTCTCTAGCGGATGACGCCTTCAGTCATACTAATGTTGCGGACCCGATGGTTCAAAGGCAATTAGTCGATGTATTTATTAATGGTGTAAGAGATCACCATATTAAAATGAGAATACTCAGGGAGAATCCTGTTAATTATGGAAGAGCGGTAGAGATTGCGCTCTTTGAGCAAAATCTACGAAAGAAATTTGACTTAAGGTTAGGTAGTCGAACTGACAAACATACGGACGAAAGTCCTATGGAAGTAGATTATTTCCGCGGAACAAAGAAACAGCGTTGTTTCCGGTGCAACAAACTAGGTCATATTTCTAAAGATTGCAGAGTTAGGCAAGTTAATGCAGTTAGTTCTTCCCCACAATCGTTTGACAGTAAGCCGCCTTTCAATCCTTCGTTTTCACGAAATTCTTCGGCTTCCGGTAGCCAACAATCCTTCGTTAACAGGTCACCGCCGTTAAGGCGCCCTCCCGTGACCTGTTGGAACTGCAACATGCAGGGTCATTACGCGCGTGAATGCCCTAGTAAGCAGGTTGCAGCGAGGCCAAGGTCTTTTCCTTTAAACTAAAGCATGCCGCTCGAGATAGAGCCGCCGGGCGGTGTAAGTCGGTGGAAATAGCAAAAATAGAGCTAGCAGGTGATGCTAACAGCATTTTAATCAAAATTCAAAAACAGAAGTTTAGGGCGCTTATTGATACAGGCGCTACTGTAAGTTTAGTGTCACATAGAGTGTATGAAAATATGAATAATAAGCCAAAATTACAGAAAGATAATTTACTTCAGTTACAAGGTGTGAGTGGCAGTCAGCTTGATGTTCTGGGTACTATAAAACTACCAATATCGATTAAAGGGCAATCTATAGAGCATGAATTTTACGTAGCGACAAACTTAACTAGAAACATAATATTAGGTAGGGATTTTCTAGATACCAATGACGTAAGAATTTACTTTGATTTACAATGTGTTCGAATTAAGGGCAACATGATACCTATGTGTAGTGATGGGCACATTTGCTCAATTGTTAGGCTAAAACGCAAAATGAAATTGAAACCCAATACAATAAATATGGTAACAGGCTATGTAAAGCGTCATTGTAGATTAGCAGACAACAGGTTGTGCACGATATCAATGTTAGACTCTGGTTATCTTTATGACCAAGCCGGTGTTGAGGTCATGGACTCAGTCAGTACAGTGGATAAGCGCTTTAGTATGCCTTTAACGATAGTCAACACTACAAACAAAACTTATACACTAAAACGAGGTTTAGCTGTAGGAAGATTAGAATCTATCGCTTCAGAAAACTCAATAACTGAAAACATTACTGGAAGCATAGACTTAGAAACACCTTCGAAATTATTGTCAGATTTAAACGTACCTGAAGAACATAGGGCCGTTATCGAAAAATTAGTTTTAGAAAACAGAGACTTATTTGCGATGAAAGATACAGAATTAACTCAAACCGATTTAATAGAAATGAAAATTGATACTGGTGACAGTTTACCAATTAGGCAACGACCATACAGGTTACAGTTAAATAATATGAAAATTGTTGAAGACACAATAAGTGAGCTGTTGGAATCTGGAATTATTACTAGATCCAGATCTCCATATGCCTCCCCTATTGTTTTAGTAGGAAAGAAAGATGGAAGCACCCGCATGTGTGTCGATTATAGAAAGTTAAACGCAGTTACACGTGCAATATCTTTCCCTTTACCAATGATTGACGATTTATTAAACCGGATGAATAAATCCAAGTATTTCACTTGCCTAGACCTAAAATCAGGATTTTATCAAATGAAAGTAGCCCCAGAAGACCGTCATAAAACAAGTTTTACATGTTTTAAAGGTCAGTACGAATACACAGTAGCACCATTTGGATTACGCAATTGTCCATCATATTTCCAAGAAATGATGTCAATAGCACTGCAAGGATTTGAACAATTCGCCACACCTTATATTGATGACGTAGTAATATATTCACAAAGTAAGGAAGAACATTTAGAACATATAAATATGGTTTTCCAGCGTTTTAGGGATTGCAAGTTAAAATTTAAGCTTAAGAAATGTTCATTTCTAAACCCAGAGACAAATTATTTAGGTTTTATAATATGTGAAGGAGGTGTCAAACCCGATCCCCAAAAGGTAGAGGCAATCAAGTCTTTACCTAGCCCGACAAATGTCAGAGAAATTAGGTCTTTTGTAGGCATGACTAGTTTTTACAGACGTTTCATTCCAAATTTTTCAAAAATTGCAGAACCCATAATTGCCCAAACCAAGAAAAATGCGAGGTTTAAATGGACAGAACAGTGTCAGAAAGCTTTCGAGTATTTAAAAGAATCTTTAACAGTTGTGCCACTTTTAGCTTTTCCCAACACACAGTTGCCATATATATTGTACACAGATGCGTCTGATTCGTGTATAGGGGGTGTACTATGTCAAGAAGGTGAGAAAAATAACAATGGCACAGGATTATCAGATGAAAAGCCAATTTATTATATAAGTCATAAGCTCTCACCATCACAACAGAAATGGTCTGTTATTGAAAAAGAAGCATACGCCATATTTTATTGTTTGTCCAAATTTGACCCATATCTACATGGATCGAAAGGTTTGAAAATATATTGTGACCATAAACCTTTAAAATACCTTTTAACGACCCAGGTTACGAATAAGAAGATCGCCGTGTGGGCGTTAACAATCCAATCTTACGATTGTGAAATTGACTATTTGCCAGGCCCTAAAAATGTAGTTGCTGATTTGTTGTCGAGGTTACCTGATAGAAAAGACGATAAGTCTTCGGAGCCTGACGTATGTGAAGACATTGAGATCAGTGACCGCGCTTTGCAGGTGAATGTTATAAACACAAATGAATTTGATCCCAAGCAGTTTGCTAGTTGTCAAGACCCAGTAGTAGACGACATAAATTTAGAGAAACCAAATTTAGAAAATGTCGACATGATCATTGAGCAAGGTTTAGACCCAGATCTAGTCGAGATTAAGAGCCAGCTATTAAACGATAAGGCCAATAAAACGACTCAAAGAAACTTCATAATTCTAGATGAGATATTGTATTATATCTCTAATGCTGATGTTGAGCCGGTTTTGAGATTATATGTACCAAAGCATCTCACTGAAATGGTTCTAACTAGCTACCATACTTTTGCACACTCTGGAGTGGACAGAACGTATGACAATCTGAAATGCAAGTATTTTTGGCCGAATATGTTTAAGCAAATTCACGAGTTCGTAAACAAGTGCGTACCTTGTCAAAGCAGAAATTTGAAAGCAATTAAAGCTCCAATGCAGTTATCTGATTTTCCCTCGTACCCATGGTCAAAAATAGCAACTGATATAAGTGGTCCGTACCCAAAGACCCTCAGTAATAACAAATACATATTGTCTTTTATAGACATGTACTCCGGTTGGATAGAAGCTTTTGCAATTCCAGATAAAACAAGTGACAGTGTGAGTCAAGTATTTTTACATGACATATTCCCAAGGTTTAGCTGCCCACTTGCGATCGTAAGTGACAATGGTGGAGAATTCACAGGCGCTGCTTTCCAAGAAACATTAAAGTTTATGAATATAGCTCACATAAGGACAAGTCCATATCACCCTGAAGGAAATGGTATCTGTGAAAGATCACATAGAACTTTACTAGATATCTTGTCTAAGAAGGTTAGGGACAATCCCGCCACATGGGATTTATTTTTATCTCAGGCAGTAGGAGCTATGAATTTTTCAGTTAACCAAACCACAAAAAGATCTCCATATTTTATAATGTTCAATCAAGATCCATGTCTACCAATAGATCAGTTACTAAAACCTAGACGAAAATATTTAGGAGAAGACCTACACCAGATTGCTTTAGAAAATACCCATAAAATGTTTCTTATGGTTCATAAACGACAAAGCAGAGAGAAGCGCAAGAGGGAAAAGATTGCTAATAAACAAGTAAAAGAAAAAACTTTCCAGATAGGTGACGCTGTCTTCTATAAGAACCAAACTAGACAGAATAAGTTTGATAAACGCTGGCGTCCTTATTACAGAATAGTTGAACAGTTATCTCCAGTAACATTTAAAATTAGAAATCAATTAGATAACAAAATAAAGAAAACTCATGCTAATCATTTACATAAAGCAAATATTGATGAATGGGTGGTACCCAAGGGAGATAAACCGTTACGTGCGACTGTTCTTGCTGAAACACCTCCGGTATCCCAGAGTGAGAGCTCTGAGCAGTCCAGTGACGATAATGTACCCTTGGCCCAACTTATTCGTAAATATAAGAAAGAGCGATCAGATTCGAGCTCAGGCTCGGATATTCCTCAATTTGAGTTAAGTAAAAGATATAAAGATAAATCAACTAGACTCAATCAGACTGTTCACTCCACTGCTGATGAATTAAGTTCAAATGAAAGTTCACAGGACGATCACAAACATACACTCAAGTCTGAACTAATCTCGGATGAAGAAATGAGCATAAATAATGTCAATTGTAAACAAAACCCGAGTATTAAGGTCAGACGGTTGTTATCTTCTATTATGGACCTATTCCCCGAGTAGGCTCTCGTTGTATAAGTAGAGTCATATCTACTTAAGGTTATCAACGTGTATTCGTCGATAGTGTTAATCGACGAGTTGATAACCTGTCGTTGTGTAAATAGTTTATTTACAAAATTCTTTTTAGTTGTTGTTATATTGTTGTCTTGATGGGTTGAAGGCTAGACAATGCCGCCCATGGAATTTTTATGGTTCAGAGTAGTTAGTCCGTTGACTAAGAATATAATTTTATTTTTTATAGGAGCAAGGTAGATAGCTTAACGGTGTTTGCACTGTTGGCTTGCGTAAGTTACATTTCATGCTTAGATGTAGGAGAAAACGCTGTATTTAACAAAATGTCAGATATCAGTATGTCAAAATCGCGATGGTTATTGACATTCATTGTAGATTTAAAACCATATGAATTATTTCTTTTAAGATTGGATGAAGAAATAAACAATGCTTCTGTGTTAGCTAATAAGATTTTAGCTTACTACGCAGAACACTACAGCAATCAAATGAATTCTGAAAGCATCATCTACACTGATGTTTTCAAAGGACTTCAGAATCAAGTCATTAACATAAAGGAACTTCATGCGGACATATTCCAAAATTATTTGGGATATAAGAAACTGCGTCACCGCGATAACCGCAAGAAACGTAGTCTACTTCCTTTTGTAGGATCAATAATGAGTTCTCTATTTGGTACGGTTAGCGAAGGCGATTTAGAAGATATAAGAGATAATATAGCGTCGCTAGCCAGCAATCAACAGCATTTATCACATGTAGTTTCTCAGAGTTTAACCTTGGTTAATTTAGCCCAATTTGAAATAAAGCGAAATCGACAGACGATAAACGAAGTTATCGATTCACTTGATCAGATCAGTAATGAAATAGATATTATAACTGATCAATTACAATCGCAAATATCAGATGTAAAGCAGTTTCTTTACATGTATACGAAGCTCAGACTAATATTAGATGAGATAAACGGCGCGATACAGAGATCTTTAACCTTTTATAATCATTTACAAATTCAATTGAACTCATTGAGTTTACAAAGACTATCTCCAAATTTAATTGATCCAGTTAAACTGAAAGAAATTCTGCTTCAAATTGCAACTCTATTCCCGAAAAATATAGGGTTACCTTCAGTCGTACATACTGAACTTTGGAATTACTATAAATTTGTCACTTGCTCGACGATTATGAACCTAGATCAAATTGTTATTATAGCAGAAATTCCGTTAATTGATTATAATCAAAGATTTGAACTATATGAAGCTCATGCTATACCGAGTCCATTCATAGGTAATACTTCGTTCGAAGGTACTGATTTAATCGCGTACTACAAACTAGAATCCAAATATTTAGCTATCGATAATGGTCGATCTAGATACGTATTTCTTAATGAAGAACAAGCGCATCAATGTGTAGGCCCGTTTTTACATTTGTGCCGCATTAGAGAGTCACAATATTTAGTTAATAAACAACAAACTTGTTTAGTTTCCTTATTTCTAAAGGATAGGCCAGGCGTACGAAAGTTTTGTGACACTTATGTGAAACGATCTCAATTGCCTCAAGTACAATTCTTATCTGACGACTTATACTTCATAATGGTAAAGGAACCCTTAACATTCTATGTAGTTTGTTCAGGGGGAAGGTCAAAAAGGGAAGTGACTATCAAACCACCTATAGGTGTAATTCAGCTTCATAAAACTTGTGTAGCCACCAGTCGTTACTTCGTTTTACTTGGCTATTATGAAAATAGGTCAACTAAAACTATTGACACGGCTGATCGGTTTTTTAGATCATATAAATACAATAGCAGGCTATGGGAAGATTTATACATACATACAGAGAATAACTTGCCAAATATAACGGTTAAGTTACCGAAGAAACTGGAAGAAATACCAGAAATTCCAATGTCTACTTTACTTAGGGAAGTACAAAATCTAAAGAAAATGCGCTCCTCTAAGTACAAGTTTCCTTTTTGGGGATATATACTGATAATCATAGCACTGATAATAGTATGGATAGTTGTTAAATTCATACTTAAGAAGTATTGTCCGGGGTTAGTTAGCAAATGTAACTTAGCAATGCCAATAAGACAAACACGTGTTCAGTTAAGCTCGCTGCCAATTGGTGACCGGCGAACAGGGGAGATCAGTATGAACTCGGGCGAGCAGTATGCCTCCGACAAAATGCAATTTGCGGCCCTGTTGAGAAAAGAAGAGCAGAACGACACAGAGGCGACTAGTGCGATGACAGTAACGCCTACGTTTCCGTCGTTGGCGCTGGCCACGAAACCGTGATTGAACAGTACTGATGTTATGGAAGTAGTATATTTGTTCATAGTTAGAACGCCTTCCTCAGTACGTGAACCATGTGACTGTAAATATGTGAATTTACTGTAAAAATTATATTACTTGTGGAGAAACTCTCGAACTCTCGTCCTACTGTTGCCTAGACCGACAACACTGTGAAGAAAATGAAATCATACAAATCATATATAAAAATATATATAAAGACTGTGGAATGCCCACGAAGATGGACAAATAATAAATATAAAAACCAACGAAACAACATAATGTAATAATTTACGGTAGCGAACGTTCGTCTTTAAGCGTTCGTCATTTCCAGACAGCGATGTCATCCTTCCTTTATCTACGATGGCAGTGACGTCATACATCCTTCTTTATCCCGACGACATCCCTTGGCGACAGCGATGTCATCTTCCTTTATCCCGGTGACAACAGTAGAGAGATGTCAACCCCTTACTCCGACGAGAGGAAAGTTCTTCAGCGACATAAACAGTGTCGAATGATGACATTCTGACGTATACTTATTATTGTTACTATTATAATTGTTAATAATAGTGTTTGATGAAAATTTCAATAGTTATCTTCAGTTTAGACTGAATATTTATGGCAATATTCAGTGTTGAACTGTTGTTGATGTTTCAGTACTTATATGTACTGTACCAAGTGACAAAGTGTTATTCATGAACGCTCTGCAGTGGACATTCCAGCATGGATACACTACTATCTAATTAATAAAGTGACACTTATATTAATGTTATATGTTTTAATTTCTTTCTTGAGTTATCGAGATGTGTACATGTATGCTATGTAATTAGAGTGACTTGAACACGTTCCACTTAAGGTTAAGCATTTAGGTTGCTTAAATTATAAATATAGTTAAGGTAACTATATTTCTTTAAGTAAGGGAGGAATGTAGTATTATCATACTATTGAGGGTTTGGATTCTGATACTTTTATAGTATGGATACAGATACCGTTAAGAGTGAGGCTCTTGATATCCTGTGGGGATGTGGATCCAACTTATGTATAAATTTACTATTAGCAGAATACAATTGTACATGTACTACTGTACTTTAAAGTCGGTCATTTGACCTCTGGTCAGATGATAAGTTTATCTATCACCAGTGGACACGACGACCCTTGAAGTGACCATTTATATAAAGATTGTTTGTGTACTACTAGCTGAACTTTAAAGCGGTCATTTGACCTCTGGTCATATGATAAGTTATCTATCTCCACTGGGCACGGCGACCCTTGAAGTGGACATTTATATAAAGATTGTTTGTAATACTAGCAGAATTTCGTCAGCTTTATTTACAAGTAACTATAAAAGTCATGAGGCGAATGGTCATGATGGTACCGATCGCCCCGTGGCTTGAACGACAGCCGTTTATGCAACGTGACCAGTTGTTTAGCTCCCTATAAATACAAGGATAAAACTAGATGTCTTCAGTTTGAAAGTAAATCACCGGCCAGTGACAAACTCCTGCTACATCTATTGTGGCAGCTTTTATTATGGCGATTTATTAACGTTGTTCGGTCTAGGCGCAGACTTTGTTTCTTCTCTGGAGTTAACATTTGCAAATGTGGAACGTGGTCTTCACTGTTAGACATTCAATACAAATTAAATAACTTATAGTACCAAACTGTGTTTGTTTGCTACGCCAAGTCCTTTGATTATACCACAGCTTCTGATCTGGCTCCAAACTGTTTGCACTGCAAATAATAGTTTTAGCGTAAACGCGTTTATTGGGAAAGAATAACACATTCTCCACTGTATTGCACGGTGCACGGTGCGAATCCTTGCCATGTCTGTTAACAATGCTGACAACCAAATTATTCCTTGAACTATTGCTCCTAACGATGTGTTTGGGGGTAACAGTGATTTCATGCCATAAAATTCAGATTCGTGGCTGAAGATCATGGGGTGGCTGGCGTAACGTTTATGGTCTACATGTATCTCTTCATATCTTTTCTTTTTGTTTGCCTGTCTGACCACAGTTTTAGCTTTTGTCATAAGTTTTCAATTACATGAAGAGACTTGATACGTGGGACATGTACATTTGTACTCCTTTTAAGAAGCGATTAGGCTCAATACAACTTTGGTCATTTCTGACAAAGACCATAGTCATTTTGAAATCAAAGAGTCTGGATTTGTCGGAAGCATCGTATTTTACAAACACGTCATGTATTATTAGTTATGTACCTGACTTATAACGATATTGTATTTACTTACAGATGGAAAGACTGCGACTTCTCCAATGACAGGTGATTATAAACGGCCTATGGCCCATGCTGCAATTAAATGATTGTTTAAGAATTTCACTAAATGAACATTGTCACTAACTAAAAAGCTGTTCTAAATAACAAACTATGTAGATATATATCCATTTCTAACTTTGAGAAAATAAGATAGGATTGACGCATGTGATTTAATGATGGTGAAAGGGTTGTACAGTGCTTCCTCCCTACAACGGTCCTCTCAACAACGACTCCCTCCTTACAACGACCATTGCCACAGTTCCCTAAACAGGACACTTATGTCTAACGCTTTTACTGTTGCGATATCTTCTGCTGTTTTTCTCAAAGTTGCAAATTGGACATTTTGACAGAAAAAAAATTACGAGTGACAAACAGCTTGAATCCAGATCAGACGCCGCGTTACGTGGCGTCTGATTTGGATTGAAGCTATTTGCAAATATAAACCAATTTCACTTCCTATAACGACTCCCTCCGAACAACGCACACATGTTTTCTCTCCCATTGGGTATCGTTGTAGCAGACAATGGAGTTTGCCTCTGGAAGGGTATAACCTAGAGCTGCCATTAATAGGAACGATATCGATGCATCGCCGATATTTGCTCATCGATCAATTATTGATACACATATTCAGAGTATTGATACAATGGTAAATAAAACTGACCAGAAATGTACTGATTAAAAAGTCCCTTTTCTGATTCTACACTGCTAGCTTTTGCAAATTACACTCATTGTTTACTGTGTATTCATGTAAAAAAAAAGTTAATTTGTCATGCATAGATGTTGAGAGTTTTGCTGAATGTTCATTTACAGGTACATGGTAATAAATATGGTGAATATTTAATTAAACAGTCAATTCAAATAGCAAATAAGTTCCAATAAACTGTCACTAGAGTCTTTTAAATTTTCGAATTGATATATCGATATATCGTCGCTACTTGTCTCTCGATATATCGATATCGCCGATATGCCTTTTGCTGAATCAATGACAGTTCTAGTATAACCCAAATATAACCCGCGTTACGCGGCGTCTCCGCAGGGCCATGACCGTTTGAACTTTCATGTGACATGTTCTGCTGACAAACATTAATATGTCTTCGGATCACCCTTGCATGTAATAATAATGACAATAATGATAATGATGATAATGATGATGATAATAATGCTGATGATATTCCTCCAGCAAGTACATAGAGAGAATTCAATGCATTATCCAGGCATAAATGGGCAGTGTTTGGCTTGATGTTTCAGACTGTGGAAACAAACTGGTCGATATCGTGTTCGTGCTGGATTCCTCCGCTAGTGAGGGACTGGATAATTTCCAAAACCAAGTGGAGTTTGTTCGAGACTTTGCCTCCCAGCTTACTATAGATTCTACACACATACAGGTGAGGGGGTCTATATACAGTAAAACCACTCTAATACTATACAGTGGAGAATCTGTTATTCTTTCCCAATAAACGCGTTTACGCTAAAACTATTATTTGCAGTGCAAACAGTTTGAAGCCAGATCAGACGCCGGGTAACCCGGCGTCTGATCAGGCTCCAAACTGTTTGCCACCAAGATAAGCATGAATTATCAGAATTGTCCAAAAGTTGTACTTTTCAACGTTTTAGTGTTTTGCGTTTGCGTACGTTTGCGTTTAAACGGGAAAGAATAACAGATTCTCCACTGTACGACCACTTAACACATTCAATCCCAGCTACGAGTATACTCGCCATTTACAAACAGAGTACCTGTGAGGATTACACTTGTCATATGCAAACAGTGTAGTTCCTGATCAGAGGGCCCCTTAATGAGCCCTCTGATCAGGGTCTACATTGTTTGTCATTTTGAAATGTATTGTTAAAATCAACCCTAAATAGTCAATAATGGACTAGACTTATTTTTGAAAATGGAATTGCCCATTTAAGTTTCAGGGGTGAATGGGTTAATACAGTGTACAAGTTTTACTTCTCTTTGTGTTCAGTTCAGCGTAGTGACGTTCAGTAGTGTGACCCATGAGGAGTTCAGTCTCGGACATTGTCATGACAGAGCGTGTATCTATGCTTCATTAAACACAATCTCGTACAAACCCGGGAGAACCGAGACAGGCGACGCCTTGAACTATGTTCGACTAAACAGCTTCAGTCCTAACAAGGGTTAAGTTATATAGTCAATTCAATTCAGTTAAATGTTTTATTTCCTTAATTAAATTACATATAAGTATACTACAGTGGATAATCTGTTATTCTTTCCCGTTTAAACGCAAACGTACGCAAACGCAAAACACTAAAACGTAGAAAAGAACAACTTTTGGACAATTCTGATATTTCAGTTTTATCATGGTGGCAAACAGTTTGGAGCCTGATCAGACGCCGGGTAACCCGGCGTCTGATCTGGCTCCAAACTGTTTGCACTGCAAATAATAGTTTTAGCGTAAACGCGTTTATTGGGAAAGAATAACAGATTCTCCACTGTATGTACTACGCGTATATAATGCTGATAAACATGTATGTCTTCTTCGAAATAAAACATAGCATATAACATATGTCGAAACATGGCAATTCTAAGCCTGTTATTGTAAATATTATTTTTATTTCACTGCAGATATTTGGAGCTTTTTCATAATGTTTAAAAATACAAAAATGTACATTTAGTTATTTTGCATTTGTTTTATGTTGTATATCGCCGCATATTATAATTATTATCGCGGTATAAACATGACATGGCATTCGCCTACAACTTCAGAACGCTATAAGTAACTGTTGTCTGCAAACTTTGTAGTCTGCAACAATTCTCAGAGTTGATTAATTTGCAACACCACCCGCGAGCCTACCCGCGAGTGTCAAACAGTTTGGATACAGACTCGGCGTCTCATCTGGGTCCAAACTGTTTGCAATAGTTATCACACATTCATCCTTGACTTACAGAAGCCTGGGGCCCGTTTCATAAAACTATACTAGACCAAACTGTCAATGCAACACCTCCAAGTTTCCTTCTATTTCTATATCAGAGCGGGTGTTTTAAATCGATGGAAAAGTTTACACAAACGTTTTAAATGTTTTTATTTGTGTTTTTAAATTGATGAACTGTTCTCAAAGTTGTTAATATTGGCAACGAATTTTCATTGACACTTCTGACGAATCATAACCATCTATCCAAACGTATCGCTAATTTCTGGTTAACATTCCCCGTTGAAAATGCATTCTTGCATAAAAAGCCGTTCCTAGGGGGTGCATTAACGAGGACTTTAACGTGTATTAACAAGGCGATTCACGTGCACACGCGCCGTTAATGCCCGCTATAGTTATGATTGTTCCGGGGCCCAGTATAAACAATAACAATGACGGTTCGAACAGCGTTCTGGCCACAAACTTCAGCCTACACTGTCAGTGCAAAGATGCTGGTGAATGCATTGTAATTGAAAATACAATTAATTACCATGCGCCAAATACACATAACGGTCATTAAGGCGAAATGCGAAAGGGTTTTACTGTAATAACCCTAAATATTTGGACAGACAATAGCTAACAAATGGTGGAGACTCCCGAGGGAGCATTCTGGTCGGGATCTAAACAGTTTCCCATTCAGTTTGCACCTTTTGAACTCATTACTATGTGATAAAAGCCAACACCGATGAAACATAGCATTACGCCTAGCCAGAGATGTCCGATTAGTTTCTAAATCTATTTCAAGAAATAGACAGTGAAGAAGACATTTTTCCCCCGTTTAAACGCAAGCAAAACGCAAACACAGTGTATTTACAGGTAGAAAATGACATTTACTTTTTGGCAATTACGTCCAAAATAGTTAGGAGCCTGATCAGACGCTTAGTTATCCGGCGTCTGATCTGTTTCCAAACTGTTTACAATGGAAAACTATAGTCAAATATAGTTTTAGCATTAACGAATTTATTGGGGAAAACTAACGTCTTCTCCATAGTATACAGTACAACCAAACTTGTACAACTAAATAATTCTGTTGACAGGTGACATTATTAGGTACATGTACAGTGGAGAAAACGTTATTCTTTCCCAATAAACGCGTTTACGCTAAAACTATTATTTCCTTTGCAAACAGTTTGGAGCCATATCAGACGCCGGTTAAGCCGGCGTCTGATCAGGCTTCTAACTGTTTTCCACTCTGAAAAAAATTTAAAGGTCAGAATTGTCAAAACGTTGTCCTTTTCTACATTTTAGTGTTTTGCGTTTGCGTTTCGTTTACGTTTAAACGGGAAAGACTAACGTTTTCTCCACTCTAGGATGAATACAAAGCAGAACACACCATATAAGTAAACACACTAGGCAAAGCAAATTTTGATTTATTATTAAAACTTGCAGTTAACTCATTAATAAAAGCGATAAAAACAACTTAAATCCCATTTTTCGTATACGAGTTATGTATACATTGTACCGTAATTGTGCACATACATGTACATATTTTTAAAATGCCGAACTTTCGACGGCAGCGACTTGCTATCACAGATGACATGAAGTTGACACAATATTATGATAAACTTTGTGTCACAGTTTGCGGCCGTAAACCCAAATCAATCAAATTTGAAATTGACAAAATCGGCCATCTGACACTCCGATTGGTCTACGACCAGATAGTTCATTTCAGTAAAATGTCCATGACAGCGACTATTTGCATACGTTGTCCACAGTTAGGCGAAACCTCTCATTCAATAACCACTGAAACTTTAAATGTACATTTAAAATCAAAATAAAATTTTGTCCATCTTGTTTAATTGCGTTCTGTTTAAAGTAAACATGTACACCGATGCATTGAACATTATTCTTCGTGTGGCGACCTTGATCAGAGGGCTCCTTTAGGGAATGTTCTGTTCAAAGTTTACACTGAGGTAGAAGACAAGTGCATTCTTTGTAAGTACACTGTTTGTAGTGAAGCACAATACTTGCAAGATATACATTTGATGTGCAATTAGAATAAAGGAAGCTGTGATATGGAAGAAAATGACTGATATTAATAAAAAAAAAATGGAAATGGATCTCAAATATATAGACAAAAGTTCTTGTTATGATTTATATCTATGCAAATATTGTGCTTATTGAAATATATTTTATTTGAAATGCTGGTTTTATACACATATTTCAAGTTCTTAAGAAATTACATAGCTCAAGATAATAAATGAACTTGGTAAGATATGTTCTAAGAAGTTTGAGTAGCCAAAGTAATGCATTTAGAAAATAATTATTTTTTAGAAATGGAATTAAAAATGAAAAAATAGACATTAAGAATATTTGAAAATAAGATAAAAATCATGCCTTTTACCTGTAGCTCTGTAGTAATTTGATCTTTCAGACTATGTCTGTTTAAGCCATTACCCCTTATCCAGGTTTTTTATTACAGCATGTTGAAAGTAAAGTAGAAAGTAGAAAGTACCTAATGGTATATTCTGCTTTACTTTCAAAATGCTTTAGGCTCCTTATAGTGCATACATTCATGATTCCATAGTGTGGAACTATTTTGCTCAGTGGAGAAATAAATAAGAGGGGTAAAACTGCATATTGATTGAGTGATAGGTTAATGTGCAATCAAATTATGTACATGTAATAGATGTCTTGGGTTAGCTGTTCCTCATTAAACTAAGACTGTTCCTGTTATTTTGAAATCAGCCGGGTGATGACTGTGTAAACATACATTTTGTAAATTCATCATGAATTACACTTTATTTTGTTAAATCTGGTTCATTCTAGTTATTGTCACTGTTCTCTGTTCAGTAAGCACCAAACACATTCTGTTCACAGTCAATGAGAAAGGATGACTCCGGGGTTAATATTGCAGACTTCTCAAGATTAAGACCAACATCCAAGGCTGATGGTGACATCTGGTGATAGAATCTGAAACAACAAAGATGTATGAAAATAAATAATAACAGTTTAAACATATAGACAGCTTTATCATCTTATTCAGAATTATTTTTGATTCTTTAGTGAAGGCATTGATTGAATGAGACAATTCAAATTCAAATCTTTATTTAAAACCTACAAGTAAATCAGAGACATACAAACATGTGTGTTTGTATGTCTCTGAAGTAAATCTAACAGACACACTCATTTAGAATCTATAACGTCAATATTAATAAAATAGCATGTCAACCCAAATTCCGTTCCATCTATTTCAGTAACTGACCCTTAGTACGCTCCTACATGTAATATTTAAATGGCTTACAAAATTATCAAAACATATTTTTAAAATTATTTTAAATTCCTAGACAACTGTATTATAAAAATGGTAAAAGTTAGACGTATAGAAAGTTAAAAGGTTATAAAGCTTTTAAGTTGAGTCTAATATGGTTTTTAGACATCGATTAGTCAAATTTGAGTTTTTGCTCATCAAAAACTAAAATCTGACCAACCAAACGCTTTAGGACGATTTCAGACTCAACTCAAATCTTTATAACCTTGGAGCCAGGGTCTCTGACGTAACATTCTAGCACTCTAACGACTGAGATGTAGGGACTTGTTGAGTTTTCTACTAAGATAACAGTGGAAACAAGAAATATCTTTAAAAAAGATATTCGGCGGAATGAGTGGTTGAACTAAGGCTATATAGATGGGTGTGCAAAATTGAATTAAATTGAGGTTTTCAAAGAATTGTAATATCTTGGATTGAAAAGCAAAAAATACAAGTATTCAATTGAAACAGTAACTTTTATTTAAAATGCAAAACTATCATGTACAGAAATGCAAAACAAAACAATAATTTAACTCATATCCTAGCTACTGGTAGGAGATCCTCACATTAATCTATTGTTCCATTCATAGAGTTTCTTGAAACAAACTATAGCATACACAAATGTACAGATACAACAATCATCATATCTTAAAATAGAAGCATAATTAACTTCTGTGGCCTATTTCATCAGCCCAGTGTGTAGTAAAAGCCAGCCTGTATCTCTAAATTTTACACCCAGAGTCCACATCATGTAAAACTGTAATGGGACATAAACCAGACTACAGGGCTCCAGATAAGAGTGAGTAAACTAAACAAATCACATTTTTCCACCTCTTTTAGCACCAAACCCTATGGTATTACCACTCATTTTGATTGTCTCGAAGAGACAATTCATATGTATAGTGACACCACAGGGTTTAATGCACAAATAAAGATTTTAAGTTTTGAAACAATTCCCTTATCTGGAGCCCTGGCTACTATCCAATCAGACTATTCAGTTTCAACAGGTGCTCTTAAATCTAAATTTCTGATCAAATATTATTGGTTGAAATGTGTGGCCAAATATAAATTAAGTGTGTCTAAATAGAAAACAGTCAGCTCCGCCGAAAAACATTATTCTCTTAAACTATTGTTTCCATTGCAAACAGTTTGGAGCCAGATCAGACGTAGGTTTGAAGCCAAGTCAGACGCCGAGTAACCTGGTGTCTGATTAGGCTCCAAACTGTTTGCTACTCAGAATACAATAAACAGTCCGAAGTATAAAAAAGATGTCATTGTCTCCATTTTAGTGCACTGCGTTTGCATTTCTTTGCGTTTAAAAACGGGAAAGAATAACGTTATCTCCTCTATACCTGTGTTCGACAGGTACAGTCTCAATGGTGCATCTAAAAAGTGCCCCTTCTCATAATCATCAGAATTGATTGAGTAGAAGTAATAAATAGAAATAGAAATAGACTACTCTAGATCCCGCTAGACTACATTATGGAACTGCAATCGACTACTGGTGTTTTAATGGGAATCCATTCATGTGTCTGATATTTATTAATAAATATAGCATTATAAATAAAGTCCTACCCTAAACATGCTAAATTGTAAATCGGTGTACCTGTATTTCCATAGCATTGGCCAAGAGAAAACCTCTGACGTTCTGTGTTGCGTCGAACCTAACCGGTCTGTATGCTATACGTCTCACATTGTACCAAACCAACTCATTCAACGTTATTCCAACATCCAACTACACAATTTCTCCTCATGTCCAGACATATTGTAACATTTTTAAGTCCTTGAATTAACAGACGAAGAACAACATGATGTCTGTTTACGGCAGAATAGTCAGCAAGATGACGGCGGCCGTTAATTGGTAGAACTAATTGGTAGAAGCCAAGCGTAAATTACACATGCGAATCGAGTCGCTTTTAAAAATGGCCGACATTGATAAATTCGGTGCATGTGGCCCTGTTTCTAGGCGGCGGATATATAAAACACATGAACATTTTGTAAACAAACTTGACCTCGCTAGGTGCGCTTGTATTAGAGAACAGAGTTAGGTGAAATCCAAAAAGAAGGGGAAATAGACATATTTTTATGCAAGAATAGTGTCAATACACCTGTATTTCGTGCATTAACATCTGCAGAAGCCCTTGTGCTGTCTTGGAGCCCTCGGCTAAAGCCTCGGGCTTCAAATACAGCCCGCGGGCTTCTTCAGACGTTAATGCACGAAAAAAAGGTGTATTAACCCTATATTGGAATGAGATTTCTGAAAACTTGTTTTCACAAAATTTCATATTTTTGGGACCAAATGCCAATTCATTTTGTTTTTGTTTACCAAGAGTATTGTCCATTGATCACTCTATGCATTGCAGAAGAAATCTGTTCAGGATATGCACACATTACAGAATGGGCCAGGCTAAATTAAGACATGGTTAACATTGGAAGTAATGGGCATATCCGGGGTGTTGCGTTGGAAGTTTGGCATAGTATACATTAAACGGTCGTAAGCCAAAACTTTAAAATACATTTAATTTCTGATTTCTCTATCTAATCCGGTCTCGTGACATCTCTTTGGAATCGTCTTTTCAAGACGATTCCAAAGAGATGTCACAAGACAGGATTTGATGGAGAAATAAATAATAATTGAGACTTTTATAATCTGACTTACGATAACATTTGTCGTACGAAGTTTTATGAAACGGGGCGCCAGATACAGAACGTTTTAATTCTAGGTGGTCGAAGTACAGCTGACAAGCTTGTTATTGTCATAACTGATGGTAGATCTTCCAACCCCAGCCAGACAATCACCGAGGCCACATTGCTTAAACATACCGCTGACATTATTTCTATAGGTAAACAACTGTATACGGTCCAAACCCTTTCGTTTCGTACAGTGTTTCCTTCCCACAACGACACCCCGAACAACGATCCCTTCTTTATAACAACGCTTCCCTTAACCCTTTGACTGCTGGTCGCGACTTTATTGATTATTGCAAACAGTTTAGATCCAGATCAGACACCGCGTAACGCGGTGTCTGATCTGACTCCAAACTGTTTGGCACTCTTCTTAAGATTTCTTTACTTAAAAAATGTAAAAATCTAAATTTAACAAACTTTGCAGACGACAATTTCGAAGCAGACGACATCACTGCAGGATAAGGGTTAACAAGACAAGTATGTCCAAACTCTACACTGCTGCAATATCGTATGCTTAAAAGTGTCGTCTGCTGTTTTTCTCAAAGTTACGTACATTTGTATTAGACATTTTGACAGAAAAAAACACAACGAAGAGTGACAAACAGCTTGAACCCAGATCAAGCTGTTTACAAATGTAAGCCAGTTTCCCTCCCTATGGCAACTCCCTCCGTATAACACACACACTCTTTGTCTCCCATTTGGTGTTGTTGAAAAGAGAAAGCACTGTACCAAACTCGACTTGCAAACGATTTGAATCAAGATAAGACGCCGGATTACTCAGCGTCTGATCAGTATTGAAGTGTTTGAGACTCGTGTTCAAAGTTTCTTTATGGGAAAATACGTTGAAAGACTATTGGGAAGCAGAGGATTTGAAACAGCCGATGTGCTACAGTAGAGAAAACGTTATTATTTCCCAATAAACGCGTTTACGCTAAAACTATTATTTCCTTTGCAAACAGTTTGAAGCCAGATCAGACGCCGGGTAACCCGGCGTCTGATCAGGCTCCAAACTGTTTGCCACTCAGGCAAAAAAGGAAGAAATAGAAATGTCGAAAAATTGTAATTTCCTATATTTTAGCGTTTTGCGTTTGCGTTCGTTTGCGTTCAAACGGGAAAGAATAACGTTTTCTCCACTGTAATTACAGATACCACACGGCCTGGATTTATTTAGATAGTTACTAAATTCTTCCTACTACCCAATAGTTTGGATCCTTATCAGGCAGCGAGTAAATCGCCCAGGAATACACCGGCGTATGATCAGGATCTAAATTGTTTTGGCAAATGCCATTAAAAACTAAACGTCATCTTTGGAATACAGTGCTCCCTCTCAACAAAAACACCCAATGGGACACAAAGATTGTGTCTGTTGTTTGGAGGGAGTAGTTTAAAGGGAGGGAAATTGGCTTACATTTGCAAACAGCTTGAATCCAGATCAGACGACGCATAACGCAAAATGTTGTCACTCGTTATTATGTTTTGTCTGTCAAAATGTCCGCAAAACGTGATTTTGAGAAAACCAACACACGGCAATTTTAAGCAGACGATATTGTAGCCGTGCAAAAAGATTGGACATTATAATACAGCGCTTCCTCTCTACAACGACATCCAATGGAAGACAACAATTGTGTTCGTTGTTCGGAGGGAGTCGTTATAGAGAGGGAAATAGGCTTACATTTGCAAACAGCTTGAATCAAGATCAGACGCCGCGTAACGCGGCGTCTGATCTGGATTCAAGCTGTTTGTCACTCGTCACTAAAGTTTGTTATGTCAAAATGCCCAATATGTAATTTTGAGAAAAACAGCAGACGACAACTTTAAGCAGAAGATATTGCAGACGTAAAAAGGTTGGATATCATTTCTTGTTTCGGGATCAGCGGCAAGCGTCGTTGTGAGGAGGGAATCGTTGTTCAGAGGGACGTTGTCGAGAGGGAGTACTATACTATCTAAATGCAAGATTTAATACATGTACAGTGGAGAATCTGTTATTCTTTCCCGTTTAAACGCAAACGTACGCAAACGCAAAACACTAAAACGTAGAAAAGTACAACTTTTGGACAATTCTGATATTTCATGTTTATCTTGGTTGCAAACAGTTTGGAGCCTGATCAGACGCCGGGTTACCCGGTGTCTGATCTGGCTCCAAACTGTTTGCACTGCAAATAATAGTTTTAGCGTAAACGCGTTTATTGGGAAAGAATATCAGATTCTCCACTGTAGTTAAACATTAAAATCTTTTATGTAAAGACATTGAGTAAGATAATAAGTCACTTTATAAATCACTGTATCCAAACCCACAGTAGGATGGGTGGGGAGTGTTTAGATTACATCCACTGCCGAACTGGGAGAGTGGTAAAACTCCACCAAACAGTGACACTAATACATTCACATCCATGCATCACAACGGCGCTATATAACCACAAGTGTGTTGCATTGCCGTTGAACCCAAACAAACAAACTTTATCCAAATGCCAACATGTTCTGTAGTTGTAAGACCAAACAGGAAATTCCTAATGTCCTATACATGTTCAAATGTCAAACAGTAGATCTATATATATACAGTAAAATCTCTCTATTACGACCACTAATTTATGTTAATTATTAGGGTATTTTCGATTGGTGACCGCTTAAAGCAAGGTGACAGTGAAACAGAAAGCTCCCTT